>BSBM01001166.1:1948333-3436666 GCA_027924585.1 Larix kaempferi | reverse complement strand
GTTCTAGTTTTGCTTTTATAAAGGATACCTTACCTGAAACCTCCGAATTCTATCGAGCTTGTGTTAGGGTTGTACCCAAGACTTAATCGTTGAAAGATAATTTTGATAATGTGTATGTTTAAATGCTAGGGTTGTGAGCTGATATTTAAACATGAATATGTAATCGTTCCTTCCGCTAACTGTTAGATAATTCTTAGATAGTAAAATCATATATAAAAGATAGTATGGTTCTGGAAAGTAATGTCTAGGGTTTAATATGTCATAAATGTTATCATTCTTTGAATAATGTCTATAGTTTATCTTTGAGATAGAAAATATGATGTGTGAATACAGTATAAGGGTTTGTAGTGTATTAGGTTTTGATACTACTGTAATAAACATTTGATACTTGAAATCAAAACAGGAAATTTAGTGAAGAAATAAAACATGTATAATGATGAGAAATTATACAGTGTTTAATTCTTGCAGCTGCTATAATTCTTGATAATGCTATTACTTGGAAGTCATAAAATGTTTAATTTGATTGTATTTACTTGGTATCTTAAATGAAATAGAGATAAGAGAAAAATATATAACTATACAGAAATTAGACTATGTTTAGATATAGGACAGAATTATAAACATAATACTTACTGTAATTATTTGTCCAATCAATGGCAATCTTCCTATCTCTCATCTATCATTTAACTTGCTTCTCTATACTAGAGTACTATGCAGATAACAACATGGAAAAAATATAGAGATGATTATCTAATCCATAATTCACAAACTTTATCATTCAGAATCAAACATAGATCAAAAATAAAATAAATTCTTTTACAAAATAGGGTTTGATAATTCTACTAAATAGAAACATTGAACTGTAAATAAAATAGGATCAGTAAAAACCTGGTTAACTGTAGGGAAACAAACATCCCAAGGATCCTGTTCCACCCAACCAATTCCTAAAGATAACCAAGTTACTTGCCTCAGGACACCTGAGCCTGTTCACTGAACCACCAGGAGGAAGAAACTTAGAAGCTTAGGACCTCCACTTGTAGTAGCAATAGTTATCCATTCTTAAAGAATTAACAGTCAAAGGGACCTGCACCAGCACCTTTGGTTCGCATTCTCAGAATAATTTGTAGACTTATAGTTGCACTCTCACATAGCCTCCCTATTCGAATCTCTCAGTGATCACCTGATGCACTTGAGGAATATTTCTGCAGAAAATATTGTGTGTAAGAGTTGCCTGCTCAATTCAAATTTTCCTTATGTAGGTTGCCTAGGCCTTTTAGTGGTTAACTGGTCATTTAATGAGCTTCCTGCTCACTCCGACCACCTGGGTGATAATGCCACATTTTTAGGGGCAGTTGTCCCATAACCAACAACTAGTGGTGAAGTGCAATTGCTGCCATCTGTCCCCTGCCTTCTAACAGCTTCCATTCCTCCTAGTGGATCAATGAACACTCCTTTAATAGTTCCCTTGGGTATTTGTCTCCTACTTTAATTTATTAAATAATAATAATCAGTAATTACATTCATCCTTGACCAAAATTGGTCATAATTACAAACTTTGTAATTAAAATTTAACATAAAGTATTTTTCCAATAAAATAATATTTTCAGAATTTGGGTAGGTGAGATACACCTCCCCTTAAGCCTCAACATTGTCCTCGATGTTGGTTAACCACTCTTTGAGTGTTCCTGAAATAGAGTTGGATATGCTACCTGCATACTACTCTCCAACTCCTAGGTTGCCTCTTCTGGGCTAAGGTGCTTCCATTACACCTTCACTTGCCCAATGTTGCGATTCCGGAGTAGAGTTTCCCTCCTTTCGAGGATACAATCTGGTTCCACCTGAAAATCGCCATCTTGTCCCACCTGTACATCATTCCAGTTTACAACATGAGTAGCATCGTGTACATACTTCTTTAAAAATGATATATGAAAAACATTATGTATTTTTAAATTTGGTGGCAAAGCCAGTTGGTATGCCACTGGTCCAACCTTGGACAATATTTAGAAAGGACCAGAATACCTAGGTGTCAACTTGGCATAACTTCCCAATTTCAATGAACTCTTTTTTGGTCTTACCTTGAGGAACACATGTTCACCAACCTGGAACTCTTTATGAGTCCTTTTTAAATCTGCTTGACTCTTTTTCCTATCTTGGGTGGCTTTTAAATTTTCTTGTACCTATTTCATGATTAGTTCTAACTCCTGCAACAATTCAGGTCCTAAAACAACTCTATTTACTGGGTCATTCCAAGAAATAGGTGTATCACATTTCCTACCATAAAGAATTTCAAATGGGCTAAGTCTGGATGATGCATGATAATGGTTATTATATGAAAATTTTGCTAAATGCAAGTAGTCTTCCCACTTACCAGGCTTATCCTTAACATACATTCTCAGTAAGTCTTCCAAAACTTGATTCACCCTTTCTGTCTGTCCATCCGTTTGTGGATGAAATGCTGTGCTGAAATTTAAGGTTGTATTCAACCCTTTAAACAAAGACCTCCAAAAGTTTCCAGTAAACTTAGAGTCACGATCTAAAATTATCACTTTCAGTATACCATGTAGTTGAAAAATCTGTTTCATGAAGATTTCTGCAATGTCTGGATCCTTATGAGTAGTCTTCACAGGTATAAAGTGTGCTGCTTTGCTCAGTTTGTCTACTACCACCATGATAGAGTCATTTTGTTTCTGATTTTTGGGTAGTCCATTAATAAATTCTATGCTTATCACTTCCCATTTCCAACTCGATATAGGCAATGGCTGCAACAATCTGGCGGGATGTTGGTGTTCAACTTTCACTTTTTGACAATCCAAACATTTAGCTATGTACTATGCTACTTCATCTTTCATTTTGGGCCAATAGTATTCTTTCCTTAGCATAGTAATGGTCTTTTGATAACCTGGATGGCCATAGTAATTGCTTTTGTGCATCTCATTTAAAATTAGAATTTTTACTTCTGGTATGTTAGGTACATACAATCTGTTTTTGTATAGCAATAGTCCATTTTCCTTCATTCTGTAATCTGCCATAGAATTTTCAGAACTATTATTTGTTGTCTTTTCCTTTAATTTTCTATATTCTTCATCCGTTTCACTCCTTTCAAGGATCTGATTTTCTAAATCTATTGAGTAAGTACTGATGGCTGAAATAAAATTCAGTTTTGCTTTACGACTCAATGCATCTGCAACCTTGTTCTCTTTCCCTTTAATATGCTGAATTTTGAAATCATACTCACTTAAGAAAGTTAACCATGTAGCTTGTCTAGCGTTCAGATTTGTCTGATCTAATAAATATTTTAGACCCATGTTGTCTGTCAATAAAGTAAATTTTCTACCAATAAGGTGGTGATGCCACATTTTTAAAGCATGAATTACTACTAATAACTCTAAATCATAAGTAGAGTTATTCTTCTCATGTATTTTCAGCTTTCTAGATTCGTATGCCACAGCATGCCCTTCTTGTGTTAGGACTCCACCGAGTCCATCATTACAAGAATCTGTGCAAACTATAAAATCCTTATTAGGGTCCACTATCCTCAGAATAGGTCCTATAGTCAATAATTCCTTTAACTTCTTAAAACTATTTGTACATTTATGATCCCACACAAATTTCTTCCCTTTCTTCTGCAAGGAGGTTATGGGGTTTTCAATCTTCAAAAAACCCTCTATAAATTTTCTGTAATATCCAGTAATACCCATAAATGATCTTACATCCGACACAACCTTAGGAATCGGCCAGTCATTAATGGCATTTATCTTGTCGGGGTCAACCAAGATTCCTTCTTTAGAAATTATGTGTCCTAAATACTGAATTTTGTCCTTGTGGAAGTCACACTTACTAGACTTAGTGTATAGTTGATGATCTCTTAGAAATTGTAAGATAATCTATAGATGTTCATCATGCTCTTCTTTGCTTTTAGAATACACTAAAATGTCATCTATAAACACAACAACAAACTTATCTAAATATTTGTGCAGAATATTGTTCATCAAACACATAAATATAGTCGAGGCATTAGTCAAGCCAAATGGCATGACTACGAACTCGTAATGTCCATATCGAGTTCGGAAGGTTGTTTTGAAAATATCCTCATCTTTAACCCGCACTTGATGATATCTCAACCTTAGATCAATCTTTGAAAATATCGTTGCTCCACGCAGCTGATCAAATAGATCGTATATGCGGGGCAATGGATATCGATTCTTGATTGTCATCTTATTAAGCTGGCGATAATCTATGCATAGTCTTAGGGTTCCATCTTTCTTCTTAACAAATATAATAGGTGCTCCCCAAGGAGACACACTGGGTCTTATATAATTCTTATCAATCAGTTCCTTCAAATATGATTTTAATTCTTTTAATTCCAATATATCCATCCTATATGGAGCTTTAGAATTCAGTACTGCTCCTGGCATTAACTCGATGGTAAAATCTAAATCTCTTTTAGGAGGTAATCCTAGAATCTCCTCAGGAAAAACATCCTTGAAATCCTTTAGGACAGGTATGTCTTCTAATTTCAGTTTGTCCTCTTTACAAATAAACTCATCATTTACTACATTTACTGCAAACAACTGACATCCTTTCCTAACTACTTTCTTAACTTGTATTGCTGAAATCTGTCTAAGGGTTACCTTTCTTGGAATACCTTTTTCTTCTACAGTTTTTCCTTCAACATTTAAACATGTAAAACGTTTTTCATAACAGTTCAGAATGACATGATGGGCTTCTAACTAGTCCATTCCGATTATAATACCATAGGATCCTAAAGGTAAAATATTCCACTTGATTTGTGTCTTTAACTGGTTCATGGATAAAGCACAACTTTCAATAAAATCTGATACTTTTCTCTTTGTTCCAGTTGCTAGTCTAACTAACCAAGATTTACTGAAATTTTCTGTTTTCAATTTAAAACTTTCCACAATATCTGGTGATATATAACTTAAGCTAGCACCTGGATCAATCAAAATAGTAACAGGATGATTTTGTAGCATACCTTCAATCTCTACCATAGATATTTGATGATCTGCTTGCTTGTTGTCGAGTGCTGCATTGATTTTGGGCATCTCCCTCACCACGTCTCCAACAGTAGGTTCATTCTGAATAGAGTGAATGTTGTTAGTTGTCCGATTCCTCTTGGTATATTCTGATACATAGTGAGGACCTTGACACTCAAAACATTTGATAGGTTCCTTTTGTTCATTGGTCCTAGTATTATTGGGAGCATTTCTGGGTGCTGTAGAATTCTATTGTTGACTGTTTCTGAAATTATTTCCTTGAAAATTCCAATTCTGAAAATTTTTCTTTTGGAAACCGGAATTCCCACTGAACCTAAATTTTTTCTTTTTCAGCTCAAAATTGTTGGGTTTATGACTTTTCCAGTTTTACATTCCTTCTCTTTTCTGATTAGTGTCATAACATAAAACTGCCTTCCTCAAAGCCTCTTACAAGGTCTTTGGATTGTCATACTCGATTCTGTCCTTAATATTGAAAGGTAGACAGCTCAAGTATCTTCGAATCTTCAGTTTTTCTTCCACGAGATATGGAACATATCTCAATAAGTTCAGAAATTTACTGTTCATTTCCTTCATCTTCATACTTCCCAGCTTTAAATCGTAGAATTCTTTGGATTTTTCTTCATAGTACTGTTCAGATAAAAACTTCTTATTGAAGTATCATTTAAAAGTACTCCAGATTACATCCTTATCCTTGATTCCCTTTACTCTTTTGATGTCCTACCACCAAATGTCCACTTTTCTGGTCAAGTTATATACAACCATTTTTGCTTTCAAGGATTTTGAATAGTTATAAATCTGAAAATATTTCTTCATGTCGGACAACCATGCTTCAGCTGTCTCGCCCTTTCTCAGTTTCTCCATTGAAAGTTGGAGGTCTAAACTTTTTGAACTCCCTAGAAATATGTTCATACTCTTTATGGCTTTTATTTCTGGGTTTGTAATATCCTTTACTGCTATCACTTGAATAGTTACGTTTCTTTTTACGTACTTCAATAGCAACTCCCAATGATGTTGAAATGCTGTTCACATCATCGGTTTTCATTTTCTTACTTTTGTTACCATGAGGAAGATCTTCAACCTTGGAGATACCTTCATTTTCTCTCTCCTGCTCATCAATTGGGCACTGTTCAAACAACACTTGGTTTAACTCTTCTTGTGCCTTCAGAATTCTTTCATTATCTTGTTTCACATATCCAATTTCTTCCTTTAACTCCTGATACACACGTAACAATTCTGAAGAATTGTCATTCAATTCACCGTGGCCTTCTTCTGCATAGTGATCTCTCGTGCTATGGCTGTTTGGTTCAAATCTGTCTTCTAAATGTTCAGCTGAGTTCTCCATACTTGTAACTTAAAATAATTTCTATATAACACAATAGTTTAAATTTTAATTAGTAAGATTTTCTGTTGTAATAAAATTTCTATTGCATGTTCTTAGACCTTTTTCAAGCCTAGAGTTCGAACATGAGCTCTGATACCCCATGTAACATCTTGAAAATACCAAAAAAAAAAATTATAATAGCAATAATTATCAAAGTTATTTAATGCGGAATATACAAACTAATTTGAATTCTTAACTAAGATAAGTTAATGACAATGACACATCATAAAATCTCAAATAAATATAGTTGTAATTGCTACTTTAGATATAAGCGGATGTTACTCCTTAACGAAAGATCTTTGTATGATTAAGTAGACTAGTACAGTTTACAAAATTGTTTAAGTTCTTGGTTAAAATTACATGCTATTATAGTTTGTACCGTTTTGATATTCTTGATGGTGTGCTGACAGTTTGTTTGTTTGTTGAAGAAGGGGTCCTACGAGGCACCTTGGAGCTTACTTAGCTATGTTTAGCTAAGGCATTTGAATCTTGTTTCCATGTGCAGACCGCAGGTAAGAAATCTACCAGAAAGCATAAAATTTAGAGTACTTGTAATTTTCAATTCATCGTCAATGTAAAATGCTAAATACTTCCTTGCGACACCAGTTACTAGAGGTATGAATACAAGGTTCTAATCCTAGATTATGTACTGTCTTATGAATCTCTTCAAGGTCATCATTCCAAGTCATCCAAAAGTTTTGTTATGATGTTGCATTTATCGTCACGAGACTACTGTCATTAATATTAATACAACAATACTACTATCTATTAAGTATGCAATTACAAAACTTGTAGGAAAATACACTCTCGAACTATCATTATAATTGACGTCTATAAATCTTAGACTACTTTATGTCCTATGTTTATCATTTTAATACACATACAAACTATAGAAATGAAGTAGCTATATATCTTATAGCTACCATTTATTTACATAATGCATGGCATAAAATTCAATTATTTCGATACTAATTTAAACTTTGGAATTATATAAAACATACACTACATATTACTATATAATATGATATGGTTTTTAGTATACCAAGCTATGAAAAACAAAAGCAATATTGTGCTTTACTATATAAAATCCTAACTATACCCTTAGCACCAAAGGATATTATCCTATACACACCACGAATACGATCAAAACAACCTTATTAAGATCGTGGCTTAAGTGATAGTTTGAACTATGCTCTAAGTATGAGCTCGTATCCTAAGTGTTAATATCATATGTCAATGTATTCGCCCAAGTCTCGACATTAAAGTGATGAAATGACGGGTATTAAATTTCTGGTTACAGGTTGACAGAGTTACGGTTGTGTATTAAATGTCATGAATGAACTCCATAGTGGAATGGGTGTTTTCCATACCACGTAGTCCATCCACGTGAACTCTGATTGATATTGTAACCAGGAGTTGTAGCCGGCAATGTTGCCATGTCACCTCTCCTCCACGCTGTACACCATATCATTCCTTGGCATGCAGGGTTGGAAACTCCGTGGTTGTTGTAATTTAATGAGATATTAATGCGAGGTTGCTCGGCTTTCAACATAGCACTGTTGGCTCTTCTATCTATCGATCGCTCCAGATCTTGGTCGTTGGTTTGTGTAACCCTAACCGTGTAGTATGTATTGGTTGCAAATTTCTCGGCCGTTCATTGCTATGTTGTAATGCGGCTGATAGGCTGCCAAATTTTGAGGGTTAGAGGAGGTTCTATTCCAAGGTTTCAACCCTGTGACTTATGAGAGGTAAATTCTAAATGTTGCAGGATTGGTTTCGTGCCATAGAGCCGTGATGTCATAGTATGAAGTGTAAATATTCATCGGTTGTTAAGAGTATTTTGTAGTTTGTCCTTCGACTCTTTCGAATGGTGGTAACACCTTTTGGTTCTTCCTGTGTGTATAAAGGATTGTAGCCGACCTCTGGTTTCACCGTTAATGTTTGGAATAAAACTCTGTTGTGTATAAAGGATTGTAGTAGATTTTGCATTTTATATGTGTTAACAGGATTTTGACCACTCGCATTGTGCTTCAGCAGGTTCCCTCATTGTTGGAAGTTTTTTATAGAGCGGTTTTGGAAAGGAAAGCTACTACTACTTCTTGGTAAGCTCTGGTGGTTCTTACAAAGCCTCGTAGGTGCCTTTGATGTGTTTTCTGTGTGCTGGGAATTGGAAATCTTAGTTTGTTTCAGTGATGGCCGAAAGAGAAGTTTTAAGCTTGTCTTGTTTTGTTTTATACTGTACAGAGGGTAGCCTCTCAGTCTTTTAAGTTACCTATTGGCTATTTGATGCCTAGTTATGTTGTCGATAGAGACTCCGAACCTTCGTTTGTTCTACTAGATGTCTTAAGGGTAAAAACCCTGTATAGTCTTCATTGTTTCACGATTCTATTTTATGTTTTTAGTTGATGAGGGCAAGTCCATGTACTGTGAAACCTTGATAGGTTCCAAGTGTAATTTTTGGTTATAGTTTTAAATGGAAGTCAAGAACCAAGGGTTCTCTTTGTACTTATAAACTATGGTTCGTTTTTCTTTGAAATGAAACGATAATTTTTTTGAAGGACAGTGGGAACGATGTATAAAATATATGTGGCCTTTTTTCCAAACCACAAGGCTTGTTTTGGCCTAGGTTTTTAAGTTTGTATGACTGTGTACAAGAAAAGCATGCCTATAATCCAAGCTCGTTATTGTTAATCTTGTTTGGAAAAATAGATGAAGTAGTTTTATTGTTAATGTTTTTCGAGAGGGTTATGCTTCCAAGTTCTAGTTTTGATTTTATAAAGGAGACGTTACCTGAAACCTCCGAATGCTATCGGGCTTGTGTTAGGGTTGTACCCAAGACTTAATTATTGAAACATAATTTCGATGATGTGTATGTTTAAATGCTAGGGTTGTGAGCTAATATTTAAACATGAATGTGTAATCGTGCCTTCAGCTAACTTTTAGATAATTCTTAGATAGTAAAATCATATATAAAAGATAGTATGGTTCTGGAAAGTAATGTCTAGGGTTTAATAAGTCATAAATGTTATCATTCTTTGAATAATGTCTACAGTTTGTCTTTGAGATAGAAAATATGATGTGTGAATACAGAATAAGGGTTTGTAGTGTATTAGGTTTTGATACTACTGTAATAAAAATTTGATACTTGAAATCAAAACAGGAAATTTAGTGAAGATATAAAACATGTATAATGATGAGAAATTATATAGTGTGTAATTCTTGCAGCTGCTATAATTCTTGATAATGCTATTACCTGGAAATCATAAAATGCTTAATTTGATTGTATTTACTTGCTATCTTAAATTAAATAGAGATAAGAGAAAAATATATAACTATACAGAAATTAGACTATGTTTAGATATAGGACAAAATTATAAACAGAACACTTACTGTAATTATTTGTCCAATCAATGGCAATCTGCCTATCTCTCATCTATCATTTAACTTGTTTCTATATACTAGAGTACTATGTAGATAGCAGCATGGGAAAAATATAGAGATGATTATCTAATCCATAATTCACAGACTTTATCATTCAAAATCAAACATAGATCATAAATAAAATAAATTCTTTTACAAAACAGGGTTGGATAATTCTACTAAACATAAACATAGAACTATAAACAAAATAGGAACAATAAAACCTAGTTAACTATAGGGAAACAAACAGCCCAAGGAGCCTGTTCCACCCAACCAATTCCTGAAGACAGCCAAGTTACTTGCCTTAGGACCCCCGAGCCTATTCACTGAACCACCGAGAGGAAGAAACTTAGAAGCTTAGGACCTCCACTTGTAGTAACAATAGTTATCCAGTATTAAAGAATTAGCATTCAAAGGGACCTGCACCAGCACCTCTGGTTCTCCTTCTCAGAATAATTTGCAGACTTACAATTGCACTCTCACATAGCCTCCCTATTTGAATCTCTCAATGATCACCTGATGCACTTGAGGAATATTTCTGTAGAAAATATTGTGTGTAAGAGCTGCTTACTCAATTCGAATTTGCCTTGTGCAGGCTGGCTAGGCCTTTTAGTGGTTAACTGGTCATTTAATGAGCTGGCTACTCACTCCCACCACTTGGGGGATAATGACACATTTTTAGGGGTATTTTTCCCATAACCAACAGCTAGTGGTGAAGTGCAATTGCTGCCATCTATCCCATGCCTTTTAACAACTTCCATTCCTCCTAGTGGGCTAGTGAACACTCATTTAACAGTTCCCTTGGGTGTTTGTCTCCTACTTTAATTTATTAAATAATAATAATCAGTAATTACATTCATCCTTGACCAAACTTGGTCATAATTACAAAACTTTGTAATTAAAATTTAACATAAAGTAGTTTTCCAATAAAATAATACTTTCAGAATTTGGGTAGGTGACAAGATACTACTAATATAGTAATGGGTAAGTGTCCTATGGTACTGTACAACATTCCGTTGCTACTTATCTAGAATGAAACCTTTTTGCCGATATGTTGGGAATTGTGCACACTCTTAACAATGTTTTGTTAGAGATGGAAGGCATCTAGAAAGTTACAGGATATGGATAAATGTTGTATTGAAGCATTGGCTAAGATAATTGCATGACTATGTGACATATGTCTTTACATGTAAGAATTTGTTCTAAAATCTATGAGATGTTTCTAATCATGCAATTGAACTTTTATTGTAGGAAAGACCATGTACCATCACCTACAAGAGAGACTTGTTTCAAAGAAAAAGCGATGAAGACTCAACAAATCCATAAAACTAACTATTGAAGATATTGAAGAATATAATTTCCCAGGATCCGGGATGCAGTAATGGAAGAATGCCATGATCGAGGAGTACCGGTTGATCATGAAGAACGATGCCTGGGATGTGGTCCCAAGACCAGAAGGGAAGTCTGTTGTGACTTCCAAGTGGATCTACAAGATCAAGCATACTATAGATGGCTGCATAGATACAAGGCAAGGTTTGTGGCTTGTGGCTTCTCCCAGAAAGAAAGGATAGACTATGAAGAAACATTTTCACCTGTATCCAGATACAATTCCATCAGAACAGTACTTTCTCTAGCTGTAGTGATGAAGTGGAAGATAGACTAGATGGATGTCAAGACATCTTTCTTGAATGGTGTAGTTGAAGAGGAAGTGTATGTGGAGAAACCACTTAGATTTGAGACACATGACAGGGAGTCACATGTGTGCAAATTAAGGAAAGTATTGTACAGCTTGAAACAAGTACCCGGGACATGGTATGGCAGGATTGACAACTTCCTGACTAGTTTGGGATTTACCAAGAGTAAAGCAGATTCCAACCTTTACTACAAGGTTGGGGAAGGAAATCTAGTGATACTCCTACTGTATGTGGATGATTTGTTTGTGACAGGTGAGGATAGGTTGATTTCCAACACGAAGAGGAATCTTGCTTCCGATTTCGAGATGAAGGACTTGGGTATGTTGCATTACTTTCTAGGTATGGAGGTGCAACAGAGTGCAGATGGAATATTCCTTGGACAAGGGAAGTATCCAGTAGAGATCTTGAAGCAGTTCGGGATGATGGACTGCAAGGACATGGCCACACCTATGGCATCAAACCTGAAACTATTGAGTGATGCTTCATCAGAGTTGGTTGATGCCATGATGTATCGTCTGATGATTGGGTCCTTGATGTACCTAACGAACACTAGACCATATATTTGCTTTGTTGTGAACACCTTGAGCCAGTTCTTGACAGATCCTAGACATGTTCACTTGATTGTTGTAAAGAATATTCTGACATCCCTAAAGGGTACAATTGATTATGGGCTCAAGTATGATGTGAATCAAAAGTTTAACCTGGAGGGTTATGTTGATTCAGATTGGGCAGACAGTGCTACAGATAGGAAGAGCACTTCAGGGTGTTTCTTCAGTATGGGATCAGGTATGATCTCTTGGTTTAGCAGGAAGCAATCCTGTGTAGCACTGAGTAAATCCAAAGCAGAGTATGTCATAGCTTATTTGGCTAGTTGTGAGGCTGTATGGCCAAGGAAGTTACAGTATGATTTTTTTGATCTCTTGTTGGATGCTACTTGTATCTTCTGTGACAACTAGAGCTGTGTGAATTTTTTTGAGAACCCGATGTTCCATTTCAGGTTGAAGCACATCGATTTCAAGTATCACTATATCCTGGATATGGTGCAGAGAGGAGCAGGGAAGCTCCTGTATGTTGCGACAGACAAGCAGATTGTAGATGTGTTGACCAAACCACTAGCAGGAGTGAAGTTCGAGTACTTCATAGAGAGGCTTGGTGTTCTTCAGATAGAAGATACTTCAAGGAGGAAGTGATGGGACACATTTTCAGGAGCCATTCCAAGAATGATGGTAGGAGGATTCTTCCCATGGTTGTGGATGTAAGTGTTGTATGATATGCATCAGGACGATGCTATATATGGTGATGATCAGGATGAACATGTGATGATGATGTGCATTAGGATGATGAACTGTATGATGATGATCATTATGATCATGAGCATTAGGATGATGCTTTGTGCGAGGATGATTAGGTTGATCATGAGTATCAGGATGATACTTCGAGACAGTGGATATGTGGTAGGTTGTGCAGTAGCATATAAGAGCTCCCTGGGAGATCTCATAGGTTGAGCAGTAAACTCGTAATCAATCCTGGGATGCTCTTTGGAGGTTTTGCGAGGTAGGCTTGTAATCATTCTTGGAGATCCGATAGGTTGTGCTAGGAACGTAAAAGTCCTAGGATGCTCTTTAGAGATCTTGCAGGTCACAAGATGCTCTTTTAAGGTTTTTTCTATTCACATGTAATCAACCCTGGAGATCCGATAGGTTTTTCTAGTAACATAAAGTCTTGGGATGTTCTTTAGAGATCTTGCAGGTTGCAAGATGCTCTTTTAAGGTTTTATGAAGTTCACATCTAATCATTCTTGGAGATCCGATAGGTTGAGCAATAAGCTCGTAATCATTCCTAAGACACTCTTTAGAGATATTTTCGGTCGTGCTAGGCACATAAAGGATCCTGAGATGTTATTTAAAGGTTTTGTGAAGGCTGCATGTAGTCAGTCCTGGGAGATCTTGTCGATCATGCTAAGGCACATAAAGGATCCTGGGATTCTCTTGTCAAGTTTTGTAGAGGCACATAATCAGTCCTGAGATTCCACCTCTATCAGGCCGCTCGCAGAGATGATGAAAACCTACAAGAGGCTATGCCTACATCCAACATGAAAAAGGGTTGGCTCTGTAGAACTTCCTATGACGAGAAGAATTGAGAGATAGCACTAGTGATTGAGATGACGAGTACAACAGCAGTGACGATGATGCTCCGTGATCCAGTAACGATGATCCAACTGTAGAATTGAAGACTTGTGCCTATATGTATTGATGAACTGTGTCAAGAGAATACCTTCCTAGTTAAGAGGGAGTGTTGATGTATTTGTAACTTCATAATATATTCACTTTTATATTGTATGTATTACATTTGTACTTTATTGTATCCTCAACAGAGATGTATTATTCCTCCGATTGGAAGTTTCATTATTTGTATTTGCAAGTGTTTCAAGTTATATTGTAATTGTCGTAAGTTATACTTGATGGGTTATTAGACACCTTGGTGGGGTCAACCCTGTATGAGTTAAAGGGTTATTAGACCACCCTAGTGGGGTCGGCCTAGTGACAAGTGGTAATGGGTTATTAGACACTCCTAAGGGAGGTCGGCCCAGTTAGAGTAAAAGGAAAGTAAAGGTAAAGTATAAATAGAGAGGAGCACCTCTCTATTTATCCATTCATTCACTCACTCATCCAACTCACAGAGTTGAGAGAGAGGAGTGCGCACAAGTGGAGGAGGAGCAGCTGCTGAAGACATCTATATTTTGGGGTTTGATCTTTCTGATCTTTGTATTGGTGCTGATTCTATCTCTGAGGAAGTTGCGGGGTTTTTCACCTTCTTGGTTTTCCCCAGTGAAATGCTTTGTGTCTCTTGTCTCTTGTGTTTGATATGTTGTACATGTTGTTCTCTCAGTTAAGATCCTATATGATATTGAATGAAATGATGAAAAACTAACATCATATCAAATTAGCCTGAAGGAAGGCATTGAATGGAATTTATGACAATTGTTGCACTTGCAACAAATTGGAATCTAGGGATTAGTTCAGTAAAAAATAGTCATTGTGGAACTTTCTCTATAAATCGGTTTTAGGGAAGGTTCAGGATCTAAAACATTTATAGAATGAAGATGAAATGTTCATGTACCTTTTTTCCAAATATCAGCCTCAAATTCGTTGTACTTTGTGAGATATGATTCGTACAAGTTAGGGTTTCTTCCTCTTCCAGAATTGAGCCCTAAACAGCTGACCTAGGCACAAAGATCATATCTTGGGCTAGGAAGCTCCAAATGGAATTCCATAAAAGTGGTAGTTAAGGCACAGACTTTAGTTTCATAGGTCCAAGTTTTAGAGGCCGAAGTTGAAAGAGTGACACGTGGCACTCCGTACAAGTTCGTTATACTATTTCAACCCATAAACATGTCACGTTGCAACACTTGGCATATCTCTCTCCCAGAGAATCCATTAAAGCTCAGATTTGTGGGGTTGGAAATATGACAGGTCATTCTACCATAGATCAAATTTTTAGACCCCGAGGATTCGAAAATTCAGATATATATCAGAAACAATATGGCATATATTTCTGTCCAAACAGAATTGGATTCTAAGCACTTTCATTTCTGGTTTGTCACTGCTGCAGGAAATTAGGGTTTCTAAAAAAGTTGGAATTTTTGGAATCTGAGACCACAGCTGAATTTTCCTCATCAAAATATAAATTTAGAGACCAAGATTGAATTTTTTGGTTGGGTAGAACCCCTAGCTCTATCAAACCCTATTTCGGGATTTTGACCAGAAAACGAGAAAAACCAGAAAACCAAAATTTGATAGAAGCTGCAGATTAGAAACTCTGAAGTAAATTTTGAGGAGTCAATTTTTGGAGTTTTCAAAATCTAAGCACACCATCTTGCTTGCCTCAGTCAAATGCATCTCCCTATCCACACAAAATTTTGAAATTCCAAGTTTGTATTTTTAGGGTTTCTCTGCCAAATCCTAGCCAACTCCAGATCCAGTTTCAGCAAATCAAAGTGGATTGGGTTAATCCTAGAAGAGAATGATTTGGAAACCTTCATAAGTGACGAAGTTCCAATTCAAGAGGGAGATGAGTCTAAGGCCTTACAAAAGAATACTACAAGCAATCCTAACAGGTATGACTTGAGGAGATACAGGTATGTTTTGAAATCTGTTCATGATTAAGTTTGTCTTCATAGTAATGAGGTTAGTACAATCTTGATTAATTTTAGACTTGTCTTATCACCTTAGTAAAAGTATGAATGTATGTGAATGATAGAAGACATTCATTGATTAGGGTTATGACACTTATGATTGTACTAATGCACTATGGTGTTTTATGAGGATGATGTTGTTCACTAACATGAAAGGTACATCAAGAAAGACAAATCAAGTTCTAGTTCGAGAACATATGACCATGGTGACATGAAGACAAAAGACTCATCCATAGCCATTGATCACATAGAACCTCTACTTACGAGGTATGTATAATTTCATTCTACAATGCTTAACTTATGAGATATGCAGGTTACTAGCAGAAGGTTTCTAAATCATTGAAGAGAACAAATAAGACATTGTTTGGGTATGTTAGACATAACTAGCAAACATGATAATCCAGGTATGTTCTTTTCTTGTATCAAGTTAGAATCCTACCTTGTGTTAGGATCTTATATAAGTATAAATTTTGTATGATTGATAATGATTATTCATGAAGTTATAAGCTTGAATAATCATGGGTTTATGCATATTATGCTTCTTACTTTGATTAATGATATAAAAAACCAAAAGAGTCCTATGGTCATGAAATAATAATATACATGAGTAAAAGAAGTTCTCCCTGAAACCTTGAATACTAACGCTTGTGATAAATTACCTGTGTATGAAATGACCATAAACATACATGTTTAAGATTATTTAGAATCATAATGTTTTGATAGTATTGAGATTATACTAATGCATGTATGATTATGTATGAGATATTGAGGATGACACAATGATGACACTAGTGCACACTTGAGCATGCATAATGATCCAGGATGGATATTAGTTCAAAGACAGATAATCGAGGAAGAAAATATCAAGCGGGAGCACACTCCAGTAGTTCTTGCAAGGAAACAAAGATCAATAGGGAGCACACTCCAGTAGTTCTTGCAAGGAAGCAAAGATTAAGAGGGAGTACACTCCAGTAAAAAGATTGAGAGCGAGTCCACCTAAAAACCAAACAAAGATAAGTATTTGAATAGTCATTTCTTGTATATATGATTACTTAAATGATGTTGTTCAATCATGTACATACTTATGTTCCTAGATTTAGGATGTATATTATGCATTTTAGAAAATTGCATTAATGAACAAGATACTACTAATATAGTGATGGGTAAGTGGCCTATGGTACTATACAACATTCCATTTCTACTTATATAGAATGAAACCTCTTTGCTGACATGTTGGGAGTCGTGCACACTCTTAACAATGTTCTGGTAGAGATGGAAGGCATCTAGAAAGTTACAAGATATGGATAAATGTTGTATTGAAGCATTGGCTAAGATAATTGCATGATTGTATAACATATATCTTTATATGTAAGAATTTGTTCTGAAATCTATGAGATGTTTCTAATCATGAAATTGAACTTCTATTATAGGAAAGACCATGCACCATCACCTACAAGAGATACTTGTTTTGAAGAACAAGCGACGAAGACTCAACAAATCCAAAAAAGTAACTATTGAAGATATTGAAGAATCTGAAGTTCTCAGTATCCGGGATGCAGTAATGGAAGGATGCCATGATCGAGGAGTACCAGTTGATCATGAAGAATGATGTCTGGGATTTGGTCCTGAGACCCAAAGGGAAGTTTGTTGTGACTTCCAAGTGGATCTACAAGATCAAGCATACTGCAGATGGAAGCATAGATACAAGGCAAGGTTTGTGGCTCGTGGCTTCTCCCAGAAAAAAGGATAGACTATGAAGAAACGTTTGCACTTGTAGCCAGATACACTTCCATCAGAACAGTACTTTCTCTGGCTGCAGTGATGAAGTGGAAGATACACCATATGGATGTCAAGACATCTTTCTTGAATGGTGTAGTTGAAGAGGAAGTGTATGTGGAGCAGCCACTTGGAGACACATGACAGGAAGTCACATGTGTGCAAATTAAGGAAAGTCTTGTACAGTTTGAAACAAGCACCCAGGACATGGTACAACAGGATTGATAGCTTCCTGACTAGTTTGGGGTTTACCAAGAGTAAATAAGATTCCAACCTTTACTACAAGGTTGAGGAAGGCAATCCAGTGATACTCCTACTGTGCGTGGATGACCTGTTTGTGATAGGTGAGGATAGGTTGATTGCTGACACAAAGAGGAAGCTTGATTTCGATTTCGAGATGAAGGATTTGGGTATGATCAATTACTTTCTAGGTAGGGAGGTGTGGCAGAGTGTATATGGAATCTTACTTGGACAAGGGAAGTATGCATTAGATATCCTGAAGCGGTTCGGGATTATGTACATCGAGGGGCCTTGGCCTTTAGCTCCATGCTAGGAATCATAGAGGGGCCTTGGCCTTGAGCTCCAAGCTAGGAATCATAGAGGGGGCTTGGCCTTGAGCTCCACGCTAGGAATCATACATAATATGCATACAATATTTACATTATAGCCCAAAATATCCTAAGGGTCAAAATGGGGGGTATTACAACCAATGTGGAAGATCTCATTTCCTTAGACGAAGACATGCTATAAGATTATGTCTTCACCACAGATGAAGATATAATCGAGGCCATGCACACCAATGAACCTCCATGGGACACTTTCCATCATAGGTCCTCGACAGCTAATAAGAAGGAACCACATATCCTACTTGTTTCACATCAATATACAATTGAGTCAAAATATTTTCTACCCACTAGTCATATCGATTGGTTCAAGAATCCTATTCATGCCCCAGATGCGTTCAAAGATGAAAATCTCACCAATGTCTCCCCCACCATCCGGGTTGATATATCCATTACACCAGGAGTATTCGAAAACATCTCCATTGAGAATTCCTACTCGCCATAGGATATCACCAATTTTACTGCTCTATTCAAAAAGTTATGTGATGTATTTTCATGGTCCTATGAAAAAATTCTAGGCCTTGACCTAAAAATTGTCGAACATCATATTGACACTTGGCCAAAATCAGCACCTGGTACACTGTTGAGATACTGTAACTTCAAAGAATATTATAATTGTACTTTAATATTCTGGAGATGTTTCATTCCTCCGTGAAGATCTTATTGTATATCCGGAGATGTTTATTCATCCGTTGGAATGTGGTAACTTGGGTTATTAGACTTCCCTAGTGGGGGTCGGCCCTGTATGTGTTATGTGGGTCAAAGGGTTATTAGACCACCTTAGAGGGGTCGGCCCAGTCAGTTGTAGTGGGGTATTTAACCCAATGGTTAAATACGAGCCTACATGATTTGTGTAAAAGACAAGTCAAAGTAGTGTATAAATAGAGGTGTATTCCTCATTTTACACACACACTCACTCACTTGAGAGTGGTGCACTTGTGGAGGAGAGGTCTGATATGGAGAAGGAGGAGCTTATGCTCAGGTTTACATCTTTGTATATTGATGGTCTACTATATTGAGGAAGCTTTGCTGGGTTTTCTACCCCATGAGGGTTTCCCAGGATAAATCTGTGTCTCTTGTGTTTATGCTGTGCTTGTTGTTTCTTCAGTGATCCTGTATATGCTATTATTGTGAAATGGAATGTAATGATGCTATTTTCTGTCTTAGCATATTAAATATTAACATTGAATCAAAGCTAACCTGAAGGAAGGCAATGTATGGCACTTACGACACTTGCTTTACTTACGACAATTGGAAGGTTAGGGTTTTATATAGCAAAAACCAGTCATCGTGGAACTTTCGCCATAAATCCATTTTGGCGAAGGTTCAGGATCTGAAACCTTTACAAGTCATAGCTAACATCGCTAGGTATCTTGTGTCCAAAGGGAACCCTTAGATTTGTTGTACTTTGTAAGTTATGATCAGTACAAGTTAGCGTTTCTGCCTCTTCCAGATCTCAGTCAAAATCAGGTGACCTAGGAAAAAAGGGCATAACTTGGGATAGGAAGCTCCAAATGAAATTCGTAAAAAGTGACAGGTAGTACACAGACTTTAATATCTCAAGAAACGTTTTCAGAGGCAGAAGTTGAACCAGTGACACGTGGCATGCCGTACAAGTTCACTCTCCTGTTTTATCCCATAAACAGGTCACGTTGCGACACTTGGCATAACTCTCTCTCAGAAAATCCAATTGAGGTCAGACCTATCGGGATGGAAAGATGACAAGTCAAGATACCAAAGAAAAAAATTTCAGACCCTGTGGAGCAAAAAGTTTGGAGTTACAGTAGAAACAATAAGGTACATATTTCTGTCAAAACATAATTATTTTTGGAGCGCCTTCATTCATGGCTTCCGGAATTTAAGGTTTCGGAGAAAGTTAGAATTTTTGGAATTGGAATCCATGGCTGAATGATACTCAGGAAAATCGAAATTTAGAGACCAAGATCAAATTTTTTGGGTGGGTAGAAGACCGGGCTTGATCAAACCCCAGTTCGGGATTTTGATCAGAAAGATGGAAAATTAGGGCTTCAGCAAAAGTTGGAATTTTTGAAGTCTGTAACCACGGCTGGAAGCTCCTCAGAAAAATAAGAGTTTAGAGCCTTGGATCGAACCTTTTGATTGGACAGAAGGGTGGGCTTCCTCAAACCCTAGTTCAGGTTCCTGTCCAAAAGATCTAGAAGTTTCGAAGGCAATTTTGAGGGGTCAAATTTTGGAGATTTCAAAATTGAAGTATGCTAGTTTCCATCCATTTAGAAGTGTGAAAGTCAAAGATTGAATTTTTAGGGTTTCTCTAACAAACCCTAATCAAGCTCCAGATCAAGTTTCAGGGGGAGTTGAGGCTAAGGCCTTACATAAGAAGGCTACAAGAAGTCTCGACAAGTATGACTTAAGGAGATACAGGTATGTCTTGAAATCTGATTCTTGATTAAGTTCATAATATGTTTGTCCTCATATTATTCAGGTCAGTACAATCTCAATTAATGTTAGAATTGTCTTATCACCCTAGTAACAGTATGGATGCATGTGAATGATAGAAGACATTTATTGTTTAGGGCTATATGATTGTACTAATGCACTATGGTATTGTATGAGGTTGATGTTGTCTGCTAACAAGATACAGGTACATCACGAAAGACAAATCAAGTTTTATGACCATGACAACATGAAGACAAAGACTCATCCATAATCTTTGTTCTACTTACGAGGTATGTATGACTTTGTTATATTATGCTTAACCTATGGGACATGCAAGTTCTAGCTCAGGATCTCTAAATCATTGAAGAGATTGTTTAGGTATGTTGTACATAACTAAGCAAGTATACTAATCCAGGTATGTTTTCCTATGTCAAGTTAGAATCTTACCTTGTGTTAGGATCCCTTATATAAGTATGCTTGGTATGATTGGTTATGCATATTCATAAAGCTAGTAATCAAGGGTTTATGCATATTATGTCTCTTATCTTGATGATTTAATTAACCAGAAGAGTACTATGATCAAACAAGAATATGCATGAGTAAAAGAAGACTTCCTTGAAACCTTGAATACTAATGATCATGACTATACATATTCAAGATTATTTAGAATTAGAATGTTTTGATAATATTGAGAATATAGTAATGAATGTATGTTTGTGTATGAGATCATGAGGATGACACTAGTGCACACTTGAGCATGCACAGTGGTACAGAATGAATAGAAGTTCAAAAGACATATAGAAGATCAAGCGGGAGGCAACCACACAAACATAAAAGATAAGTATTTGAGTTGTTATTTGAAATAGTAAATGATATTGCTTGTATGCATATTTGTATTCCTAGAATATATCATGCTGAGTGTAAACATTCATAGAGCATTGAACAATATACTACTAATATGCATATGATTGGTAAGTTGGACAAACATTCCATTGTTGCTTGTCTAGAATGAAACCTCTTTGCTGACATGCTGAGAGCTGTGCACACTCTCGATAGTATGTTCTAGTAGAGATGGAAGGCATCTAGATAGCCATTGTCTGCATACAGGATATGGAAAAGTGTTGTGCCAAAGTATTGGGAAAGATAGTTGCATAACTATGTAAATGATATCTGTATGCATAATAGGTTATCATGTCAACATGATTTCATGATTATGAAGTATTACTAATCATGTACTAATTTTGTTTTGTAGGAAAGATCATGAAGAATGATGAACACCGAACAAGTGATGGATGTTCAACAAGAAGATTTACAAATCAAACAAAATATAGAAGGCTCGTGGCTAGAAGATTCTCTTAGAAAGAAGAAGAGAATCATGATGGGATGTTTGCTCCAAGTGGCTAGATAAGACCATTCTCTTAATGGTATAATTAAAGAAGAAGTGTGAATTAGGTTCTGTATGGGTACCCAGGATCGATAATCAATTGATGAGCTTGATGATCACCATGGGTGATGTGGATCTCAACCTTTGCTACAAGGTTGATTATGGTTTCTCTACACAAATGTTGATTGGGAAGAAATTGTATCATATAGGAAGAGCACATCGAGAGGATGTTACTGTCTGGGATCAACCACGATCTCATGGTTTAGAAGGAAGCAATCTAGTGTGGCTCTCAGCACAAGCGGAATATATGGCTGCTTGCTCTGCTAGTTGTGAAGCGGTATGGCTTTAGAATGGACCCAACTGTGATCCTATGTGACAAACAGAGTTGTACCAAAATGGCAGAGAATCTAGTATTCCATGATAAGTCAAAGCACATACAGATCTGACATTTCTATATACAAGATATGGTGCAGAAAAGAATTAAAGTTTGAATTTGTAACAAGTTACCAATGTACTAACCAAACCCCTACCTCAAGTAAAGTTTTCCGAGGCAAAATTAAAATAGTTCAGAAGGACCCTCCTCGAAAGGTGGAGCGATGTGATCACTTATGATGAGATTGCCCGCATCGACAGTGAGGTCGATGATGTGGATACCTATATTGGTGATGCCGACAGAGAGGTTGGTGGATGGTCCTTAGACAGGGTCTAAGGTGACAAGGGGACTGCATCATCCTTGAACACATGTTCTAAAAGAGAGTCGTAGACATATGTCTTCAAGAATGAAGTCCTTGGTGGACATGAGGGGATTGGATCATCCCTGGACTTCAATCCTAAAGAGATCCGTAGACGTATGTCTTCGAGAATGAAGTCCTTGGTGGACATGAGGGGATTGGATCATCTCTGGACTTCAATCCTAAAGAGATCCGTAGACGTATGTCTTCGAGAATGAAGTCCTTGGTGGACATGAGGGGATTGGATCATCCCTCGACTTCAATCCTAAAGAGAGCCATAGACGTATGTCTTCGAGAATGAAGTCCTTGGTGGACATGAGGGGATTGGATCATCCTTGGACTTCAGTCCTAAAGAGAGCCGTAGATGTATGTCTTCGAGAATGAAGTCCTTGGTGGACATGAGGGGATTGGATCATCCCTAGACTTCAGTCCTAAAGAGAGCCGTAGACGTATGTCTTCGAGAATGAAGTCCTTGGTGGACATGTGAGGATTGAATCATCCTTGGATTTCAGTCCTAAAGTGAGCCGTAGACTGGGTCTCCGAGAATGTAGTCCTGAATGAACAGGTAGGGGATTGTATCTTCCCCAGACTTTGGTCCCAGAATTGATCCGTAGACTGATGTCTCTGAGAATTGAAGATAGGACTGCATCGTCCCTGGACCTCGGTTCAAAATGTACGTGACGGGATTGCATCGTCCCTATACATGAGACTTGTCTTAAAGTGATAAGGACTAATCATCCTGTAAGTAGATTGGGATTGCATCGTCCCTAGACATGGTGAGGTGTCTTAAAGTGATAAGGACTAATCATCCTGTAAGTAGATTGGGATTGCATCGTCCCTAGACATGGTGAGGTGTCTTAAAGTGATAAGGACTAATCATCCTGTAAGTAGATTGGGATTGCATCGTCCCTAGACATGGTGAGGTGTCTTAAAGTGATAAGGACTAATCATCCTATAAGTAGATTGGGATTGCATCGTCCCTAGACATGGTGAGGTGTCTTAAAGTGATAAAGACTAATCATCCTGTAAGTTGATTCGGGATTGCATCATCCCTAGACATGGTGAGGTGTCTTAAAAAGATAAGGATTGATCATCCTATAAGTTGATCTGGATTGCATCGTCCATAAACATGAGAGATGTCTTAAATTGAGAGGGATTGATCATCCCGTAAGTGGATCAGGATTGTATCATCCTTGGACCTATGTCCTAAAGTGAGAGGGATTGACCATCCCGTAATTGGATCATGTGTGTTGCAGGGTATGTTGTTTTTGTGTATACTTGTATCAGTGTGGATACTTGTATTGATAGATGTATTAGTGAGAATACATGCTTTTGATGATAGATGTATTAGTGAGAATAGATGCTTTTGATGATAGATGTATTAGTGATAATGCATGCTTTTGATGATAGATGTATTAGTGAGAATACATGCTTTTGATGATAGATGTATTAGTCAAAATGCATGCTTTTGATGATAGATGTATTAGTGAGAATACATGCTTTTGATGATATATGTATTAGTAAGAATACATGTTTTGATGATAGATGTATTGCTGAGAATACATACTTTTGATGATACATGTATTGATTAATGTACTTGTATGATTGAGGATACTTATGTTGTAGATCGAGATGATCCAGATGCTGTAGATCATGATGATCCAGATGCTGTCGATCGAGATGATCCAGATGCTGTAGATCAAGATGATCCAGATGCTGTAGATCGAGATGATCCAGATGCTGTAGATCGAGATGATCCAAATGCTGTAGATCGTGATGAACCAGATGCTGTAGATCGAGATGATGTGATGATGCTGATCGTGTTGATCTAGATGACGATGTTGATCGTGTGATGACGATGCTGATGATTGTGTGATGACGATGCTGATGATCGTGTGACGATGTTGACGATCATGAGGATTTAGATATTGATGTTGCTATAGCTGTTTGAGTGCTACAGAAGATAAAGACTCAGTACTGAAGATGTTGATGTTCTAGTATTGAAGATGTTCCAGTAACTAGTTGAGTTACTAATGATGTTGAGAAATCTTCCAATGATTTATAGATGTATCATGTATGATGTTGATGACTCCTTGCTCGTGCAGATGCTATTATAATATCCTTCTCGTTAAGGGGGAGTGTTGAGATATTGTAACTTCAAAGAATATTATAATTGTACTTTATTATTCCGGAGATGTTTCATTCCTCCGTGAAGATCTTATTGTATATCCGGAGATGTTTATTCCTCTGTCGGAATGTGGTAACTTGGGTGTTAGACTTCCCTAGTGGGGGTCAGCCCTGTATGTGTTATGTGGGTCAAAGGGTTATTAGACCACCCTAGAGGGGTCAGCCCAGTCAGTTGTAGTGGGGTATTTAACCCAATGGTTAAATACGAGACTACATGATTTGTGTAAAAGACAAGTCGAAGTAGTGTATAAATAGAGGAGGTGTATTCCTCATTTTACACACACACTCACTCACTTGAGAGTGGTGCACTTGTGGAGGAGAGGTCTGCTATGGAGAAGGAGGAGCTTATGCTCAAGGTTACATCTTTGTATATTGCTGGTCATCTATATTGAGGAAGCTTTGCTGGGTTTTCTACCCCATGAGGGTTTCCCAAGATAAATCTGTGTCTCTTGTGTTTATACTGTGCTTGTTGTTTCTTCAGTGATCCTGTATATGCTATTATTGTGAAATGGAATGTAATGCTGCTATTTTCTATCTTAGCATATTAAATCTTAACATACACCCCTTGAATTCCCCCGCAATTAAATCTGAGATCAATAAACTCTTGCAAACCAGGATTATTTTTCCTATCTCTTACACATCATCCATTTAAAAACCTGTCCCAATTAACAAAAATATGGGAACCATTTGTGTTTGTACATATTTCTGGGACCTCAATTTAGCCTTCCCTAAGGACAATTTTCCAACACCATTCATTAACCAAATCGTTGACACATGTGTTGGTAGTGAAATGTTGTCCTTTATGGATGGATTCTTTGGGTATAACTAGATATGCATTTGCCCCCAAGATCAGTACAAAACTACATTCACCACATCATGGAACACATTTGCATACAGAGTTATGCCCTTTGATTTGAAGAATGTGGGATCCACTTTCCAACATGCAATGGAATACGTCTTTAATGACTTGGCTCATATCATCCTCACCTTCTTAGATGAACTCACTTCCAAATGCAAAAAGCAATGTGACCACATTCAAGACCTTCATACCATCTTCACATAGTGTCACAAATACAACATACACTTCAACCCCCTTAAGTGTGTATTTTGTGTCACTATAGGTTGTATATTAGGATTCATTGTCTCCAAATACAACATCAATGTCGACCCTTCAAAATTTCAATCCATCTTGGAGTTACCTCCACCAAGAACATGATTCCAATTGCATAGTGTCCAAGGCAAGGCCAACTTTCTTCATCGTTTTGTTCCCGATTATGCTACCCAATCCCATATATTTTTATGACTCTTAAAGAAAGGATATCCCCTTTAAATTGGATGGCTATTCCCAAACCACCTTCGATTCCCTCAAACACGCATTGTTGTCATATCCCCTCATCTCTCCTCCAGACTTTGACAAATATTTCATCCTGTATATATCCACGCCAGCTTCCATTATGGCTAGTGTACTAGTCCAACTGATCGAGGACCACCAAGGACATGTCATATATTATGTTCGAAAAACCCTCGTTGTACATGCACTCAACTACACTCAGGTTCAGAAGCTCGCACTCGCAATCATCCTCTCCATACAAAAACTCCACCACTCTATTTTTCTCCATAAAAAACCAGTGGTCGTTGATTCCAACCTTATGCAATAAATACTTAGCTGCAATATTATCAATATTAAGTTTATGCTTTGGATCATTATCTTACAAGAGTTCAACCTCAAATTTTTTATTTCTAAAATCAATAAATCCATGGCCTTGGGTGAACTCTTTACAAACCTTCCATCTACCACCCCAGGTGACTCTGTGCAGGACTAGTTACCCGATGAGCATCTATTACTCATCACGGCCGACGATCCTTGGTACAACGATATTCTCCTTTATATTCGCACCTATAAGTTCACTTCCCACTTATCCCATGAAAATCATCGCAAAGTCCATCATTAGGCACCGAGATACCTCCTCATTGGAGATGTCCTACACCTTTGCATCATTGACACTATCCTGTGATGATGTCTAACACATAATGAGGATGAACAAGTTCTCAATGATTTCCATAGCGGTGCATGTAGTGATAACCAATCCAGACTAGACACCGCCTAACAAATATTACAAGATGGGTATTTTCGGTGCTCCATATTCAAATATGGTGTCTACGTCGTCAAAAGGTGTGTAAATTTCTAGGTCTTTTCCGGCAAAACACAGTCAACCCCGACACTTCTCCATCTAGTCATCACCACTGGCCTATTTTGTAAATGGGCAATTGATTTTATGGAATGCATCCCTACTTCGGCCTAAGGTAACCACCATATAGTTGTGCCTTGGATTACTTCACAAAATGGGTCGAAGGGATACCTACATTTGATTATAAAGGAGTGACCGTAGCACAGTTCTTCTTCAACCACACCATCTCCCGCTTTGGCATTCTCAAGTAACTTGTCTCTGACAATGTAAGACACTTCCATGATGAAAATTTTGAATAAATTTCATGGCTATTAGGATTTAAGCATGAATTTTCAATCGCTTACCACCCCCAGGAAAATGGCGAGGTTGAAGTTGTCAACAAAATTCTTAGAAGCATGCTCCAATGCATAGTATATAAAAATAAAACTAACTGGCACCACATGCTTTTCTTTCTCTTTAGGATTACCGGACTTTGGTCAATACCACTACAGTTTTTTCCCAATTTCACCTTGTCCATGACGTAGGAGTCGTCATCCCAATAGAGTTCCAAATCCATACACTCCAATCCAATGTCAAATTACTACCTAATACCTATGAACTGGAACAATGCCTATTTACCTTGGAACACCTCGATGAAGAAAAACAAGACTCTCTTCAACAAAATGAAGCCATGAAAGTTCACTCCAAGCACACTATGATTGGCAGGTGCAGCCACACACCTTCAACGAAGGCAACTTTGTTCTCTTATTCAATTCCAAGAAATACAGTAAAATGGGACTCTATAAATTTGTATCTAAATGGATAGGCCCTTATGTCATCAAGCACTATATCCCAAAAGGAACCTATGTATTAACCAACCATGAAGGTATCACCATCCACCCAGTAAATGGGTTGTACCTCAAATTCTTCTATTCTAAATATTTCAGTACCCCTCAGGTATGACGCGTTTTGGTTATATATGATTTATGCATTGTCAATACCATGTTCATGTTCATTATTACACTTGGGTATTTGTGTCGTATGTGAAATATCTATATCAATAAAAATTGGAACCCCTTGTTTTTCCATTATAATAACAAGACCCCATCCTACAACAACCAAGGTCACGTACCCTACCACATGTATCATTCTGAAACTAGCATATAGAGATTATTTACCCTATGTTTATAATGCATTTACCAGTATTCTTGTTGATAATCATAGGTCCCTAATTCTCAGTTTTGACATGCCATCAACGTCATAATTGGGAATAGAATGTTCCCCCATGGGTTTGCACACCAATTCCATCCCGGTCATCAATTGACAATGATGTCGACCCCCCACAAGTCCGAGGAACTTGATACAAATTGAAAATATCACCCTTAGCTTATCATTTTGTAATTACGCATTTGCTCCACCAAGTACACACCGTCAACTTCCTCATATCACGTTACGATAAAGATTCATAAATCACACTCATACCTCCATGAACACTTTACCCTCAACAATCTTGTTTTTATTAGCACCTCTACGAAGTAACCAGTTCTATACAGTTATCCTGCAGGCTAACACTGCATGGCATTGATTCATGGGTCACTCATCTTTGAATCTGCAAATGAACCCCCACTTCATCTCAGAAAGCGTCCCCTAATCCTCTTAAAAAATGGGGTGACTCCTTCCATCATCAAATTGGTCCCTTATCCCTTGACATACCCAAAACTGTGGGGACCCCACCAATATTCTTTATGAACAAACAGTTCCCCGATCAACTTGCATTATAGGCACACTGTATTCTTTTGGAAGCAACCCATGGCCACCTTTGATCGATGTATTTGAGTCTCAACATCCTCAGTAGTATTTGTTTTCTCGATTACCATTACTTTCCATTTTGCATCTCCATTAAATCCCTTTCATTTGTAGTTTGTCTCCGTCCATTTCAACCTGCACCGTTTTGAAAGGAAAGTTGTTGTCCTCACCCCCATGTCTTACATCGATCAAAGGAAGTTATGAGCCCAACCCTTATCAACCAGACTTGTGTGAGGTATGTCCATCCACTAGTTGGTTACAACATGATCTCAATCCTCATTATAGGACTCTCATTTTTTCATGTACTTCAGCTCTCATCGACGTCAAAACACTAAATTATGAGAGTTGCAGTAGTTGCATTTGTACCTTGGGATCCCTTTCAGTCAATATAAGGGATCACATCGAACTAAGTAGGGAGAGTCATTAGTGCTCCATAACTAAGTGCTTTCTCCTATGCTCTATGTCAGCACATTATCACATCAAGGGAAAACATACTTTTGAAGGTAGCAGTGTTCACATTTACAAATCATGGTAGCATTCTATTTGGTATAGTGAGGTTCTCAGGAAGCTTCACATACCATGTCGGTCCCCTACCCCCGTGGGATTATCATGGTCACTAGAAGTTTCACTTCTTCAACGTCCCGCAATAATTTCTGGTATTATTCACTCTAACATGGATTGAAGCTTCCTTCATCCATGTTCCAGTAGTATAGTAGAGTTGACCCTTTGGTCCTCTCTCATTGTAATCACTTTGACATCATTTCACAAGCATGGGTATATCTGTCTGGTTTGTATAAAAACCTATTCTTTATTACAGCTCCAATGGTTGTCACCAACAATATTCCCCCATGGGAGGCCCCTATTGGTCCACATATAATTCGTCTTATATAATATGATAGAAACAGTAGAAAACATTATGCATTATCATCTCTACAGTACCCTCTGAACCTCATACATCAAGGGGCATCTGTTAACTCCTACATTTCGTACACATGCGACATTTCAGCAATTCTTCCAGTAAGGCGTGATCAACATAAAGAATGAATATCACCACAAGCATCCTCAACTGGTCCAAAATACTGCATGAGTCGAAAATTTCCAAAAATGGTCAAACGAAGGGATCGCATATATAATACACTATTAACTCACACTATAACGCAGGTCAATAGAATAATAACCATGTGACACCCGCATGGCTATTCCTTCGATAGCCACGCTACTATCAAAAAAATGGGACCACCAACTTCCTATGGTGCATTGAAGGCTCAATCATCTCCAAGGATCTAAATTCATATCCTCACACACTTGGTGGCATTAACTAACCCCCCTGGTGTACCTTGGAACTAGTTCATGGATAAGATGAGTTGACATTTGGATCTAGTTGTTTGTTGGCCACCTCTTCTCCTATAAAAGGAATCGATTGTTGATGTATATGTAACTTCGGAATGTATTTCATATATATTTATTGTACCCTTATAAGAGATGTCTTATTCCTCTATAAGGAAGTGTCGTCATGTGTATTGACAAGTGTCGCAAGTGTGTGTACTTGGCGATGGGTTATTAGACCACCATTTGTGGGGTCGGCCCTAAAATATATATTATATTGTGGATGTACCTATCTAGACAAGTCGGCCCCATAGTGTAACTGGGCAAACGGACTAGTATAAATAGAGATCGGGAGATCTCTATTTGTATCACTCGGAAACTCACACTTCTCTCACTCAGAAAGTGGCGCACTAGTGAGGAGGAGGATCATCTGCTACTAGGAGACTATCTCAGTGTATTTTGGTTGTACTTTGGTTGAGCCATTGCTCTCTCTTTATCGTTGAGGAAGTTGTGGGGCTTTTCACCTTAGGGTTTTCCCCACGGAAACTCTGTGTCTCTTGTCTCTCATGCTTTTGATTCTTGTGATGCTTGTCATGCTTATTGTGATTGTCATGCATTGATATACTATATATGTTACTCTCTCAGTAAAGATCCTAGAGTATTGTGAATTAATGCTCAAAATTTAACATGGTATCAGAGCTAACCTGAGAAGAAGACATTTTGCAGTGACGGAAACTTGATTTTCTTGTTTATTTGGTTTCTCTCCACAGTTTTTGGAAAAGCAGTATAGTAGATTGACTCTACTCATCAAGGAGAATCTATCTATCCAATCAGAATTCAATTCTGAGCATTTTTTGATTTGGCCCTAAAAATTAGGGTTTCCACAAAAATAGGAATTTATGAAATCTGAAGACATAGCTGGAAGCTCCTTGCAAAAATCGAAGTTTAGAGCTTTGGATTGATATTTTTGGCTGGGTAGATCTCCGGGAAACTCAAACCCTAATTCAGGGCTCTCCCTAGTGAACCTGGGAGGACAAAAAGGCAAATATGAAGGGTAAAGCTTTGTTGATCTCAAATTCTGAATGCACCAGGCTGATCAGCTCATCAAGGCGCATCTTTCTATCCTTTCAGAAAGTTGAAATTCACATTTTGAATTTTTAGGGTTTTTTTGACAAACCCTAATCCGGGACAAGATCGAGTTTTCAGCATTTCAAGTGGTAAGACCTAAATCTTTTCTATTTCCATTTGAAGTACTCTTTAATATGTCTCACCACACCAAGCTTGAGGATAAGCTTAAAGGGGCTGATAACTTCCGATCTTGGAAGTATAGGATTGGGTTAATCCTGGAAGAGAATGAGTTGGACTCATATGTAAAAGAAGACATCCCTATCCCAGAGGATGAAGAGGCTAAAGTATTGCATAAGAAGAACTTGGTCAAGGCAAAGAGAATCATTGTTGATTCTATCAAAGACCATCTCATACCCCATGTGTCTTCTCTAAAGACACCCAAGGAGATGTTTGACTCTTTGACCAAGCTATTTGAAGGGAAGAACATAAATCAGAAGATGACCCTGCAGAACCAATTGAAAGGAGTAAAGTTTCAGAATGGAGAAACCATTCAATATTATTTTTCTAGGGTCTCCCAGATTAAGGAACAAATGGAAGCGGTAGATGAAATGGTGGAGAATGGTGAAGTTGTGATGACCACTCTAAATGGCCTACCCAGGTCATGGGATTCCTTTATTCAAGGAATTTGTGCAAGGAAGAAGTTGATCTCCTTCAACAGATTGCAAGAAGAATGTTCTCAAGAAGAAGCAAGGCTCGTGGCCCGAGAAGAAAAGATGGGAAGTGAAGATCAATCTCTCACAGTACACACCAAGAAAGGAAGGTCAAAGAGAGAGCACTCTCATACCAAGAAATCTTCACACTATCATCAACATAAAGATAAGAAAGATCTCAAATGCTTCACATGTAATGAGAAAGTTCATTTTGCTTCAGAATGTCCCAACAACAAAAGGAACAACAACACCAAGAAGAAGAAGGGTAGTAGGAAAAGATATCATGATCATGCTGCTAAAGATGATGAACAACCAAAGAAGAAGGCTAGGGCAGAAAGTGATGATAGTGATGATGACTCATCAAGTGAAGAAGAATATGTTCTAATCTCTGCTCTCACAGGTATTATCTCCCATGGTTGTAATGATTGGTTAATTGACAGTGGGGCTTCCAAACACATGACTAGGTTTAAGGAATCTTTTGTGAATCTATCTGAACATGAATCACCCCATAAGGTGAAACTTGGGGATGATTATCAATACCCAATCAAAGGAAGTGGTGAAGCCTCCAACAACCTAGATTCTGGAAAATCTTTGAAGATGAAAAAAGTCCTTTATGTACCTGGGCTCAAGAAGAACTTACTCTCCATCTCTGCATTGGATGCAAGAGGTATGAGGGTTGCATTTGTGGATGGCCAAGTCCTAATGTGGCCAAAGGGAAAGACCATAGATGATGCAGTAGTGATTGGAGAGCAAGAGGGAGGTTTGTATAAATTGAAGGGACAACCTGAACATGCCATGGTGCATGAATCCATTGAGCCAAGTGAACTTTGGCATAGAAGACTTGCTCATATGCACTATTGGGCACTTCCAATTGCAAGCAAGGTTGTAGAGGATCTTCCTGAAATCAAGACCAAACATGAAGGTGTTTGCAAAGGATGTGCAAAAGGTAAGAACATTAAGAAGGATTTCCCAAGTAGTGAAAGCAAGGAAAAGGATATCCTGGAAATCATCCACTCAGATGTATGTGGTCCTATGTCATACAATTCTCTAAGTGGGTATGTTTACTATGTCTCATTTATTGATGACTTCTCCAGGAAGACTTGGGTATACTTCTTGAAGAACAAAGATGAGGTGTTTGATAAGTTCAAGGAATTCAAAACCTTGATGGAGAATCAAACTAACAAGAAGATCAAAACATTCAGATCCGACAATGGTGGAGAATTCACCTCAGGTGACTTCAAGAAGATTTGCAGTTATTCAGGGATTAAGAGGGAGTTGACTACTCCTTATAATCCTCAACAGAATGGAGTTGCAAAAAGAAAGAACAGAACAATCATGGAAGCAGCAAGGGCAATGCTGCATGACCAGTATCTACCTATGCATCTATGGGCAGAAGCAGCTAGAATAGCTGTATATGTTCAGAACAAAACACCCCACAAGATATTGGACAACAAGACACTAGAAGAGGTCTTTTCTGGTAAGAAACTTGAAGTTAGCCATCTCAGAATATTTGGTTGTCTGGTATACACACATGTCCCAAAGGAAAAGAGGACCAAGCTAGATCCTTCAGGAAAGAAGGGTATCTTTGTGGGTAACAGTGAAAGCTCGAAGGCTTACAGAATATACTTTCCAGGGTTCAAGAAGATTGATTTCAGCAGGGATGTAACATTTGATGAAAACTCAACATTCATCAAATCAAGGAAGGAACCTATCGATGTTTATGAAGAACCTAAGGAAACTAGATTTCAAGAGACTACCATGACTGAAGCAATTCCAGAATTTGTTAGTGAGTTTGAAGATCCGCAAGAACCTACAGATCCACCCTGTGAGGATAACTCTCACAACAGGAAACCTACATGGGCTAGAGAGATCATTCAAGATGCAGAAAGATTTGGCATTCCAGAAGAAGAACACAGAGCAAAGAAGAAAACCAGATCACATACCAGCTATGTTGCTTTACTCTGTGACTTTATGAACAAAGAACCTTCCATTTATGAAGAAGCAGCGGAAAAGAAAGAATGGAAGGATGCCATGGTTGAGGAATACCAATCAATAATGAAGAATGATGTTTGGGATGTTGTCCCAAGACCTAAAGGGAAGTCTGTTGTGACTTCCAAAGGGATGTACAAAATCAAGCATGCTGCAGATGGCAGTGTAGAGAAATACAAGGCAAGATTCATAGCTCGTGGATTCTCTCAGAAAGAGGGAATAGATTATGAAGAAACTTTTGCACCTGTAGCCAAGTATACTTCCATAAGAACAGTACTTGCCCTGGCTGTAGCAATGAAATGGAAAATACACCAGATGGATGTCAAGACTGCTTTCTTGAATGGTGTAGTTGAAGAGGAAGTATATGTGAAGCAGCCACTCGGTTTTGAAATACATGGCAGGGAGTCATATGTGTGCAGATTGAAGAAAGCCTTGTATGGCTTGAAGCAAGCTCCCAGAACTTGGTATGGAAGGATGGATAGTTTCCTATCTAGTTTGGGATTTACCAAAAGTAAAGAGGATTCCAACCTTTACTACAAAGTTGAGGAAGGAAATCCTGTGATTCTACTTCTGTACATGGATGACTTATTTGTAACAAGAGATGATAGATTGATTGCAGATACTAAGAGGAAGCTTGCTACTGAGTTTGATATGAAAGATTCGGGAATGATGGATTATTTCCTAGGTATGGAGGTATGGCAGAATGCAGGTGGGATCTTCCTTGGTCAAGGGAAGTACACAATAGATATCCTGAAGAGATTCGGGATGATGGATTGCAAGGCCATGGCCACACCCATGGCATCGAACCTGAAGCTTCTATGTGATGCTTCATCTGAGCCGGTTGATGTCTCTATGTATCGTCAGATGATTGGGTCCTTGATGTACCTGATGAACACGAGACCAGATATTTGCTTTGATGTGAACACATTGAGTCAGTTCCTGACAGATCCGAGGAGTGTTCACCCGGTTGCTGTAAAGCATGTTCTCAGGTACCTGAAAGGTACAGTAGATTATGGGATCAAGTATGAAGCGAATCAAAAGTTTAACCTGCAGGGTTATGTTGATTCAAATTGGGCTGGCAGTGCTACATATAGGAAGAGCACATCTGGGTGTTGCTTCAGTATGGGATTAGGTGTGATCTCTCTGTTTAGCAGGAAGCAGTCTTGTGTAGCACTGAGTACAACTGAGGCAGAGTATGTTGCAGCCTGTTCAGCTAGTTGTGAGGCAGTATGGCTACGGAAGCTACTTTCTGAGTTATTTGATCTCCCATTGGATGCTACTGGTATCTTCTATGATAACCAAAGTTGTGTGAAGTTGTCTGAGAACCTAGTGTTTAATGACAGGTTGAAACACATAGAGATCAAATATCACTATATCAGGGATATGGTGCAGAGAGGAGCTGTGAAGCTCCTGTATATTGCGACGGACGAGCAGATTGTAGATGTGCTGACGAAGCCACTAGCCAAGGTGAAGTTCGAGTACTTCAGGGAGAGGCTGGGTGTTCTTCAGATTGAGGACACTTCGAGGAATAAGTGATGGACACAATTGCTGAAGCCATTCCAAGCATGTTGGAAGGAGGATCCTTCACATGGCTGTGGATGTAAGCACTGGATGATGTTCTAGTTTCTGCTTTGTATGATCAGTGGGATCATTTATATGTATATTTATGTACGCATCATGTTGGATGCTGGATATGATCAGTTGGATCATTTATATGTATATGTATGTACACATCATGTTGGATGCTTGGACCATGTATCTGTATATGTATCAAGTGGATACATTGTATGATCAGGTGGATCATGTATGGTGATATGTATCATGTATTTGTATTTGTATCAGGTGGATACACTGTATGATCAGGTGGATCATGTATGATGATATGTATTAGGTAGATACTTGGTATGCATCAGGTAGATGAATTGTATGATCAGGATGATCAAGATGATCATATGTATCAGGTGGATACAGTACATAATCAGTTGGATTATGTGTGATGAGTTCTGAAGACACAGATGCACAGTACCTTTCCGACATGGTGGTAGATGCATTCTCCCATGTGTGTTGATGTAAGTGCAGAGCCTTTCCGACATGGTGGTAGATGCGTTCTCCCATGTGCATTGATGTAAGTGCAGTGCCTTTCCGACATGGTGGTAGATGCATTCTCCCATGTGCGTTGATGTAAGTGCAGAGCCTTTCCGACATGGTGGTAGATGCGTTCTCCCATGTGCATTGATGTAAGTGCAGTGCCTTTCCGACATGGTGGTAGATGCATTCTCCCATGTGCGTTGATGTAAGTGCAGGGCCTTTCCGACATGGTGGCAGATGTGTTCTCCCATAGTTTTTTATGTAAGTGCTGTGAGCCCTTCACGGATGGTGGTAGGTTGGTCCTCCCATGCCATTGAGTGTAAGTGCTGCATGTGTGCATCTGGGTTGTGCTTCATGATACTCTATGGCTGTGGACAGGTTGTGCAGTAACATGTAAAAGATCCTGGGAGATCCGATAGGTTGAGCTGTGTGCTTGTAATCAGTCCTGGGATGCTCTTTCAAGGTTTTGTTGACTCGCGTAATTAGTCTTGAGGATTCCACAGTATGGCCAGTGATGATGAATACCTACAGGTGGTGGGCCTAGATCCAGTATGAAAAAGGACTGGCTCTGTAGAACTTCCTATGATGAGTAGAGTCAGAGATTGGTTGAGATAGCCGCAACAATGACGATGATGATGACGATGATCCCGAGAAGAAGACTTGTCTAACAGAACTGTGTCGATAAATACCTTCCTCGTTAAGAGGGAGTGTTGATGTATATGTAACTTCGGAATGTATTTCATCTATGTATTTCATATATATTTATTGTACCCTTATAAGAGATGTGTTATTCCTCTATAAGGAAGTGTCGGCATGTGTATTGACAAGTGTCGCAAGTGTGTGTACTTGGTGATGGGTTATTAGACCACCATGTGTGGGGTCGGCCCTGAAATATATATTATATTGTGGATGTACCTAGCTAGACAAGTCGACCCCATAGTGTAATTGGGCAAACAGACTAGTATAAATGGAGATCGGGAGATCTCTATTTCTATCACTCGGAAACTCACACTTCTCTCACTCAGAAAGTGGCGCACTAGTGAGGAGGAGGATCATCTGCTACTAGGAGACTATCTCAGTGTATTTTGGTTGTACTTTGGTTGAGCCATTGCTCTCTCTATCTCTGAGGAAGTTGTGGGGTTTTTCACCTTAGGGTTTTCCCCACGAAAACTCTGTGTCTCTTGTCTCTTATGCTTTTGATTCTTGTGATGCTTGTCATGCTTATTGTGATTGTCATGCATTGATATACTGTATATGTTATTCTCTCTGTAAAGATCCTAGAGTATTGTGAATTAATGCTCAAAATTTAACATCAATTGGAATGCATTTTGTAGAGATAAATTAAGAGAAAGGTTATGTTTTTGGATTTGTGTTGGAGCTTCCTCATAGCCCACCTCTTCCTATCATTGTGAGTATTCCCAAGCTCACTTGCCACCTTCCTTCAAGGGACAAGATTTTCTCTCCATTGCTCCATCTTTGACTTAGCATTTAGTTTGGACAAAAAAGGCCTCCCTAAGGGATATTGTTCGCTTACCTTGAAGCCCACACCTCCTAGGTGTTGTACAACTTGACCATTGGGAAATACAAAAGTGGTTTGACATATCTAGGATTGTTATTGGAGTTTAAATTCTCCCCCCATCTCATTTATTTTTCTTTTTATCCATATTTCTTTTCTTATGTGAATTGCACTAACAATATCTTATAGGATCATTTGGAGGAAAAACAACCACCCAACATAGGGGATCCAAGGATTGAGGCCTTACTATAGCCTACAAGGCCTAGCCCCTTACCAAGTGGAAGCGTGCACACTTGTGCAATTGTTTCCACAATAGGATGTGTTTAATGCATTCAACAAATTGAGTGGGATTATCTTCCTTAGTGCAAGAATGGGAAGATTCCTCATGTGTTGAGGAAATGGGAAAAGCTACACCAATTATGGCCAATGGTTGGAACCTTAAGAACACCTAGAAATGGTTTTGTCCAGTAGAGTTGTGAAGGGATCTATTGTAGCTATGTTGAATATATGGAAGACTCTCATCTCATGTGCAGGGATGTTTAGAATTGCACATCCTTAGAATATGCACAATCATCATGTTGATCACTTCTATATGTCCATTGGTTTTGGGGTGGAAGGAAGTTGATTGGGTGAGTTTGGTGTCCATTCATGACCATAGGCTAGACTATAATGTGCTCAAGAATCTGTTGTCCTGATCTAAAATGATAGTCTGTAGTATCCCAAAATGAACCCAAACACATTCGAAGAAGAGCTTAGCAGTGGATTTGGAGGTGATGCTCTTCTTGCAGGATGTCAGAATGGCCATCATAGAGAAGCAATCCATGACTACAAACACATGTGATTATCATGCCTTGTTGAAGGTAGTATTGACATGTAGTCCATGGATATGGACTCCCAAGGCCCATTGGGAGTAGGAAAAGAGGTGTACAACCTTTTCTTCATAATGGTAGGTTTGGAGATGGCGTAGGAAGTGCATGATATGATATACATGTCGAAATCTTGTCGGAGCTTTAGCTAATAGAAATAATTCTTCTATACTACTACAAAATTTTCTATGCCAAACTTCCCTAACACCCAACTATAACGCATTTCCCAATTTAGATTCACACACTCACTTGAAGGAACACAGAGATATCCTAGATGGTATGACAGTCATTCCTAGAGATTAAATTCTGCCACTAGTGTGCCTACACATAATACTTGATAGGTAGAAGAAAAATTGGGATCACTATCATATATTTGATACCACCCAAAGGTCTCATGACCACAAGAGTTCAGCACTGTAGTCAAGGTTTACACTCGAGGTCGAGTGAGGCAATCAATGAATTGATTGGTGCATCCATTCTTATACCTGATCTTCAAGTGGAATTGGTGCAAGTATGTGGACCACTTTTGGTGGACATAATTCTGGAACTTCACTTATGTTTGCATGAAATCCGGGGGATTGTGATCAGTGTGGATGGCCATCTCTTTTCCAAGTATGTAATACTTGCATTGGCAGAAAAGTTATACAATGGAATACATTTCCTTGTCATAGGTGGGGTATTTGTAGACTACATATAAGAGCGTCTCACTATGATATGCCACTAGATGGCCATGTTGAGTGAGGATTGTACCAATACCATAATATCAAGAATCTGTCTTGGTTTTAAAGGGTTGTTGCAGATCTAGTTAGTTAAGGACTGGCGTCGAACATCAACATTGCTTCTTCTCCTCAAATTCTTATTGTTGTGACTTGGACCAAACAAAATTGGCCTTAGACCATCCTTTGGTCACGTGGATAATGGGCCAAGAAATATGAGAGAATCCCAACACAAATATGCAATAGATGTTGGCAAGGCCTAGGAAGCTACGAATCTCCGTGGGAGTTGTCGAGATCATCCAGTCACAAATGGATTGGATCTTGGATAGATCCACATGCACACCATGATCATCCATAATGTATCCCATATACTAAATTATCTCCATTCCAAATGAGCACTTCTCTATATTTCCATATAAATTGTGTTGTCACACGATACTGAGGACTTATTAAATATGATGCAAATGTTATGCACATGTTCTGCTATAGATGAGGATGTCATCTAGATATATGACCACAAAAGAATTGGAGAATGGATGGAGAATATTTTCCATCATCCTCATGAAAGTTGTTGGAGCATTAGTCAAGCCGGATGGCATGACCAACCACTCAAAAAGGCCTTCCTGAGATTTGAAGGTAGTATTTCAAATAATGATCAACTCAATTGGTACCTGATGATAGACGTAATTTAGTTCAATATTACTAAAATACTTGAAACCTTTGAGTTGGTCAAGAAGGTCATAAATCTAGGGAATGGTTCAATACTAATTCCAGACTGTGCTTTTTTTTAAAGCTTTGTAATCAATACAAAGTCACAAGTCCCATATTTCTTCTACACTAACACAATTGGGCTCTTGCAAGGTGAAGAGCTCGATCAGATGTGCCCCTTTTGGATCAATTACTGAATATGTCACTTGATTTCTTCATTTTCCATAAGGAAGTGCCTCTATACTATCCTGTTAGGTAGAGGTTCCCCAAGTATTAAATCAATTGAGTGTTTGAACTACCAATGTAATGGCACACTAGTACGTGTGGTGAAGATGTCTCTATGTGATTCGACGATCTTGTTGACCTTTTTAACACCAAAAAAATGACCATGCATCATACACACCTTATTACTTTGTTTAAGACCCTCAAACATGAAAAATAATGTTAAAAACCCAAAACGCATGATGTCCTAAGTCCACCCTAAGTCCTAAAACCTACTTTGGACAAGATCCCTAAAAAGTAGGAAATATCCACCAAAATAGGGGTTTCCCCACCAAAAAGGGGGAAGTCCACCAAAAGTAGAGGATGTCCGAAACAAATCAAAACTCCCACCCACATTCAAATTCTACTGGCAGTGAAAGAAAAAAACCACCATGGTTTAGGGTTCTCAAAAAAACCTAAACCACAATTATATATATTGATATTTTTTACCCTCATTGACATATGCGAACCCTTTTTCCTTCACAAACATCCATCTCTTAGAAGCTACCCCTACGCAAATTCTCCTGTGTTAAATTTGAACAGCACTTCATTCCTTTCACTCCCGTTCAGTTGAGACATTGCCCATCCATACCCCATGGTGGCTCGGTGGAGGAGGACTGTTTGGAGAACCAGAGAACTGCATCAACTTCAAGTAGACACATAGGATCATATGCCCATAGAGGTACTTTTGTAACCCAATTATTCATAAATAATATAAAAAATTATTTCATATATGTTTCATGAATGCGTAAAGAATATGTGATTTACATAATGCATGTGTTTTTACTGAAGTAAATCTTGGTAAATAGGTAGTTCTCATTTTTTACTGCTTATTACCATATGCACATCTTAGACTTATTTCGATTCATGTTGCTTGTTCTAATAGTTTAATTTAAATTTTATTTGTTTTTACTTTGCTTACTACATATATCACACACAGAGCTACGAGAATCCTTCTTTCTCATTCTCTCTACCTCGGTTTCTACAAGCTGGTAGATCCCTCCTTTTTTCCTGTTGAAGTGTGAAAGAACCACCAACAGAACTGGCGATCATACTGGGGAGAGCCCTATAGATCCCTAGTAGATGTTTTAAGCTCCTTTTAGTGTGTTTTAGTGTAAAGGTTTAGTTTGTTACATATCTTCCTTAAGGTTTTTCTGAGTGTTGTTAGTCCCCTAGTTAACCCCTAGCTTGCAAAACTAGCCCAAACCAACCTTCAGAACCCTTCCTCAGCCATTTTCTGAGATACTTTTTCATTTTTTCAAATCCAGTTTTGGAGTGTTAGCTATATGCCTGTTAAGTGCACCCTAGAGCGCCCATTTGGCCTTGTTAATAATGCCCCAGAGAATCCCTTTTTCCTTGTTAAGAGTGCCCTAGAGCACCCATTTTCCCCTGAAAGGAGCTCTCCAGACCTGGAACACTCTATTTCAAGTGCACTCTTATTTCTACACTAAGTGCACCCCAGAACACCTCTGCCCCTTAGACATAAGTGTCCCAAGACTGAATTTTAACCAAACCATCCCCCTATTTGTTCCCTCACATGATTTGGTTGACTGTTTGGGTTGCATGGTTGACTGATTGGAACATACTGTTTGCTACCCCTGCTTGTTAATTTTAGCACAATCAATCTCTATTGTTTATTCCTAGCAGTTTATTTCAGTTTAAAAAACAAGAATTTCAGTTCAATTTCATCCATATTATCAACATTATTTATTTATTTCTCATTTAGCGTAGTCATACACGCCACTTGTGCACCCACTCACACCCTAAACATCAAGTGAGACTAATTTTTTTTAACTAAACATACATCTAACCCTGCTTGGGGAGAAAAAAAAATCTTCTAGCTAGGTAGAGAACTGGGGGTAGGCATCCAAATAACCCCCCTTTTGCCAGTTTACACCTGAAACTTAGGATTTGTCTCTTAGGGAATGAAAATACCCTAGTATATTTTGGCATAGTTAAAAGCCGATTTGTCTGAAAGGCCTCTCCTTTAGGAGGGAAAGTTGTGAGACTGGTTCCGGAAGACTACGTGGACTGCCGCTCTCCAATTAGTTATGAAGGACACCTACTTGTATTCCTCGTTGCATTAACATGACTCCATACCATGGCTGTAGCGACCAAAGGATGAAATGACGAATTTCCTTTATGGACGTTTCATGAACGGGTTAGCCTAGTTTCCATTCTCCTAGGGATCTTTTTACCCGGACTCCGTCTCAGTAGATGGATATCCCTTAGCTATTCGGTTCTCCATTTTGTATTCTCTGACTGCAGATTTCATCATGCTATAGAGGATACGATTTGCGTGAGCTTCCATATCTTTTAGTTAGGTGCTTTCATGCTTCGATACCCCTCATGCTAGTGAGTCATTTTACTTTTAGGTAGTTCTACTTGTTGGCATTCTGGCCACTCCTTACTACTCACCTGCTATGACACATGATCATAGCAGAGTTTTAGAGTTTGTTGATTGGCCTGAGTGCCACTTTGTTGAGAGCTCTCCTTCGACACACACGACGACAGTTGGATTTTTCAGTGTTTTTACTTTACCTCTCCTACATGCATGACATCATTCATCATTGGTCCCTTGAGATACTCTCGTAGACTGCAGGGGCAGTCCACTCAACATGGTCCATTAAAAACCACTCGTCACGCTTCCTTGAGATGCACATTTTCATCGTTGGATCTTCATCCCAATGTGCCCTATTTCACATCTGACTCTCATGTAGAGTCACCCATACACACAGCTCCGTCTAGCCCCATGGATGGAATGAACCCAAACCCATTCTACAAAGGATTCGTTGGAGGTGGACATGCTAGCGACCTTGCCACCACTACAGCATCTATCCCAGCCATGGGATCCATGAGACCCTCTATCCCTATTGCCACAGGACCTACCCCTGGCTCCACTCTGCATCTAACCATGACATCCATACCCATAGGTAGAAGTCTTGTCTCGAAAACCACATCCCCTCTGGTTAGTGGTATTACCCTTGGGGTCACTACCTCTTCCACTAAGATCCCTCCACCCCACATAGGTATCTCCTCAATTCCCATTATGACTAACCCCCATACACTCGCATTTGGCAGAGGTGGCCCCACGCTCGCCACCATGACTAGCACGCGGGTCGGCCCATCCATGTCACATACTCCTGCAAGTTTTTCATTCATGTCCAGTCATTCAACTCTAGTCTCAACCTCCTTGACCTGGATAGATTAAGAAATGACCCCATTCGACATGATCCTACATGGCCTCCCATTCCCACCAAGCTCCCTTTGGACATACCCAAGTTCGAGGGGAAGGGTGGTGAATACCCCCATAACCATATCATGTCCTTAGACTTGTGGTGTTCCTCTAATTCCATAGTGGACGAATCTATTCACTTACGTCTATTACAACAAACCGTCATTGGCACTACAACCAAGTGGTACATTGACTAGCCACATGGGACCCATTTTACATTTACATCCCTCGCTTCGACGTTCCTGTAGTTCTTCCAGTTGCCAGTTTGTTACGATGCTAGTGTTGATATCCTGCTATATTGCAGACAAAACATGGCCAACCATATCACAGACCATATGCATGAATGGCGTAAACAACGCAGTTTGTGTAAGATTAAATTAGACGACCACATCTTCTTTGATTGGTTCTTGAAGTCCCTCATACCAGCCATCTCCAAGGATGTGGCATCCAAGCGAACCCAAAATGAAGAAGAGGCTATCCTTAAAGCCCAACAGTTCGACCTCATCTACACCCAATCAGGCTACCTATACACCATTCTACCAGATGATCCACGCGGAAATACCTCTTGGAAGGATGCGTTGGGGGCATCCCATGCTACAGATGGCATCATTGACCACATTGCGTCCACTGACCGACCACTTGTGCATATACCTCTAGTACCCGCACAACCCTCTATGAGCTACGGTCCCGACCATTCACGTACAACAACTCATTTTGGAGAAACACCTTCATATGTGCCTTCGGTCCACAATACTCAAACACATGGGCCCACATGCATAGAACCTAGCTATGGTCATAACCAACAAGCATACCCCCTTCCTGCGGCCCCACTGGATTACTACCATCTTTCTCCTCCTATCGCTCCCTCTCACCATCAACCTCAAGATCCCCCTACCTATTATCCACCACAGCACACCCCCGCACTTGCCCAACCTCAGGCCCCCCCTACACCTTAATGACAGGTTTATGCTCAGCAGAACCAACAACCAAACCAACCTTCCCCCAACAACTAGCAAGGCCAAAAAGATAGAATACGTAGATGGAATCAAGGAAATAATAAATTTCAAGGGAGAGGCACACCTCCCCCTAACCCCCTGGTTAATAATGGCCCCAATACCACGAATCATGACCCTAATCAACTTCCCCAACAAGGTAAGAAACCACAATTGCGAACCAATCATCCTTGTTCCTTCTATAATGTTTATGGACACTACACTCACCATTGCCCCCACTTAGTAGTAGCTCACCATTTTTGGGACAAGGCTAACCACCGCAATACTACCATCGCTCCTCCGGCACAACCTCAACCAACTCAAATAACACAACCTCCTATGGTGTTACCAAACCCCTTACCCACACAAGGGGTCATTATAGTGCAACCTATGACATTGAAAACCACCCTACCTATGCAAGGTATCCTCACCACACAACCACCTGCCACCTATGGCACATCCAAAAGTCAGGTCTCTGAGTTAGGATTCCACCACCTTCTAATGATGTCATTGGATGATGTCAATATCCAGACTCGTCATAACCAATATGGTTCAGCTATGGAACCCATATCGACAGATAAGGCGATCACGTCAACCCCCATTCACAAGTCATTACGGCTACCACCACTGTCGAATGAAGGAGTTCCCAAAGCCCCCAAATTCCCTCTGCATTGCATTACTAATAACCCCAATGCTCGTGCCACCCCCAATTATAACATTGTGGATGACTTGGCCCAATCCCTCGCTACCATGTCAGCCTTAGAAGTTCTAAAGAAATGTCCCGGAGAACAAAAAGCATTGTTATCCACATTAGGTGCGATTGACCCTTTGGACTCAATACTGATGGAATTCAACTTAGATCAGTCAAAACCTCGTATTCCTTTGTCTCTTCCATTTCAGATCTCAGTGACAATCTGAAACCTGGTTATACATCGATGCATCGTCGATGAGGGCGTCTTCACATGTGTCATGTCCACGTTCATATGGAAAAAACTAGGATCCCATCCTTTGCAAGCATCAAAACTGGCCCTTCGAGATTACAATGGTTGCACAACCCAACGGCAAGGCCTGCTTGCCAATGCCCCCATTCAACTAGCCATAAAAACTGTCTTGATTGACATAGAAGTCCTAAACACCCAACTCAACTATAACCTCCTTTTAGGATGCAGCTACATGTGCATGATGAAGGTCATCGCCTCATCCATGTTTTGGATTATGATGTTCCCCCATGAGGAATGGGTTATTAAACTTGACCAACTCACTTACTATGACCCAAATACTCCCACGATGCCAAAACATGTCCTCCTCATGGTTGAAAAACCTATACTTGGAATGCCTACTTCTTTGATTTCCACCGTAGGTCCCGGTATCTACTCCGAGGCCTAGATGACTTCCATTTTTGTTTCCTTACCACCACCTCTGGCTAGTCATTGAGATATCAAATTTGTGCACTATTTCATCAAGCCAACCAGCTCCTAAATCACAACCTATATATCAACTGGTACCTCCTCCGCAACACCAATGACCACCTCAACCTCAACTGTTATCAGTACCCATTCACATAGAAGAAACCCCAATTCATACAATCCCTTTGTTGTTTCCCCCATCAGGAGTTGTAAGCATGTCGTTTATGGCAACGTGGAATCTTTCGGTATTGACATTGGGACTCCATTTCTAGTACCTACTTGCACCCAATCCAACACCAAATCCCTAGGTCATTCTTCAACTAGTTCAACCAATTAACACTGCCAATCACCCTCCTCCTAGTGTGTCAAAAACAACCTCCCACAACCCTGCTCCCTAGCCTCCCAAAGAGCTGGGGGAAAATCCATGGAAACCAACACCCCGTCAACTCCAAACAAAACTATGAACCCCCCTACTCAATCCTGTGCACCCACGAAATGTGCTTTATGTGATACCTTGGGTCATGCTAATCATAACTATCTGCACTTGCCCGAACTTCATGCCCATATGGATTCATTGGATGATAATGAAAATATTCTCGTCATTCAATTATAAATCCCCCGCAGGTACGCAACAAATCACTGCACACCAATCAATCCTATGCAGTTTGTGGCATCTATGTCCATTATTCCCATCATTGCCCCGAATTACCAGAGTACTGGCTGGTGCTTCATGAATTGCAACAACCATCCTTAGAGTCGTCGATCACTATTATTGAGGAGATCCACCCCTAGAATTCTCATCTGTGGAGATAAACACCATTTACATGGTGTCAACCAATGAACCCTTTGAACTCTCGACTTGGTTCTTTCATAATGACGAGGAAATCCTCAAGGCACTAACCAAACCAGACTTCCCATGCGATGATTTTCATCATCGATCCTACTTCATTCCTAAGGATCCTACCATGGTTTTGGCCAACCAATTTGCGGTTGAAACGAAAGATTTTATTCATGGTAATGTGGATTGGTTTAAAATCCCCATCCCTACATCGTACACCTTCGAAAAAGGTAACATGGCCAATATATCGCCCACCATCCAAGTCGATATATCCGTCAAACCCGGTGTGGTCGAGAACATCACCTTAGGCGCATCTTGTACCCCCAACGAAGTAAACACCTACAAAAACTCTTTCAAGAGTTTCACGACATCTTCGCTTGGTCATATATCGAGATTCTAGGCCTCAACCCTGCTATTGTCGACTATCACATCGACACTTGGCCCGACGTTACACCCATCCTCCAGAAGCAACGACCAATACATCCATCCAAAATGCCAACGATAAAGGATGAAATTGAGAAACTATGCCAAGCTAGTATCATTTATCCTATTTCCTATACCACATGGTTATCCAATCCTATGTCAGTAAATAAAAAAAAGGCACCATTTGCATCTGCACTGATTTTCAAGATCCTAATCTAGCATGTCCCAAAGATAACTTCCCTACCCCCTTCATTGAGCAAATCATCGATCCATGTGCATGCTAGGAGGTCCTATCCTTCATGTATGGTTTCTCTGGTTGTAACCAGATTCAGATCTGTAAGGAGGACCAATACAAGACGACATTGAACACCCCATGGGGCACCTTCACTTATTGTGTCATGCCCTCAGTCTAAAAAATATGGGAGTCACTTTCCAGCGATCCATGACCTTTCACTTCCATGACTTGGCACATATTATCCTTGTCTATTTGGACGATCTCACCACTTGATCCAAAAAAAATTCATACCACTTGGAAGACCTACGAAAATTCTTCCTCTGAGGTCGCAAATACAATATCCACTTGAACCCTCTTAAGTGTGTGTTTTGCATGCTGGTTGGTCTATTATTGGGATTCATCATTTCCCAGAAAGGAATCATTCTTGATCCATTGAAGGTATAATCCATCCTTGACCTTCCATACCCTCGCACCATACGCCAATTGCAAATCCTCCAAGGCATGGCTAATTATCTCCGATGATTCATCCCAGACTATGCTACGAAATTTCATGGTTTCTTGTGATTGCTTCGGTCCAATGTCCCTTTTGTTTGGGACGATAAGGAACAAGCCACCTTTGACACATTAAAACGATATCTGACTTTCGCTCCCTTTATCTCACCCCCAAACTTCTTGAAGGGTTTTATACTCTATGTCTTGGCATCCGAGCACACCATTTTGGGAGTATTAGTTTAGGAGGATAGTTCCCATCAAGAACAAGTTATATACTACGTAAGTCATACATTTTTCAACCCACTGCTCTGCTACCCCCACGAGGAGAAAATGGCCATCTCTATTGTCTTCTCATTTAAAAAATTACGTCATTACATCCATATGAGCAGGACCACGATAGTGGCAAAATATAACCCTATGGTCCACCTCTTGATTTGTCGCCTCATTCAAGGCCGAGTGGACAAATGGATCGCAATCCTTCAAGAGTATGACCTTGAAATCGTCACACCCAAGAGTACCAAGGACCTCACCTTGGCACAACTCATGACCGACCTACCCTCCCTATCAGCATCACCCCCAATTGCAATCATCTTTTCATACAAACATTTGTTCTATCTCATCAGATGACTCGTTGTACAGATACATTCTCATCTACCTATACATGTAGAAGTTACGATCACAACTCAGTCACAATAATCAATGCCACATATGCCATCAAGCTTCCAGATACCTCCTTATCAGTGATGTCCTTTATTGACAGGGTGTCAAAATCATTTTACGTTGATGCCTTACACACAAAGAATATCAACAGGTGTGAAATGATTGTCATAGTGGATCCTACGACGACCATTTTTCAAGAATGGCTACTGATTAGAAGGTAATTTGCATTGACCATTTTTTTCCAACCCTTTTTTCTGATTGCATCACATTAGTCAAGCACTATCATAACTGCCAACTCTTTTGTTCCAAAGCAAGGACACCTCCCACACCACTCCATCCCATCATCACCATTGGTCCATTTTGCAAATGGGCCATTGATTTCATGGAGTGCAATCCAACCTTGACCAATGGTCATAAATACATCATTGTGGTCATCGATTATTTTACCAAATGTGTCGACGCCATGCCCACATTTAACTACAAAGCCGAGACTGCGACATGTTTTTTATTTAATCATGTCATTACGCATTTCGGGGTCCCAAAACAACTCGTGTCAGACCATGGAAGGCATTTAGAAGACGTCGTCTGGAGAGATTTGTCCACCCTTCTAAAATTTGAACACTAGTATGCCTCCTCCTACTACCCCCAAGGTAATGGACAAGTTGAGGTTTCCAATAAGATGTTGAATACCATGTTTTAGTGTACGATTGATAAACACAAATCCAATTGGCACCACATGCTCTTTCCAGTGCTTTGGGCCTACCATACCTCCACAAAGACTACAAATGGATTTACCCCTATCCACCTAGTCCATGGCGTGGATTTTGTTATTCCCATAGAATGTCAAATCCCAACCTTGTGCATTGTTGTTGAACTCCTCCCGGATACTTGACCACTCAAACAATGCTTACTCTCATTGGAGCAGGAAGATGAGGGTTGTTGGGAATCCTTACAGAGGATCGAGGCCGCCAAACATAGATCCAAAACCCATTATGATACTTGTGTCCATCTATGCACCTTCAAAGAAGGCAACCTCATGCTTTTTATGACCAAGTTCACAATCCACATGGAAAAGGGAAGTTCGAGTCCATGTGGAAAGGTCCATATATCATCAAAACTTGCCTTCAAAAGGGGTCATACATCCTCTCCAAATCCAAAGGATTCCCATTGACCAACCCTCACAATGGGTAGTACCTCAAACAATTCTACCCCTAACACCTTCGAACCCACCAATTCGAGCTGTATAGTTTTTTCTTTTTCTTTTTGTTTTTACCCTTTTTTCTTCCAAGCCTCATGGTTCGTTACCTTAATTGATACCAAATGGATCCCGCTCCCTTGATCTATGTTAGTTTCACCGACGACGCAACTAGATGGTATCCTAACCTCGCCTCACAAGCTTGGGTCTTGTATTCCCCCTCACACGAGTTGATCCACCTTGACGGTGTGTGTATCGGTGCTGCTACTAATAATAAGGATGAGTACGATGCCGCGACCGGTCTCTTAACTGTCAACCTCCAATTGGGCATTAGTCACCTTCGTGTTTTTTAGAATCACAAATCCTTGTCGCACAACTCAACAAGTGGTACCAGGTACGTCGTCCTTTCCTTTTTAGAAATTTCCTGTGCACTAAACAAACAATTAGGAATTTTGAACTCATTACATTCACATATGTCCCACGAGATCATAATAGTGTCGCAGACCAAATGGATAAAAAAATTCTAGAATGGCATATTAGTCACCGCATATAGGAAATAAATCATAAACATGCATCATCATATCATTTTTCGCATTCACATATACATGCATAGAATATAGGCATCATTGTCACATAAGAGGCTCATCTAACATCACAAAATACATAAAAAGTACATCCACGTGCATATACATATCAAAATATCATAATGTCTGCATCATCATATAGGAATGTCCATACAAGAGGAGCCCCAACAACTTCCTTGTCAAAATATCACATATAGTAGGTCGATACAAAAATCCCTATGCTCATCACACTAGGGGGAAGCTCCATAAGTTTCTAAGTGGCTAGTCATAGTCCTCGTCATATGTATCCTCATCGAAGCTCTCCTCATCTAGAGACATGTCTCCTCGGGATGCATCCCATACATACTTAGCTACTACGGCTATGTGCCACATATTAGATCGACACTTGAGCAGAGCATGATAGAAGATGGTGATCAGATCATTAGGTATCTCCTACCATACCTCATTGGAAAATCCCTCTAAGAGACGGTCGATCCCAGTCCGCAGCGAGTCCAGTGTATCATTGACATCTCTACAGTGTCTCCAGTGCTCCACTAGTGGGTAAACCATGGAAACTCTCCCTCGATGGTGATGGTAACCCACTAGTGGTGTTGACCCCACATCTGCACACACACCACAGAAGAGTGCATCGGTATCCACCACATAAAAAAATGGATACCATATAAGCTATTTACATAAATATGACATCAGAATAAGGAGTAAGTATACACTGTTGACACAAACCCATTCAACAGGGGTTCCGGACATTGTCGACACCCAAACCACCATGATCTCCCTGAGCACTGACCCAGATAGGTTTTACCTTGTCCAACAACACTTCCAGAGCAAATGAGGTCTCACCCAAGATGTTCAAGGGAGAGTTGACGGAACCATGTTTCCGCCAAATGAAGGAGGATGTTGTGCATTAACTGATCAACTTATTGCAACATTCATAAATAGATCTAAGCATTCAACTTAGGCATTTAGCATAGTCACAACATCATTCAACAGATCTTATCATTGATAGAACCATAAATGTGCAACAGATAATAGTAAAGCATTAATCGCAACAAGGGAACATTGCATCATTCACAGATTCATAACGCATAATGCATTTACCATAGAGAAATGGAAAAGACACAAGAATTCTGCTCAAAAACTCCGTCACATCATATTTATCTCCGCAAAAACCCAGATACAACAAGATATTCAATCAACAACTCTTTGTCTTAAACTATGTCAAGATCTCTTGGATCTATTCGATATTGGCAGTTACAATCCTACATCTATTTATAGGCTTTCTCCTTTACATTTACGGTCCACTTAGGAAACCACCTAACTACTCCTTAACAAACTCTACACAAAGATGACCCAAAATCCCACATAATGCGGTCCAAATGACCAAAATACACATGACGCGGTCCAAATGACCCAAAAATATAAAAAGTACTATTCTCATGTGCACGATATCTTTTGTCCTTGCACAGCATCCACGATGCTGCAATTCTGACTCATCAAACCGCCTACCAACAGTCCCCCAACACAATCTTGTGGCTCATCCTCGATCCACGTCAACTGGACATGGTGTACTCAAACTTGTCTATCGCTGGACTATGCCTCTACAACTATTCTTGTTGTCTGGATCTCGCTATTGTGTACTACTCCCACTACTACGATGAGCGTTGGCTCGCTATCATGTACTTCTCAACCTAAAGCGGGGATCTTTCGACTTGTTGTCATGTGCTTCTCAAACTCATCCTCCAGTCTCTGGGAACCTCGTGCAGACCGAGGAAAATTTGACGAACCACGTCAAGGTGCGAAAAGGGCCAGCTGCTCTGGCACATCTATTTCCCACCTGGGATCATGTGCTATTGGGAATAGGGGGCTATCACCCCTATCATGCCGGTGGTCGCAGGGACCATGAAGCTTCAAACTACCACCACATGCCTAGACATCTCGGATGAGACTTCACCTCTATGAAACTCGAGTGTCCACTCCGCTTCCTACTCCAGGTGCTCATGCACACTCGTCATTCGGGCCCTCAGCACACCTGGTGTGCTACCACACAAAATGAAATAGATCATTTCCACAGCCTCCTTGGAATTCCTAACTTAGCTGGATTCATGACCCTCTCATAGCATGAATTTCTCTTATCTATTAGATACCTCTTTACTTAGCTATCCTCTGGTACCGGTATTTATGTATTACCCTCGTCTCGGACGTCTACCTTGAAAATCATTCGCAAAACTGTTCACATAATGCACCGATCCTGTCATCATACCCTTCCATCGTTTCCTACGTGTTGAGACCGGATTCCTTATATGCGGAGTGGTGACCATACTTCCACTAACTTCCATCCGTGCCAAAACATGCAAACCATCATCCCTGGTGCCATCAACCATGCTGCCATGGTGTGGTCCATGTGCCAAACATGCCTTACTCTGGCGCCAATCCGATCTAGCTAATGAGCAAACCTGTCGAAAAGAAAAACTCCCATCTGCTAACAATCTGTAATGATTGTTGATTTGACGGGGCACGATCCTGCCACTGTTGCGGCCCAGTGCCTAAACTACGATACAAGTGCTCCAACTTGTGCATTCTGTCCCTGCTGGTGCGTCATCCTGCCACCTAGCATCTTGCACTTTTTTTTTCCCAATGTGACTCAGGCATCGCGCTGCTCCAAGCCCATCCTATAGGGCTTCAACTTGCTACCATTTACCAACTTTGGGAGCATCGCTCCATCTAACTATTGCAGCTGTACTGCACCTCTTGGAGTTATGCAATTGATGCGATATGGACCGAGCCAATGCATATGTAACTTCCCTAGATGCTTCATAAACTTGCTTTCATACAACAACACCAAGTCACCTTGCTAAAACTGTGTGTTCTTGAAATGGAGATCATGCTAAGCCTTTTGTAGATCCTTCTCCACACATTGGTGAAAACCTACGATAAAGTGATCTTCCTCAAGCTACACTAGCTACGCCAAACATTCTCCTAATGTCGCTTCATCATCCATTCCTGTCACTGCCACGATGCGCAGACTCAGAACAATGTACTCCATAAGCATAATCGCTTCTTGTCCATACACCGATTTGAATGGTGTCTATCCCGTCAACCTTTTACAAGTGGTGTGGTATGCCCACAAGAATACTGGAATCTTCAAATCCCAGTTGTCATGGTTCACATTACACACCTTTGTCAGTGCATTCTCCAACACCTTGTTGAAGGCTTCCACTGTGCCATTTTCTTGTGGATGATATGATGTACTCTTCGTATGTTGTATTTGTAGCTCCACTGTGAATGTGCTGACTATGCGATTGATGAAATGACTGCCCTAATCACTCATCAATAACTTCGGGCAACCAAACCGAGTGACAATGTTGTGTAGCCTCTGCCCATCTTGTCAAATAATCTATCATTGTGATTATGTATCGTGTACCAGTGTGCTTCCTAGGTGAGTTGATAGGTCCCACGAAATCTACTGCCCATTTTTCAAATGGTTGCAGTGTCACTTGAGGTATTAGCGGCATCTCATCTCGCCTGGATAGTTTTCCAATCCATTGAAAAACATCGCAAGTCCACATAATCTGTCGCATCATTGTGAAGCATGGGCCACCAAAGCCCTACGCGAAGCACCTTCCTGGCAGTCACACGACCACCGTAGTGCCCACCAGCCACTCCTGCATGTGCTTCTAACAAGATCTGCCCTTGCTCATGAGGCAGGACGCAGCACCTCAAGATCTTGTCTGATCCCAGTTTGTACAACTGTATGGAAATCAACTGGAAATCTGCAGCCTTAACCACGAGTTGCTTCTTCTGACTGGTGGTGAACCCCTCCGGTGCGGTTCCTGTCGCCAGAAACTGAATGATTTCTTCATAGTAGTCATCAGTGATGTCAACCTTGAAGAGTTGCGCATCTAGAAACCCATCTCCAATGTTGGTTGGTTCCTCCCTAGTCTCAATCTGTGATAGATGATCTAGCCTTACGTTCAAGCGTCGTGGATTCACAATCACCTCAAAATCAAACTCCTGGAAAAGAAGTAGCCAGCGACATATATTCCCCCCCAACACAGGCTTGTTGACCAGATATTTCAATGCAGAATGGTATGTGAACATCTTAAAGTTACTGCCCAATAAGTAGTTCCTAAACTTCTATAGCGCATATACCATCACTAGACCTTCCCTCTCTGTGGTTGTATAGTTCCTCTCTGCAGACAACAACTTCTGACTCGCAAAAGCAACTGGGTGATCCAGATCCCCTTCCCCTGGTTGCGCAAGCACTACTCCCAGCACGATCAATGATGCATCTACATGGACATGGAATTCCTTTCTCCAGTCCAGAAATACCAGTATTGGTGCTGAAGCCATCTTAGCCTTCAGTGTCTCAAAACTAACTTGACATTCAAGGCTCCATTGAAATACCGCATCCTTATTCAACAAATTCTCCATAGGAGCCGTGATCGCCGCATAACCCTGGATGAACTTGCGATAATACCCTATGTGTCCCAACATCACTCTCAACTGCTTGACATTGGTAGGCGGTGTTAAGCTCAGAATGAGCGCAATCTTTGCTGGGTCTACCAACAATCCTTGCTTGCAAACAATGTGACCCAATAATATCCCAAATGGTGCACAAAAGATGCACTTCTTCAAGTTCAGTGATATATGATGCTGTCAACAACGCTCCAACATCAGTCGCAGATTTTCCAGATGATCGTTGATCAATCCATAGATTGTCCAATCATCCATGTACACCTGCAAAACATTATGAATGAAATCCCTGAAAGTAGCAACAACAACCCAAGAGAATATCACCAGTGCATTCTTCAGCCCGAACGGCATCACCGTGTACTGAAAATAGCCCCATTCTGTCACAAATGTTGTCTTCTGGCAGTCTTCTTTCGCGATTCTGATCTGGTGATAGCAAGATAACCCATCTATGAAGGAATACATCTCTTGGCCACCCATGCCCTCCAGAACCTCATTAGTGAATGGGATCGGAAATGGATCATGTAGACATGCATCATTCAGCTTCCACAAGTCAACACAAATGTGCACTTCACCTATTTTCTTGTCCTGCACCACCATTGGACTAATCCATTATGATTCCTCAACCAGTTCAATAATGCCAGCATCCAACATGCGTTCAAGTTCTACTTTGACCCTCTCCTTATGGCGTGGATTCAATTGATATGGTCACTGCCTTATTGGTTTGGCATCTAGTTTCAACGGGATCTTCATCTCCCCCAAATCCCCCAAGATTCCCTTCATCTCAGAAAACTTTGTAGGGAACAAGTCTTGGAACTCATGCAACAGGTCTGTGACCTTCCCCATCATCTCGTCATCTCAATAGTCCCCAACATTCGCAAACTTTGGACTTTCCTCTGTCCCAATGTTGACCTTCTAGAGCTTCAACGGCTCACTGATCGGATCAGTCGGTGCATCAGGTGCAACAACATCGCGACTTCCTTCGGATTCCAGAATATTGACATTCCACGGATCATCACCATCCTCTGGTCCACCCATGATATTATAGCATTCCATCATTGAATGCATCTTACAGTGCGTATGTGGATCCGCAAGATATGCCACTGGAACAACCTTCAGAAAAACATCACGGATGAGGTACAAAGCATTATGGACATCTGGGTTGGCATTCGCAAAGCTGAAAGTATGAGTAGAGCAAACTGTCAATTCTAACCAAGTGGCAATCTCCCTTCGCAATTCAGCTACAGTATACCAAGAGCGTGACATTTCACCCAAAGTATGGACAAAAGAATGGACCCATTCATCCCTTGGTCACAAATCCCACAAAGTCTGACATTCCATCACATGACTGTGAGGGTCATGCTTCCCATCATACCTTCCAGTGTGGTATATTTCGGTATCTCCAAAGCGAACCATCATCAACCTTCGACACTATGACCAACTAGTAATCAACTTCTTATGGGTTTCCCACCACCGTACAAGAGTAGCCTTTAGTTCCTCCTCCAATGCCAGCAACCGCTGTGGTTCTGACACTTTATCTTCGAATGTAATGAGAAACTCAGACAATCCAGGCAATCCTTCATACACCGGAAACTCAACAATTTCATTCGCAACCCGCCGCAGCGACTGTGTGATCATCCCACACTTCCGGAATGATGCCTCATGCAGGTGATTCTACCAATTTTCTAATGCATCATCCAAGTCAGAAGATGCATAGATGGAGCTATTCCAACCAAGTTCTCCACCAGCAATCGGATATATATAGTCTTCGAAAATATTGTATGCATGATCCCATCCTCTTCTGACTTCTTCTTTGATAAGTTCAATATATTGTCGTCCTTCATCCAGATCTAATGGAGTGATAATGTGGAGATCCTGGTTTTCGAAGGTCATCATCCACCTCTTAAAATTAATGACTGCTCCACTGTCATTATCCCATCCAATCCCCAACAACACGGGATAGGAGCTTCCACCTTCAACAACCTCAATGACATCAAAATCCCCATATGTCTTCATTCCCTCAATATCCCCAACAAGGCGTGGAACTCTCCCAATTGGTGTCACCTTGGCCTAATTAGCCAATCGCAGTTGTACAGGGGACGAGCTCAACATTGGGCTCCCCATCTTCTTCCAGGCCCGCTTGGTCAGGATGTTGACATCTGAGCTAATATCTAGAATAACTGAATCGACCTCGTAATCCCCGATCTGGACATTCATGTGAATTTCTTTTCCTGTCTTCTTCCTTTGCAAGGAATTCACCGTAGACTCGCTCCATCCTGGAGTCGATCGACGCAACAAAATCTCGATCTCAGCCATAGCATCGGGGTCTCTTGCCAGCAATAAACAACTTTCCAAGGAGTTTTACAATGTGTTGTACTGACATGATGGTCCTTCTTCTGACATTGAGTCAAAATCCGGGGGCATGTCATAAACAATTGACTTACCACAATCTTTTTCCATCGCATTATGCGCTTGAAAGAATGTATACCGCTCGGCATCAATGTCAAACTATACCTTCTTCTTCCCAGCTAGCCGGATCAGAGGATGCGAACCATCTTCTCCTGTTGTTACACCTCCGCAAGTGATAACAGCAACAACATCATCTTGTGTCCTCGGCTCTGCTGAAATTGTCGCAACAGTCAGTCCCCAATTCTAGTTCGGCGATGGGTTTGCAGGTTGATTCACATTCTGGTTGGTGTTTTGTTTCAAACGTTGGTTCTAATTCTATGGCGGATTTTGATTATGATTATGATTCTGCAAATGCAGTATATTTCCTTCCTGCCACCGCGCAATCAACTATGGTCAATTTTCAATAGTATGATCAGTAACAAAACAAAATGTACACTATGTCTGCAATTGTGGGCAATCTCGCTGGTAGTGTCCCAACACTCTGCAACTATAACATTGGATAGGTCTGTGACTTCGTCCTCGACCAAAATCTCCATCGCGTCCTCCCTGGAATCCTCCACGGAATCCCCCTTTCTACTGATATTGTGGTTGAGGAAACTCTTGTTGCATGGGATTCAGTTGCAACTTCACACATTGTCCTGGCTGAGCGCAGGCTATTGGCTGAACATACTGTGGCTACTGTGGAGCCATCGACAACTGAGTATATTGTGGCATAAACTATTGTGGTTGCTTCTGCAGTACAAACTGTGCCTACAGTTGAGGTAGTGGTTGGGCTACCTATGGCTGCGGTTGCGATTGTTGTATGGCATGCTATTCGTCCTTCACATAGAATGCATTGTATGTTCGTTCATGAAGTAACCCATATGCTTGGCAGTCCTTGTCTTCATGTCCCATGGACTTGCAGAATGTACAATACAGATTCATCGGTTTTGTGACCATCTTTTGCATGTATTGACACTCCTCATGGCGATGCCCATATACCTGATAGATGCAGCACCATGGCATACCCCCACCACTCAATGGGTTCGGTGCTCCAAATACCAGATAGTTGCGGAAATTGGGGCAGTTATCCTTAGTATGCCTTTCTGCACAACATCGCATACACCACGCCTCTTCACGATGTTACTTACCCTTCTTAAGGTCTTGCAACTATATTGTCAAGTTTTCCAATTGTGTTTCAATCTACAACATACCCGCTGTGTTCTCACCAATCGACAAAGCTTCCAACCGCATTGTAATCTCTAGGGCTTCACTTGGTGTTATAATGTTCTGTTGCATCAGCGGTAGTCGAATGTGAGGTAGAAATGACGCAATGAACCATTCTTTGTGCTAGACATCGCTCATGTCAGAGCTGACCCTCGCCATCAGCATTTTGAACCGTTGGTCAAAATCCCACACCATTTCATTGGGATACTGCTTAATCTCTTCTAGTTCTGTAATATATTGTGCTTCATACTTGGGTTTTCTGAATTCTGCAACCAATCCTTTTCTAATGTCATCCAGCGTCTCCTTTGGAGCACCTGTCAGAACTTGAACAAACTTCATAAACCAATCCAATGCATGACCTCAAAGAGTTGTCGCCAGTTGTCCTTTCTTGGCATCATCATCAGTAATTTGCTTAACAGTCCCTACTGCTTCACATAAGAGCCATTATTGTTAAGGGTTATCTGTTGCATTTCCATGGAACAGTGGCAACTTTGCATCCTCGCCCGCCATCCTAGGATTCCTTCCTACAGTCACTGAGCTACTAGCAATCAAGTTTTGTTGACACGATGAACATGGTGGTGTCAAAGTTGTGTTTCTTACTGGTTGAGAGATAGTGAGTGGAGGTGTGGGCACATTGCTACTGGGGTTTGGTCCTGCTTCTATCTTGGGCGTAGCCTGGTCGTCCTCATTGGTGCTGTGAGGTCGTTTCGTCCCGTGTGGTCTTCCTTCGTGGATTTTCGTTTCAATCGCAGTAGGACCTTCTCTTGTCCTCTGCCTCTTTTACTGTCAAAACTTTGATCCTCCCTTCATAATACCACTCTCTTCCTCGGCTCCCTTCACAGTCTCGTCGCAAATTGCACCCATCTACCCCATATCATTTAATGTACTGCCCCCCTGCCGTCGCAGTGTCCACAGCCTCCGCCCACCAAGGTTGTTACTGGTTAAGGTGCATCTTCAGTATGCCTTTTTCACAAATAAGCATCTTAATGGATAGCTGTAGCAACAAAAAGAACCTGCCTCGCGGCCTATTGAAAAACTACCGTTCAGCTTCACTATAGGATTTTATTGTGTCAACTACAAATTTAGTGATATATCCTTCAAATATACTATCGACCCAGACCTTGACAGCCCGTGATGCTTTGTTTTTGACTTCCTGCAGCTCCTGGATCAACTCTGGGGTCCAGGCTATTGGCTCACCACCTTGGAAGTTTCGCTTCTAAAAGGTCAATTTTTCTAACCATTCATACTGGATGATTGGGAACTCGTAGAAAAAATATTCATGTGGACCGTTGTGTATGTACTTTTCCAACCACCAGTCTGTCAACAACCCAGGGTTCTTATTTTCTTTTTCACCGAACTCTCACAAATTTAGGTCGAACCAATCTTGGATCTCTGGTCTTGTCGGATGCCACAACATATCCTCCTTTCACTTCGCGCTACGGTCCCAGCAACTGAACCATTTGTTGACACAAACCTAGTCGACAGGGGTTCTGGAGACTGTCGACACCCAAACCACCACAGTCTCCCTGAGAACCGGCCCAAATAGATTTTACCCTGCCCAGCAACACCTGCGGAGTAGATGAGGTCTCACCCGAGATGTTCAAGGGAGAGTTGACAGAACCATATTTCCGCCGAATGAAGGAGGATGTTTTGCATTAACTGATCAACTTATTGCAACATTCAAAAAAAAATCTAAGCATTCAACTCATGCATTTAGCATAATCACAACATCATTCAACAGATCTTATCATTGATAGAACCATAAATGTGCAACAGATATAACAGTAAAGCATTAATCACAGCAAGGAAACATCACATCATTCACAGATTCATAACGCATAATGCATTTACTACAGAGAATTGGAAAAGACACAAGGATTCTGCTCAAAAACTCCGTCACATCATATTTATCTCCACAAAGACCCATATACGACAATATATTTAATCACCAACTCTCTGTCTTCAACTATGTCAAGATCTCTTGGATCTATTTGATATTGACACTTACAATCCTACATCTATTTATAGGCTTTTGCCTTTACATTTACGGTCCACTTAGGCAACCGCCTAACTACTCCTTAACAAAATCTACACAAAGACAACCCAAAATCCCACATAATGTGGTCCAAATGACCAAAATACACATGACGCGGTCCAAATGACCCAAAACTATAAAAAGTACTATCGCCATGCGCGTTGCTTTCCTCCTTTCACGGTATCTTCTGTCCTTGTGCAGCATCTGCGATGCTGACTCATCAAACCTCCTGCCAAAATACACATACTGACTGAATCCCAAACCTGCCTTGGTGATCAAGGAAGCTGGGGATCTCCCGTGTAGTCCATGTCTGCATATGGGAAGTCCTCAATCAGTATCGGCAGCTGGAGCCACTGCACAAAAATATATCGTATAAATAAGCGTCCCACCAAAAATCCTCCATCACAGATCATCAACTCACACCATCTCCTCATCTTGGGCTCCCTCATCTCATTTTCATCCACTCGATGATGTGGTCTCAATGTTGGCACACTCTCAAAGAAGAATGCACATAGGAATGATGGGAAGCAAAAATCCCCACCCCTCTAACTCACATTGTTCATCGAACACTGAACCATCGACAAGTACATCTTAGCCCACCCAAATTAGGTACCCCTTAACACCTACTCCACTATCAACATCTTCCCTCATGAGACCTTGTGAGGTCTGTGAGTACCCAATTGCCTCACCATTGCAGCCTCTATATCATGAGTCTCTGGACTCTCAATATCACATACCGATATGTAGGTCTTGTCATTTGTCGCAGTGGCGCTCCACTAAATCCTCCATCGAAACATTTTTTGGGTGTTTGGACTAAGTATCACCTATCACACCATACATCGGTATCCCCTTTATGAATTAGACATCCTGCATCGTGATCTCAACTCTCTCCCCATGGATGATGAAATCCTCTGAGTCGCAATCCCAAAACTCCACCATCTTGTTCACTATGAACTTGGCACTCTGCATCAGTGGGTTATGTAATATGTACTCTTCACCAGCAGGTCCTCCTCCACTTCGCGACGGAGGTCTCTCATGTCTCTCTCCCGCCACTCCACCTGAGGCATCCTGCATGAACAAAAGAAATCACCCATCAGTATCCATCATGCAACCCTCCTTCTAGGCCTAGAGCTGTCTTGTTTGGGGAAAGAGGGCGCCCTAGAGCACTCCTAGGAGACTGAAAAGAGTTCCATAGAGTGCTCATGTGATCCAATTAAGTGCACCCTAGGGATCCCCTTCTCCCTCGAAAGGTGCACCCTACCTTCCTCAACCCCTCAACAACTCAATCTAATCCCCCAAGAGGCCAAATCTCAGAAAAGTAACCATCAATCAATGACAAATTTGACCATATTTTACCTGCAAGTTGCGGAGTTGAAAACGTTCTCCGATCGAAATATATCGGTAAATCTCTCTGAGGCTCTCCAGACACTCTCCACAACTCAAATAGTGAAAATGGCATTTGTCAAGTGGTCACCTCCCCCTTTTATAGGCCCATTCCCTATCCTTGTTTCGTATGTCACGAAGTCATATCGCGTCTCTTTGATGTGCTGTTTTCATCACTAGAATCAGAATTCTATGCTCTATCCAACTATGGAATTTTTTTTTTTCCCGAGAAGTCACCTTTGGACCATTTTTTAGGTCAACCTCGATTTGTGTTCCATCACAGCAAGTCGTGTTTTATGTATTTGTATTCAATTTTTATATTTCGGACACACATTTATGCTTGGGTATCCTTATCTTATGTACAGTTCCACATCATGTTGAGCACCACTTATTCCAATCGACAACTAATCTCCACAGGTATGATCCCTTCTCTGGCATATAGGACATCCTTTCCCTCTGCAAATTTGATGTATTTCCTTGGTCTTTTCCCTCGCACTTGTAGGACCCCCCCTCTGCCTGAGTAGGTAGCCCCACCTAGCTACCCTTGCATTTGACCCTGATCGGCAATAGAACCTCCCTCCACATGGGTGACCCTTCTTAGAACCCCTTGCACTTAGCACCCATGTCATTCAATCCCCTCTTAGGATTGGGATCCCTTATAGTTTGACATATTGAGTTGAAGATGCATGCAGTTCCTCATATCATCGCTTATTGGCCCTTCCCCGAGCTCCCATCATGGATTTTATGTTAAGCCATTTTATGACTCCTTAAAGAATGAAAATATCTCCAAGCAATATTGATTCCTTTCATGCTCGTTAAAGTATCCGAAAGGGTGTCTATCCAATATAATTTTACCCCTTTTTCGGGTTGGATGGACTAATTACGAAAAAGGAATACTCTAGTCTCTTTTGCTAGAAGAGTTCTCCACTGCACACATTTATACTTTCGCGCTTTGGGGACTAATCTATGAAAAGGACCCCCTAGGAGTCTTCTTATTTATTTCAGACTCTCTAAAATTGAAAGAAACCACGAGTGTTCACTGTCCTGGTCTCATATAAATCCACACGATGGTATCTTCTCACCACTTCAGAGTCTTCTTATCGCTTTCAGACTCATTAAAATTGAAATCACCCACGAGCACTTGTTTTCCTGGGCTCATCAAAATCCACACGATGGTACCATATAGAGCACACTTCTATCCCTTACTTAAGCTCAATAAACCTTGAATAAGGCCCAAACGACGTCTCTCGGTGCCACGATAGATCATGTAAAACCCCATGTTATGGAAGCACATCTACCATGGTTAGCTCTTTTCAGAGTATTCTACTATGAGTCATCCCTGGAGTCTCCTGATATCACTAATTAGTTACCCCCCCACCTGAGACTCCCCGATTGCACCTACAACTCCTGATCCCCCAAGCTATGGTCCTCTCCCCCCGAGATCGGTTTCATATGCTTCCAGGTCATCCCCATCATCATACTCTAAACAAAGGAAGTTTGATTCACATCACTCTGCGACCCTCATATCCCTCCACATTGTCTCGGTCTCAGTTCCAGTACTATCACATATTTGTCCTATACCTCATGCTCCTATTAAGGAAGCCTCATTTCCTTGACAGTTGCAGGTATCCCTATGTTGACACTAGCACATCCATTCCAGAGGATAGACCTAGATTTCCTTGTATCTTGGCCTCACCCTCATTGGTGGTGAGTTCCTATGGATCATCCAAGAGGATTCCTTAGTGCTTATTCGGTTGATTGTTTCTCACGTGCTCGACTCCAACTTCCTCATTGCACCGTTGAGATTCGTATAGGATATGGGTCCTTTCAATTGATTGTTCGAAGGCCCCGCATGTCTCCTGGATCTAGCACATTGGTGAGTCTATTTGGAACCCCTAGTTGTATGTCCCTGTGGATATCCAGGTTGCGTTGGCGATAGTGTTTGGAAGCCCTCCTGTTATATGCTTCTTAGAGTATCCAATTAAGATGCAATCAGTGTACCTTTGAGTTTCTGACTCTCAGTCATTGAGTCCATATAGTTTTTGGACCCATTCAGATCCAGCAGTGCATCAGTTTTTATGATACCATGTTCAGGATAGATGCCATTGTTTCCTGTTCCAACTCTTCATATCAGTCATGGTTGGACCATGAATATGTCCCAGCTTTGTGTTCCCTCTGGACCATTATGATGTACACAACAGTTCTCTATGTATTTTCTCAGTCCCCCTTGGACCCCACCATTTGTATATATATTGAGTCACTTATACGAGCATGGGAATTCCCTCCTTGTCCATGTATATTTGGGATTATATGTGACTCATTCATTATGAGTATTGTATTTGCAATGCATGGCTCGTGTCATTCCGCTGAAGTATATGCTATTCTCCGAGGAAACCTCTAATCCAGGACACCACCATCATACCCTTACTTTGAATGTCCTATGATGTCTATCGGTCATACGATCAGTTCCTAACCTCACACATCAGGGGGCAATCTGTTAACAACAACAAAATGATCATGCATCATACACACCCTATTCCTATGTTTAAGACCCTCAAACATGAAAAATAATGTTAAAAACCCAAAACACATGATGTCCTAAGTCATAAAACCTACTTTGTACAAGATACCTAAAACGTAGGAATCCTCCACCAAAATAGGGGTTTCCCCCCCAAAAAGGGGGAAGTCCACCAAAAGTGGATGTCGTCCGTAAAAAATCAAAACTCCCACCCACATTCAAATTTTACCGGCGGTGAAAGAAAAAAACTACCATGGTTTAGGGTTCTCAAAAAAAACCTAAACCACAATTATATATATTGAGATATTTTACCCTTATTGACATATGTAAACCATTTTTCTTCTGCAAACATCCATCTCTTTGAAGCTACCCCTCCGCAAATTCTCCTATGTTAAAGTTGAACACCACTTCATTCCTTTCACTCCCATTCATTTGAGACATTTCCCTTCCATACCCCATGGTGGCTCGACGGAGGAGGACTGTTCAGAGAACCAAAGAGCCGCATCAACTTCAAGTGGACACATGGGATCATATTCCCATAGAGGTACCTTTGTAACCCAATTCTTCATAAATAATATAAAAAACTCTTTCATATATGTTTAATGAATGCATAAAGAATATGTGATTTGCATAATGCATGTGTGTTTACTGAAGTAAATCCTGGTAAATAGGTAGTTCTCATTTTTTACTGCTTATTACTGCATGCACATCTTAGACTTTGTTCGATTCATGTTTCTTGTTCTGATAGCTTAATTTAAATTTTATTTGTTTTTATTTCGTCTTAATACATATCTCACACACAAATCTATGATAATCCTTCTTTCTCATGCTCTCTACCCCAACTTTTGCAAGCTGGTAGCTCCCTCCTTTTTTCCTTTTGGAGTGCGAAAGCACCACCAACACACCTACTTTTGTTATATATAGAGATCCTTATGTAGAGGTGATGGATGTTATTGTGATCTTTCGTTCCCCTTCAAAGAAAATCATGAAGAGGATGAATTTCCCAGTCTAGTAGATTACCTTCCTGCACTGCTTAACTGTGATGAGAGACAAGACAATAGGGGGACTACCTCTGGTATCCTATAAATTTGATTTCCCAAAGTAATAATGAAAGTATAAGGTCTATATTCATACACAACATGATACTTCCACATATATGGTTGTCCTAAAAGAACATTACAAAATTCAAGTGGGGTTACATCACACATTATGTCATCTTTGAAGGGATTGATTCCAAAGGGTAGGTGTCATTCTTGATGGATACGGATGTTTCGTCCCTAGATGAGCCACCCAATGTTGTAGGGTTGCATGTGTGGTGTTGTTGGAAACTTAAACTGTTTGATGACCTTTTTCGAAGTCAAGTTCTTTTGGATTCCACTTTCAACAATGAAATGTAGTGAAGTTCCCTTTACCCACATATGCGAGTGGAAGAGGCACTCACCTTCCTCTAACTTCTCTTATCATCGAACTAAATATTTGTGGTAGTGATGGTGAAGTTCGGTTCTATGTCAATGATCTGCTTCCCCCTGTCTGTGACTGCTACGCTAGGTTCTGAGTCATATTTGGAACCAAGATCTGACTCTAAAGCTTTGATCTTGACCATGAATTACTGGTTTGAGAGACATTCATCAGTGTTGAATGAGGGGATCTTATGGAACTTGCACCATTTCCCAATGTTCTTCTTTGTTTTCCCATTCCTCTTCTTTGTTTATGGCTTGGACTTATTGTCCTTACTCTATCCCTTGTTTTGTGATCTATGGTAACCCTTGCCATGCTTCTGTGGCATATTTCCAGGCCCAAACTCCCACTTGTTCTTCTACTTGAATATTCGCTCGATCTTGATAGCATATCGATAAGCAACTTCGAGTGATGAGATGTCTAGAAAATCCATTTCAGTTTGCATTTACATATGTAGTCTCCCATCGTATTTTATAACTATATTTCACTCGAAGTCTTTGATACCCACCTTGGTGCGTAAGGTATGGAAGGTATTTATGGACTCTAGCACTATTTGGTCCGTCTATTGATGAAGTGTGGTCCATCTCATGTATTGGTGGTAATAGTTTCTCAAATGGTAATATTGTTCCTTAATAACATCTATAAAAGAGGTCCAAGTGGGATCAACCTCAAACATTTTAGACTCCTCTGTAAACAAATTCTCACAATACGTTTCCCACCATTTCTCACCAATTTTTGACATGGGGGGAAACCTTAAGGAGTGCAAAGGTGATATTTTCCCTATTGGAAAAATTGTGGACAAAGAAATGCCCTTCTAGTAGACTTAAGCATTTATCTAGGGCATCGACATCGATATGGTCTTCAAATAAAAGAATATCAAAGTTAACTTGTACCTTGAATTATGTGGTTCCTCTAAATTGACTTCTTGATGATCCCTCCATTGTTGTCGTCATCCATCGAAGGATTTGAGTGAGATTGTCCATCATCTCATTCCTCTGTCACGCGAGGGATTCCTTGAGAAATAGCTTAATAGGATCTCCTCCATATTCTCTCTTGTCCTCAACCATGAGAGACATTTTGGGCCGCCAAGAGCAGTCTTTCTCAAGCTTAACTAGTTCAAGACCCAACTATCTGTATTTTGACCTCATCGAGGACATGCACAGAGAAATAAAAAAAGAGTAGGCTACTCTGATACCACTGATCTGGATTTATTTGAGAAATGAAATAAAAGTGTATATATAGCACCACAAATACATATATATTGCAAGGAACATGATGATATAACAAACTCAAATTCTATTAATTGAATGAAACAGAACATACTGTAAAATAAAAGTAGCTAGAATGGTGGTAGCTTTATCTCTGAGAAGAGATGTGGTAGCTACGATCATTTGCCACAAGATGATTACAAAATGAATTTGAAGGGCCTTTTTATCATAAGAATTAACGAAAGAACCCTAACGTCCAAAAACCTAACCCTACGAGATGAACCATAAAAAAATTTGTGGGCCTTGAGGTGGTTAGTTGACGTGTCAAATTCCCGGGGGCATAACTTTTGCATATGATCTCCATTTAGGATGCTCAATATCCCATTGGAAAGGTATAGATAAGAAGGACACATTTATCCCATAAAAATATACCTTTGAATACCTGTGGACTATGGAATCACCAAAAAATGTTGTTTAGGGCCTCAAAATGGCCCCAGAAGTTTTGGGCATAAAAAACCGTAAAACAATTGTCAAAGTGGAAAAATTGTTTTGAGCCAGTGGAATAGGTGGGTGGACACCGATATCCATATAGATCACTCTCCCTCTAAAATTACCTACATATCACTTCACTTCACTCATCACATTACTCACCCCTATCTGCTTCATCACTTATATTATTAACATATCCTTACTACTATGTTAGGGGGATAATAAGTTGTACAAGTATAAGGTGGTATTAGAGGTGATTGTTAGTATATTGATTAACAATTATTTATATGGAGGTATAAATAGTAAGAGATGTGAATATGTGTGTGTATTCTTTAAATGACGTATCATACCCACAGTTTTAATGCTTGTTTTAATGAAGGACTTCACTTTTCAACTAACCTATTAGAATCTAGGTCTTTATTTAAGTTAATATGAAGTAACATATACAAGGTAATCACATTTGGGCTATTTCAGAACATATTTTACCTTTATTCAAGGTATGCTCTAGTCTTTCAAATTAGTAATGACTATACCTGGCGCAAGGGCTTGCTGATGTCTAAGTTATGCATATAAGACTTATGTAGAAATCTTGAAAGATCTACACTTCTCATGTCACAAGGTTCATTAATGCAATGGTGAAAATTCATCGCCATGGTAGTAATGAGGCCTTTGATTCACACTTACGCCAAGTCAAATGCGTCAGGTTAATATATTAACAGCTAGCCATCGGGAATTTCAATGCATATTTTCATTACTCTAACAATTACCTCGGTTATTCTTCCGGATTGTACCTTTATGGCTAGTGTGTTGAGAGTGAATTTTTGGGTTTAAAATATATTTAGTATATAATTGATCAACTACATAAATTATTGATTAAAAAATGTAGATTTAATCTATATAACATTATTCTACTTAAACACTAGTTAAACCCATTATATATCATATTTATGAATATCAATTTTAAAATATAGCATGTAATATAAAATAATTATATATGTAGTCATTGATTAAACCCATTACATATTGTATGAAGGAATTAATGTAATGCCCCTTTGTATTTAAAATTTTAATATGAATCAGCTTAGTATTTTAAATTCTTATTAATTGATTGGACACAGATAGATTGTTTTAAAATTGTTGTTATGTGAATATATGAACTCTTTATATATGGGTAGTAATGGAATTTATCACTTTACTTTATTAATGGTGATGAATATGTTACTTCATTTTGAGCATGTAAATCGAATGCGGGATATCAATAGGTGGATGATAATTTAGTTCGTACTTTGGATATAGAACAAGTATAATAGATGTCGCAAATGAATTTACATATTTATTTAAATGTCATTTTAGTGATATAGATTATCACCTGAAAGAGTTGGATATATTTATATATGAATTTTATGTTAATGGTGAACTAACCCACCTATTGATTAGCTACGAGATAGTTGGATTCCTAAAAAAAACAAAGGGCACAAGATGTCTAGGGAATCAAGATGATAATGATGTGATATCAATTTTCCCTATGAGTTAATTGCAATTTCCTATATTGTTATGACTTGTGGGAAAATGTGAGTTTTGGCAGGAATCATGGATTTCCCAAAGTGGTTTTTTGATGATGTGACTCTTAAAATAGTGATGGCATAGTATAGTTGATGTAGGGTATTGACCCTAGTTCTATCAGGGCGTGGAGACATTTCCCATCATTTATTCTCTGAAAGTTAGAGTTGTGGGAGGTTTTTGTTGAGCATGCTCTCCGAATGTGTGATTTCGATTAGCGGTTTCCTACCAAGGAAGCTTGGCGGATGTATTCGACACTTCCTCTTATGGGTTCTATATATGGTTAGGTATGTATATCCGACGCCATAGCATATTGTAGCAGAGAATGAGATGGCGAGGTCTAGTGATGGAAGTAGTGGCTATTAGGTGTTTAGAGTAATAATGAGGATGGATGAGACCAACAATGGAATTGGATGTTGTCATTCAATGTTATAAACCATTATGATTATGCTCGATTTGCTTCAATATCCTTATATAATTCAGTTCAATTTATTTTGTATGAATAATTATGAATGATGAATGATGCATTTTTTAAGTTGTTAGAATATGTATGTTGTTTGAAAGAATATAGTAATGACGCATTAGGGGTATTAAAAGTGATTATTAGTGCACACTCCTTAATTCGTGAATACATTACTATAATTTGTTGGACGATAAATACGTTAGTATAATAACCTAATTGATGATTGTTGAATTATTATCCATATGTTGAAATTTAAATGGTTTTTGAAGTGTTATATATATCTCTAATGGAGTAATGAAGCGTTACCTAATAAGTGTATATGTGATATATAAATTGTAATAATTTGTTGAATAATTGAACATTTTTAAGAGTCAAATATATTCCATGAGTTATTGAAATATTATATCTAATGTTATATCTATATATGTGAATGTATGATGCAGTATTAAAAATATTCATGCGAATAATATTAAATATCGTATTGAGGTTTTATATATATATATATATAATGCACTATAAATGAGACACTTTGTAGAAAGAATATAATGATTTAACTTAAATTTAATTTTGACTATCGTATTGCATTTAAGGATATCACGTGAAAGGAGACACTTTGTGGCTAAAATATCATTATTTAATTTAAATTAATTTTCATTGAAAGGATTTTCTTAATTTCATTTAAAGAATCTATGATATTATTATTAAACTTTGAATTGAGATTGTTTTTATTGGGTTAAACAATAATAAAGCAGTGAAAAATTACTGTAAAACATTTTTGAAAAGTCGTATCGATTCTAGTCCATCTCTGTTAGGGTTTCTGGTGGCCTCCTTCCCTTAATCATGGCCAAGCCTCTGACTTTGGAGACAGGGGTGGTTTCGTCCCTCGAATATTGCTTCCACCGGGAAATCTCTTCGGTTGTTGCAACAACTCCTAAGTCTAAGATTTCTCATGACTCCCGTTTTGTGAAACTTGCTTCTGCTCCTAAGGTCAAAATATCCTCGCCTCATACAAGCGCAAGATCATAGCACTCTCAGAGAAGGGTTTGATCAGGGATTTCACTGGTAAGTGGCCATCACCAAAAACCATTAAATCTTGGCTCAATAAAAACTAGAGAACGTTGATTAAGGGTGAAGTCATCCATAAATTCTGCGGTAAGGGTTTTTTTGTTTTCCTGATTGAGCACAAAGAAGATAGGGATCTAATTTTCCGAAGTGGTCCTTATTTCCTTGGCCTGAGAAGAATTTATTTGAACCAGTGGAATGCCTCCTTTGACCCAGAGAAAGATATACCTTCAGTCGTTCCAGTGTGGGTCAAACTCCCCCACCTCCCCTTGCATTGCTGGGGGGGTGAGGACTTGCGGTCGATAGGAAACACTCTATGGAAATACATCGATAGGGAAGAACTTAGGCCTCCTCTCTTCTTCTGTGCCCGTATCTACGAGGAATTTGATCTAGAAAAAGGTATCCGAGAGGAAATCAATCTCTTAATGGACGGATGAAATCATCTCCAGAAAGTTGATTATGAAAATATTCATTTTAAATGCAAAGTATTCCATGAATATGGGCACTTCGCCAAAGGGTGCCCCAAAAGAAAGGAACAAGAGGAAGAGAAATATGAAGAGGGTGAATGGAACAAGGTAACAAAAAAGGGAAGGAAAAGGCCAGCTTCAGCTGCGGTTCCACCACCTCAGGAATCTTAGAAGAATAACCCTATTAATCCCCTGACAAACGCCCTTGACAATAGACTTCAGGTCTTATAAATACCATAGAATGGACCTGAATAAGAGGGAGAAATAAGATAATACTCACCGATAAAGGAGGAAGGCAAACATAAAATATTAGAGGAATTAGGTCAAAAGGAGAACTTTGTTCCCATCTTTCCTGGAAAACCCTTTATTGAGGTAAGTTCAAACCACTCTATATATGAGGCATCTAGGTCGATGACAAGATCCAAATCAAAATTCTCTCAAGAGGAGTCCTTAGAATACAAATAATAAGAAAAAGAACCAGTGGGAAAGAAGGGAATAAAGCCAAATAGATCAAACAGAGAAGAAAAGGGTCAAAAGGAAAAGGCGGAAGGGAAGAAAACTTGTTTAGATCAGCATCTAAGACATCTAGCTAAGAAAAAAGAAGTGGCACGTGAGAACCTGAAGGTCAAGCCTGACCCTCATCCAATAAAAAATTAATGCAGGTAGTCTCCTGGAATTGCAGAGGATTGGGAGGTAAGTCCAAAATGGAAGCAGTGAAAACGATGATCAAGAATGAAAAAATATTTATTCTTTTGATTTAGGAGACCAAGATGTCTGTCATGTCCCAAATTTGGAATTGGGTCACAATGGCCTAATCACATTGGCCATATTCATTAGAGTTTGTAAAATTGATGTTAAAGGTCAAATAATTGCCAAGGAGGAAAATTACTAGTTTCCTAGGTTTGGGGTGGAAGCTTTGGGATTTGGAATAATGAGGATAATAACTGATGTTTGAACATTAGAGTGGCATAAATATTTAATAAAGGATCTAAATAAATATATACAAGTGAAAATCAAAGTGGCATTTGATCATGAAGACACATGGAGGAAGTGGGACCCACATATGGCTAGATTTCCCCACTACACTTGGCATCATTCTCTCACCAATTCGAATTCAAGGTGAATGGTAACATACTTGGGGGAGTCCAAAAGGTATTATTCATGGCATGACTCATCCAAGGTCGAAATATAGAGGAAGAGTAACTCCCATGGAAGAGGAAGAGGCAATTTGGAGTTAGTGAGACACTTGGGCTAGATTCCCTAGCTCTATGACAACAATGATGAAGATGCTATGACACCTATGACACAAATCAGACCTGAAGGCTGACATATGACATATATGACATGTCAGGGATAAAAATAGACTCCAAGAGGGCGCTCAAGGGTGTTAGGGCAGCTAAGATGCTTCCACATGTGATTTGGTGGAAGTGGGAAACTAGGAATTGTTGTACAAGTGGCGTTCTTTGGAATCTCTTCCCAACTTGAGTTGGCATGAGTCTCTTGGAAGGAATTCGACCCATGGAGGACATTAGAACTTTATAAATGTCAATAACAAAGAATGAAACCAGATTTTGATCATTTGTAGAATTTGCAATTGCATTTGTGAAGAGGGAGAGCTAGTGGATGACTAGTTTCTTGCCTTAGCCAATTTCGAGGGTGAAAGATTCCCATCCAAGTTGGTAATTGGAAAGGCCATTCAGACCTTTCATTTGGAGCTTTAATGGAGTCTTTATTTTCAGGTGTAAGCTACAGGGCAGATCATGGTTTCTTCTATTGCAGCTCACTCCTTCAACCATTTCCAGTTTTGATGGCATATTCTTGATCCTTGAGGGAGGGCGTTTTTGGTGAGCTATTGTACTCTTTGGGGGAGCTTCTAATGCCCCATTTCTTTTGTAATATGAAGTAAATACTCTGTTCTTCATCTCCAGAAAGTTTCAGGTCGAAATTCCAAGTAGAAATGTATAAATCTCATTTTTAATGGAAGAACAATGCCATTTCCCCACTACCTTGTTGTGAACTAATGTATTGATGATGATTTCGAATAAATGGATGATTCTCTGATGAATTTGTGATTAATGGACTGCCATGGATGTATTTTACAAGTTTCATGTACTGTACTTGATCATTTGAAGTATTTTTACTCAGTTTAATTGCATTGGGAGAAGAAATAGTGCCATTTCCCCAAGGGTCGAATTGGGGATTTTTGCAGTTGAATGGGAGAGGGTGAGAAAATTTGTAATAAACCATTAATGGTGCATATGAGACCTTAATAACATACTTAACACATTACATACCTCTGTTCATAAATTTGAGTGGGTTTGGAGGCATTTGGGAAGCCATTTTCAGTACTTACCTTAGGGGGATTTGAACCCCAAATCACTAGTAAAATTGCATACTTGGTCCAGAATCTTAAGAGAGTTTGCAGAGGTCTTTTGGTGGCCATATGTTATCCCTGAAAATCATATTCAATTCCTAATATCATTCATAAACCTTCCTTGAAGATTTGAAGGCATTTGGAGTCAATTTGAGACCTAGAGACCAATACTAGTCAAAGGGAAATCACTAGTAAAGTTACCTACATTAACCAGAATTGAAAGAGTATTTGCAGAAGTGTTTTAAAGGTACAAAGGCATCCCTGAAACACATATTTATGTTCTAATATCATTCATATACCTTCTCAGAAGATTTGGGATCATTTGGGGCAAATTTGGGACCTAGAGATCAAAACTAGTCAAAGGTCGAACTAGGGAAAAAAAGTGGAAAGTTGCCATTTTAATAAAATTCCGAATAAGGGACATTACAGTGGTATCAGAGCATGGTCTTGGCACCTGATGTGGTAGAACATTAATGAATACCAGGAGTCAAATAAATAAGCCACCACCCTTAGAAACTGAAACTGGATGTACTTTGGTGAAAGGGAAGAAGTAGGAGAAGAAGTGCATTCATTGGTCACCATGAGTAAGGATGAGAAAGGAACCTTAAAGGAGAATGAGGAGTTTAGGAAATTACTTGAACCATCCTTTGAAGACAAGTGGAGACAATACTTTCAAGAGTTCAGATTGTTGCTTAGTGGAATTGGAAGCAACTCGGAAAAAGTAATGAGCAATGGTTCTCTTTTCAAGGAAAAGGATGAAACAATTTATGCCACAAAAGAGGAAACTAATGTAATTGTGGAACATGAGGTACATGTTGATATGCAGGTGCTTGAAGATGCTACACTAAAACAAGAAGAAGGACAAGAACTTGTCCTTGTTCAAAGGGATTATGAGTTGCCTCATGGAGAGAGTTGCAAAGCCTTGGAAGAGGTACATGATCTCACAATAGTTGGACCAAGCAATTATGGAGAAGATGAATTAAATATTTCAATGGGTAAGAGTTGTAAAGAATTAAAGTTGGTTCATAATTCCTCACCCCACACTTCTTTTCCAACCACATCACTTTGGGATGAAAATTGGGTGAAAGGTTTTTTTCTAGTGGTGCCACATGAGGGGTATGAAACTCCTACCTCTCCTTTTGATGATGACATGAATAGAGCACCTCATTATTTAGAATTGCAGCAGCATATTGCTTTACCTTATGATGATACATATCCTCATGGATGTATGGATGAGACTTCTTTGAGTCCTTTGAAGTCTCCTTGTTTTTCCTGCTCATTATTTGGTTCAGATTTTAGTGGAGATTCTTCATTCACTTCTTGGATGAAAGAATGCATGGCTGAATATTTTGATGCATATCACGTTCTTTTGGAGCAGCACTATCGGACATGGGATCCTCACCTATGTCATTGGAGCAGATTTGATTGGTCACTTGAACATTGTATGCACCTAGCAAATGGTGGTCTACTTACTTGGAGGTATAAACACTTTCATGATTCTTTGATGAAGCATCTTCTTGATGTACATTTTCATTATGTTGTTATGTACTTTGATGATATATATTTTGTACTCATGATGTTTGGAAGAATGCATACAAGAAAATGGGATCCAGGAATCCTCTTATTTGATGGTATGGGTTGGAGAGCACTTTTAATTGTTGGGGTGCAATACAAGCAATGGGACCCTGGAATAATTTTTGTCTCATTGGTTTGAATTTTTTTTTGGGAAACAAGCAGTATGGGAGATGGATTTCCCACTTAATAAAGTGAATTTTATCAGATTAGTGCAACAACAAGCATGGGGGTTCCTCTCTAAAATCTTCAAGGAAACTCAAAGACTCAAGGTTGGGCAATTCAATGGCAACTTCAAAGAATTATACAGGAAGCAGGTTCTTCAACACCCATGTTTGAAATTGCTTGAGGACAAGCAATATTGGGAAGGGAGGACTTGTCATGTCCCAAATTTGGAATTGGGTCACAATGGCCTAATCACATTGGCCATATTCATTAGAGTTTGTAAAATTGATGTTAAAGGTCAAATAATTGCCAAGGAGGAAAATTACTAGTTTCCTAGGTTTGGGGTGGAAGCTTTGGGATTTGGAATAATGAGGATAATAAATGATGTTTGAACATTAGAGTGGAATAAATATTTAATAAAGGATCTAAATAAATATATACAAGTGAAAATCAAAGTGGCATTTGATCATGAAGACACATGGAGGAAGTGGGACCCACATATGGCTAGATTTCCCCACTACACTTGGCATCATTCTCTCACCAATTCGAATTCAAGGTGAATGGTAACATACTTGGGGGAGTCCAAAAGGTATTATTCATGGCATGACTCATCCAAGGTCGAAATATAGAGGAAGAGTAACTCCCATGGAAGAGGAAGAGGCAATTTGGAGTTAGTGAGACACTTGGGCTAGATTCCCTAGCTCTATGACAACAATGATGAAGATGCTATGACACCTATGACACAAATCAGACCTGAAGGCTGACATATGACATATATGACATGTCAGGGCTAAAAATAGACTCCAAGAGGGCGCTCAAGGGTGTTAGGGCAGCTAAGATGCTTCCACATGTGATTTGGTGGAAGTGGGAAACTAGGAATTGTTGTACAAGTGGCGTTCTTTGGAATCTCTTCCCAACTTGAGTTGGCATGAGTCTCTTGGAAGGAATTCGACCCATGGAGGACATTAGAACTTTATAAATGTCAATAACAAAGAATGAAACCAGATTTTGATCATTTGTAGAATTTGCAATTGCATTTGTGAAGAGGGAGAGCTAGTGGATGACTAGTTTCTTGCCTTAGCCAATTTCGAGGGTGAAAGATTCCCATCCAAGTTGGTAATTGGAAAGTCCATTCAGACCTTTCATTTGGAGATTTAATGGAGTCTTTATTTTCAGGTGTAAGCTACAGGGCAGATCATGGTTTCTTCTATTGCAGCTCACTCCTTCAACCATTTCCAGTTTTGATGGCATATTCTTGATCCTTGAGGGAGGGCGTTTTTGGTGAGCTATTGTACTCTTTGGGGGAGCTTCTAATGCCCCATTTATTTTGTAATATGAAGTAAATACTCTGTTATTCATCTCCAGAAAGTTTCAGGTCGAAATTCCAAGTAGAAATGTATAAATCTCATTTTTAATGGAAGAACAATGCCATTTCCCCACTACCTTGTTGTGAACTAATGTATTGATGATGATTTCGAATAAATGGATGATTCTCTGATGAATTTGTGATTAATGGACTGCCATGGATGTATTTTACAAGTTTCATGTACTGTACTTGAGCATTTGAAGTATTTTTACTCAGTTTAATTGCATTGGGAGAAGAAATAGTGCCATTTCCCCAAGGGTCGAATTGGGGATTTTTGCAGTTGAATGGGAGAGGGTGAGAACATTTGTAATAAACCATTAATGGTGCATATGAGACCTTAATAACATACTTAACACATTACATACCTCTGTTCATAAATTTGAGTGGGTTTGGAGGCATTTGGGAAGCCATTTTCAGTACTTACCTTAGGGGGATTTGAACCCCAAATCACTAGTAAAATTGCATACTTGGTCCAGAATCTTAAGAGAGTTTGCAGAGGTCTTTTGGTGGCCATATGTTATCCCTGAAAATCATATTCAATTCCTAATATCATTCATAAACCTTCCTTGAAGATTTGAAGGCATTTGGAGTCAATTTGAGACCTAGAGACCAATACTAGTCAAAGGGAAATCACTAGTAAAGTTACCTACATTAACCAGAATTGAAAGAGTATTTGCAGAAGTGTTTTAAAGGTACAAAGGCATCCCTGAAACACATATTTATGTTCTAATATCATTCATATACCTTCTCAGAAGATTTGGGATCATTTGGGGCAAATTTGGGACCTAGAGATCAAAACTAGTCAAAGGTCGAACTAGGGAAAAAAAGTGGAAAGTTGCCATTTTAATAAAATTCCGAATAAGGGACATTACAGTGGTATCAGAGCATGGTCTTGGCACCTGATGTGGTAGAACATTAATGAATACCAGGAGTCAAATAAATAAGCCACCACCCTTAGAAACTGAAACTGGATGTACTTTGGTGAAAGGGAAGAAGTAGGAGAAGAAGTGCATTCATTGGTCACCATGAGTAAGGATGAGAAAGGAACCTTAAAGGAGAATGAGGAGTTTAGGAAATTACTTGAACCATCCTTTGAAGACAAGTGGAGACAATACTTTCAAGAGTTCAGATTGTTGCTTAGTGGAATTGGAAGCAACTCGGAAAAAGTAATGAGCAATGGTTCTCTTTTCAAGGAAAAGGATGAAACAATTTATGCCACAAAAGAGGAAACTAATGTAATTGTGGAACATGAGGTACATGTTGATATGCAGGTGCTTGAAGATGCTACACTAAAACAAGAAGAAGGACAAGAACTTGTCCTTGTTCAAAGGGATTATGAGTTGCCTCATGGAGAGAGTTGCAAAGCCTTGGAAGAGGTACATGATCTCACAATAGTTGGACCAAGCAATTATGGAGAAGATGAATTAAATATTTCAATGGGTAAGAGTTGTAAAGAATTAAAGTTGGTTCATAATTCCTCACCCCACACTTCTTTTCCAACCACATCACTTTGGGATGAAAATTGGGTGAAAGGTTTTTTTCTAGTGGTGCCACATGAGGGGTATGAAACTCCTACCTCTCCTTTTGATGATGACATGAATAGAGCACCTCATTATTTAGAATTGCAGCAGCATATTGCTTTACCTTATGATGATACATATCCTCATGGATGTATGGATGAGACTTCTTTGAGTCCTTTGAAGTCTCCTTGTTTTTCCTGCTCATTATTTGGTTCAGATTTTAGTGGAGATTCTTCATTCACTTCTTGGATGAAAGAATGCATGGCTGAATATTTTGATGCATATCACGTTCTTTTGGAGCAGCACTATCGGACATGGGATCCTCACCTATGTCATTGGAGCAGATTTGATTGGTCACTTGAACATTGTATGCACCTAGCAAATGGTGGTCTACTTACTTGGAGGTATAAACACTTTCATGATTCTTTGATGAAGCATCTTCTTGATGTACATTTTCATTATGTTGTTATGTACTTTGATGATATATATTTTGTACTCATGATGTTTGGAAGAATGCATACAAGAAAATGGGATCCAGGAATCCTCTTATTTGATGGTATGGGTTGGAGAGCACTTTTAATTGTTGGGGTGCAATACAAGCAATGGGACCCTGGAATAATTTTTGTCTCATTGGTTTGAATTTTTTTTTGGGAAACAAGCAGTATGGGAGATGGATTTCCCACTTAATAAAGTGAATTTTATCAGATTAGTGCAACAACAAGCATGGTGGTTCCTCTCTAAAATCTTCAAGGAAACTCAAAGACTCAAGGTTGGGCAATTCAATGGCAACTTCAAAGAATTATACAGGAAGCAGGTTCTTCAACACCCATGTTTGAAATTGCTTGAGGACAAGCAATATTGGGAAGGGAGGACTTGTCATGTCCCAAATTTGGAATTGGGTCACAATGGCCTAATCACATTGGCCATATTCATTAGAGTTTGTAAAATTGATGTTAAAGGTCAAATAATTGCCAAGGAGGAAAATTACTAGTTTCCTAGGTTTGGGGTGGAAGCTTTGGGATTTGGAATAATGAGGATAATAAATGATGTTTGAACATTAGAGTGGCATAAATATTTAATAAAGGATCTAAATAAATATATACAAGTGAAAATCAAAGTGGCATTTGATCATGAAGACACATGGAGGAAGTGGGACCCACATATGGCTAGATTTCCCCACTACACTTGGCATCATTCTCTCACCAATTCGAATTCAAGGTGAATGGTAACATACTTGGGGGAGTCCAAAAGGTATTATTCATGGCATGACTCATCCAAGGTCGAAATATAGAGGAAGAGTAACTCCCATGGAAGAGGAAGAGGCAATTTGGAGTTAGTGAGACACTTGGGCTAGATTCCCTAGCTCTATGACAACAATGATGAAGATGCTATGACACCTATGACACAAATCAGACCTGAAGGCTGACATATGACATATATGACATGTCAGGGCTAAAAATAGACTCCAAGAGGGCGCTCAAGGGTGTTAGGGCAGCTAAGATGCTTCCACATGTGATTTGGTGGAAGTGGGAAACTAGGAATTGTTGTACAAGTGGCGTTCTTTGGAATCTCTTCCCAACTTGAGTTGGCATGAGTCTCTTGGAAGGAATTCGACCCATGGAGGACATTAGAACTTTATAAATGTCAATAACAAAGAATGAAACCAGATTTTGATCATTTGTAGAATTTGCAATTGCATTTGTGAAGAGGGAGAGCTAGTGGATGACTAGTTTCTTGCCTTAGCCAATTTCGAGGGTGAAAGATTCTCATCCAAGTTGGTAATTGGAAAGGCCATTCAGACCTTTCATTTGGAGCTTTAATGGAGTCTTTATTTTCAGGTGTAAGCTACAGGGCAGATCATGGTTTCTTCTATTGCAGCTCACTCCTTCAACCATTTCCAGTTTTGATGGCATATTCTTGATCCTTGAGGGAGGGCGTTTTTGGTGAGCTATTGTACTCTTTGGGGGAGCTTCTAATGCCACATTTCTTTTGTAATATGAAGTAAATACTCTGTTCTTCATCTCCAGAAAGTTTCAGGTCGAAATTCCAAGTAGAAATGTATAAATCTCATTTTTAATGGAAGAACAATGCCATTTCCCCACTACCTTGTTGTGAACTAATGTATTGATGATGATTTCGAATAAATGGATGATTCTCTGATGAATTTGTGATTAATGGACTGCCATGGATGTATTTTACAAGTTTCATGTACTGTACTTGAGCATTTGAAGTATTTTTACTCAGTTTAATTGCATTGGGAGAAGAAATAGTGCCATTTCCCCAAGGGTCGAATTGGGGATTTTTGCAGTTGAATGGGAGAGGGTGAGAACATTTGTAATAAACCATTAATGGTGCATATGAGACCTTAATAACATACTTAACACATTACATACCTCTGTTCATAAATTTGAGTGGGTTTGGAGGCATTTGGGAAGCCATTTTCAGTACTTACCTTAGGGGGATTTGAACCCCAAATCACTAGTAAAATTGCATACTTGGTCCAGAATCTTAAGAGAGTTTTCAGAGGTCTTTTGGTGGCCATATGTTATCCCTGAAAATCATATTCAATTCCTAATATCATTCATAAACCTTCCTTGAAGATTTGAAGGCATTTGGAGTCAATTTGAGACCTAGAGACCAATACTAGTCAAAGGGAAATCACTAGTAAAGTTACCTACATTAACCAGAATTGAAAGAGTATTTGCAGAAGTGTTTTAAAGGTACAAAGGCATCCCTGAAACACATATTTATGTTCTAATATCATTCATATACCTTCTCAGAAGATTTGGGATCATTTGGGGCAAATTTGGGACCTAGAGATCAAAACTAGTCAAAGGTCGAACTAGGGAAAAAAAGTGGAAAGTTGCCATTTTAATAAAATTCCGAATAAGGGACATTACAATGTCTAAATAAGAAAACCTAATCTGTATGAAAAAAATATGGAAGAATAGTGATGGAGCTTCTGTAGGATCTTTGGGCGGCTATGGAGGAATTTATATATGGTGGAACAAGAATAGATTCAAATCTATCGTGAAATGGAGAAACTCAAATTGGATAATGATTGAACTCGAATACAAGGAAGAGGAAAAGAAGTTTAGAATCCTTAGTGTCTATGGTCCAACAATGTACAACAAGAAACAAGAATTATGCTATTCCCTTGAGGAACTCAGAAGGAAAAATATTCATCTTCAAGCAATTGTAGCTAGTGATTTCAATTCCACAATCTCAGTGGAATAAATCCGGGGTGGATCAAATGTTAGAGACCCTTTCGGGGAGCACCTTGAGGACATGATGGCCACTTGGGACCTTACTGATATTAAACCAAAAAAATGCGTCTATACATGGAATAATCGAAGAGTTGGACCAGGATACATAACATCTCATCTCGATCATATTCTTGGTAAGTAGTCTCTTCTTACATAACCCTTCCATTCCTTCTTCTCGCATTCTGGCCTTGGCAGTCTCGGATCACAGGATGATTCTTCTTGAATTTCTTTTCCCCGTGAGTTTAGGCCCTCTCCCATTTAAGTTTCTCTCTTTGTGGAAGAGAGAAGAAGAAGTATCCGCTTTAATTAGTATCTAGTGCTTGGAAAGTTTTCATCCGGGGCTCTCCAGGATTCATTTGGGAATCCAAACTAAAGGAAATGAAAGCATCCTTAAAGGACTGGGCTAAAAGCAGAACTTATGTTGGGAAAATTAAGACTAATGCGCAAAAGGAGCTTAGCGACCTCCAAGACTCCATGGAGACATGTGGAATAACTTAATATCTACTCAAAAGAGAACAAGAGCTTCAAGATAAAGTGCAAAGTTATGAAAGAAAATAAGAGGCAGAATGGAGGAGACAAAGAAAGAATAAGATGCAATACCATTCTAGAGCTAGAAAATGAAGAATGGGTTTTTACCTCAGAACCATAGATAAAAAATGCAATCTTTAACCATTATCAAACTCTTTACACAGAAGAGGAAGAGCTGGTGGAACCATTATCTGAATTCTTCTACTCGGGAATTCCCAAGCTCGTCAATAGTCAAGCAAACAAAGTCAAGACCCAAAGCATCATTGAGGAAGAGGTTAAAAAGGAAATATGGTCCTTTCACCATAGTAAAGATCCAGGTCCTAACGGATTTACAATCATCTTTTATAGGCAATTTTGGAAAATAATAAAAAAGGATCTCTGCAGAATGTTGAACTGCTCTATGGGTAGAGATAAAATGGTTTTGATGCCCAAAAAATTCCAGCATTGATAGTAGGGATTCTCCCTAATGAATAATCCCAATTAGATCACTCACTGTTTGGTATGGGGAATCTATCCGGTTAACGGTCCGTTGATTCCCCGAAAATCGTTGAACCAAAAGTAGGGATTCTCCATAGTAAGCAATCCCAATTAGATCGCTCACCGTTTGGTGTGGGGAATCCATCTGGTTAATGGTCCAGCTACCATGTGTGTGATTGTTTAAGTTCTTTACCGGTTGCGGCCCGGTTCACTGTTTATACAATTTAATATTTAATTATGTGATGCAAGTCCCTAATTAAATGCAATGGAATTGACAGGAATAAGCCTCACAAGTGATGTGTAGGTTCTTGCCTCCCATCTTATCACTCCTACCAGATCAATTCTTTATTTCTAACCTAAACTACCTATCTTATCCTATCCTATCCCTACAGGGATAAAATTTGAATTAAGAGTAATATACTGGAAATGTAAACAAAAGTTTAACAGATAGCTATTTCAACACAACATTCACATTTACAACAGAAAGAATACCAAAGATAGCTCTGATATAATTAAAACGATTATTACTCATTTACACATAAACATTTGCATAGAAAGTAAAATCATTCATCACCAATGAATTAGTTCAAGCAAGTTACAATGATCTCACAGTATGAGTTATGAATTCAAGAATAAGTAGTTCCACATTAAGCATTCCACACATTCCAGGAAAAAATCTCTGTGCATCTTTCCCCAGCAAACAAATCCTTCTTATTAGTAGAAAAATAGTTCTCTTACAAAATGGTCCAACCTCTATTATGCTAGCAAAATTCCGTTGATCTGTATTCTACTCCTTTATTTATTTACAAAAAGGTTTGTCCTCTAGTGACTCTTCATTTACCCTAACCCTAGGGATTCCCAAAATTTTGTCATTTAGTGCTTACATCAGAAAATACAAAAATATTTACAAATTAGAATTATGTGGGCCCAACTAAACTAGAGAAATATTCTCCCCACGCATTAGCCCCTTCAAATATGACATTAAGTCTGCTAGGATCCAATACTTGTAAAGAGACTTCATGGTATGACAACTGAGTTTCAATATATGCCAACCCTACCTCTGTGACCTTGTAGCTATCTTCTAGGAAATATGCATGTATAGATGCTTTCCCTACAAAATGGTGGATGTATTCTTTAGTGAGGGAGTCCAATTTTCTGATGTATTCTAACTATCCCTACAACCCAATTTGTAGTTCAACTATGTGTGAGTCTTTTGAAGGAAGATCGACCATATTTGGGAGAAGAGATAGATGACACTTCTCATGAACCTACTGGATTTTCTTGTAAAAATACTGACATTTTAAATAGTCTTCGGAATGTCATTATTTAGTTTTCTGGCGGCCTTCCTGCAAAACTCCAGGAGCTCCATATCCGAATTTAAATTTTCTACTGTCTTCGGAGGAAAATGGTCAAGGTATTCAAAGTTGGTTTCTCTTCAGACCATCTGGATCCTAATCTTTTCTGCAACATCAAACAACATTTTCAGGAATTCTAGTGATTCTGCAGCTATATCCTTCATCCTTTCCATCGACAATTTCATCTTGTATATTCCATCTAAGAGAATCTCTAGGGAATGATATATTCATTCTTGAATCTTGCAGCCTTGATCACATAATGGGGTTATGTCTAGCTTATTTTTATCTTCCAACTCCAGCTGCTCTGCCAAAGATTCTTTCTCTTTAACCAACTCTTCCATCTGATATTTCACCTCCTCAACTTGTTGGTTTGCAGTTGACTCTCTCGACTCCAATTGAGTGATTTGGGATTCAAAGTCACCCCTCTCTCCTTCCATAATCATTAATTGCAGAGTTAATGCATCCTTTTCTACTTCCAAATTCGGGTATTCATCCACTATCCTTTCCTTCTCAGATAGAATGGTGTCATGTTTCCTTTTCAGTTCTATCCCTTCTCCTAGCATTTTTACCAAATTATCTTTCAACTTGAGCATTTTCTATTTATTTCGCTCCGCATCGCTCATCAACTTGCCAACATTGTCTATAATTGCTTCAACAGCTACATTTATAGATTCCATGAACTTAGGGTCCCTGTAGGTACCCTCCAAGATTGTGCTCTCCTGAATAGTAACAACATCGGTGTGGGATGGTAATTTCAGTCTCTTTTCCGACCTCCTCATGATAGTCTTTCTGTTTGAGTAAAAAAGTATTGTGTCTAATCTGGCTACCGTATGCTACTTCGATGGGGTGAACGGGGTGAGGCCAAGTTCATGGAATGGAAGGTGGCCTATGGTGAGCATCGCATCAGACACCTCAGGTGGGTCTATGTCCATATTTTTCCTAATCGAGATTTTTTTTTCCACAGCTTCCTTGGAATTTTCTTCTTCCTTTTGCTTTTTTTGTTCTGTCGCTTCTCTTTCTACTCTTTCTTTCATTTTTTCTTTCTCCTTTCTTTTTAATTCCTTAGCAGCCTACCTCTTGGCTTCTTCCTTCTGTTGTTTCTCCAATTCTTCCGCTCTTAGCCTCTCTGCTTGTTCCTTTTGTAGTCTTTTTGTTTCTTCTTTAATCTTTCTATCAGCTTCCCTTTCCCGTTCTTCAACAGCTTCTCTAATTTCCTATCTCTCGGTCTCTTCTTTAAGTTTCCTTTCTACTTCCTTTAGTTGATTTTGTAATTGTACTTCTTTTCTAGCTTTGGTAGCATCACTGGAACTAACCCCGCTTTTGGGATGAAAACTCTTGTTCAACTTGGTCATGTTTCTTGTGCTCTGATACACTTCTTCATCCTTCAAGAAGTGATGCGCATATTCAAAGTTAATACTACAGGAAGCACAATGGTCAACGGCCTTACCCTTTCTATCGTTCCTTCTAAAAATATTTGTCCCAAAATGAAAGGCCTCTAAATCCTTAACAAAATCCTCAGCCTCTTTTCCCTTGGGGAATTTGTATGCACTGATAGTGAATGGCAGTGGTGGGTAGGAATCCTTTTTCTTGTCATGAAGAAAATTCCCAACCCCATTGATGAAAACTTGCCTTATAGCCTCTTTATGTACAGCAAAATCAGTGGCATGCTGAGGCAATAGAGAAGGGGGTTGGGTTCCCCCATACATCCTGATATATGTGCTTTCCACAGAGAAGTAATAATCTCCATGTTCCTCGATAACTGACAAGGCATTCTCGGACATACAATTCGGTTCTTCTTTGAATATTAGCCGGTATAGTGGCATGATTAACCCCTCACAAATCCGTTTGTAGTGACTTACTTATTTGTGAGCCCATGTCATCTAATAGGCTACATGGAGGGGAGATTCGTCCTACTTCCAAACACATCCCAAAATAGGTAAAGGGTGTCTAATCAATATCCAATCCAAGAGATAAGAGGACATGAAAAATTTAGCTTTCTTTTGTTTCAGTCTTCCTTGTAGTGCAACAATGTGTGAAACCATGCTCTTGGAAATGATATCTACCCAGTTGAAAATTGCACCATATGTGGAGATGTGGTACATCACTGGTACCCAACTGAGTTTGTATGTACTCCCGCTCGCTAAGCAAAAAACCTGGCTTAACATCAGAGCTATGATTCTATATGGGGTCCGCAAGTGTTGACTATCATATTCTTCGCTAGCCCTTGGCCTCAACTGTCTTTTAGGGACCATCATCTTCTTAGCAAACTCGAAGTGATCCATATTGGCCCCTGTTATCCAGTCGTCGATCAAAATGATTTTAGGGGAGAGAATCTTGTAGGCTACAACTATGTGAAGTGGTTGGAAGGATGCAAGCCCTTCTCCTTTGACATCTGAAATGATCCTAATATTAACATCCACATGGGGAAAAATCCACCTGATGACTTCTGAGTATGGGAATAATTCTGGGCGTGTGGCTGCCTTATGGAGGCTGGACCTATTTATGTTCTGGTAGACCATTGAATACTCTATGGAAGCGTCAAGGACATTTCCATCTCTGATGGATCTGTATAGTTCGCCCCATTGGAATTCTAGAGTGCCTCCCATCATAGCTTTAGTATCTCTGAACATTGCTTCTAGTCAGGTATCCAATAATATTTCTACGTCTAAGTCTGATTCTGCTAGCTTGGATTTTTTCTTGGCGGACCGATTATGCATATCAAGTCTGTTGAGGCACAGAATGAACCAATGAGGAATCAAAATATTTATAAACAATTCGATATCCATGGTATAGTCAATGAGCAGAATTGAAACAAAATGATATGAGTGTTTGTTTTGCTTTTATCTTGCAATGAAGTTTTCAAGTACAAAGTTGTTTATTAAAACTATTTGCATCAGAATTTAAACCTTAGGGTAAAAGACAAACATAAACAACTTATGAGAGAAAAAAAAAGGCATCTTGGACATGCAACAGAATGCACAAATATTCAAACGAATGATGATTTTCATGCCGACAAATAAAAATTTATTAAGGCTTGATAAGTCTCGGGGATGTGCATAAATGTGGAAAACATAGTGCGATCGAACACAAAGAATAACCATTTTAGAACATCCTTTAACTAATCGTGACTTATGTGTTAGAAGCTCGCTTCAAAAGATGTCTTCTTCTCAGATCAAAACACAATTTGACGAGCGCAATGAGTTACAAACTATGACAAAGCAAGATGTCGCGTGAGCCTTGGAGACAAAAAGGTTTGGCAGCATGAGTGTTTGCTTTCAAATGTGGAAACGTGAAATACAAGATGGGACCAAAAATGGTCTTCTGTGTGGTCGCTAGGTGCTTAAAAACCCTGGTAAAACGTAGAAGCTACTGGCTGTAGCCGACTCCACCAGTCAAAACACACATTCATGCTGACCAAAGAAGGTATGCGCGCTACGAAGGGAGACCGAGAATAAAGGTTAAGGTGGGTAACACTGAGCGGGAAGTTTGTCTTGCTACAACGGCCTTAAGTGACAACGAAAAAAATGGCACTAAGCTTGAACTTAGACGGCCTTGCCCCCCAAAAACCATGCAAGCCTCAAAGCCAACCGCAAAGGCCCAAAAATAAATTTTTTAAAACAAACCCCAAGGAGCCAAATAAAAATGGAAAAGGTACTATAATTCCTAACTGTCACTGGATGAGGGGCTGGGATGGTGAGTGATCCTGGTGGTAGTTAGCTACTTGGCATCCTCTGACTGGCGGTGGCTCTTAGATGCTCGAACGACGTTCTTTTCATTTTGCAAACAAAGTAAAACAACCCCCGTTTTCTAAATATAAACAAATAAAACCGCCATAAATGAGAATGGGGTTGGTGGGTGGGGTCATTTAATGACCCTATATTTTGGATTTAATGCCCCCACCTCAATTTTCAGACCATTTTCTAAAATGACCTCCCCTCCCCAACCTTTTTGGAGAACTTTCCTCAATTGTTGTGAAACAGTTGGCGAGATTTTGTCAAATGCTCTGACACATTCGATGAAGACGCTAAGAAGTTGAGATGCATCAGTGAGAAGTATTCCCAAAGGAAGCAAAATCGACCAGCGAAAAATCTCCAGTCGGAGTGAAATGTTTGGGGCATTCTGGACAGAAGGAGGCGAAACAATCGACGGCTTTGCTCAATCGGCAGTGAAACTTTGGAGAGAAACTATCTCAAAATTTGCGACAAAGACCGAGGTAGACTCGTGAAAATGCAACGACATGTTCAGCGTGGTCTCAACAAAACTTAGTGACCAGTCAGTGCTAACTTGCCAAAAAGCTCTGAAACGTCGGCACAGTTTGACAAGATCATTGTGATTTGGTCGGCGTGAACTCATCAAGATGCAGTAACTATTTCGGTGAAAAAAACTGAATTCTGCCTTAGCTGAAAAACACTTGCTCTTCGAAATTTTCAAGGAAAAAACTAAGTGTCAAAAAGGGACTCTTCTAAGGAGAAAAAAAATATAACAATAAAGGAGGGGCCCTACAAATGTTTTAAAATTTTGGGGATCAAGTTGCAGCAGCAACACGGTCCAACTACCGTGGTTGTGTTTGTTTAGTTATGTACCGGTTGTGGACCGGCCCACCGTTTATGTAATTTTTTTTTTTGGTTTTAAAGTATGAATATGCAAGTGCTTCCTAACTAATGCATATAATTGATAGGTAGACAGCACACTAGCAATGCGTAGGTTCTTACATCTCGTCTTACTGTTCCTACCTTATCAATTATCTAATCCTATTCTACTCTAAGCTAACCCATCCTTCCAAGGAGAAAATTTGAATGAGAGTAATAATCTAAAAATGCTCATACAAATCCAACATATAGCTATTAATATAAACTATGCACATTCCCAGCAGAAAAATGACCAAAGATAGCTTTGATTTAATTTAAAACAATTTATTGCTCTGTTAACACATAAACATTTGCATAGATAAAGAAATCGTTCATCACCATTGAAGTAGTTCAATAAATTTAAAAATATCTCACAGTATGAGTTACGAATAAAAGATGAAATAGTTCCAAATTGTTATCCACACATTCCATGCAAAACATTTATGTGCAAGCTTTTCCCAGCAAACAAGTCCTTCTCATTAGCAAAAAATTAGTTCTCTTACAAAATCTCTCCAACCTCTATTATGCTAGAAAAATTCCTTTTACAATGTTCCCCCCTCCTATATTTATATTACAACGGAGTTTGTCTCTAGATGACCTATCACATCAGCTACCCCTGACTTTTGGACTACCAAAAATTGTCCTTTTGTGTTTGCACAAAATACAATTAATTACAATTAAAAAAAACATCAAATTCCTGGTGGGACCTCCAAGCTGGAAATGTAATTATCCCACAAATCTGTTTCCTAAAATATGATTTACTTTGCGCTGGCTCCAATAATTTTAAGGACACTTCAAGAACTGATAACTTCTTTTCCACATTTAGTCCTCCTTCAGCAGTAGTTTTGTAGCTTCCTTCTAAGAAAAAAGCATTGATAGATGCCTTCCCAATATACTGGTGGAGATCTTCTTCGTTCAACACATCCAGTTTTCTGATATGATCTTGGTATTCTTTCAATCCATTATCTAGCTCCATTAAGAGCTGATATTTCGTGGGCATCTCATCCATATCTGGAGTCAGTGCAATGTGGAATTTCTCATGTATCTGATGAATTCTTTTGTAGAACTCTCCACATTTCATGATGGATTTTGGTATGTCTATATGCATTTTCCTGAATTCCCTCCTGCAGCTTTCTAGAAGCGCTATGTCCAGTTTGAGTTCAATGTCTCCTTTTTCTGGCAGATGATCATGGACATCTATATGCTATCCCTTCCAAGCCAACACTCTTTTCAACTTTTTATAAGTATCAACCAACCTTTGTCTTATTGACAATGCATATGTTGAGATCTCTTTCATCTGAACTATCATTCGCTTCATCTTATAAATTTATTCAGTTAATAATTCCTATGAGTGGCAGATCAGCTCCTGTATATTACATGATTTTTCATGAAAATGAGTCATGTCCTGATTTTTATTTTGTGACAACTCGACCTGTTCCAATAGAGACTCCTTCTCCCTAACCAACTCATCTATCTGAAATTTCAAGGTTTCTACTTGCTGATTTGTTGTTAATTATTTTCCCTCCAATTCACTTATGCGGGCATCAAAATCACTTCTCTCGCCCTCCATAATTACAAGCTATACATTTAGAGCGTCTTTCTTGTTCTCAAGATTATGATAATCACACATTAACCTATTCTTCTCGTCTATGATAGAATGATGTTTTCTTTTCAACTCTATTACTTCACCTCTAGATTTTACAAGGTTGTCCTTCATCTTTAGCATCTTCTCCTTGTTGCGCTCCAATTCGCTTATTAGCTTATCAACATTGTCCGCACTTGCTTTGGTGGATTCTACGGTTACTGATGCTATGAATTTTGGGTCTTTATGGGTGCCTTCCATTATAGTGTTTTCTTGCATGGTCACCACATCGGGCTGCGCGCCCATCTTCAATTTTTTCTGACCTCCTGGTTATGCTATTCCTTTTTTAGTCAAAGATTATAGTATCTAGCTTTGCCACTGAATGTTGTTTTGATGGAGTGAAAGGAGTGATCCCAGGCTCTGCAAATGGGAGGTGTCCTCCTTCCAGTGTGATTGCAAGACACACAATGTTGGGCGACCTTTTGTTGACTTCCATTCCTGACAAAGACCTTTTCTCTGAAATGAAATCCCTCTAGGTATTTTACAAATATTTGTGCTCGTTTGACCTTGGGGAATTTATATGCCTCGATGACAAAAGGAAATGGTGGATAAGAGGCCGTCTTATGTTCGTTTAAAAAAATAACTATCCCGTTAATGAAAACCTGTCTCACCGCCTCCTTGTGCACCACATAATCAATTACATACTTCAGAATTATAGAGGGAGCCTTTGTACCTCCATACATCCTGATATAAGTACCTTTTGGGGAAAAAGTAGAAATCCCCATATTCATTTATAACATTCATGGCGTTATCTGACAGGCAATTTGGTTCTTCATTAAAAAAATCCCAATACAGAGGGATGATAAGTTCTTGGCAGATGAGCTTGCAGTAGCTTGTATACTTGTGAGACCATGTGATCTGGTAAGCCACATAGAGTGGTTTCTCAGCTGGGACCCAAAAACACCCAAACTTAGGGAATGAGTGTCTGATCAGGATGTAGTCAATAAGATATGAAGACATGAATAATTCTGCTTTCATATGTATGATTCCTCCTTGAGTTGTTGCTATTGCATATTCCATACTTTTTGATATAATATCCAACTATTGGAATATTAAATCTTCCTACCATGTCATTTGCTTACATTAGATGCATTAGTCAATTTTCTATGGTTAATTACTATGTTATAGACTAGAAAATTGCCTTGTGTGGACCACAAGGCAACACGGGAGGACCACAACCCACCTAGACCACTTGGGTACACTTCCAAAATATTCTGGATAAGATTTTACTAGGAAAGGTGCATTTATGAGTTTTTACTTCTATTTACAGCTTTTTCCCCCATGGGGAAAAGCTAGTCACCTAGGAAACTTGTTTTTTGCACCCATGACACTCCACAATGTTTCCTCTTCTCAAATTTTGTATTTGGCATTGTTTTTCATCATACGTCACTTTCAGCTCCCTAATTTAGCAATTCGTGAGCTTTTGGAGAGATTTGGAAAGCATACTTGCCACCTAGGGGGGATGAGCATATTTTTAGTAAGTCTGATGTTGAGATGATTCTTTTGGCATCCTTAGCCATTCGAATCTATGTTGTAATTTTTTATAACAACATCCTATCACTTTCGAAAGGTTTTCTGAATTATTTTGTTCATGAGAAGTTAATACAGAATTCCATCTTTATGCATAATTTGTGTGTCTTTGACTAGTTGTGTGAGATTTTCTTATGAGAGAGTGTAATTGCTTGTTAAGATCCTGATGTGAACTAAATTTCACATGGTATAAGAGCTATCAATATATTCCTATCATCTTTTATTTTTTTGCAGGATCCAACCAATCTCAGGAAGGGTGCATTGATCAATTCACCTGGTGAATTCTATTCTCTACAGGGCGCAATTTGGCATCCAAAAGTGTACCAAAATCAGTCCATAAGTTATTTCAGAGCAGCCATAGATCATTCACAGCAGATCATCCTCACTCCCTTCAATTACTTTGATTGGAAGGCAAATATGGAGATTCTACAGAGGAGCAAAGGGCTCTACAGGGTGACAATGGCAAGTGAAGATGAGCCAACCTCAATAGTAGAGAAATCTAAATGGCATAATCGAAGGGATGAATCCTATGGGATGTTATGTCTCACTAAATCCATAAAGATTCTATTTCATCTTGATCTCCTCACTTCACCCAATGAAGTATCGCTGAAACTTCAAGAATTGTCCGGGAAAACCGATGAATTAAAAGGCCACCAATTGGATAACGAGCTAGTCTCTTTGAGTCCACAAAATTTTGATAATCTACAGGATTTATTCTCCAAATTTGAATCTCTTGTATTGCAGTTGAAGCAATGTGGTATTGACAAAAAGGATGAGCAATTAGTTTTGGCCATTCTCTCCAAGCTTGGCCTCGACTATTCAATCTTTGTCTCAACCTTCCATTCCACCTGGAAAGCAATTAAAAATTGGAAGAGCCCAACATTTTCAGAATTCATGGAGTCTTTGACACAAGGACAAGACAAATTGGTCTTGATGGGAGCCATAAAAATCCATCCAAAGACCACTGTCTGAATGTTGGAGATTCAAAGGGTTCAAAAGGCAAGAAGAAGGGAAATTTCAAGAAGCCCACCGACGAGAGGAAAGACACGCATAATTTTAATGGAGAGTCATCAAATTTCAAGAAGAATCCAAACAAGAAGAATGAGAGGACAAAGTGCAATTATTGCAGCAAGGGCTTTCATCCTAAAATATCTTGCATGAAGAAAACCATTGACAAAATGGCTCAAATCTTGGAGAAAGCCAACATTCCTCTTCCGGAGAGCGCAAGGAGGAAGGATGGAGGACAAAATTCTGATGATAAAGAGAGATTTCATGCACTAATGTCCAACACATCCAAACCTTCCTCATTCATTACTGATTCCGCTACATCGAGACACATGGTTTCTACAAGTAATTTTTTCACTTCACTTGACTCTTCCAGTGGTCCAAATATTGTATTGGAAGACAATTCTGAAACTTCTAGCAAAGGAAAAGGTAGCATAGATGTCGAGTTTGGGTCATTTAATAATGTTTTATATGTACCTGGACTTGCTACAAACCTATTTTCAGTCTATCAGATGACCCATATAGGGCTGCCCAAGACAGTAACCTTTACCCCCAATGATGTTTAGATAGCTGAAATTTCAACATGTAAAATTATTGCATTTGGTACTACTGATCACTGTTATAGAATCTATAATTTTTCTCACTTTGTGCCAAATACCTCACCTTATGCTCTATTAACCCATGCCAATGAGTCCAGCAAACTATGGCATGAAATATTTGGCCACCTAAATTATAAATACCTTTCCCAACTTCATGAGAAAGAGATGGTTATAGGGCTTCCCAATATCAAATTTTCCAAAGGTGTCTGTCAATCTTGCATCCTAGGAAAACACCCTGAGCATAAGTATGGGAGATCCAATTCTAAGAGAAACACTGCACCATTATACCTTATTCATAGTAATATATCAGGTCCATTCCCTCATGAGTCTTTGAACCATGCCAAATACATCCTCACATTCATAGATGACTTTAGCAGGTACAGTTGGATTTATTTCATCAAGCTAAAATCTGAAGTTTTTGGTATGTTCAAGATATTCAAAGCCTCAGTTGAGAATCAGTCTGGTAGGAACATAAAAGTTATTAGATCTCATAATGGTGGTGAATATTTGAAATCATAGTTTCATCAATTTTGTGCCTCTTCGGGCATTCAGATGCAACACACAGTTCCATATACACCTCAGCAGAATGGGGTTGCTAAGAGGAAAAACGGGTCTCTAAAGGAGATGGCCACTTGTATGCTTGATGCAAATTCATTGTATCCCAAGCTATGGGATGATTCAATAAATTGTGCCACATAAATTCATAATAGAGTGCCACACAAGGCTCTCAAAGGTATCACTCCTTTCGAGTCTTGGACAGGTCACGAACCTGATATCTCTCATTTCAGGATTTTTGGCTCAAAGTCTTGGGATAGGATTCCACTTGAGAAGCGGAGGGAATTGCAGCCCCAAATCCAACCATGTTTATTTGTTAGATATTCAGAGGACTCCAAAGGTTATAATTTTTTGAACATGACCACTCATAAATCATTCATCGAAAGAAGTGTGCAGTTTGAGGAAGATCCCTCTCAGAGCGCTGAAATTGGAGAACCATATTCACCACCACCTGAAGAAGAAGTAAGTGATGTTCTTGAAATTTTTTATTCTAATATTTTTGATGCTGAGGATCATTTTATTGCATATTCTAACTCACCTACAAGGCCCAAATGGGCTGCAAAAACCTTGCAAGTAGTAGGTGAACAAGCAAGCAATCCTCGGGATCAAAGGAGGACTAGATCACAATTTGAGACTGCTCTCAATGTGAATGATCCTTACCTTTCTAAGAGATGTTATATGATAATAGATTCTGATTCTTAGACATATGAGGAAGTCTCACATGACCCAATATGGCATATTTCTATGGATGAGGAGTTTCATTCATTGCAGAAGAATGAAACTTGGGAGCTAGTCAAGCTCCCCACAGGTAGAAAATTGGTAAGGTGCAAATGGATTTTCAAAACCAAATGTGAAGCATATGGTACAATGGTAAAATACAAAGCAATACTAGTGGAAAAGGGCTTTTCTCAGTTCCAAGATCTTGATTATAATGAAACCTTTTCCCATGTTGCATAGAAAGACTCCACTAGACTAGTTTTGGCAATTGTAGCACCCAAGCGTTGGGAAGTGCATCACATGGATGTAAAAAGTGATTTCCTTCATGGATAACTTGAGGAAGAAATATATATGTAGCATCCACAGGGGTTCACATCAGATCCTAATATTTTTTACAAGTTGAAAAAGTCTTTGTATGGACTTAAGCAAGCCCCCAGGGCTTGGTATGCAAAAATGGACAGTTTCCTACTGTCACAATTTTATGTTCGGTGTAAATATGACCCATATGTCTATATGAAGTTAATAGATGGTTATATAATGATCATAGTTATGTATGTTAATTATTTTGTGATCACACGAAGTTCAACAGATCAAATAGCCACTTTGAAGACCGCTTTGAATCAAGCCTTCTCAATGAATGATTTGGGAATTCTTAAGCAATTTTTGGGGCTTGAGATTTATCAAAAAAAAGATGGAACCAAGGTATCTCAGTCCAAATATGCATATGATATGTTAAATAAGTTCAAGATGGATTATTTCAAACCTTCTAAGACTCCATTCCTTTCAGGATTTAGAATGGAAGAAGTAGAATCTACACCCTTGTTTGACAACACCTTGTATAGACAGCTTGTTGGCAGCTTGCTTTATCTGACTCACACCCAACCTGATATTGCTTATGTTGTGAGTGTGGCATATAGATACATGGAGCATCCACATGAGATCCATTGGAGGGATTAAAAAATAATCTTACATTATGTGCAGGGCACAAAGAGTGATGGGATTCACTATGTTGCAGATTCAAGCCTATATCTCTTGGGCTTCATTGATTTAGATTGGGTTGGTGATAGCCTTGACAGAAAATCAACATATGAATTTGTGTTAATGCTTAGAGGTGGACCTATTTGCTGGTCTAGCAAGAAATAGAATTCCATAGCATTATCTTCAGCAGAGGCAGAGTACAGAGGAGCAGTGAATGCTGCTACATATTGTGTATGGTTGTAGGGTATTTTATCAAAGTTTGAGATTTCTTTTAGTACTCCTACTGTCATCTTTTGTGACATTCAGAGTGTTATTAGAGTTTCATGTAATCCAGTACAGAGGAAGAATACCAAGCACGTTGAGATTCATATGCACTACATCATAGGCTTAGTGCATGACCAGATCATAGATTTGTAGTATTGCCCCACAGGTGAGCAAACTGCAGATATCTTCACCAAGGATTTCACAGAGAAGACATTCCGCTACCTTATATCACTGCTTGGGATGGTTTAACATGTGGTGGATTGAAGGGTTGAACATCAACCTTTCAATTTTGATATGTCCATGTTTTGAGGGGAGGTTTTTCCCATGAGGTTTTCCTTCTATCCTTGTTTTTTGTGGACTGGCAGTATTGTACAAGGTGACCAAGTCTTGTTACTGGGCCCTTAGTATTTCATTTTCTGATATTTAAACCATATAATTCATATTTATGAGGGGGTGTTGGAATATTAAATATTCCTACCATGTCATTTTATTACATTAGATGCATTAATTAATCTTCTATGGTTAATTACTATGTAATATACTAGGAAATTTCCTTGTGTGGACCACAAGGAAACATGGGAGGACCACAATACATCCAAGGTGTGGACCACAAGCCACCTAGGCCACTTGGATGCACTTCCAAAAGGTTCTGGATAATATTTTACTAGGAAATGCACATTTCTGAGTTTTTACTGCTTTTTACAGCTTTTCCCCCCATGGGAAAAAGCTAGTCACCTATGAAACTTGTTTTTTGCACCCATGACACTCCACAATGTTTCCTCTTATCAAATTTCATATTTGGAATTTTTTTTCATCATACATCACCTTCAACTCCCTAATTTAGCAATTCCTGAGCTTTTGGAGAGATTTGGAAAGCATATTTGCCACCTAGGGGGGATGAGCATATTTTTAGTAAGTTTGATGATGAGATGATTCTTTTGGAATCCTTATCCATTTGAATCTCTGTTTTAATGTTTTATAACAACATCCTATCACTTTCAGAAGGTTGTCTGAATTATTTTGTTCATGATATGTTAATACAGAATTCCATCTTTGTGCATAATTTGTGTGTCTTTGACTAGTTGTGTGAGATTTTCTTATGAGAGAGTGTAATTGTTTGTTAAGATCCTGATGTGAACTGAATTTCACACCTCCCAATTAAAGATGGTACCATGAGAAGTGATGTGATATATAAGAGGTATCCAGCTGAGCTTATATATATTCCCATTCTCCCTACCGAATATTCTGCTTAACATCAAGGCTATGATTCTAAATGGAGTTTTCAGAATATGAGCATCATGTTCCTCATTCTCCCTCTGTCTCAATTGCTTTCCAGGAATCAACATATTCTTGGTGTATCAAGTGATCTATGTTGACTCCTTTTATCCAATCATCTGTCAACATGACTTTGGGAGAAGGTAACTTATATGCTGCAACAATATGACCGGGTTGGAATGAAGCAAATCCTTCCTCACCTTCCCCTGATATGATCATGGTGCCAATGTCCACATGAAGTAGAATCCAACCAATGACTTCAAAGCATGGGAAAATATCTGGTTGGGTGGAAGCTTTGTAAAGACCATATCTTTTAATGTTTTGGTATACCATCATTTCCTCGATGGATGCATCTAGTACATTCAGATCCCAAATGAAGTAATTTAGTTCCCCCCATTTATATTCATGGATGATCCTTTTCATTGCTTTGGTGTCTTCAAATACTATCTCCATTTGATTTTCTAAGACAACTTCGACGTCAGAATCCGATTCCACTATCCTGAGCTATCGCTTAGAATTTTTATTTGGCATCTCTGAGTCCTAAGGATACAACGGAGTCACTATGTAAGCATATTTTTAATGTTAAAACAACAGATTTAAGAAACATGCAAAGATATCCCTTATCAACATTATTTGCAAGAAAAAAAATTTAGGAGATCCATTACTTCCATGGTGTCCACTGAGTTTGATGTGGGTTATGTTTTATCACAGTACTGACAACCTAACTCACAATGAGTGATACAATGCATCCATGGATATTTATGTGAAGTAAATCTATTTTCCAATGCACCATTAGCTAAAACAATAACAATTTAAAATGCAAATATGCCTTCACTTTTATACAGAATTATCGAACAAGATATATTGGCGATATAGCATGCCATTGTTATGTTGACGCAAAACCTAGACTCTTTATCCATAAAAAAAAATGTTTCACTTGTTTAATTGGCTTGGGAAAAATCAGGGCTTTCCGGAACTTGAGGGACTTCCCCTGCTTTGACTGAATCTAGGATTTTTGCAAAATGTGAGTCAAAACACAAAATATCATTCAATCCCTAGAGGTTCCTTCTACCTAAACATGCTGTAGCAATGAGCTTGCGTCTATGGTGGTGTGTTATCATGAGACGACGGGAAGCAAAAAAATATAGCGATGTGGGCGTCAGATACAAGGAATTCAATTGATATTAGCAAGATCGAAGGGTTTTCAGTGATTAAATTTGAGGCCTACACTCTGAGCCTATTTGTATGAGTTCGAAATATAGGGATGGACCAAGGCATTCGCCGAAAATAATGAAAACCTAATACGTTCTGGTTAAAAAAAAATCTACTTAAAATGCCACCAAAGGTTATCAAAACAATCACTTCCCTATTCTTAATTGGAAAAAAAGAAAACACAATGGTTCCTTTAAGGTATTGAGGCTACTGTAAAACTAACTCTGCCTTTATAGCCTATCAAAATCACAATTTAAACATGAATAAGGCACCAATGGGGGATCCCGAATTACTTTAACTAGGGTATAAATGTCATTTCCAAACATGGACTAAAGGTAAAAAGGAAAACCTACCTGGCGGTGAAATATTGGTCCAACCATGATGCTCAGTGGCGTTGGGTGCTTGTTGATGTTTGGTGATAGCTCCTATTGCGAACGATGTTACAAATGGCATTTCACAACAAACAAATTTTACCCTTTATATACAACAAACCGTAACCCTAGTCATAAATGCACCAATTACATAAGCTAATGGGACCCACCGTATCGATTGAGGTCGTTTCAGGCACTTTTCAAATTTTCCATTGATCGTGTTTCACAACGATTTTTAATTCGCGTTGATCTAGTTTCATAGACCAGTTTTCAAATGGCGTCAATTTATGTTTTGAATCATGTTTTAAGTTTGCATCGATTTGTGTCGATACCGTTTTAGAGCTTTTCCTTTTATGTCGAAATCTCTTTTTACAACTATACCAAAGGACCTTTTCATTCTCCAGCGATGCGTTTCAGCACCCTTTTCTTTTGACAGCGACATGTTTCGGCACCTTTCTCATTTCCACGTTGATATTATTTATGCCGAGGTGTTTTTTTTGTCGCCCTTCTCATTTCATGACGAAGCGTTTCAGCATCCTTTCCATTTCACACTGAAGCGTTTCAGCGTGTCTCTCCATTGCACGTCGATGCGCTAGTATCAGTGTAAATTTTGATTTTCCTTCGAAACACCAACTCCAAACAAACTCTAAGTGCTTTGAAAACTTTCTTACCTGCTCCGACCGTCTCGGCAGAGAAAGCCAAGTTTTTCCTATCGTTTCGGCGTGAGATGGGAAGTTACTTCGACCGTTTTGGTGGAAAAAGACAAATTATTTCGATTCCAAAATTTTCCTTTTCACTTGTTTTCAAGAAAAATCTAAGTGACAAAAGGTAATCCTATCAAATATGAAAAAAATTCTAAGTAAATAAAAAATAAAAGGAGGGGCCCTACAATTTTATAAAAAAAAATGGGGATCAAGTTGTGGCAGCAACAATTGGCGACTAGCTGGTGAACAAAGATCTTTGAACAACTCTCCTTGAGGATTATAATTGATTGTTTGTTGTTAATTCTCAATGTAAAACTATGCCTCTAACGTTTCCTTTCTGGATTTTAAAAGTCCAAAGTTTTAAGCAGGGAGAGGAGCTTCTCGAATCATATTGGTCATTTGCTTTGGGAAGTGGGCAACCTGGACCAAATTCCCTGACCATTATTTTGAGGCCATAATATGGGGTTCATTATTAATCTTGTCTTTTGGTTACCTCTACATATGACTCCATAGGATTGTAACAAAATTAGACAAATGTATTCGTTTGTTCCTTATTCCCATGCTATCAACATTTATTTGGATGCTTTATTTTGACGATTTTATCATTCAAGTCCTTCAAAGTAACTTTCTTCAGTCTTCAAACATTTGACATAGGTTATTCCATCCATAATGTCCTTTTGTGTGAGTTATGAGTTTTCTTTATTTTTCATACTCACGAATGGAGAAGAACCTTCTGAAGTATCATCTGGTGTATCTTCTTGATTGGATACATTTGAATTTTCCATACCATTTCTTTGATGGAGATGGAATCCTTTAGTAATTTTGACTTTTCATTGTAATCCTTTTGGCTATAATTCTCATAGCACGAGATCATTTTAATTGCCATACATCAGCAATACTCGCTTCCTTTCCATGGGTCAGTTATAGCAGGCTTCCTAGGATAAGCATTTATGTGTGGGTGAGTGGAGCCCCAAGATATTAATTTAGAATTCATGAATCCTTGTTATTCCACAAGGTTTATGCCGACACAAATTAAAACACAAAGCAAGTTTCCCCTTTTAAAACAAAGCAACAATTAAAATCATTAATGACATTGTTGTTACAAAAAGAATTCCTTTTGTTATAAAGCCGATTTTAATCCTTCGGTGACCAATTCATATGAGAATGTTTAGATCTCTGCAATTTTGCACATTGCTCTAAAGTTGAGATGGGATTTATTAAAAAAAATTCAAACAAACAAAGTAAAATCAAAACAAAAAATTGATAAGGATGAAGCTATCTATCCTAGAAGAAGAATAACCAAAATCAAAAGGAAAACTAAAAATCAGCAAAAATTATTTATGCACAATAGGTTTCCCTAAAACTAAGAAAAGTATTGTTTGAGGACTAGGTCATTGACAGTGAGTTTCTCCTCCTCCCCTTGTATATCTTGTAACTTATAAGTCATTGGGACAAGCTTCTCTACAACCTAATAATGACCAATCCATAGTTGTTGAAATTTTGTATGTTTTCCCTTTTCTTCGTGAGGATGGTCCCACTTCAGAACTAAGTCTCCTACCTCAAAGGTTTTCTTGCCATATTTTCGTTTATCAAACCACCTTTTAACAATGTCTTTGTGATGATTGAATCTATTTTTGGCCTTTTGTCATGCCATCTCAAATTTTACCAAAGTGTTTATCCTTGACTGCATGATTTCTCTATTTGAACCTCGAGATGCCTGAGATAACTTTAGGGAAGGAAGTACCGTGTTTGGAGGAAGGATAGCCTCTTTTCCATAAACTAAGGTGTAAGGATAAACCCCTAAAGAATTTCTTGGAGTGACCCTATCTTCCCATAAAGCGTTGGGAAGGGCTACATGCCAAGTTCTTTGGTTTTCAATAATTATTTTCTTCAAAATTCGTATGAGATTCTTATTGCTAGATTCTGCCAACCCATTTCCTTGATGATAATAGTTAGATGAATAATTCAATTTAATTCCCCATTCCATAGAAAATGTACTTAAATTAGCATAAGAAAAATAAGATGCATTATCAAAAACTAACGAAATTGGAACCCCAAACCTGGTTATTGTGTTTTCTTGCAAAAATCAGATGACCGCATCTTCATCCACTTTACGTAAAGGATTTGCTTCGTTCCATCTCGTGAAATAATTAGTGGATGTGAGAATATACCGGTGTTGTAATGAATATTTGGGATTGATTTCCCCGATTATATCTAAACCCCACTGATCGAATGGTTCTGAAATGATAACTAGTTTTAGTGGCTCTACTGATTTTGGTAGTCTGCTAGTACTTCTATGACACACATCAAATCTCCTTTCATAAGCATGAGGATCTTTAAATATAGTTGGCCAATAATACCCATCTCTTAATATTTTATGAGTAGTGGTTTCTCCAAAATAATGTCCCTATGCAGGGCCATCATGTAACTCCTTTACCACTTTCTCTGCATCATCCTTTTCAAGGCACCTCATAAAAACTCCATCAAAATTATTTTTGAATATTACTCCATTTATTATTTGATATGAAATTGACTTCAATCAAAGTGCCCTTCTTTACCTTGAACTCCAATGTTCCGGAAAATATCCATTTTGCAGATAATGAATTAAGTCTCTGTACCAAGACTCTAGAGTGGTGAAAGCGGAACATACATCTATTAGATTCATTTATGATTCATTTTCCCATCCTTGATCTTTATCAATCATATTTTTAGTTAGCAACTTGCATAATCCTTGACCTTTGATGATATTGGCTGGCTTAAATTCTAGGTCATATTCCTGGAGTGTGGTCACCCAATTTCCTTGTCTTTCTACCAACTCCTTCTAAATAAATAGAGATCTAACAGCTGGGTGAGGTATTACAACCTTTGTTCTGTTTTTTAGAATATAAGGTCTAAACTGCTTTACTTCCTTGAACACTGCATATGCTTGTTTATCCACAACTGGGTAATTCAATTCAGCTCCTTGTAAACTATTGCTCATAAAAGATATTGGGTATTCGTCCCCTTTCTCTCCTTTCTACGTGAGCATTGCTGCAAGAGGAAAATCTGAAACAAATGTGTATATAATAAAATCTTTTTCAAAATATGGACTACTCAATGAGGGTACATGAGCAATGGCATTTTTTATATCTTTAAATGCATTCTTCTCAATATCAGTCCATTTGAACTACACACTTTGCTTCACCATTTGCTACAAAGGTTTTACAATCTATGAAAAATCTGGTACAAACCTTCGCACAAAGTTTATTGTTCCCATAAATGAAACCATAGTATTTTTATTATGGGGCATGGGAATCTGAGTTATATCTTGAATTATTTCTGGGTCTATAGAGATTCCCTTTTTAGAGATGATGTGCCCTAACATTTTTTCCTCGAGAAAAAAAAAATTATTTTCTTAGGGTTCAAAGATATACCATACTTTCTGCAACATTCAAAAATCTGTTTCAAATGGAAATCATGATCATCCCTTTGCTTGGAAAAAAATGTTACATCATCTAAATAAATGTCAACACAGTGGCCGACCAAACCTCGGAATGCGATATCCATGGCCCTTTGAAATGTGGCTCCAACAAGGCATTCTCCTATATGTGAATGTTCCCCATTTCGTGCGAAAGGTAGTTTTGAGCCTATCCTTCTCTGCCATTGGCACTTGATTATAACCTGAAAAATCCATCTAGTAGGGAGAACATTTCTGATCCTGATACCATCTGCAAAATTTGTTCCATGGGTGGGACCGGATAGTTATCTTTATCTGATTCCCTATTCATATTTTGAAAATCAACATAGAGTCTAATTTCTCCTAATTTATTTCTTATAGGAACCAAGTTTACCACCCATTCAGAATGTCTAACCTTGAAAATAATCTTAGCATCCAGTAGCTTATTTAATTCTTTCTATATTAATGGTTCAAGTGTAGGATGCATTTTTTGAAGTTGTTGTTGAAATGGTTTTTCTCCCTGTTTAATGGGTATCACATGTTGGATAATGCGTGTATCATAAGTTTTCAAATCTTCATATGTCCAAGCAAAAATATCTTTTTATTTTTGAAACAATTTAATAAAATTGCATCTTTCACCAGGTGAGAAACATTTTCCCAAATTGACATATTTGGGCTCTTGTTTCGTGCCTAAGTTTACCAACTCATATTGCATCGAAGAGATATTTGTCTTGACATTTGCAGGCTTTTTGAACTTGTGTTGTAATTCAAATAATCCTGCAAGAGTTCGCACTCCTTTTGGCATAAAATTGCCTTTGTTGGTACCCTCACTTTGCAATTATGACTGGTGTTCATCTTCTTCAATGATTGATTCTTTGAAGTTATCTTCATTTGTCAGAAAACTGATAATCTTCTCATCATCATAAAACACTATCGGATTCATAATGGTACAGATGACTTGAAAATAAATTCAATAGAACACTTGTTATTCTTTGGTACTAACAGTGAAGCAGAAACAACTAGTAAATTAGCAGCGACATTCTGTAATCTAGGGATGAAATTTATATTGAAAACATTAAAATTTGATATTAACTTCCATACTTCAGACTAATACCCTTTCAAGTGTGGAGACACACAATGATTGGTGTTTCTTATTTTCCTAACAACTATTTCCGAGTCACCAAAAACTTTTAAATTCTTAATATTCAAATAAATGACCTTTTTCAATACTTGCACTAAAGCTTCATATTCTGCAGTATTATTTGTGCATTCAAATTCTAATCTACAAGCGAGAAAATGTATGTTCCCTTGAGAATCACAAGAACACAACCAACTCCTGCTCCCTCTTGTGTTTTGGAGCCATCAAAGTATAAAATCCAAAATTTATCATCTAACTCGACTATGTTAGTCGAACCATCATGTCAGTAAGTAATTCTACTATGTTACAGTCAATATCGTCAGCCCATGCAAATTGAAGGAGATCAGACTATTTGTCTGAATCATGGCCAACATCTTCTTCCTGATAATTACCTAGCTCTATTTCCAAAAAATAATTCCCCAAAGCTGAAGATGAAAAATTCACTGGTTCATTTTTTTCTTCTAACTGAGTCACATTATGTTTCATATGAGTTTCTCTTACTACCTTGGCTTGATTCTTCTTATTTCGATAAGGAAACCATAGGTGAGACCAATAAGTTTCAAAATAACCATTCAACTTGTTTGACTAATCAGTACTCAATATTAACCCATAAGCCTCTGGTATAACCTCTACCATGATATCGATAAATTGACACACTCTAGGGTTTGTAGCTAATCTGATCAATACATTTTTCATTTCCCCAATGAATTTAACATCAGATATATCAAGTTGAATAATCCGAGAAGGGGATGAAATGGTTTGTCCATTTATGTTCTTCCAAATAGATAGTGGAATAATGTTAAATGAAGCCCCGAAGTATACCAAGCAATTATGCACATTATAATTGAATATTTCAAAACTTAAAATGAAAGAAATATTTTGAGATTTTGATTTACCACCAATACTTTCTTCGTTAATTTTAGTATCCGACTCCACCCTTTCTGACTTTTTATTAATCGTACTGCTTGATTTTACGACAAAGCTTCCAATAATTTTTTTTTTATGTTGTGGGAGATTACATAATTCAAACAGAGATATATTTGATTTAGTTTTCTTGATAAATTCCACAATGTCATACCCCATATTATGATTTTCTACAATCCTTTTACCATTATCAAATTTGTTGATCACAGGGTTTACTTGTTTATTTCTTACTGGGTTTGTTTCCTTAATGATCCCAGAATTTTCTTTTGGTTGTGATGGATTCAAACCATTATTCTTCTTAATATTTTCTTTGAATGCTTTTATTTTGGGTAGTACTGTGTTTTTTTCTTCTATTGGTCCCTTATTCCCGGTGGCATAATCTACAGATGATATTTGTACTTCTTCCACCTTTTTTTCTTCATATAAATCTAAAGCTGGTGCCCAATCCCATAATACCAAGGTAGTTTATTCATTTGGTTATTCTAGTTCATTAAGTTGATCTTCTTCTTGGTCTTCTTAGTCTATTAGTTGTGCATCTAATAATTGATTCATTACCAGGCTCATCGAATTAATCCACTGGGGACAGATTTTCTTGGAATGATGCTCTTGATGAAATGTACAAAAGTGATCCATGCCAAATTCATTCAAATTCAAAACAACGGAATTATTTACCGATGGTTTTGGTTTTATGATTTCTTCTTTTTTCTTATAGAAGGGATTAAATGGTTTTCTTCTTGAAGAACTAACCTTTTTCCTTTTGTAAGTCTATTATTTTGTTGGATAACTTTTGGACCATCTTGACCACATTTTCTAATTCATTTGCAGATTCTTCTTTAGGTCTGGTTAATATTAAATGATTCTTACTTGTTGTGGGTTTTACTTCCAAATCCAAATAATGTTTGATAATACTATCTATGTTAGCCTCTACTTTCTTTGCTTCATAATAATTTTCTACTAGAGTAGTTTTAACATCTCTTTTGACAAACATAGTTATGGATGGGAGAAGCACTGTGGTGTAATATTCTACCAATAATTCTTCAGCAAGTTTAGTTGCAGCGCTAAAAATATTCAAAATCATAGTAAATATTTGGTTAAACTCTTGAACTTTCTCCTTCTTTTGTTGGATAACTTTTGGACCATCTTGACCACATTTTCTAATTCATTTGCAGATTCTTCTTTAGGTCTGGTTAATATTAAATGATTCTTACTTGTTGTGGGTTTTACTTCCAAATCCAAAGAATGTTTGATAATACTATCTATGTTAGCCTCTACTTTCTTTGCTTCATAATAATTTTCTACTAGAGTAGTTTTAACATCTCTTTTGACAAACATAGTTATGGATGGGAGAAGCACTGTGGTGTAATATTCTACCAATAATTCTTCAGCAAGTTTAGTTGCAGCGCTAAAAATATTCAAAATCATAGTAAATATTTGGTTAAACTCTTGAACTTTCTCCTTCTTTTCCATACGCATAGACAATAACTATTTCATAAGAGAAGCCATGGTCTTCTGAGTACCAAAATTATTTACAAAAACCTTTTCAAAGCTATCCCAATCTGCTATCTAATTAGCTTGTAAGCTAAAATACCATGATGATGCTCTTCGTTCAAAAGTGTAAGGGAACAATCTACACACTACATCCTCATGTTCCACATTTAATAGGTTCAATGCCAAGTAAAAAAAAAATAGGTGATCTTTAGCAGAGATACCTTTCCCAGGGTCAATGTAATGTCCCCATTTTGACCCCCTTTGTATTAAATCGTAAATGATGTAAATATTGTAAATTGATCATGGTGAGGAGCTCAAGGCCAAGGCCCCACCATTGATTTAGCATTTTATGTATCGGCAATTAAAAATAGATGCCCGTGGCTCTTGTGCGAGATGGGCACAATGTAAGTAAGACATCATGTAAATACGAATTTTAATGAAAAATACCCACAACTAGCTATGCAATGCAACAAAGAGATGGGACATGATTCTACAAGGAATAGGGAGGTAAATTATTCAAACCCTTGAGCCAATGGTGTTAATCCATGTGTTAATGGGGAAACCCATAAACCACCAACTACCCATTTTGTCTCATGCACCCAATCATTTAATTCTTCCAACGATTGGTTGGGGCAGTTATTGTCTTGGGATTGGAGAAGTATGGCAGCCAGATATTCGTGCATGGGCAAGCCATCAACCTGAAAATCATATTTTTGGCTTGTTGGGCAAGAAAACCCCCACGAAATGCTGCCTAAGGCAATTCCTCATGCATTACATCCTTCCTCTTATGCAGACTGAGCTCACTGGAAGTTATCCTCACGTTTTTCACCATAACCCTACGTTTTTCCATGCCCAGGAACTCGTTTTTGGTATTTTGCAGCAGCTGGGGAAGGAGGGACACGATTTTGGACTGAGGGAGAGGTCGTTTTTGCCCTTGGGGCATTTTTCTGGAATGGGTTGCTCTCCTAGTCGAATTTTCCTAGTTTCCAATTCGTTTTGAGTCTACCCACGTTTTTCTGAAGCTCTGGAAACCCCACCTCATGCATTCCACTATTGAAACGTTTTTCTCATGCTCAGCAAGTGTAGTTTTGCTGTTATGAGCATCCTTGTTTGATTTGAACCTGTAAACAAGAAACTGGAGTGGTAGTGGACAGAATTAGCTTGATAAACCTAGTGCAGGGAGTAACCTCTGAAGAAGATCAAGAGGGCTGGCTACTTTTCTATGCACACCCTGAGAGCACTAGAAAGGAAGGTATGGCTTGAGGAACTATGTGGCAGTGAAGAGAATACTTCCTGGTGTTGGGTGTGTAAGCATTGTGAGTGCCAAGCTGAATAGATCTGGGAGGGGTACCCATAGCTCTGTGGTTGAGCTCACTAGCTTAGCAATTCTTCCTTTCCATCTCCTAGCAGCCTGATAAACCCAATTGTAGATTGGCTTGGCTCATCTTGGTGTATGCTTGGCTATGTGTGATTCTGTTGTTCCCTGGTTCCTTGTAGAGATCATGCCCAGCTCGGGGGTGGCAGTGGTGCTGAGAGATTGAGGAGCACACAGGCCTACGGTTGGGTGGAACGTTGCAGTTGCATAGCCAGTTGCTTGGGGCTGCTGTTATAATATAAGTATTCTCCTGTATATTCTTGCAATTATTTAATTGATGGATATCTGAATGTATGGTGATGGTGTAAATAATGTTACTTCCGTTGTGTTATAAAAATAGTTATGCATCTACATCTTCTCTATTATATTATGTGAATGCTTATGTAATAAGTTCATGGGGCTAGATGCCCAGTTTAGTATCACGTCCATTCTGTACTTTCATATGTATATGTATATTTTCATTTTAATTTGAATGTTTGTTTACCATGTATGGGGCTGGATGCTCGGTTTAACATCACGATCCTCTCCATCAAGCTGGTATGATGGGAGGGGATGTGACAGAATGGTATCAGAGCTGCTGTTTGCAGCATTGGACCTCTATGGGCCATATCTGATAGCAATTACAAGGGAAGATTTCAAAAATTTTGGTTTTAAGTCTGTATCTGAAAATTTTTGGTTTTAAGTATGTTTCTGTTTTAAGTCTATTTCGGGAAGTCATCCCGAAACTGCGGAAAGGTTCCGCGAACCTTCTCGCAATTGCGGAAGAGTTCTGCGAACCTTCCCGCAATTGTGGAAGAGTTCGGCGAACCTTCCCGTTGCAGAAGAGTTCCGCGAACCTTCCCGCAATTGCGAAAGAATTCAGCAAACTGCTTCAAAATAGCGGAGAAAAAAAAATTTTAAGTGAAAATTTTTCTAAGTGTCGGAGTTGAAAGGAAATTTTCGGAAGGAATTCTCTTACGAAATTTCAGAAGGATTCCACGAATCATTCCGAAACGCGGAAGACTTCGGCGAATCGTTCCACAACTATGGGAGACTTCACCGAATCGTTTCACAACTGTGGAAGACTTCGCCGAATCATTCCGCAACTATGGAAGACTTCGCCGAATCGTTCCGCAACTGTGGAAGACTTCGGCGAATCGTTCCACAATTGCGGAAGACTTCGGCGAATCGTTCCGAAATTGCGGAAGCATTCCGCAAGTCGTTCCGAAAAAGGCATTCCCAAAAATCACCCGAAACCGGGGAAGCATTCTGCGCAAAGGCGGAAGCATTCCGCGAACGGCTCCGAAATTGTAGAAGCCTTCGCCGAATGGCTCCACAATTGCGGGAGCATTTGCCGAATGGCTCCGCAATTGCGGGAGCATTCACCGAATGGCTCCGCAACTGGAGAAGCCTTCGCCGAATGGCTCTGCAATTGCAGGAGCGTTCGGCAAATCGCCCCGCCATTGTGGAAGCGTTCGGCGAACTGCTCTGCAATTGCGGAAGCGTTCGGCGAACTGCTCCGCAATTGCGGAAGCCATCGCCAAACCGCCCCCCGACCGCGGCATAATTTGTTTAAAAAAAAAAAAATGAGGGCGCTGCCCTAGACCTGCCTTGCAGTGGCGCAGGGAAGCCACAAGGGGGCAAGCCCCCTTGACCCCCTTTGTTTTTCCCCTCATACGTCGTTGATTATGATTTGACAAATTGTCAATGTAATATTTTCCCACATGCATGAAGTAATTTGTGAATTCTGAGAATATAATGCAGCTAACAATTGTGTTGATAAACACATTTCAGAGAGTCACAGTTACAGCAGGGTAGCACTCTAGATAGTATGGTGGGAAAGTTTTGAATCTTGGTTGGGCCAAGAAATCAACATCATGGAGGATGCACAGGATCCCTATGAGCCTGAAACAGATGCCATGGGGGAGAACATACAGATTGAGAATGCTAAAACAGAATCTAATGGGAGAAGAAATCAAGAGACCCCTCCAGATGTTGCAGCCACCATGAGAAGCCTAAGGGTGGAGTTGCAAAGTTGTAGGGAAGATAATGAAAGGATGATTAAAGCTCAGGAAGAACAAAATCAGCTGAATGCAGCCATGCTGCAGAGTTTAACAGACATCCAAAGGAAAATAAACTCTGGGCATCAGATATCAAATCCAGAAAGGGGGTGGGAGTAGCTCTAGAAGAAATTCCTGTAAGAGGGCCAATAGCCCAAGAAGAGTTTCTACAGATAGGACATATACTCCAGAAACCTCTTCTAATGAATCATCTAACTCTAAAGAATCCATTGAGGGTTCAAGCTCTTCATCTCACATGAGTAGGAGGAAGAAATACTACAAGAACAATTCACATGGGGAATTTAAGAAGGCAAAACCTCCTACATTTGACGGAGAGGTAAAATCTGGTCAAGAAGCTGAAGCTTGGCTTCTTGGGATAAGAAAGTATTTCCAAGTCCAAGACTACTCGGGAAATATGAAGGCAAGGGTAGCCATCTTCAACTTGAATGGAAGGGCATCTATATGGTGGGAACACACCAGGCAAGTGAAGAAGATCAACGAAAGGAAGATCATCTGGAAGCAGTTCAAGAAATACTTCAAGCAGAAGTACCTCTCTTATAGGTACTATGATGATAAGATCAAAGAGTTCCATGAGCTGAGATTGGGACAATCGACCATGGAAGAATATGCAAACAAGTTCTTGGAGCTGCTAAGGTATGTCAAGTACATTCGAGATGATAAGGTGAAAATTCAGCGTTTCCTAAGTGGACTGCCCCAGTCATATAAAGATAGAATTGAGTTTGATGAACCTCGAACTCTAGAGGAGGCCATAAGAAAGGCCAAGTATTGCTTTGATCAAAACAGAAGCAAACCAGAATTCCATAAGGCATGGAAGGATAAGAAAAATGAGAAGTTTGATCAAAGGAAGAAGGGGTTCAAGCCTCCTCAATTCAAGAATCAGCAAAGGCAGCCATCACAGGTTGTGTCTAAACCAACTAGGATGATGGGAGACAAGCCAAGAGATCCAACGGAGCCAAGAGAACCACTTCAATGTTGGGGTTGTGGAGGAGACCACATGCTTAGGAACTGTCCACATCGGAATGGGAATGCAAATCAAGTTCACAACATCCAAGGAGCTGGAACTGTGGGTCAAGTGGCGAGGACAATCCCTAGAATCTATGCAGCACTAGACGACTGCCAAGCAGATCATCAGTCAACTGTGGTTGAAGTTGAAGGTAAGATTGCTAAGCAATCTGTTTCTATTTTGATTGATCCTGGATCTACTCACAGTTATGTCACTCCTAGAATTGTTGAGGTTTGTGCTTTCAAGAAATTAAAGCATAGTAAATCATGGTTAGTTCAACTAGCCATTGGAACCAAGAGAAAAGTTAGTGAAATGGTAGAGAAATGTCCATTAGAGATGGATGGGCTATTCACTTGTGTAGATCTGAATATTTTACCACTGGGTTCCTATGATATTCTCATTGGAATGGATTGGTTAGAAGCACACAGGGTTAAACTTGACTGCTACAATAAGACATTTGAATGCATGGACGAGGAAGGAAACCTGAGGGTTGTAAAAGGCATTCCAAAGGTGACTTCTATTAGATAGGTTTCAGCCATGCAGTTGAAGAAGTTCTGTAGGAAGGGATGTCAATTGTATGCAGCCCACATTTTAGAGGTAGCAAAGAGTGAAACTCTTAAATTGGAGGACTATCATGTATTGCAAGAATTCAGGGATGTTTTTCCTGATGAGATTCCAGGACTCCCTCCAAAGAGAGACATTGATTTTACAATTGAACTTGTGCCAGGAGCGGCACCAGTGTCTAAAACACCCTATAGGATGAGTACACCAGAATTGCTAGAATTGAAAATGCAATCACAAGAGTTGCTGGAAAATAAATATATTAGGCCAAGTGTGTCCCCGTGGGGAGCACCTGTTCTATTTGTGAAAAAGAAAGATGGAACACTCAGGTTATGTATTGACTACAGGCAGTTGAACAAAGTCACTGTGAATAACAAATACCCATTGCCCCGAATTGATGACCTTTCTGACCAAATGAGAGGAGCAAAGGTATTTTCAAAGATTGACTTGAGGTCTGGATACCATCAGGTAAGAATCAAAGAAGAAGATATTCATAAGACAGCCTTTAGAACAAGGTATGGACACTATGAGTTTGTAGTGGTACCATTTGGTCTCACAAATGCACCAGCTACATTCATGTGTCTCATGAATAATTTTTTTAGAAAATATTTGGACAAGTTTGTTCTTGTATTCCTAGACGACATTCTCATCTATTCTAAGAATGAGGAAGAGCATGAAGAACATTTGAGAATGACAATGCAGTTACTAAGGGAGCATAAGCTATATGCCAAGTTGAGCAAATGTGACTTTTATAAAGATAGAATTCATTATTTGGGTCACATCATCTCCGATGAAGGAATATCTGTAGACCCTGAGAAGCATTAGAGAGATTTTGAGGTCAAAAAAGGGCCTCCTAAGAGATGTACTACAAAAATATGAGATATATTAAAATATTATGAATTGGGGGTTTTATGGGGTAGGTACATATGACAAGTCACCTCCCACACTATTTTCTATGCACAATATAAATAACCATGGTTGAGTTACTTTTCAAAATTCACTAGAAATAAAATTAATAAAATAAGTCTACATTGATGTGACTAAGATTCATTGTAAATTCCCAAAAATGTATTGTCCTTTAACATTTATTTGTCTTGAACTTGCAAATGAAATTAAATAATAAAAAACATTTTTAAGATTTTTTTTTTAATTTTATATTGACTTTTTATATTTAGTACTTTTCTCATGAATTTAATAATGTAATTTAATTGAGAATTTATTTACATGTAAAATGTCAATAATATTATTATAATCCACATTGCATTATTATTATTATTTATTAAATCTATTATTATTCTTTATTAGTTTGACATTATGTTATTAAATAGAATGGAGTGAATATATAATTTAAAATTAAAAACATAAAAATGATAATATATTATTTTATAAAAAAATGTGAAAGGACTTTCTTTATGAATTAAGAGTACTTCACTAGAAAATGACAATAATATTATTTTATGTGAAAGTGTGAAAAGATATTCATTATGAGTAGTTTACTTGAAAATGACAATAATATTATTTTATGAAAAGACTATCATTATGAGTACTTTACTTTATGACTTAAAAGTACTTACACCACTACCTTGGTTAACTATGTGTTTTCATCCACCATAGAAAATTTGACAAATAAGCATTCTTAACTCATGCAGTGCCACCTCACCAAGGGGGATGATGTCATCTACTAGAATGTGATTGGTTGTATTTTATAGTACATTTTCTTTGTTTTGAGGCCATTTTTTGACCTCAAAATTTCTCTAATGATTGAAACCATTATGAATTGCCCAACTCCAAGGAATGTGACTGATGTGAGATCTTTTATGGGCCTTGCTGGTTACTACATGAGGTTTATCGAAGGGTTCTCCAAGGTTGCAACCCCGATCACTTCTTTGCAAAAGAAGGGGATAAAGTTTGAATGGTCACCAATATGTGAGGAAAGTTTTCAACGGTTGAAGAATCTTCTTACAAATGCACCAATTTTGAAGATTGCAGACCCGGAAAAAGACTTTGTGGTGTGTACCGACGCATGCAGTCAAGGACTTGGAGGAGTTCTTATGCAAGACAACCATGTGATATGCTATGAGTCAAGAAAGTTGAAGGAGCATGAGAAGAACTATGCTACTCATGATATAGAACTTGCAGCCATAGTACATGCCTTGAAGATGTGGAGGCATTACTTAATGGGAAGAAAATTTGAGTTAAGGACAGACCATTGCGGTCTGAAATACTTATTTGATCAGCCAACTTTAAATGCTAGGCAAGCTAGATGGTTGGAATTTTTGTGTGAATTTGATTTCAAAATCAAACACATAAAAGGGAAAGAAAAAAAGGTGGCTGATGCACTCAGCGTGGCAGCGCTTAGTACTTGCCAACCAGATTTGAGGCAGCAGATTGTTAACCATATGGCTGAGGATGAAGTGTATGAGCAGATAAAGGGCAATTTGCAGCGGCAAGACCTTGGAAAGAAGTATGAAGGTTATCATTTGGAGGAAGACGAAGTTCTTACCTATAACAATAGAGCCTATATTCCCAATGTGGCAGATTTGAGGAGGATTGTTATGGATGAGATCCATAAAGCTCCATACTCTGGTCACCCAGGATATTAGAAAATAATTGCTACAGCAAGAAAATATTATTTCTAGCCAGGCATGAAGAAGGATGTTGCCGAATACATCTCTAAGTGTATGAAATGTCAGCAGGTGAAGGTTGAACACCAACACCCCCCAGGTTTATTGCACCCCGTGCCAATTCCAGAATGGAAATGGGAAATAATTTCCATGGATTTTATTACAGGATTGCCAATGACTAAGAGACAACATGATTCCATCATGGTTGTGGTGGACAAGTTAACAAAGGCAGCACATTTTATACCAGTTAAGTCCACGCATAATGACGATGCCATTGCAGATATTTTCATGAAGGAAATTTTCAGATTACATGGGTTGCCTAAGGCAATAATTTCGGACAGGGATACCAAGTTCACTTCCCATTTTTGGAAAGGTCTCTTTGCAGATTTGGGTACACATTTGAACTTTAGCACCGCGTACCATCCTCAAACAGATGGGAAAACAGAAAGAGTAAACCAGGTGCTTGAATACATGCTCCACATGTATGTAATGGACAAACCATCCAAGTGGGAGGATTATCTACACTTGGTAGAATTTGCATATAACAATGGGCAACAAGCATCATTGGGAATGAGTCCTTATGAGGCTTTGTATGGCAGAAGGTGTAGGACACCAGTGACTTGGGACAATCCAGTGAACAGAATTGTACTTGGGCCAGAATTGCTTAAGGAAATGGAGCAAGAGGTTGCAAGGATCCGGAAAAATTTAAAAGCAGCCCAGGATAGACACAAAAGCTATGTAGATAAGCATAGAGTGGATAGGGAATTCAATGTTGGGGATCATGTATATCTTAGAGTGAGATCAAGGAAGAGTTCCTTGAAGCTTGGGAGTTGTGCCAAGCTATCACCTAGATATTGTGGGCCATTTGAAGTGCTTGAAAGAATAGGGCCAGTTGCATATAGACTTGCATTGCCTGCTAGCACTAAAGCTCATAATGTTTTTCATGTCTCCTTGCTTAAGAAATATGTACATGATCCTAACCATGTGATTAATTGGGATGTGATCCAGGTGGAACCCGAGGGAGAATTCCAAACCGATCCATTGTGCATCCTAGACAAGAAGGTAACATTGCTCTGGAACTGAGCCATCGGACAGGTAAAGGTGCAATGGAAGCACTACGGTCCCGATGAGGCTACATGGGAGCTAGAGGATGCCATGAGGGTGGCATATCCATTTTTGTTCAATTTTGATGAGCACTGAGGACAGTGCTAATGTAAGGGGAGGGGAATGTAATGTCCCCATTTTGACCCCCTTTGTATTAAATCGTAAATGATGTAAATATTGTAAATTGATCATGGTGAGGAGCTCAAGGCCAAGGCCCCACCATTGATTTAGCATTTTATGTATCGGCAATTAAAAATAGATGCCTATGGTTCTTGTGCGAGATGGGCACAATGTAAGTAAGACATCATGTAAATACGAATTTTAATGAAAAATACCCACAACTAGATATGCAATGCAACAAAGAGATGGGGCATGATTCTACAAGGAATAGGGAGGGAAATTATTCAAACCCTTGAGCCAATGGTGTTAATCCATGTGTCAATGGGGAAACCCATAAACCACCAACTACCCATTTTGTCTCATGCACCCAATCATTTAATTCTTCCAAAGATTGGTTGGGGCAGTTATTGTCTTGGGATTGGAGAAGTATGGCAACCAGATTTTTGTGCATGGGCAAGCCATCAACCTGAAAATCATATTTTTGGCTTGCTGGGCAAGAAAACCCCCACGAAATGCCACCTAAGGCAATTCCTCATGCATTATGTCCTTCCTCTCACGCAGACTGAGCTCACTGGAAGTTATCCTCACGTTTTTCACCTTAACCCTGCGTTTTTCCATGGCTAGGAACTTGTTTTTGGTATTTTGCAGCAGCTGGGGAAGGAGGGACGCGATTTTGGACTGAGGGAGAGGTCATTTTTTCCCTTGGGGCGTTTTTCTGGAATGGCTTGCTCTACTAGTCGAATTTTCCTAGTTGCCAATTCGTTTTGAGTCTACCCACATTTTTCTGAAGCTCTGGAAACCCCACCTCATGCATTCCACTGTTGAAACGTTTTTCTCATGCTCAGCAAGTGTAGTTTTGCTGTTATGAGCATCCTTGTTTGATTTGAACCTGTAAGCAAGAAACTGGAGTGGTAGTGGACAGAATTATCTTGATAAACCTAGTGTAGGGAGTAACCTCTCAAGTAGATCAAGAGGGATGGCTACTTTTCTATGCACACCCTGAGAGCACTAGAAAGGAAGGTATGGCTTGAGGGACTGTGTCGTAGTGAAGAGAATACTTCCTGGTGTTGGGTGTGTAGGCATTGTGAGTGTCAAACTGAATAGATCTAGGAGGGGTACCCATAGCTCTGTGGTTGAGCTCACTAGCTTAGCAATTCTTCCTTTCCATCTCCTAGCAGCCTGATAAACCCAATTGTAGATTGGCTTGGCTCATCTTGGTGTATGCTTGGCTATGTGTGAGTCTGTTGTTCCCTGGTTCCTTGTAGAGATCATGTCCAGCTCGGGGGTGGCATTGGTGCTGAGAGATTGAGGAGCACACTGGCCTACGGTTGGGTGGAACGTTGCAGTTGCATAGCCAGTTGCTTGGGGCTGCTGTTATAAGATAAGTATTCTACCGTATATTCTTGCAATTATTTAATTGATGGATATCTGAATGTATGGTGATGGTGTAAATGATGTTACTTCCACTTTGTTATAAAAATAGTTATGCATCTACGTCTTCTCTATTATATTATGTGAATGCTTATGTAATAAGTTCATGGGGCTAGATGCCCAGTTTAGTATCACATTCGTTCTGCACTTTCATATGTATATGTATATTTTCATTTTAATTTGAATGTTTGTTTACCATGTATGGGGCTGGATGCCCGGTTTAACATCACGATCCTCTCCATCAAGCTGGTATGATGGGAGGGGACGTGATAGTCAAACTTAGGTAGTACTCGTTCCAGATGCTTTGGTAAATCGTTCAAAGTAGAAACTAAGTTAAGTGGACCTCTGGCTCTCCACGCATGCAGTTGATTTACATTGTGAGACATGTTAGAAATACGCCCAGGAGAATGTGGGGGTGTATGACCTTGTGTACGCGGAGTAGTGTTTGTTCCTAGAAAATTAGGACTCAATTGATTAATGGGATCTGGTATCTCTTGCAATGATAGATCAACTAATTCTTCCAAATATTCCACAAGCACAGAGTCCCTAGTTTGCACTACTTATCTTCTAGGAGATTTCCTTCTAGGCAATAAAGGCACCATTGTTAATCCACCAAGTTTCCTCATGTATGTTCTAGTATGTCTTCTGAAATTATCTACTTCTATGTGAGGGACATCGTATAAACATTAAATATGATTAGTTTTAGAATCCAAACTTTCTTGATGTTTAGTTTCAAAAATTAAATCTTCTGGTTGGTTTATGTCCAATAGAGACCCAAAGAAATTTCCTCTTGAAATCGGACTTCCTTTGCCAGATATGCACTAGCGGCCCTCCTTCTAGCGCCAAAATTGTTGATGCCCATAAAATCCTAGCATCGACAGTATGGATTCTCCCCAATGAATAATCCCAATTAGATCACTCACTGTTTTCTATGGGGAATCCATCCGGTTAACGGTCTGGCTACCGTAGGTGTGTTTGTTTAGTTATGTACCGATTGCGGCCCAGCCCACCGTTTATGTAATTTAATAATTTAGGTTTTAAATTATGAATAAACAAGTGCTTCCTAACTAATGCATATAATTGACAGGTAGAAACCACACTAGCGATGTGTAGATTCTTACCTCCCGTCTTACTGCTCCTACCTTATCAATTATCTAATTCTATTCTACTCTAAGCTAACCTATACTCACAAGGATCAAATTTGAATGAGAGTAATAATATGAAAATGCTCATACAAATCCAACAAATATCTATTAAGATAAACTATGCACATTCCCAACAGAAAAAATTACCAAAGATAGCTTTGATTTAATTTAAAACAATTTATTACTCTATTAACACATAAGCATTTGCATAGATAAATAAATCATTCATCACCATTGAAGTAGTTCAATAAAGTTAGAAATATCTCGCAATATGAGTTACGAATCAAAGAGCAAATAGTTCCAAATTGTTATTCCACACATTCCACGCAAAACATTTTTGTGCGGGCTTTTCCCAACAAACAAGTCCTTCTCATTAGCAGAAAATTAGTTCTCTTACAAAATGTCTCCAGCCTCTATTATGCTAGAAAAAGTACTATTACAATGTTCCCCCTCCTATTTTTATATTACAATGGAGTTTGTCTCTACATGACCTATCACTTCAGCTACCCCTGACTTTTGGACTACCAAAAATTGTCCTTTTTTGTTTGCACAAAATACAATTAAAAAAAAATCAAATTCCTAGTGGGACCTCCAAGCAGGAAATGTAATTATCCCACAAATCCGTTGCCTTAAATATGCTATTACTTTGTGCTGGATCTAATCATTTTAAGGACACTTCATGAACTGATGACTCATTTTACACATTTATTACTCCTTCACCAACAGCTTTGTAGCTTCCTTCTAAGAAATAAGTGTTGATAGATGCCTTCCCAATATACTGGTGGAGATATTATTCATTCAACACATCAAGTTTTATGATATGCTCCTGGTCTTCTTTCATCCCATTCTTCAGCTCCAATAAGTGTTGATCTTTCATGGGAAGCTCATCCATATCTCGAGTTAGTGCAATGTGCCATTTCTCATGTATCTGATGAATTAATTTGTAGAACTATTCACATTTCGTGATGTATTTTGGTATATCTATATGCATTTTCCTGGATTCCCTCCTGCAACATTCTAGAAGTGTTATGTCTAGTTTGAGTTCAATGGATCCTTTGTTTGCAGATGATCAGGGACATCTGGATGCTCTCCCTTACAAGGAAACACTCTTTTCATCTTTTTATAAGTATCAACCAAATTTTGTCTTATTTCCAAAGCATCTGCTAAGATCTATTTCATCTGAATTATCATTCGCTTCATCTTATAAATTTATTCAGTTAATGATTCCTATGAGTGGCAGATTTTCTTTTGTATCTTACATAATTTTTCATGAAAAGGAGTCATGTCTTGCTTTTGATTTTGTGCCAACTCGACTTGTTCCAATAGAGACTCCTTCTCCCTAACCAGCTCATCTATCTGAAATTTCAAGGTTTGTACTTGCTAATTTGTTGTTAATTCTTTTCCCTCCAATTCATTTATGCGGGCGTCAAAATCACTTCTCTTGCCCTCCATAATTACAAGCTGTACATTTAGAGCTTATTTCTCATTTTCAAGATTCTGATAATCAAACATTAACCTGTTCTTATCGTCTACGAGAGCATCATGTTTTCTTTTCAACTCTATTCCTTCACCATTGTCTTTTACTAGGTTGTCCTTCAACTTTAGCATCTTCTCCTTGTTATGCTCCAATTTGCTTATTAGCTTATCAACATTGTCTGCACATTCTTGAGCAGCTCCTGCGTTTATTGATGTTATGAATTTTGGGTCTTTATGGGTGCCTTCCATTAAAGTGTTTTCTTGGATGGTCACCACATAGGGCTGCGCGCCCATATTCAATCTTTTTTCTAACCTTCTGGTTATGTTCTTCCTTTTTGAGTCGAATATTATAGTATCTAGCTTCACCATTGAATGTTGTTTTGATGGAATGAAAGGAGTGAGACCAAGATCTGCGACTGGGAGGTGTCCTCCTGTCAGTGTCATCCAAGAACACCAGGTGGGTCTATGTCCATATCTAGGAGTTTTTGTCCTCCTCCTTGGGATTCTTCTTCTTCCACAGCTTTACTAATACTATCTTCTTCTTCTTCCCTTTTTTTTGTATTCTACTTCTTTCTCTACTGCTTCTTGCTCTTCTTTCTCTTTTCTTTTATCTTCTTCTTCTTTCTTCTGTCTTTATGCTTCTGATTTTATTTTATCTTCTTCTTTTCTCTTCTGTCTTTATTCTTCTGATACCAATAGTTTTTCTGCTTCTTCTATCTGCTTCAGTACTTCTGCGTTCTCTAATTGCTGCTTTTTCGCTTCTTCTTCTTGTATCCTTTCTGCTTCTTTTCTTGATTTCTGCAATTCAGTTTCCTTGGCAGTATCTATGGTGTGACTAGATCCTTCGCCACTCTTCTGACCAAAACATTTATTTAATGCCGTCATATTATTTTCCCTCAGATACACTTCTTCATATTTAAGAAAATGGTCTGTGTATTCAAAATTAATCTTGCAAGATGCATAATGTCGGACAACCTTTTGTTGACTGTCATTCCTTACGAAGACCTTTTCTCCAAAATGAAATGCCTCTAGGTCTTTTACAAATATTTCTTCTCCTTTGACCTTCAGGAATTTATACGCCCCAATGAAAAAAGGAAATGGTGGATAGGAGGCCTTCTTATGTTTGTTTAAAAAACTACCTATCCCGTTAATGAAAACTTGTCTCACCACCTCCTTTTGCAGCACATAATCAGTTACATACTTCAACATTAGAGAGGGAGCCTTTGTACCTCCATACATCTTGATATAAGTACCTTCTGGGTAAAAGTATAAATCCCCATATTCATTTATAACATTCATGGCGTTATCTAACAAGCAATTTGCTTCTTCATTAACATATAATAGATAATATTGTCATCATGCAAGAGTCTATCCATTCAAGTTACACTAGAAAAGAGAAATGGATGGCCATCAAATTGGATTTGGAAAATGCCTTTGACAGGGTAAGACACAGTTTTCTTTTCAAAGCTCTACACGCCTTCAGATTCTTTCCTCCCTTCATAAATTGGATCAGAGAATGCGTTGGAGGACCATGTATCTCTCCTCTTTTCAATGGGAGACCTATAGGCTTCTTCAAGGATTCTAAAGGTATTCGGAAGGGGTGTCCACTTTCTCCCTTGTATATTTTGGTAGCAGAGGGATTTAGTAGGAAAATTGACAACTACGTGGATTTTGGTTCGCTCCCCAAGCTAATTTTTGTTAGGGGAGTAAGGCCAGTCAATCATGCGCAATTTGCAGATGACACCATCCTGCTAGGGAAGGCCACCATTGAAGCTGCCAATCTCTTCTCCAAAACTCTCTCTGATTTCCTCAATATATCAAGGGGGGGGGGGGAACAAAGGGAAATGTTGTATATACACTTGGAATTGACCCAATAGTCTGAACACATTAAGGTGGTAGGGAAGTCGAATTCCTTCAATTATATACAAGGTGGTAGGTAAGTGGAATTCCTTCAAGTGTCTAGGAATACCCATCTCATTGAAGGGCATGATAGAATGTTGGGCGAAGGTAATAACAAAAATTAGGAATGAGGTTCAGTCTTGTGGCGCTAAGTGGTTGAATCTCACTGGGAGAATAACTCTTATAAAGTTGGTTCGCAACTCCATGACCATATACATAAGCTCCTATTGCAGTGATGAGTGAAATAAGCAAGGAAATATGAAAGTTCTTATGGCAAGGAAGACTCAATGGTGGTAAGAAATTTCATCTGATAAAGTGGGAGACAGTGAGATGTGAGAGGAATAAAGGGGGGATGGAAATAAGAGAACCCCAATTAAACAACATAGCTATGGGAGCCAAAATATTATGGAGGATGGTCACAAAGAAGAATGAATTGTGGAAGGAGATTCTAGTCAAAAAGTATATAAGAAAGAGAAGACTTTGATGTGTTGATAAATACTCTTTAGGGGCTGGAACCAAGATATGGAACCTGTGCAAAGCTTTGGCCTCTATCATAAGAGAAAACTTGTATTGGATCCCAGGAAGTGGAAGAAGAATCAATATCTGGGAGGATAGGATAATGGGATTCCCTTCTCTAAAAAACAATGAGTTCCTCAGTGGTATCCGGCAGTGGCTTCAGGAGGAAAATATATCTGAAATTCATGATCTTTCCTCCTAGGATGAAAGGGGAAATGGGGGGGTTGGAAGGACTTTGACCTGCCTATTTCCCTTTTCAAAAATATTCAAGAGCTCCATGCTTCCCTCAATGGAATTTCCCCCTTGAACGCTCATGAGAAAGACCGAGGGGGTGGGGGGAAAGAGTTTTTTACAGGGTGAAGGATGGTTATAAGTTGCTTCTCGCCAACTCCCCTTGTCCCCCGTTGGGTGGGAAATGGAAGAAATTTTTTCAACGAGATTTCCCTCCAAGCTTTGTGCCTTCTCCCGGCTTCTTTCCTAGCATAAAATATTAACTGCGGAGAACCTTAGGAGAAGAGGCACTGTGGGCCGAAGTAGATGTGTTCTTTGTCAAATTCAGGAAGAATGGGTGCCACATCTGTTCTTGAATTGCAGTTTCACTCTCCAAGTTTGGAAAGACATGGTTATGGATCTAAGGATCAATATTATCCTACCTAATCAAATAAGCAATTTATTTAAAGGATGGGGACATTGTTACCCTGAGTCAACTGTCAAGAATTTTTTTTTATCCAACCTTTGGAATGCTCTCCCAAAGTATATTAATTGGAAAATAAGGATTAGTAGAAACAGGGAAATTTTTGAAGGAAAACACCTGGATCCAGGGAAAAATGTAAGAAATATCAATCTACACATGAAGGAATACATATCATCTCTGGGATAGCACCTGAAGAAGGATTTATTATCCCCTTCTGAATCCATGTGGACCTCAAAAATTTTAGTTCTGAACTCTCTTAAGTCCAAAACCTTCTCCAGCCCCTCCCAGAGCCTAAATTTATCTCAAAAAGACTTTCAGGATTAGCGAGAACATCATTCTTATTTGGCGCTCTTCTTCAGTTGAGCGTCGAAAGGAAATCCATGGGTGGTAGGTGAGGGAGGGGTCGTCTACGATCTCAGGTGAAATAAGTTATTCCAATACGGTTGGGGATTAGGAAGGAGAACTAACAACCAAGCTGAATGGGTTTCCTTGCTTTATGGGGTTGAAATAATGGCATCCTTGCAAAAATACTCCTACTCTATCTTTGGAGACTCCAAGATCGTCATACATAAAATGATTAACATTCAAAAAGGGCACGAGAAGAATATGAACAGGATCCAAAAATGAATTGTTTCAAGCATCCAAGATATCTCCAAGATCCAATTTTTCCACATTCTAAGGCACAACAATATTGTGGCCAAACATATGGAAAACAAAGGATCTAGGTTAAAACAAGGTTATATAGCCTTGATTCAAGACCCCCCATTCATAAAATGGTCTCCTTGCTTCTAAGTAATGACCCCACCTTCTCCTCCTCTTGGACGAACATGCAATGCCCCCCTTTCACGCGCTTGATAGGTGGTTTCCATGAGATTGGGGTATTTAAATTCCATCATTGGGAAGTCCCTTCATTCATTAACGGTGGCAGCTACATTTTTAATATGGAAGCATGTGATTTTAAACTGTTCCCTTGAGGATCTCGTTCGCATGAGGGGCAACAAGTGGGAAGGATATGGTTTTATATGGAGTCATCTGACAATGCAGTCACCGCTTTCGAATTGTCTGTGTCTCCCAGCTTTGGCTACCGTCTTCCTCTCTTGCTTCTCTCATCCATCCTTGAAAGAGAAATTATGGACAGGTTGATAGGCGAACTCTTGGAGATAAAAGTTGTGCATCGGGACACCAAGAAGAACTTTCAAAATTATTTTGAAGTTGACAAAGCAGTGCTGGAAGAATGCAAACAGATCGGTTTGGACATCTCCTGCTTGGACTCTCGCCTGGAAGACATGGAAACCAAGGCCCGCATCCATGTTGGTGAGTTAGAAGAGATGCAGACAGAGGTTAATTTCATAATAGAGTATCATAAGGTCAATTTCGAAGGCCTCAAGCAATTCATGTTCGCTATGAAAGTATAGTTGTTTGATTATCTACAAAAAGGAATGTAAAGATAGAGCTTCGTATGGATCAAATGGAAGGTGTGTTGAATGACCTGAAGGAGGAACTCGAGAAGCGGAGCAAGCCACGGGATCCTGAAGCTCCACGTGAAGGAAGTTTCTTAATGGAAGATGAATCTCTCATGCAAGATGAAACTACACTTGCCTAGAATCAGGAATGAAGCTGCGCACTCCCCCTGTCTTTTTGTTGAATGTTTTATTGCATCAAACTTTGTAATCAGCATGTTAGGACTTACACTGTTAAAGGTAGAATTAAGGGACAGATAGAAGACACAATTACAATTTTTGAACAACTTAAGATATCAACCCTAGAGGACTTAATGCCCAAGATATGGTTTAACCCTTCATGGAAGGGATTTTTGTAAATTATCCTCTGTTTAATATATCTCCTTTTTGCATTCCTATTGAAAAAAACAATAATAATAAGGTATTGATTGTTTTATTATTATTTTATTTGAATGAGCCGGTGGAGATTTTTGATGTTTTCGGCATAAATAGTGTAGTGAAGTGAGGAGTAGAGGGTGATTTTTTTATGGGGAAAAATAAGAGAAGTGTTGGAAGGGGTTTTAAAAACTCTAAGAAGAGAAAACATGTCATTATTTCATCATATAAGGTGCATCACTATTTTGAAGGTGTTGGGCTCGAGGGTCATGAATCCATTTGCATGGCTTGTTGGGGCTAGGGAGCCGACTAAGCCCCTAGTTGGGTGAGAGGTTAAATTGTGGTTCAGCCAACATAAAAGCAACTCAACTCAAGTCTAAGGTCCAATTATTCCTTACCATTTCAAAAAAAAGGTCATCTAACACATGGCATTTTCCTTTTAGATTTGAAAAAACTTACTGTAGTTAGATTTTTTATCAAATATTCTTACACTCACATGCCTATATGTTAGTCATGCTGATTTGAAACAATGGGAAATATTTACAGTGTAAAACTAAACTTAAAAGAGTAAAAAAAAATTGAACGTTATAATTAAAATAAGTATTATACTACCTAGTCAAGTCAGGGTACTAAAATTAATATCTAAATTATTTTCGAACCAATTATATTTTTTTGAAAACTTCAGGTTAATAAATTGTATGTAAACATATAATGGAATTCATTTTTTTTCTTAAATTATACCTCGCCTCTGCATCTTGGTGTCACGATCAGGCTAGTAGATCGCCATTTTGGGTGCAACTCGCAAACAAGTTAGGAGGGAAGAGCTGCCAGGTATGGAGACATTGGTATCTAGGGTTTCATTTTGTTGTCCCCTCTCCTTCTCAGTTTTTGCACAGTATACAGATTCTCTATAAACAAGTATTTCTTGCGAGGCTATGACTACAAGTTAGAGGAGTCTTACAAAGTTCGCTCCCAGGTGTTAAGAATTGTAATCTCACCGGTCCACTATCTGTTATTGGTGCATTAATTAGTTAATTCATTAGATACTTAAGTATGACTAGGACACCTTTTTGTCCCATAGTATTTACTGTCCCATGGTATTTACCAGTGGTTTTTGGTATGATGTAATGCTATATATACTTGTGGTTAATATTGAGAAGGAAAGCTATTGCCCATTGTGTTTCTCCTCTTTTTACTGTGTTTTATCTGTGTTCCATATTTTAACATGGTATCAGAGCATATGGCCTAATCCATACTTTTTGTTGTTGGGTAAGCATTTTCACATAGTAGAAAGCACATAGGTATAGATCAAGATGGAGAACATTGACGTGGAGGAGTAGCTTCACAGCTTTGGGGCCACATCAAATTTTTTTTCTTTTCTTTGGAAGCGTGAAGATTGAATCTTGAAGATGGCGTTGTATGAGCTACCAGAAGAAATCGAAGAGGCAAGAAATATATTAACTTCAATAGGTTCATGGAAAACCTTTGATGGAGACAATTATGAAGTATGGTCTTTCAAAATAAGGAATTTGTTAAGGTCACAAGATTTGTGGCATTTTGTAGCTGAAGTGGATCCTAGTGATCTAGAAGCATTTGAAAATTTGACAGAGTATCAAAAGGAAAGAAGGAAATTTGTTTCCTTAAGTATCATACAAAATGGTATATATTGTTCCATCTTTCATTACATTTCAGAAGCTTTTACTCCCAAAGTAGCATGGGATATATTGAAAGCAGATTTTAGTGAAGAGGAATTTGATGTAGAAGAAGATGAAACAACAAAAGAGGAAGATGAGGAAGATGAAGAACACAAAGATGAGTAAGATGAAGAACACAAAGAAGTGATTGCTCTCCAAGAAGAGCTGAAAATCGTTGAAACAAGAGAAGAGGAAGATGTGAATGCCCTCCAAGAAGAGCTGAATGTTAATTTTTCAGAATCTAGTTCAATCTGATCTAGGATCTTAACTGAGAGAACAACATGTGCAACATATCTATAGCATATCAATCATGGACACAATAATGCAAGCACACAAGAGACATAGAGTTTACTTGGGGAAAACCATAAAGGTGAAAAACCCCAATAACTTCCTCAGAGATAGATAGAGCAATGATACAACCCAAGCATAAGCGATAGACATCTCCTAGCAGCAGCTTCTCCTCCTCCACAAGTGTGCCACACTCCCGGGAGTGTGAGAGAGAATAGAATAATGAAATAGAGTGCCTCCCGCACTCTATTTATACTTGACTTGACTTTCCTAATAACCTTTACTAGGTCGGCCTTAACTTAACTACATAACATAATGCTGACTGAGCCGACACCCAATAGGGTGGTCTAATAACCCTTTGACCCAGATGGCCAACCTCCAATGGGGTGGTCTAATAACCTTTCAACCCACATGACTTATACAGGGCCGACCCCAACAAGGTGGTCTAATAACCCATCAAGTATAAGTTACAACACTTACAATATAAATGACGACACTTCCGTATAGAGGAATAATAACATCTCTATAGGAATACAAACACTTCCGTATAGAGGAATAATACCATCTCTATAGGAGTACAATATACATATATGAAACACATTCCGAAGTTACATATACATCAACACTCCCTCTTAACTAGGAAGGTATTTCTCGACACAGGTCTTCTAGCACAAGTCATCTTCTTTGGATCATCGTCACTGGATAATCGTCATCAAGTCATCATAATCATCACTGCTGCTACTATCTCAATAGGAAGTTCTACAGAGCCAGTCCTTTTTCATACTGGATGTAGGCTACGTCTTCATCATCACTAGCCATACTGTGGAATACTCAGGACTAATTACGTGCATCAACAAAACCTAGTGCAAAATATAGGTTCTTTTACATGTTGACCTTCACAAAACCTACTCAGAGCATCCCAGGATGTTACGAGCAAACCACTCTACCTGTCTGGATCTCGATAGAGCATCCCAGGCTGTTACGAGCACACCGCTCTACCTGTCCAGATTTTAAAGGATCTTTTCTATGTGAACTTTCGCAAAACCTACTCAGAGCATGCCAGGATGTTATGAGCAAACCGCTCTACCTGTCTGGATCTCAATAGAGCATCCCAAGATGTTACGAGCACACCACTCTACCTGTCTGGATTTTAAAGGATCTTTTCTATACGAAACTGTAGCAGAACCTACTCAGAGCATCCCAGGATGTTACAAGCACACCGCTCTACCTGTCCGGATCTCGATAAAGCAACGCAGGCTGTTACGAGCACACCACTCTACCTATCCGATTTTTAAAGGATCTTTTCTATGCTACTTGCACAACCTGTCCACGGCCATAGAGTATCAAACTGATACTCACCATACATCATCCTGATGTACATCATCACATGACCAACCTGATAATCATCATAGCATCAACCCGATGCATATCATCTGGAGCAACATCCTGAAGCTCGTCATCTGTGATCATCCTGATCATCATCATAGCATCAACTTGATGCATATCATCTGGAGAAACATCCTGAAGCTCATCATCTGTGATCATACAATGAATCCACCTCATGCATACATAGTATCTGCCTTATACATATCATCATACATGATCTACCTGATCATACAATATATCCACCTGATACATATACAAATACATGATCCACCTGATCATACCTGATACATATCAACATACATGATCCACCTAATCATACATGATCTACCTGATCATACAATGTATCCACCTGATACATCTACAGATACATACACATGATCCAACTGATCATATCCAGCATCCAACATGATGCGTACATACATATACATATAAATGATCCAACTGATCATATCCAGCATCCAACATGATGCATACATACATAAATGATCCAACTGATCATATCCAACATCTAACATGATGCATACATACATATACATATAAATGATCCAACTAATCATATCCAGCATCCAACATGATTCATATACAGAGCAGTAGCTGGAGCATCGTCATGATGCTCATCATCCAGTGCTTACATCCATATCCATGGGAAGGATCCTCCTCTCACCATGCTTGGAATGGATCCTGCAAATGTGTCCATCACTTCTTCCTCGAAGTGTCGTCAATCTGAAGAACACCAAGCCTCTCTCTGAAGTACTCAAACTTCACTCTGGCTAGTGGCTTTGTCAGTACATCTGCAATCTGCTCATCTGTCGCAACATACAGGAGCTTCACTGCTCCTCTCTGCACCATATCCCTGATATAGTGATATTTGATCTCAATGTGTTTCGACCTGTCGTGCAACACCAGATTCTCAGATAGCTTCACACAACTCTGGTTGTCACAAAAGATACCAGTAGCCTCCAGTGAGAGATCAAATAACTCAGACAACAGCTTCCGAAGCCATACTGCCACACAACTAGCTAAACAAGCTGCAACATACTCTGCTTCAGCTGTACTCAATGCTATGTAGGATTGCTTCCTACTAAACCAAGAGATCACACCTGATCCCATACTGAAGCAGCACCCGGAAGTTCTCTTCCTATCTGCAGCACTGCCTGCCCAATCTGAATCAACATAACCCTGCAGGTTAAACTTTTGATTTGCATCATACTTGAGCCCACAATCAACTGTACCCTTCAGGTACCTCAGAATATGCTTTACAGCAACCAAGTGAACACTCCTCGGATCCGTTAGGAACTGGCTCAATGTGTTCACCACAAAGCAAATATCTGACTCGTGTTCATCAGGTACATCAAGGACCCAATCATCTGATGATACATAGTGATATCAACCAGCTCAGATGAAGCATCACACAGAAGCTTTAGGTTTGATTCCATAGGTGTGGCCATGGCCTTGCAATCCATCATCCTGAACCTCTTCAGGATCTCTACTGCATACTTCCCTTGTCCAAGGAAGATTCCATCTACACTCTGCCACAATTTCATATGTAGAAAATAGTGCATCAACCACAAGTTCTTCATCTCGAACTCGGCAGCAAGCTTCCGCTGTGTGTCGGCAATCAATCTATCTTCACCTGTAGTAAGCAGGTCATCCATATACAAAAGTAGTATCACTGGATTGCCTTCCTCAACCTTATAGTAAAGGTTGGAATCCGCTTTACTCTTGGTAAAGCCCAAACTGGATAGAAAGCTGTCTATCCTACCATACCAAGTTCTGCACATATATGACTCCCTGTCATGTGTCTCAGAACCAAGTGGCTTCTCCACATACACTTCTTCTTCAACTACACCATTCAAGAAAGATGTCTTGAAATCCATCTGGTGTATCTTCCACTTCATCACTATAGCCAAAGCAAGTACTAATCTAATGGAAGTGTATTTGGCTACAGGAGCAAAAGTCTCTATGCTACAACCTGCAGCATGCTTGATCTTGTAGATCCTCTTGGAAGTCACTATAGACTCCCCTTCAGGTCTTGGGACTGCATCCCAAACATCTTCATGATCGACTGGTACTCCTCGATCATGGCATTCTTCCCAGATCCTGGGAACTTCAATATCTTCAATATTTTCAATAGATAACTTTGTTGCTGAACAAATGTTGTAGTCCTTCTTTTGTAGGTGATGGTATACGATCTTTCCTACACAACAAGTTAAATTGCATGATTAGAAAACATCTCATAGTTTTCAGAACAAATTCTTACACATAAAGAAATATGTCATACAGTAATGCAATTATCTTAGCCAATGCTTCAATACAACATTTATCCATATCCCGTAACTTTCTAGATTCCTTCCAATCTCTACCAGAACATTGTTAAGAGTGTGCACAAATCCCAACATGTTAGCAAAGAGGTTTCATTCTAGATAAGTAGCAATAAAATGTTGTACAGTGCCATAGGCCACTTACCCATGTATATTAGTAGTATACTGTTCATCAATGCAACTATTCTAATATGAATAATACACAACCCAATTCTAGGAACATCAGTATATACATTATTGAACAGTATTATTTAAACAATGAAATATGCAAGGAATGATAATTCAAATACTTATCTTTGTTTGTTTGTTGGGTTGACTCCCTCTTAGTCTTTGCTTCTTTTCTGCAACTCCATTCTGATGTGGATTGTGAGAAGTGGTCAACTCCCTCTAAATATCTGCATTCTTGCAGAAACTACTGAAGTCTGCTCCTTCTTGATCTTTGCTTCCTTGCAGGAACAACTGGAGTGTGCTCCCTCTTGATATTTGCTTCCTGGATTACCTGTCCTTGAACTTATATCCATCTTTAATCACTATGCATGCTTATTAGTATCATCATTTTGTTATCCTCGAGATCTCATACATAATCACACATTCATTAGTGTAATCTTAATACTATCAAAACACAATAATCTTAAACATGTATAGTCATGATCATTTCAAACATAGATAATAAACATTAGTATTCAAGGTTTCAGGGAAGTCTTCTTTTACTCATGCATATTCTTATTTGATCATAGGACTCTTCTGGTTAGTTAAATCATCAGTCAATATAAGAGACATAATATGCATAAACCCTTGATTACTTACATTTCTAACTTTATGAATAAACATAACCAATCATAGCAAGTATACTTATATAAGGGATCCTAACACAAGGTAGGATTCTAACTTGATATAGGAAAAACATCCCTAGATTGGTATGTTAGCTAGTTATGTCTAACATACCCACATGATGTCTTCTTTTTCTCTTCAATGACTTGTGCTAGTAACCTGCATATCTCATAGGTTAACCATTATAGAACCAAGTTATACATACCTCGTAAATAGATCTTCTAAGTGATCCATGACAATGGATGAATCATTGTCTTCATGTCATCATGATCATATGTTCTTGAACTCGAACATGATTTGTCTTTCTTGGCATACCTTTCATGTTAGCGGACAACATAAACCTCATACAACACCATAATGCATTAGTACAATCATAAGTGTCAACACCCTAATCAATGAGTATCTTCTATCATGCATTCATAATTTTATTAAGGTGATACGACAAGTGTAAATTTAATCAAGATTGTACTAACCATAATAACATGAAGACAAACATACCATAAACTTAATCATGAACAAATCTCAAAACATACCTGGAAAAGTCATACCTATCGAGATTGCTTGTAATCTTCTTATGTAAGGCCTTAGCCTCATCTCCCTCTGAAACAGGAACTTCTTCACTTATGCAGGTGACCAATCCATTCTCTTCTAGGATTAACCCAATCCACTTGATTTGCAGGAACTGGATCTGGAGCTAGATTAGGGTTTGTCAGAGAAGCCCTAAAAATTCAAGCTTTGAATTTCTAACTTCTGAAAGGATAGAAATATGCGCCTTGATGAGCTGATCAAGCTGGTATACTTAGAATTTGAAAACTGCAAAGTTTCACCCCTCAAATTTGCCTTTGAAACTTCCGGATTCACTAGACATGACCCCGAACTAGGGTTTGATAAAGCCCACTCTTCTTCCCAATCAAAAGGTTCGATCCAAAGCTCTAAGCTTCTAGTTTTCTAAGGAGCTTCCAGCCGTGGTCACAGATTTCAAAAATTCCCATTTTTAAAGAAGCCCTAATTTTCCACTTTTCCAATCAAAGTCTTGAACTAGGGTCTGATCAAGCCCGGCCTTCAGCCCAACCAAAAATTCTGATCTTGGTCTCTAAATTTCGATTTTTATGAGTAGCATTCATCTGTAGTCTCCAATTACAAAAATTCCAACTTTCTCCGAAACCCTAAATTCCGGAAGCCATGAATGAAGGTGCTCAAAAATAATTTTGTTTTGACATAAATATGTACCTTATTGTTTATGGTGTAACTACGAACATTTCGATCCACAGGGTCTGAAAACTTTTCTTGTTATAACCCAATCTGTCATCTTTCCAACCCCACAGGTCTGACCTCAAATGGATTCTCTGAGAGAGATTTATGCCAAGTGTCGCAATGTGACCTGTTTATGGGATAAAACAAAAGAGCAAACTTGTACGGCATTCCACGTGTCACTGGTTCAGTTTTGTCCTCTGAAAAATTTATTTGAGAAAGTACAATCCGTGCACTACTTGTCACCTTTTACTAAATTTCATTTGGAGCTTCCTAGCCCAAGTTATGACCTTTTTTCCAAGGTCACCTGTTTATGACTGAGATCTGGAAGAGGCAAAAACCCTATATTGTACAGATCATAAATCACAAAATACAATGAATTAGAGTTTGTCCTTTGGAAACAAGGTACATGGGGATCTTAGCTTCTCCCTATACATGTTTTAGACCCTGAAAACTTGCCTAAATTTATTTATAGCGAAAGTGCTACGATGACTGGTTTTTCTATATCAAGCCCTAGCTTCGCAATTGCAACAAGTGTCATACATGTCATACAATGCCTTCTTTCAGGCTAGCTCTGATACCATGTTAATTTTTCAGAATTTACTTCAATATGATCTGGGATATTAACTGAGAGAACAACATGTACAACATATCTACAACATATCAATCATGGACACAATAATGCAAGCACACAAGAGACACAGAGTTTACTTGGGGAAAACCATAAAGGTGAAAAACCCCACTAACTTCCTCAGAGATAGATAGAGAAATGATACAACCCAAGCATAAGATATAGACATCTCCTAGCAGCAGCTTCTCCTCCTCCACAAGTGCACCACTCTCCCAGGAGTGTGAGAGAGAATAGAATAATGAAATAGAGTGCCTCCCTCACTCTATTTATACTTGACTTGACTTGCCTAATAACCTTTACTAGGTCATCCTTAACTTAACCACATAACATAATGCTGGCTGGGCTGACACCCAATAGGGTGGTCTAATAACCCTTTGACCCACATGGCCGACCTCCAATAGGGTGGTCTAATAACCCTTTGACCCACATGACTTATATAGGGCCGACCCCAACAAGGTGGTCTAATAACCCATCAAGTATAAGTTACGACACTTACAATATAAATGATGACACTTCCGTATAGAGGAATAATAACATCTCTATAGGAATACAAACACTTCCGTATAGAGTAATAATACCATCTCTATAGGAGTACAATATACATATATGAAATACATTCCAAAGTTACATATACATCAACACTAAATATATTCATCTTTTTTCTCACAAAATTTTTAAGTGTGTAGGTAAAATGGACAACAACATACAATATGTTGAAACAGAAGAAGAAGAAGACTTGCACTATGTTCCAGGACCAATGAAAAGCAATAACATTGTTTATTGTGCAGAAGACAATGAAGATGTTGAAGAACACATTCTTAGCATCAAGTTCAAGAAGACAAAGAAGAAGCAGTCCATGTACACATTAAGGAAGAAAGTAAAGCTTAAGTTTATTTGAATGAAATGTATGCCTAGCTGAGACATAGACCAGCAGGCATAATGCCTAAGTGTTGAGGCATTGATAGTGTTGAATATTGTCCGGGTTGAGATTAAGGGGGTATGTTAAGAATTGTAATCTCACCGGCTCACTATCTGTTATTGGTACATTAATTAGTTAAGTCATTAGTTACTTAAGTATGACTAGGACACCTTGTTGTCCCATAGTATTTACTGTCCCATGGTATTTACCCGTGGTTTTTGGTATGATGTAATGCTATATATACTTGTGGTTAATATTGAGAAGGCAAGCTATTTCCCATTGTGTTTCTCCTCTTCTTACTGTGTTTTATCTGTGTTCCATATTTTAACACCAGGTACATCGTCGTGGGCCAATTCATGGCATCTCTACAACAGGTACCCAAAGAATTCCATAAAGCAAGTATTTGTGGAAAATTTTGGCATATACATAAAATTTGATGAGCAACCCACCGCTTTGTCTTCCATCCTTACATCATGCAACATTTCTTGATGGCTAAAAGGTAGCAGTTAATATTTTTCCTGATTATCAATTTGAATGGATCGTGCCAGAATTTGAGTTTTCCTTTGAATGTATCTGGTATCCTTTCAAGCTTTCCTCGGTGTTCAAATATTTCATGTCCAGGAATGGGAGATTTGAGGTTCAATTCTCATCAAGTTTGTTTTTTTGTTGGATTTAGTGCGAAATTACATGAAATATCAAGAAAAATAACCTACATATTTACTTTATAAAACTGGGTACACATCCCAGAGCTAGTTTGTTGTGTTAAATATTGTCTAGTCTTTGACTTTTCCTCATTAAAGTTTGGATTGTAACAATGAAATCATTTCTAGTTTAGAACTAACAATGAAATATTTTTTTGACCTTTCACTATTAATTTGTTCGCTAGATGTGCATGGATTGTTGGAACTTAAGAAGCAGAGTGCAAAAATACATATGTTACAATGATGTACATGGGAATACCAAGAGGCTACGAATTCTATGTTGCTAATAGGGTTATGCTTGGATCACTCGTTCTTTTGAAAGTGGATGCAGACCTTGTTGTCATTACTTCAAAGGTTGTTCCTCAGTAGTGGATAAGGACATTGTTAAGATATCGCATCTCTTGTAACCCTTCTCTGTTTTTTGGTTTTTACTTGCTCTATTGTAGTTAGTTTATACACCAATATTTGGTTTTTATTTTTTTGAAATTGCTTTATGTAATCTGCATATTGTTCTCGATTTTGCAGTGCCATATTTAGAGCTCTTAATGCCTTCTCCCCTGTTATGCATTATTACTCTTATATTTTTATTTTTATTTACACTACACGCATCTAATATCTAATATTATATATGCTTATTTTGCTTTGCTTTGTTTGCTAACGCTAATAGGTATTGCATAACCATTGGTACAAAGTTCAATTTTTGTTATAATTTTTGTTCTAATTTTTGTTCTATTAACATTCCTTATCTATTTTAAATTTATGTTTGTTTAAAAAATTTCCTAGCCAGGATTTGATACTATTTGTAAGGACCCCCACTGGTTTATTTGAGTGATCTCTTAATACTATTTATAAACATTCTATCTAAGCTTTAACCATTTATATTCTAATTTATCAGTATATTTTCTCCTCAAGCAGTATAGGACATAATACACAATAAATGATTCATCTTTCTAATTTGAAGCATATTCAGTTTAAAACTTACATATATGTGAAAAAGAAACTAACAAGAAAAATATATGTAAGTTTGTAGAAGCTTGAGTCCTTCTGACTCCTTCCTTGGCTTCTTACAGCTTCCAAGAAACATACATGTTTCATGGCCTTCCATTCCCGGAGATTTTAGAACAACAACAACTCCTAAAAGTATTTTGGTCTCCAAGTTCCTCTCCAATCCCTCTTTCTCTGTATATAAAATTTCTTACCCTATCCTTCATTCCTCCACCACCTCTTTCCACATTGGGATCCTTGCACCATACTTTTCTAATAGGGTAGTAAGTAATGATTTAAAAACCAGCAACCTTATCTAAACATAAATTCCACCAAAATTTTACCTAAAAAGTCAAATCAAATAATATTATTTTAATTACATAAAAGATCACCAATGTGTTTATCTTTTTATAAACAACATGAAATTAAATTTTTGATGTGACATGCATAAGTTGATAATTAATATCTATAATCAACATTTTAAGATTTTAATAGTTATAAACAATATTCATAATTAACCCAATACACATAATTTACAATTCACATTTTAATACGTAATCCATAATTGAGTGATACTAGTGTATACATCTTTGTATAAACAACATGAAATTAAATTTTTGATGTGACATGCATAAGTTGACAATTAATATTTATAATCAACATTTTTAGATTTTAATACTTATGAACAATATTCATAATTAACCCAATACACATAATTTACAATTCACATTTTAATACGCAATCTATAATTGGAGTGATACTAGTGTGCACATGCAAGGTATGTAGGCATAGCTAGAACATATATAGCTAGTGCATGTCCTAACAATAAGATTATGAACCTGTGATGCAAAATTCCTATCCATTCACAAGAAAGCATGCAAGACAATAACTCAAAAGTCAAACATAAATAATTCCACTTACTAGTTCACTGAAATATAATATGAACCATATTGCTTAGTAGATTGAGTTTATCACACATGGGTAAAGCAAGAGTTTTAACACATGCATGTAAACAAATTGTTAACTAACTTCCCCAACATTCTTTACTACCTACATCCTCTATCTAATTCACAACTATCTTCCTCATCCTATCCTTCCAGTTTAGGAATATCTTGTCACATCAACTATATTGACGTAACCCCAAATAGAACCCGGACATGTCGACTACATTGACCAAGCTTCCCCAGCAGGAAACTGCTAGTCCTCATCACACACATTGGGGAGTGTGCCTTAGCATAGTTCTCTCATGACTCTAGGTTTCAGAGGATAAATGGTGGGTAATGACTCCACCCCTCTAATAGATCAAGAGTCAACACACTCCATAGGAATATTGTGTTTCTATTTCTATCCTGAAAGCTACATCATCGAATAACCAATTTGGGAAATTGTGCTTTCTGTAAAATATGCATCTTCTCACACATCATATCCAAGTATCGATTCTGGAACCAATAAATAAATCATAAATCAATGCTTCATAGCATACCATTTCGCTTTCAATGTCGATGACATCAGTGTTACTTTAGTATGATATTTATCCATCTATCACTTATCCCTTTAACCTATAGGTTAGCTCCCCAAACACAAGATCATGCATAACCATATAACTATTTATATGTGATCACTATGTTACTAACGATGAATCAATAAAAGGAAACAAGCTGATCTATGTACCATGCACCCGATACTTTATCGATTCATTTATATATTTGATTTAAACTAGTATCCATGTACCCAAAATATTTCATTTTAATTGCATGTTGGAAGTAAATAACATAACAAGCATCATTAATAACTTAAAAATAAATTTATACATAACTTCTGCAATACCAGTAGGTCCATATGTTCATGTAATAAAATGTTATCACTCTAACTAAGGTCCACATATAATAAGCAATAAATACAAAACATGTTATAATGTAGCTCAACTAGCTAAGTCAAAATGGGGCATTACATCAACATTTATTAAAATACTTGTGAGTTGTTCATAAGGCCCCTCTATGCACTTATACATAAACAACCAACAAATTGCATGTAATGATGTTGCATTTTAGGCTCTAATTGGTCTAGGCAATTTGTATATTACTAAGGACAGCTCATACTTGAGAATCTATGGGTGCTCTCTGCCACCTAACATCCTCCTTATATATGTTGTCAATAAGGTGGTATTGATGAAAATTGCATGCCAAACTTATATCGATGGAATCGAGTCAATATTATCATTAAGAAAGAAATCCATATGGTCTTCAATGCCTCCAATTGTGGGTAACTATAGCATATAATATGATAAACATGCATGCCAATCAAGGATGGTTCTAAGTGCTTTTCACTTCAGTTCCAATTGTTGGAATTTGTGCAACTTCAAAAGATATTCTTAATATATTTTTATTGTATGGATTTGTACCTCCTACGAGGGATGAATTTGATGTAATTAATTATATAGACCCTTGAAAGAACCAATGTAAAACTTGGGGATAAATTACCCAAAGAAAATATTAATATAAACTTTATTTATTGATCCCCCAAGTCAAGTCGGCCCGGGCAGTTTGGCAAGACAACCATGTTGAGGAAAAAGCCAATTTGGCACTTGTATAAATAGAGGGAAAGTTCACCTCATTTGCACACTCAATCAACCAAGCAAGTTCGCACGACTTGGAGAGAGATTCACATCCGCACCTAGGAGAAGATATTTTGGAGTTTCTATTTGGAAAGTTCTTCCACCTTTTCTCTCTCATCATTCTACTCTATTCTTAGAATTTTTCATCTCTCTACGAAGGTTGTTAGGTTTTCTCCCTATTGGGTTTCCCAGGATAAATTCTTGTGTTCTTGGTTTCTATTCTTTGTCATTCTTCAAGTGATCCTATTGATCTTCTGCAATTGAATTATAATGTTATAATTGTATGAAAAAATAACATGGTTCAGAGCAGTCCTAGAAGAAGCCATTTTTGGAAGCTAGGGTTCCATATTTCGACTCCCTTCACTCATAATTTTGGCAGGAAAAGAGTCTTGGGAATTTCTCTCTAGGAAGGGAACATCTTTTGGTGATGGAAGAATCCAATTCTAAGAAGTTTCATTTTTGACCTAATTATGTAGCTACAGTTACTACAAAAATTAGGGTTTCAGGTTTTGACCTACTCCCTCCACATATTTGGATCAACCTATCCTTTTCTCAACTTGCCTTGCTAGGGCGCATCTCCTTGTGGAGTCAATTTTCCAATAATCCAACTTTCATTTTTGACCTAGCTCCTGCTAGGGTTTCTACTTCAAATCTATAGTCAAGATGATTGGAATGAAGGTTGAATATCGTGTCGAAGGGGCTTCCAACTTCATCTCTTGGAAGTCTAGAGTGCTTCTCTTACTAGAAGAAAATGATCTCTTGCAGTTTGTCAATGAGAAGTTCCCAGATCCAGAAGTCGAAGAAGACCACCACCACAAGAAGCAAATGAATGAAGATCGTTCAGAATTATTCTTCATATCAACATTATCAGGTACTATTCCTACCACTAATGATACATGGCTCTTAGATAGTGGTTCTTCTATACATATGACAAGTTATAAAGAAAATATTTCAAAATTAGTTGAGAAAGATTATCATCTTCGTGTTGTACTTGGACATGATGCTATCTCCACTGTGAAGGGATCTGGCGCCACCTCCCTTCAACTAGAATCTAGTGATACACTACACTTGAGTGATGTGATTTATGTACCTGATATGAAAAGGAATCTTATCTCCATCTCAGTCTTGGAGGACAACAGATATAAAGTTGCATTTTCGGATGGGAAAGTGCTTTCTTGGTGCAAGAACTCAAGCATGGATATTGTAACACCCCTATTTTGACCCTTAGGGTTTATTGGCTTCAATGTAAATATTTTGTACATGCAATGTGTGTTTTCACTAGTGTGGCGATCAAGGCCAAGGCCCCACTAGTGGATGCTTAGGTTTATTGTTGATGTATATGTAACTTCGGAATGTATTTCATATATATATTTATTGTACCCTTATAGAGATGTTTTATTCCTCTATAAGGAAGTGTCGTCATTTGTATTGACAAGTGTCACAAGTGTGTTAACTTGCCGATGGGTTATTAGACCACCTTGATGGGGTCGGCCCTGTTGATCTATATGTAACTTCAGAATGTATTTCACATATATGTATATTGTATTCATATAGAGATGTTATTATTCCTCTATACGGAAGTGTCGTCATTTATATTGTAAGTGTCGTAACTTATACTTGTTGCGTTATTAGACCACCCTAGTGGGGGTCGGCCCAATCAGCATTATGTTAAGTGGTTAAGTTGAGGCCAACCTAGTTGAGTAAAGGTCAAGTCAAGTTAGTGTATAAATAGAGAGTGTGTCTCTCTCATTTTACACATTCTATTCTCTCACTCACACTTGGGAGAGTGGCGCACTTGTGGAGGAGGAGGCTTTGCTACTAGGAGAAGACTATCTCTTGTATTCTGGTTGTATCATTGCTCTATCTATCTCTGAGGAAGTTATTGGGGTTTTTCACCTTTATGGTTTTCCCCAAGTAAAATCTGTGTCTCTTGTGTGCTTGCATTATTGTGTCCATGATTGATATGTTGTAGATATGTTGTACATGTTGTTCTCTCAGTTAAGATCCTAGATCAGATTGAAGTAAATTCTGAAAATTTAACATGGTATCAGAGCTAGCCTGAAAGAAGGCATGATATGGCATGTATGACACTTGTTGCACTTATGATGCTAGGGCTTGATATAGCAAAAACCGGTCATCGTAGCACTTTCGCTATAAATCCATTTTGGTGAAGTTTTCAGATCTAAAAATTTTACAGGTCGAAGATCAGATCCCCATGTACCTTGTGTCCAAAGGAAAACCTCTAATTCGTTGTACTTTGTGATTTATGATCTGTACAATATAGGGTTTCTGCCTCTTCTAGATCTGAGTCAAAATCAGGTGACCTTGGGAAAATGGTCATAACTTGGGCTAGGAAGCTCCAAATCAAATTTCATAAAAAGTAACAGGTAGTACACAGACTGTACTATCTCAAGAATAGTTTTCAGAGGCCGAAGTTGAACTAGGGACACGTGGCATGCCATACAAGTTCACTCTCCTGTATTATCTCATAAACAGGTCACATTGTGACACTTGGAATAACTCTCTCTCAGAGAATCCAATTGATGTCAGACCTATCGGGATGGAAAGATAACAGGTTGTGCCAACTCAAAAAAACAATTCAGAGGCCTAATTTGAACCAATGACATGTGGCATGCCGTACAAGTTCGCTCTCCTGTATTATCCCATAAAGAAGTCACGTTGCGACACTTGGCATAACTCTCTCTCAGAGAATCCAATTGAGGTCAGACCTATCGGGATGGAAAGATAACAAGTTGGGATATCTCAAGAAAATTTCTAGACCCTGTGGATCAAAAAGTTCAGAGTTACACCAGAAACAATCAGGTACATATTCCTGTCCAAACATAATTATTTTTTAGCACCTTCATTCATGGCTTCCGGAATTTAGGGCTTCGGAGAAAGTTGAAATTTTTGTAATCGAATACCACGGATAGATGATACTTAGAGACCAATATCAGATTTTTTGGTTGGGAAGAAGGTCGAGCTTGATCAAACCCCAGTTCGGGACTTTGATCGGAAAGATGGAAAATTAGGGCTTCTGCAAAACTTGGAATTTTTTAAATCTGTGACCACAGTTGGAAGCTCCTCATAAAAATAGAAGCTTAGAGATTTTGATCAAACCTTTTGATTGGGAAAAAGAGTGGGATTCATCAAACCCCAGTTCGGGGTCACATCCAGTGAATCTAGAAGTTTCAAAGGCAAAATTGAGGAGTGAAACTTTGCAGTTTTCAAATTCTGAACATACCAGCTTGATCAGCTCATCAAGGCGCATATTACTATCCTTTCAAAAGTTTGAATTTTTGGGGTTTCTCTAACAAACCCTATCCAGCTCCAGATCCAGTTCTTGCAAATCAAGTGGATTGGGTTAATCCTAGAAAAAGATGGATTGGTCACCTGCATAAGTGAAGAAGTTCATGTTTCAGAGGGATATGAGGCTAAGGCCTTACATAAGAAGATTACAAGCAATATCGACAGGTATGACTTATCCAGGTATGTTTTGAGATTTGTTCATGATTAAATTTATGGTATATTTGTCTTCATATTATTACGGTTAGTACAATCTTGATTAAATCTAGACTTGTTGTATCACCTTAATAAAATTATGAATGCATGATAGAAGATATTCATTGATTAGGGTGTTGACACTTACGAATGTACGAATGCATTGTGATGTTGTATGAGGTTTATGTTGTTTGCTAACATAAAAGGTATACCAAGAAAGACAAATCATGTTCTACTTCAAGAACATATGATCATGGTGACATGAAGACAAAGATTCATCCATTGTCATGGATCACATAGAAGATCTACTTTCGAGGTATGTATAACTTGTTCCTACAATGGTTAACCTATGAGACATGCAGGTTGTTAGCACAAGTCACTGAAGAGAACCAAAAGACATTATGCGGGTATGTTAGACATAACTAGCTAGCATGTTAATCTAGGTATGTTTTTCCTATATCAAGCTAGAATCCTACCTTGTGTTAGGATCTTATACTGTTGTGTTGTTGATAATGATTATTCATGAAGTCATAGGTTTGAATAGTCATGGCTGTATGCATATTATGTTTATTACCATAATTGATGATATGACTAATCAGAAGAATCATGAAGGTATAGGTTTGAGTAATCACAGGTTTATGCATTAATGATTTAACTAATCAGAAGAGTCCTATAATCAAATAAGAATATGCATGAGTAAAAGAAGACTTCCCTGAAACCTTGAATACTAATGTTTATTATCTGTGAATGATCATGACTATACAGGTTTAAGATTATTGTGTTTTGATAGTATTAAGATTATACTAATAAATGTGTGATTATGTATGAGACCTCAAGGATAACACAATGATGATACTAATAAGCATGCATAGTGATTAAGGATGGATGTAAGTTCAAGGACAGATAATCCAGGAAGTAAAGATCAAGGGGGAGCACACTCCAGTTGTTCCTGCAAGAAAGCAAAGGAGCACACTTCAGTAGTTTCTGCAAGGACACAAATATTCAGAGGGAGTTGACCATATTTCTACATTCCACAATAGAAAGGTGTAGAAGAAGCTACTTCAGCAACTCCTGCAAGGAAGCAAAGACTCATAGGGAGTCCACCTAGCAACCAAACAAAGATAAGCATTTTTAATTATCATTTCTTGCATATTTGTTTGTTTAAATAAAATTGTTCAATGATGTATATGCTCATGTTCCTAGACTTAGGATATGTATTGTGCATATTAGAGTGATTGCATTAATGAACAATATAATACTAATATGCATGTGATGGGTAAGTGGCCTATGGCACTGTACAACATTCCAGTGCTACTTATCTAGAATGAAACCTCTTTGCTGACATGTTGGGAGTAGTGAAAACTCTTAACAATGTTCTGGTAGAGACTGGAAGGCATCTAGAAAGTTGTGGAACATGGATAAATGTTGTATTGAAGCATTGGCTAAGATAATTGCATGACTGTATGACATATTTCTTTGTGTAAGAATTTGTCTAAAAATTATAAGATGTTTCTAATCATGCAATTTAACTTGTTTTGTAGAAAAGACCGTATACCTTCACCTACAAAAGAAGGACTATAACATTTGTTCAAGCAACAAAATTATCTATTGAAGATATTGAAGTTCCCAGGATACGGGAAGAATGCCATGATCCGTCGATCATGAAGAACGATGTTTGGGATGCGGTCCCAAGAGCTGAAGGGAAGTCTGTTGTGACTTCCAAATGGAACTATCAGATCAAGCATGCTGCAAATGGCAGCATAGAGAAATATAAAAGTGATGAAATAGAAGATACATCAGATGGATTTCAAGATAGCCTTCTTGAATGGTGTGGTCATATATGTGTGCAGAACTTGGTAGGATATATAGCTTTCTATCCAGTTTGGGCTTTACCTAGAGTGAAGCGGATTCCAACCTTTACTACAAGGTTGAGGAAGGGAATCCTGTGATTCTACTCCTGTATGTAGATGACCTGTTTGTAATAGGAGATGACAGATTGATTGCCGACACACAGCGGAAGCTTGCTGCCGAGTTCGAGATGAAGAACTTGGGGATGATGCACTATTTGTTTTCTGGCATGGAGGTGTGGCAGAGTGCATATGGAATCTTCCTTGGACAAGGGAAGTATGCAGTAGAGATCCTGAAGAGGTTTGGGATGATGGATTGCAAGGCCATGGCCACACCTATGGCATCGAATCTGAAGCTTCTTTGTGATGCTTCATCTGAGCCGGTTGATGTCTCTATGTATCGTCAGATGATTGGGTCCTTGATGTACCTGACGAACATGAGACCATATATTTGCTTTGCAGTGAACACATTGAGTTAGTTCCTGACGGATCCGAGGAGTGTTCACCTGGTTGTTGTAAAGCATGTTCTGAGATACCTGAAGGGTACAGTGGATTATGGGCTCAAGTATGAAGCGAATCAAAAGTTTAACCTACAGGGTTATGTTGATTCAGATTGGGCAGGCAGTGCTGCAGATAGGAAGAGCACTTATGGGTGCTGCTTCAGTATGGGATCAAGTGTGATCTCTTGGTTTAGCAGGAAGCAGTCCTGCGTAGCACTGAGTACATTCAAAGCAGAGTATGTTGCGATGGATGAGTAGGTTGCAGATGTATTGACCAAGCCATTGGCCAGAGTGCAGTTTGAGTACTTTAGAGAGAGGCTTGGTGCACTTCAGATCGAGGTTCATTCCAAAGGGAAGTGACGAGTCCAGAAGATGCAGATGCACATGAGCTTTTTTAACATGGTTGATATGTCCTCCCATGGTGGTAGATGTGTTCTCCCATGGTGTAGATGTAAGAGCTGAAGCCATTTTTCAGATGGTGGTAGATGTGTTCTCCCATGGTGAAAAAGTAAGGGCTGGAGCCTTCCCTGAATGGTGGTAGATGTGTTCTCCCATGTCGGTGGTGTAAGTACTGGATGATGTGCATCTGGGATGTGCTTCATGGATGATGAGATGATATGGAGAAGATGATGCTATGATGATCAGGAGGATCATGGATGATGAGCATCAGGACGATGCTCTAGTTACTACTTTATATGTATATGTACTCATCATGTTGGATGTTGGATATGATCAGTTGGATCATTTATATGTATATGTATATGTACACATCATGTTTGATGTTGGATATGATCAGTTGGATCATTTGTATGTATTTTGTATATGCATCATGTTGGATGCTTGGACCATGTATCTGTATATGTATCAAGTGGATACATTGTATGATCAGGTAGATCATGTATGTTGATATGTATCATGTATTTGTATTTGTATCAGGTGGATACACTGTATGATCAGGTGGATCATGTATGATGATATGTATCAGGTAGATGCTTGGTATGCATCAGGTAGATGCATTGTATGATCCGGATGATCATGGATGACGAGCTTCAGGATGTTGCTCCAGATGACATGCAGCAGGATGTTGCAGTGATGTTGATCAGGATGATGTATGGTGAGTATCAGGTTGATACTCTATGGCTGTGGAACAGGTTGTGCAGATAAGCATATAATTTGTGCCCTAGGAGATTTGGAGATAGTCTTTCAAGGTTTTTCCTATGGCATGTAATTTGTACCCTAGGATATCTGGAAAATTCTCTTTCGAGGTTTTGCTTGGGAGGAAATATAATTTGTTCCCTAGGAGATCTGCAGATAGTCTTTCGAGGTTTTACCTATGGCATGTAATTTGTGCCCTGGGATATCTGGCAGATGCTCTTTCGAGGTTTTGTCCTATGGCATGTAATTTGTGCCTTGGGAGATCTGATAGGTTGAGTCGTGTGCTCGTAATCAGTCCTGGGATGCTCTTTTGAGGTTTTTCCATGACCACATGTAATTTGTGCCCTGGGAGATCCGATAGATTGAGCCTTGTGCTCGTAATCAGTCCTGGGATGCTCTTTCGAGGTTTTGTGGTGACCACATGTAATTTGTGTTGATGTATATGTAACTTCGGAATGTATTTCACATATATGTATATTGTATTCCTATAGAGATGGTATTATTCCTCTATAAGGAAGTGTCGTCATTTATATTGTAAGTGTCGTAACTTATACTTGATGGGTTATTAGACCACCTTGTTTGGGGTCGGCCCTGTATAAGTCATGTGGGTCAAAGGGTTATTAGACCACCCTATTGGGGGTCGGCCATGTGGGTCAAAGGGTTATTAGACCACCCTATTGGGGGTCGGCCCACTCAGCATTATGTTAGGTGGTTAAGTTCGAGCCGACATGAGTTAGGTAAAAAGGCAAGTCAAGTCAAGTATAAATAGAGTGCGGGAGGCACTCTATTTGCTCACTCACTTCTCACACATGCTCTCAAGGAGGAGAGGCGCACTTATGGAGGAGGAGGATTGCTGCTAGGTTATGGCTATCTCTATTGGTTGGTTGTATCATTGCTCTATCTATCTCTGAGGAAGTTATTGGGGTTTTTCACCTTTATGGTTTTCCCCAAGTAAATCTTTGTGTCTCTTGTGTGCTTGCATTATTGTCTCCATGTTTGATATGCTGTAGATATGCTGTATATGTTGTTCTCTCAGTTAAGATCCTAGATCATATTGAAGTAAATTCAGAAAATTTAACATGGTATCAGAGCTAGCCTGAAAGAAGGCATGATATGGCATGTATGACACTTGTTGCACTTACGATGCTAGGGCTTGATATAGCAAAAACCAGTCATCGTAGAACTTTCGCTATAAATCCGTTTTGGCGAAGTTTTCGGATCTGAAATTGTTACAGGCCAAAGCTAAGATCTCCAGGTATCTTGTGTCCAAAGGACAACCTCTAATTCGTTGTACTTTGGGATTTATGATCTGTACAATATAGGGTTTCTGCCTCTTCCAGATCTGAGTCAAAATAAGGTGACCTTGGGAAAAAGGTCATATCTTGGGCTAGGAAGCTCCAAATGAAATTTCGTAAAAAGTGACAGGTAGTACACAGTCTGTACTATCTCAGAAAACTTTTTCAGAGGCCGAAGTTGAACCAGTGACACGTGGCACGCCGTACAAGTTCGCTCTCCTGTATTATCCCATAAACAGGTCACGTTGCGACATTTGGCATAACTCTCTCTCAGAGAGTCCAATTGAGGTCAGACCTGTCAGGATGGAAAGGTAACAGGCCGAGCTATCTCAGAAAACGTTTTCAGAGGCCGAAGTTAAAACAGTGACACGTGGCACTCCGTACAAGTTCGCTCTCCTGTTTTATCCCAAAACAGGTCACGTTGCGACATTTGGCATAACTCTCTCTCAAAGAATCCAATTGAGGTCAGACCTGTCAGGATGGAAAGATAACAGGTCAGACTATCTCAGGAAACGTTTTCAGACCCTGTGGATCAAAAATTTCGGAGTTACACCAGAAACAATCAGGTACATATTTCTGTCAAAACAGAATTATTTTTTGGTACCTTCATTCATGGCTTCCGGAATTTAGGGCTTTGGAGAAAGTTGGAATTTTTGTAATCGGAGACCACGGCTGGATGCTACTCATCAAAATAGAAATTTAGAGACCAAGATCAGAATTTTTGGTTGGGCAGAAGGCCGGGCTTGATTAGACCCTAGTTCGGGACTTTGATCAGAAAAGTGGAAAATTAGGGCTTCTGTAAAAATGGGAATTTTTGAAATCTGTGACCACGGCTGGAAGCTCCTCAGAAAAATAGAAGCTTAGAGCTTTGGATCAAACTTTTTGATGGGGCAAAAGAGTGGGCTTCATCAAACCCCAGTTCAGGGTCACGTCCAGTGAATCCGGAAGTTTCAAAGGAAAAATTGAGGAGTGAAACTTTACAGTTTTCAATTTCTGAATATACCAGTTTGATCAGTTCATCAAGGTGCATATTCCTATCCTATCGGAAGGTTGAAATTCAAAGTTTGAATTTTTGGGGTTTCTTTGACAAACCCATATCCAGCTCAAGGTCCAGTTCTTGCAAATCAAGTGGATTGGGTTAATCCTAGAAGAAGATGGATTGATCACCTGCATAAGTGAAAGAAGTTCCTGTCTCAGAGGGAGATGAGGATAAGGCCTTACATAAGAAGATTACAAGCGATCTCGACAGGTATGACTCATCGAGGTATGTTTTGATATTTGTCCATGATTAAGTTTATGGTATGTTTGTCTTCATGTTATTACAGTTGAGTACAATTTTGTTTTTAGATTTGTCGTATCACCTTAACAAAATTATGAATGCATGACAGAAGATATTCATTGGTTAGGGTGTTGACACTTATGATTGTACTAATGCATTATGGTGTTGTATGAGGTTTATGTTGTCTACTAACATGAAAGGTACACCAAGAAAGACAAATCATGTTCTGGTCCAAGAACATATGATCATGATAACATGAGGACAAAGATTCATCCTTTGTCATGGATCTCACAGAAGATCCATTTACGAGGTATGTATAACTTGATTTTATAATGGCTAACCTATGAGATATGCAGGTTACTAGCACAAGTCATTGAAGAAGAAGAAGACATCATGTGAGTATGTTAGACATAAATAGCTAGCATGCTAATCTAGGTATGTTTTTCCTATATCAAGATAAAATCCTACCTTGTGTTAGGATCTTATACTGTTGTTGATAATGATTATTCATGAAGAGTCATAGGTTTGAATAATCATGATTGTATGCATATTATGTTTCTTACCATAATTGATGATATGACTAACCAGAAGAATCATGATGGTATAGGTTTGAATAATCACGGGTTTTATGCATTTTATATCTCTTATCTTGATTGATGATTCAACTAACCTGAAGAGTCATAGGTTTGAGTAATTACAGGTTTAGACATGTTATGTTTCTTATGATTTGACTAACCTTAAGAATTCCACATAAACCTTGAATGGTAATGCTTATTATTTTCTGTTTGAAATGATCATGACTATACATGCTTGAGATTATTGTGTTTTAATAGTATACTAATGAATGTATGATTTTATATATCATGATACTAATAAGCATGCATAGGAACCAAGGATGAATATGAGTTTAAGAACAGTTAATCCAGGAAGCAAAGATCAAGAGGGAGCACACTCCAGTTGTTCCTGCAAGAAAGCAAAGGAACACACTTCAGTAGTTTCTGCAAGGATGCAAATATTCAGAGGAAGTTGACCATCTTTCCACAACAGAAAGGTGTAGAAGAAGCTACTTCAGATTAGGACTCCAGCAGCTCCTGCAAGGAAGCAAAGACTCAGAGGGAGTCCACCCAATGAACAAACAAAGATAAGTATTTTAATCATCATTTCTTGCATACTTGTTTGTTTAAATAATACTGTTCAATAATGTATACAGTGATGTTCCTAGAATTAGGTTGTGTATTATGCATATTAGAATAGTTGCATTGATGAACAGTATACTACTAATATACATGGGTAAGTGGCCTATGGCACTGTACAACATTCCATTGCTACTTATCTAGAATGAAACCTCTTTGCTGACATGTTCGGAGTTGTGCACACTCTTAACAATGTTCTGGTAGAGATAGGAAGGCATCTAGAAAGTTACGGGATATGGATAAATGTTGTATTAAAGCATTGGCTAAGATAATTGCATGACTGTATGACATATTTCTTTATGTGTAAGAATTTGTTCTGAAAATTATGAGATGTTTCTAATCATGCAATTTAACTTGTTGTGTAGGAAAGATCGTATGCCATCTCCTACAAAAGAAGAACTACAACATTTGTTCCAGCAACAAAGATATCTATTGAAGATATTGAAGATATTGAAGTTCCCAGGATCTGGGATGAAGAAATGAAATGCCATGATCCGTCGATCATGAAGAATGATGTTTGGGATGTAATCCCAAGACATGAAGGGAAGTTTGCTATGACTTCCAAATGGAATTATCAGATCAAGCATGTTGCAGATGGCAACATTGAGAAATATAAAAGTGATGAAATAGAAGATGCACCAGATGGATTTCAAGACAGCATGGTGTAGTCACATATATGTGCAGAACTTGGTATGGTAGGATAGACAGCTTTCTATCCAGTTTGGGCTTTACCAAGAGTAAAGCGAATTCCAACCTTTACTACAAGGTTGAGGAAGGCAATCCAGTGTATGCGGATAACCTGTTTGTTACAGGTGAAGATAGATTGATTGCCGACATGCAGCGGAAGCTTACTACCGAGTTCGAGATGAAGAACTTGGGGATGATGCACTATTTGTTTTTGGCATGGAGGTGTGGCAGAGTGCAGATGGAATCTTTCTTGGACAAGGGAAGTATGCAGTAGAAATCTTGAAGAGGTTTGGGATGATGGATTGCAAAGCCATGGCCACACCTATGGCATCGAATCTGAAGCTTCTTTGTGATGCTTCATCTAAGCCAGTTGATGTTTCTATGTATCGTCAGATTATTGGGTCCTTGATGTACCTGACGAACACGAGACCAGATATTTGCTTTGCTGTGAACACATTGAGCCAGTTCCTGACGGATCCGAGGAGTGTTCATCTAGTTGCTGTAAAGCATGTTCTGAGGTACCTGAAGGGTACAGTGGATTATGGGCTCAGATATGAGGCAAATCAAAAGTTTAACCTACAGGGTTATGTTGATTCAGATTGGGCTGGCAGTGCTGCAGATAGGAAGAGCACATCTGGGTGTTGCTTCAGTATGGGATCAGGTGTGATCTCTTGGTTTAGCAGGAAGCAGTCCTGCGTAGCACTGAGTACAGCTGAGGCAGAGTATGTTGCAGCCTGTTCAGCTAGTTGTGAGGCAGTATGGCTACGGAAGCTACTGTCTGAGTTATTTGATCTCCCGTTGGAGGCTACTGGTATCTTCTGTGATAACCAGAGTTGTGTGAAGCTGTCCGAGAACCCAGTGTTTCATGACAGGTCGAAACACATAGAGATCAAATATCACTATATCAGGGATATGGTGCAGAGAGGAGCTGTGAAGCTCCTGTATGTTGCGACGGACGAGCAGATTGCAGATGTGCTGACGAAGCCACTAGCCAGGGTGAAGTTCGAGTACTTCAGAGAGAGGCTTGGCGTTATTCAGATCAAGGACACTTCGAGGAAGAAGTGATGGACACATTTACTGAAGCCATTCCAAGCATGATTGAAGGAGGATCCTTCACATGGCTGTGGATGTAAGCGCTGGATGATGAGCATCAGGATGATGTTCTAGTTTCTGCTTGATATGATCAGTTGGATCATTTTATGTATGTATGTACGCATCATGTTGGATGCTGGATATGATCAGTTGGATCATTTTATGTATGTATGTACGCATCATGTTGGATGCTGGATATGATCAGTTGGATCATTTTATGTATGTATGTACGCATCATGTTGGATGCAGGATATGATCAGTTGGATCATTTTATGTATGTATGTACGCATCATGTTGGATGCAGGATATGATCAGTTGGATCATGTGTATGTATTGTTTATGCATCATGTTGGATGCTTGGACCATGTATCTGTATATGTATCAGGTGGATACATTGTATGATCAGGTGGATCATGTATGGTGATATGTATCATGTATTTGTATTTGTATCAGGTGGATACATTGATGATCAGGAGGATCATGTATGATGATATGTATCAGGTAGATACTTGGTATGCATCAGGTAGATGCATTGATGATCAGGAGGATCATGTATGATGATATGTATCAGGTAGATACTTGGTATGCATCAGGTAGATGCATTGATGATCAGGAGGATCATGTATGATACTTGGTATGCATCAGGAAGATGCATTGATGATCAGGTAGATCATGCAGCAGGATGTTGCAGTGATGATCAGGATGATCATAGATGACGAGCTTCAGGATGTTGCTCCAGATGACATGCAGCAGGATGTTGCAGTGATGATCAGGATGATCATAGATGACGAGCTTCAGGATGTTGCTCCAGATGACTTGCAGCAGGACGTTGCAGTGATTATGATCAGGACGATCATGAGTACATCAGGATGATGTATGGTGAGTATCAGGTTGATACTCTGTGGCCGTGGATCAGGTTGTGCAGATGAGCATGTCTGGGAGATCCTATAGGTCGGAGTTGTGTACCCGTAACAGCCTGGGATGCTCTTTCGAGACATTGTTCTGGGAGGACATGTAATTCGTTGCCCTGGGAGATCTCAGGTCGGAGTTGTGTACCCGTAACATCCTGAGATGCTCTTGCGAGGTTTTATCCTATGGCATGTAATTTGGGCCCTGGGAGATTTCAGGTCGGAGTTGTGTACCCGTAACATCCTGAGATGCTCTTGCGAGGTTTTGCCATGACCACATGTAATTTGTGCCCTAGGAGATCTCAGGTCGGAGTTGTGTACCCGTAACATCCTGAGATGCTCTTGCTAGGTTTTGTGGTGGACCACATGTAATTTGTGCCCTGGGAGATCTTAGGTCGGAGTTGTGTACCCGTAACATCCTAAGATGCTCTTTCGAGGTTTTGTGGTGGGGTCACATGTAATAGCGCCCTGGGAGATCCTACAGGTTGGAGTTGTGTACCCGTAATATCCTGGGATGCTCTTTCGAGGTTTTGTGACGCACGTAAAAGTCCTGAGGATTCCACAGTATGGCCAGTGATGATGAAGACCTGCAGGTGGTGGGCCTACATCCAGTATGAAAAAGGACTGGCTCTGTAGAACTTCCTATGACGAGTAGAGACAGAGATTGGACGAGATAGCAGCAGCAGTGACGATGATGATGACTCAATGACGATTATCTAGTGACGATGATCCAGAGAAGATGACTTGTGCTAGAAGAACTATGCTGAGAAATACCTTCCTAGTTAAGAGGGAGTGTTGATGTATATGTAACTTCGGAATGTATTTCACATATATGTATATTGTATTCCTATAGAGATGGTATTATTCCTCTATAAGGAAGTGTCGTCATTTATATTGTAAGTGTCGTAACTTATACTTGATGGGTTATTAGACCACCTTGTTTGGGGTCGGCCCTGTATAAGTCATGTGGGTCAAAGGGTTATTAGACCACCCTATTGGGGGTCGGCCATGTGGGTCAAAGGGTTATTAGACCACCCTATTGGGGGTCGGCCCACTCAGCATTATGTTATGTGGTTAAGTTCGAGCCGACATGAGTTAGGTAAAAAGGCAAGTCAAGTCAAGTATAAATAGAGTGCGGGAGGCACTCTATTTGCTCACTCACTTCTCACACATGCTCTCAAGGAGGAGAGGCGCACTTATGGAGGAGGAGGATTGCTGCTAGGTTATGGCTATCTCTATTGGTTGGTTGTATCATTGCTCTATCTATCTCTGAGGAAGTTATTGGGGTTTTTCACCTTTATGGTTTTCCCCAAGTAAATCTTTGTGTCTCTTGTGTGCTTGCATTATTGTCTCCATGTTTGATATGCTGTAGATATGCTGTATATGTTGTTCTCTCAGTTAAGATCCTAGATCATATTGAAGTAAATTCAGAAAATTTAACAATTTGTGCCCTGGGAGATCCGATAGGTTGAGCCTTGTGCTCATAATCAGTCTTGGGATTCTCTTTCAAGATTTTGTGGTGGGGTCACATGTAATAAGTCTTGGAGATCTGGATAGGATGAAAAAGGCCTGAGATGCTCTTTAGAGTTCTTGCTAGTCAAGAGACTCTTTTAAGGTTTTGTGACGCACGTAATAAGTCCTAAGATTTCCACAGTATGGCCAGTGATGACGAAGACCTACAGGTGGTGGGCCTACATCCAGTATGAAAAAGGACTGGCTCTATAGAACTTCCTATGATGAGTAGATTCAGAGATTGATTGAGATAGAAGCAGCAGTGACAATGATGATGAATCGATGACGATTATCCAGTGATGATGATCGAGAGAAGAAGACTTGTGCTAGAAGACCTGTGTCGAGAAATGCCTTCGTAGTTAAGAGGGAGTGTTGATGTATATGTAACTTCGGAATGTATTTCACATATATGTATATTGTTTCCTATAGAGATGTTATTATTCCTCTATACAGAAGTGTCGTCATTTATATTGTAAGTGTCGTAACTTATACTTGATGGGTTATTAGACCACCTTGTTAGGGTCGGCCCTGTATAAGTCATGTGGGTCAAAGGGTTATTAGACCACCCTAGTGGGGGTTGGCCCAGTCAGCATTATGTTAAGTGGTTAAGTTGAGGTCGACCTAGTTGAGTAAAGGTCAAGTCAAGTTAGTGTATAAATAGAGAGTGTGTCTCTCTCATTTTACACATTCTATTCTCTCACTCACACTTGGGAGAGTGGCACACTTGTGGAGGAGGAGGCTCTGCTGCTAGGAGAAGACTATCTCTTGTATTCTGGTTGTATCATTGCTATATCTATCTCTGAGGAAGTTATTGGGGTTTTTCACCTTTATGGTATTCCCCAAGTAAAATCTGTGTCTCTTGTGTGCTTGCATTATTGTGTCCATGCTTGATATGTTGTAGATATGTTGTACATGTTGTTCTCTCAGTTAAGATCCTACATCAGATTGAAGTAAATTCTGAAAATTTAACAGGCCTTGTATGAGTCATGTGGGTAAAAGGGTTATTAGACCAGCAAGTGTGGGGTCGGTCCGAATTAATTTAACCATGGGTTAAGCTAGACTGTTGAAGTTCGCATAGGTGCCTATGATGCATTCAGTAGCGCTGCTGCTAAACCGATTAGTGAGCTTTTGGGAGCTGGACATTCAGGCATTTAGGGTGCAGGGAGAGAGGGTGGATATCACCCTCGTAGATGTATACTTCTTGACGGGGTTTCCCTGTCTGGGTAGGGTGGCTGATACGCAGCCACGAGTATCCGCAGATGTGGATATGGAGGATATGTTGGAGCGGTACTGCGTTCTGGAGGCTAGGGTGCAAAGGAATGCACTTCAGGTGGTGGACCTGCAGGAGCTAGCAGTACAGGCAATTGTGGCATGCGTGGTTCACGTTTTGGGGTCCCAATCACCTGAGAAGGTGTCCGGGGGCCAGATGCAGCTGGTGGAGCAGGTGCTGGATGGTGTATATTATGCCTGGGGCTAGATGTTCCTCACTTGTGTTCAGCGGTAGCTGAAATCGGTGAAGGAATATGGAAAGGGATTCTGTTATGGATCCTTTCTTTGTGCCTTCTTCATGGAGCGGGTACCTACACTGCAGCCGCGGGTGCCGGTCAGGGCGGGAGGACTAAGGGAGCCGTGCATGGTGCGGTGGGGAGAGATGATGCGCCGACGAGGTGGCGGTGAGGTTGGGAGATACTTCACCCAGGAGCTCTACCTTCAGTGGTTGCAGATGCCACTGACACTGGATGATTATCCATACAGAGATATGGACTACACTGGGGATCCGGAGGCACCACGGCCGCTAGGGCAGGTGTGGGGACCAGATGGTACGTATTGATTTGTTTGATTGTTGTTTATGTCAAGTCTTTTGTATTATAGGTTTTTGATATGCTATTACTGACTGATGTATGATCTATAGATGTTGGCCCGAGACCACCACCAGGACATGTAGCACGCAGGGGGCATGTGGCGATACCAGCCCTGCCAGGCCAAGGGGAGGTGCATCGATGGGACACTAAGGGGACTTTGGATTCTGTACAGATGCTTCTGGATCGGTTGCTGGTTGGAGTGACTGATGATGGGTGGTGGGACGTGGATCCAGAGGTGATTCAGTATTGTCTGAGGGCGCCACGGGAGTTTCGATTGATCGCGATCCGGGTGGCTATTTTGGTGGATAGGGGTCACGCACAGGAGCCTGCAGGGGATGAGGAGCTGCCGGAGGAGGAGCGGGGTGAGGACTCAGAGACAGTTGATGCAGGAAGTGACGGAGGGTATGACTCTCAGTAGGGAGTGCAGGGGACTCCCCCCCGATTTTGTAGCTACGGCATGTATTCTATGAGGCGTATTAATGTATAGATATTTTTTGTATATCTGAGTACAGGGGTACTCAAGACATGTGTAGCATATTGACAGTTATTTTTTGATATATATATATGCACATGGATGCACCTTTTTGCGATGATGATTTAGTGTATGCACGTGGATGTGCTTATTATTTGTTATATGTTTGTACCGCACGTGGATGCAAGTAGTGTAGGATGATGGGCACATGGATGCCCCTTGGGTATTTTATGTTATGCAACATGATGTATGTAGGATCAGGCACGTGGATGCCCCTGTATAGTAACGTGTTTTTATGTTATTAAACATGGATGCAAATGTTTATGTGATGATAGGCACGTGGATGCCCTTGGCAATCTTTTTGGATTTTGATATATTTTTTATGGGATGCGATGGGATGATGATGCATGATGGAGGTTTTACATGGTGTGATTGATGTGCCACTCTAGGATGTTGTTAGCAATTTGATCTGCGACACTATTCTGAGCTCTTGGGACATGGGTGAATGTGATGGATTCAAATTGTCGGCTGAGTTGTTTTGTGCGCAGGAATTTTCTAAAGAGGCAGGGATCAAGCACCTGGTAGTGGTTGTTGAGCTAGGAGACAAGTAGCTTGGAGTCAAGGAACACATGAAGGTGACATATGCCCATCTGGAGGGCAGTAGTCAGGAGGCTGGTCACAGCATCATACTCCGCCTGGTTATTGGTAGCAGTGCCTATACATATTCTGCCAAGGTGAATTAATTCATGTGAAGGGGAATATATGACCCATGTTGCAAAAGCCAGGTTTGGAGACTAGCGGCTTTCTCCATCAACGAAGCCAATGTAATGAGGTGGAAGATGGTCCATCTGTGATCATGCAAAAATGATGAATGTAAGATTGCGGTAAAAAAGGTGAAAAACAAAAAGAGAGCAAACTGTACAATGCGGACCAATGGGGGCCGCGGGTTTGTTTAGGGATAAAAGCGTTTAAGATACAACCCATTACGGGGGTTGCGCAAAGGGTGGCCTTCTGAGTCAGTTAAAATGTATGCCCCGGTGCCGAGGCATGTCTGCACGATGTAAGGGCCTTTCCACATGGATTCAAACTTTCCTTTACTAGTCTTGTCGTGGGCTTGGTCATAGGCGAGGACGAGGTCCCCTTCACGGAAAGTTCGAGGGTGGACATGTTTTTCGTAACTAGCTTTGGAGCGGTTCTTGGCGGCTTCAATGGTCTGGAGAGTGGCACGATGGTCTTCATTAGCGTGTTCTAGCGATAGCAGACGTTGCTCGAGTGGGCAGGTTTTTAGGAGAAGCTCGACGACGATGTGTAAGGCAGGTATCTGACACTCGATGGGGAGGACAGACTCTACACCGTGAACTAAATGAAATGGGGTAAAATCGGTGGCGGTTTTTGTGGATGTACGGTAAGCCCATAAGGCAGGGAACAACATGTGGTGCCAATTGGACTTATGCCAGTCAACAGTGCGTTGGAGGATGGTTTTTAAAATTTTGTTAATGGCCTCTACTTGGCGATTCCCTTGGGGGTAGTAAGCAGAGGAATACTGATGTTCGAACTTCAGTAGGGTGGATAACTCGCGCCAAAGGGAATATTCGAAGTGTGAACCATGGTCTGAGACCAACTGTTTGGGGACCCTGAATTGAGTGATAACATGGTTAAAAAAGAAACGGGCAGCGGTGTTAGCTTTACAATTGAAGGTGGGCATGGCTTCATCCCATTTGGTGAAGTAATCGACGGCGACAATGATGTACTTATGGCCATTGGCAGATGAGGGTTTACATTCCATGAAGTCGATGGCCCACTTACAAAAGGGGCCAACGGTGATGACTGGGTGTAATGGAGCGGGTGGTGTCCGGGCCTTGGGGGAAAAAAGTTGGCAATTATGGCAATGTTTGACCACTGTGATGCAGTTGGTAAAGAGTGTGGGCCAGAAGTATCCGGCGCAGATGACCTTTTGGGTGGTGGCCATTCCAGAGAAATGTCCACTACAGGCACTGCTATGACAGTCATTGAGGACGTGTTCGGCTTCCTCGTGTGTAAGGTAACGACGGAGAATCGTGTCAACCCCTCGCCAGTAAAGGACATCACCTAAGAGGAGATATCGAGAGGCCTGGTGACGGATACGACAGCGTCCATCATGACTGATGTTGGGTCGGAACTTCTGCGTGCGAAGGTATAACAAAATATCACCATACCATGGGTCATCATACAAGATGATGAACAAGTGATTGTTGGGTAACTCATCGGAGATTTGTGGGGACGGCAAAAGGGAGGGGAGATCAGTGATGAGTTGGGCAATCACAAGGGCTTTAGTGCTCTTAGGGGTTCTGAAAGTGAGGTCATATTCTTGGAGGATAATTACCCATTTAGCAACGCGACCTTGCAGGAGGCGTCGGTTTAAGAGATAGACCATGGGGTTGGAGTCGGCGACAACGGTGGTATGACTGAGTAAAATGTAGTGTCACAATTTTTGGACGAAAAAGACCACAGCAAGGGCTAGTCTTTCCTAATATGGGTAACGTAGGGGTGGGCCAGACAAGGTGTGGCTGACATAATAAATGACATGCTCCTAGCGAGCGGCGTCTTCTTGAACAAGGACTCTAGACACGGCATAATTGGATGCCGAGATGTAAAGGATGAAGTCCTGAGAGAAATCCGGAGGGGAGATCAAAGGAGCTTGTGTGAGAGCTTTCTTGAGGGCTTCAAATGCAGCTTCTGCTTGCTCATCCCAAACAAAGGGTATGTGGGTACGAAGCAGGTGTAAGAAACCATGAACGGTGGTGGCATAATCAGGAATGAAGCGATGGAGGAAATTAGATCGCCCTGTAGACTCTGGAGCTGCCGAAGCGTGCGAGGAGAGGGAATGTCTATGATGGCTTGGACTTTCAGGGGATCAACAGCAATTCTTTCTGGGAAACAATGAAACCCAACAATCGGCCTGCCGGAACGCAAAAGGCACACTTGTGTGGGTTCAAGCGGATTTGATATTTGCAACAATGTAGAAAGACTTGTCGGAGGTCGTTAAGGTGGTCTGATCGTTTCTAGGAATGAGCTATAAGATCATCAAGATAGACTAGCAAGATATGGACCAAGTCATGAAAACAATAGGTCATGGCCCGCTGGAAGGTGGCACCAGCATTTTTGAGCCTGAAAGGCATGACGTGATAGGCAAAGGTGCCCCATGGGGTGGTAAAGGCAGTCTTGTACTGATCCTCCTTACGGATATGAATCTAGTTGTATCCAGAAAAACCGTGCATGAAAGATAGGACTTCATGCCCCCCACACGCATCGATGAGTTGGTCAATAAATGGCGTGGGGAAGTTGTCTTTGGGACATGCTCAATTTAAATCGCGGAAGTCAATACATACTCTGATGGTGCCTTGTTTCTTGTTAACAAGGACGAGGTTTGAAACCCAAGTGGTATATGCAATAGGATAAATGAATCCTGCCTTGCGAAGTTTCTCAATCTCTGCTTTAACAGCAGGGAGCTTTGAGGGATGAATGGGGCATTGTTTCTGGCGAACGGGGGGTACATCTGGCCATGTGTCAATGTGGTGCTCTATAATAGCGGGGTCGAGACTAGGCATTTCGGTATAAGACCAGGCAAAGACATCACGGAACTCTTGGAAAAGTTTTTTGTACTCTCCAATCTCATACTCACTGCAGGAGGCTCCTAATGTAATGATTTCAAGAGCACCAGGTGGGTTAGAGATATCGATGTGGATGACAGGTGAGATGTTGGCCATGTTACCCTCCTCAAACACATCAGGAGCGGGAATGGGATCCTTAAACCAGTTGACTTTGGTGGGAAGGAAATCTTTGGACTCAACCAAAAATTGGGTGGCAGTGGTGGAGGATGACTCTTCTGGGAGGAAATAGGAATGATGGTGCATGTCTTCCCAGGGATAATCCGGGGCAGTGAGAGCCTCTAGAATCTCCTCATCATTGTGGAAAATTTGAGTTGTCAAATCAGTTGATGAGGGAGTGGTAGTCAAAGAGATCATATAAATGGTTTTAATCTCTCCGGATGAGGGTGATACTGGGGGGTGGATCTCCTCAATTGTGGGGGGTGCCGTCTCAAGGTCCAAATTATTCATCTCGTAGAGAGCTACTCTGTAATCTGGGAGATTAGGACAATGATGTGAGTAATGGCCATAAATACCATAGATTGGACAAGGACGGTTGGTATGCAGTGATTTATCACGAGGCTTAGGGGTTGGATCGAGTTTGACAACCAGGATTGTGGGGTCATCGTCAAGCATTTGCATGTGTTCTTGTAATGCAGGTAATTGTGGACATTGATGAGTCGGATGACCTAACTCATCACATAACAAGCATTTGGGAGGAGCACGAAACACAGGGGGTTTTTTAACTATTTTGGGTGGGGGTACAGCAGTGTATGGTTGTGGGCCTCTGTACCTAGTGTGCTTGATAAGAGGGGGGGGATTCGTAGATGATGAAGGGGTAGTGACACCAGGAGGTGGTTGACTAGTAGTGGCAATGGGTTGCACCAGTTGTAGGACAACATTTTGTGTCGGCGGGGGAACGAGAGGAAAAATATACCACACGGGTAATCCTAAGGTTAACTCGGGGAGGCTGAGAGTAGCCATAACTGGGGCACTTACTAATCTCAAGGGAGGGAATAGGAAGGGGATTGTGTGGATGGGTGTAACACCAATATGACTAGGGACCAATGGTGGTTTGGCTAACAAGGGCGGTTGATTGTTGGGTGTTTGTGTACTGTGGGAAAGGGTACATAGGTCAGATGCTTCAGTCGTGGGTGACGGGGGTGGAATGGATTGGAATGTTGAGTTCATCGGCGTATCTGAGTAAACTCCGGGTCCCACGGAGGAAACAAACGAGGTAGTTTCACCACAAACAGGTTGTTCAACCATGGGGAGGACATTTTCAGGTGCAGCGGGGGCATTGGGATCATAATAGTTGAGTTGATCGACCTTGACCACGCGTCTGTCATGGGGGAACATCATGGTATAAAAAACGGATGAGGAAACTGACCTCATGGCATACATGTAGCTACGGCCAAGTAAGAGGTTATAATCAAGTTGGGCATTGATGACCTCTATGTCAATGAGCACGATTTTTCCAGCCAACTGGATGGGGACATTAGCTAAGAGACCTTGGGGTTGAGCTGAACGGCTATCATAGGATCGCAACGCAGTGGTGGACTACGGGAGAGTAGGGGATCCCAATTTCTGCCAAACAAATGTGGACATAATGCAGGTAGAGGCACCTTCATCGATAATGCACCGATGGATGACAAGATTCCAAATGGAAACAGAAACTTGGAATGCTAAAGTGGAAGGCAGGTGTGGTTCGGACTGGTCCAAATCGAAGGCCATCAGTCGTGAATCATTTGGGTCAATAGCACCAATGGCGGAGAGCAAAGTCTTGCACTATGAAGGACAGTTTTTCAAGACTTCTAATGCAGACATGGCTGTGGGAGACTGGACTAAGTCATCTACAATGTTGTAATTTGACGCAGCGCGAGCATTGGGATTATTGTTGATGCGGAGAAGTGGGAAGCAAGGTGCTTTGGAGGCACCATCGAGTGGAGCCGAAGGTATACATAACGTCTAATCAGTGGGATGAGCGTTAGTGTTTTTGTCGGTGGGAGGGGCTTCAGGGGTGGAGCCGTATTGGTTCCGACGGGTTTGGAGGTTGACATCGGTGGATGACATCATTAACAAGTGATGGGTACCTGAGTCTAACATGGGTTGATCAGGGGCAGCATAAGTGATCTGCTGTTGTGGTGGCGCGTTTCCTTGAGGGGGAGCCAACAGCTGAGTGTTCACTACGCCTTGGGTTGGTAAGGGTTTTTGCAGTACCAAAGGCTGATGTTGAGGTGGTGGGGGGTTGGGTGGCGCCTGAGGAGCCACGTGCCCTTGGCGATGGGCATCATCAGTCCAGAGTTGTCGATCTCGCTCCAAATGTGGGAAAGCATGTGTGTAGTGGCCATAGACCCCGCAAATAGAACAAGGATGGTTTGTTCACAAATTAGGATTTTTGGCCTGCTTAGGCGGCCGATCAGGGTTCTGGTTGGCAGGTGCCATGTTATTGTTGTTTGGGGGATTGGTAGGTTGACTGCCTTGGTCTAGAGGGGAGTTATTCCCACAGTTATGGCCTTTGCCATGGTTTTGTTGGCGCTGGTTATTTTGGTTCTGTTGCGGATTCTGTTGGGCATACACTTTCCCTTGGGCAGCGGGTGGGTTCTGGGGTTGTGCAGGTGCGGGAGCAGGCTACAGTGGATAATAAGTAGGTGGAGGCTGCGCAGGTGCTAAACCTTGTGGGGGTTGCTGATACATCTGCGGAATGGGTTATGGGTTTGTCGCAGGGGCTGCCTGTGGCGGGTAACAAGCAGGTTGGGCTTGAGAGGACACAAGAGCTGGTGCAACCTGCGGGTGGTAATATGGCTGAGGGGCGACTGGGGGGGCGTAAGCGGGGGATGCATGACCAAATCACTGAGGTGGACATGAGGGTCCGTGGGAATGGTCATGATGTGCCATGGGATTATACGAATGGGTTGCTCCGGATTGAGATGTAGCCCATGAAAGGTCGGGGCTATGGCTAGGACATGCTATGGAAAAGGGTTGAGGATGCGAGGCAATACGGCCAATGATGCTATCTGCGGCATGGGATGCCCCTGGCGCATCGTGTCAGGAGAAATCGCCATGAGGGGATTTAGGTATGATGGAATACAGATAACCCAATTGGGCATAAATAAGGTCAAATTGTTGGGCTTTGAGGATGGCCTCTTCTTCGGACTGGGGTCGTTCAGATGCCACATCCTTGGAAATGACAGGAAGGAGGGATTTTAGAAACCAATCTAAGAAGATACAGTCGTCTAACTTGATTTTGCAGAGGCTGCAGCGTCAACGCCACTCATGAATGTGGTCTATGATGTGGGTAGCCGTGTTCTGTTTACAAGACAGTAGGATCTCAACTCCTGCGTCATAGTGGACAGATAACTAAAAGAACTGCAGGAAAGTCGAGGCAAGGGAAGTAAAGGTGGCATGGGTCCCATGGGGCTGCTCGATGTACCACTTAGCTGCAGAGCCAGTGAGGGTGCGTTGTAACAAACGGAGGCGGACAGAGTCATCCACTATGGAGTTGGAGGAACACCATAGATGGAAGGACATAATATGGTTTTGGGGGTCTTCAACTGCCTTGCCCTCAAACTTAGGGATGTCGGAGGGGAGTTTGGTGTGCATGTGAGGCCACGTAGGGTTGTGTCTGATGGGATCGTTAGTCAATCTAGCTAGGTCAGGAAGGTTGAGACTAGCCATGAATGGCAAACTAGTAGAAGGATGTGACATACTAGCGGTGGTGACCATGTTGGGGCCAATGCCCCCAAGTGGAGGAACGAAAGTGGTATGGGATGGTCCTGCACCGCCAAGGGTAGTGTGAGTCCATGATGGAGTGGCAATAGGTATGCCAGCTACTGGAATGGGTGCAGTGATCGGAATGGTAGATGTGGGCCCCATCGAGGGCATAACCAAAGCAGGTGTGGTAGCTGGTGTGGTGGTGGATGCTCCACCAATAGTCCCTACAAAGAAAGGGGTGGAAGTCATGCCAGCCATGGGGCTGGTTGGTGCAATGTAAGTGGGGTTCTTGGACTCTGCCTCAGAATCAAAGGTAAAATAAGGGGTGTCTAGATCGGGTGACGGAGTTCTATGCCATTGACGAGTGGAGTCAAGTGACAAGGCTCGAGATCTATGATGAGTGGTATCAAGTGATGAATATCTACGTCTATGACAGGTGATGTCAAGTGAACCGTCCTGTGGGGGCTCGCCCCGGAGGCACCGAGAATGTCTCGGGGACTCAATGGTGACAGATGGTGTCAAGTATCTGGGGGTTGTGTTGAGTGAAAAACAGCTCAAAAACCCTAATGCAACCGAGTGTGCAGAAGGAGAGCTCAAAAAATATGGCACTCAGGCCAACAACCAACTCAAAACACTTACTGTAACAGCTGTGCTACAATAAGTGGAGTATCAACAGAAATGGTCAGAATACCAACAAGCAAAAGGTTTCCTATAAAATAAAAATAGTGGACTCACTAGACCAAAAGGAGGTAAGGGAGCATGCAAACACCTAGCTAAATAGTATTCTGACTCAACTAGACATATCCTCTGCAAGGTGATGAAATCCAAGTCAGACAATATGGATAGTAGAGCCAAGTGGCTAAAGATATCCCCCTACCGGGAGGTACACCGGGTGGTCAATCCTAGAAGAAAAGCAACTAAGATACCCCGTTCATGACACGTTCGATTGGGTGAATCTGCCATTTGGTTCTACCGCCGCTGTATCTCCATACGGGTGATACACCGAGAACTGCGAAAGGTATCCTTCGGTTACTGAATGGATTGTGGTATTCCACTTAGGCTTCCGGAACCAGTCTGGCGACTTCAACCCTCCTAGGGGAGAGGCCTTCCCGATAAATTGGTTTTAAACCGTGTCAAAAAATACTAGGGGATTTTGGTTCCCTAATGGACAATAGCTATGTCTCAAGTGTAAGCGACCGAGGGGTGTTATTTGGATTCCTATCCCCCCGATCCTACCTAACTACAAAAATTCTTATGTGTTCCCCAAGTGGAGTTAGAATGTTAGTTGTGTTAAGTAGTATTTTCAGGGCTCACTTGAATTAGGTGACAGAGTGTGTGCGTGTGAGATGATGAACCCAAGTAAAAGTGCCACGGGGTGGGAAACTTTCTAACCAAAAATAACAATATAGAATTTAAACTTTGAAATGCAAAATATTCTCTTTTCAATTAAAATACTGAAATTTTTAAAAAATATTCTGTAAATGGAACAAAAATAATACTGTAGAAAAAAGGCTGTAGGGAAGTATGGTTGCAGATAGGACAGATGGCTGTGCAGGTGCAGAAAATATTGCAGCAAAGTGCTAGGTTCAAAATAGTGAAAAAAGTGAAGAAAACAGACCGCGGGTCTGTGGCAAATCTGGGCGGTCGGACCGTGGGAAACAGTGCAACAGTCGTAGACGGGTTGCGGGATTTTGGCCGAAAGACGCAGTCGGACCATGGGAAAAAGATCGAAAGTCGTAGGCAGGTTGTAGGAAAATGGCTGAAAGCCACAAGCGGGACGCGGGAAAATGGCCGAAAGACGCAGGCGGGTTGCAGAAAAATGGCTGAATGCTGTAAGCGGGATGCGGGAAAATGGCCGAAAGACGCAGGTGGGTTGTAGAAAAAATGGCTGAAAGCCGCAAGCGGGACGCGGGAAAATGGCCGAAAGACGCAGGCGGGTTGCAGAAAAATGGCTAAAAGCCGCAAGCGGGACACGGGAAAATGGGTTAACAGTCGCGGTCAAACCGCACGAAACAAGCTAATAGCCGCGGTCAGATCGCAGGTAACATACTGGAAACTGCCGGTAGGTCGTCGGAAACAGTCTGAGAGCCGCGGTCGGATCGCAGGTAAATGCCTGAAAGACGCAGTCGAAACACAACTGTGGGGGGAAAAAGATGCGGTTTACGGTAGTCGAAAGGGAAAGCCGAAAGGAAAAAACAAAAAAATATTGCAAAAAATTAAAAACGTTTAAAACTTTAAAACTATAACCAGAAATTCAAAGGAACACAAGGGGAGTCGCCAAAACTGTGGCTAGGATTTTCACCCTAGCTTGTGCAAATGAGCACCTACTAAGGAGAAGGGACTCCTTAGTAGCAGTTTAGAAAAACAGTAAATGAAAGACAATACAGTAAAATGGTAATTATTCTAAGCATGTGCATAAAACAGAAAAGACAAGATAATAAAAATGGTTTTTGTATTAATTATACCTCCAATGTGAAGGTTGGTGAAGCCTTTGCAGCAGTCCAAGAGGGTTGCTTCCAAGCTTCTAGTTTTGCTCCTTTCTCTTTCTCCAAAGGGATTTGGAAATTGGCCAAAGGGGCACTCAAATGTGAAAGTAGCTCAAGGGTGAGCAAGGGTTTCAAGAGTGATTTTGGCAGAGTAAGGGTGTGTTTGACTGTGGATGTGAAATGAGGGGCCTCCATCACCTATTTATAGGTTTTTAGTGGTGGAGTGTTGGCCCATGGTTTTGGGCACCATATGGTTTAGGTCAGCTGTATAGGGTTTTTGCTTCCTTTTTCCCTCTTTTTCCTCTTTTGTGTATTTTTTTATTTCCTTTTTAGAGGGTTTTTGTTATTTTGGAGGAATTTTGGATTTTTTTTTGGGGGGGGGAAATGGGTTTTTTGGCCTTTGGGAGGCTTTTTAATGGGTTTTTAAGGTTTTGGAGGCAAATATGGTAGGAAATATGGACAAATGAGTCATGTAATGGGGTAGATGAGGTAGTGAGCACTTTTTGGGTGTTAACAGGTAGAATGAGTAGAGCAAGTCCAGCAAGACTTGGTGAAGGAGTCATATTCAGAAGGAATATCGAGTGAGTTAAGCCAAAGGAAGAGAAAAGTGCCTGGTTTGACGATGAGACCCCGGCTAGTCCATATAGAGCCGATAAATGTAATATTCCCAACTGATGAACTTGTTGAAAGTGCGAAGAAGCTCGCACACCTGGATCTCAATGTAGGAATGCTACCCATCGACGAACTACACAATCTACATTTGCAGGTTGTGGAAGAGATCAAAGATAGAGACATGATTTTGTATAACCAAAATCAAAAGATAGAAGACAGTTATAAGGAGCTGCAAAATGAATGCGCTCTGAAGACAATTGAGATTGCATATGCGCAGGAGAAGCACAACAAGTTGAAAAATGTCGTCGCTGGATTTTGCACGAAGATCCCAGACTAGTAGAAAAGCTAGAAGTTGAAGAAACCATCATAAATATTGGTGCAGCCATGGACAATCTTAAGGCATAAATGGTGGACATGGAGATCACCTATAAAGAGAAGATTGATAACTTAGAATCTTGGCAGCAACTAGGCACTCCACAGAATGAGAAAGAAGCACGAGCTTAAGAGTTGAAGGAATCCACAGAAAACATCTCCGTAGATGTGGCGAGATATCAATACCTACTTGAAGAAGTCACCAGAATTTGGGTTGTGTTGCAGGAGGATCCAGAACTACAGAAGATTCAGGGTGAAGTTTAACAAAGGCAGAAGGATCTCGACTCTTTGAACCTGGCTATGAAGTATTTTCCACCAAGGAAAAGGATAGAGAAATTTGCAGAAATGAAAGAGCTTCAGAATGAATTGAAAGCATTAAGAATGAAGGAGGCTTATGCTTTGTCGAAGTTACAGCCCATCCAAGAAGAAGCGTTGGCTATTTCCGGGGAGATTGAGGAAAATTTGCAGGAACTCTGCACAATGGAGAATATAGTGAAGGAGCATCTTCAGGAAGCCGTCTCAGAGGAGATGCTTGAAAAAATTAAGGAGTTTGAGCAAGAGACTAAGGAAATATTTGCAAGGCTTAGTGCAACTTTCGAGGAATTCCCTGCGAAGTCAAACATGCCAGGGGATGTGCAATTGAAGCAGCTCAGTGAAAGTGGCTCGGGGGAGAGCCACAAGTGATTGTTAGGGGCCTATTTGGAGAAGCCCAGGTGGAAGAAGTTTTGATGGTGAAAGTACAAGTTAGGCGAGGCCTAACATCAGCCGATTTTGGGAGAATCAACTCCTTAATTCCCAGGAGAAGGGTATGAAGTGATGCAAAGTTGGCAGGAAAGGACCTGTCCCCCTAGTAAAGATGAAGTCCTAAGGATGGTCAAAGTAGTTAGAGCAGTTATGAATGAAGCAGCGGACTATCAGCTATAGGAGCAAAGAGTAAAGAAGCAGAATGGTTCAAAGGAAACACCATGCCAACATCAGAGCTGCGTGGTCAAAACTATGATTGTCAGAAGAAGCATCAGAGCCAAAGAAGCGACGCAAAAGGACAGCAGAGCTCCAGGGAAGTAAAGAAAAATCATGGTCAATAGGAGAACCATGCCATTTTTGTTATAAGGGTACTATTGGGGTTGTCCCATAGTTATTGTAAAGATGTGACCTTCGGGAACAATCTATATAAAGGGAAATTTTGTATAAGGAAGGGTTGGAACTTAGTTATATTTGGGGAGATATTTTGTTAGGATTTTGAGAGATCTAAGAGAGGAAAAATACTCTACAGTTGTATGCACAGAGATCTATTGTAGAGAAGAGTCTCCAGCTGAGTGCGTAGACTAGAACTGTTAAAACCTTCCTTGTGATATAAAGAACAGTTCTTGTGGACGTAGCTCCCATCTGAGGGGTGAACCACGTAAATATCTATGTCATGCGATTGGATCCATGTTATACTTTGTGTTCATGTATTTTTATGCTTATATATGTATTTTAATATGAATTTGAATGAGAATGATATGTTGAGTAGTGGAACACACATGTATGAATGAATGAAGTGTTAATGAATGTGATGAATGTGTAGCTATAAAGATATAAATAACAGACATTCAACGTTGTCTATAACTATTGGTAATTGTGTCATGTGAAGTCCCGTATTCATGTCATTATGCGCAGTAGAAGCGAAGTAGAAGAACTTCACGAAGTTCAGTATCCCACATCCACGCATCACCAAGTTACAGAAACCTGATTTTGTAACCACCCATCTTCGCCTTAGGTGAGACTTCAGATTGTCTGCAAGTTGATGTCAAAAGGGCCGATGAATAGAGGGGTTTTGTTGTTTCTTCGATGTAACTTATCCAAACCTGGGTCAGTCCCAAAACAAGAGTAGAAGGCCAACAAAGATTGCAATAGCAAGGATTCCCTAGTTCCCTGAATCTAGGTTGAAAAAGTGGCTTAATTCTCAGATTCATTGAGTTCATTAGTTAGAAAAACAAAATTCCTTATTATCTCTATTTCAAGCACATTACTTGGAATTGTTGAAAAGGGTTTTTCATGTTTTAAAATAATCGCTTCAGAACCTTTGGAAAAACTAAAAATTATTAATGCTTGTGATTTCTTGGTTTTGAAAAGTTCATTGTTCATTTCCTTGAAAATTTTAAGCACGTTTAGGCCTTCTCAAAGTATGCCAAAAGATATTGAAAGCTCTTATATTTTTTATTTTCTCTCCACTTATTTTGATTCTCATTTCAAAATTAGAGTTATTGCATTCGAAAGGGAAATTTGTCTTTTCATTTTTCGCTCATAGGTTTTCTTAAGTTGAAAAGAAAAAGAAGAAAAAAAAATCAATTTGGTGTATTATTTTCATTTTTGTTGGATTACTGGAAGAGTACTTTTTAGTCTTTTGGTTGTTTTGGAAAATAATATAGAGGTACTTTGCTCATTTTTACTATTGGAAAATAAAATATTTCTCATTACCTTAATTAGTTTCATCGAAAAGAAAACGAAGACTTTCATTTTCATATAGATTAGTTTTGCATCTTGTTTAAATTCCAAGTCTAGACTTCATGGATTCACCTAACTGTACAACTTAAAATCAAGTGGTATCCTAGGTTAAAATTGTATAGAAAGTTGTGTGCTAGGTTAGAGACGTGTTACGACATCTTAAATCATGGTAGCTATCGTTATTTTCCTGCACTACATCCCTGGGGATTGCAATTTTTCCACGTAACAGTCAGTATATCGAACGACCTTTCACATACCTACGGGTATATAGAAAGGTACTTCACGTGCTCGAAAGCATATCGGAAGGCTAATGTCGTACGGTTGTGCATTAGGAAACACCACTACGGATTGAATATCCCACATACCTTGAGTATATCAAAAGACCCCACTAGGATTCCTGAAACCATACAAGTTAACCATTGGTCGTCTTGGCATGGCAATACAACGAGAACAACACTTGGGGAGCTACTACACATGTACTGCCAGGTAGTCGGGTTATACAGTCAGGGGTATGGTCCTAATCCTCCCTGGTTAGTGCTCTGAAATATTGGGTTGAGCATAACTATTGGACCCTGTAGTATATTGCGAGTTGCAACGCCTTGACAATCCCGTGAGGTTCCAGAATTTTGAATCCCATCTATCACACAAGTTTGCATGTGGACTTAGCTTGAGTAGGTCTTGAAGTCTGTTTTTATTTTTTAGGACACTTTTAGGAGAAGTTTTATTTCAGCCACCCTGGTTGAGCGACCCTTAAGAATGACCTGCACGTGGCCAGGAAGCATGAGGGGTACAACAGTTCGACTGAATGAGTTGGATCTGTTATGGCGGAAGCTTAAGAAACAAAATGCACAAATCAGGAATACACTACACAGACATAACACGAATGTACATAGACAATATGTAGGAATGTGAACTGATCTTCTATTATTGGATATAATTTCATGACTTGATGTATGTTACAGTATTATACATGCTTATATATAGATTGTTGAGACGCTTGGGTACTTTCCCATTACGTTCAGTTACAAAAGGAGTTAGAACGGTTCGGTAGTTCAACCATTACAGTCGACTGGAAGACAGAGAGACGGTCTGTCGAAGTTCGACAGTCGCATGTCGCAGATCGATGATGCATGTCGATGTTGTGAAACTGTGAGGTCGCAGAACATGTCGAAGTCATAGAGTTGTCGAATTCAAAACTTGTCGAAGTTGTGTCGACATCGATGACTGGTCAAGGATGTGTTGAAGTTAGCATTCGATAATAATGCCAACTATGATGTGGATCAGACCTCCTTCCTTAAGAAACAATGGTCCCCATTGTTCGCTCATGAAGGTGAAAAAACTTGTCAGTCATTTTAGTAGCAGAGTACCACTTTCCTTTTATTGGGATCTATCCGGATTATGAACATGAAACAAGGGTATTGTGTTCATCCTTGTATGGCATACTCGTCATCCCACAATGGTGTCGCAAGGAAGAGGCTCCTGACAATATGGATCGATGTCTTCGGGTTTTTCTATTTACAAGTTGCTATGTTCCAATAGTGGTGCATGGTATGGTCGAATTATATCCACATTGAATATTGGATGCAGACCCAGGCATGAAGGAATGTCAAGATGGAAAGATTTTTCTCCAATCTGTCGAAGGATATTGTACAGACCATATCGCAAAGGCTTGATATTTTTGAATGGACTGGTGAAGTGCTCCTTCTTGAGATGTAACCAGACCTTATCCCCAACTTGGAAAGAATGAGGAATACGATGCTTTTCGTGTCGGTACTTAGCTTTCTCCTTTTCTCGATGCAACATTTCCTGTGCTTGCTTATGGATGTCGCAGATTTGATCTCGGAACTTCAAAGCTTTATCAACTTCTTGTTGGCTGTAGTCGGTGTCGACATTTGGCTATGTCGAGGAGCGGATCAAGTAGACAGGCACTGAGGGTTGAAATCTGTAACATATCTGAAATGGACTCTTTCCTATAGATTTGTGCTAATCACGATTGTAACTGTGTTGTATGTATGGAATACTTTCATCCCATGTGCATCAATGCTTGTGGTTGTACATGTGAAGAAGTTGTACGACCAAGCAATTCACAACTTCCGCCTGTCCGTCAGTTTGAGGATGGAAATATGTCGACAATGAGAGTCGTGTGTCTAGTTATAGCCAGATATGGAATCTCGGTCGGAAGTAATGGTTGTGGGTAAACCAAAGTGTTTCCAAACATGTGTGAAGAAGAGTTGAGCAGTCTGTTGCGTTGTCGTGGTCTTCTTGCATTGTATGAGAATGGCCATCTTGTAAAATATGTCGACTACTACTAAGATCGCATCGTGTTGATGTTTAGTGGTAGGATATCCCATCAATTAGTCCATAAAAATAGATTCCCATGGTCGACTAGGTACTGGCAGAGGTGTGTACAATCCCTATCGTCGATTAGGCGGTTTAGCAATGGCACAAACCACGCATGATCGAATGTACTTGTTGACGTCAATTTTAAGTGTAGTCCAAAAGAAATACTTCTACAAAATAGCAAGTGTCTTTGCTACTCCAAAGTGCCCTGCAGTCTTGTTTTAGTTCGCATCCCAAATGAGTTGCTGTCGATGCTCACTAGTCGATACACAAAGCTGTCTAAGCTTGTATAGAAAAGTTTCTTTCAGGAAATAGTCAGCAGTAAACGACTTGTCAGTATGAAGTTGTTAGTAGACTGATAAAAATTAAATGTCTTCCTGATACAACTGAGGCCAAGTAGTGGTTTCATATCCCTGCACACTCATCACTATAAAAAGGAGAGTAATGGGCGGTCTTCTTATACAATCGGCAGCGGCATTAGCTTTACCGGTCTTCTTATACAATCGGCAGCGGTCTTCTTATACTTAATTACCAACTGGAATTATTGCAAGTAATTAATCCAAGTTAAGCTATTGAGTTGTTTGTATTTTTTACTGCGTCGGAGCGAACTGTAGAGGCTTATGGTCAGTGAGGATGATCGTTTCCTTGCCAAGGATGTAATGCCTCCATTGCTTGAGAGCTTGCACAATGGCTTACAGTTCTTTTTCGTACGTCGAATATATTCTAACTGTGTCGTTAAAATTTTCGGAATGAAAAGTGACTGGGTGACTAGACTGAGTGATCACTGTTCCCAAGGCATAGTCCGATGCGTCCATCTCAATCTCAAAGGGCTGATGCAAATCAGGTAACACAAGTACTGGTGCAGTGTAGAGCTTGTGCTTGAGTTGTTCAAAAGCTTCTTGTTGTGTCGATGTCCATTTGAAGACAATTTTTCCATTTCCCTTCGTCAACTGATTCAAGGGCCATGCTATGTGACTGAAGCTGAGTATGAATCGTCGATAGAAATTCTCCAAACCAAGAAAACTTCTTATTTCTTCAATGCTTTGAGGAATGAACCAATATTTGAGGATCTGTACTTTGTCTGGATCAACGTGAAATCCTACAGAGTCAATTACATACCCCAAATATTTGATGTTGTTCATCGCAAAGGTGCACTTGTCCATGTTCAAGTAAAGTCGATGTTGTTGGAGAGTGTCTAGGACTTGTCGAAGCTGTCCGACATGTTCTTCCCATGATCAACTGAAAATCAATATGTCATCAAGATAGACAATGACCCATTTGCCGATGAAAGGTCACAGAATGTTATCCATGTATCGCATGAAGGTTGCAGGTGCGTTGGTTAAGCCGAAAGGCATGACTAACCATTCAAACAATCCTTCCTTGGTCTTGAAAGCAGTTTTCCACACATCTGAGGGCTCGATTGGAATTTGATGATAGCCCAACTTAAGGTCGACCTTAGTAAATAATTTAGCACCTTTCAAACAGTCTATGAGGTCATCTATCCATAGTAGAGGGTAGTGATTCTTTACCAAAATTTTGTTGAGTGCCCTATAGTCGATGTACATGCGCCAAGTCCCATCTTTCTGTGGAATGAAGAGGACTGGACTTCCACAAGGAGAGGAGCTGCGTCGGATATGACCTTTGTCGATCAAATCTTGGATTTGTCCAGGTGAATCTCTTCATTTTTTAGAATGGATCTTCTGTAAACTTATGCGTTTGGAAAAGAAGAACCAGGAGCAAGTTCAATGGAGTGTTTTACCTGGTAGTGTCAAGGTACTCCGTCTGGCTCTTGGAATAAACTCTGATACTCATCAAGAACCTTTTCGATCAACTACTTATGTCGGGAGCTGCTTTGGTCAATAAGTCGACTCATTGTTGCAGTATTTCTAGAATGTTGCAGTTTGATCATGATTAACACGAATTTATGAGCATGATTGATGAGTTTCTTTGTCTGTTTAGCAGATATCATTGAAACTTTTGGTGTAGGTCATCACTCCGGTATGTTGTACTATTGATTCCTGGATTCTAACAATCATTTTCTGCGGTCATTACTGATAACTTCCATGGCGATCCCATAGGTAAGGTTTCCCAAATAGGGCATCGGCTAGAGAGAGTGGTGCTACGTTGCAGAGTACTTCATCTTCAAAAGGCTTTATGAAGTAGGAAAGTTTGCATTGTCAGGTGATCCGTAGTTCCTGTCCATCCTTCATCCACCCAATATTGTAAGGATGAGGATGTGGAGTGGTGACAAGACCTAGTTTCTTCCCAAGATCTTCACAAAAAAAGTTCTTCTGGCTATCATTCTCCACAATCATATCTAATGGGTTGTGCTAGACCCATATCAGTGTATGGAACAGGCGCTCTCATCCCTCCTTGTCAACGATATTCGAGGCTACTGGAGTGGTCGATATCAATGTCAAAAGGGTCTTTAGGTCTTGATCAGATTCTTCCACCGTCTTGTCGAACGCGTTAGATGTTGACACTTTCACCAAAAATGTATTTTGAGCTTTGCATTCAGATGTATCATGCCAAGATGAGTGGTGTTAATCGCACCATTTTTCGATCGGTGGTTGTTTGCAACGTTCCCTTTTCTCAAAAGTATTTTTTCCATGATCTGTCTTTGGTGTATTTGGATGAGAATATTTAGACTTGTCAAAGTCGACTGATGTCTTCTTGTCAGGTGGTCATCCTGATGTTGGCTTTGTCGCAAAGCGCGCTTTTCTCTTATGCTTGGTTTTGAGTTTGTTGGCATAGTGGAATGCATATGCAAGTGTAATGATTGTCAAAAATTACATATCTTGCTGAATATACTAGGACAATCCGCTGATGTACTTAAGAACAAGCAATTTCTCTTCTTCTTGGATGCCAAGTCTAGCCATGAGTCGATAGAATTTGTCAATGTAACTCTGTACTGATTGGTCTTTCCATTTCCTTAGTTGTTTCCACTTCATATACTGTTGCTCAAGGTATTTGGGCAGTTAAAATTCCTTTCAGATGTGTTCAACAAATTTATACCATGTTTCGATGGGGTCTCCACTTTTCTCCATCTTTGTAGAGAGGTTCTCCCACCAGCAGTGCACAGATGTTGACATATTTAAGGCTGCAATGGTGATCTTGTCAACTTCTGAGAGTTCATTCATAGAGTAATATAATTCCAATTGTTGCACTTAATTATCGATGGATCCCGTAGAATATTAAATTTTCCATTTGAATATCCCCTTAACTAGGAGGAGAACTCAGGAGCAACCATGGATCAACCCACAACATCTATGTCATGTGAAGAAGGAACTTTTACCTTAGCATCAGGAGTGAACTACTCTCCTACTGTAAATCCACCTATTGTTGATCCTACATGACCTTTTTTGGTGGAAAAACCTCCTCCGCATGACACAAACTTTCACCATTCATTTGAAGGAAATCCTAGATCCAAGGACTGGATTTTCAATCGACCCCAGGATGACCCGATATCGACGACTTTGGGTCCAACCGCATCATTTTGGGACACCTCTTTAAGTCATCATGTTTCTGATTTTGGTTCACTTCCAATGGTGGAAACTCCACCACACCGGTTTCCTCCTTGGATTCCTAATGACCTATTTCTTGCGCCATTTTACAATACTATGGAACATTTACAAACATTCGGTGATCATATTAGGCATCAAATTTTTCCCCTTATGTCCAATCTAGAAGTACCAGTTTTTGAACAACATTCCCCTATACATTATTTATCTTTTTCTTCACCAAGAATATCTACACCCAACATGACCACTTATGAACTAGGTCAATCCTCTTTCCCACCTAGTACACCTCAAAGTAATTCGGTCGGTTCAACACCTTACTTGACCCCAACAACTAGAGGGAAACCTTCATCTACTTTTAACTTCATAACTGGAACACCACCTCCACATCAAACTTTGAGTAGAATTTATCTTCTATTTAGTAGTTAGCGGATAAGTATGGGTCAACCTACAATTAGTGGTCAGCATATGCTTACTGGGCATACTCCAATAAGTGGAAAATAACTAGGGGGAAACCCCTAGTCAATGGGTCAAATATAACTAGAGGACACCATCCAATTAGGGGACACAATGTGATCGGAGGACATCCTTCACACATGAACCATAACATGGTTGGGAGTTCACCTCCAGACATGGGACAGCCTATGTGGGAACAACACTAAGGTGATTTTCATGCTGAGAGATTGATGAGAATGGCATGTCTAAGGCTGGGTGGAATGTTGTCCTGTGTAAGCTAGTTGCGCCTCTCGGAGATAAGTATTTTATTATGCATTTAGTTACTATTTTATGGGTGCATAGGTGCCCGTGGAGGCTAATTTTATCTATGTTATGTTATGTTGCAGATTTGATTGTGTTCTTGTGTTATATGTCTGATTTAGTAGTGTTAAAATGGTAGCTCGTAGATCAAATTTGGGTTATGTGTTATTGCAACACATGGATGCTATTTTGCTTATGTTTTGTGGCAGCTAGTAGATCTAGTTTTTAGGTTGCTTATATGGTTATAGATAGAAGCTTCGGATTTGATATTATATATTTTGAATTGGCTATGGTTTGGTGTCTTAAGTTTGATTTGTTAGGTGTCATGAAGTTTATTTGTTTTAGTGTTGTCAAACTATTCTTGTTAGCATCAATAGATCTTATTTTACTTAATGATTATACGGCTGCAATAGTTATGATGTTGATGACTTATTTGTACATGAAATTGTTACTTAGATTTGACTAGATTCATGCTATGGCTACTTTGCATCACATGTGATTGGGGAAAGATTGTATTAGGAAGTGTTTCAATTCTTTTAAAGGCTTAAATTTTTTATTTTATTGGCTTGTAGGCATGATTTCCTAGCCTTAGTAAACTGTATTCCATTGTACATGAACTCAAATCATCCGTTCCCCTATTAGGATCTCGATGTATCCAACCTTGATGGTGTGATTTGGGTCGGTTACACTACATAGTATGAATTAGTTGCAATTGTTCTTTAGCATGTTGGGATTTACCCTTATCAAACATTTCCTTATGATGTTTACCAAGCACACAACCTTCACAATCACCTTTAGTTGGAGAAATTGTAGGTAGGGAAAGTACACTTTTATATAACAATTGCATTTTATCATAATTCAAATGACCTAATATTTCATGCCATAATTTACTTTTTTCATCTCCATGCGCAACATAGGAATAAAATGGTTGATTTTTAGGTGACCAATAAATTTAAAAACACCAGCTTTGTGATCAACAGGGACTTTGAAACAAATTTGTAGTTATTTTTAATGTCTTTAAGATATTTATCTGGATATGCTTCAAATTAATTATAAAACTTTTGACAAGCATGATAAATAGAAAGAAACCGATTGATGTGTATGCCTTGAACATGAAAAACATCTTCCAATGTACCATTAGGAACTTTAATATCACCAGAACCTACGACTAAAATTTGTTTACCATCACTAATTGATACTTGTTGTGATGTGATCGTATTAGTGTCATAAGATGAATACAAAGAATAAGTACCAATCATATGATTAGAGGCACCTGAATACATCATCCACTCCATAGAAGAGGATTTACCTGGGTGGCCAAATTAGGGACAAAGAGATACATGTTGTTCCTCAAGTGATTTCTTCTTGGTTTTAGCAAGTTCACATCTCATTTTAAAGCAAATATTCTCATGGTGGTTGGTTTTTCCACAATACTTACATGGATTAAATACTTTCTTTTTAGGAGCATCATTAGAAGTGTTATGGGATGGACCATTAGTATTTGGTTTAAGGTTCTTATTAAAACCTTTATGTGGAGTCCTCTTAATATGTGCCATTGGAGCTTTACCAATATTTAATTGACCTAATTAAATCAATCTATCTTTCTCACAAATCAAACCTTTACAAAAATATTCGAAAAAGGATCTCATAGATCCCTTAGAACTTTTGATATCCCTATTCCTAGTTTAAATGAACAATCAAAAGCATAAGGAAATTTTTTCTCTATAAGAATAATAAGGGCAGTATCAGCTTTCTTGTAAAATTTACCACAATTATTAAATTTTTCATTATAAGTTTTTAATCTGGAAAGAAATGACTCAATTCTATCAAAATATTTAGGACCAAACTCATGAATCTTCTTTTCAAGACAATAAGTTAAAACATCATCATATTTATCATACAAAGAATATAAATCTTTTGATACCTCAACGGGGCTATCTCCACCATCAATATGTACCAATAAACCATATGAAATAATTGGACCAATGACTCCTCTTTCCTTCTCACAATGTTTTTCCCATATAGCTAACTATTTAGCATCAGTTGGTTTTTAATGTTCACCATTGACTAAATGCCAAATTTTATTACTCCTAAAAATGTCAATCATGCTCCTTTTCTAAGCAAGATAATTAGTACCAATTAACTCAAGAAAAAAAAACCTATGAACTCATGATGATTAAAGGAAAAACTAACTGATGCAATAAATATAAGAAGCTAATGACTAGAATAAACAATGAAAAATAAAAATAAAAATATCACTAATGATTAAACCCTGCAGCACTTACTGACAAATCTACAAAACCCTCAACAAAAATAGAAATAGAGTCAACTTACAACAAATTTTAGCTTCAAAACAAGGTACACACACTTTCTTGGAGGAGAAGCACGTGTATATGCACTTGTAGTGAATGAAGAGCATGTGTGTGCATGCCCCTATAGAAGAAAAAGTGCATGTGTGACTGTAACTATCTGAAACTATAAATTCATGGATGTCGAAGCCATCTAGATGGAAACGTGCAAAAAAATCACCTACACAAAGACAAACAACCATATCTTTTGCAATAGAGATAGATCTTGTTATAAAAACGGGATTGCAGAACGATAAAATAAAATAGATGTAGAAATAAAACACATAAGAAAAAAATAAAAGAGAGACACCAATATACGTGGTTCACCTTATATGGGCTACATCCACATAAAAACAACAATTCATTTATTTTATTTCATCCAGCAAAATGAAGGGATACAACCCGCGGCACATCAATCACAACCTCCTCTTCACTCTCTCATAGTCTCTCTCACACACACTACTACATAACTCTAATGCAATGCCCTCTTTAAAAGAGGTTTTCCTTCTAGGTAAAATATACACAAACATAATCTCTACCATCAAATTTGTAACCTAATAATGAACGATCCAGATTGACTACGAAATTACATTATTTTCAATCACCTTTTTTTTCGCCACATTACAATGGTTGAAAATGAAACACAAAATTTTCATTGACATGTGATCCAAACATGGATAAAATGATCCTATGACATAGGAAGATAATCAAGGTCCAAAACCAACATATCCTTGATAACAAGCTAGGATGCAACGGATTTCTACTTCATATCTAAAGACAAATCAAGTAAAAAAACTAAAAATTTATGTAGCTAGGATTTCCACCCTAGCTTGTGCTAAAGAGCACCTACTAAGGATTATGGAATCCTTAGTAGCAGTTCGAAAAACAGTAAAAACTTGATGTAACTAATAGAAATATCAAACAACAAACCTAATCATGTGCATAGAAAATATTAAAATCTAAATCTAAGACAAGACAGTGAATAATAAACTCATGTATCAGAACACAGTAAAAAATGGATTTATGATTCTTTTCATTAAACAGTAAACAAAGGGTTTACATAGATATTTTACCTCAAGGGTGAGGTTGGTGGAGTCTTCACATCCGTATGAGGGAGGTGCACCAGTACTCCAAAGTCTCCTCTTCTCCAAAATGCTATAATGGTGGCCAAAGGGTTAACTAAAAAATGGTAAACACAAGCACGAAAGGTGGGCTAGTGTTCTGAGTGAATTTCGGCAACATAAGGTTAGAGTGGATAATGGATGTGAAATGGGGGGCCTCCATCACCTTTTTATAGATATTTTGGGTGGTGGAGTATTGACCCATGGTTTTAGGAAACCAATGGTATTGGTAAATAGTTTCAGGGTTTTCCCTCTTTTTTAATTTATTTTTTGACCTTTTTCCCTTTTTATTTTATTTTTGGGTATTTTGGACCCTTTTTGAGGGTTTTTTACCTTTTTGAAGGAATTTTATTAATTTGAGGGGAATAATGATTTTTTGCCTTTTTGATAACCATTTGAGAGTGTTTTAGGGTTTTGGAGGCCAAAATAGTAGGAAAAGTGGACAAATGGGTTATGTGACTAGGGAGATGAGCTAGTGAACATTTTTTGGGTGTTAACAGATTACCCCCTGATGTGTGAGGGAAGGAGCTCATCGTATGGATGATATACATCATAGGTTGTCATTTTCCAAGGGTATGAGAATTGTGACGGAGGAGAGAAGAAACTAGCTAGAGACCGGAACATGGGCTCCATACAAACTGCAAAAACTGAAAATACATGACCTCAACACTGGATGAGGAATAATATCAAATATATGGATGAGGCGGGCATACCCATGCTCGTATCAAGATATACAAATTATAATAATGAGGCCCAAAAGGGGACCTGAACAATACATGGAGAACTGTTGTGTACATCACAATGGTCCAGAGGGGACACAAATCTGGGACATACTCATGGTATGACCATGACTAATCTGAAGAACTGATACATGGAAATAGTGGCATCCATGCTCACTACAGTACCATAAAAACTGATGTTCTTCTAGATATGAAGGTGTACAACAACTAGATGGACTCAATGACTGGGAGTCATAATCTCAAAGGTGCACTGAACTGCATCTGAACTGGGTACTCGAGGAAGCATATAACTAGAGTGCTTCTGAATACTGTCACCAAGTGCAGCCCGGATATCTATGGGAACATACATCTGGGGGGTTCCGAATAGACTCACTGATGTGCTAGAGTCAAGGGACATCCAACCGAAAAGACCAATACCCTACATGAATCTCGACAGTGCGACCATGGTTTTGAATTTGAGCACGTGAGAAACAACCATTTGGAGAGGCACTAAGGACTCTGCTCAAAATGGTCTGTAGGCACTCACCACTAATGGTGATGATTCCAAGGCACAGGGACCTATGGTTCTATCCTCTGGAATAGATGGGTTGGCATCGACTGTTGACACCCAAAAAATGCTCACTAGCTCATATCCCTAGTCACATGACCCATTTGTCCACTTTTCCTACCATTTTTGCCTCTAAAAACCTCAAAAAAACCCTCAAAGGCCACCAAAAAGGCCAAAATCCATCTTTTTCTCCTCAAAGTATTTCATTTTCCTCAAAAAAATACAAAAAACCCTCCAAAGGGATCCAAAATTCCCAAAAATCAATTAAAAGGGAATAAAAATCAAAAATATATTCAAAAAATGAAAAAAGAGTGAAAAAGAGGAAAAGAAAACCTAAACCATTTTTCACCAATACCATTGGTTTCCTTAAACCATAGTTGTATTCTCCATCACCCAAAATCTATAAAAAGGTGATAGAGGCTCCTCACTAATCATCCACATTCATCCTATCCTCATGCTGCCAAAATTCCTCTTGAGCTTTGCCCATCCTTTTTGAGCTTGAAGTTCTTCATTGAGAGTGAACCTTTGGCCCACCCTTGAAGCATCTTGGAGAAGAGAGAGACTATTGGAGCATTGGAGCACTACTCCTTTACTGCTGCAAGAATTCCAACAACCTCACCATTGAGGTAAACCATTGCAAACCATTGTTTGCTCATTAATATAAAATATCAAGTTTTTTATTTGTTTCTCTCATGGATCTAGTTTTTTACTGTTTTTAATCTAGATTTACTTTCTTGCACATGTTAGATTAATATTTACTTTTTACTGTTTGATATAAATTGCTACTACAAATTTAGTAGGTGCTCATATGCACAAGCTAGGGTGAAAACCCAAGCTATAGTTTTTGGAGACTACGCTTTTCTTTAAATCTTTGAATATTTGGTTAGATCTAGATTTCTTCTTATTTGTGTTGTTATTTAGCTTTATTTTTTTTTATATGGCTTATTACTAAGCCTGTAGCTTGCTACCATAGCCCTTTATTGTTTCTGCAACCTCTACAGTCCCAATTTTTAAATTTCGGTGACCTTTTCCATCCCGTAAATCATGCATTTTTTAACCCACAGCCGCGATCCAGATCGTGAGTTTTTCCCAGTTAACCACAATCCAGATCGTGAGTTTCCGACCCATAGCTACGATTCCAAATCGTGACTTACAGCCCCTCATCCATGATTCAGATCACGAGATTTTCCTAGGTCGTCGCGATCCAAATCGTGAGTTTTGCCTTAGAAAGTCGCGATTTCGACCCGAACCCTACGATTAGTCATCTGAATTTTTGTCACCCATTTTGGCCCATATTTTTCAGCCATCTCCCTTGCACTTTGACAACCTACTATTTTACTTGCAGCCCTAGATATTCATTTACTTTTTCTGTTATTTGCTTTAGTATATCATTTTGGAAAAAATTTCAATATTTTTATTGAAAAGAAAATTGTTAAGCATTTACAATTAACTTTTCATATTTGCAAGTTGAAATCAGCATTTTCATTTGATAAATATTCGCCCAAGAGAGGCTTTCTATTTGGTACATAATTACACTCACACACACTATGTCACCATTAATCAAGTGAGCCTTAAAATCTATTTAACTCAGCCAACATTCTAACCCCACTTGGAGAACATCAAAAGAACATTGTAGTTAGGTAGGATTGAGGGGATAGGCATCCAAATAACACCCCTCAGTCGCTTTTCACTTGAGACATAGTTGTTGTCTATTAAGGTACCAAAATCCCTTAGTACTTATTAACACGGTTATGCACCAATTTGTCAGAAAGGCCTATCCCTTAGGAGGGTCGAAGTAGCAAGACTGGTTCCAGAGGCCTGAGTGGAATACCGCAATCCATTCAGTAACCAAAGTCTAACTACTCGTTTTTCTCATTGTACCACCCTTGTGGGAGTACAGCAACGATAGAACAGGAGTTGCGGATTTACCTTTCTGTACGTGTCTTGAACGGGGTATCTTAGTGGCCTTTCTTCTAGGATTGTCTACCCGGTGTCCCTCCGGGTAGGGGGATATCATTAGCCTTTTGTTCTACATTTCGTATTGTCTGACTTGGATTTTATCACCTTGTAGAGGATACATCTTGTTCGAACCATAATACCATTTTAGTTAGGTGTTTGCATGCCCTCTTACCTCCCCTTGGTTTAGCGAGTACACCATTTTTATTTTTAGGAGTCGTTTGCTTGTTGGTATTTTGACCACCTTGTTTTATCACTCCACTTACCGTAGCACAGCTGTTACCGTAAGTGTTTTGAGTTTGGTTGTTGGCCTGAGTGCCATAGTTATTTTTGCGCTCCCCTCCTGCACACACGGTTGCATTAGGTTTTTTGAACTTTTCACTCACCACTACCTACTAGTTTTACTAGTCAACTGTCACCATTGAGTCCCCGAGACGTTCTCGATGTTTCTGGGGTGAACTCCCACAATACGGTTCACTCAATGCCACTCATCACAAACGTAGAGCCTTGTCACTTGACTCCACATGTCATCAGCATAGACCCTCGTCACCCGATTCTGAAGCCCCTCATTTCACATCTGACTCTGAGGCAAAATCAGAGAACCCTACATACATAGCACCAGCTAGCCCCATGGCTAGCATGACTTCCAACCCCTTCTTTACAGGGACTGCTGGTGGGACATCTACCACCACCCCAGCCACCACATTAGCCACCACTATAACAACTACTTTGGGTATGCCCTCAATGGGACCCACACCTACTCTGGGTATGCCCTCAATGGGAATCACACCTACTCTAGGGATGCCCTCGATGGGACCTACACCTACCATCTCGGTCACTAATCCGATCGCAACAGCTACTGGACACAATCCGAACCCATCTGTAACTCATGTTACACTTGCAGGTGCAGGCCCCTCTCATGCCAACCCAACACCTCTATTTGGGGGGCACATCCCCCTCACGGATAATACAGAGTGAACCCCTATCGAGAGGAGTTGAGTCAACAAATGGTTTTGTTGTCGGGACCCTACGAAGAGAGAAGAGGATATGCTATGGCATCCGACGAAGCCAAAGATCCAAGAGTGGTTCAGTCAGAAAGTGGAAGAGTTCACGAAGGAAGAAAGGAGGGACCTGGTACAGACAATAGAAAGCTGGTTACAAAAACACATATATTCGTATATCCATGAGATATTCTTCGCCGAGTTTTCGATAATACTACAGGAGTGGCTTGCGTAGTTGACATTTAGAGGACATGCCAACCAGAGTATTGGATCAGATCAGTGGACTCCATAATTAATTCGACATCTGAAGAAAGTCAACAATACAGTATCAAGGGTTGTTGATTTCTGGGTCGATAGTATCCTCAAAGGGTACATCACTAAATTCGCAGTAGATACCAACAGTTCTTACAGCGATGCAGAAAGACGATTTTTCAGGGAACTAAGGGGAAGGTTCGCCCTATCGCTAAACCTGTGGATTAAGATGTTGGTGTGCGAAAAGGGCATGTTGAAAATGACCTCCGATGAGTAGGAAAATCGGTGTGCAGGGGTTATAGGTATCGCATGGTTACGAATCCACTATGAAAGATGCAGGGTAGATGGACATGAGTGATGATGAATTCTTAAGGGAAGTTGAGGAAGACTGTGGAAACTTGAGAAGTGGAATGATATTCCGACGTCCTGATAAGAGGAGAAGGACTGAGGAAGAGTCCCTCAAGAGGACTGGAAGGGAAGACTACAGAATAGGGCCACAGAGGACAGAGCTCCCTTATTACGAGGAGGAAGGCGATGACCAGGATACCCCAAAAGAAGGACAGATCGTAAGCTACCACATACCTTCGACCCCGCACACCACTTATCAATTTAAAGGAAAAACCACAAGTAACTCACAAATTTGTCCCACGTGTAGCGGAAAAAGTAGCGCATCAGTAAGTAACAACAATAGGAACACTACAATGGCAGATGATACGAAGATGCCAAGCTTTGTAGGAGATGGGACAGAGGATCCCAAACAGTTTTGGTTTTTATGCGAAGCAGTGTGGACCGTGAAGCAGGTCCAATATGAAGACATCAAAAAGGGAAAGTTGGCGATGACCTTTCGAGGCTGGGCACTGGACTGGTACATAAAGTTTACTAAGGTTCCAGGAAAAACATTGGCGGAGATTAAAATAACGATGATTCAGGAATTTAAAAAACCCAAGTCAGAAGCACAGTATATTACTGAGCTCAAAGAGATTAGGCAATACCCAAATGAGCCAGTATGGGAGTTTCATCAAAGATACAAGACACTGATAGAAAAAGTCAGTTTTCCAATAAATGACCTACAGCATAAAGAGTGGTTTATTGCCAGGATGGTACCACATATTCGAGGACCATTGATGCAGCAGAAGGTTGCGGATCAAGCTGAAGCATTAGAAATCACAATGAAGCTAGAGTCTTCGAAGATCGAAGAGACTGGAGCTGGAATGGACAAGATTCAAGCACAACTGGCTACGTTTACGCTTCAACTGCAGGACATGAAGCAAGGAAAAGATACCCGCGCAGATGTATGGTGCACCAGGTGTAGGACGGAAGGCCACCATAAAGATAACTATTCATTGTTTCAGCAGTATTTGAATTCGGGGGTGCTGAACCCCCTTCGCCAGGAGGGCCTACCATGGTGTCCCATTTTCCAGGCCAGAGGGCATCGACCAGAGGACTGCATCTACTTATAGAAGACAATGTCGAAATCGGCAAGTCTATATTGTAAATTTTGTCAATCAATAGGGCACGACGAAAAGGATTGCAGAGCCCACGATTTGTTGCAAGAATGAAACGTGGATGCATACTTGGTAAAGGGAGAAGAGCAACAACTAGGGCTGCAACAGTGGCAGTATGCTTAGCTGCAACTGCAGTTTATTCAAGCACCGCAATTTGACCAAGGATAGTACAGGAAACCATAGTATGGTGCACTGCAGTATCCGTAACCACAATACCAGCAGCTGTTGTATCAACAATACCCACAACCGCAATATCAACAACCACAGTATCAGCAGGCACAGTACGGACCGCCGCGCAGAGGATTTGGTGGAGGATTCTGCAGAGGATGCGGGGGTGGCACAAGAAGAGGAGGAGCCGCCAGAAGGGGTCAAGGACCCGCTACATGTTATAATTGTGGGAAACAAGGACATTTCGCAAGGGATTGCTCGAACCAAGCCTCGCAGTGCACATATTGCAGCGAAATAGACCATGTTGTAGAGGATTTCCCACAGCTCATTGCCAAATGGAAAACAAAGAACTTGCCAACCCCACCGAACCAAAACCATAATCAAAATCAGAACCAACTAGCAGTATGGAAAATATCAGCAGAAGTTAGGAGACATTCCGCAGCAGTAAGAATAGTGACGCGAGGAGGAGCAGTAACGGGAGATGACAAACCACAGCCCATTGTTTGACCAGCAGAAGAAGAAAAAATGGTACATTTGATGCAGGGGCAAAAAAAGACACCTTCCTAAAAGCACAGGAGGAGGTGTTGCGACAGATGAGGAACAAACCTCTTCAAGAAGAAATCTACGATATGTCACCGACGTTCGACCAGATGAAGTCGCGAGGAAAGGCCACTACTTTAAGAGCCTTCCTAGAAAGCTGCTTAGCATTAGCAAAGGATGAGGAGGCATTGGAGGAGATATCCAACCTATTGAATCGACAGGAGGGTAGACGTCAGGAGTGCAGGGTCAATCGCATACATAAGAAAAGGAAGATAGGTAGGGAGATGAGTATGTCGGCACAAATTGGAGCATTCGATGTCGGCTCTATTATCTTGGATTTAGGGTCATATGTGAACATTCTGACAAAAAAAAACATGGAAAACGATGGGAAAACCACAAATGACCTGGTCACCGGTACAGCTGCGACTGGCAAACCAGAGCAAGGTCACCCCTCTTGGCCGAGTGTGTCAACTTCCCGTCGAAATTGAGGGACTTCAGACATATGCCAATTTCGATGTTATAGAAATAATAGACAACACATGTCTGTATCTAGCACTATTGGGAATCGATTAGGCCCTGGAAAATCAGGCGATCATCAATTTCAAGAAACGGATCATGTCATTCGAAGACCGGGAAATAAGGGTTGTCGCACCACTAGATCATGTAGAAGGACAACGATACGTGGAGCCTAGCAAAGATGAAAATACGAAAGGATGGGATAACCTATATAACATTTATGAATATTACATCAGTCCAACTAATGAAGGGATGTTAGAATGGAGCAGCTCTAGTTCAGCATCTTCGGACTCGGATGAGGCATTGGAAAATTGGCAAAATCGACTTCATGAGGTGTCCTTTCACATATGTGCAAGGATTACACAGTTGGTACGTTGGGTGGCTATTGAGGAGTGCGTGCTTCCAACGTACAAAGGATTACCAAATTTGAGCACCTTCTTAACAGAATTCGAAGAAAAAGTAGGGGAACCGCAGAGACTCTTGGCCTTGGAGAAAGCCTTGAAGGCTACTCCTGCACGTTGGTGGGCAGCGCATAAGTCAATGATATCAAACTGGCCACTATGTCGATGCCTCCTGGAGGTACATTTCAGTGACACCACAGCATGGAATAGACAAAAGTACGATGGCAAAGGTAACCCACATGAACATGTGAAGGCCTGTCAGTACCAATGGGCAGTACGACTAGAGCAGGAGTGGTCACTAATCCGATCGCAACAGCTACTGGACACAATCCGAACCCATCTGTAACTCATGTTACACTTGCAGGTGCAGGCCCCTCTCATGCCAACCCAACACCTCTATTTGGGGGGCACATCCCCCTCACGGATAATACAGAGTGAACCCCTATCGAGAGGAGTTGAGTCAACAAATGGTTTTGTTGTCGGGACCCTACGAAGAGAGAAGAGGATATGCTATGGCATCCGACGAAGCCAAAGATCCAAGAGTGGTTCAGTCAGAAAGTGGAAGAGTTCACGAAGGAAGAAAGGAGGGACCTGGTACAGACAATAGAAAGCTGGTTACAAAAACACATATATTCGTATATCCATGAGATATTCTTCGCCGAGTTTTCGATAATACTACAAGAGTGGCTTGCGTAGTTGACATTTAGAGGACATGCCAACCAGAGTATTGGATCAGATCAGTGGACTCCATAATTAATTCGACATCTGAAGAAAGTCAACAATACAGTATCAAGGGTTGTTGATTTCTGGGTCGATAGTATCCTCAAAGGGTACATCACTAAATTCGCAGTAGATACCAACAGTTCTTACAGCGATGCAGAAAGACGATTTTTCAGGGAACTAAGGGGAAGGTTCGCCCTATCGCTAAACCTGTGGATTAAGATGTTGGTGTGCGAAAAGGGCATGTTGAAAATGACCTCCGATGAGTAGGAAAATCGGTGTGCAGGGGTTATAGGTATCGCATGGTTACGAATCCACTATGAAAGATGCAGGGTAGATGGACATGAGTGATGATGAATTCTTAAGGGAAGTTGAGGAAGACTGTGGAAACTTGAGAAGTGGAATGATATTCCGACGTCCTGATAAGAGGAGAAGGACTGAGGAAGAGTCCCTCAAGAGGACTGGAAGGGAAGACTACAGAATAGGGCCACAGAGGACAGAGCTCCCTTATTACGAGGAGGAAGGCGATGACCAGGATACCCCAAAAGAAGGACAGATCGTAAGCTACCACATACCTTCGACCCCGCACACCACTTATCAATTTAAAGGAAAAACCACAAGTAACTCACAAATTTGTCCCACGTGTAGCGGAAAAAGTAGCGCATCAGTAAGTAACAACAATAGGAACACTACAATGGCAGATGATACGAAGATGCCAAGCTTTGTAGGAGATGGGACAGAGGATCCCGAACAGTTTTGGTTTTTATGCGAAGCAGTGTGGACCGTGAAGCAGGTCCAATATGAAGACATCAAAAAGGGAAAGTTGGCGATGACCTTTCGAGGCTGGGCACTGGACTGGTACATAAAGTTTACTAAGGTTCCAGGAAAAACATTGGCGGAGATTAAAATAACGATGATTCAGGAATTTAAAAAACCCAAGTCAGAAGCACAGTATATTACTGAGCTCAAAGAGATTAGGCAATACCCAAATGATCCAGTATGGGAGTTTCATCAAAGATACAAGACACTGATAGAAAAAGTCAGTTTTCCAATAAATGACCTACAGCATAAAGAGTGGTTTATTGCCAGGATGGTACCACATATTCGAGGACCATTGATGCAGCAGAAGGTTGCGGATCAAGCTGAAGCATTAGAAATCACAATGAAGCTAGAGTCTTCGAAGATCGAAGAGACTGGAGCTGGAATGGACAAGATTCAAGCACAACTGGCTACGTTTACGCTTCAACTGCAGGACATGAAGCAAGGAAAAGATACCCGCGCAGATGTATGGTGCACCAGGTGTAGGACGGAAGGCCACCATAAAGATAACTATTCATTGTTTCAGCAGTATTTGAATTCGGGGGTGCTGAACCCCCTTCGCCAGGAGGGCCTACCATGGTGTCCCATTTTCCAGGCCAGAGGGCATCGACCAGAGGACTGCATCTACTTATAGAAGACAATGTCGAAATCGGCAAGTCTATATTGTAAATTTTGTCAATCAATAGGGCACGACGAAAAGGATTGCAGAGCCCACGATTTGTTGCAAGAATGAAACGTGGATGCATACTTGGTAAAGGGAGAAGAGCAACAACTAGGGCTGCAACAGTGGCAGTATGCTCAGCTGCAACTGCAGTTTATTCAAGCACCGCAATTTGACCAAGGATAGTACAGGAAACCATAGTATGGTGCACTGCAGTATCCGTAACCACAGTACCAGCAGCTGTTGTATCAACAATACCCACAACCGCAATATCAACAACCACAGTATCAGCAGGCATAGTACGGACCGCCGCGCAGAGGATTTGGTGGAGGATTCTGCAGAGGATGCGGGGGTGGCACAAGAAGAGGAGGAGCCGCCAGAAGGGGTCAAGGACCCGCTACATGTTATAATTGTGGGAAACAAGGAGATTTCGCAAGGGATTGCTCGAACCAAGCCTCGCAGTGCACATATTGCAGCGAAATAGACCATGTTGTAGAGGATTTCCCACAGCTCATTGCCAAATGGAAAACAAAGAACTTGCCAACCCCACCGAACCAAAACCATAATCAAAATCAGAACCAACTAGCAGTATGGAAAATATCAGCAGAAGTTAGGAGACATTCCGCAGCAGTAAGAATAGTGACGCGAGGAGGAGCAGTAACGGGAGATGACAAACCACAGCCCATTGTTTGACCAGCAGAAGAAGAAAAAATGGTACATTTGATGCAGGGGCAAAAAAAGACACCTTCCTAAAAGCACAGGAGGAGGTGTTGCGACAGATGAGGAACAGACCTCTTCAAGAAGAAATCTACGATATGTCACCGACGTTCGACCAGATGAAGTCGCGAGGAAAGGCCACTACTTTAAGAGCCTTCCTAGAAAGCTGCTTAGCATTAGCAAAGGATGAGGAGGCATTGGAGGAGATATCCAACCTATTGAATCGACAGGAGGGTAGACGTCAGGAGTGCAGGGTCAATCGCATACATAAGAAAAGGAAGATAGGTAGGGAGATGAGTATGTCGGCACAAATTGGAGCATTCGATGTCGACTCTATTATCTTGGATTTAGGGTCATATGTGAACATTCTGACAAAAAAAAACATGGAAAACGATGGGAAAACCACAAATGATCTGGTCACCGGTACAGCTGCGACTGGCAAACCAGAGCAAGGTCACCCCTCTTGGCCGAGTGTGTCAACTTCCCGTCGAAATTGAGGGACTTCAGACATATGCCAATTTCGATGTTATAGAAATAATAGACAACACATGTCTGTATCTAGCACTATTGGGAATCGATTAGGCCCTGGAAAATCAGGCGATCATCAATTTCAAGAAACGGATCATGTCATTCGAAGACCGGGAAATAAGGGTTGTCGCACCACTAGATCATGTAGAAGGACAACGATACGTGGAGCCTAGCAAAGATGAAAATACGAAAGGATGGGATAACCTATATAACATTTATGAATATTACATCAGTCCAACTAATGAAGGGATGTTAGAATGGCGCAGCTCTAGTTCAGCATCTTCGGACTCGGATGAGGCATTGGAAAATTGGCAAAATCGACTTCATGAGGTGTCCTTTCACATATGTGCAAGGATTACACAGTTGGTACATTGGGTGGCTATTGAGGAGTGCGTGCTTCCAACGTACAAAGGATTACCAAATTTGAGCACCTTCTTAACAGAATTCGAAGAAAAAGTAGGGGAACCGCAGAGACTCTTGGCCTTGGAGAAAGCCTTGAAGGCTACTCCTGCACGTTGGTGGGCAGCGCATAAGTCAATGATATCAAACTGGCCACTATGTCGATGCCTCCTGGAGGTACATTTCAGTGACACCACAGCATGGAATAGACAAAAGTACGATGGCAAAGGTAACCCACATGAACATGTGAAGGCCTGTCAGTACCAATGGGCAGTACGACTAGAGCAGGAGTGGGTGCATGCCTTTGCGCATATGTTGGATGAAGTACCGCGGAGTTTGTATGTCACAACAGAGCTGCAAATCGGTACACTCTCTTGGGATTAGTTAACAATTGGCTTTAACCAAACTTTTTCCTTCTCATACGAAAATCCCTTCATCCATAATGCACTTCAGGAAATCAAGAAGAAGAGTTTTGAGGCGGAACCGACAATGCAGCCATCAGAACTCCGATGGACCATGACACCCGAAATGATGATCAATTGCTACAACGTCTTAGGAGAGATGAATGATTGCGACGACCCAAGAGCCACATATGTGTCGGAGTCCAAAGGAAGTCGTAACGTGAAGGAACCTGAGTTACCATTCGACAAGTACAACCAGCCGCTGAAGATTACAAACGTAAACATCAGATCGGAGGAAGACCCGACATTCACGAACATCGAAGATTATTGGGACAAATCGAGTATCACGACAATGGTAGACCTGCTGCATGAATTTCAAGACTTATTTCCGACAAGGTTCTCAAAAAGATAGGACATTCACACCTCGGAGGATGAGTTTGCGACAGATGAATATGCGATCCCAAGGAATTCGCGACCACAAACGACATCAACCAGCATGAAGACAAGACCATGCGACACGGTGTCAATAGTATGGTGCCACCTAGTACCGTAGTACTATATATATATATATATAGGTATCACATGAGTCATAATAAATGACAAAAAGCAGTCGACACGATAGACCCAAAACGGAAGCTACCACGATGAGTGATAGTCCAATCTGGCATTCAAGGCACTAAAGGATGCATTTATACCACACCAAACAGTGCCAAAACCAAGACACGGGGATTTAATATCCAGCACAGGCGACGGATTCGGTGAATCCCAATGGAAATTGGAAATGATGGCCCCGAATGGATAAACACTACCAACTGGTATATAGAAGGAAATGGGGAAACATGTTCAGCTACTGTAGTATTCCAGGAGCCGTATGGAAGTATACGTTTCTAGCACTAGCAATGAAAGACCACAAGCCACACCGATTGTTCAGGAGCAGCCCGAAGTCATGTTGTCAATCCCACATAAGAAAAAGAGGAGTGCGACTCGACACCCTGATACTGGTCGGGAGATAAAGAAGGCCACCAGGGCATCCACCAAAAATAAGAATGGCGCTACAGGATCTGCAGCTCTTGAAGATGTGCAGGAGGGATACGATGGTCCCATGCTTTTAGAATATGTTCCTCCTTGTCGGGAAAGGGCACCCACGCTGCAGATCAACAAAAATGACAAATACACCATTGCGGTCCCACCGGTACCCCCAGGGGTTCAGACAAGTGGGGATATTCTCACCAAGTTGCAGAGATTACAATACATCGACCATGACCTAGCTAAGTGTAAAGAGTATGCAAAAGATTACGAGGACGTCCCCCATGTGGGCGGCCCAACCACGAAGGAACCGAGGGAGTGGGCACAGGGATTGGCATGACCAGGGTTGCTTAGCGTCACCCTTATACCACATTTTGGGCACCTAGCACAGGTCAACACATGCGTCAAACAACTCTTTGCATGTTTTCACGACAGATCCCTGTGGATGCATGAGAGAATCCTAGTTACCGTCGACCTCATTGCCAAATTCACCGGCCTACCACAAGAAGGAACCGACGCTTCAAAAATTTTCTAGGGGAAGGATAATGATAAAAAAGTAGCCGAATAGTTGGCTATAAAATATGGGGTACAGAAGGATTCCCTCAGCTACCTGATTCACACAATTAACCACCAAGTGGTCCAAGTCACAACAAAAATACTGGCAGTCAAAGTAACAAGGAAAAACCAACCAATGCAATGCAATTCAGGGGTCATTGCAGTAGCAAAACGATGCGCCACAGGAGAAAGGATAAACTGAGCTCAATTCCTACTACACGAATTGACCGAGGACGCATATGATGCCCAGGAACATGGACGGCCTTTTAGGTACTTGTGGTTACTCCTCCTGATTTCCCTAACAGCATGGAGGCAACTAGATGACTACCAAGGGGTGAACCTCATGGAACCACGAGTGTGCGATGGTGCGCGGTACCAGAACTTGTGGGAAACTATCGATAAGGAATGACAACAAGAGAATATTATCAAGTTCTACATTTGGGTCAAGAGAATGCGGATGGATGCAATGATGATACTGCATGCTGCAACGAAGTATCAGTCCATTGCCCAAATATATGTCGAAGTACACACGGTTTACCTCCGATCACACGCAGATCAGACCAAGCAATGGGTGAGAACACAGTACAAGCTCACTGAATCTGAGCTTGAAAACATCATCGCCCACTGGCCTGAGGAGTGGAAGGTCCCTGCAGATCCAAAGGACATTGAAGCGGCATAGGCAGTAGGCCACCAAAACCCAGCAAAGAATGATGAAGCTTCTGCGAACCAAAAGGAGGAACAGGAGACTGATGCGAAGGAGAAAACGGCCGACTCTGGTCACAATGTGGCCTCAACAACTAACACCCCAACGGACCCAGATCTCGACCTCTAGTAGGAAGAACGACGGACAAAGAACTGAATGGACCGCGATGACGGTAGTACATGAGCCGGGCTTACTGCGCAGTAGAACGACAGTCTGTTGGATAGTATTACGTAGATTGTAGAGCACAACCGTCGGAAGGTTACAAATAATTCTGTGGACAATTTCCAGTACATAGGGGAATTGTTAAATACTGTGACAAATATGATAATCAACATTAGGGTACCACACTGGGATATCCAGCAAAATGTGTTGACTCCCCAAGTCGAGGCCAAGGTAGGCAACTAGAAACACATAGTTCAAGTCAACACCCACGCCTTCTTTGCAAGAGATGAGAACTTGGACCTGGAGCTCCGAAAGAATCCCCTGACAATGATCGACTTCAACCTCTTGTGAATGTTGACACTACATCAAGTCCAAATGGCAGCAAGCGCAGAAATATGGGAACGTGAGGCTGCGATGCACAATAATATGGTTGAGTACATGAAACAACTACAATCCCGTGAGATAGAGGCCCAAAAGCTTCAAGACGACTATGATGTAGTACAGGCTGCACAGGTACAGGCTCTCTAAGAGAAGGTGCAATTAGAAAAATCCTTGGGTGAGAAGGAAGCAGTCATCGCAGAACAGACCAGAGCACTCACTGCGAAGGAAGAAATTGTGATGGAACGAACGAGGCTAGAAAAAGTGCTAGCAAAAGCATGCGAAACAGCAGCATTGGAGACGGATGTCGACCCGGAAGCCCAGGATGTCATGTTAGGAGTTGCTGTGAATGAGCTCCAAAAAGAAAAGGTGGAACTCTAGGCTTGGGTAACACCCAGCACACCATCGACAAAAGTCCAGAGTCGACAAACGGCGATAGAAGAAGCACTGATGGAAATCCAGGAGTTGGAATAGGCTCCACAAAATGTGGCTATAAGTCTTACAAAATTCTGGGACAGGTTGGTCGAAGATGATCAATTAGCAGCATTGAAGAAAACACATCGCGAGGCCAAAGAGAAGCTAGAAACGTTTAAGGGGTCATTTAAAGCAATTCCCACCATGACAAAGATGACAAAGACTGCAGAATTACAGAATATGAACTAGCGAGCTGAGAAATCCCATGAAAGAAAGCAATGACGAGCAGCACATTTGGACGAGCATCAGGAAAAATCAGAAGCTCTGATAGCAAGCATGGTTCCAGAGATGAAACAGGTACAGGAGCAACTACAGGAGGTGCAACAGAAAGCGAGCGACCACCCAACGGAGCAGAAGGTAACGGAAAGTACACAGATTCGCACATCAGTGAAGGAGATAGTCAACCGGATCCAGAACACCTATGAGGACTTTCAAAAGCAATACCACAAACCAGTAGTGTCCAGCTGAAGTGGCTCGGGAGGAGCCACAAGATTTTGTTGGGGGCCTGTTGGCACGAGATAGATCCGCAGGAAGTACAGAAGCCGACAGATGCGAAAGGGTCACTTCGCGGAAGAAGGACCTTTCACCACTTTTTGCATAAGTATAAGTATTGTTAAATAGTTGAGTCAGTCATGTGGACCATTTTGTGGAATGATGTAAGCATATAAATAAAGCAAGATTGCAAGCCTAAGGGCATCAAAGTTTTGAATGATAATCCTAACTGGGACATATTTGGGATCCGCGGTGTTATGTTTTGACTGTTTCTGCGATGGGTTGTTCCGCAGATGTTAATTAATGAGGATGTTCGGTTATGAATTATGTTTTTGTGCCATGATGTGATAATGGGTTGTCTAAATACTTTCTATCGATTTATGTGAATGCATGTTGTTGATTAATATGAATATGTTGTTAAATATGCTTTGAAATATGTATACTGTGAATAAGGTGTGAATGATTGGTTAATAGACTGTTGTGAGTATCGTAATCTCTGGTTAATGTGCACATATTTTCTTCGCAACTGCGAAAGCTTGGTTTCTGCAGCACCCTTATCTGCCTCAGGTGAGACCTCACCTGCTTCGTAGGTGTTGCTGGGAAGGGTAACTCATTTTCGGGGTAGTGAATAAGGGGTTGTTGGTGTTTGTTGACGACAGAGTGAACCCCTATTGAGAGGAGTTGATTCAACACTGCCCACTCTATATCTCCCTATCGGAGTACTCCCTCCATCCTGTGTGATGTTACTATTGTGGAAGGGTAGGTATTCATCCCTCTCAATACTACCTTCTATCCCTCTGTTCCCATGAACTCCATCTCCATGGTCTGGTAGTTCATGGAATACTTTTCTATGGAATAAAGCCACTGAACTCGCAATACCACATTTTTTCAGATACGTATACCACATAGAATGTTTCTATCACTGTATAGTTCCCAAGTGTTACTTTCAATTTTGGAATCCTCTGACTACACTCCATGGTGCAGTGACCTGCTGCAACTACTGAAAATCCATCAAAAATATCAGTTTGAATGCCTTTCTTTTTAACCCATGCAGCATCAATAAAGTTGTGGGATTCCCCACCATATATCAACACTCCTACTATGTTTCCATGTATGACACCTCTAATCCGGAGAGTGTGGAATCTAGGGACCCCCGACAATGTAGCAATGGAACCTCCTGGTGACTGTACCTCATCTTTTGTCTCATGTGCCTCTCCCTACTCCTGGTCCTGATAATCCTCATCCTCCCCACTGTCGGAATAGACCTCTATGTAGTGGGCCTTTCCCTTCCCTGAACACCTATGACCAGGTACCCATGGTTCCTGACAAATGAAACATAAATTTTTTCTTCTAAGGTCCTGGCGGGTATCATTATCCATCCATTCTTTCTTGGGCCATTCTTTATGGAAGGGTTTCCTCTCTTTATATTTAATAGGGAAGGGAAAGTAGTTATGGGAGGAAATCTATTTTTGGGGACTGCATCCTGTAAATCTCTAGTCTAAATGATGTCATCGGCTACGATGCTGGGTCTATAAGCCTTGACCCATCCAAATAAGGGATCAGTGAGGGCCTCAGTAAATAACATATTCAACCTGCTCTCTAAAATATCTGTCACCATGAATGCTACCCTCTAAAACTATAAAATGAAAGCATCTGTACTACCTGTCTGCTTGAGCTGTGCCATCTCTCTAAAATGCACCTCAGTATTTTTTCTCTCAAATCACTCAATGAGCCTCTATGTAAAATCTGTGTATGAAGTGATAGTATTGTGACCCAATGTCACCAACCCGTGGTACCACCACTCATGGGCCTCCCTGTCCAAATGAAAGGTAGCCAATTTAATGGCATTTGTCTCAATCATGGGGTTGAGCTGGAAGTATGTATCCAACTTCTGTACCCAATTCTGCGTTGGGCCACCCCGGTTCCCCTCAAAGGTAGGAATAGTCAGTTTCCCTACCGTGCATTGTAACTCAAAGTTATGGTTCAAAGGCCTACTGTATTCTCTGGGCCTATTCTTACTTTTAAAGTGGAAAAAGTCAGTGAAGGTCATGGCTGATTGGAAGTCATCACCCAATGCTCTGTACTCTCTCAGGTATGCCCCCATGGGCTCTTCTGGCTCTACCTGCACTAGGGGTGATGTGACAGGGCTATCTAAGAATTGTGGTAGGGTACATCGATAGGACCTGTTGTAGATATTGGGGTAGCTTTGCATGTTGGTATGTAACTGTTCCCCACTACTACTTGTGGATACCATATCGTTGTTGGGAAATAATGGACTATGTGGGGTGGGCCCGTTTTTATCTTCCATTTGCCTAATGGAATTCACCATCTATTTTTCTCCAATAGTAACATCCTTTATAGCTGAAATGAGACTATTGAAAGCTATATTATCATCATCTGCCATTGTTTCTTTGCCTTTACTTTTTTCAAACTAATATTCTGTATCCCCCAATTCTATATCCTCTAACTCTTCTTCTCTTCTATCATTATTCCTAAACCTATGTCTACGGTAACTAATGTTGTGTGGGTGTTCTGAATTCATTTACTGTTCAAAATTTCATGCTCCCATAGTTGGCGAGGAACATGCTCTGATAAGACTGTAATATCCCAAACTGGTAATTTTCTTTTTTTCTTTGTTTTCTATGTGATCTTGTGTATCAACTCAGGAATGTATGATGTACTAATCTAAGATTGCATGCAATAGATGCAAACCTAATACCTAGATAATCAGAAATGCTATAAAATACGAAGAATCAATGCATGTACGTACCAGTAGATAGATCAGCTGATGTAGATCAATATAATCCTGGCATGCAAGAATTGTGTCGGTGGAATAGGAGATAAGGCTGGACGTCCTTCATAGAATGCGCCCTTGGTATAAATGTGCCCTCCTCAAGCTCAGTATGCTACTCAATAAATAATAGTCAGCAAATGAAGCTCCAGACAAGGTGTTGTAGGGTTATAGTGCCATTCTGAGGAAGATAGAAGCAACATGCAGACCAACTGATGGATCCAAGCCCTAAAACGTGTACCCCTCTCTTAGAAAGTCATCCACATGCAGGAGGACGTCCTTCTGAAGGTAGATATGCTGAGAAGTAGCTAAAGACTCAAGCTAAAGATCCCTTCTTAAAGGGGAAGGGTAATATCACTGCTCTAAATAGGATGGGAGAAGCATGCAAAAAGAATGAACCCTGTAGACTGAAATGCGAATAGGAAGTTCCTTGGACAATGCGCCCATGTAGGAGGAAGAATCCCTCAATATATCATAAACTAGAACTCTGCAGAATTTGAATGATAGTAATACCTGATGATGAAGAAATGTTGAATCTGGATGATCCAACCCGATGGTGACTAGGGCAGATAGATTTCGCTTTCGAAATACACCAGTTAGCTGAGTGCATGCACTCAACCCCAACTTAGTTCGTTGATCTCCCAAATTCGAATCCACAAATAAATAATCATATAAGCACGTATTCCTTACTAGCTTTACCTTTATTTTATAACATTCACCTGTCAGACCTAACTTTTGACCTAATTAGGTCACTTTACCTTCTAATTCTCAGTTGACTTGCATGCAGTGCTCTAGAGACTCAATCAGTGCATGCATCATGAAATAATGCTCGGATGCCATGCATGTAGGTGGCCTATAGTTCCTGTGGCCCCTGTTTACCTATTGATGATCTAATACCCCTGCCAAATATCTTCTTAGGGTGCATAAGGCATCAATCCTCAATTGATTCCCTGAATGTCAGTTCTCGCTCGAACCTATGGGAATTAGATAGGTTAGTGGGATGGTCAATTATACTTCCTCTAACAATTCCTTTTCCTCTCATAAAGATATGTTAGAGGAATATTTATTCTCCAAATATGAAGATATAATCGAATCCATCCATTCATATGTACCCCCATGGGATTACGTCTACCATAGGTCATCATTTATCCAAACTCAACTTTCCTTGATCCTCTCGTTGGCCCTGCAATATACAATTGAATCAAAATATTTTCTACCTCCTAGTCATATCGATTGGTTCAAAACCTCATTCTTGGTGCATTTGAAGACGAAAATATAGCCAGTATTTCTCCCACAATCCAAGTCTACATCACTGTGACACCAGGAGTCATCGAGAACATTTCCATTGCTGCATCATGTTTACCGCAAGAATTTATTGACTTCATCGCCCTCTTCAAGGAATTCTGCAATGTCTTCGCATGATCATATGAAGAAATACAGGCCTAGACCTATCGATCGTCAAACATAATATGAATACTTGGCATGATGCCACCTTGGTCAAACAAAAATAACAACCTATTCACCCCTCTAAGGCCCTTGCAATCAAGGATGAGATAAAAAAATTCTACATGTTGGATTCATTTTTCCCATTGCTTACATGTCAAGGGTTTCCAACCCTATCCCAGTCAACAAGAAGCAAGGTACCATTAGAGTTTGTATGGATTTCCATGATCTCAATATTTCCTACCCCAAAGATGACTACCCTACCCCCTTCCTCGACCAAATCATTGATTCTTGCATGGGTAGTGAAATATTTTCCTTTATGGATGGGTTCTCCAATTATAACCAAATACAGATTCGCCCTCAAAATCAATACAAAACAACATTTACCACACCTTGGGGCACCTTTTCTTATAAGGTTATGCCATTTAGGTTGAAGAATTCTGAAGTCACCTTTCAGAGGGTTATGGTATATATTTTCAATGACTTGTCTCATATCATACTCTCCTTTTTAGATGACCTCGCCACTATTTCTAAAAAATAATGTGATCACCTACACGATCTACACACCATCTTCATGTGCTATCGTAAATATAACATATGCTTGAACCCCCTAAAATGCATGTTCTGCATCACTACGGGACAGTTATTAGGATTCATCATCTCCAAGGAAGGCATCATCCTTGGCCCGTCAAAAGTCCAATCCATTCTTGAATTACTACCCCCACAAACATGGTTCCAGTTCCAAAGCATTCAAGGAAATCCAATTTCCTATGGTATTTTGTCCCTGATTATGCCACCCATGCACATGGTTTTTTGTGTATGCTTAGGAAATATAGCCCTTTCAAATGGGATAACCATGACCAAAGATCCTTGGATGCACTAAAACAAGCATTGGCTTCAACACCCCTAACCTCACCTCTAGACTTTGACAAATATTTTGTCCTCTATATCTTTGCATCATCTTCCGTTGTCACAAGTGTCTTGGTCCAATAAGATGATGGTCACAATGAATATGTCATTTACTACATTAGTAAAACATTGTTTGGACCAACATTCAACTACACTCATGATGAGAATCTTGCATTAGTCATCATTCTCTTAGTGAACAAAAATACACCACTACATCCTACTTCGCAAAACAACAGTAGTCTCCAACTCAAACCCCACGTAATACATACTTAGTCGTAGCCTTATCAATAGTAAGTTTGCACATTGGATTTTTATCCTCCAATCATTTGACCTTGAGTTTGTGATCCCAAAAAGAAACAAATCCTTTTCCCTTGCCAAGCTTATCACTGACCTCCCAACCAATTCCTTGAGATCACCTGTGCATGACCAGTTACCAGATGAACACCTATTCCTCATAGCCAATGATGACTCATGGTATGGAAATATCCTCACATATATACGCACTCAAAATTTTGTCCCACACCTATCTCAAGATGGTCACTGATGCATCCATCATCAAGTACCAATATGCCTTCTATAGGATGTGTCTTGAATCATCGCAGGGTCGACACCATCCTATGGAATCGCTTGACCCATGAGGAAGTGGAACAAGTCCTCAACAAATATCATAGTGGAGCATGTGGTGGCCACCTCTCAAACCTCACCACCATCCAAAATATCCTCTGCATAGGATATTTTTGGCCATCTGTATTCAAGGATTTCAATACACTGTCAAAATATGTGCTAATTGTCAAGTATTTTCATGTAAGACGCGATCACCACCCACCCCCCTCCATCCAATAATCACCTCTAGACCATTTTGTAAATGGGAAATTGATTTCATGGAATGGTGACCAAATTCCACACAAGGTCACAAATATATCATCATGTACTTGGCTATTTCACTAAATGGGCCGACGCAATGCCCACATTCGACTGCACGAGCACCACTATTGCACGATTCTCCATCAACCACATCATTTCACACTTTGGATTACCTAAACAATTAGTCTTAGATAATGGAACCCACTTTCGCAATCATAATTTTGATGAACTTTCACGGTTAGGATTCAAGGATGAATTCTCAACATCCTATTACCCCCAATCCAATGGCCATGTTGAAGTTGTGAACAAATTTCTAAAAACTATTCTCCAATGCACAATAAATAAGAACAAATCCAATTGGAACCACATGTTATTACCCAATCTTTTGGATTATCATACCTCAGTTAATACAACTACAATATTTACCCCATTTCACCTCATCCATGGAGTATAATTTGTACTTCCCATTGAGTTCCAAATTCCTACACTCCAATCAGTTGTGGAATTGTTACTTTGATACCTCATCCCTCGAGCAAAGATTGTTTCTTCTTGAACACATTGATGAAGAATGAAGGGACTCACTCCAAAAAAATGAGTCAACGAAGGTGTCCTCCAAATTTCACTATGAAAAACACATTTGACCTCGCATGTTCGATGAGGGTGACTTTGTCCTCGTCTTCAATGCCAAAAAAGATGGCAAACTTGGACCAAGAAAATTTGTGTCTGAATGGATAGGGCCTTATGTCTTCAAGCACCATTTCCTTCCTAAATTGACCAACATATTGATTGACCCTCAATCCATAGCCATTAACAACCCTATCAATGGGTTGTACCTTAAACGCTTATACCCCTGATCTAGTTGCACTCCAAAGGTGCGCTACATTTTGGTTATCAATTCTACATCGTCAATATCTTTGCCATGTTATTTATTACACTTGTGTATTTGCGCCATATGTGCAAGAAAACGACGGATACACCACTACCTATTTTTTTTGCATTATAAGAACAACACTCCACCCCTCAAAAATGGAATCGGACTTCTATCACATGTATCATCTCAAAACTGGTATATAGGAAATGCCTTCCCTCTGTTTGCATTGCATTTACCATATGTTTCTGCTAATAACCATAAGGTCCTCATCCCCAACAATAATATGCCATCAATATCACCATTGAGGGTAGTATCTCTCAACGATGGGTGTAGGAACCATTGCATCCCTGTCACGATTTTACATCCATGATGTTGACCCCCCACAAGCCCGAGGAATGTGATACACCTTGAAATGATCAAACCATAGTTCATCATTTTATAACTGTGCATTTACTCCACCACCTTCAGCAGTCAATTCCATCAAATCCTCGGCACATGTTATGATCAAGCAAATCAGTTGATCACTCATACCTCCATGATAAATCTACCATTTGCAGTCTCCTTTGTACCACCACCCCCTCCAGGACACCAATGGATCCCCCACCCTCCAAAGCAACCAATTCTATCCATTTATTCCCAAAGGAACCATCTGCAAGGCATCAATTCATGGGGAACCCATATTCGTATTCCAAGTATGCATTCTAAAGCAAATCACCACAGAAACCTAGCAACAGAGATTATGGAAATAGTTACCCAACTCACTCAAAACATGGGAACTTCACCCATCATCAAATCAATTCCCCGATTCACCCAAAACCACAGGAATCCAACCCATCTTCAAATTGGTCCCCTGACACTCCAAAAACTACGGGGACCCCACCATCTATTCTTTATATACAAATTGTTCCCCAATCCACTTAAAACTATGGGAACATCACTATTATTTTGGAAGCAAACCCTGGTCTCCTTTGGTCGATGTCGTTGAGTCACACTACCCCCAACATTATGAGTTTTTTCAGTCACCATCACCCTCAGTGTTGTATCCCCAACAAAATCCTTCATATGAAGTCTATCTCCCTCCATTACAACTTGTACCTTTATGTTGAAGAATGATCTCGTCCATTAATCCCCAAGTTGACGTCAATCAAAGGAATTCATGAGCCTCACACTTACTATCCAATCTTGTGTTAGGTATGTCATCCCAACAATTGGTTACAAAAATATCTTGGTTCTCAGGATAATACCCTCATCTTATCATGTACATCATCTCTCGTCGATATCAAATCACCTTATTCTAAGAGTTGCAGTAGTTACAGTTGTACCTTGGGGTCCCTTTCAATCACCATGAGGGATCACCTCAAACTAAGTAGGGAGAGCCCTTGGTGTTCCCTAACTTAGTGATATCTCTAATGCTTGATGTCAACATATCTATCACATCAGGGAGAGTCATACATTTTGAAGGTAGAAGTGTTCAAATTTATAAATCATGATAGCAGCAGTTCAGTGAGGTCCTACATTCAACACCTTCACTAGTTTTATGATCCCCCACCCCCGTGGGATTATCATGGTTATCAACAGTGTCACTTCTTCAACATCTGTAATAGAATTTCCAAGTTCAGTTACTATTGAATGGATTGAATCTTCCTTCATCCATGTACCAATAGTATATTGAGTTGACCCCTTGGTCTACTTCTCTTGTAGCCAATTTGGCATATTTTCGTGAGCATGGATATTCCCTCCTTGTTTGTATAAAACATATTCTTTGTTCCGGATTCACCAAAAATATTCCCCCATGGGAGGACCCTATTCATCCACACATGCTTCACAGCTTTTCAAGAACACCAGAGAGCACAAAAGGAATTATGATACATTATCTTCCCTACCGTACCCTCCAAACCTCATACATCGGGGGGGTATCTATTAACACATAAATCTCGCACGCATATGCCATTTTTTCAATTCACACAATAAGGAATCATCAACATATAGCATGAAACCCACTGAAGGCATCCTCATTAGATCCAAGAAGCAATATGAGTCCAAAAATGCTAAATAACAGTAAAAGGATAGGACTGTGCGTCCTCACCTCTATTCATGTGTGCAACTGCACATATTACTAGTTGTGTGCTCGTGTGACCCTTGCACGGATTTCCATTCGATATATGTGCAACACTCAAAATGGCAGGATCTCAACCACCAGCTGTGCATTAAAGGCTCATAAAATCCCATCACCAACACAAATTCGAACTTGTCTTTTCAAAATGATGGATTGGCATTCAATAGCCCCCATTGTGCACCTTGAAGCTAGTTCATGAGGTGATGGGATTCACACTTGGATCTAGTTGTTTCTTGGCCACCTCTTGGCCTATAAAATGAATCCATGGGCATGAATCTTAGAAGAGAAACCAAGAGCAAGTTTATGCTACAGAAATTGTATTGGACCTTCCTCATATCCCATCTCTTTCATATTTTTTGTCCTTCTCCAAACTCCTTTGCCTCCTTCCTTCAAGGGGAAAGTGCTTCTATCCATTGGTTGTTTGAGATATCTAGCATTTAGTGTGGACAAAATAGGCCCTCCCTAAGGGATATTGTTTTCTTCCCTTTGAATCTTTCACCTCCTAGGTGACACTACATGTATTTGCTTGAGCATTGGGAATTCTAAAGTGGTTCATGCATTGGTTCTTTGTTGTGGTTTGCACCCTCTTGTTCATTTTTATCATTTTAGTTATTTTTGTTCTTATTTTGTTTTATTTCACTAACAAAGCCTTACAAGATCTACTTTGGGGTTATCACATTTAATTTGTGTCTCTAAATACCGGGCCTAGTCAACAACCTCAAGGGATTTCACTCAAAGTGGGAGAGGATACACACCTTTGTGCATAATCTCCCAAAACACTATTGACGTTATTAATACAGTCAAAAGGATCATGGGTTCACCATAAAATGTTTTTTGGCCAACATTTTTTGGTTTAATGAGTCTCCTAGGATTTCACTACTAAGTTTTAGCTTGAACTTAATGTGTGTGTGTGTGTGTGTGTGTGTGCGCGTGTGCACGCATGCACGTGTGTGTGTGAGTGTGTGTTGATATAATTTTTAGCAGTAGACTCAACTCACATGGAAAAAATAAGATCAATGCACTCTGAAAGATGACATCTTATCATTCTATCACTAGTTGTTTCCAAGTTTGAGATTTGTTGTTGTATTGATGCTTGATTGGTTGTAGCTTAGCGTTGGCTTACATCCTTTTACCAACATTGTCATTATGAGTATCAACATCAATGTCATTATTGTTTGATAGTCCATTTGGAACTTTACGTCGTTGCTTGTAAGTGCACAACACAAGAAATAAATGGATGAAATAAACAATCTTATCGTTATGTTTTATTGGCTAATTATTTTTTCTTCTTTGATGGAACACTTTAAATAGTGCATCGAACTATTTACTTGAACATTATAATATTTGACAGCATAATGAAATCTACATAGGGCTATTACAAAAATAATGGTTTCCATTGAAAAAATGGTAGGGTTGGATGTACTGTGTAGTGATAAGACTAGAAGACTTACAATCAATACGTTGAGCATTGATAAAGCCTTATCTTCTCATCTAGTTGTATTTTGTGTTTATTTATTTGTACTGTGTAGGATGGATGATTTGGCTTTACACATGGATGATTTGGCTCTTAGAGTAGCTAGAACCATATTAGGTAAATGCATGGAATACTAATTACATTTTTTGGACAATCCATTATTTTTTTCCATAATAGCTAGATAGAATCTATTTACTGTTGTGTCTTTTAAAAATTCTTATGTCACTAACCTCTAAAGTTTTAAATACAATATATGTATTTGTTCAAGATATGGACACAAACTAAATATATTTTCTTGTATCTAGACGTTCTAGAGTTGAAAATCAAGATGTAACTGATATTGTTATTGTTGGAATGTTGGCAGATCCAAAAGAGGTGTTTTGTGTCAATTGTTGTCTTTTCAGGTGTTCTTGATTTGACCAAGTGTGCTCTTCAAATTCAAGTCTATTTTTTTTTAATATGTCACAAGCTCAAGCAAGTGTTACTAATATCCATTTCTTACCTTTTAATCTGATTGATAAATGTACAACACTTACATATGTTGAAGTTCATGGAAAGTGGCATCATGCTAGTAAAGGAGCATTAGAGAAGGTAATAATTAATGTGTGTACGGATGCATATTTTATCTTCCTACACAGTCACAAAAGTATATAATAGTTGATAGAATCTTTCCACTTCATGTTATTTGCAATGAGAATACCATGATTATGTCTTCTAGTAAATCCTACATTTTTCAGCTACTAATAATTTTAAGCATACATATTCTTGATTTCATCTATTGCAAGGAAGATGTAAAAAAAAGTACATTGAACAACTGATATATTTTCCAAGCATGGAATTCATTCGTTTGATGTATCTAGACAGGTTTGATGTTGATTAGTCATTATGCTTCCATTTAGTTGCAAGAGTTGGGTTTTTTATTTTAAAAGTTGTTGTGGGATCATAATTTAAGACCTTAATTCCAATGCAGTTAAAAGCATATAGGAAGCTTCACTAAAGGTATGTTTCATATGAAATTACAAGAAATTCTTGAAAGCACCAAAGATAGAGATGGATCCCCATGGAAATTTACTGTATCATTACATTGATTTGTCCTCCTCATGGTGATAGTGTTGAGAGAATCCATTGAGTCCTTAATCTTGTTATCAATGTGAAGATGATAAGAGGAATCAATTTTGTACCCATTTGTTTCTCCATTCTCTTTTGTAACAATGATCACTTTTTAAAATCAAACTTGATTTTTATACCATTCTTTGTTCTTTACTTAGGTGATCGACTTCCATTTCCAAAGAGATAGAGGAAATACTTGGAATGGATAAAAACATGTGCCCTTCCTCTTCGATGCTTGGTGATAATAAGCACTCTTCACTTGCATCTCTTTGTGTTGATGAATTGATTTAAAGGGATGATGGCTTCATTGGGGTGTTTCCAAGTCTACACACTTAATTATGATTAAGCACTTGCTTCTTATGTGTCATTGTTTTCCCACAAACATACATTGTGTTTTCATATTTCTTTAGAATTAGTTTTCTTAGTTGTGATTTTATTTTCACAATGGTTCTCATGATTTGATTTTCCTAATGATAAGATTAGGGATTGTCTTACATTGAAGGGACATGTTTTGTCTATAATCAAGTTGAAGAGCCTTGAGTACAATACTATTCAAGAGGCTTACACTGTGTGATCTAATATATGGGGTTTGCTTTTATTATGCCTCATGTGTTGACCAAAAACAAACCAAAATAGATCTTCCATAAGTGACAAAGATAGGATAGCTAATGCCTCTATTTTTTTTTGCTAAACTAGAAAATATTTTTTTTTAGAAACTAACTATTTATTATCCTTCTATTTCTAACGCAATGTCAAGGCATGAAATTGTAGTACGACATGACAATTAAGAATTGCATGCTTTTAATTTTTTGTATTAGGGTTGTAATTTTGCAAATTCATTTTGATTCTTTTGTTCATGTATTTAAAGAAACAATCATAAAAAAATAAGTGATTGTGTCTAGTAGACTATTATGAAATAACAAGTTTTTTACTTTCATATCTTATTTGTTATGTGATAATTATCGTATTATTTCTTTAAAAAAAATTCTAATAACCATTTGATATATGAAATAATGGTAATGATAAATGACACAACCATTGAATGATACAAACAATCATGCCTCCAAAAAGGAAGCCATTTGTCTACATTATACTTTAGCTTCAATTTGAATGGAAGCATAGTGTAATAGTGACTAACATAAAAAATGAAAATCAAAGCCATGGGTTCTTCTTTTCCCATTTCATGTAGAAGTATGTTGCACCAAAAATGGTCCGTTGATGTCAACTTGTCCCTAAGGTTCCCTCTTAGGTATCGATTATCTTACTGTGCTATTTTAGTGGTATATAATATGGCTTAACATTAAACGAGTACACATATTATTTTTTTATTGCTTATTAACGATATATTTGTTGTTTTGCATGCAATTCTAAACTTCCAAGGCCAGTGTTGCCAATTTTTAACTAAAGTGTTCTATTGATTATGTAATGCACCTGTGACAAAAGCTACCTTGCCACAAAATGCTTGAATTCTTTTTTATTTTAAACATCATTTTTTTGTGTTTAAAGTTTTTCTATTCTAATTTCCAAAAGATATCAAACAATAATCAAATTAAGCGTAATACGTAGAATGATGATGACTGTGAAAGACTTTAATTCAGGAACAAGCTACAACTAATTAAGCATCAATACAACAACAAGCTTCAAACTTTTAAGCAACCAATGAGAAAATGATAAGACAAGGTATTTTAATGCGTAGTGATCTTATATTTTCAAGGGAGCCCTATGTCTATTCCTTTGAAGCTAAAATATTTTTATTTTGTTTAAATATATACTAATCTTATACTACAATAATCTCCTTCTACCATATTTATGGTTGAATTCACAATAACAATTAGGGTAGGACACAAACCAACATTCCTTCAACCTCTCTTATTATTGTCAATAGGAAACTTGGAATGAAGAACTATACCATGGGATAAGAAAACAATAATTTCCTAGGAATGGAACAACACCTTGATCATGGGTTCGAGCCCTTGACTATTCATAAATAAAAAATAAAAAGATGGGCCAATATTGTGTCATGCACTTACAATTGTTAATTCAATTGGACAAGCTATGCTTGGCATTGAATGCTTAACATTTCCAAGTGAGTCTCTTGTTATCTTCATAGGAAACTATTGCTATCATAGTCTGTTGCTACCATTACATTCGTGGTTGAATTCACAACTACAATTGCTCTTTAATCATACTCAATCAAATTTTGTGTCGAACCCATCATAAACAACCAAGTTTCTGGGTATGAAAAATGAGAACCGAACCTAAAAAAAACAAGTCGTCACACTCTCTTAATAATGTTAATTGGGAACTCTAAATGAGAAGATTGACTACAAGATAACAAAAAAATAATTGTCCTAGAAAAAAGGTGATTTCCTCAATGGATTCATTACACTTGGATGATTTTATCATTACCTTGTTTAAACTTGAGACTTTAACACCCAATGAAAAGTCGATGATGAAATTTTTTTTGTTGCCGAAAATATCGGATTCCAAATGGCTTTCGCTCGTTGATGTTTCAGCCACCAAAATCATTTTCATCATCGTTACTTCAGTTCGAAAAGGTCATTCTCCCATTGGCAAACTTTTCTCCTAGAATGCCTTTTCCTTGACGACATATCGATGAAGGAAATCCTTTTCTCACCAATACTTTGGTGAAAAAAAATGTTTTCTCTCCAGTCTACCCTGGTTTACAAAAGACTTTTTATCACTAATAAAATAATTCCAATTACCACACAATAAGAGAAAAGATACAAGGCAAAATAAAAAGGTGGAAATACCACAAGTGTGAAAGATCCCACATGTACCTTTCTTTTAAAAGTGAAGAAATGATTGTTGGGTTCATTTTGTAATATTATTCATTGCCAGCACAATGATAGAAGGAATTTTCCAAGGGAATATCCACCAATTGAACTCAATCACTGGATACCACCAAAAATGCTTACCCATCTCAGCTGTAGACACCTACCCACCTGTGAGGTAAGCCATCCCTCCTCTTTATTTGATTGGTTTATTTCTCATATAATGGCGGGATTTATCTTTAGTTAACTATGGGTTAAAACTCAAACATTCCACCATTTTTTTCCACGTCACCCAATGAGAATCTACTCATTCCTCACCTATGGATTGTTCAAAGAACCATAGTTATGGTCCCCCTCATATGTTTAAAATTAAATCATGAGGTTTTTATTCAATAAAAGAAAACACTAGGTGGGAATCGAACCTCGGTTAACGAAGTAACAACTCCCTCGACCACCATGTGCTTCTATTTATTGTTCACATTCTCATCACCTCCTTTCCCTTCGAAGCCCAATACCATCGCCTTTTGATATTGCTTACCTTGTCCCAAAATCCCATTACTTTCCTTGCTTGAATCGATCAAATTGACGATTCTTTGAAGTCAATTGCTACCCCAACATGTTGTGCTTGAGTTGAATTACTTGGTATCCTACCCTCTCAAAAAACCTTGCTATGATATGCCACAGCCAAATAAGAATATTTCTCCTAAACCTTAAGAGCATCCCATAGATACTAGGACGATGTGTTTTCTTGACTTCTCCTTGGGAGAGAAAATATTTAAATTTTAGAAACTTTCCTAAGTGAATTCTTGGATTTTTATCGTCTCCAAGAAATTACAAGATGATTTTTTTACGTTTTCTAACTTTGCAAATCAATTTTGATTATGATAGTGTTGAACTACATGATAATGATGTGTCTTACAGATGGACCAAGCTAAAGGGTCTTAACTGTTTCAAGCTAATTATTTTGTTCGAAAACCAAACATTCTGCCATGAACCTTTGAACATTAGATTTAAGAACTTCCCAAAAATAATTCGTCTTGACCTTATCGTAGGTTGTTAGGAATCTTGAGTGAAATCCTATAGGAGAGGTGTGTAATTCCAAAGGGACCTTTTGTTTGACTTGGGAGTTCTTACATATATATAATCAATCCTTATACCATTGTGAATCATTTCTCCATGTTATACCAAAATCTCATCATATTGACTTATGTGTCCTCCACATGCCTTAATTCCTAAAGCACCTGGGCTAAAAGACCAAATGGAGAATTGATGTCAATCCATTTAAACTTTTGTTGTCACCTCAATGCGTCCTGCTCGCTGGAAAGGTACATCAAACCTTAGGTGATGTGCTCTGCACATTGACAGAGCACGTCGGTGACACCAAGTTCCCTTGCACAAGGTGTGTCACCCTTCAATGACACGAGTTTTTTGTGTGCAAGGTATGTCGTTGTTGGTTAAAATGGATAAAGAGAAGCATCGAGCAAGTTCTCAAACCTTTTATTGTGTGGAGTATTATCCCTACATGTTAGGAAAGGTGGAACTCGATCCCCTTACCTAGTAGGATGATCCCTTAAGCTTCTCCCCTAAATCCTCAACCTCTCCTATCCCTTTTGGCCTATAAATATGAACCCTCTCTCCATTGTTAAGAGAGGAAGGATAGAGTACTTACATGCTGGTGAAATTCTGCTAGGAGATCCCTTTCATCCATAGGAGGCAAAATCTTTGATCTCTGAGGCTAGGATCATTGGAAAGGTGTTATGACGTCAAAGCATTGGTTTTAACCTCTCTCTTTTTACTTTTTGTAATTACATTAATACAAATTATTTCCATAAATGTATTGTTATTATAAGTATTTATGATTGGATTCTTTGACTGCTTATCTAGATTGATTTATGGTTATATGCTTTCACTATTCGTTTGTTTCCACTTATTTCATCTTCTTTTGCAGCTAAGGATCTGAAGATCAAGGAGTTCAACCAAGCAAGGAGAAAGGAGTTGCATTCATAAGGTGAGTTATCTCTTGACTTACTTTGCAATTCAATCAATCTAGGAAAGTTATGTGTATTGTGTATTTGTTTTGTTCTAGATCCGAACCATTCGGACTAGGGAGATTCATTTGTGTCCGCACTTACAGATTGTCCGTAAACAAAATTGATGACTCCACTAGAAATAGGTATCTCATAGTTTTGATTTGCTTGTAATTTTTGGTTTTTTATTTCTTTCCAATTAGCCTCTTAATTGCCTCTTTCTTCAATGGATCTGATCATCAAAGATCTTCTGGGTGGTCCAGACTCTAATTGGGACTTTTTATTGAGCCATTTATCTTTTTTTTATTGAGATTTTTTAATTTTTCCCGACGGACCTGGGTAGTTTATTGCCTGCATCACTGTAACTCTGAAGCATCCTACCTTCAAGCAGACTGCGCCGCTAATGCATTTTTCAAATTTACAACCTGCGTCATTGACACATATCCCGCATGTGAAAAGCACATCGTTAGGATTCCAATGCTCTGGTGTACACCTGTAGGGCGCATCGTCCTTCAAATATTGGTACATTAAGTTGAAAAATATCCCAAATGGATTTTGGTTTGGTTTGTTGAGCTCTCTATGTTGTCTTTGACAGTCACAGAATCTCCTAGACATAGCATGCTTTGTCTTTGGCTTGTTTTTTAAGTTCAAGAGTTTGATTTGGGTCCTAGTTAGTCAAGTGAGTGTCACTCACTTGGTGGGAAATTTCAATCCCTCGTGAGTACATTCAGTCTTGTGACCCCCTATCAGTTTACTTGATCTGTTCACTCTGACTTCTCAACCCTCTAATAGCTAGTTGTTGTGATTTTTTGCAAAATTTTGTGTAGTTTTTTGTGTTGTTTGAGATCTTGGGTGATTAAATTTCTTGAGAATTTCCAATTGATTAAAGATTGTTGGGAGCAGCCCAAATGGAATAATATTTTATGGTGAAAGTACAAGTTAGGCGAGGCCTGACATCAGGGAGTTTTGGGAGAAGACACTCTGCAATTCTTGGGAGAAGGGTATGAAGCGACACGAAGTTGGCAGGAAAGGACATGTCCCTCTAGTAAAGGTGAAGTACTAAGGACTATGAATGAAGCAGAGGACTGACAGCTACAGGAGAGAAGAGTAAAGAAGTGGAATGGTGAAAAGGACGCACCATGTCAGTGTCATAGCCGCACGGTCAAAACTGCGACTGTCAAAAGAAGCGTTAGAGAGAGAGAAGCGGCACAAAAGGATAGCAGAGATCCAACGAAGTAAAGGAAAAGCATGGTCAATAGGATAACGGTGTCATTTTGGGTTTAAGGTTACTATTGGGGTTGGCCCATATTTGTTGTAAAGATGTGACCTTCGGGAACAATCTATATAAAGGGAAATTTTGTATAAGGAAGGGTTGGAACTTACTTAGATTTGGGGACATATTTTGTTAGGATTTTGAGCGATCTAAGAGAGGTAAAATAATATGTAGCTATGTGCGCAGAGATCTATTGTAGAGAAGAGTCTGTAGCTGAGTGCACAAATTGGAACTGTTAAAACCTTCCTTGTGATATAAAGAACGAATCCCGTGGACGTAGCTCCCATCTGGGGGGTGAAACACATAAATATCTGTATTGTGTGATTGGATCCATGTTATACTTTGTGTTCATGTATGTTTATGCTTATATATGTATTTTCATATGACTGTGAATGAGAATGATATGTTGAGTAGTGGAACACACATGTATGAATGCACGAAGTGTTAATGAATGTTATGAATGCATAGTTACAAAGATAGAAATAACATTGATTCAAAAGAATCTGTAACTGTTGGTAATTGCATCAAGCGAAGTCCTGTATTCATGTTATTATGCGCAGTAGAAGCGAAGTAGGAGAACTTCACGAAGGTCAGTATCCCACATCCACTCATCACCAGGTTGCAGAAACCTGATTCTGTAACCACCCATCTTCACCTCGAGTGAGACTTTAGCGTGTTCGTTTGTTGACTCCAAAAGGGTTGGTGAATTGAGGGCTTTTGTTATTGCTGCGAAGTAACTTCGCCAAACCTGGGTCAGTCCCAGAACAAGAGCAGCAGGCCAACAAATGGTTTTGTTGTCATGCTATAAATCGCAATGTGTTATGTTGATGTGGAACTGATAGAAGTGAGAAACAAAAGGTTTTGTTTCTGCCTAAGAACTGGTGATGAGCTCTATTAATTGGAATCCAAAGAGAAAATAAATACAGAAAGAGAGTTCGCGAAGAAAGAAAACAAACACTCGCACCTGAACACAGAGCAATGGTTACAAAGGTATATATGCACTGATGAACATGAAGTTTTCTTCGCATTCTTTGATAACAAGCTACATGAGTGGATATCAAGACTAGCAGAACGAAAAAACTGCTTTCAAGGTGGAGAACCTATAGTTTGGACTCCATAGTTCATTTAGAGGCTTACAGGGATTGGAAACCAAATTTCAAGAGCATGGGACTTTTGGTTGGATAGCATACTAGAAGGATACATTACAGAGTTTGTTGTGGACACTCTGAAGTCATACAACGCAGCAGAGAGATATTTCTTTAAAGGATTTAGAGGTAAGTACCTAAAAATCCTTAGTTTATACATTAAAATGCTACTAGTTGGAAAAGGATTCTTAAGAATGTAATCATATTCCTAGGGTTTGAGTATGTAATGTTCAGTAACACGGATAGTGACACAGACGAAGATATTGGTATTTTGTGAAGTGGAAAAAAATATAAAGATATCACTAGAAAGAGGTCACGTGGAACCGAACCTCGCACATTCCTAGAAACTGATTTAGGAAGCAATAAAAACTCATATCAGGTTGAGTCTGATAGTGAAACAGAACCTAGACAGATTGGCTATCAGCCTATTACTCCGCAGAAACTTATAGTTGAAGAAAGAAATACCACTAGCTCACATAACACTAGTCATAGTAATACTATAGGAGGAGGTACTCATAGTTAGTCAAGTACTGGTATACCCTCATCATCGTAGAACACTACACCTCCTAGAAGAAGAATGGAAGATGACATTAAGCTACCTATGTTTAAAGGAACTGGTCTAGAATACCTAGAGCAACATTGGTTTCTCCGTGAAGTTGTGTGAAACATTAAGCAAGTACAGTATGATGCCATAAAAAAATCCCAGCTAGTTACTACATTCAGAGATAGAGCCTTAACATGGTTCGTGAAATATTCTTTTGGAAAGAATAGAACATTAGCGGAGATTAGAACTGCGCTGATTAGAGAATTTAAGAAACCTAAGTCAGAATATCAGTGCATTACAGAGCTAAAAGAAATTTAAAAAAAAAAACTAATGAGATTGTGTGGGAGTTTGATCAGAAATTCAAAGCGTTGTTTGATCAAGTTACCTTTGAAATAGCACCACAACAGCATCAAGAATGGTTCATAGTTGCATTGTTTCCCCACATTATATTACCACTGATGCAACAGAATGTTACATCACAAACATGAGAATTAGAAATTGCGATGAAGCTAGAAGCTTCGCCCATAGGAGAAACTAGCACAGGAATGGTAGAGATACAGACACAGCTAGCAAACTTGACATTACAGCTATAAGATATGAAGAAAGGGAAAGAGACAAGAGAAGAAATATGGTGCACTAAATGTAAAGGGGAGGGACATTCCAAGGAACACTGCCTTGTATTCAGAGATTACATCGCTAGTGGAGCACCGAATCCATTAAACCAACCTCAAGGACCATGGTGTGAGATTTTCTGATGTAGAGGACATCGCTCTGAGGATTGTTACCTACTTCAGAAGTATGTACAGACACAAAAGAACCTATAACGCACATTTTGTAAGTCAATTGGTCATGATGATACCAACTGCAGAGCATACGACCTCATGATAGAAAGAAAACATGATGTCTACAAAGTCCAAGGAGAAACACATCATAATAATGAAAATGCGCAGTATGATCAAGGCACATATAGAGGACGTCGAGGATTCATAGGAAGAGGATGTAACACTGGCCAAGGAAGAGAAAGAGGTCAGATTGTATGTTATAACTGTGCACAACCTGGACATTTAGAAAGAGATTGTTAGAACCATTGTACTACTTGTAAGTATTGTAATTCATTCGACCATGTCGTTGAAGCATGTCCCATTTTGCAAAACAAAATGAAAGAGAAGAGACTAGAAGGAAAAAACCAGAATATTTAGATGATCGCAGCTAAGAAAAGAAAAAAAGATCGCAACATCCATGTTGTGACGCGAAGTGGAGCCGTGACAAGAAATGACAGGATGAACAAAGCTTCAAATTTTGAAGATCACATAAACATACCAAATCCTACTGATGGGACTTGGGTAAGAAAAGAAACTGGAAAAATTCCTACATTTAACCCTGACCAAGAGAAAAAGGCATTCATGGAAGCAAGAAAAGGCTTTCAAAACTTTGAACCTTCGACTACGAGGACCCAATTGTGAAGTGATCATAAACAGGTAATAGACATGTCGACCTCGTATGATGGATCGTAAACTTCGCCAGAACAGATAAGTCCTATTACACAATTCCTACAGAGCTGCATAAAGTTGCTAAGGCATGGAAATGCCGTAGGGGAACTAAAAAACCTATTGGGCCATTATGAACAGCGTAATATAGTAAATGATGCACACATAGTAGTTCATCATATCAAGATCCATAGAAGGACAGGAATATAAATGAGGCTAAATGCACATATTGGAGATTTTGAGATGAACTAGGTCATTCTCGACCTAGGCTTAGAGGTGAATGTCTTGACTAAAAAAACATGGGAACATATGGGAAAGCCAAAGTTATCATGGTCACCTATACAGTTGAGACTAGCTAATCAGCAAAAGGTTATACCTTTTCGGAGATTATCAAGTGTCCTTGTTGACATTGATGGAGTGCGAAGAAAAGCAGACTTTGAGGTTATTGAGATCATTGATGACAACAGTCTGTATCCTGCGTTATTTGGGATTGACTGGGCAATTGATAACCTCGCAATTATCAGTCTGAAGAAAAAATAAATGATATTTGAAGGACCGGATATCGGGGTCATCACACCCTTGGATCCTTCACAAGGACCTAGGTATGTTGAACCATTACGAGAAGAATGCAGATCTCATGAACTTGATAATATCTATAAGATTACAGTGAATCAAGCAGATTACATTAATCCTACGGATGATGGAACATTGAGCTGGAGATGCGGCAATTCTTGCATATCAAAATCAGATGCAGGAATGGAGAACTAGCAGAGTAGAATGCACGAAGTATCAGCAAAATGATGTGCGAAGATAAGAAAGTCGTTACGCTGTATTAGAACAGAGGTAAGTCCAATTCCTACTTATGAGTCGTTGGGTAATATCCACACATTTCTTCAACAATATCAAGTATAAGTTTTAGATGAATATAAGTTAGCATCTTTTGATACAGCATTGCAAGATACACCTATTAGATGGTGGGATGCGCATAAGAAGCACCTGAACACATGGAAATAACGTAAGCACGTGATGGAGATCAGATTTGCAGAGCAAACTGAGATTGTAAAATCAAAATACAATGGACAAACTGATCCTAGAGATCATATAGAACTTTTCTTGAAAGCATGGATGCATATACCTAAGACAGAATGGGTTCATATGTTTGTGCACACATTGGACCAAATACCAAAGAACTAGTATGTCGAAGCAGAACTTCGCAGAAGTACAACATATTAGCACATTATGATCAACAAATTTCAATCCAATTTCAGTTTTGAGGATGATTGTCCAAGTGTCAATGAGGCTTTACAGATCATTAAAAAAAAGATATTTAATGATGTCCTATTACCTGTGTATAAGCAACCAGATTGGGAAATACAGATGGAACATGCCCTTGAATGCTACAAATTCATGTTAGACGAAGATGAAGATGAAGATCCTCGCGATGTAAATATACCTGAGTCTGAGGGACAGCGATGTAGAAGGACCTGATTTAGAAATTCCAGAACTGAGTAATCCTGTAAAGACTAGAAAGATCAATATTGGTACTGGTAATGAACTCAAATTTGATTCTATTGGGGATATCTGGGATGAAGAAACAGTAGGACAGATTGCATACCTACTGCGCGAATGGCAAGATTTATTTCCTACCAATTTTTTTGAGATGAAAGGCATTTTAGGAGACTTGGGAATTATGAAAATACCTCTCAAGCCTGATGCGAAGCCTACTAAGCAAAGGCCTTACAAACTGAATCCCATATATAAAGAAAGAGTGAAGGAAGAAATTGATAAAATGCTTGATGCGGTAATTATTGAACCAGTAGAATAATCAGAATGGATAAGTCCCATGGTTATTCAAGACAAGAAAGCTAAAGGAGAGATTAGAATTTGTGTGGACCTTAGAAATATAAACAATGCATCTCTACATGATCCATTTCCTACTCTATTTACAGATGAAATGCTAGATAATGTTGGAGGAAGCAAAGCATACTCTTTCACTAATGGATTTTTTGGATATCATCAGATCATAATTGCTATAGAAGACAGACACAAGACAACCTTTTCCAGTGAATGGGAATCATTTCAGTATACAGTTATGCCCTTTGGATTGAAAAATGCACTTGTTATTTTTTCAAGAGTGGTTGTTGTTGCATTTAAGGATTATATTCATAAGTTCTTAGAAGTCTATTTTGATGACTAGACAGTATTTGGGTTGTTTAAGAACCATTATGCGAACTTAAGAATGATGTTAGCGAAGTGTAGACAGCATCATATTTCCTTGAAGTTGAAGAAAAGCATCTTATGTGTTCCTTATGGAATTCTATTGGGACACATTATATGTAAGCAAGGACTGATGGTCGACCCAGCAAAGATCGCAGTTATAGTAAACCTTCCAACACATAACTCAGTGAAACAAATACGCACTACATTTGGGCACATGAGGTACTATAGGAAATTCATTAAAGGATATGCGCAGATCACTGCGAAGAAAGAAGTGAAGTACATTTGGATTGAATACTGTCAAAAAGGATTAGACACAGTGAAAGAGAAAATAGTTACAGCACCTATTCTCATCTTTCCTGATTGGAATAATCCATTCCATGTGCACATAGATGCTTCATCGATAGAAATTGACATTGTATTAGCTCAACCAGGTGAGGGAGGCATCGATCACCCCATTGCATTCTCAAGTAGAAATCTATCTTCAGCAGAAAAGAATTATACCATGACAGAAAGGGAAGGATTAGCTATGGTGTACGCATTGCAGAAGTTTAAACATTATCTGCTAGGTTCACATTTTTGTATGTTTACTGACCATTCAGCTTTAAGTACTTGGTCAATAAACCAGTGTTAGGGGGGAGAATATGTAGATGGATCTTACTCTTTCAGGAGTATGATTTTGAAATCATTGTCAATCCAGGAAGATTGAATTGAGGACCTGACCATCTCTCCAGAATTGAGTTAGGAGAAGAACCTAGTAATTTGGAGCATATTCTAATAGATGTGCAGTTATTTGCTATCTAAGTAGCAGATGAATACTTCAGAGATATTTTAGAATTTATCACTATAGGACTAGCACCTACCGAATTTACTATGCAACAGAAGAAACAATTAGTGGTAAGAGCAGCTAAATTTACTCTAATTGTCAGACAATTGTATAAGTTGGGACCGGATGAAGTATTGCATAGATGCGTACTAGAACATGAAAGGCCTATTATACTGGAAAAGGCACACTCGAGAATGTTTGGAGGACACTACATAGGAAGAGCTACTGCACAAAAAAAATTGAGATCAATAATATGGTGGTCTACAATACACAGGGATTCAAAAGAACATTACCGAAGTTGCGATGTATGCCAAAAAACAGGGAATCCATCTCGTAGAGATGAGATGCCATTGATGCCATAACTAACTTTGAAAGCATTTGAAAAATGGTCTATTGATTTTTTGGGACCTATTAACCCACCAGGAAATCGAACTGGTTCGAGGTATATCATCACAGCTACAGAATATCTAACCAATTGGGAAGAGGAAAAACTACTGAAGGACTGTAGCGCAGTTACTGTCGCGCAGTTCATTTTGAGATCTTTACAAAATTTGGATGTCCAAAGATTCTAATGAGCAATCAAGGAACCCATTTCCTGAACGGGACTATTGAATCCCTGACACAAGAATTTTAGATCTACCATCAGAAGAGCACACCATATCATCCACAAGCTAATGGAAATGTAGAAGCCTTTTGTTGTTCGGGAATTCTACCCTATAGCGAGGAGAGGGACACTACCAACTTCTGGGGTGATAGGTAAATGAATTGATCATATCACACAAGCTTCTACAAAAGGAAAGAGATCAAGTTTTATGAAGGCATACCTTATTAACGAAGTTCGATCCTAGCTTTCGCTTGCTCCTTCGATCGATCCTCCACTTGATCTTCCGTTTGACGGACCTACAATACAATGATACCTTCCTCAGAGTATCTTAATTGATATAACAATGATGAAATTGAAATACAATTTAGACATCAAATATAATCAAGCATTTAATCCAAACAAACATGCAATCCATTAGACATTTGATTGGGACGGGAAGGGCATTTCAACCTTTATTGTCAAAAGAAAATAATCAGTACAATTTATACCTGATCATTCAGAGTGCTTGTGCAACCGGATTCTGGGCTCCTGCTCTTCACACTAACTTTGGAATTCCTCCAGTGTAACAACCCTTAATGCATAGTTTCTCCTCCCCTCTCTCATCTATCCCCCTTGTATTTATGGGACAAGGTAGGTAGTTTGGATCGAGAGGTATTTTGATTGGGAAGTTGGGGAAGTTGCAAAACCAACTTCAACTAATCCCAATTCGTCAAATCAATATATTTTTTATTACTTTTCAAGGTGTACGCTACTTTTCTTAAGTGGAGTAGCGTTCAACATGCAACTTCCCTACATAACAACCAGCATTTGCAAGATTTCTGAGGCAATACGCTACTCTATTGAAGCAAAGTAGAGTATTTCTGAGGGAAAACGCTACTTTAATGAAGTAGAGTAGAGTATTTATGGAGGAAAATGCTACTATCATGCTTGTAGGGTAGCGTTTTTCCTTAAAAGTAGGTAAAAAGAGGGTTTTGTCAACTGCAGAGGGGTAAGTCTAGGCCATTCATCATCTAGGGTCATCATGCTCTTCAATCCAAGTTGTCCTTTTGTGTGATCAATAGCTAAATGTGATCACGAACGGAGAAGTGCACATTTGACCTATAACAGATGCCCCCTAATGTGTGAGGTCAGAGGGAAATGATGGTTGAAATACATTATAATTTCAAGTCAACGGAGGAGCAAGAAACCACAGAACCAAGTCACAAAAGTACCTGAAATAACGATCAAGGTCAGCGAGCAATTACAATCTTGACATCATAGATATGTGTAGTATGATACAACATGATCTCCGATACATAACTAGGAGATGTATATATAGCATGGCCACTGAAATACAAGCGTGGATCCATGTCAGAATGAGAGATCATAGCCATAACAACAAACTGGATCTATGTCTCATGGAGAGCCAAAAAATGAGTAAGGCTCAGTCTTGCACAGCTTGGGTGATAACATAATGAGGTAATGCTATCAAAATCCAAAGGTCTTCATCCAAACAACCCAAGGTACAAACCCTAACCATGTGAATAAATGAGCTGAAAGTCGAACATGGGGGGTATCGTTTGATTACTGGTCATTGATATATACCATTAACAAATGCGAGGGCTTCCACCGATAATGATAATGGGGCCCAAGGTACCTAGTACGATCCAACAAGTGTGAATAAATGGACTTGACATTGAACACTTGAGGAACTTGTCAAATAAGAGACATTGATGTATTCTCATAATTCAACAGCGAGAAAGATTTTCACTAGTGACTGCAAACCTCAAGGTACTAACCAAAACTCTAAACTTCATTCCCAGAGCAAAATGAGTTGATGTCGATGGGAAGAAGTCCATTGGAATGAAGGCCTTAAGGAATCCTCCATCATCCAACACGAGGAACACTCAAATGGTATGAGCTGATGTGGAGTAGTACAAGTAACAAGACTGACACTAGGATGGCCGACACATGAGGTCAAGGTAAACTGCAGAATGGCCGACACAGATAGTTTTCAACATGATGGGGAAGTGATATAAGCCTGCAATGTAGGAGACATTTAGCAGACCCTTCATATGGTTAGAAGAATAACCAACCGGGGGAGTAAACAACTTGGAGATCAGGTTCACCCTAAGGTTAAAAACTAAAACCCAACTGACATGATGGACTCAAGTAGGTGTTGTGTTCAAGGATAGGACTAACTGAACTGCCTTTGAAACTGTAAGATGTGATATACCCTTCTTATCCCTTATTCTTTTAAGATAAAAGAATACCTTTCTTGTCGTTTTAATGAGTACAAGAAAGAATGAAAACTCAATAGATCCAACCATGTAAAGAGTTTAATGAGCCCATGGGAGGAAAACTCAGGACCTTCTTCATTGTTTACAGAGTTCGAAGAAGAGATAGAAGATTACTCTATAGTACTGATCTCTGGATTTTAATATCGAACGGAGATTTGTTCTTGCTCGTCGATGTTTTCAATTTTAAGGAGTCTGAAAAACTTAAACAATAACTCCATTCACCTACTCGTGGATTTTAATATCGAGCCCAAGTAGGTTAATGCTCATCGGTGTTTTCCTGCTTATAGAGTCTAAAAAACTTAAACAATCCTCTTTTTACCCTCTCGTGGATTTCACATCGAGCCCGAGTAGGTGAGTGCTCTCTTGGTGTTTTCATATTTCGAGAGCCTGAAAACCCTAAAGAAAGCTCCAAAAGGTCATTTTTCATAAAGTTAGTCTCCTCCCCCGAAAAAGTGTAAAACAATGGAAGAAGAAATCTTCTAGCCACGGATGAATAGAGTATTCCTTTTTCGTAAGTAATCCACAAAAGTCTGGAAAAGGGTTAAACTTATACTTAAGCGGATGTCGCTTCAAATCCTTTAATGAGTCTGAAAAGACAACTATACTCGGCAATCTTGTCATATTTAAAGAGTCTAACAAGAGCGTGACAGAACTCTATAAATATCTTTTTCGTAAGGTTTTAACGAGCCCGAAAAAGTAAACTCGTGACCTCCTTACTGTTTTTAACGAGCTCAAAGGAGAGATGGAAGAATGCTCGTAGCCTCCTGACTGTTTTTAACGAGCTCGAAGAAAAGGTGGAAGAATTCTTGTAGCCTCCTTACTGTTTTTAATGAGTTCGAAGAAAAGGTGGAAGAATGCTCGTTGCCTCCTTACTATTTTTAACGAGCTCAAAGAAAAGGTGGAAGAATGCTTGTAGCTTCCTTACTGTTTTTAACGAGCTCGAAGTGAAGGTGGAAGAATGCTCATAGCTTCCTTACTGTTTTTATCGAGCTCGAAGGAAAGGTGGAAGATTGCTCAAAGACTTTTTCACGTGGGGTCGATGCCTAGAATCTCCTCATGAGATCGGGAAAAGATGTCACAGAAATCATTAAACAGATTGGTGTATGGAATGATCTCATCAAGATAACAGTCCGTTCCAATAAAGATATGTTCTGTGACCCCAGGTTCAGTGGGAATGTTGATGGGGATGTTTCTCATTGTACTCGTCCTATTCCCTTTAGCAAAAACAGCTTGTGAAGTGGAAAGGATAGAGGACCAATCAGCATTCTCACTGGTTCTCGAAGGGAACTCACCTCTCTCTATCAGGTTTAGAACAAGGAATAGATAGGTCCTGGGGTGTAAATGTTGCCAAGGTTGTCTCAGGCCTATCATGGCTTCAAAAAAAATTTGTCAGAAGGAAAAACTGTTTCCAAACAATCAGGAGAGAGGATAGAGTCCGTTGACCGTGCAAGAGCAAGGTCCATATCCGACTCAGCAGAGACTGGAAAAGTCACGATATGTTCGGTTGCAGCATGTTGTGCTTCCATGTATGCTACTTCTGCAATGGATAAAGGAACTGATGGTTCTGATACCATAGGAAGGATCCACAGATCAATCCTTAAACCGACTGTGAAAGTTTCAGTAGATGTACCTTCATCAAAATGCATAAAAAGAATGGGAGAGGGTAGGTCAAAAGTGCCTATTAATGACCCGTAAAGCCCTGCTCCAAAACTCTCGCTTACTGGGGTAGATTGATCAACTAAAGGAACAGTGGATTCCGATGAAGTCTGGTTGTTTCGCCGAGAGAATAAAAGTTGATCGACCGTGATGATCTTGCCTTCATGGGGGAAGATAACAACTCGAAAAACTGCCGATGCAATGGCTCGCATGGCATATTTCCAGCTCCTACCTAAGAACATATTGTAATCAAGCAGAGCATACAGAACTTCAATCTCTACAGTAACTGTCTTACCGGCAAGTGTAATTTCAAACGATGGTAGAACTCCGTGTGGACGGAAATTTCTTCCATCGAAGGTAGTAAGCAGTGTGTTAGAGGGGGCTAACTTGGGAGAACCGAAAGCTTTCCAACAAGAAATTGACATTACGCACATAGAAACTCCCTCATCTACGACAGCTCATCTCATGGTCATAGGACCATGAGCTACCTCTATCTGAAGGGCAACATGGTACGGCAACCAGTATTTGATATCAGACATATCAGCAGTCATGTTGGATGATTCCATACTTCCAATCGCTGCCAGAAGTGCATTTCGTTGTAATGGACAACTTTGCAAGACTTCTAAGGTGGACATAACACAAGGGGTCTGGGCTAGATCTTCAACCACACTGTAGTTGGCAGCAACCCGTGCATTGGGATTGTGTGAATCCCATTTCAAGACACCTTTTAGGATCTTGGGCAATGGGTCCACAAGTATGTGGAGAGGAGTGGAAGATTCAGGAACATCTTTATCCTTGCTCTGCGAATCCGGGGTATAATTTCTTGCCCACGTTTGTAAAAGAGCGTCTGATTTAACCATATTAATGAAAGTTTGATCAACTGAAGCATGGGTGGTTCCCCCAGCATTGGAGGTGCTAGAAGCTGATCCCGTCCCTTTTGGAAATGGATCTTTAAGGACGACAGGTTTCTTTTCTTGAAGCAGCTTCTGGGCTTCTTCGATTAGAGGGCATTGGTGAGTGAGGTGGTCCTGCTTGCAAAGCTTGCAAGGGAACTTGACCTTCTTCTTTTCTCTATTACCCTCCTCGGCATTTTCTTTGTTTTTGGTCTTTTGTTGGTTCCCCTCTCCTTTCTTTCCCTTTTTTTTTGTTGGGCTGCCAAGGGCCCTTTTGATTAGTCTGAACCTGCTGTACAAATTCAATAGTAGAAGGAGAGGTTGTGATGGGAGTCACTTCTGCAGTCGATTGTTTGACCGATAAGGCATGAACCTGTTTAGTCAATGCTTCGAAGGCTACAGAGTCAACTGAACCTACTATGCTGTCAGCATGTGGTCCAAGGTTTGGTCTACCTATATCAATGTTCAATCGCAGTGCATCAGGTATAATCTTGTAAAGGAGCCCAGACTGAGCGTAAACCAAATCTAGTTGTTGGGTCCTTAGAATGGCTTCTTCTTTCGATGACACCCCAGAAGTAGTGACTTCCTTAGAAACATAAGGAAGGAGTGATTTCAAATACCACTCTAATAAGAATTTTGGGGGGATATTGGCCTTAATGAGCCTCTTCCGTCTTCGCCACTCCTGAATGTGATCAGATAAATGGGTGGCTTTGTTTTGCCTAAAGGTAGACAAAAGATCTATTCCAGCATTGTACCAAACAGGAAGCTGGAAGTGGTTCAAAAATACCACGGCGAGATCCCAAAAGTTAAAAAAGGTGGCTGCAGGTAACTCAATGTACCATTTGGTTGCAGCACCAGTTAAGGTTCTTTGAAAAAGTCTCAACCTAACGGAATCTTCGTTCAACGAGTTTGAAGAACACCAGAGATGAAAAGTGGTAACATGATCACCAGGATCCTCACCAGTTTTACCTTCAAATTTTGGAATGTCCGAAGGTAGCTTAGTGGGAACTGGTGGCCACGTAACGTTATGGCACACCGGATCGTTCGTTAACTTGGAAAGATATGGAAAATTGAGATTTTCCAGAAATGGTAAACGGGGTCTATAAGATGGCATTTGATGAGTTGGATTCATGAAGGGGGAACCTCCCATCGTTTGACCCATAAACTGCTGGTTAGCGTTGCCCCCCTCCATTTTTTGGTAGGGGTTGCCCCCAACCATCTGTTGGAAGGGGTTTCCCCCAGCCATCTGCTGGTAGGGGTTGCCCCCAGCCATCTGTTGTTGTGTGAAAGTGTTGTTGAAATTCCCCCACCCAAATGAAAGTGGGTTGGTACCCTGTGTATTCGTCCACTATGGCTGGGTATTAGCTCCACCATATTGTTGGTTAAAAATATTACCCCCTCCTCCAGAAAACAAAGAAAATGGGATATTTCCTGTAGGTATATTACTTTGATTCATATTGTAACCTGCAAAGGTGTTAAAACCAGGGGTAGTCGAGGTGGACGGTGCAGTCATAGTACTCATGACAGGCATAGTTACAGAGGAATTCGGCCCTACATTGGGTGTGGAAATCCAAGTACTAGGTATATGGTATGACTGTTGAGTCACAGGAGGTGGAACAACATTCACTGTATTACTGGGTCCGAAAGTAGGGGTAGAGGCAGATGTCAAAGCTGTTGAGCTTGGCATGCCTAATTACCAGCATTGAAACTGAAGGACGGAGTTGAAACAGAAGTTGTCTATGTCGAACTCGGTGTACCAGTGGAAGGAGGGTTTACAATACTTGTATTCACACCCATGGTGGGAATTTGTGGGACTCCTTTTTCGTCTCCTGGGTTAGTCATAATATGCCCAGGTGTGAAAAAATATGCACTATACTCGGGTTGCTGGAAACCAACAGGTACCAGAAGCGGATCGTTAAGTCCGGTAAGAGGGTTAAAAGGAGTGTTAAAATCACTAGAAGTGATATCCTCAACCTCAACAATGTTAAAAACTTGTTGATCTGGGGTTCTAGGTTGTGGTTCACCAGGAACCTCTATTTCACCAGTAGATTCAAAAATACCACTGGAGTTAGTCCTCCATCATCGTGGTGGCGGTAGTGGCTCTACACTGGGTGGGGGAAGGTTTTGCAACCTCCAAGACCTACGAAGCTATTGGTCTTCCACAATTATATAAAAATAACACTAAGTAAAAACCTAGTGGCCACTAAGACTAAGGGGCAAACAGCATACCACTAAAAAATCCTAAGTAATCAAACCAATCAAACGGATAGCATATACTCTCAGAAGTAAGTCTGGGATGATTAGGGCCCAAAATAGACTGACAGAGTACTGATGGTCAATTTCGTGGCATCCACCGGAGTTCCACTGGGTGCAAGCGCTTGAATCACCAAACTGCTTTCCCGAGAGTACTTCCAGAGGGTTACCTTCCACGCATGTCCTAGGTGAAGTGGGAATAACCGCCCACTCTACCTGTGTAGGATCCTAAAGGTCTGATACTAAGGCTACCATACATACGAAATATCCTGGGGGACAATCGTCAGCCTTGTCAAAACGCATGGGCAGGGTAGCAAATCCCGAAGTCCGAAAGGACCCCCATACGCGAATTGACTCTGGTTTATGGTCAAAAGGAACGTGAGGGGGTTATCCTCAACAATTTCGATCTTCCACGGCCTCGTTCTTAACTCTGGTTTGAGTAGAGCATCCCAAGGTTATTTGATATATATGGGTTTACCTAAATGAAAGTTGTACTATGATTGTTGTGTAATGAAACTAGTTTCGAGCAGTTTAAGGTGTTTTAAGCTCGAAACTCTAGCCTAAGCTAGTTGGTGTCGTATATTCCTAAAAATAAAATGTTTCTAATTTATTTTATTAAAATTCGTTTTAAGGCAACTTTTTACTCAACGGGGTAGTGCATTGTGTGGAAATGGTTTGAGAAAGTAAAGTGCAAAAGAAATAACTTTCAAAGCAACAAAAAGACTCTTTTTCTTTTTTCCGTTTATGCTCTTTCCAAAATGAAAACTTAAGCAAACCAAAAAACAAATCTCTTTTTCTCTTTTCTTTTCAAATTCAAAACAAAGTAAACTACGCTACTTCGAAATGATCGTAATCCTTACTACTTTAAACTACCAAACTCATTTTTTTCTTTTTCTGATATATGTAAAAGAAAAAGAACTCGAAAATGGAAGCAAGTAAGACCTAAAAGAGCAATGTAAGTAAGGAAAAGAAACTCTAAGGTTCACAAAAATCAACTTGATTACTTGACAAAGACTTTTCCTACGAAGTTTTTAAAGGGAAAAAACCTTGGGCTTGGAAGACAAAGTGGAAAGAAAAGAAGGATAAGAGACGCTTTAAAATGTAAAGAAAAAATTCAAAGGTTGCTCCAAAGCATCAAGAACCCTAAAAACACTAAGCCAAGCTAACAATAGGTAAGCAAACCAAAGATGGCCTTACAATCACAAAGACTCAAATGGAAGCAAACTAAAAGACTTCAACTTACTTGAAACTGAAACTGACAAAGCAATCTGGAAGTGTCTAGACTCAAAAAAAATTGAAAACACCCTAAAGACTCCTACTTTGGGTCAAACCCTAAATCAAAGGTTAAGACACCGTCAAAGTATGCTTAGTGTTGTAACAAACAACAAATTTGATAAACAAAGGTTTGTATACTTGCAACAAGCAACTACGGTACCAACATGCAGCTATGTTCAACTAGGAACAAGGCACGGTTTCCAAAAAGAGCCACAAACAAACAAGACACCTCAGAAGTACTCAAGCAAGCAAAAGATGACCTAAGGGACTTAGGAGAGGCAAACAAGTCTCAACAAAGGCATAAATACCTCAAGGATCAGTTGGGAAAGCAAAAACAGAGGCTGAAAATCAAGCCAAACAGTCAAAAATCAAATCCCAAACACAAACAGAGACTTACGGGAAAATACTCTACTATGCAATAGAGAAACCTACATTTTTCTGGAGGTGTACTCTACTGTGTAAAGGAAAACCAGCATTTTTTTAGGAGGTGTACCCTACTATGTAAATGCAAACCATCGTTTTCCAGGAGATGAACGCTACTGTATGCATAGAAAACCAGCGTTTTTTCCAGAGAAGGTTTAAAACAGGCTTCAAAACTTCAAATTGAGGTAATTCAAGCAATGGAAACAAGCTACAATAACCTACAAAGTCTCTCAGAGGATCAAAAAAGATCAAAAAGTACTGGAAGGAAAGTCAAATGAGTCTCCTAGAACAAAAACAACCGGTCCCCAGCGGAGTCGCCAGTCTGTTGTTTGGGAATTCTACCCTATAGCGAGGAGAGGGACACTACCAACTTCTGGGGTGACAGGTAAATCCATTGATCATATCACACAGGCTTCTACAAAAGGAAATATATCAAGGTTTATGAAGGCATACCTTATTAACGAAGTTCGATCCTAGCTTTCGCTTGCTCCTTCGATCGATCCTACACTTGATCTTCCGTTTGACGGACCTGCAATACAATGATACCTTCCTCAGCGTATCTTGACTGATATAACAATGATGAAGTTGAAATACAATTTAGACAACAAATATAATCAAGCATTTAATCCAAACAAACATGCAATCCATTAGACATTTGATTGGGACGGGAAGGGCATTTCAACCTTTATTGTCAAAAGCAAATAATCAGTACAATTTATACCTGATCATTCAGAGTGCTTGTGCAACCGGATCCTGGGCTCCTGCTCTTCACACTAACTTTGGAATTCCTCCAGTGTAACAACCCTTAATGCATAGTTTCTCCTCCCTCTCTCATCTATCCCCCTTGTATTTATGGGACAAGGTAGGCAGTTGGATCAAGAGGTAGTTTGATTGGGAAGTTGAAGAAGTTGCAAAACCAACTTCAACTAATCCCAATTCATCAAATTAATATATTTTTGATTAATTTTTAAGGTGTACACTACTTTTCTTAAATGGAGTAGCGTTCAACATGCAACTTCCCTGCTTTACAACTAGCATTTGCAAGATTTTTGAGGCTGTACGCTACTCTATTGAAGCAAAGTAGAGTATTTCTGAGGGAAAACGCTACTTTAATGAAGTAGAGTAGAGTATTTATGGAGGCAAACGCTACTATCATGCTTGTAGGGTAGCGTTTTTCTTTAAAAGTAGGTAAAAGGAGGGTTTTGTCAACTGCAGAGGGGTAAGTCTAGGCCATTCATCATCTAGGGTCATCATGCTCTTCAATCCAAGTTGTCCTTTTGTGTGATCAACAGCTAAATGTGATCACGGATGGAGAAGTGCATATTTGACCTATAACACCTTTAATAAAGTACTGGAAAATGCGCTGACCAAGGTATGCAACACAAACAGGGATGATTGGGATATAAGAATACATGTAGTATTATGTGCATATAGGACAACTTGTAAGAAGTTGACAGGTTATACACCTTTGAGATTAGCATATGAACAGGAAGTTGTCATGCCTATGGAATACATAGCACCAAGCCTGAGAACTGCAGCGTTCACAGATATGACAAATGACCAGACAATAGATGAAATATTATTACACTTAGTTGGATTGGAGGAAGATTGCTTTATAGCAGGTTTTCACTAACAAGTGTAGAAATACAGAGAAAAAGAATGGCATGATAGGCACATCAAATACAAGTTCTTCCAGGTAGGAGACCTTGTCCTCCTCTATGATAGTAAATTTATGAAATTTCCTGGAAAATTTTAAATGCACTAGTTAGGACCATACATTGTCAAACATGTTACTAATGGTGGCACGGTTCAGTTAGCCACATTACTGGGAGAAAACCTACAAGGACTTATTAACGGGGGTAGACTAAAGCCTTACAGGGATAGTCCTACTCCTCCAGATATAAGTTAAGCAACAATAATAATATTTTAAGTGTCAAGTGCAGTTGAAATTGGACACTAAAAATAAAGGGTAGATTCTGCACACATTTTTGGTAAAATGCGAAGTTTCATAAAATGGAAAGATGTGCTGCGAAGCACACATAGCAAGCTAAGTTGCGAAGTAAAAGAAGGGAGTCGCGCTATGAATTTAAAGTTGAAAGAAGGAAAATGTGCAGTGGACTTTGCGATTCGCCTAACCACTAGTGAAGTCAAAGAAAACTAGCCATTACAATTTTTGGTCAGAAAGTAGTCGTTATACAGTAGTTTTGGGAACCTGATGTTTCTGCATTTAATGCTTATTCATCTGTTGAAAACACATTCACTGAAGGAAAAGGACCAATATCTAAGCAATATTTGTCCAACGGACATGTCATTTAATGCTAATTTATTCATTTTTTAGCATTCCTTAATGATATTACGCCTATAAATAGGTGAGGACCGCATGCTTACCGGTTTTATCGCAAATTTTAATTTTTACTGCCTGTAATTTTCAAGTTTTTACCAATCAAAGAGAAAGAGCACTCCAACAATGGATGTATGAGAATTCGACCTTAGACGAAATATTAAAGGACTTCTAACACTCTGGGTTGGAAGGAATTACGAAGACACCTGTGAAGAAAGCCATCCCAAAGAGAGGGGGTTCATCTAGAAGTTCACCGCGTCACACGAACAAGAAAGGCCGAAGTCCGCAGGAATTCTGAATCCAAGCCTACGAGAACCACCCCTCGAGAGACCCATCCTGCTTGTTCAAGAATATATCTCGCCGAGAATAGAGGGTGCGCCACCTGTGACACTTATGAAGAATCCACAGTATGACATTATGTTGCCGCCTATGTCGAGCCATGTGCGCATGAAGGAGAACCTGCTCGGCCGAATTCCATATTTCAAGTTCTCAGTTCATGACTTATTGCAGGAAGGGAAGTATCCCCAATTTCAACCAAATCAATATATGTGCCGGAAATATAGTGAAGTCACGAAGCAGCTGACAATTCATGCACAAGACTGGCTTACATTGTTACAACCATCCAGATTGTTGAATCTGTTGTGCATTTCGCACTTCGACGGAATCCCTGAGCTCTCTGCGGTTGTGCGCACACTACCGTCATGTACGCATCAAGGATACTTGTGGCTAGATCGCAATATCGACATTAATATTGATCTCATCTACTAGATTACACACTTAAGTAAGAGAGGTGTTGACCCCGTAGCTGAGTTCGTAGGAAAAACCAAGAACAAGGATCTAGCCAAGGGGATGAAGGATGAATTTGGTTTTCTCAAGGGAAGACAAGGATATATCACAGCTAGAATCAAGGATCAAGCTACGCGTTTTACAATCCAGCTGCTCATAGGAAATGTTCTGAGGAAATGCAAACGGCTAGAGGTGTCGGCCGCTATAGTCTCCTTAACTGCAAAGGATAAGGATGGAAATGCGTATAAATGGTCAAGTTATCTCCTGAACGAGTTTCTAGACGATGTGAGAGAGACACAAGATAGTGAGAATCATTTTCATTATAGTTGGTTATCGGTGTTGATAGCATTTGTAGCATGGAAAGAACCAAGGTTTCAACAGAATGTCTTGGTATTGATAGGATATTACCAAGGACCCAGGTTTGCGAATATGACAGAAAACACAAAGCCGGATAGGAAAGAGCTCAATAACGTATAGTTGTTTACATACTATGAGCAGTTATGCGAAGTGATCCAAAACACTCCGCGTATTACCAAAGAAATAACAACAACGTACATTCGCATGATGTCATTCAAAGCTAACCTTCATTTCATTTATGTTCAACCAAGAGCACAGCCACGAGACCCTGAATGGTTTGAAGGGCTATACCAGTTTGATGTGCAAAAAATTGAGCTAATCATGGAAGACTGGCCGCCAGAGTGGACAGTTGATGCGCCAGAGATGCTCATTACTATGTCAGAGGAAAGTGGAGCTAGAAACACACAGAACCAGGAAGATGAGACAACAAGTGCACAAGGAAACGAAGCAAATCAAGAAGAAGAAAAGCAACAAGCTTCCAACTTATCAACATGAGAGAAAATAAATAATCCTGACACAACTGTGTCGGCAGGACCGCAAAAGAAAAAGCAGAAGGAAAAAAAGCATCAGCTTGACGCACAGTTACATGATGATGACTACGAGTGCATCGCAACCTGAGTCACTACGCATCTCCAAGAGACACTTGCATTAAAGGAAAGCAAGCAAGACAAAGTCCAAGCAAGTGTGATGTAGAGCCTTTCAAAACTTAAGAGTCTGGTAGAATGAGTAGAGAAAGTCCAGCAAGACTTGGTGAAGGAGTCATATTCAAAAGGAATATCGAGCGAGTCAAGCCAAAGGAAGAGGAAAGTGCCTACTTTGATGATGAGACCCCGGCTAGTCCATATAGAGCCGATAAATGTAATATTCCCAACTGATGAACTTGTTGAAAGTGCAAAGAAGCTCGCACACCTGGATCTCAATGTAGGAATGCTACCCATCGATGAACTGCACAATCTACATTTGCAGGTTGTGGACGAGATCAGATATAGAGACATGATTTTGTATAACCAAAATCGAAAGCTAGAAGACAGTTATAAGGAGTTGCAGAATGAATGCACTCTAAATAAATATGAGCTTTCATATGTGCAGGAGAAGCACAACAAGTTCAAAAATGTCGTCGTTGAATTCTGCGCAAAGATCCCAGACTATGCAGAAAAGCTGGAAGTTGAAGAAACCATCATAAATATTGGTGCAGCCATGGACAATCTTAAGGTAGAAATGGTGGACATGGATATCACCTATAAAGAGAAGATTGCGAACTTAGAATCTCGACAGCAACTAGGCACTCCACAGAATGAGAAAGAATCACGAGCCGAAGAGTTGAAGGAATCCACAAAAAACATCTCCGCAGATGTGGCGATATGTCAATACCTACTTGAATAAGTCACCAGACTTTGGGCTGTGTTGCAGGAGGATCCAGAACTACAGAATATTCAACATGAAGTTCAGCAAAGGCAGAAGGATCTCGACTCTTTGAACCTTGCTATGAAGTATTTTCCGCCAAGGAAAAGGATCCAAAAATTTGCAGAAAAGAAAGAGCTTAAGAAGGAATTGAAAGCATTAAGAATGAAGGAGGTTGATGCTTCGTCAAAGTTACAGCCCATCCAAGAAGAAGCATTGGCTCTCTTCGGGGAGATTGAGGAAAATTTGTAGGAACTCCACACAACAGAGAATATAGTGAAGGAGCAACTTCAGGAAGTTGTCTCAGAGGAGATGTTTGAAAAAATTAAGGATTTTGAGCAAGAGACTAAGGAAACAGTTGTGAGGCTGAGTGAAACTTTCGAGAAATTCACTGCGAAGTCAAACATCCCAGGGGATGTGCAGTTGAAGCAGCCCAGTGAAAGTGGCTCGGGGGCGAGCCACACGTGAGTGTTAGGGGCCTGTTTGGAGCAGCCCAAGTGGAAGAAGTTTTGATAGCGAAAGTACAAGTTAGGCGAGGCCTAACATCAGCCAATTTTGGGAGAAGCAACTCCTCCATTCCCAGGAGAAGGCTATGAAGCGATGCAAATTTGGCAGGAAAGGACCTATTCCCCTAGTAAAGATGAAGTACTAAGGACAGTCAAGGTAGTTGGATTAGTTATGAATGAAGTGGCATACTGTCAGCTACAAGAGCGAAGAGTAAAGAAGTGGAATGGTTCAAAGGACGCATCATGTCAGCGTCAGAACCACACGGTCAGAACTGCAACTATCAGAAGAAGCGTCAGAGCTAGAGAAGCGGCGCAAAACGACAGCAGAGCTCTAGCAAAGTAAAGGAAAATCATGGTCAACAGGAGAACCATGCCATTTTGGTTTTAAGGGTACTATTGGGGTTGGCCCATAGTTATTGTAAATATGTGACCTTCAGGAACAATCAATATAAAGGGAAATTTTGTATAAGGAAGGGTTGGAACTTACTTAGATTTGGGGAGATATTTTGTTAGGATTTTCAGATATCTAAGAGGGGAAAAAGACTCTACAGCTGTGTGCACAGATATCTATTGTAGAGAATATTCTGCAGCTGAGTGCATAGACTGGAACTGTTAAAACCTTCCTTGTGATATAAAGAACAGTTCTCGTGGACGTAGCTCCCATCTGGGGGGTGAACCACGTAAATATCTGTGTTGTGTGATTGGATCCATGTTATACTTTGTGTTCATGTATGTTTATGCTTATATATGTATTTTAATATGACTTTGAATGAGAATGATATGTTGAGTAGTGGAACACACATGTATGAATGAATGAAGTGTTAATGAATGTGATGAATGCATAGTTATAAATATAGAAATAACAGTGATTCAACGTTGTCTGTAACTGTTGGTAATTGTGTCATGTGAAGTCTCGTATTCATGTTATTATGCGCAGTAGAAGCGAAGTAGGAGAACTTCATGAAGTTCAGTATCCCACATCCGCGCATCACCAGGTTGCAGAAACCTAATTTTGTAACCACCCATCTTCTCCTTAGGTGAGACTTTAGCTTGTTCGCAGGTTGATGCCGAAAGGGATGGTGAATAAAGGGGCTTTTTTGTTTCTCCGAAGTAACTTAGCCAAACCCAGGTTAGTCCCAGAACAAGAGCAGAAGGCCAACAAATATTGCAGTAGCAAGGATTCTTTAGTTCCCTAAATCTAGGTTGAAAAAGTGGCTTAATTCTCAGATTCATTGAGTTCATTTGTTCGAAAAACAAAATTCCTTATTATCTCTATTTCAAGCACATTACTTGGAATTGTTGAAAAGGGTTTTTCATGTTTTAAAATAATCGTTTAAGAACCTTTGGAAAAACTAAAAATTATTAATGCTTGTGATTTCTTGGTTTTGAAAAGTTCATTGTTCATTTCCTTTAAAATTTTAAGCACATTTAGGCCTTCTCAAAGTATTCCAAAAGATATTGAAAGCTCTTATATTTTTTATTTTCTCTCCACTTCTTTTGATTCTCATTTCAGAATTAGAGTTATTGCATTCGAAAGGGAAATTTGTCTTTTCATTTTCGCTCATAGGTTTTCTTAAGTTGAAAAGAAAAGGAAAAAAAAATTCAATTTGGTGTATTATTTTCATTTTTGTTGGATTACTGGAAGTGTAGTTTTTAGTCTTTTGGTTGTTTTGGAAAATAATATAGAGGTACTTTGCCCATTTTTACTATCGAAAAAGAAAATATTTCTCCTTACATTAATTATTTTCATCGAAAAGAAAAGAAGACTTGCATTTTCATATAGATCAGTTTTGCATCTTGTTTAAATTCCAAGTCTACACTTCATGGATTCACCTAACCGTACAACTTAAAATCAAGTGGTATCCTAGGTTAAAATTGTATAGAAACTTGTGTACTAGGTTAGAGACATGTTACGACATCTTAAAGCATGGTAGCTATCATTATTTTCCTGCACTACATCCCGGGGGATTGCAATTTTTCCACGTACCAGTCGGTATATCGAACAACCTTTCACGTACCTTCTGGTATATAGAAAGGTACTTCACGTGCTCGAAAGTATATCAGAAGGATAATTTCATACGGTTGTGCATTAGGAAGCACCACTACGGATTGAATATCCCACGTACCTTGAGTATATCAGAAGACCCCACTAGGATTCCTGAAATCATACAAGTTAACCATTGGTCGTCTTGGCGTGGCAATACACCGAGAACAACACTTCGGGAGCTACTACGCACATACTCCAAGTAGTCGAGTTATACAGTCCAAGGTATGGTCCTAATCCTCCCTGGTTAGTGCTCTGAAATATTGGGTTGAGCATAACTGTTGGACCCTGTAGTATATTGCGAGTTGCAACACCTTGATAATCCCGTGAGGTTCCATGCTTTTGAATCCCATCTATCACACAAGTTTGCATGTGGATTTAGCTTGAGTAGGTATTGAAGTGTGTTTTTATTTTTTAGGATACTTTTAGGAGAACTTTTATTTCAGCCACCCTGGTTGAGCGACCCTTAAGAATGATCCGCACGTGGCCAGGAAGAATGAGGGGGACAACAGTTTGACTGAATGATTTGGCTCTGTTATGGCGGAAGCTTAAGAAATAGAATGCGCAAAGCAGGAATACACTACACAAACAGAACACGAATGTACACAAACAATATGCAAGAATGTGAACTGATCTTCTATTACTGGATATAATTTCATGACTTGGTGTATGTTACAGTATTATACATGCTTATATAGAGAGTGTTGAGACGCTTGGGTGCTTTCCCATTACGTTCAGTTACAAAATAAGTTAGAACGGTTCGGCAGTTCAACCATTACAGTCCACTGGAAGATAGAGAGACAGTCTATTGAAGTTCAATAGTCGCATGTTGTAGATCGACGATGCATGTCGATGTTGTGAAACTGTGAGGTCGGAGAACATGTCGAAGTCACGAAGTTGTTGAATTCATGTCGAAGTTGTGTCGACGTCGATGACTGGTCAAGGATGTGTTGAAGTTAGCATTCGAAAATAATGCCAACTATGATGTGGATCAGACCTCCTTCCTTAAGAAACAATGGTCCCCATTGTTTGCTCATGAAGGTGAGGAAACTTGTCAGTCAATTTAGTAGCAGAGTACCACTTTCCTTTTGCTGGGATCTATCCAGATTTAGAAACTTGAAACAAGGGTATTATGTTCGTCCTTGTATGGCGTACTCGTCGTCCCACAATGGTGTCACAAGGAAGAGGCTCCTGAACATCTAGATTGATGTCTTCGAGTTTTGTTGTTTACAAGTTGCTCTGTTCCAATAGCGGTGCATGGTATGGTCAAAGTAGATCCACATTGAATATTGGATGCAGACCCAGTCATGAAGGAATGTCAAGATGGAAATCATTTTTCGCCAATCTGTCGAAGGATACTGTACAGACCATATCGCAAAGGATTGAGATTTTTCAATGGACCGGTGAAGCGCTCCTTCTTGAGATGTAACCAGACCTTATTCTCAATTTGGAAAGAATGAGGAATATGATGTTTTTCGTGTCGGGACTTAGCTTTATCATTTTCTCGATGCAACATTTCATGTGCTTGCTTCTGGATGTCGCAGATTTGATCTCGGAACTTTGAAGCTTTATCAACTTCTCACTGGATGTAGTCGATTTTGGCATTTGGTTGTGTCGAGGAGCAGATCAGGTTGATAGGCACTGAGGGTTGAAATCCGTAATAGATCTCAAATGGACTCTTTCCTATAGATTTTTGTTGATCACGATTGTAACTATGTTGTATGTATGGAAGACTTTCATCCCATCTGCATCGATGCTTGTGGTTGTACATGCGAAGAAGTTATACGACCAAGCGATTCACAACTTCCGCCTGTCCATCCGTCTGAGGATGGAAAGCTGTCAACAATGAGAGTCGTGTGTCCAGCTATTTCCATATATTCTTCCAAAAGATGTTGATGAATCTGGAATCTCGGTTGGAAGTAATGGTTGTAGGTAAACCAAAGTGTTTCCAAACATGTGTGAAGAAGAGTTGAGCAGTCTGTTGCGCTGTCGTGGTCTTCTTGAATGGTATGAGAATGGCCATCTTGTAAAATCTGTCGACTACTACTAAGATCGCATCGTGTTGATGTTTGGTAGTAGATATCCCATCAAGTAGTCCATAGAAATAGATTCCCATGGTCGACTAGGAACTGGAAGAGGTGTGTACAATCCCTGTCATCGATTAGGCAGTTTAGTAATGGCACAAACCACGCATGATCGAATGTACTTATCGACGTCAATTTTAAGTGTATTCCAAAAGAAATACTTCTGCAGAATAGCAAGTGTCTTTGCTAATCCAAAGTGTCATGCAGTCTTGTTGTAGTGCACGTCTCAAATGAGTTGTTGTCGATGCTCACCGGTCGATACACAAAGCTGTCTAAGCTTGTATAGCAAAGTGTCTTTCAGGAAATAGTCGGCGGTCAATGACTTGTCAGTATGAATTTGTCCATAGACTGGTGAAAATTCGATGTCTTCCTGATACAACTGAGGCCAAGTAGTGGTTTCATATCCCTGCACACTCATCACTGTAAAAAGGAGAGTAATGGGCAGTCTTCTTATACAATCGGTGGCGGCGTTAGCTTTACCTTTATGATACTTAATTACTAACTAGAATTGTTGCAAGTAATTAATCCAAGTTAAGTTGTGGAGTTCTTTATATTTTTTACTGGGTTGGAGCGAACTGTAGAGGCTTATGGTCAGTGAGGATGACCGTTTCCTTGCCAAGGATGTAATGCCTCCATTTCTTGAGAGATTGCACAATGGCGTACAATTCTTTTTCGTACGTAGAATATCTTCTAACTGTGTCATTAAAAGTTTCGAAATGAAAAGCGACTGGGTGACCAGACTGAGTGATCATTGTGCCCAAGGCATAGTCCGATGCATCCATCTCAATCTCGAAGGGCTGATGAAAATAAAATAACACAAGTACTAGTGCAGTGCTGTTAACACCTAAAAAGTGTTCACTAGCTCATTTCCTTATTCACATGACCCATTTGTCCACTTTTCTACCATCTGAGCCTCTGAAGCCAACAAAAGGTCACCAAAAGACCTTAGTACACCCCTTTTTCCCACTCAAAAAGATTATTTTTCCTAAAAAAGCATAAAAACCCTCAAAAGGGTCCAAATTCCCAAAAATATTAAAAAGGGAATAAAAATATTAATTTTATTCAAAAAAGGAAAAAAGGAGGGAAAAGTACCTAAACCATGTTGGTCAATACCATTGGTTTCCACAAAAACACAGATGGTATTCCCCACCACCAAAACCTATAAAAAGGTGGTAGGGGCTCCTCATTTCACATCCATCCATATTCCTATCCTCATGCTGCCAAAATCTCCCTTGAGTTTTTGGCTATTGTAGCAACCTTGGAGAAAGGACCCATTGGAGATTGGAGCTGCTAACCATTGGAGCTTCCCAACTATCTTCATCAATCGAAGGTATTCTTATTGCAAGCATTTGCTTGCCCCCATTTTTTAATACAAAATTATTTCTCATATTTCTTGTTCTTGTTCTTTAATTCAAAATGCACATGCTAGTTTAGTTTAGTTTAGATTTAGTTTATTGTTATTTATTTCTATTGAAACTGCTGCTACTAGTTAGCAGGTGCCCATAGCACTAAGCTTGGTTGCAAAACCAAGCCAACAAGTGTAGATCTTGTGCTTGAGTTGTTCAAAAGATTCTTGTTGTGTCGATGTCCATTTGAAGACATTTTTTCCATTTCCCTTCGTCAATTGATTCAAGGGTCGAGCTATGTGACTGAAGCCGAGTATGAATCGTCGATAGAAATTCTCCAAACCAAGAAAAATTCTTATTTATTCAATGATTTGAGGAATGGACCAATATTTGAGGATCTGTACTTTGTCTGGATCAACGTGAACTCCTACAGATTCAATTACATACCCCAAATATTTGATGTTGTTCATCGCAAAGCTGCACTTGTCCATGTTCAAGTAAAGTCGATGTTGTTGTAGAGTGTCTAGGACTTGTCGAAGTTGTCTGACATGTTCTTCCCATGATCAACTGAAAATCAATATGTCATCGAGATAAACAATGACCCATTTGTCGATGAAAGGTCGCAGAATGTTATCCATCTATCGCATGAAGGTCGCAGGTGCATTGGTTAAGCCGAAAGGCATGATTAACCATTCAAACAATCCTTCCTTGGTCTTGAAAGTAGTTTTCCACACATATGAGGGCTCGATTGGAATTTGATGATATCTCGACTTGAGGTCGACCTTAGTAAATAATTTAGCACCTTTCAGACAGTCGATGAGGTCGTCTATCCGCGGCAGAGGGTAGCGATTCTTTACCAAAATTTTGTTGAGTTCCCTGTAGTCGATGCACATGCGCCAAGTCCTGTCGTTCTGTGGAACGAAGACGACTGGACTTCCACAAGGAGAGGAGCTGGGTCAGATATGACCTTTGTCGATCAAATCTTGTATTTGTCTGCAAATCTCTTCATTTTCGAGAATGGATCTTCTGTAAACTGATGTGTTAGGAAAAGAAAAACCAGGAGCAAGTTCAATGGAGTGTTTTACCTGGAAGTGTCGAGGTACTCCATCTGGCTCTTGGAATAAACTATGATACTCATTGAGAAACTTTTCAATCAATTGATTCTATCGGGAGCTACTTTGGTTGGTAAGTCGACTCATTGTTGCAGTATTCCTAGAATGTTGCGGTTTGATCATGATTAACGCGAATTTCTGAGCATGATTGATGAGATTCTTTGTCTATCTAGCATATATCATTGAAACTATTGGTGTAGGTCGTCGCTCTGGTATGTTGTACCATCGATTCCTAGATTTTGACAATCACTTTCTGCGGTCATTACTGATAACTTCCATGGCGATCCCACAGGTAAGGTTTCCCAAACAGGGCGTCGGCTACAGAGATTGGTGCTACGTCGCATAGTACTTCATCTTCAAAAGGATTTATGAAGTAGGAGAGTTTGCATTGTCAGGTGATCCGTAGTTCCTGTCCATCCTTCATCCACCCGATCTTGTAAGGATGAGGATGTGGAGTGGTGACAAGACCTAGTTTCTTCCCAAGATCTTCAGAAACGAAGTTCTTCTGGCTATCATTCTCCACATTCATATCTAATGGGTTTTGCTAGACCCATATCAGTGTATGGAACAGGCGCTCTCATCCCTCCTCGTCGAAGATAGTCGAGGCTGCTGGAGTGGTCGATATCAATGTCAAAAGGGTCATTGCGTCTAGATCAGATTCTTCCACTGTCTTGTTGAACGCTTCGGATGTCGACACTTTTGCCAAAAATGTATTCCGAGCTTTGCATTCAGATGTATCATGCCAAGATGAGTGGTGTTAATCGAACCATTTTTCGGTCGGTGGTTTTTTGCTACGTTCCCTTTTCTTAAAAGGATTTTTGTCGTGATCTGTGTTTGCTGGATTTGAATGAGAATATTTAGACTTGTCGAAGTCGGTTGATATCTTCTTGTCAGGTGGTCGTCCTAATGTTGGCTTTGTCGCGAAGCGCGCTTTCCTCTTATGCTTGGTTTTGACTTTGTTGGCATAGTGGAATGCATCTGCAAGCGTAATGATAGTCAAAAATTACATATCTTATTGAATATACTAGGACAATCCGTTGATGTACTTCAGAACAAGCAATTTCTCTTCTTCTTAGATGCCAAGTCTAGCCATGAGTCGATAGAGTTCATCGGTGTAACTCTGTACTGATTGGTCTTTCCATTTCCTTAGTTGTTGCCACTTCTTATACTGTTGCTCAATGTATTTGGGTGGTTAAAATTCATTTTGTATGTGTTCGCCAAATTTATCCCATGTTTCGATGGGATCTCCGCTTTTCTCCATCTTTGTCGAGAGGTTCTCACACCAGCAGTGCACAGATGTTGACATCTTTAAGGTTGCAATGGTGATCTTGTTAGCTTCTGAGAGTTGATTCACAAAGTAATAGGATTCCAATTGTTGCACTCAATTATTGACGGATCCCGTAGAATATTAAATTTTCCATCTAAATATCCCCTTAACCAGGAGGAGAACTCAGGAGCAACCATGGATCAAACCACAACATTTGTGTCACATGAACAAGGAACTTCTACCTTAGAAACATGAGTGAACTACTCTCCTCCTGTAAATCCACTTATTGTTGATCCTACATGACCTTTTTTGGTGGAAAAACCTCCTCCACATGACACAAATTTTCATCATTCCCTTGAAGGAAATCCTGGATCCAGGGACTGGATTTTCAGTCGACCCCAGGATGACCCAATATCGATGAATTTGGGTCCAACCGCATCATTTTGGGACACCTCTTTAGGTCAACATGTTTCTAATTTTGGTTCACTTCCAATGGTGGAAACTCCACCATGTTGGTTTCCTCCTTGGATTCCTAACGACCTATTTCTTGCACCATTTTATGATACTATCGAACGTTTACAAACATTCAGTGATCATGTTAGGCATCAGATTTTTCCCCCTAGGTCTAATCCAGAAGTACCAGTTTTTGAAAAACATTCCCCTATACATTCTTTGTCTTTTTCTTCACCAGGAATATCTACACCCAACATGACCACTTATGAACTAGGTCAACCCTCTTTCCCATCTAGTACACCTCAAATTAATTCGGTCGGTTCAACACCTTACTTGACCCCAACAACTAGAGGGAAACCTTCATCTACTTTTAACTTCATAACTAGAAAACCACCTCCACATCAAAATTTGAGTAGAATTTATCCTTTATTTAGTAGTCAGCAGATGAGTATGGGTCAACCTACAATTAGTGGTCAACATATCATTACTGGGCTTACTCCAATAAGTGGACAATAACTGGGGGGAAACCCCTAGTCAATGAACCAAATATAACTAGAGGACACCATCCAATTAGGGGACACAATGTGATCGGAGGACATCCTTCACACATGAACCATAGCATGGTTGGAATTTCACCCCCAGCCATGGGATAGCCTATGTGGGCACAGCACTAAGGTGATTGTCATGCTGATATATTGATGAGAATGGCATGTCTACGGCTGGGTGGAACATTGTCTTGTATAATCTAGTTGCACCTCTAAGAGATAAGTATTTTATTATGCATTTAGTTACTATTTTATGGGTGCATAGGTGCCCATGGAGGCTGATTTTATCTATGTTATGTTATGTTTCAGATTTGATTGTGTTCTTGTGTTATATGGCTGATTTAGTAGTGTTAAAATGGTAGCCCGCAGATCAAATTTGGGTTATGTGTTATTGCAGCACGTGGATTCTATTTTGCTTATGTTTTGTGGCAGCTAGTAGATCTAGTTTTTAGGTTGATTATGTGGTTGTAGATAGAAGCTTCGGATTTGATATTATATATTTTGAATTGGCTATGGTTTGGTGTCTTAATTTTGATTTGTTAGGTGTCATGAAGTTTATTTGTTTTAGTGTTGTCAAACTATTCTTGTTAGCATCGATAGATCTTATTTTACTTAATGATTATACGGCTGCAATAGTTATGATGTTGATGACTTATTTGTACATGAAATTGTTACTTATATTTGACTGCATTCATGCTATGGCTACTTTGCATCACATGTGATTGGGGAAAGATTGCATTAGGAAGTGTTGCAATTGTTTTAAAGGCTTAAATTTTTTATTTTACTAGCTTGTAGGCATGATTTCCTAGCCTTAGTAAACTGTATTCCATTATACATGAACTCAAATCATCCATTCCCCTATTAGGATCTCGATGTATCCAACCTTGATGGTGTGATTTGGGTCGGTTACACTACATAGTATGAATTAGTTGCAATTGTTCTTTAGCATGTCGGGATTTATCCTTATCAAACATTTCCTTATGATGTTTACCAAGCACACAATCACCTTTAGTTGAAGAAATTGTATGTAGGGAAAGTACACTTTTATATAACAATTGCATTTTATCATAATTCAAATGACCTAATATTTCGTGCCATAATTTACTTTTTTCATCTTCATGCGCAACATAGGAATAAAATGGTTGATTTTTAGGTGACCAATAAATTTAAATAAACCATCTTTGTGATCAACAGGGCCGGATGAAACAAATTTGTAGTTATTTTTAATGTCTTTAAGATATTTATCTGTATATGCTTCAAATTAATTATAAAATTTTTGACAAGCATGATAAATAGAAAGAAACTAATTGATTGGCATGCCTTGAACATGAAAAACATCTTCCAATGTACCATTAGGAACTTTAATATTACCAGAACCTACGACTGAAATTTGTTTACCATCACTAATTCATACTTGTTGTGATGTGATCTTATTAGTGTCATAAAATGAATACAAAGAATAAGTACCAATCATATGATTAGAGGCACCTGAATACATCATCCACTCCATAGAAGAAGAGGATTTACATGGGTGACCAAAGTAGGGACAAAGAGATACATGTTGTTCCTCGGGTGATTTCTTCTTGGCTTTAGCAAGTTCACATCTCATTTTAAAGCAAATATTCTCATGGTGGTTGGTTTTGCCACAATACTTACATGGATTAAATACTTTCTGTTTAGGAACATCATTAGAAGTGTTATGGGATGGACCATTAGTATTTGGTTTAAGGTTCTTATTAAAACCTTTATGTGGAGCCCTCTTACTATGTGCCATTGGAGCTTTACCAATATTTAATTGACCTAATTAAATCAATATATCTTTCTCACAAATCAAACCTTTACAAAAATATTCAAAAAAGGATTTCAGAGATCCCTTAGAACTTTCGATAGCCCTATTCCTAGTTTAAATGAACAAATCAAAGGCATAAGGAAATTTTTTCTCTACAAGAATAATAAGGGAAGTATCATAAGTTTTTAATTTGGAAAGAAATGACTCAATTCTATCAAAATATTTAGGACCAAACTCATGAATCTTCTTTTCAAGACAATAAGTTAAAACATCATCATATTTATCATACAAAGAATATAAAGCTTTCCATACCTCGACAGGGCTATCTCCACCATCAATATGTACCAATAAACCATATGAAATAATTTGACCAATGACTCCTCTTTCCTTCTCACAATGTTCTTCCCATATAGCTAAGTCTTTAGCATCACTTGGTTTTTAATGTTCACCATTGACTAAATGCCAAATTTTATTACTCCTAAAAATGTCAATCATGCTCCTTTTCTGAGCAAGATAATTAGTACCAATTAACTCAAGAAAAAAAGAAACCTATGAACTCATGATGATTAAAGGAAAAACTAAGAAACTAATGCAATAAATATAAGAAGCTAATGACTAGAATAAACAGTGAAAAATAAAAGAAACTATCACTAATGATGAAACCCTGCAGCACTTACTGACAAATCTACAAACCCTCAACAAAAATAGAAATAGAGTCAACTTACAACAAATTTTCGCTTCAAAACAAGGTACACACACTTTCTTGGAGGAGAAGGCACATGTATATGCACTTGTAGTGAATGAAGAGCATGTGTGTGCATGCCCCTATAGAAGAAAAAGTGCATGTGCGACTGTAACTATCTAAAACTATAAATTCATGGATGTTGAAGCCATCTAGATGGAAACGTGCAAAAAAATCACCTACACAAAGACAAACAACCATATATTTTGCAATAGAGATAGATCTTGTTATAAAAACGGGATTGCAGAACGATAAAATAAAATAGATGTAGAAATAAAAAAACATAAGAACAAAATAAAAGAGAGACACCAATATACGTGGTTCACCTGATATGGGCTACATCCACAGAAAAACAACAATTCCTTTCTTTTATTTCATCCATCAAAATGAAGGGATACAACCCACATCACATCAATCACAACCTCCTCTTCACTCTCTCACACACACTACTACATAGCTGTAATGCAATGCCCTCTTTAAAAGATGTTTTCCTTCTAGGAAAAATATACGCAAACATAATCTCTACCATCAAATTTGTAACCTAATAATGAACGATCCAGATTGACTACAAAATTACATTATTTTCAATCACCTTTTTTTTCGCCACATTTCAATGGTTGAAAACGAAACACAAAATTTTCATTGATATGTGATCCAAACATGGCTAAAATGATCCTATGACTTAGGAAGATAATCAAGGTCCAAAACCAACATATCCTTGATAACAAGTTAGGATGCAACGGATTTCTACTTCATATCTAAAGACAAATCAAGTAAAAAAACTAAAAATTTATGTAGCTAGGATTTTCACCCTAGCTTGTGCTAAAGAGCACCTACTAAGGATTATGGAATCCTTAGTAGCAGTTCGAAAAATAGTAAAAAATTGATGTAACTAACAGAAATATCAAACAACAAACCTAAGCATGTGCATAGCAAATATTAAAATCTAAATCTAAGACAAGACAGTGAATAATAAACTCATATATGAGAACACAGTAAAAAATGGATTTATGATTATTTTCATTAAACAGTAAACAAAGGGTTTACATAGATTTTTTACCTCAAGAGTGAGGTAGGTGGAGTCTTTACAGTTGTATGAGGGAGGTGCACCAGTACTCCAAAGTCTCCTATTCTCCAAAATGCTATAATGGTGGCCAAAGGGTTCACTAAAAAATGGTAAACACAAGCACGAAAGGTGGGCTAGGGTTCTGAGTGAATTTCGGCAACATAAGGTTAGAGTGGATAATGGATGTGAAATGGGGGGCCTCCATCACCTTTTTATAGATATTTTGGCTAGTGGAGTATTGACCTATGGTTTTAGCGAACCAATAGTATTGGTAAATAGTTTTAGGGTTTTCCCTCTTTTTGAATTTATTTTTTGACTTTTTTCCCTTTTTATTTTATTTTTGGGAATTTTGGTGTAGTGCCCCTCTATCCGGAAGGGCACCGAAGTTCTAGATTTTGAAATTAAGTTTTGTAACCAGCTCCTACGGAGTTGTTTTTCTTTCTTAATTATTTCAATAATAAATAAGTATCATTATGCTTTCATTATGCTAATTTTCTGCATAATTTTAGTGATTAGAAAATGTCTATTAGCATACAGTGCACCTACATATAGTAATTTTAACAACATACATATAATTGTAATTTCTTGCATAATACTTAGTATATTGAAATATAAATCATTTTTCTAACTACCAGTAGAATACCTGGACCGATGTAGGTTGTAGATTGTTCCCTTGCTCCTGTAGCCTTTCCCGTCCAAGCTTTTTGCTCCCGCAGACTTTTCGTTCCAAGCCTTTATACCAAAAATGGATGAACCACCCTGCCAAGCAGCTCTTATCGTGCTGGCCCTAGGAAACCGACGGGTTTCCTAGCCCCCGAGCCCACAAACCAATGATCCCGACAGCATCTTTCCTTAGTACCTTTCCATAGTTCAAGAGTTAACCCCACCTCAGTCTTTGAGTTTCCCACCTCCTCAAAGCTTCGAGTTCTCCCCCTCCTCGGCATTCCTCCTTTTCATCAAAATACTAAGTGTACTTCTCCCAAAAGAAAAAAAATCAACCCCTCTCTAATCCCCCAAACTCCTCTCTATGTACTACTTTCCTCCTTCACTTGCCTTCCTGTTTAATCCACCGCCCTCCATAAAAACCCTCGAGTCCCCAAAACATTAAATTGATTGCTTGTTTTACAATCCAATTCATAAATAAATATTATTTTATAGTACTTCTTTTCTCGAGCAGTTCAATGGTATTGAGACTAGTTAGGTTGGATTTGATGGGTTGAATGTACATTATTTAATGATTCTCGAAATATTCAATTTAAGAAATTCATGAGGCGGTGGATTCAATATTAGTCTTATCCTCCATTTAATATGTTGAATAAATAATAATTAAATACTATCATGTTGACCCTTTCAAATTTGAAGTGGTAGTTTGTTTTAATTATAAATATATATATAAATCCAATCTCAGATCGGTTTTGTGACATGACCGTAATTTATGAATATAAATTTAATTGAGTTTTATCTTAACCTTCCTCATTTAATAATTTATTAATACTCCTTTCTCATTTCATAACAATAAATTAATTAATTTAATAATTCAAACATGTTCACTTACCCACTTATGATTTCTTTCATTCCAATAAGGACACATTATCATTATTAACATTAGTTAAATAATAATAATCATAATATTAAATAATCATAATAATAATAATAATAATAAATATTAATGGTGATTTAAGTACCTTAGCACTAATCTAACATACTTAATTAATAATAAGTACCTTAGCACTAATCTAACATACTTTCATTGATAAACGAAGTACTCTTAAGGGTTTAATTAATCAATATTAACAATTAGATAATACACGCTTCCAGCATTAATGTTTATCTGCTATACTTCATATTTTCGATACCTTCACTTGATGAGAATTACAATTGGCGGCAATTATTTTAATTGTTCATTACAATGTTTACATATAAGATTAATTAATTTATTTTATACATAAACAAATCGATCATCTATTACTCATGTTGTTTACCCAAACCTTAACTGAGTTATCTATGACAACTTATAACATTGTTAAATACTGATAAGTAGGTCGTAAACCGATACTATCGCACATGTAAAAAATGTGCATGCATGGCCAGTGTATGCACAGGTCTGACAAGTACTATAAACATACATCATATTTCCTATGCTTAACAGCTAACTAATACTAATAATACTTCATGCAAATAGAACAAGTATAGTACATTTATCATAACATTACTAAAACATTATCGGTTATCTTTATGAGTTTTTAAGATTTCATTTCATTATTTTTATGATTACATCAGTTCAATCAATCAAGTACAAGGAAATGTACCTACTACCACTAACTCAAGATCAAGGAATACCCAACCCTCAACAGTACTAACTAAAATATCCTCCCATCCTAACCTGCGTCCGCATCCTCCCTATTCTTCCTCTGCTAGTACAAAAGTGGGTGCCATCTATACTGACCCAACCACATAGAACCTTAGAGCGCTAGCATCAGCTAACTAGCAGACCTAGCCTCTCCTAGTAGGCATCCGACCATCGTCATCACAACAACTTGGGAAGCGTGTCTCAACATGGCCCTCCCACGACCCCGGGTATCATAGAAACATAGGGTGGGCAATACATCCATCCCTCTCAACATACTGGGTCTACACCCTTATCAAATCATACTTTGATGCTCTCGAGATTATTGGTTTGTGTCATCGTATAATCAACTTTGGTAAACAAGGCTCTCTGCAAAATAGGTACTATACCATACTTCATATCAAGTATCCCGATATTACATAGCCCCGATGTCCTGCGGATTAGTACTTTGCAGCCATACATTTATAAAAATATTTACATTCTATCATCGTCTGATCCATATTGTCAACATCATTTATTTCATCACATAAAATCATTAAATCGATCACAGCATAAATACCACATCATATATAGCACATTTCATCCAGGACGATTATTAAACATACACCGTCATTATGAAATAAAAGAATCTCGTGATAACTACAACATAGTAACCACATAAACCTAATAACATCATGAGGATGGTAACCTCATAACATCATAACCGTAGTATCAGCATGGGCATAGTAACATCCTAAACATAGTAGCAACATATCATCATGTCTAACATGCCGAAAATATAGTTCACTCTATCTAGTTGAGTCCAACAGATAATAAGCAAATAAGGTGAAAGGTGTCTAACTCATAAACACGCCTAGTCAAAATATGGGGCGTTATATTTGGACCCTTTTTTAGGGTTTTTTACCTTTTTGAAGGAATTTTATTAATTTGAGGGAAATAATGATTTTTTTCCTTTTTGGTAACCATTTGAGGGTGTTTTAGGGTTTTGGAGGCCAAAATGGTAGGAAAAGTGGACAAATGGGTTATGTGACTAGGGAGATGAGCTAGTGAACATTTTTTGGGTGTTAAAAAATTACCCCCTTATGAGTGAGGGCAGGAGCTCATTGTATGGACGATATACATCATAGGTTCTGTCATTTTCCAAGGGTATGAGCATTGTGAAGGAGGAGAGAACAAACTAGTTGGAGACCGGAACACAGGCTCCATACAAAACTAAAAACTAAAAATACATGACCTCAACACTGGATGAGGAATAATCTCAAAAATATGGACGAGGTAGGCATACCCATGCTCGTATAAAGATATACAAATAATAATGAGGCCCAAAAGGGGACCTGAATAATACATGGAGAACTAATGTGTACATCACAATGGTCCAGAGGGGACACAAATCTAGGACATACTCATGGTTTGACCATGACTAATCTGAAGAACTGATACATGGAAATAGTGGCATCCATGCTAACTATGGTACCATAAAAACTCTGTTGGATTTGAAGGTGTACAATAACTGGATGGACTCGATGACTTGGAGTCATAATCTCAAAGGTACACTGAACTGCATATGAACTAGGTACTCGGAGAAGCATATAACTGGAGTGCTTTCGAATACTGTCGCCAAGCGCAGCCCAGATCTCTGTGGGAACATACGTCTGGGGGGTTCCGAATAGACTCACCGATGTGATAGAGTCAAGGGATATCCGGGATCTTCGACAAATAATCGAAGGGACCAATACCCTGCACGAATCTCGACGGTGCGACCATGGTTTCGAATTCGAGCACGTGAGAAACAACTATTTGGAGAGGCACTAAGGACTCCGCTCAAAATGGTCTGTAGGCACTCACCACTAATGGTGATGATTCCAAGGCACAGGGACCTCTGGTTCTATCCTCTATAATAGATGGGTTGGCGTCGACTGTTGACACCCAAAAAAATGCTCACTAGCTCATATCCCTAGTCACATGACCCATTTGTCCACTTTTCCTACCATTTTTGCCTCTAAAAACCTCAAAAAAACCCTCAAAGGCCACCAAAAAGGCCAAAATCCATCTTTTTCTCCTCAAAGTATTTCATTTTCCTAAAAAAAATACAAAAAAACCCTCCAAAGGGGTCCAAAATTCCCAAAAATCAATTAAAAGGGAATAAAAATCAAAAATATATTCAAAAAGGGAAAAAAGAGGGAAAAAAAGGAAAAGAAAACCTAAACCATTTTTCACCAATACCATTGGTTTCCTTAAACCATAGTTGTATTCTCCATCACCCAAAAGCTATAAAAATATGATAGAGGCTTCTCACTAATCATCTACATTCATCCTATCCTCATGCTGCCAAATTTCCTCTTGAGCTTTGCCCATCCTTTTTGAGCTTGAAGTTCTTCATTGAGAGTAAACCTTTGGCCCACCCTTGAAGCATATTGGAGAAGAGAGAGACTATTGGAGCATTGGAGCACTACTCTTTTACTGCTACAAGAATTCTAGGAACCTCACCATTGAGGTAAACCATTGCAAACCATTGTTTTCTCATTAATATAAAATATCAAGTTTTTTATTTGTTTCGAAAAAGGATCTAGTTTTTTATTGTTCTTAATCTAGATTTACTTTCTTGCACATGTTAGATTAATATTTACTTTTTACATTACTTTTTATTGTTTGATCTAAACTGCTACTACGAATTTAGTAGGTACTCATTTGCACAAGCTTGGGTGAAAACCCAACCTACAGTTTTTGGCGACTCCGCTTTTCTTTAAATCTTTGAATCTTTGGTTAGATCTAGATTTATTCTTATTTTTGTTGTTATTTAGCTTTATTTTTATAGATATGGCTTATTACTAAGCCTATAGCTTACTTCCATAGCCCTTTTTTGTTTCTGCAACCTCTACAGTCCCAATTTTTAAATTTCGGCTTTCGTTTTCGGTGACATTTTTTGTCCCGTAAATCGCAGGTTTTTTAACCCACAGTCGCAATCCAGATCGCAGTTGTTTAGCCAAAAGCCATGATTCCAAAACTCTGAGTTTTGAACCAAACCCAGCGATCCAGATCGCGATTTTTCCCAGTTAACCACGTTCCAGATCGTGAGTTTCCGACCCATAGCTGCGATTCCAAATTGCGACTTACAGCCCCTCAGCCGCGACTCAGATCGTGAGATTTTCCCAGATCGCCACGATCCAGATCACGAGTTTTGCCTCAGACAGTCGCGATTTTGACCTGAACCCTGCGATTTCTCGTCTGAATTTTTGTCACCCATTTCGGCCCATATTTTTCAGCCATCTCCCCTGCACTTTGACAGCCTGTTGTTTTACTTGCAGCCCTAGATATTCATTTACTTTTTATGTTATTTGCTTTACTGTATCATTTTGGAAAAAAAATCAATATTTTTATTGAAAAGAAAATTGTTAAGCATTTACAGTTAAATTTTCATATTTGCAAGTTGAAATCAGCATTTTAATTTGATAAATATTTGCCCAAGCGAGGATTTCTATTTGGTACATAATTACACTCACACACACTTTGTCACCATTAATCAAGTGAGCCTTAAAATCTATTTAACTCAGCCAACATTCTAACCCCACTTGGGGAACATCAAAAGAACATTGTAGTTAGGTAGGATTGAGGGGATAGGGATCCAAATAACACCCCTCAGTCACTTTTCACTTGAGACATAGTTGTTGTCTATTAGGGTACTAAAATCCCTTAGTACTTATTGACACAGTTATACACCAATTTGTCAGAAAGGCCTCTCCCTTAGGAGGGTCGAAGTAGCAAGACTGGTTCCGGAGGCCTGAGTGGAATACCGCAATCCATTCAGTAACCGAAGGCTACCTACTCATTTTTTTCGTTGTACCACCCTTGTGGGAGTACAACGATGATAGAACAAAAGCTGTGGATTTACCTTTTTGGACATGTCATGAACGGGGTATCTTAGTCGCCTTTCTTCTAGGATTGTCTACCCAGTGTCCCTCCGGGTAGGGGGATATCATTAGCCTTTGGTTCTATGTTTTGTATTGTCTGACTTGGATTTCATCACCTTGCAGAGGATACGTCTTGTTTGAACCATAATATCATTTTAGTTAGGATTTTGCATGCCCTCTTACCTCCCCTTGGTTTAGCAAGTACACCATTTTTATTTTTAGGAGCCGTTTGCTTGTTAGTATTTTGACCACCTTTTTTATCACTCCAATTACTGTAGCACAGCTGTTACCGTAAGTGTTTTGAGTTTGGTTGTTGGCCTGAGTGCCATAGTTTTTTTTGTGCTCCCCTCCTGGACACACGGTTTCATTAGGGTTTTTGAGCTTTTCACTCACCACTACCTACTAGTTTTACTAGCCGACTATCACCATTGAGTCCCCGAGACATTCTCGGCATTTTCGGGGTGAACCCCCGCAGTACAGTTCACTCGACACCACTCGTCACAAACGTATAGCCTTTTCACTTGAATCCACACGTCATCGGCATAGATCCTCGTCACCTGATTCTGAAGCCCCTCATTTCACATCTGACTCTGAGGCAGAATCAAAGAACCCTACATACATAGCACTAACTAGCCCCATGGCTAGCATGACTTCCAACCCCTTCTTTACAGGGACTGCTAGTGGGACATCTACCACCACCCCAGCCACCACATTAGCCACCACTACAACAACTACTCTGGGTATGCCCTCAATGGGACCCACAACTACTCTGGGTATGCCCTCAATGGGACCCACACCTACTATGGGGATGCCCTCAATGGGACCTGCACCTACCGTCCCGGTCACTACTCCGATTGCAACATCTACTGGACCCAATCTAAACCCATTTGTAACTCATGTTACACTTGGAGGCACAGGCCCCTCTCAGACCAACCCAACACCTCTATTTGGGGGGCACATCCCCCTCACGGCTAATATTCCCTTTGGGGGAAGTGGCATGATCAATAATGCTACCACTAGCACATATGCCCTAGTGACCATGTCACACTCCTCTGCCAGTTTTCCATTTATGGCTAGTCTCAACCTATCAGACCTGGCAAGATTAACCAACGATCCCATCAGATATGATCCTACTTGGCCTCACATGCCTACTAAACTCCCATCAGACATCCCAAAGTTTGAGGGGAAAGCTGGTGAGGATCCCCAAAATCATATTATGTCTTTTCATCTATGGTGTTCCTCCAACTCCATAATAGATGACTCCATTCACTTGCGCTTGTTGCAAAGGACTTTCACTGGCTCGACAACCAAGTGGTATATTAAGCAGCCCCACGGGACCCACCCCACTTTCACATCCCTTGCCTTGACCTTTCTGCAGTTCTTTCAGCTACCCGTCTGCTATGACGCGGGAGTAGAAATCCTCTTGTCTTGCAGACAGAACACAGCTACACACATCACTGGTCACATTCATGAGTGTCGTAAACGTCGTAGTTTGTGCAAGATCAAGTTGGATGACCGTATTTTCCTGGATTGGTTCCTAAAATCTCTCCTTCTAGCCATAGCCAAATATGTGGCGTCTGAACGACCCCAGTCGAAAGAAGAAGCAATTCTCAAAGCCCAACAGTTTGATTTAATCTACGCCCAGTCTGGCTATTTATACACAATCTTACCTGACGCCCCCCGTGGCGATCCATCCTATAATGAAGAGCCGGGGGAATCCCATGCCGTCGATGGTATCATTGGTCATGTTGTATCACACAACAAACCCTTCAATTATGCCTAATAATACTCGCCCCGACCTTTCGCGGGCCACATCTCACTCCGGAGCTACAACCTCGTATGCTCCCATAGCACACTCTAACCACACTCATGGACCCTCATGTCCACCACAGTGTTACGGGAACACATCATCAGCTTATGCACCTCCTACATATTATCACCAGCAGGCAACTCATGCTCCTGTTCACTCACAAGCCCCATCGGCTTATTACCCTCCATAGGCAGCACCTTCTGCCCCAACACTTCCAATAGCTCAGACTTACCAAAAACCTCAAAAAACACCTGGACCACCTCCAAACCCACCCGCTTACTATCCACCGCACCTGCACAACCTCAAAATCCACCTACTTCCCAAGGTCAAGTGTATGCACAGCAGAACCAGCCCCAACACCAGAACAACCAACGTAATTAAGGAGGTCAACAGAACCATGGAAGAGGACTCAACCACAGGAACAATCAACCTCAAAACCAAGGCGGCCAGCCACCCAATCCTCTGAATAATAATAACGCTTCTCCTTCCAACCAAAACCCTGATCGTCCACCGCAATAGGGTAAAAATCCTAATTTAAGAACAAACCATCTGTGTTCCATATATGGGGTATATGGCCATTACACACACTCATGCCCCCATTTGGAACGAGCGTGCCAACTCTGGACTGATGGCGCCCAACGCCAAGGGCACGCGGCATTGCCAGTGCCACCTCCTCAACCGCAACCCATGGTGTTGAAAAACCCATATGATGGATCCCCCACAAGGATCCGCGGCACCACGGCAGCAAATCACTTATGCTGCAATTGATTACCAGCACATGGATTCAGGTACTCACCATCTATTAATTATGTCATCGAGTGATGTCCACCTCCAAACACGCCAAAACCAATATGGACCCACCCCTAAGGCCATGCCCATTGATCCAGCTACTACCACCCTTCCAACTGATCAACCATTACATATACCCACTATACCGTTGGACGGGGGTCCTAAAGCCCCTCGATTCCCCCTACGACGAATCAACAATAATCCTAATGCTCGTGCAGCCTCAAATTATAATATTGTGGAAGACTTAGCCCAGTCCCCCGCTGCTATGTATGCCCTGGAAGTCCTAAAAAACTGTCCTGCACATAATAAAATATTGTTATCCTCCATTGGTGCAATAGACCCTAACGATACACGAATGATGGCATTCGACTTGGACCAAGCTAAACCACATTTTCCTTCGACATTAGCATTTCAAGTTTTTGTATCCATTCAAATCCTTGTGATTCATCGTTGCATCATCGATGAAGGTGCCTCCACCTGCGTGATGTCGACATTTGTCTGGCAGAAGCTCGGATCTCCCACACTACAGCCATCCACCACCGTATTACGAGCTTACGATGGTTGTTCAGCTCAACTGCAAGGCCTTTTGGCTAACGTTCCCATCCAATTAGGTGGCAAAACAGTTCTCATAGACATAGAGGTCATCAATGCCTAGCTTGATTACAACCTCTTACTAGGATGAAGTTACATGTATGCCATGAAAGCTGTCGCTTCATCTGTCTTCCGCATCATGATGTTTCCCCATGAGGGACGTGTAGTCAAAATTGATCAACTGACATACTATGATCCTAATGCCCCCGCCGCACCTGAAAATGTTCTATCTATGATTGAACAACCTGTTTAGAGTGCACCCACCTCGTTCGTCTCCACAGTCGAACCCGGGATATACTAAGATACTCCCATGACTTCCACGTTCCAATCCATTCCACCCCCTTTGTGGATAACCGAAATATCTGATTTGTGCACTCTCTCACACCATATGCAGGCACCTAACCAATAACCCTCTTTATTGCTGCAACCACCCTCAGTGCCAAGTCATGTAGGAGTTACACCCATCCACACTATCCTATTTCTATTTCCTCCTTCAGGAGCAATCAGCACCCCAATAATGTCTACACTCAATCTTCCAGGGTTAACATTAGGACTACCTATGTGATACCTTCCTGCCCCAACCCCTCCCCCGACACCGAATGTCATTTTACAACCGGTGCAACCCATCAATACCTCTAACCGTCCACCCCCCGGTGTAGCGAACATTCAAAACCGACCACCTCCAACAGTAGCCACTGCATCAACATCCAGTAATTCTCCCCCTCCACTCCGCTACACTGGGGGCAGATGCCCACAAACCTACACCGCTACACCTGCAACCCGCATCACCCCATCGACTCCAAAGCTAGCAAAGAATCCCCCACCAATTCATGCTCCCCCCAAATGCTCTTTGTGCGATGATTTAGGCCATGCTACCCATCAATGTCCACAATTACCATCACTTCAGGAACACATGCAAATGTTGGATGACGATGCTAACATCCCATTTGTCAAACTTGAACTGGCCCCTCGGCCTTGCGATAAATCGTTGCATACCAATCACCCTTGTGCAATATGCGGCATTTACGGCCATTACTCATATCACTGCCCTGATCTCCCAAATTATAGAGCAGCTCTATAGGAGATGAATAATGCCGACCTAGAGACATCCCCTCCTCTTATTGAGGAAATATATCCCCCAACATCTTCCTCCTCGGAAGAGATTAATACCATTTATATGATCTCGTCCATGGGTGCACCCCAGTCAACCGATTTGACAACATAATGCTTCTACAATGATGAGGAAATACTTGAAGCACTTACTGCACCCTACTACCCCTGGGATGATATGCACCATCGATCATACTTCATCCCTGAAGCATCTACCTCTTCCACGGCAAATGAATTCTCTGTTGAATCCAAAGATTTCCTTCCCACCAAGGTCAAATGGTTTAAGGATCCAATCCCAACCCCTAGTGCCTTTGAGGAAGGCAATATGTCCAATATTTCACCCATTATTAAAGTTGACATCTCTACCATGCCCGGAACACCCGAACTCATTTCCTTGGGTGCATCATGCACAGAGGATGAGGTACAAGATTACAAGAAACTCTTCCAAGAATTCAGCGACGTCTATGCATGGTCCTACACCGAAATTTTGGGTCTTGACCCTGCTATAGTAGAACACCACATCGACACTTGGCCCAACGTACCACCCATTCACGAAAAACAACGACCCATCCATCCATCTAAGCTTCCCGCCATCAAAGCGGAAATTGAGAAGCCTCGCACAGCTGGGTTCATTTACCCCATTGCCTAAACCACCTGGGTTTCTAATCCGGTACGAGTTAACAAGAAGCAAGGCATTATCCGTGTCTGTACTGACTTCGGTGACCTAAACCAAGCTTGTCCCAAAGACAACTTTCCCACACCATTTATTGACCAGCTTATCTATGTATGTGCAGGGCATGAGATACTATATTTCATGAATGGTTTCTTCGGGTATAACCAAATTCACATTCACAAAGAAGCTCAGTACAAGACTGCCTTCACCACCCCATGGGGAACTTTTGCTTACCTTGTTATGCCTTTCAGTCTTAAAAACGCTGGAGCCACCTTTCAGTGGGCCATGACCTATTGTTTTCATGAATTGGTCAACATTATCTTGGTCTACCTTGACAACCTCACAGCCCGATCAAAAAAATGGTCTGATCATCTAAATGACCTCCAGCAAGTCTTCCTACGTTGTCGCAAATATCAAATCCGCTTGAACCCACTCAAGTGTGTATTTTGTGTTCCAGCAGACCGATTGTTGGGGTTCATCATCTCACAGAAAGGTATCGTAGTCGATCCATTAAAGGTCCAAGCCATATTAGACCTCCCATCACCTCATACGCTTTGACAGTTACAGAGCCTTCAGGGGAAGGCGAATTTCCTTCGTTGTTTCATCCCCGATTATGCCACGATGGTTCATGGTTTCCTTCGTTTGCTCCATACCCACATCCCTTTTGTATGGGATGACCAAGCGCAAGGATATTTCGATGACCTAAAGAAATCTCTCACCAATGCCCCTTTGATCTCCCCTCCGGATTTCTCTAAAGATTGCATCCTTTACGTTTTGGCATCTGACTATGCCGTTTCTGGAGTTCTCGTTCAAGAAGACCATGCTCGTCAAGAGCATGTCATTTATTATGTGAGCCAAACCTTATCTGGCCCACCGTTACATTACCCATATGAAGAGAAACTGGCCCTCGTCGTCGTCTATTCAATACATAAGTTGCGACATTACATCCTCATAAGCCATACTACAGTAGTTGCAAATTCCAACCCCATGGTCTATCTCTTGAACCGTCGCCTTCTGCAAGGCCGCATCGCTAAATGAGTTATTATCCTATAAGAGTATGACCTGACTTTCAAAACACCTAAGAGCACCAAAGCACTTGCACTTACTCAACTCGTGACGCATTTACCATCCTTATCACCATCACCTTCGGTCACTACTAATTTAACTGACAATCATTTGTTCATAATCTCGTCAGATGACCCTTGGTATGGAAACATTTTGATCTATCTCTACGCACAAAAGTTTTGACCCGATGTCGACCATGACGGACGCCTTCGCATCCGTCATCATGCTTCCCATTATCTCCTCCTAGGAGATGTACTCTATCAATGCGGTGTTTACACCATCTTATGATGTTTCCTTTCACGAGAAGAAGCAGAACAAGATCTCAATGACTGTATTTTTGGCCCTCATTACTTACCGATTGCATCACAGCGGTCAAACATTGCCAAAATTTCCATCTCTTTGCCCCCAAGGCAAGGACACCCCCGGCCCCCCTTCATCCATTCGTCACCATTGGTCCTTTTTTCAAATGGGCCATTGACTTCATGGAGTGTAATCTTGCATCAATTGGCGGCCATAAATACATCATTGTGGCCATCGATTACTTTACCAAATGGGCATAAGACATTCCTACTTTCAACTGCACAGCCGACACTGCAGCCCACTTCTTCTTCAACCATGTTATTACTTGTTTTTGACTACCTAAACAACTCGTCTTAGACCATGGTTCTCATTTCGAGGACTCTATCTAGCGAGAATTGTCAACCCTCCTCAAATTCGAACATCAATACGCCTCCCCCTACTACCCCCAAGGGAACGGCCAAGTCGAAGTAATTAACAAAATTTTGAAGACAATCCTTTAGCGCATTGTCGACCGACATAAGTCCAATTGGCATGATATGCTTTTTCCCGCACTGTGGGCTTACCGTACATCCACTAAAACCACCACTGGTTTTACCCCTTTCCATTTGGTTCACGGCATAGAATCTGTCCTCCCTATTGAGTGTCAGATCCCAACATCGCATATCGCCATCAAAATCCTCCCAGATACTTCACCGCTCAGATAACGCTTACTCCTATTGGAACAAGCTGATGAGGATCGTCGAGCATCCCTCCAAACCATTGAAGCCACAAAAACCGCTCCAAATCCGAATATGATAAGCACGTTCACCCGAGAGCCTTCCGTGAAGGAGACCTTGTACTCGTTTACGATCAAGCCCATGAAAAAATGGGAAAAGAAAATTTTGAATCCCTGTGGCAAGGCCCATACATCATACACACCTGCCTTGGACATGAGGCATACATTTTTACCGACTCAGAAGGTAACTCCCTGTGCAACCCTCGTAATGGGTTGTACCTCAAACGCTTTTACCCATAACATCTTTTGGACACCATAGTCCATATTGTACAGTTTTAATTCTTTTTTCACTGTCAACTTTAAAAAAACCTTACATTTTGTCTTCCTACATGACCACAGATGGATCCTGTTCCACTTTACTATGTTGGCTTCGCCGACAGTGCATTCGTTGGTCTCCAAATCTCGCCTCCGCAGCTTGGGTACTCTATTCCTCCTCACATGAGTTGATTCACCTCGACGGAGTGTGTATAGTTGCTGCTACAAATAACCAAGCTAGGTATGATGCTATGACCGGTCTCCTGACTGCTTCCCTCCAGATGGGCATAAATCACCTTCACATCTTCCTCGACTCCCAGCTTCTTGTTTCCCAACTCAACAATTGTTACCAGGTACGTGATCCTTGCCTCTTTAGAAAATTCATGTGCACTAAACAAATGATTAGACAATTTGAATCCATTTCATTCACTCATGTCCCAAGAAATCTCAACAGTGTAGCAAACCAAATGGCTAACAACATTCTAGATTGGCACGTCAACCAAACCATGTAGGACATCAAACATGCATCAAGATAACATCGCATAGGAATCAAAAAACCATATAAACAGACAAAATAATCCATCATAATATTGCATCCACGTGCATAGAATGTACCTCCGCGGGCATACAGAAACATAATATTGCATCCACGTGCATAGAATGTGCCTCCATGTGCATACAAAAACATAAACAATTGCATCCACGTGCAACAAAACATAAAAACAATGACAGATGTGCAACCATGTGCATACATGACTGTATCATCCAAAATGCATCCATGTGCATAATATATATTTCATATAGGCATAATGTCAAGAGTGCCCTCAGCACCCGAATATACAAAAAAAACATCATCCGTACATAAATACATATCCACAAAAACATCCCCATATGCTCATCAGCATTTGGGGGTAGGTAATAAACAGTCTAATCCTCGTCGTCACGGCATTTTTCCTCCTCAGGATCCTCCTCCTCTGGATCATCCTGGTCCCTAGCCCTCCTCTCAGCTACCAACACAACAACCCACCTCAAAATCGATCTCCACTCACGTGGAGCATCATAACATAGGTCTAACACTTCCTAGTCAAACTCCCTCCAACCATCATCTACCACACCATCCAATAGTTGATCGATGGTATCTTGTATGCCCTCTACTTCCACATCATCACCCCGGCGGCATACGACTCCTCGCGGAGGTGGTGGGGGTACCACCACCACATGACCTCTACGGACCGAAAACCCCGATGGAGACCTCGGACCCACATCTGCAATAACCAACACTCATAGATGTCAGCATCATAAAAAAAACTCTAGCTATCATCATAGCAAACATGATATTCTAAAAGAGAAAACAAAAACAAATACGTACCATCTATCCCCCAGGCCTGCCCTAGAGCTTGTGGCATCTGAATATCCCCCCGGTAATACATAGTCCGGTACAGATAATCATCGAACAGAACCAGCATCTTCTCCCACTGCTGATACATCTCTAAAGTAAAGAACTATCCAACTGTCCCACCACCACTGCGGCACATCATCTCTCCCCACCTCACCATCCATGGCTCACTGATCCCACCATCCCGGACCGGCACACGGGGTCGTAATGTAGGCACCCACTCAAAAAAGAAACAACATAGAAATGAAGCATAGCTAAACTCCCCCCCCAAACTGACTCACCTCATTCATCTTTCGCTGAACACAGGCAAGGAACATCTGCCCCCAGGCATAGTATGTCCCAGTCATAACTCGATGAACCAACAACATCTTCCTACCCGACAATCGGTGAGGCGCCTGTGATCCAAGTACTCGTAGTATGCAAGCTGCGACTACTCATGTCGGTGGATCTCGCAAATCACTAACCAACAGTGAATTCGCATGCACACGAGACCCAAGACAGCAAAATCTCTCCAGCAGATCCTCTATATCAACATCCCCTGTTATCCTAGGCTGAGTGTCCCCTATCACACCTAAGAGGGGCAATCCAATCAGGAAGTAAACATCTGTCAAGGTGAGATCCAACCTCTCACCTTGAACCATGAAAACCTAAATAATTGGGTCCCAGAACCCGATCAACTTGTTCAACAACAAATGTGTTGAACGAATAAGGGGAACCTGGGAAAACTTTAGTAGTCCACCCAATGCCAAAGCAGCCTGTGCACGATGGTCCTCATGGATGATCCGCATCAGATCATCCGGCATCTCCCTCTCCTACCACATTGCCCTCGGCAGCCTGAGCATCCAACCAAACACACAAGAAAATTCTAACTAGAAAAACATACCAAAATTTCCCCCAGCAAACGATCCAAATCGCGGCCGTGGGGCCAACAGTAGCGATCCGAAATCGCGACTGTAAAGACCACAGTCGCAATCCAAATCACAACTGTGGAGACCACAATCGCGATCCAGATCATGACTGTGGAGACCACAGTCACGATTCAGATCGCGACTATAGATACCACAGTTGTGATCTGAGATCGCGACTGTAGAGGAAAAAGCCGCAATCCAGATCGCGCAAAAATCCTCAAAAGCCACGATTGACCCCATTGGTCAACCAACGTGACCAATGCACCGACCCAATTCCCCGTGAAATTGAATAAAGTTAAAGCTTAAGGCCAATAGGCTTACCTGGAACTCACGTAATGAAAATCCAATGGTCGGTTCTCCTACAAATGACGAAATAGCTTTGGCCAACTCAAATCTCCTGTCAAACACAACAGTGCAAATGACAAGTGTCACTATGGGTCCACTTACTATTTATAGACATTTGACCCATTTTTAGTCAACCATTTCGGAGCCATACAACGTCCATTTTCCAAACCGTTGATACCATTGGATTCAACGCGTAGAGAACTTCACGGTGGTATAGTCATTTTTCCAATTTCACCGGCCCCTTTTTCGAGCATTTTTTCACATACCCCTCGTCGCCTCGGTTTACATGCCACATCATTCGTTGTTTATTTTTTATGAATTTTATATCACCGGTTTCAATTTTTCGCGCTCGTGACGATGCTTGAGATCATTTCTCGCTCTCACCACTAGATTTTTTGGGCATCTTTTCACATGCCTGTCGTTGCCTCAGTTTGCATGCCACATCGGCCGTTGTCCGTTTTTGATGAATTTTATATCACCAAATTCAGTTTTTCGTGCTCGTGATGATGCTTGAGGTCATTTATCGCTCCCACCAGAAACCCTTGTCACCTCAATTTGCGTGCCACATCGGCAGCTGTCGAATTTTTACAAAATTTGTGCATCACAACTTATACATGAGCCCTTCGCTCCATCCATACTGCAATTATGGCATTGTTTTTCTATCATTCATCAACCCACAAGGATGCCCCATCAGTGTTCCCCCTATCACTGTGCTTGATCCCCATACTTGTTCCTTTATTGAACACTTCCTCCTTGCCTCACCATTACTTTTGTTCGGTATAATTTTATCCCTTTTTTGGGCCGATCAATTCCGTTACGAAAAAGGAACTTAGGGAGTTTCTGTTAAGCTCTTTTCTGACTCCTAAAACAATGAAAATATCGTCGAGCAATCTTGCTTCCTTTCATGCTCATTAAATTTATTTGAAAGGGCGTCTACCTGGTATAAGTTTACCCCTTTTCCAAACCTTGTAGACTAATTACGAAAAAGGAATACTCTAGTCACATCGTCTAGAAGAGTTCTTCATTGTATCCTTTTATGCTTTTTCGGGCCTTGGAGACTAACACACGAAAAAGAACCCCCTTGGAGTCTACTTACTACTTTCAGACTCTCTAAAAATTGAAAGCAGCCACGAGCATGAACTGTCTTGGGCTCGTACAAATCCACACGACAGTACCATTTTTTAGCACACTTCTATCCCTTATTTAAGCTCCTTAAACCATGAAGAAGGCCCCAACGGTGCCTCTTGACGCCACAGCAAAGCATATATAATCACACTATTATGGAAGCTTCCCCAATTTGGTCACCTTTGTTCAGATTATTCTATGATATGCCACCTTGAGAGTTTCCCGACACCATATATCAGTTTTCCCTCCTCAACCTCTCCCATTACAGTACATACCCCTGATCCTGTAATCCCCGTACCTAAAGTTAGCTTCTAGGTCACCCATATCATCATGCTCTGAAAAAAGGAAGTTTGAGTCCCCCCACTCTATGACCCCAGTTATTCCACATCCCCATAGTATGTAAGTCCCACCTTCAGTATTATCACATTTTGGTCATACACCTCGTGCTCCTATTAAGGAAACATCATTGCCTTGATAATTGCAGGTCTCCCTCTGTCAACGCCAACTAATCTATTTCAAAGGATAGACCCAGAGGTCCCTGTGCCTTGGACTCATCACCATTAGTGGTGAGCTCCTATGGATCATTTTGAAAGGAGTCCTTATTGCCTCTCCAAATGATTGTTTCTCACATGCTCGACGTCAACACCTTGATCGCATCGTTGAGATTCGTACAGGGTATCGGTCTTTTCAGTTATTAGTTGAAGACCTCGGATGTCACCTAACTCTAATACATTGGTGAGTCTACTTTAGGAACAGCCAGTTTTATGTTCCTGCGGATATCCGAGCTGCACTTGGCGACAGTATTCGGAAGTACCCCCAGTTGTATACTTCTTCAAGTGCACATTCATATACAGTTCAGTGTACCCATGAGACTCTGAATCAAAGTTACTGAATCTATTAAGGTGTATTTAATGTCTAAAGAACCACCTAATATTTAATTATCGACCGAGGTTGGTAATCTTAGAGTTGAGGAAAAGTATATGCTGAGGTAGAATAGTACCTAAGAGTTTCGGCTTGTTAGACCTTAAAAAGATTAATAAAGAAAGGATCGAAAGATATTTCAAAGTGAAAAACCGAGTCAAACTTCAGAAAGACAACAAATAGACTAACTGGACCTATCTAAACCAATAGATCAGAATACTATTAACTATACTACTCTACTCTACGATTAAAAGATAAATACCAATAAAAAAGAAAACTACTCTCTGTAAAAAGGGAAACTACTTGATCAATTCTCAGATTCTAATCTAGGAATTAGAAATAACTATAAATGAGATTAGAGACCTATCTATGAAATGACTTAATTACATAAACAGAATATGTTAAAGTGAATTATACATTATTTAATGAATTCAAGACTACACTAAAGCATCTAATTCCATTCTCCTTGGGGGTTCTGAGGAAGTGTGTCAAATGTGATGGAAATAGGGGTGAATGTATCAAAGTGGCTTTCAAATGTAACAAGGAAACAAAACGGAACTAGATCTAATTTAACTTCTACAAATAAATGCAAGCTAAAGACTATCCAACTACAATTAACTTTAAACATAATGACTTATCTCCTATTCGTAAACAAATGACTTGAAACTGATGAAGTCAAGAAGTAAGTAGAAAACTTAATAAAGATGTTTGAATTCTGGACCAAATCTTATTCTATGAATATATTCATTATTAGTATGAGAAGAATAATTCAAGACTGAAATAAGTTGGAGAATGAAATTACTAAACCTATCCTAATACTGATCTTAACAACACACAACAAACTTCACTAAGAATGAAATTGATAAATTTTGTACCAGTAAAGTGTTAATGAGTCAGACACCAAAGAAATATAACCTGTAAAATAATTGAGGCAAAGTAAGGGAAAGAGAGAATGAAAACTAAGGATGATGACAAAACTTGATTAAAACTTTATCCAAAATAAAACAAGGTCATTAATGACTCCTAAAAATGTTGAAAGAGATTACAATTTGAAAATCCTAAAAAACTAGATTCTAATTAAGCAAAACAATGCAGGAAGTGTTGAGGTCCAAATGTCGATCCAGATGACTGTCCGGATGACAGTCCTGATGGAAGAAAATGACCTAAACTATAGGAAGAGAAGATTGAATGATCTTCACTACCAGCTGGCTGATGCAAGTGATCCTACAGTGCAGTGGAAGCAGTGAGTAAGCTATTCAAGAGTTAGAATAAGAAAAAGCCATCTATGTTAATCAAAATTTAGGAAACTAGCTATTTCTTTTATCCTAAAACAAAACTAAGATGTAACTGAAGCTAATCTACTGCTACAGAAAAGGAGCTATAGACATTAAGTCTAACTATGAGTGAACTTAGAAGGTTAAGCTAACTAAACTCTAAGCAAACTAAGCAATCTCAACCATTGAAGCAAACTAAGCAAACTAAATGGACTAAACTAGTTAATGAAACTAAATAACCTAAACATGACCTAAGCTATTTAAGCAATCCAAATGAACCTAAATGTGACCGGTCACCAAATATATTTTGGAAACATTATTAACATGAACAGCAGCAAGATATAGCACAGAGGTATCCTTTATATACACAGCAGAACAACATATATGTTATGGAATAAAAACATCGTATAAAAGACAAATACAAAATTTGAACAAATAACACAACTTATCTACAGAAGAGAAAGATAAGATATATATACAGACAGAAGACCACTGGTTGTTAAGGGGCCCGTCTTAGCAAGCAGAGGCTGAGCCTTAATCAGTCAACCACCACGCATGCTGGTAAATTTCATAAAACTAGAACAGAGATGTATTAAATAAAAACAAGTTTACAACGTTTCTGTATCCATTTGCAGCTAGAAAATATTAGCCAAACTAAAGATAAAGAAGGACTTGACTGACTGACTAACTGACTTGACTAACTCGTCTCTGTTACAAGGACATCTATTTATACAGCATTATAATTGGGGGGAGCAAGTCGACCCTTCAGTGGTCAACTGCTCTAAAGATAGACAGTCTTAAATGCCCAAAATGGCTCGGTTTAATATCCCATGACAACACATAATCCAAGGGATGACTCTGCTTAACATTTCATGACAGCACGTAAGCCAAAGAACGGCCTCGTAATAGCTCATGGCAGCGCATAGAGCATTTTCCAGGTTCCACAGCGCCGATCCTTCCTGAGGTCGTTGAAACGCTAATCTTCCTTGACGTGGGCATAGAGGGATGTGTTGTCAAGCTGAGGGTACAGGAGAGGGGATCTTCTAGAAGACCAGCTCACACATCATAAGGGCCACATCCCAAACAAAATCCATGTGACAGTTTGTCTTTTAACGGCTCAAGAATATCTCAACCAACGAACTCGCGCGTTGAATGCAGGTTTGAACAACGGGTTGAATGCAACTGATCATTTTCAAAGTGAATACGCATCAAAGTGGATATCCTTTTAAGAGCCAAAACCTATAAAATGGATTGTAGTTACCAAGCAAGCCAAGAAATATTAATTAAATATTAATAAATCACAAAATAACAAATTTTACCCAAAATTCATGAGATCTGTGAATATATGCATACCTGATCTGTTTGACGAGTTGAATGGTAAGCAGAATGACTTATTACATCAAAAACGGTGAAAGTAATGCCAATCAGAGTGCATTTGATGTTCAAAAATGATGACAAAAACGGACACCAACAGAATCCATCCAATTGTTGGATACCTTCAGATCCAACAGTTCATCAGCCCTTTTGACACCTCATTCAAAACGGTTGTTGTTCTTTTCCAATGTATCAATTCTTCAAATCAGTCATGGTATGACCATGAGTATGTCCCAGCATTGTGTCCCCTTTGGACCATTATGATGTACATAGCAGGTTTATATGTATTGTTCAGGTCCCCTTTTTGGGGCCTCATTGTTATTTATATGTCTTGATATGAGCATGGGTATGCCCACCTCATCCATTATCAGAGATTATTCCTCATTCATTTTGAGGCCATGTATTTTCAGTTTTTGCAGTTTGTATGGGACCGTGGTTCCAGTCTCCAATCGGTCTCTTCTCTCCTCCAAACCCTAGGAAAAAGAAAAAATAACTATGATGTCTATCGGCCATACGATGAGCTCCTGCCCTCACACATCAGGGGGAAATCTATTGACACCCAAAAAATGCTCACTAGCTCATCTCCCTAGTCGCATGACCCATTTGTCCACTTTTCCTACCATTTTTGCCTCTAAAAACCTCAAAAAACTCTTAAAGGCCACCAAAAAGGCCAAAATCCATCTTTTTCTCCTCGAAGTATTTAATTTTCCTCAAAAAATACAAATAACCCTCCAAAGGGGTCTAAAATTCCCAAAAATCAATTAAAGGGGAATAAAAAGCAAAAATATATTCAAAAAGGGAAAAAAGAGGGAAAAAGAGGAAAAGAAAACCTAAACCATTTTTCACCAATACCATTGGTTTCCTTAAACCATAGTTGTATTCTCCATCACCCAAAAGCTATAAAAAGGTGATAGATGCTCCTCACTAATCATCCACATTCATCCTATCCTCATGCTTCCAAAACTACTCTTGAGCTTTGCCCATCCTTTTTGAGCTTGAAGTTCTTCATTGATAGTGAACCTTTGGCCCACCCTTGAAGCATCTTGGAGAAGAGAGAGACTATTGGATCACTGGAGCACTACTCCTATACTGCTGCAAGAATTCCAGCAACCTCACCATTGAGGTAAACCATTGTTTTCTCATTAATATAAAATATCAAGTTTTTTATTTGTTTCTCTCGTGGATCTATTTTTTACCATTCTTAATCTGGATTTACTTTCTTGCACATGTTAGATTAATATTTACTTTTTACATTACTTTTTATTGTTTGATCTAAAATGCTACTACAAAGTTAGTAGGTGCTCATTTGCACAAGCTTGGGTGAAAACCCAAGCTACATCGACAGAGAGATACCTGCAACTACCAAGGCAATAATGTTTCCTCTATAGGAGCATGAGGTGTACAACCAAGAGGTGATAGTACTAAATGTGGGACTGACATAGTGTGGGGGGGGTGGGGGGAACAACTGAGGTCATCGAGTGGGGGGGGGGGACTCAAACTTCCTTTTTTCAGAGTATGAAGTCAAAGTTGACTTGGTAGCATATGAAATTGACTTCAGAGAAGGGGATCACAGCATAATGGACTAGGGACTCTGACTGTAAAGGTGGAGACTCAGGGGGGGGAACTGATGAATGATGTGAGAAGACTCTAAGGGTGACACATCACAGAATACTCTGAATAAAGGATACCATACTAGGGAGGCTTCCATAATGGTGGGACTAGATATGATCTGTCGTGGCTCCGAGTGGCACCGTTGGGGCCTTCTTCATGGTTTAAGGAGCTCAAAGAAGGGATAGAATTGTGCTCAGAATGGTACTATCGTGTGGATTTGTATGAGCCCAGGACAGTGCATGATCATGTGTGCTTTCAATTTTAAGGAGTCTTAAAGCGATAATAAGACTCTGAAATGGTGGAAAGGTACCGTCATGTGGATTTATACGATCCCAAGACGGTGAATGCACGTGGTTGCTTTCAGTTTTAGAGAGTCTGAAAGCAGTAAGAAGACTCTGAGGGGGTTTCTTTTTCGTGTGTTAGTATTGAAGGCCCGAAAAAGCATAAAAGTATGCAATGAAGAACTCTTCTAGCCGGTGTGACTAGAGTATTCCTTTTTCGTAATTAGTCTACAAGGTCCGGAAAAGGGTTAAGCTTAGACCAGGTAGACGCCCTTTCAAATACTTTTAGTGAGCATGAAAGGAAGCAAGATTTCTCGACGATATTTTCATTGTTTTAGGAGTCAAAAAAGAGCTTAACAGAAACTCCCTAAGTGCTTTTTTCGTAAAGGAATTGTTTGGCCCGAAAAAGGGGTAAAAGTATACCGAACAAAAGAAATGGCCAAGCAAGGAGGAAGTGTTCAATCGAGGACGATTATGTGAACTGAGGGTGAAGGCTATGTGGGGGAACACTAATGGGGCCTCCTTGTGGGTTCATGAGTGGTAGAAAAATAACGCAGTGGCTGCAGTGTGGATGGAGCAGAGGGCTCATGGATAGGCCGTGATGCAAAAACTGGAAAAAAAAGATGGCGCTCGATGTGGCACATAGATCGAGGTGGCGAGGGCATGGAAAAAATACCCAAACAAATTTTTTGTGAGCACGAGAAATGATCTCAAGCATCATCACGGGCACAGAAATCTTAATCCGGCGGTGCGAGCGATGCAAAAAACGGGGTTGGCATGCAAATCAAGGCAACGGGAGGCATGGGAAAAAAATCCCGAAAAAAATTTGGTGAGAACGATAAATGATCTCAAGCATCATCACGGACACAGAAATCTGAATCCGGCGATGCAAACGGTGCGGAAAACGGAGGTCAAATGACTCCAGAATGGTCAAAGGAAAAACGAGGTTAAAATGGCCATAAATAAAGGTGAGCCCACCAAGCCAAGGATGCAGTGGTGGGGAGAAATGATGACCCGTGGGGGCAGAATACTAGGTGTATCAAATCAAATCAAATATACAAGTGACATGTGACCTCAAAAATGGTTGAGATCACACATGTTAAAAAGTGAGCAGGGTTAATGACTTTCCCCCGTGTTATGTGCACGAGGTTTGTGATTGTGGATCATATATGTGTTGGATTGAAAAATGGGATCATTGAAATGTTGATATAGATGTGACAGGGAAGGATCAAAATGATTGAGCATGCCCCTTATCCTAGGGTTGAGGTAATCTATTATTCCCCCTAACTCATAGGTGTCAATGTGGTGCGGATGTTGTCTCAAAGAGGGATCAACAGGGTGTCGACCAACTGCTGGAGGGGGGGTATACCATGAGGCTGTCGGCCATGGTGGCATACTGAAGTGATGATATGATGATGGGGGATTACCCTTGCGAGGTGGATGCCCCCAGTATAGACGACGAGAATGACGATGATGATGAGTAGGCAAGGTTTTGGGCCTGCCCCCATGCTGTGGACATGTGGTTTCCTCATCGATTTGAAAAGTTTGAATAGGTGGGTCAGAGGGATCAACGGAAGGGGCCAACGGGACAGGGGGGGTCACGAGTGGAAACCATATAAATAGTGTTAACTCCTACTGAGGAGGAGGATTTAGGGGGGTGAATCTCCTCGATGGTAGTAATGGATGACTCTAAAGAGGACTAATTCATTTCATGGAGAACCAATTGATACTCAGGTAGGTCGGGACAATGATGGGAATAGTGTTCGTAGATCTCGCATATGGCACAGGAGTGGTTAGTGCACAAGGACTTATTATGCGGTTTGGATGTAGTATCCAGCTCGACAACGGGAATATTGGGGTCATCGTCCAACGTTTTCATGTGCTCTTGAAGGGCTGGCAGTTGTGGACATTGATGGGTAGCATGACCCAAATCCTCGCATAAGGATCACTTAGGGGGTGCACGAACTGGTGGAGGAGGTTTCGTCGCCTGTGCAGCAGTATAAGTTTGCGAGCCTCTACCCCCAGTTTTTTCAGGTGGTGGAGCTGCACTATTGGATGCAGAGGAGGTCACCACACTAGGAAGTGGACGGTTAGCAGTGGTAATTGGTTGGACTGGTTGAAGGATGACCTGTGGTGTCGGAGCGGGGTTAGGAGCAGGGAGATACCATACGGGAAGTCCTAATGTTAACCCAGGGAGATTCAGCGTGTCCATGACAGGTGAACTTACTACTCCATATGGTGGGAATAAGAACGAGATGGTATGGATTGGTGTGGCTCCAACGTGGTTGGGTACCAATGGTGGTTGAGGCAACAATGGTGGTTGCGGTTTAGGGACCGATTGATTTGATGAAATGGTGCATAAGTCAGAAATTTTGATGGCCGGTAGAGGAGGTGGTAAGGATCAAAATGAGGAGACCATGGGAGTCTTTGAATAAATTCTGTGGCCAACGGTGGAAACCAAAGAGGTAGGTGCACCAAACATGGGTTCTTCAACCATGGGGAGAACATTTTTAGGTGTAGCGGGCGCATTTGGGTCATAATATGTAAGTTGGTTGATCTTAACAACCTGTCCCTCATGGGGGAACATCATAATGCGGAAGACTAAGGAAGCAACAACCTTCATGGCGTACATGTAACTTCATCCTAGGAGCAGGTTGTATTCAAGTTGTGCATTGACTACCTCTATGTCAATCAGGAGAGTTTTTCCAGCTAATTGGACTGGAACATTGGCTAGGAGGCCTTGTGGTTGGGATGAGTGGCCATCGTAAGCTCGTAAGGCGGTCATGGATGGCTGAAGTGTAGGGATCTTGTTGGCAGGCGGTTTGATGAGTCAGCATCGCAGCATCGTGGATGTTGCGCAAGGCCAAAGGTACCGCAAAAGGAGGAAAGCAGCATGCAAGGCGACAGTAGTTTAGGTAGTTTTCGGTCATTTGGACCGCGTCATGTGTATTTTGGGTCATTTGGACCGCATTTTGTGGGTTTTGGGTCATCTTTTTGTAGATTTGTTAAGAAGCAGTTAGGCGGTTTCCTAACTAGACCGTAAATGTAAAGGCGTAAGCCTATAAATAAACTTAGCATTATAAGTGTGGAGACATCAAGTTAGAGTGGAGAATTGAATATCTGGAGACCGATTTGGAGATACATGAGTTGATGAATCTTCGTGTTATTGTCTGTTAATCTGGGTATGCGAAAGAAGGATTATGTTATTTTTGCAAAGATGAATATGATATGACCGTGTTTTGAGCAGAATTTATGTATTTCATGTTTTCCATGTGATGAATGCATTATGCGATATGAATCTGTGAATGATGCGATGTTTTCTTGCTGTGATTAATGCTTTACTATTATATCTATTGCACATGTATGGTTCTGTCAATGACAAGATCTGTTGAAGGATGCTGTGATCATGTTTAATGCCTAAGTTGAACGTTTAAGATCTTTTTTTGAATGTCACAATAAGTTGATCAGTTCATGCAAAACATCCTCCTTCATTCGGAGGAAACATGGTTCCGTCAACTCTCCCTTGAACATCTCAGGTGAGACCTCATATGCTCCGCAGGTTTTGCTGGACAGGGTAAAACCTGTCTGGTCCGGTGCACAAGGAGATCACAATGGCTTGGGTGTCGACAGCGTCAGGAACCCCTGTTGACTGGATTTGTGTAAACGGATCCAAGCTTCTTCCACATGAATATAGACATAACACATGTGGAGGCACCTTCATCGATGATGCATCGATAGATAACAAGATTCTAGATGGACACCGAAACTTGGAATGCTAGTGTAGAAAGCATGCGTGGTTCATATTGGTCCGAATCAAATGTCATCATTTGTAAGTTGGAAGTGTATATCGCACCAATGGCAGATAAAAATGTCTTGCGCTATGCAAGGCAGTTTTTCAAAACCTCGAGGGATGACATAGCAGCAGGGGACTGGGCTAAGTCGCGCACGATATTATAATTTGGGGGCAGCGTGCGCGTTGGGGTTGTTATTAATGTGATGTAATGGGAAACAAGGAGCTTTAGGGGCCCCATCGCACGGTGCTGCAGGTATACGTAACGACTGATCAGTGGGAAGAGCGTTAGTATCCTTGTCAAAGGGAATGGTTTCGATGGTGGAACCATACTGATTTTAGCGTGTTTGTGTAAGTTTTAAACCTGTGTAGAGAAGCAAAACAGAGATTACACCATAGGATTCACATATAGTACAAAGATATTTACCTTGGAAACCCTTAACCGGTAAAACCAGCAAACCTTGGAGCCACCACTCCTATTTTTCTCATCAATCATTATGAATTGTTAAGATTTAATATGCTAAGACATAAAATAGCAGCATTACATTCCATTTCACAATAATAGCATATACAGGATCACTGAAGAAACAACAAGAATAGCATAAACACAAGAGACACAGATTTATCTTGGGAAACCCTCATGGGGTAGAAAACCCAGTAAAGCTTCCTCAATATAGATGACCAGCAATATACAAAGATGCAAACCAAAGATATGATCTCCTCCTCTATCATAGCAGACCTCTCCTCCACAAGTGTGCCTCTCTCTCAAGTGAGTGTGTGTATCAAATGAGGAACACACCTCCTCTATTTATACACTACTCTGACATATCTTTTACACAAGTACACATAGGATCGTATTTAACCAATGGGTTAAATACCCCACTACAACTGACTGGGCCCCTCTAGGGTGGTCTAATAACCCTTTGACCCACATAACACATACAGGGCCGACCCCCACTAGGGAATTCTAATAACCCGAGTTACCACATTCCGACGGAGGAATAAACATCTCCGGATATACAATAAGATCTTCACGGAGGAATGAAACATCTCCGGAATAATAAAGTACAAATATAATATTCTTTGAAGTTACAATATCTCAACACTCCCCCTTAACGAGAAGGATATTATAATAGCATCTGCACGAGCAAGGAGTCATCAACATCATACATGATACATCTATAAATCATTGGAAGCTTTCTCAACATCATCAGTAACTCAAGCAGTTACTGGAGCATCAACATCTTTAGTACTGAGTCTTTATCTTCTGCAGCACTCGAATGGCTACAACACCATCAACATCTGGATCCTCACGATCATCAGCATCGTCATCATATGATTATCAGCATCAGAATCATCTCGATCTACAGCATCTAGATCATCTCGATCTACAGCATCTGGATCTACAGCATCTGGATCATCACGATCTACAGCATCTGTATCATCACGATCTATAGCATCTGGATCATCACAATCTACAGCATCTGGATCATCTCGATCTACAGCATCTGGATCATCTCGATCTACAATATCTGGATCATCTGTATTAGTATCCACACCAATACATCTATCATCAAAACATGTATTCTTTCATATATCATCAATAGCATGTATTCTCACTAATACATCTATCATCAAAAGCATGTATTCTCACTAATACATCTATCATCACTAATACATCTATCATCAATAGCATGTATTCTCACTGATACATCCATCATCAAAAGCATGTATTCTCACTAATACATCTATCATCAAAAGCATGTATTCTCACTAATACATAGCAGCATATCCTGCAACACACACGATCATATTACAGGATGATCAATCCCGCTCTCTTTAGGACATAGGTCCATGGATGATACAATCCAGTCATGTACCTTTTGAACCGAAGTCCAGGGATGATCCAGTCCTATCATGTACCTTTTGAACTGAAGTCCAGGGATGATCCAGTCCTAACATATACCTTTTGAACCGAAGTCCAAGGACGATCCAGTCCTATCATGTACCTTTTGAACCGAAGTCCAGGGACGATCCAGTCCTAACATGTACCTTTTGAACTGAAGTCCAGGGACGATCCAGTCCTAACATGTACCTTTTGAACCGAAGTCCAGGGACGATCCAGTCCTAACAATTCTCGGAGACCTCATGTCTACGGCTCAGTTCACAAGACCAAAGTCCAAGGATGATCCAATCCTTACCGTACATTTAGGACCGCGTCCAAGGATGACTTAATCCTCAACCGTACATTTAGGACCATGTCCAAGGATGACTTAATCCTCAACCGTACATTTAGGACCACGTCCAAGGATGACTTAATCCTCCACCATACATTTAGGACCACGTCCAAGGATGACTTAATCCTCCACCGTACATTTAGGACCACGTCCAAGGATGACTTAATCCTCCACCGTACATTTAGGACCATGTCCAAGGATGACTTAATCCTCCACCGTACATTGAGGACCACGTCCAAGGATGACTTAATCCTCCACCGTACATTTAGGACCACGTCCAAGGATGACTTAACCCTCCACCGTACATTTAGGACCACGTCCAAGGATGACTTAATCCTCCACCGTACATTTAGGACCACGTCCAAGGATGAATTAATCCTCCATCGTACATTTAGGACCACGTCCAAGGATGACTTAATCCTCCACCGTACATTTAGGACCACGTCCAAGGATGACTTAATCCTCAACCGTACAATTAGGACCTACGTCCAAGGATGACTTAATCCTCAACTGTCCACCAAGGACTTCATTCTCGAAGACATACGTCTACGGCTCTTCTTTAGGACTGAAGTCCGGGGATGATCCAATCCCCTCACATGTTCACCAAAAACTTCATTCTCGAAGACATACGTCTACGGCTCTTCTTTAGGACTGAAGTCCAGGGATGATCCAATCCCCTCACATGTTCACCAAGAACTTCATTCTCGAACACATACGTCTACGGCTCTTCTTTAGGACTGAAGTCCAGGGATGATCCAATCCCCTCACATGTTCACCAAAAACTTCATTCTTGAAGACATACATCTACGGCTCTTCTTTAGGACTGAAGTCCAGGGATGATCCAATCCCCTCACATGTTCACCAAGAACTTCATTCTCGAAGACATACGTCTACGGCTCTTCTTTAGGACTGAAGTCCAGGGATGATCCAATCCCCTTGTCACCTTTGACCCTGTCTAAGGACCATCCACCAACCTCTCTGTCGACATCACTAATATAGGTATCCTCATCATCGACCTCACTGTCGATGCAGGCAATCTCATCATGAGTTATCACATCACTCCCCCTTTCGAGGAGGGTCCTTCTGAACTATATTAAGTTTGTCTTGGAAAACTTTATTTGAGGTAGAGATTTGGTTAGTACATCGGATTGGTAGAAGTTTGGTTAGTACATTGGTAACTTGTTACAAATTCAAACTTTTGGTTCCTTTCTGCACCATATCTTGGAACACTAGGTTCTCTGCCATCTTGATACAACTCTGTTTGTCACATAGGATCATAGTTGGGTCTATCTCTAAGTCAAACAATCCTGAAGCCATACTGTTTCATAACTTAGCAGAGCAAGAATCCATATATTCAGCTTGTGCTAAGAGCCACACTATATTGCTTCCTTCTAAACCATGAGATCATGGCCGATCCCAGACAGTAACATCCTCTCGATGTGCTCTTCCTGTCTGATACAATTTATGCCCAATCAACATCTATGTAGCCATCTGAAGTCATGATCTCAAAATCTATCGTATCCTTTAGGTATTTCATCACATGCTTTGAAACTGACAGGTGAACACATCTGGTTTTCCACTAGATACTGACACAAGGTGTTCACAGCAAAGCATATATCTGACCTAGTATTTGTTAGACACATCAATGACTCAATATTTTTTTCTGTATAGAGTTCTATCCACTAACTCTGATGAGTCATCTGATAACAACTTCAAGAGTGGCCATTCCAACACATCAATTCCTTTTAATATTTCTCAGCATACTTTCCCTAGTTGAGAAAGATTCCTTCTGAGCCTTGTCATACTTCCAGACCTAGGAAGTAATGCATCAATCTGAGATTTTTTTTTAATTTTTCATTTCTTCAGCCATCTTCTTCTTTCTTTTCATGATCTGTTTCTCATTCCTTGTCAGAAAGAGATCATCATCATACAATAATGGTATGATAGGTTCATCATCCACAACCTTAAGGTAAAGGTTAGGAACAACTTTACTTTTGGTAAATCCCAAGCTTATCAAGAAACTGTCAATTCTCCCTTTGTGACTGAACATCATTCACACTCTGCATTGAATGGTCTTCTGCATATCTATCTGTGCCATCTCTCGTTAGATGGGTCTACTGATATGAGCCTCAATATCATTTGAACTCTGTGGTGAGTTCCTTCTTGCATCCATGTCGTCTGTGTATAGAAACAATATTCAACCTTGTAGCAAAGGTTGAGATCCTCATCACCCATGGTGATCATTAAGCTCATCAATTGATTATCGATCCTGGGTACCCATACAGAACCTGATTCACACTTCTTCTTCAATTACACCATTAAGAGAATGGTCTTATCTAGACACTTGGAGCAAACATCTTATCATGATTCTCTTCCTCTTTCTAAGAGAATTTTCTAGCCACAAGCCTTCTATAGTGTGTTTGATTTGTAAATCATCCATCGCTTGTTCAGTGTTCATCATTCATCATGATCTTTCCTACAAATCAAAATTAAGTACATGATTAGAAATACTTCATAATCATCAAATCATATTAACATGATAACCTATTATGCATATAGATATCATTTACATAGTTATGTAACTATTTTGACCAATACTTTGGCACAACACTTTCCCATATCCTGTATGCATACAATGGCTATCTAGATGCCTTCCATCTCTACCAGAACATACTATTGAGAGTGTGCACAGCTCTGAGCATGTCAGCAAAGAGGTTTCATTCTAGACAAGCAACAATGGAATGTTTGTCCAACTTACCAATCATATGCATATTAGTAGTATACTGTTCAATGCTCTATGAATGTTTACACTCAGCATGATATATTCTAGGAATACAAATATGCATACAAGCAATATCATTTACTATAACATCTCAAATACTTATCTTTTATGTTTGTGTGGTTCCATCCCGCTTGATCTTCTATATGTCTTTTGAACTTATATTCATTCGGTACCACTGTGCATGCTCAAGTGTGCACTAGTGTCATCCTCATGATCTCATACACAAACATACATTCATTAGTATATTCTCAAAGCATTCTAATTCTAAATAATCTTGAATATGTATAGTCATGATTATAGATAATATTCAAGGTTTCAGGGAAGTCTTCTTTTACTCATGCAAATTCTTGTTTGATCTAGTTAGTTAAATAATCAACCAAGATAAGAGACATAATATACATAAACCCTTGATTACTAACTTTATGAATAAGCATAACCAATCATACCAAGTACACTTATATAAGGGATCATGACATAGGAAAAAATACCTGGATTAGTATACCTGCTTAGTTATGTACAACATACCTAAACAATCTCTTCAATGATTTAGAGATCCTGAGCTAGAACCTACATGTCTCATAGGTTAAGCATAATATAACAAAGTCATACATACCTCGTAAGTAGAACAAAGATTATGGATGATGTCCTGGTCATGTAGCTTGATTTGTCTTTTGTGATGTACCTGTATCTTGTTAGCAGACAACATCAACCTCACACAACACCATAATGCATTAGTACAATCATATAGCCCTAATCAATGAATGTCTTCGATCATTCACATGCACTCATATTGTTACTAGGGTGATAAGACAATTGTAACGTTAATGAAGATTGTACTAATAGATAACATGAAGACAAACACATTATGAACTTAATCAAGAATCAGATTTCAAGACATACCTGAACCTCCTTAAGTCATACCTGTTGAGACTTCTTGTAGTCTTCTTATGTAAGGCCTTAGCCTCAACTCCCCCTGAAACTTGATCTGGAGCTTGATTAGGGTTTGCTAGAGAAACCCTAAAAATTCAATCTTTGACTTTCACACTTCCGAATGAATGGAAGGATGTGTCTTGCTGAGCTGATCAAACTAGCATACTTCAATTTTGAAGTCTCCAAAATTTGACCCCTCAAAATTGCCTTTGAAACTTCTGGATCTTCTGGACAGGATCCCAAACTAGGTTTTGATGAATCCCACCCTTATTCTCAATCAAAAGGTTTGATCCAAGGCTCTAAACTCTTATTTTTCTGAGGAGCTTCCAGCCGTGGTTACAGACTTCAAAAATTTCAACTTTTGCTGAAGCCCTAATTTTCCATTTTTCCGATCAAAATCCCGAGCTAGGGTTTAATCAAGTCCGGTCTTCTACCCAACCAAAAATTCGATCTTGGTCTCTAAATTTTGATTTTCCTGTGTAGCATTCAGCCGTGGATTCCGATTCCAAAAATTTTAACTTTCTCCGAAACCCTAAATTTCGGAAGCCATGAATAAAGGTGCTCCAAAAATAATTTTGTTTTGACAGAAATATGTACCTGGTTGTTTCTGCTATAACTCCAAAATTTTTGCTCCACAAGGTCTGAAAACTTTTTCTGCAGTATCCTGACCTATCATCTTTCCATCCTGATAGGTCTGACCTCAATTGGATTTTCTGAGAGAGAGTTATGCCAAATGTCGCAACGTCACCTGTTTTGGGATAATACAGGAGAGCGAACTTGTACGGTGTGCCACGTGTCACTATTTGAACTTCGGCCTCTAAAACTTTTCCTAAGATAGCTCGCCCTGTTATATTTCCATCCTGATAGGTCTGACCTCAATTGGACTCTCTGAGAGAGAGTTATGCCAAGTGTCGCAACGTGACCTATTTATGGGATAAAACAGGAGAGCGAACTTGTACGGTGTGCCACGTGTCACTGGTTCAGCTTCGGCCTCTGAGAAAGTTTCCTGAGATAGTACAATCTATTTAATACCTGTCACTTTTTACGAAATTTCATTTGGAGATTCCTATCCCAAGTTATGACCTTTTTTCTTAGGTCACCTGATTTTGACTGAGATCTGGAAGAGGCAGAAACCCTAACTTGTACTGATCATAACATACCAAATACAACGAATCTGAGGGTGCCCTTTCGACACAAGATACCTGGAGATGTTATATACGACCTGTAAAGGTTTCATATCCTGAACCTTCTCCAAAATGGATTTATAGTGAAAGTTCCACGATGACTGGGTTTTGCTATGTAAAACCCTAACCTTCAAATTGTCGTAAGTGAAGCAAGTGTCGTAAGTGCCATACCTTGTCTTCCTTCAGGTTAGCTATGATACCATGTTAATATTTAATATTCTAAGACAGAAAATAGCAGCATTACATTCCATTTCACAATAATAGCATATACAGGATCACTGAAGAAACAACAAGCATAGCATAAACACAAGAGACACAGATTTATCCTGGGAAACCCTCGTGGGGTAGAAAACCCAGTAAAGCTTCCTCAATATAGATGACCAGCAATATACAAAGATGCAAACCAAAGATATGATCTCCTCCTCTATCATAGCAGACCTCTCCTCCACAAGTGCGCCTCTCTCTCAAGTGAGTGTGTGTATCAAATGAGGAACACACCTCCTCTATTTATACACTACTCTGACATATCTTTTACACAAGTACACGTAGACTCGTATTTAACCAATGGGTTAAATACCCCACTACAACTGACTGGACCGACCCCTCTAGGGTGGTCTAATAACCCTTTGACCCACATAACACATACAGGGCCGACCCCCACTAGGGAAGTCTAATAACCCGAGTTACCACATTCCGATGGAGGAATAAACATCTCCGGATATACAATAAGATCTTCATGGAGGAATGAAACATATCCAAAATAATAAAGTACAAATATAATATTCTTTGAAGTTACAATATCTCAACATGAATCACTCACAATACAATATAGGTATTCTGCATCATCCAAAACCCTAATCCGTTAACCCGGATTAGTCAGTTGAACCCAATCCCTTAACTAGGATTAAATTACATATTTTTATAATAATCCCCAAAAATTGCATGCGGTCCCCAAAAACATTTGTGAAGGTTCTAGAGGGATCGCCACCTGCGCCGCTGACGGGCGCACTCTCCCCTTCACATACATGCAGAGAATATAACACATACCCAACAATTTGGAGGTTAATGTCAACAGATGACATCATTAGAAGGTGATGGGTGCCCAAGTCCATGGGTTGACTAGCAGGTGCATCATAAGTGATTTGTTGTTGTGGTGGCGCAACGCCTTGAGGGGGAGCCAATGGTTGGGTGTTCACTACTCCTTGTGTGGGTAATGGGTTCTGCAAAACCATGGGTTGTGTATGAGGTGGCAGGGGGTTAGGTGGTGCTGGCAGTGCAGCATGTCCTTGGCGTTGGGTGTCATCTATCAAAATTTGGCAAGCTCGCTCCAAATAGAGACAAGTGTGTGTATATTGGTCGTATACTCTGCATATAGAACATAGGCGGTTCGTTCGTAAATTGGGGTTCTTCCCTTAACGAGGTGGTCTGTCGGGTTTTTGATTAGCTAGAGCGGCGTTTTTATTGTTTGGGGGATTGGGGGGTTGGCCGCCTTGATATTGGGGTTGGTTGTTCCCGCAGTTACGTCCTCTTCCCTAGTTTTGTTGGCCTTGCTAGTTTCGTTGGGAAGGCTGGCCTTGTTGTTGATTTTTTTTGGCATAAACTTGCCCTTGGGGGTTAGGAGGGTTTTTTGTTTGAGCGGGTGTTGGTGTTGCTTGCGGTGGATAGTAAGCGGGAGGAGGCTAGGGTTGTGTAAGAGCTTCTTGTGGTGGATAGTAAGTCGGAGGGGCTTGAGGTTGTGCAGGTGCTCTCTGCGGTGGATAGTAAGCCAGAGGAGCTTGAGGTTGTGCAGGTGCTAGTGTAGCCTGTTAATGGTAATAGGCAGTAGGTGCAGCTGGAGGGGTGTAAGATGTTGGTGCATGACCATAACATTGCGGTGGACACGAGGGTCCATGGACGTGAGGGGTTTGAGCCGTGGGAGCATACGAGTTCGTTGCACCAGAATGGGTTGTGGTACGCGAAAGGTCGGGGCCTCTTGTAGGGGGCATAGCAGTATAAGGTTGACTATGTGATGCAACATGTCCGATGATGCCGTCGGCAGTGTGGGATGCCCCTGGCACATCATTCCGGGAGGAATCTCCATGGGGGGCATCGAGTAGAATGGAGTATAACTAGCCAGACTGAGCATAGATGAGGTAAAATTGTTGGGATTTCAGGATGGATTCTTCTTCGGATTGAGGTCTTTCAGATGCCACATCCTTGGCAATGACTGGTATAAGAGATTTCAAAAACCAGTCTAGGAAGATGCGGTCGTCTAACTTGATCTTGCATAAACTTCGACGTTTATGCCACTCATGAATGTGATCCGTGATGTGGGTAGTTGTGTTCTGTCTACAAGACAGTAGGATCTCTACACCAGCATCATAACAGACTGGTAAATGAAATAACTACGGGAAGGTCGAAGCAAGGGATGTAAAGGTGGAATGTGTCCCATGAGTTTGTTCGATGTACCACTTAGATGCAGAGCTAGTGAGGGTCCTTTGTAGAAGGAGAAGGCGGATGGAGTCATCCACTATGGAGTTGGAGGAACACCATAAATGGAAGGATATGATGTGGTTTTGGGGGTCTTCACCTACCTTCCCTTCAAACTTAGGGATGTCTGAAGGGATTTTGGTAGGCATGTGAGGCCAAGTGGGGTCATGTCAAATCGGTTCGTTGGTCAATCTGGCCAGATCAGGGAGGTTGAGGCAGAAGGATGTGACATGGTTGCAAGGGCATATGTGTTAGTCGTAGTGGCAATGGTGGGGCCACTGCCCCAAATGTGTGTAGAAATGGTATGATTCATGATGGGGTTCGTGGGACCTCCAGTCAAAGGTGAGGGAATCATGTAGGAAGGGCCCGTGTCCCCAAGTGTGCTACTAGTCACCAATGGGACTGTAGTTGTAATCAATCCACTAACCATAGGGATGGATGTAGCGACAAGAATACTAGGTGTAGGTCCTATAGATGGTATGGCGGGGATGGATGTTGAATTGGTAGTTGGGCTAGTGGTGGTTCAGCCACCAACAATCCCGCTGAAAAAGGGGTTGGAAGGTATGCCATCCATGGGGCTAGACAGGGCTGTGAATATGGGTATTTCTGACTCGAAATCAAATGTAAAATAAGGGGCATCGGGATCTAGTGACAAGGCTCTACACCTGTGACAAGTGGTGTCAAGTGAACCTTGTTGTTGTGACTGGCCCCATAGGCACCAAGAATGTATCAGAGACTTAATGGTGACAACGGGAATAAAACGGGTGGGTTGTGGCAAGTTAAAAGCTCAAAAATCCTAATGCAACCATGTGTGCAAAAGGAGAGTGCAAAAAATATGGCACTCAGGCCAACAACAAGCTCAAAACACTTGCTGTAACAGCTGTGCTACAACAAGCGGAGCGACAAGAAAAAGTGGTCAGAAAACTAACAAGCAAGGTTCCTAAAAAAGAAAAAAGGTAGACTCGCTAATCCAATGGTGGTATAGGAGCATGCAAATTCCTAACTAGAAGATCTAGAAGCTCACACAAATCGTATCCTCTACAGGGTGATGAAATCCACAGTCAAACGATACGAAATGGAGAACCAAGTAGGTGGGGAATATCCCTCTACCAAGAGGGATCCCGGGTAAAAGAGCCCTAGGATAATGGAAACTAGGCTAACCCGTTCATGGCACGTACAGAAAAAGCAATCGTCGTGTCATTCCTTTGGTCACTACACCCTTGGTATGGAAGTGCAATGAGGAAAATGAGTAGGTGTCCTTCGGAACTAAGTGGAGAGCGGCAATCCACGTAGTCCTCCGGAACCAGTCTCACAACTTACCCTCCTAAGGGAGAGGCCTTTTCCGACAAATTGGTTGTTAACCATGCCAACAAATAGTAGGGGATTTTGGTACCCTAATGGTCAATTGTTATGTCTCAAGTGTAAGTGACAAAGGGGTGTTATTTGAATTATTTTCCCCAGTGTCCTACCTAACTACAAATTTCTTTTGTGTTCCCCAAATGGGGTTAAAGGTTGGTTAAATTAAGTAGATTTTAAGGCTCACTTGAATTATGGTGACAAAGTGTGTGCACAAGTGGTGTATACCCAAAATTGCTTAGTCGTGGCAATAAAATAACTAAAAACTTGAAATGAAAGTATTAACTGCTATGTAAAATGAGATGAACTTTCTGAAATGTAAATGCTAAAGTAAAATATTTGAAATGGTACAACAAGAAAATAGCATAAAAGTACAACTAGAAAAAAGGATGCAAGAAAATAGAGTATGAGAGGGCCGACTACAATGGGTAGAGGCTGATCTGAAATGATAAATAAGGATAAATAAAAAATTGGAGAAACTTACATTAGAGGAAATTTGGGGTCTAAAATGGGCCTCCTAAGCAAAATAATAAAAAAATACACATCACACTACAAATATGCCATCTCAAGATTACTCCACTATCATATTAATTAATGTGAGATTTATATTTTAAAGAATTTAGTAGTGATAATATAAAATACTCTATATTTATTATTTCAAGTATATTTATTATTTCAAGTATATTTATTATTTCAAAATTATTCCACTGTCATTTTAACTAATGTGAGATTTATATTTTAAATAAATTAGAAGTAGTGATAATATAAAATACTCTATATTTATTATTTCGAGATGAACTTTTCAAAATGTTAACCAAGGTGAGTGTTATATGAAGTTAGTTCTTGTCCAACTCAACCGTGATGGTTGACCAAAATACTAAAATTCTATTGGTTTAAAATATCTTACTCATCGCACGCTCATCCATGACACGTTTTCTTATAAGGCCCATTTTAGACCCCAAATTTCCTCTAATGTATGAACAATTTATTAAATCTAACTGGATATTTGGATTCCTTGTTCGAAAACACCCAATTTAAAAAAACAAATTGGCCCAAACGGAGTTCGGGAGAAGGAGATATGGGCGTTTGAAAGTTGTGTCGCGTTATCAGTTGATTAGAGCGTGGTTTTGGAGGAAAAAGGTGCACTCCAGGGTGCGGGTTTCTGGCTAAAACATGTGCTTTCAGGGCATGGCTTCAGGGCCAAATCCTGCGCTTTCATGGTGCATCTTTGGGGGGGAAACCCATGCTTTCAGGGCGCGGCTCAGGGGCCAAAACACGCGCTTTCAGGGTGCGGCTTCGGGGGAAAAAACCACGCTTCAAGGCGCGGGTGAGGGGCGAAACCCGCACTTCCAGGGCATGGATTTGAGGATGAACCCTACGCTTCAGAGCATAATTCTAGGCTAAACACCTGCACTACAGAGGCGCGATTGTCGCAGAGACAGTCGCGATCCGTGACGTGAAAAACGGCCACGAAAAGTGCAAGCCGAACCAAAAAAATAGAAATTTTGAGGGTCGGAGTGAAGACAAGGGACGGATCTAAAAATATGGGGGTCCAGGGGTGAACCAGAGTTGTAAAAAGAAAGTAAAAAGATAAAAACAAACTAAAAATAACCAAAGATTCTAAGGGAATCGACCTAGTCGAGTCTCCAAAACTGTAACTGAGGTTTTAACCCTAGCTTGTGCTAAAGAGCACCTACTAAGGATTATGGAATCCTTAGTAGCAATTCAAAAAACAGTAAAAACTTGATGTAACTAACATAAATATCAAACAACAAACCTAAGCATGTGCATATCAAATATTAAAATCTAAATCTAAGACAAGACAGTAAATAATAAACTCATGTATGAGAACACAGTAAAAAATGGATTTGTGATTAAACAATAAACAAAGGGTTTACATAGATTTTTTACCTCAAGGGTGAGGTTGTTGGAGTCTTTGTAGCCGTATGAGGCAGGTGCACCAGTACTCCAAAGTCTCCTTCTCTTCTCCAAAATGCTATAATGGTGGCCAAAGGGTTCACTAAAAAATGGTAAACACAAGCACGAAAGGTGGGCTAAGGTCGTCTATTACTGCCCCCTCTACAACAACTCCTAGGGATCCTATACCCTATGCCATCTGCAATGTACTTTGTCACACCACTCATCAATGTCTATAATTTCCTATTTTGCATAGTCATAACCATGCTCAAGATTAGTAGAATTATGCAAACGCCTCTATAGTTCACATTATTCTTCTTGACACCACTAAATGGAATAACAAGGAATTACATATGAACCACTCATCTGCATTATGTGGCATCTATGGAAACTACTCATACCATTGTGTGGACCTCCAAAAGTTGTGTGCAACATTGGATGAACTCCAACTTAGGTCCTTAAGACCTCAAGTCACCATATGTTACATTTATTCCTCAAGTGCATCATCCTATTCAACCCCTTCATTGTCCCCATCACTTTTGGTGGTGTTGGACCCCTCTAATATTTCTATCCTTACCTTTCGAAGTTATGAATATATCCTTGAAGTCATCACCAACTCTGGTTTCCTATAGGATGATATGCATCATTGAGTATAATTCCTCCCATGGGAGTCCCCTTTTAAGGGTGAGTCCTCAAACCATATTTCCACCGAATCAAAAGATTCCATTCCCCTAAGACATGTTGATTGGTTCAAGAACCCAATCCCTTCTTCAAAAGTTTTCAAGGAGTGAAACATTGTTAATATTTCTCCCCTATCAAAATGGACATTTTGGTTAAGCCTGACGTCACTAAAAACATCTTGCTTAATACTTCATGCACCTTTGAGAAGGTTTCATCCAATAAAGCACTCTTTCAAACAAAATATGAAGTTTTCACCTTGTCTTACGCTAAAATGCTACGACTCAACCCTGCTATAGTGGAACATCAAATTGACACTTAGCCCAATATCAAACTTGTCCACTGAAAGCAAATTTCAATCCACCTTTCCAAAGCTCTAGTTGTTAAAGCTGAAATTGATCAACTTCATAATGTAGGTTTCAAATACCTAATTGCATATACCACTTAGATGTCCAATCCAGTCCTATTCAACAAGAACTAAGGCACCATTTTCATTTTTATTGATTTTCACGATCTAAATAAAGCTTGTCCCAAGGACAACTTCCCCATGCCCTTCAGCAACCATATCATTGATGCATGTTCCACACATGAGGTTCCATCCTTCATGGATGGTTTCTCAAGGTACAACCATATCCAAATTCATCCTTGATACCAATATAAAACTATATTCACCACCCCTTTGGGAACATTTTCCTATCAGGTCATTCCCTTTGGAATCAAAAATGATGGAGCCACTTTTCAACATGCAATGTCATACTATTTCCATGACATGATCAATATAATCCTATCATATTTGGATGATATCACAACTCACTCAAATAAATGATCACAACACTTGGAACATATTCATAAATTGTTCCTTAGGTGGTGTAGATATAACATTCACTTGAACCCCCTTAAGTGTGCATTCTTCATTCTTGTTGGTCACTTGATAGGATTCATTGTCTTGAAACAAAGGAATACAATTAATCCTTTGAAGGTTCAATCCATCATTGAGCTCCCCATCCAAAAACTTTTCACTAGTTGCAAATCCTTCAAGGCAATGTGAAATTCTTATGTCGCTTCATCCAAAACTATGTTATAGATATTCATGGATATTTGTGCTTGCTACATTCCAATGTACCCTTCGTAGGGGAAAAGCAATATCATGGTTTATTAGACACCCTTAAATGTTCTCTTACTTTTGAACCCTTGATTACCTTCCAAACTTTGTGAATGATTTATACTTTACATCTTTACCTCCACTTGCATTGTTTCCGGAGTCCCCATTCAAGAATGTGATGACAACATAGAACATGTCCTCTATTATGTTAGTAATAATTTTTTTAGACCATCTTTTATCCTATAACCATGAGGAGAATCTTTTCTTAGCCATTTTGTTTAGTTCAAAAGCTACATCATTACATCCTAAAGAGAAAAAATAAGAGTTTTCACAGATTCAAACCTAATGTTGTATCACTTGAGTAGGTGTGTCATCAATGGAAAAGTTTCCCAATGGATTGTAATCCTCCAAGAGTACAACCTCAAATTCACTACTCCCGATATTAAAACATATTAGGCCTTTACTAATTTTACCTCAAACCTCCCTACTAGTGTATGCAATCCCCCTATAAATGATGATCTCCCTGATGAGCATTTGTTCACGACATCTTTGGATGATCCTTAGTATGGGAACATTCTAATCTACTTATCCATTCAAAATTTCAAACATCATCTCTCTCAAGATGCTCAAAATTGAATTCATAACCAAGCTCTGTGTTACCTCCTCATCGGAAATATCTTATATCTTGTGATGATGTCTCACTTGTGAGAAGGCCAAATGGGTCTTAAATGAATTCCATAGTAGGGCATGTGGAGGCCACCTTTCAAGAATGACCACATCCCATAGAATCATATGTGTCAGTTATTTTTGGCCCACCTTATTCTATGATTACATTGAGGCAATGAAGCATTATCGAAATTGCCAATTGTACTTTTCCTCAAAGGAAAGAGCAATTATTTTCCCCTGACACCTAGTCATCACCATCCATCCATTTTTAAAATGGGTCGTTTACTTCATGGAGAGCAAGCATATGTCAGTTAATGACCATAGATAAATCATTGTGGCTGTCGATTATTTCACAAAATAGGCTAAATCCTTGCTAACATATAAAACATTGCCAACACAGTGGCACGTTTATTTTTAAACCATGTTATCACTCAACTTAGAGTTTCGAAATAGTTGATTTTTTATCATGGCACTCATTTCAAAGATGTTTTGTGGGAATATCTCACTCACCATTTTAAATTTGAGCACCAATATTCCTCCACCTATTACCCATAGACAAATGGACAAGTTGGAGCAATCAACAAAGTCCTCAAAACCATGTTCTAATGGACAGTGGATATGCACAAATACAACTGGAACCTCATGTTATTTCATGCTTTATGGACCTATCGAACATCCATTAAAACTGCTACTGACTTCACTTCATTCCACCTTGTTGATGGCATGGAGTATGTTTTATTTATTGAGTGTCAAATCTCCTCCTTGCACTTAGCAATTGAAATTTTGTCAAACACCTCTACTCTATAACAAAGAGTAATCTCTTTGGAATAAGTAGGTTAGGATCGTCATGATACTTTATAGAAAATAGAAGCAATGAATAAATTCTCTAAATCCCATTACAATCGTCACATCCACCCACGCTTGTTCCACCAAGGTGACCTAGGACCTTGTTTACGAGCAAGATCATGACACTCTTGGTTGAGGAAAGTTTGAGTCTCTATGGTAAGACCCTTATGTTTTCAAACATTTTTTTGGGAAGGGGGCATATCTACTAGTTGGTATGAATGGCCAACTCCTCAAGAACCCTCACAACAACTTGTATCTAAATCAATTGTACCCATGAGATCAATTTTGTTTACATTGTATGTATTATAGTTGTTATATATCTCACCACTTAGGATGAGCCTTATGATTTGTCCCCTTATCCTTTTTATATCGATCATTCATCTTGATGTCATATCAATTATGTTGATGGCACAAGTAGGTACACAATGCCATCTTGCCTTGCTATCTTTAATGTTTCCACCAATACTAAGGTGGAATTTGATGTCATGATAGGCCTCTCGGTTGATGCCCTTCAGTTGCGCATTAATCACCTTTATGTTTTCATCAATTCCTAGTTGCTTGTTGCACAGTTAAATAATTTTTATTGGGTACGTGATGCTTGCCTCTTTAGAAAAAATATGCAAGATAGGCAAAAAGTTCAATAGTTTGAATTCACTACATGCTTCCCTATACCTCGGAGTCTCAATAGTTTCAAAGATAGTGTTGCAAATCATATTCTTGATAGGCATATAATTCATGAATAACAAGAAATTAAATGTGCATGTGTATATATAATCATAACCATAAAGTGCGTACACATGTACATACATAAACCATAAATCATACATCATAGTGCATCATAAGATAAGGCACATGTATATAAAAATCATCTACATATGTCTATATATCATCATCCAAAACATCATAAGGAATGTTTACATCAAAATATACCATAGCTTGGTCCAAAAAATATGCGATACATAGTTAAAAATCACATGTCTTGAGCATAGGGGAAGTTCCCTAAGACTTCCTACTCATCATTATTCTCATCATCATCCATGGAATGATACCAAAAATACTATGTTATGTCACTATCCTCATCACTATTAGGAAAAGATATATGAGGCACATTCCCCCACATTTTTTTCTAAAATGCCTAGGCGGCTACAACTCTCCTCTACATGGTCTATCACCACCCTAGTAGTGCCCAGAAGTAGATAGCGATCAACTCCTCATCTAGGTGTTTTCAGCCATCCTCTACGAACCCATCCAACAACTAATCTATGTCCCAACAAACACACTCCAAGATAGCCTTGGTATCTCATCATTGTCTATATGTTGGGGGGTATTATCAACTACCTCGATTCTCCTCCATTGTCTTTGGTTCCCCTATGGTCGATCGGTCCAACATATACACACACATGAAAGGAGATTAATCAATAGTATATATCACATCAATAAATCTAGATACCATCTATGCTAGTATGTAAATGTGATGCACCTGCAACAATTAATTAAGAAGAATATGCGAAATAGCAGAAATGACAGAACTCATAATCACTTTTATATTCATCACAGACCACTTCGAGGGGGAAACCTCCTTTGAGCAAGCTCAATACAATTAACTTCACGGTGCCTTCATAGGTCTCAACACACACTTATATACTAATTATAGGCGCCAATACTATGGGTCAAAACCATGGGCCATTACAAACTATGGATCAACAATACTACGGGCGACTTACAAAGCATATGCATCAACAACAATAACATAAACTATTGATCAACAAATACTACGGGACGACTTACAAAGCATATGCGTCCAACAACAACATACTAACAAAGTAAAGACATGGGTTCCTAACATCCCCTCCCCCTTAAAAAAAGCTTTATCCTCAAAGCTTTAGATGTGGAAATTGTTGTTGAATCTGAAGGAGTGGTTCCCATGTACCATCCTCTAGTTGCATGTCGTGCCACTGAATTAAGACCTCTGTGATAGAGCGAGAGCGAAGCTGACGCGTGCACCGATTGAGGATGGCCTCTGGATCCAAAAGGATGGATCCTTCATTATCCAGTTCGGGTAAAATCATTTTTCCACTGATGTTGGTGCCAAGAACTTTCTTCAGACAAGAGACACGAAAGACTGGATGAATGCGGGAAGAAGGAGGAAGTTCCAATTTATAAGCAACGGACCCAATCTTCTGAAGAATCCGATATGGCCCATAGAACTTTGGCGTGAGCTTATGACGCCCTTTGAGTTTCAAGGATGATTGTTTATACAGCTGGAGACGAAGAAAAACCATATCGCCGATTTGAAAAGTGCGCTCAAAACGGTGCTGATCAGCTTGTTGCTTCATGCGATTTCTTGCCATGTGAAGATTGTCCCGCAAAATGCGAAGAATCTGATCGCGGTTTCGAAGGACCGTGTCAACTTCCTGAATTGGTGAACTGGTGGGGGTGTATGGAAGAAGAGTTGGAGGTGCCTGACCATAGACCGCTTCATATGGGGTCATTTTAGAGGCAGTGTGGTAAGAGGTATTGTACCACCATTCAGCGAGAGGGAGCCATTTTTCCCACTGATGTTGTTGTTCCGAGGTGAAGCAACGAACATAAGTTTCCAAGCATTTATTGACAATTTCAGTCTGACCATCTATTTGTGGATGATACCCTGAACTCATCTTCAGTTTGGTGCCAGTGTGGCGAAATAGTTCTGTCCAAAAATGACTGGTGGAAGTTGCATCACGATCCGAGACAATGGAAGAAGGGATGCCATGAAGACGAAAGATCTGGTCCAGAAAAATTTGAGCGATGGAGGAGGCTGTATAGGGATGGCTGAGAGCACAAAAATGACTATATTTGGAGAGGCGATCAAACACAACGAGAATCACTGTCTTCCTTCCAGATTTAGGGAGCCCTTCAATGAAATCCATAGAAATATCTATCCAAATCCGTGTAGGTATGGGCAAGGGTTCAAGCAATCCTGGAAGGAGTGTTGTTTCACCCTTATTGCGCTGGCAGGTATCACATTCGGCCACCATCTGTTGAATTGTCCTTTTCATGCCCTGCCAAAAGAAGTTATGCCGTGCTCGTTCATACGTTTTGAGGAACCCAGAGTGCCCTGCCGATGGAGAAGCATGGAGTTCATAGAAGACAGCCTGTTGAAGATCTGTGCTCTGGGGAAGCACCAGACGACCCTTGTATCGCAGAGAAGCACCATCTCAAGAGTAATGTGGTACAGCAGAAGGGTTGTTGGTCAAGCGTTGGATGATTTGAGATAAGGAGGAGTCATTGACATAACCCTATTGAACAGATTGCAACCAATTTGGAACAGGCATAGAAATAGCTGAAAGAGAACCTTCGGCCTCAAATGTGCGAGAAAGAGCATCTGCCACAATATTGTCTTTACCCTTCTTATAAGTGATCTCATAGTCATAACCCATGACTTTGCTAACCGATTTCTGTTGTGCCGGGGAGGAGACACACTGGTCCAAGAAATATTTCAGACTCTGGTGATTAGTCTTGATGCAGAAATGATTCCCTAATAGGTATGGGCGCCACTTATGTACTGCATGCAAAATATCCATCATTTCCTTCTCATAGGTAGAGGCAGCTAGATTCTTACCTGAAAGGGATTTGCTGGTGAACGCAATGGGGTGTTCATCTTGAAGGAGAACAGCACGAATTCCATTGCCGCAAGCATCACTCTCAATAGTGAAGGCTTGGAAAAATCGGGCATAGCTAGCACAGGTGTAGTACACATAGCTTGTTTTAGTTTGTCAAATGCACACTGAGAAGCAGGTGTCCATGTGAAGGCATCCTTTTTCAATAGAGCAGTTATTGGAGCTGCAATCTTCCCATAATCCTTGACAAACTTGCAGTAGTAGCCAGTCAACCCCAAAAAACCACGAAGGCTATTGAGTGTTTGAGGATGCGTCCAATTGTTCATGGCATCGATTTTGGCAGGATCCACGCGAACCCCTTGTGCTGAGATAATGTGCCCGAGATACTCAACTTCCTTCTGTCCAAAAACACATTTAGACTGCTTGGCATGGAGATGATGGTCAGAGAAAACTTGCATGACAAGATCCAAATGCTGTAGATGTTCATCCCATGTTTTACTGTAGATGAGGATATCATCAAAGAATACCAAAATGAATTTCCGCAAGTAGGGTCGAAATATTTTATTCATTAAGGCCTGGAATGTGGAAGGAGCATTAGTGAGGCCAAAGGGCATGACCAAAAACTCATAATGGCCATCATGTGTGCGGAAAGCTGTTTTAGGGATATCATCCTCATGAACCCGAATTTGATGATACCCAGAACGAAGATCCAACTTGGAGAAAAAGTGAGCCCCATGAAGCTCATCAAGAAGCTCATCAACAACAGGAATTGGAAACTTATCCTTGATGGTGAGGTGATTAAGTGCTCTGAAGTCAATGTAGAGGCGCCATGACCCATCTTTTTTGTGGACAAGAATAACTGGAGAAGAAAAGGAACTAGTGCTTGGGCGAATAATACCTTGCTTCAATAAGTCCCAAACGAGCATTTCAATCTCCATTTTTTGGTGAAATGGGTAGCGATAGGGCCTGATGTTGGGAGGAATGCTACCAGGAAGGAGCTGAATACGATGGTCTTCTGGCCTGGAAGGTGGCAATCCCACTGGTTCAGCAAAGACACCTGTATATCGATCCAGAATTTGTTGTAGATCCAAAGGAGTAGTGGAGACTGTTGATGGTTGCATCTGGATGGAATGGATCTAAGCGATGACACCATGTGAATTCTTCTTGAGGAGTTTTTCCATGCGATGTGAACTGATGATGCTGAGAGAACCTGGTTGTAATCCTGTCAATGTGTGTTTGTGTCCATTGAGGGAAAACTGCATCCAAAGTTCAGCAAAATCCCATAAGATAGGGTCAAGTGTGCGTAGCCATTGAGCGCCCAAAACCACATCACATCTGCCTAAGGGCAAGGCAAACATGTCAGAGCGCAAGGTATAATCTCCCATAGAGATACGCACATTTCGACACTTCCCTTTGCAAGGTAAGGTGCCCCCATTGGCAACCATGAATTCAAAGTTGGAGCAAGGATGGATAAAAAAATCAACTTGTTTGGCGATCCGAGGGTCAATGAAATTATGAGTGCTACCAGAATCAATGAGTATTGTAAGAGGAAGCTTCTTGAAGTAACCCCTGACCCACATTGTTTGGGGGGTGGTGATTCCAGCTAAAGCATTGAGAGATATCTCTGGCTGGTCATCCTGAGACGGAGGGTCAATAGGCGGTTCCTGAATGGCGACCGGAGCATCCAGTGTTTATGGATCTTCGTCACCAATTTCAGAGGCAGGCGGAGACTCCACATCCAAGAGATAGAGATTTTATTGAACACATCTATGTCCCCGAGTGAATTTCTCATCAAAATTATAGCAAAGCCCATTTTCTCTGCGTGCTTGCATCTCTGTTTCAGACAAACGCTTGATAGGAGTCGGTCGAGGAGCCTGCGGTATAGGTGGTCGCTGAGAACCCATATTTCAGAAGGGAACAAAAGTGGGCTTAGAGCGTTGTTGGGATGCAATCTTGTCTTCTGCCAACTTAGCCAACCCTAGTGCTTCCATCATTGTGTTGGGACAGAATATTTTGACCTCAGAGCGGATGGCATCCTTTAGACCACTGATAAAACAACTCCGGTAAAATTCATCAGACAATCCTTCGGTGTGGTTGGCTAGATTCTCAAATTCAGTTTGATACTCTCTCACAGTGCCAGTTTGGCGAAGTTTAGTGAGGGATCCTATGAAGTCATCAAAAGCACTAGGACCAAATCATTGCAAAATGAGCTGGCAAAATTCTGGCCATTTGGGCTCTGGATGAGCCTTGATGTACCAACGGTACCATTGAAGAGCTTCCTGTTCCAAATGAAAGGATGCCAACGGAACTTTGTTGACATCAAAAGTATTATGCAGACTGAAATACTGTTCTACACGATAGATCCATCCAGTTGGATCAGTACCATTGAAGCGAGGAAAATCAAGCTTCGGACCACGGAAATTGCTGGAAGAAGAGAACCCATTGTCTGCTGAAGACTCGGACTGCCGTTTGTTGTTCATAGTTGAATGTTCAAGATGGAGACCGAGAAATTTTTCATCCAGATCCTGGAGTTTGGCTTGGATGGCTGCAAGTGCGTCCTCCATGGTTTTTGCTCCTGCACGGGTGACAACCATAACCAGGATTTTTTTTTTTTTCTCGGTTGACTGGGTAGGAAAACAAAAACAGAAACTACTTCAGTAAAGGAAAATATGGACTTGGGAAAAAATCAGAAGGATAATTGAGGTTTGACTAGGTTTTGGACACTGTTGGATAGACAGGGAAGCAAAAATGAGGATTTCAGAAGCAGGGTGAAAGAATGGGAAAATTTGGCAGAGGGGGAACAAAGAAGCAGAATTCAGAAAGGAACTCTGTGGCAAAATTTGAAGGTGATTGGGTGAAATCTGAGGAAGTTATGGCAAACCCTAAAAATAGACAAATGTGGGATTTCGGGCTTTGGGAAGGGGAATTGGGGATAGGGTCCTCAGGACTGAAATATGCAGAATGGGATGATAGGGGTTCCCCGAAAATTTCAAGGGAAACAGAGTGAAAATAAGGGAGATATGGAGAAAAAACTTAATTTTTTTTATTTTTTTTTCCAGACTGGAGCGGCTACGGCTCGAAAGGGATCTGGAACAGCGCCGAATGGATTGAAAACGGCTGAATCTGGAATGGCTTGCAAAATGGATCTGAAACGGCATAGCAGTGATCGACAATAGTTCAGCTGAAAGTAGATATGGACCCCAGGTATGTGCGGCTTCCTAACAGTTCAGGGATTTCACTCGGCCACCAATGCTGTCTGACGCCTTGCGTATTGGGGTAGTACCCCTCACTCCACAGCTCAGGTAAAACTGATAACCGCTTTGCCACAAATGACAGCTCTTGGTTTACCTCACGGGTGGAAACTAGTCAATCAGGTAGGGATCGTTGCCCTTTTCGCTGGCAGGTCCTCTCAATGGGACAGCTACTTCGGGGTTCCTGTGGTACTCCTCACAATGAGTTTTAGGGCTTATGCCCAAGTACTTCCCACAGTTAAGCGGATAGGGATTATTCCCAAATCCGAACCTGCAACAGATGCGAAAAAAAAAATTTGGCAGAAATTTCACCCAGCGAGCCCAAGAAAGTGCTCTGATACCAGATGTGATGCACCTGCAACAATTAATTAACAAGATTATGCGAAATAGCAGAAATGACAGAACTCATAATCACTTTTATATTCATCACAGGCCACTTCGAGGGGGCAACCTCCTTTGAGCAAGCTCAATACAATTAACTTCACGGTGCCTTCATAGGTCTCAACACACACTTATATACTAATTCTAGGCGCCAATACTATGGGTCAAAACCATGGGCCGTTACAAACTATGGATCAACAATACTACGAGCGACTTACAAAGCATATGCACCAACAACAATAGCATAAACTATTGATCAACAAATACTACGGGACGACTTACAAAGCATATGCATCCAACAACAACATACTAACAAAGTAAAGACATGGGTTCCTAACAGTAAACATAACTTAAAAAGTGCATACTAAGAAGCATACACACCATCAAGTCCCCATTCTTAGACTAGTGGCTGAGGTATCTCTGGTCACCTCATTAATCTATACCAACATAGGGGTATTCCTCAATGACTACATGAAGTTGTTGCCACTTCTCAAAGAATTCCTCATAAAAGATATTTCCCACAACACCACCCATGCCCCTCAATTTCATGTCACCCCCATTGTCATATTTGAGGCTCCATAGGACGTATCTTGGACTAGGATAGGGGACGTAGTGTAGACACCCTCTCAAAGAAGTAGGATCATATGAAAGTGTCGAAATCAAAATATCCTTCCCTCCTCCTACATTAAGTAAGCTGGTGTTGCACTATAATTAGAAACATTTGGTACCACCCAAAGTATGTGTCACCCAATACCTGCTCGATGATCATCATCTAGCCATTGAAATTTGTGTGAATCTCTCCTAACCCCATTACTCGCACCACATTTTCCACTACTATCAATGTCTCCAATCATTGTATGTCCTCCATCTGGATGGATGGGTCTTGTAGTGAATCCCCTCTCATGGAGTGGGCCTCCAAGTAGTCCTCCATTGCCACATATTTTGGTTTCATTGGTTTTGTCTCCCCTATCACTCCAAGCATTGGCATACCAATCATGAAGTACACATCAAGGAGGGTGAGGTCAATCCTCTCACCCTATACCATGAAGGACCCATTTTTTGGGTCTTACTACTCAATGATCTTTGTAAATATAACTAGACCACCATATCTCATCAACAAGTTCTCAATGAACTTGAGAATCTCGTATCGTTCTAGTTCCCCTCCCATGATTGGGTTATATTGGATCTAATTATAAATACCTAGGAGGTCCCTCTCTCACCATATCGTCCTTATGGTTTCATTTTTTCAAAAACAAAATCCAATCAGAATGCAATTTTTTCCCAAGAAAAGTGTGACCCCCTTCACAGCTTTCCAAAAAACAATTGAGACAAGTCATCATTGGTCTTCTCCACCCATGTGTAATGATGTCAATTCCCTTCTCATGAATGCATCATGAGAAATTCTTTGAAACCCATAATTACCAGTGGAACGCTTCTAAGGCTCCCCATGAGCCCTAGAGTCCCTAATCTAAAAAATGAATTAGACAAAATTAATGACTAAGGAGAAACCTCTAACCTATAACTCATGAAATCCAAATATAATAGATAAAATGAGAGAAATGTGTTCCTGAAGTTAGGGGTCCCGTGATCTCCTCCAATAGTGAACAATGAAAATGACACCTAATTGTGTGGGACCCACCCTATTTATAGAATTTTGGTCAATTTGTATCCCTCTCGGTATGGCCTCCGACGACATTTATTTGATGCACCATTCACACCATTAGAATCATGGTTCAGTGCTCTTCTTGATTACATAACTAGATTTGTGCGATTAAGATATTTTTTGGGAAGCCCTTATTTCCCCCTTATTTTAATGCATGTAATTTATTCCTAATTTATTCTATGTTATATGTTTCTTATACTATTGGTTTTCTCTCCAAACATTTTAATAAACTTTGGTATTGTTTCCATGTGTGGAGGTACAGGTTGCACTAAGATCGCAATGTTTCTCTGTATGTGACCATCATTATAGGTATATTTCTTCAAACTAGCACATAGATGATTCCCCTCTACAAGCATGTGTTTGTAATGTCCCGATTTTGACCCCATTACATTAAAATGTAAATGATGTAATTTTGTTATAAAATCGTGGTGAGGAGCTCAAGGCCAAGGCCCTGCCATCGATTTAGTGATGCATATGGTTTACGTGCTAGCCGGGGCACATTGGAATTGCAAATATCATGTAAATATGCATTTTTAATAAAATACACACAACTAGCTATGCAATGCAACAAGAGATGGGGGCATGATTTTTCAAGGAATTGGGAGGGAAATATTCAAACCCTTGGAGTCAATCAAGTCAAGCCAAGTGTCAATTAGAGAACCATTAAAACCCTCAACTACCCATGTTGACTTGTGTACCCGATCATTCATTTCTTCCCAAGAGTGGGTTGAAATAGTTAATGCCTTGGGGAATGGGGAGGTATGGCTGTCCAAATTCGGGTATGGGAAAGACACCCTTCATGGAAAATCGTGTTTGGCTTCTTGGGCAAGAAAAGAGCCATGAATTGCTCCCCAAGTCATTACCCATCAACCAGTTTTTCTCTCTCACGAGTTGGGAGCTGGCTGGGCGTTTTTCCCCATCGAAATTCTATGTTTTCCTTCATTCTCAGCTGGGAGAAGGACGTTTTTGTGTTATATACCAATGGGGAAGAAGGGGGATCAAAATGGGTTTCCATAGAGACCGTTTTGGCTAATGAATGCTTACATAGTTGGGGGAGAAATCGTTTTCCTCCCTGTGATTGGTTTTCCCTATCCCACAATCTGTTTTTGGCTAGAAACGATTTGGGGAAAACCCATGGCCATATTGTTGTAAATCCCATTGTTAAACATGTGTATCCATGCCCATTGATTGTGCTTTTTGTGTGAGACAAGAGTATGTTGGGGTATGGGTTATGGGTATCCATTGCTTTGGCTTGAGCTTGAATGCAAGTATCCATAGATGAAGAGGGTTCAGATTTAGCCTAATAAACCCAGCTGTGGACTGGCTTGGCTTAATCATGCCCATCTTGGGGGTGGTCTCTAAGTGCTGAAATAATACAGGCTAGGTAGAAACCTATGGTTGGGTGGAATGTTGCAGCAACATAGCTAGTTGCTTGGGACACTTGCACAATGAAGATAAGTATTCTATATGTGTATTTACTTCTGCAATGTTTAATTTGATGATTATTTTGATATGTTGGATGAGTATGAAATGTGTGTGGATGATGTTTTATTCCGCTGTGCATATTTGCTTGATTTGCATTTGCACACTTTTGATTTTATTTGTTTGAATCTAATGAATGGGATGAGTTTATGTAAAATCCCCACACTTTGGTATCATGTTCCCTTCCTCGAATTGGGTCCACGGGAGGGGACGTGACAGATTGGTATTAGAGAAAAGGTTGCAACATTTGGGCCTTCATGGGATACCTATCACAGTTGCAGAGGTAAGTATTCTTCCTACTGCCCAGCACTAATCAATAGGAAGGAAAGAAAACTTTCAAAATTTTCAAAAAAAAATCTAACTTTTTTTTAGTTTTCTGCTAAGTCTATGTCGCCACAAAATCGGAAAATAGCGCTGAAACGGTCGGCGAGTTTAGCCGATTTCACTGTGAAACAGTCAGTGAGTTTTTTCTGATATCGTAGTGATGTTGTCGGCGACCAAATGTGAGATTTCAATGAAACGGTCGACGACAATTAACCATTTTGCTGTGACACGGTCGGCGAGTTTAGGCATTTCTACAGCGAAACGGTCGGCAAGTTTAGCCATTTTTGCTGCAACATGGTCGGTGAGTTTAACCGAGTTCGCGGCGACACGGATGGAGGTTGTAGTTTTAAGATGCAGTCATCGGTCGGATTTTTAAGACTCGGTCGGCGGTCGAAGGTTTAAGACTCGGTTGGAGGTCTACGGTCGAAGGTTTAAGACTCGGTCGGAGGTCGACAATCGGAGGTTTAAGACTCGGTCGGTGGTTGGAGGTCGGAGGTCGGAGTAAGACTCGGTCGGTGATCGACGGTCGGCGGTCAGAGGTTTAAGACTCAGTCAGCGGTCAGAGTTTTAAGACTCGGTCAGCAGTGGGAGGTCGAAGTAAGATCGGTCGGCGATGATAAGCTCAAAATCACTTAAAACGGTCGGAGAAGATCGTTTGGCGATGATAAGCTCAAAATCGCCGAAACAGTCGGAGGAAAAAACGATAAGTCCCCCGAAATAGAGAATTTCAAGAGTTTTTAAGTGGGATTTGGAGGTGACAAAATTTAAAAAGGGCAAGCCCCCTTGACCCCCGCCGTCCCACTAAGACGTTGTCGATGACCTGTAGTTTTTACTCATAAGTGAAGGGAATTTAAGAAGGATCAAGTTGAACTTGGCCATATTTGTCTGAAAGCAATTGGAGCAGTAAGAAATGTTGACAAAGAGGGGATTTTCTCACCTTAAACTATTTCCGTTTACAGCATAAGAAATGTATGCTTGGAAAATAGCAAGTTTTTTACATATGTAAATGTATTGAATTACTACTTGGTGAGAAATCGCAACTAATGAATCCTTGTGTGCTTGGTAGGGAAGCCAAGAAAAGGATCATTGAGATGTGGAGGAGGAGCTCCATGTCATGATGGGGAATTTTAAGGGAGAATACCTCCATTACCCTCTTGCTATTGTGTTTATAATTCTAAAGTTGTCATGCATATACAGTGTGGCATAAGAATGCTGAAAATGCAAGAGATTAGTGAAATGAATCTGCACTAGATGGCATATTAATAAACATTGCACAGTGCATGTGAAAACGTTTGTGCACGTATATGATATTGCATATTGGTAAAATAGTGAGGTTTTACACATTTAATGAGCCACTTAAGATAATTATTGTGGTTGCTAATAATTAGTTGTATCCGCATTGGTTGTAGGACCAAAGACAACCGAAGCATGGCTAAAGATGTGGATGATGATTGTTGCATATGACCAACAACCTTATGAAGAAAGGTTGGTGTAATACCCCAATTTTGGCTCTTGTGATATATTGGCTTTTATGCAAATATTATGTACATGCGATGTATGTTTCCCTAGCGTGGAGCTCAAGGACAAGGCCCTACTAGTGTATGTTCGTATTTTATTTAAAATGGACAAGTATTTGACATTTTGTCATCCATGTGCTATTAAACCATGTAACATTGTAAATGATGTAAATATTTAATATTTCAATAAAATACCAAAATTGGTTATGGAAGCAACGAATGAGAAGGGGCCATGTGTATTCCACTAGGGAGTGGTGAGGGGGTTGTGGGATGAACCATATGCTGCCAAATGTCATCTTGTGAACCCATTTGACTTTCTTTGCTAACATTTAATTATGTTGTAAGGAAATTGTTGAAGAATTTAGTCCATGGCTTCAATGGAGCATGGGCAGACCAAAAATTCGTATGGCAGGTATGGGCTCTGATTTTCTTGTACCACAAGTCACTCTATCTCATGGGAATTGGTTCTTCCTTCTTCCCATTCCATTGTTGAACATCCCAGCATCAGTTTTGCATCCATTACACATGCCCAGCAGTAAGAAAAAACAGAAATCGTAGCTTTGTAAGAACCCATGTTTTGAAGAGCCATAAACGCTCAGAATTTGGTATTGACAGTAAAATCCAATGGGGGGGTCCATAGATATGAACCTTGAGGAGAAATTGAGAGTATTAGATACTCCAAAATCCATTGGAAAACCCAGTTTTTTATAGCCTAGAAATCCAGTGATGGGATTAAGTTATTTGATGACAGAATTGTGAGAAACCTAAGTGTGAATCACTGAGCAGAGGTTGGGAATGCTTGATAAACCCAGTGAAGGTTGGAATCTCAAGGATTTAGCAGCTTGGACCTTTCTATGCCCATCCTGAAGAGAACTGGAGGGAAGGGACGCCTGAGGGACTGTGCAGCAGAGAAGGGGACCTTCCTTATGTTGGGTGTGGTAGGTACTGTGGGTGCCTTGACTGTTTGAATTATCTTGAGATGCCTATAGCTCTGTGGTTGAGTTCACTGGATTAGCATTTCCCTCCTTTGTCTTTTGTATGTTTGATAAACCCAACTGTGTGTTGGCTTAGCATAGCTATTGAGTGAAACCATGGCTGTGAGTGAGCTCATCTAGTTCCTCCTTAGTGGATACACAACCCAGCTCGGGGGTGGTCTATCAGCTGAAAGAATACAAGCTGGACAGAGACCTACGGTTGGGTGGAACATTTCTCTCACATAGCTAGTTGTTTGTATATTTACATTTCAAGATAAGTATTCTTTGTGGTTATGTGAAGAACCTACAACAATTAATTAATGAGAATACACAAGATAGCATAAATAACAAACTCATAATCACTTTTATATTGATCGCAGGCCACTTCGAGGGGAAAACCTCCTTTGAGCAAGCTCAATACAAATAAATTCATGGTACCTTCATTGGTCTCAACACAAACTTATATACTAAGTCTAGGTGCCAATACCATGGGTCAATACCATGTGTCAATACAAACCATGGGCCAATACAAAATATGGATCGATAATTACTACGGGATGACTTACAAACCATATGCGTCCAACAACAATAAGACAAACTATGGATCAACAAATACTACGGGACGACTTACAAAGCATATGCGTCCAACAACAATATACTAACAAAGTAAATAGAAGGGTTGAAATGGGTTCCTAAAAGCCCCTCTCCCTTAGAAAAATCTTTGTCCTCAAAGCTTTAGATGTGGAAATTGATGCAGAATCTGAAGGAGTGGTTCCCCTATAGCATCCTCAGGTTTCATTCTGGACCACTGATGTCTTTTGAGTTTCAGGGAGGGTTGCTTGGAAGTCTATAAACGAAGAAGAACCATATCAACAGTGTGAAAAGTGCGCTCAAAACGGTGTTGATCGGCTTGTTGTTTCAGTCGAATTCTTGCCATGTGAATGTTGTCCTGTAGAATGAGAAGAATCTGATCGCGGTTTTGAATAACCAAGTCAATTGCGTGAACTAGGGAGTTGTTGAGGGTGTATGGAAGAAGAACTGATAGTGCCTATCCATAGACTGCTTCAGATGGTGTCCTTTTAGATGTGGTATTGTACCACTGAAGCGCTTCTAGGAAATCCATAGATTTAGTTGTCCAAATCTGTATAGGGATGGGCAAGGGTTCGAGCAGTCCCGAAAGGAGTGTTGTTTCACCCTTGTTGACCTAAAAAGTATCACAGTCAGCCACCATCTGTTGAATTGTCATTTTCAGTCCCTTCCAAAAGAAGTTACATTGTTCTCGATCATACATTTTGAGAAACCCAAAGTGCCATGCTGATGAACAAGCATGGAGTTCATAGAAGAGATATCCCTGTTGAATAGATTGCAACCAATTTGGAACAAGCAGAGAAATAGTTGTAAGAGAGACTGGGTCATCAAATGTGCGAGAAGGAGCATCTGTCACCATATTGTCCTTACCCTTCTTGTAAGTGATCGCATAGGCATAACCCATGAGTTGGATAACCCATTTAAGGTGTGCTGGGGAGGAGACCCATTGTTCCAAGAAATTTTTCAGACTATGGAGATCAGTCTTGATGCAGAAATAATTCCCTAATAGGTATGGCTGCCACTTCTGTACTGCATGAAAAATAGCCAGCATTTCCTGCTGAGATGCAGATGCAGCTAAATTCTTACCGAAAAGGTCTCTTGAAGGAGACAAGCCCACTGGGTCAGGAAGGCTACCTACAGATCTATCCAAGGATGTAGGGGAGACCATTGATGGGTGCAGTTGAATGAAATGGAGTTGAGCGATGACACCATGTGAATTCTTCTTAAGGATCTTTTCTAGGCGATGTGAACTAATGATGCGGAGAGACCCTTGTTGTAAGCCCTTAAATTTGTGTTGTTTCCCATTGAGTAAAAACTGCATCCAAAGTTCAACAAAATCCCATAAGATGGGGCCAAGTGTGCGTAACCATTGAACGCCCAAAACCACATCACATTCACCTAGGGACAAGGAAAACATGTCAAAGCGCAGGTTATAATCTTCCAGAGAGATACGCACATTGTGACACTTCCCCTTGCAAGGTAAGGTGCCCCCATTGGAAACCATGAATTCAAATTGGAGCAAGGCTGGATAAAACAATCAGTCTGTTTGGCGATCCGAGGGTCAATGAAGTTATGAGTGATGCCTGAATCAATGAGTATTGTAAGAGGAATCTTCTTGAAGTAACCCCTGGCCCGCATTGTTTGGGGGGTGGTGACGCCGGATAAAGCATTGAGAGATATCTCTGGTTGGGTGTTCTGAGATGGGGGGTCAATAGGAGGCTCTTGAATGTCGACCTGATCATCCATTGTATCTGGAGCTTCTTCACCAATTTTAGAGGCAAGCGGAGAATCCATATCCAAGAGATAGAGCTTTTGCTGAACACATTTATGTCCCCGAGTGAATTTCTCGTCACAATTATAACAAAGCCATTTTTCTCTGCGTACCTGCGTCTCTGTTTTGGACAAATGCTTGATAGGAGTTGGTCGAGGAGCTGGCAGAATGGGAGGTCATTGAGAACCCATATTTTGGAAGGAAAAAAAAGTGGGTTTGGAGCACTGTTGGGCTGCAATCTTGTCTTCTTCCAACTTATCCAACCCCAAAGCTTCGATCATTGTGTTGGGACAGAACATTTTAACCTCCGAGTGGATTTCATCCTTAAGACCACTGATAAAACAACTCTTGTAGAATTCATCAGACAATCCTTCTGTGTGATTAGCTAGTTTCTCAAATTATGTCTTATACTCTCTCACAGTGCCAATTTGGCGAAGTTTAGTGAGGGATCCAGTGAAGTCATCAAAAGCACTAGGACCAAATCGTTGCAAAAGGAGCTAGCAAAAATCTGGCCATTTTGGCTCTTCATGAACCTTGATGCACCAACGGTACCATTGAAGAGCTTCATGTTCCAAATGAAAGGATGAAAGTGGGACTTTGGTGACATCAAAAGTATTATGCTGACTAAAATATTGTTCTGCACGATAGATCCATCCAGTCGGATCAGTATCATTGAAGCAAGGAAAATCAAGCTTCAGACCACGGAAATTGCTGGAAGAAGAGAACCCATTATCTGATGAAGACTCAGACTGACGTTTGTTGTTCATGGCTGAATGCTCGAGATGGAGGCCAAAAAAAAATTCATCCAAATCCTGGAGTTTGGTTTGGATAGCTGCAAGTGCTTCCTCCATGGTGTGTGCTCCTGCACGGGTGACAACCATAACCAGGGTTTTTTTTTTTTTTTTTTTTTGGGGGGGGGGGGATGGGTAGAAAAACACAAACAGAAGCTTAGTTAGTAAAGGGAAATTTGGATTTGGGAAAAACTCTGATGGGTAATTGGGGTTTGGCTAGGTTTTGGACACTGTCGAAAGGATAGGGAAGCAAAAAAGGGGGATTTTAGAAGCGGGGTGAAAGAATGAGAAAAATTGGCAGAGAGGGACAAAGAAGCAAAATTAGGAAAGGAACTCTATGGTAAAATTTGAAGGCGATCGGGTGAAAATCGAAGAAGTTATGGAAAACCCTAAAAATAGACAAATGTGAGATTTCGGGTGTTGAGAAGTGGAATTTGGGATAGGGTCCTCAGGAATGAAATATGCAGAATGGGATTGCAGGGGTGTCAGAGAAGTTTCAAGGGAAGCGGAGTTAAAACAAGGGAGATATGGCAGAAAAAGGCTAGATCTGAAACAGCGGCTAGATCTAAAATGGGTTTCAGAATAGACCTGAAACAGCTGGATCTGGAACAGCTTTCAGAATAGATCTGAAACAGCTAGATCTGGAACGGATTTCAGAATGGATCTGAAATGGCTGGATCTGGAGCTGAAAAAAGATATGGACCCTAGGTATGTTTGGCTTCCTAACAGTTCAGGGGTTTCACTTGGCCACCAATGCTGTCTGACGGCTTGCATATTGGGGAAGTACCCCTCACTCCACGACTCAGGTAAAAATGATAACCGCTTTGCCACAAACGACAGCTCTTGGTTTACCTCACGGGTGGGAACTAGTCAATCAGGTAGGGGTCGTTGCCCTTTTCGCTGGCAGGTCCTCTCAATGGGCCAGCTACTTTGAAGTTCCTATGGTACTCCTCACAATGAGTTTTAGGGCTTATTCCCAAGTACTTCCCACAGTTAAACGGATAATGATTATTCCCAGATCCAAATTTTCAACAGATGCAAAAAAAAAAAATTGACAGAAATTCCTCCCAACGAGCCTAAGAAAGTGCTCTGATACCAGATGTGAAGAACCTGCAACAATTAATTAATGAGAATACACAAGATAGCAGAAATAACAAACTCAGAATCACTTTTATATTGATCGCAGGCCACTTCGAGGGGGCAACCTCCTTTGAGCAAGCTTAATACAAATAACTTCACGGTACCTTCATTGGTCTCAACACAAACTTATATACTAAGTCTAGGTGACAATACCATGGGTCAATACCATGTGTCAATATAAACCATGGGCCAATACAAAATATGGATCGACAATTACTACGGGACGACTTACAAAGCATATGCGTCCAACAACAATAAGACAAACTATGGATCAACATATACTACGGGACGACTTACAAAGCATATGCGTCCAACAACAATATACTAACAAAGTAAATAGAAGGGTCGACATGGGTTCCTAAAAGGTTAAGCTATGATCATTCGGTGTTCTGTTCTGAATGATAATTTTTCTTGTTGATGAAATGAAAGGCATCATGTTTTATGCAATGTGAGAATTAATGATTGTTGTTTATATGATGAATGCATGATGAAACTGTGTGTATATATGGTGTTTAATTCCACTGTGTTTGTTGAGTATGAATATGTATACATAAGTTTTTATTTACCCATGAATTTCTTAGTAATGTGTGGGGCTAATATTGTCAAATAAGCCGGTATGTTTGGTCATGTTTCCTCCCTTGCACTGGATTGATGGAAGGGGGCGTGACAGTTGGGGAAAAAAATATATGATCGTGAGGTTGGAAAAAGGACTGTTAAGCCTTTGTAAGAGGCCAATTGATCAGGTAACATCAAGCGATGTTAATGACATCCATGCAGGTAATGGTTATTTGTGCTTAAACTGCATGAATGTTGAAAGAGGATTGGTAAGATCTCTTCAACTATGTTTAAACTATGTTTATTTGGTTTGCATGTGGTATTGAGTGCTTGAATGTGAATGTCAACCTACAAATATGGTGAGGTGTGGGTAAGTGAAGGCAAGGATCCTTACACCCTATAGTTTCTTAGAAACCTCAACGCATTCATATGGAATTATATCATGCTATTTGTGTATGTTGGTTGTGAGTTTAACAACCAAATCAAGTGAGGACTTATAGTCCTATTCTGGTAGTGCGTGCCATAGTCATGGTTAGGCCATAATATGTTTGAATGCATAGTATTCATGAATTAATGCAAGGTTTCATTGAGGGGATGTGCATTAAAATATTTTGTACAATATGGTGGTTATGCACTGGGTAAATGCACATTAAAATATTATGTGAATGTTGTAGTTGTGCCTACATATGTGTGAGTGCACATGTTGAGATGCATTGTGTGAATGCATGGTTGCAATATATGTGTTTCAATGCAGTTAGATAATAGATGAAATGGTGAACTATTGTTGATATTGAGACCATTTCATGAGCTTCTATGAATGCAGGAGAAAGATTGCATGAAGAAGGTAGACATGTTGATGGGATACCAGAGTGCTCTATTGGAAGGACAAAGTTGCATAAAAAGAATATGGTTGTGAAGTAATGAATATTGGAGTTTTTATTTAAATTGCAGGGATAATGTGACTGTGTCTTGCAATTTTATTATGATAATGATGCATATATAGAGATATATATTTCATTGCATTTCAAATGTTAACAGCTGAAGGTGTTTGAATTATTGAGTATTTTTATTCTGAGATCACTCCAGTGAATTTTGTGGCAATGAAAAGAGTATATGCATAGATACTCACAACGTGTTTGGCTGATTGAAGTTCAGATTTCAGGTAGAAAAGTCTTGCGTATGGCAATGAGGATAAGTCCATAGTAAAGACCGGGATATACCATGTGCAGAAGCCAAAGGTTATGAGAAGGTTCTCATTGTTGTAACTTATGCATGAAACAAATCTAAAAAATTTCTAGTTTAAGTTTATGAGAATAATCTCATGATTGCAAATCTAATCTCTATAGGAAAACAGATTTGTAAATTTCAGATTTGAAATTTTGCTAATAATTGCTAATGACAGTTTGGCTTATATAAAGTTGTGTCAGGAGGACATGATGTAGGTGGATGTTCATGTATGGTAGCAGGTGTAAAACCATAATGGACATAGTGATACCACTTACGAGAGCCAGATGATATGAGGATGGTCTCATGGTTAAACCAATCCATTTTTGTAGGAGGATAGAATTGTAAATTCATGTTTGAATTTAATTATTAATGCCATTGATTGGTTATGAAGCAATAAGATTTGAAGTTTATTATTAAATGTTGCTGACTGTTTGGCTATTTGATAAGTGTTCCAGGAAGACACCTTGCAGAAAGACCATGTGTGATGGCCTGTAAAAGCCAAACTCCATGGGAAGTACCCCATGCTTTGGAAATGGGTTTTGGGTGAAACATCATAGTAAATTTTGATAATATCCCAGCTTCACTGCATGTTGGAAAACCATGTGAGTGAGATGGTGAAATTATTCCAAGAGGGCATGTGTGGGTTATGGAACATGAAAATATTGGGGTGACAAACCGAACAACTGTTGACTCAGAGAAGGAAGCCCCCATTCTTCGCAAATAAAGAAAAGATACATCTGTAAAACGGATGAGTATTATATAACCCTAACTAAGAATATACATGTTTGGTTATTAGATTTAATATGCAGAGCATATTTTATTATTTCATTGTTATTCCAGACTGCTTGAGTGTGACTAAGGCCTACATGACTCACATCGGAAAGGGATGCATAGCTTTCAGGTGATGGGTTATGTTAGGGTTGTCAGTATTGACTACACCCTAAGGGAGTGGATGCATTCCTAGTGTTTCAATACTTGATAGTGAATGTTATGAAATATGGTTGCAATTTTAGAGCGGCAATACTGATGAGCCTGCTTATCCTTCTTGTGCTATCAGCTTACACAGATGCAATTTGGTGTTGCACGTTAAGAGAAAAAGTGTAGAAAGGGTATTCAAGAATACTGTATGGGCAGTGGTAACCTTTCTACGCTCACACTAAAGGACACTAGAAGGGATGGATAGGCCCAAGGAGCTGCGTAATAGAAAAGGGGTATCATCCTTGTGTGAGTGGGTATTGTGGAGCCATGCTAGCCTACAATCAATAAATTCACCTATAGAGTTCCTAAAGGGGACCGCTGGTTTGCACAGGAGAATGAGTTCCATCCTTGTGTGGATGAAGAATTGATGTGTGTGTGAAGGGATGTGGTGATATTGATGAAAGCATAAACTCTATATTGGTTCAATAGTAAGGTGGGGTACCGAGACTGACTGAAAACCCTGAGATGCCTATGGCTCCGTAGTAGATCCTTAACCTATAATGGTCGGTGGTGCAATTTCCTTCCATTAGCTGATGAGCCAGACGGATGTGCTGGCTCGGCAATGGAGAGGGCCAACCAGGTGTGGAACTGGTTGGGCACCACCAGTGCTTGGTAAATCCAGAGAGTAATTGGTTGGGCACTATAAACGCCTGGTAAATCCAGAGAGTAACTGGTTGGGAAATAATTATTTGGATGACGTGGAGTGGCCTCGAGCTAACCAACATCTAGTTCCGCAGGCGATCCCAAGGCTTGCAAAGTGAAGCAGGACCCTATGGACCAAAGAGGAAATGCACATTAAAGATAAGTATTCAATTTCATTTATCTCTTGTTTGGAATAATGAATATTTTAGGTATAAGTCTTCTAACAGCTAAGCTGATACACTGTTGTTTCTTTGTTGGAAACCTTGGTCATTGCAGGAAGAAAAGACCTTGAAAGAACTATAAATGCTTGGTAAATCCAGAGAGTAACTGGTTGGGTGTTATAAATGCTTGGTAAATCCAGAGAGTAACTGGTTGGAGCTATAAATTCTTGGTAAATTCAGAGAGTAATTGGTTGGGCATTAACTACTTGATGTTGTAGAGCGGGATGTGTGCTAGCCAAACATTCCTTAAATAATTGATGAACCCAGTCGGTGTATTGGCTTGGCATTGCCTATTCGAATGGTTGTGGGGAAGCCTGCGTGTTGGCCCAACATTCATTATTGTACCCATAGGAAATCCAAGGTGTGTAAAGCAAAAAGGAGCCTATGGAATAAAGTGAAGACATCCAATGCAGATAAGTATTTGGTTATATTGCAGCTTCTTGCTTATGAATATACGTGTGTATATGATTTGGTTATGATTTTCTCAAACTCTTGTTTAGAGATCAACCCTATGAAAATCAACTAAACATGTGAATTGACTCAATGTTTGAGTGTAGGTATTGCTGGAAGCAAGGACTATGAAGGCATCATATGGATGCATGTGGACATGTGACCATCCTAAAGAGCTCAGTATGAGCAATAACGAAAGATGGTGCTAGTGGACATGTGTGGGTCCTAACAGCCAAAGGTTCTGTAGGCAACAATGGGGAAGGGTTCCTTAGTTGAAAATCCTTAGATAGAACTTAGACACTAAGTGTCATAGCCAAGAAAGGGAAAGTCAAGCATTCACAATGAAATGAAAGAGGCTAAGGAGCATAGAACCTCAAGTGATGGTGTGGATCCGAATTGGAACAAGACTAAGAGGGGGAAACTCTTACTCTTCTCTTTCCTTTTGATTTATGCATTTCATAAACAGAGGATTGTTGAGTGCATGTCATGGCTGAAAATAGATTGTGTTTAATTGCTTGAAATGAATTGTGAATGCTGAAATAGTTATTTCCTTGTGAAAAGATGAACATGAATGAGTTCATCTGTATGTTGGGAAAGCACGAAAAGTGTGGAAGTCGCATGAGTAAAGCATGGAATTTCCATGTCAATTGGGCGAATAATTGACTGACTTTAATATTATGTTATGCTTAGCCTAACAGGAATTGCCATGATGAATCTCACAGGTGAGAAATTGAAAATCATTGATTGCAGTTGCTACCATCCAAGTGTTTCTAGTGAGAGCCAATTGTGCACATTGATCATGGCAGCAGGCCAAAAGCTATTTGATTTGGCTGAAAATCTTCCTCAAATAGTTACCAAGACAGCAAGAAAGATGGAAGCCATGAAATTCCAGACTTGTAGATCAGCTGGAAGGTAAATAAAAGGAAGGGGTTGCTGTGGAGCAATGCCCACCTACAGAGCTGGAAGATCAAAGCCAGCAGGAGCAGCTTGTGGAAGCCAAAGAACTTGGTCCTGAAAGTTCAAAGTAAAGAGATGAAACGCAGGACAGACCTGCCACATTTTTGTGAATTTTTGGACATGTGTAAAGTGGGTATGTATTACTAAGTATTGGAACACCGAGGACGGTGTTATTCCAACGGTGAGGGAATTGTAATGTCCCGATTTTGACCCCATTACATTAAAATGTAAATGATGTAATTTTGTTATAAAATCATGATGAGGAGCTCAAGGCCAAGGCCCCGCCATCGATTTAGTGATGCATATGGTTTATGTGCTAGCCAGGCACATTGGAATTGCAAATATCATGTAAATATGCATTTTTAATCAAATACCCACAACTAGCTATGCAATGCAACAAGAGATGGGGGCATGATTTTTCAAGGAATTGGGAGGGAAATATTCAAACCCTTAGAGCCAATCAAGTCAAGCCAAGTGTCAATGAGAAAACCATTAAAACCCTCAACTACCCATGTTGAATTTTGTACCCAATCATTCATTTCTTCCCAAGAGTGGGTTGAAATAGCTAATGCCTTGGGGAATGGGGACGTATGGCTGTCCAAATTCGGGTATGGGCAAGCCACCCTTCATGGAAAATCATGTTTGGATTCTTGGGCAAGAAAAGAGCCATGAATTGTTCCCCAAGTCATTACCCATCAACCAGTTTTGCTCTCTCACGAGTTGGGAGCTGGCTCGGCATTTTTCCCCATCGAAATTCTATGTTTTCCTTCATTCTCAGCTAGGAGAAGGTCATTTTTGTGTTATATACCAGTGGAGAAGAAAGGGAATCGAACTGGGGTTCCATAGAGACCGTTTTGGCTACTGAATGCTTAGATAGTTGGGGGAGAAATCGTTTTCCTCCCTGTGATTGTTTTTCCCTATCCCACAATCTATTTTTTGCTAGAAACGATTTGGGGAAAACCCATGGCCATCTTGTTTGTAAATCCCATTGTTAAACATGTGTATCCATGCCCATTGATTGTGCTTGTTGTGTGAAAAAAGAGTATGTTGGGGTATGGGTTATGGGTATCCATTGCTTTGGCTTGAGCTTGAATGCAAGTATCCAGAGATGAAGAGGGTTCATATTTAGCCTGATAAACCCAGCTGTGGAATGGCTTGGCTTAAATGCAATGATTACTTGGTGGTGTATGAGTTTGAGTGTCCCATTTTCCTTGTAGAAATCATGCCCAACTCGGGTGTGGTCTCTGAGTGCTGAAATAATACAGAGTAGGCAGAGACCTACGGTTGGGTGGAACGTTGCAGCGACATAACTAGGTTCTTGGGACAATTGCACAGTGAAGATAAGTATTCTCTGTGTGTATTTACTTATGCAATGTTTAATTTGATGATTATTTTGATATGCTGGATGAGTATGAAACGTGTGTGGATGATGTTTTATTCCACTGTGCATATTTGCTTGATTTGCATCTACACACTTTTGATTTTATTTGTATGAATCTAATGAATGGGCTGAGTTTATGTAAAAGCCCCAGACTTTGGTATCATGTTCCCTTCCTCGAATTGGGTCCACAGGAGGGGACGTGACAGTGTTGCATTAAACTTGTTTGATTCCATTATGTCTATAGTACCCCCCACCCCGCCCTTGTTCAAGAAAGTGTCCTAGTACTACCACCCTTACATTCACCCTTGCCTAGCAATATAACCTTCCCTACATGGGTTACCATTATTAGTACCCCAAGTTCATTTTGGTACCCATGCCATTATTCCCCCATAGAAATGGGGGTCCATACAATGTGTGATATTGAATTTAGCCACATGTGATTATTCATTCTCACTCATTTGTCTACCCCCAAACTCCCCCATTATAACATTTTTATGTCTAAATTTACATTTCACAAGTCGATGACTTCATCCATGCTATAAAAGTTACATGATTTTTCCACCATTCAACTACCCATAAGGAGATTAACATCAATGTCCTACCCCCTAGTTTTTCCCATTTACTATCACATGTTCCATTTATTCACTTGGTCATATATTGGACACTTACCTCCTTGACTCTCTTTTCCTTGAGTACCTATTTACTTGTAAACCCATTTCAACAATGCCCCTTAACATTGTTGCGAACTGTATATGATCCCATATGGTAGTGTCACTGGTCACCTTTGTTTAAATAATTCTATGATGAGTCACCCATGGAACCTCTCTAATGTTAGCCTCCACACAATTTCAACCTCAGTACCCCCCCCTCATCCCCCTCTGTGATCTTTCCCATTGTAGTTATATCCCTTGGTTATCCCCTTGTATCCATCCCCTAATATTATCACAAATTATACATATGCTTCCAAGTCAGTCGTACCTTCATGCTCTGAACAAAGGAGGTCTTGAGTCTATTGCTTTATGACCCTCCATTACCCTTGGTGTCTCAATCTTAGTTCTCTTCACATCCTTGTTTCATTTCTCATGCTAATAAGCAAAGAACCCATATTGCTTTATTTCCAGGAGGCCCGGCTCTATCGACTTCGTATAATACCCCAAGACAATATTTTTTATTTTTTATTAAGTATTTTTGAAATTATTTCAAAAAACAATTATTATTTGTAAAAGAGTTATAAAACTCAAAATACTCATATGTGGTGTGAGTGGATATTTTGCACAACAATTATTATTTTTATTATTAATAAAAAATAAAGACACTTGGAGAAAAGAGGGGACACCACTATGAGACAAAGAACAAGTGTAAAGCAAACAAGAGATATTATGTCAATCAAATCCAATCTAAAAACTCAACCATTAGACAAGATCCTAAATTATAGGGATCAAGGGATTGATTGAGATTTGATTGATATGGAACAAGACCTGGGAAAAAACTATAAATTGGTGCACTGAAATAGCACAGGACGATGTGTTGTGCATGGAGAAATTGTTGCTATGAGGGCAAGTTGTTGAGTATTTCTTTTTTTCGATTGTAAGTCCATCATTGGGTTTGTTACAGACTCTGAGAGAGAGTGTTGAATTCAAACCTTGCTTGCAAGTTCGGTTGTGCATGGTGGTGATCCAACTCGGGGTGAAATTGGGATAGTGGATTTACGGTCATCTCCTATGCTTGGGAGGAACTAAATCTCCAAGTGTTCTTTTCCCATCGTTATTTCATTCTACAATTTGCAAGTATGTTTTATAGTGTATTTTGATTTGAATGTTTGTATATAAAAATGGTATTATTGCAATCGTTGATCAATCAAAATGTTGTACAATTATTATTCTCATTTTGATCAATCAAAATGTTCTACAATTATTAGTCTCATTTTCATATATATATATATATATATATATGGTTGTAGAAGGCTCAATCGCTTGTGCGATAGCCAATTGTTTTGTAAAATGGGTTTTGATTTACTGTATGAATCTTTCTTTTCGATCACAGCTTGACAGTCAGTAGATTTATGATTTGGATGTAAATTATTACTAAACCAATCGAATGATAAATATATAGTTCTGGTTTAACAAATTAATGTTAATCGCATTATATATATATATATCGCAGAGATAAATCATAGTACTGGGGGCTACATACCATGAAGGTGGGTAGATCTGTTAGTTTCGTAGTGGGGGCTACATACCATGCTTGCGATGCTGTCTATCGGTCATGATAATTATGGACTGAAACTCAAGATTGAATGAAGACCTTGGTTATTAAATATTAACCATACTTGGTTATTAAATATTAACCATCGTTGTATTTACTCATATCTATATTGAGAAGGAGCGAGCTCTTCTAAGTGATATGTAGTGATTATGAATAAATTTTTAAGTTTAATACCTGAATCTTATGGTTCAATCCTTATGTGAGTATTGACATAAGAACCTCATGTTGGGCATGTGGACCCATGTAACACATTTAAAAGGAATCAGATCGCTTTCAAACCAACTGTCTTAGGAATATCGATATCGATTCATTAAGAGTACAAGCTTGTATACTCACATACTTGAAGTCATATGTTAAATATATCTCCATATGAATTCGTAGTTGGTAATTATATTATATGTCTACACCATAGCGAATTATTTGTTGGTTATGAGAAGTGCAATGGATTAGTGGAGGTAATATATCTTATCTATTCATCCTTTTTGGGTATATTTATATTTATATTTATATTTATATTTATATGTGGAGTTATATTTAGGAGAGATGTATTAAAAATTCATTTGAATTAGTAGTCTTACATTATCATAGAAGTGATGAGTATACATGGGTTATATTTAAATGTTGGATATTTGTTCAAGGTAAAGACTTAAAAGATTTATCAAGCTTATTTATGTATAAGAGAAGAATGTGGGATATAATCTATAAGTAGTAGCAAAATGATAAGTTTCTGAATTTAAATGTTATGTATACTCTACTTGAAAAGTTATGCTTCACTTTTATTTTATAAGAAATCAAGTAAAGATCTTATTTCCATCGAATATGGTAGTGTTCATCAAGTTTTTAAAAAAATCAAATTTTAGAGTAATTTGGGGTTGTTACACTTTGGCACTTGTATTATGGAGGATAGGCCTCGAGGCAGTTTGTACCTTGGCCTCATAGCCATTATTGATGGCTTACCTTGGACCACATGAGGGGAGACCTCTTTTCTCTCAGATTGGTTGGTTCTCATATGCTCGACTATAGCTCATTATTGTACCATTATGAATTTAATAGTGTGGTGGTTCCCTTATCTTGTTTTCTCAAATACCTCAAGCATTCATGACTCCCTCCATCTATTGAGTCTATTTTGGAAACCCTTTAGTTCTCAACTTTCTGTGATGTTTGGGTTGTGTTGAAGATAGTGATCCAATTTCAATTGCATTTCCCTGGACCTATTTCGATTAGTCTTTCACTAGTTGAGCCACCTATGAAGAGTTTCTCATCTTATTACCCCTTCTAGATCATGGACCACTACAGTTTTAGCAAGGTTTCAGTTGCTATGATTTTTCATCCCATCGGGATGCCATTGTTCTTACTCATGTACTTCAAATCAGCTATGGGTGGTACCATATTTATGTACTTAGATCAGGTCTCTCTTTGACCCTCATGATGTATTGTACCCAAACCCCAATTTTTATATTTGAGATTGTATGCACCTAACCCCTTTGGTTGGTTTGCCGGTAAGTATGGCCTCACCACACCAAAGTTGCTATAGTTTTTCAAGTATTCCATAAATACATTGCATATTCTAACTTGTCATTGGAAAAACCTAATACCTCATTTGCATAGTCATTGATAGAACGTCAAAAACACATCTCTACAATTGCAAATTGTCAAAAAAAATGCAATTGTGTCATTTCATTGTCAAAATTTTGACATCATCTAAATTTTAAAAAAAAATAAACACATCTTTTGCTACCCTTGGAATGCTTATCCATAACCTTGCCATAAACAATAATATAGGATTCGGATAACTTAATACTCATTAGAGAAAATACAAATACAAGTTTACTAGAGCTATGAAAATTATCCTTAGGGATTTCATAGGTCTCAAGTTAAAATGAGTTATACATCATTTGTTAGAAGAAAAAAACCCACAAATTCTATTTTGCTATAAATTGGATGAAGCATTGTATCATAACAATCAATCATGTCAACAAAAACACTTACTTAAGAATGGCTCTCATAGTTGAACACAAGTTTAAAAAAGGTTTTAAAATTGATCAATGTGCATAATTGTATCATACCTATAGATAACAATCTTTGTAAATTGTGGGAATTTGAAGTAATTTGACATTATATAGATTAATTTATGGTTATGAGTTCAAAACTTTTGGATAGGTCAAACCTAACATAGTTCTTTGATTCGAAGCTTCAAGGATAAGATGTTTCAACAAGTATAAAAGAAAATTCTACTTCCTTTACTACTTGTCAAAGTGACAAAATAGACTAACCATGTAACCCATAAGTTCATGCTTCAAATGAGAAGATTACTCCTTAAATTGGGTAAAAATGGTTGGCCCAAAAATAGATAATGCCTTCTCATTTAGGTGCTTCCAAAACATTGATATTTCCTACCAAACCAGTTGTAATGTCCCCATCCAAATAAATCACTAGAAGGGAAAATTCCACCAATCTACTAGTTCCCTAGGTTGGGGTGAAAACATTTAGATTTGGACTAAGGGAGCTAATAAACCCCAAATGGAAATTAGCTTGACATAAATTTATTAAAAGGGGCTAAATAAATATTTACAATAGGAAAATAAGGTGGCACTTGGTCATGAAGGCACATTGGTGGTGTGGGACCCAAACAAAGCAAGATTCCTCATGCCACATGGCATCCTACTCTCACCCATTCGAGTCCAAGGTGGAGTCTAATGTTCTTGGGGGATTTGGAAGTTCATTATACTTGGCATGAATCAATGAGGGTCGAATTTGAGTGGAAGAGTAACTCCCGTGGAAGAGGAATAGGCATCTTAGAGATATTGAGACACTTGGGCTAGATTCCCTAGCTTCTATGACAACAATGATGAAGATGCTATGATACTTATGACAAGGATCGGACCTGATTGCTAACATCTGACCTATATGACATGTCAGGGATAAAAATAGCCTCCAAGAGGGCGCACAAGAGAGTTATGGCAGCCAATATGCTTCCCCATTCGAATTGATGGAAGATGGAGACTGGGAATTGATGGACAAGTGGCACACATTGGAATCTCTTCCCAACTTGAGTTGGCATGAAGCTTTTGGAAGGAATTCGAACCATGGAGGACTTTTAAATTTTATAAAATACAAGAACAAAGACATAGAAGGGCTTTTGATCATTTCTCATTTGGTAATTTGGAGAGCATGGCTTGTCCATGCAAGTTGAGTGTTTATTCTACTTGCCTTAGCACCAATTTCAAGGGTGAAAGATTCCCATCCTAATTGGAAATTGGAGAGGCCATTCAGACCTTTCATTTGGAGTTACAATGGATTAATTTGTTGCAAGTTGAAGCTACAGGGCTGCTCATGATCTTTTCTTCTTCAACTTGCTCCCATCTCTCTCTCACATTTAACTTCATATTCTTGCTCTTGGAGGAAGGGCGCACATGGTGAGATGCTGATCTCTTTGGGGGAGTCCAAGGGGCACCATTTGTTTGTAATATTATATATTCACTCTATATTTGATTCTCATAATAACCTCAGGTCAAAACTCCAAGTGAAATTATGTAAAAATTCCAAACTATGTATGAATGGTTCCATTTTCCCCTATATCTTGTTGTGAGAGCTTGAAGTTGTTTGGTTTCGATCTATTTAGGTCATTATCTATGATTTTATTGCTGTATGGAGAGACATTAATGTAATAAAGAAGTTTCATACACATTATACAATTCCTTGGAACATTTATCTCGAAATTCATAGCTAGTTGTGGAGTTCTTCTATCATTTCCCCCTATGTGAAGACATGTATACAAATATCTGACTTATGGGAGTTGCAACAACCTTTAGGAACTGATTAATGATTCATTTGGGTGCCCATTGAAGTCATATAACTAATCCATGTCTATTTTCTGAAATTTTGGAGGGTCGTACTGCATTTGGGAATCCATTAGTGACCTCTACCCTAGGGGGTTTGAACCTCGAAATTACTAGTAAATTCCCTATTTTCTCTTGATTGCAAATGAAAGTTGCAGAAGACTTTTGAGAGTGTCCAAGAGCCTATCAGCATCATTTTTATGTCCTAGTACCTTTCAAGTACCTTCAGACCCAATTATAAATGCTTAGGATCCATTTGGAAGCACTTGGATCATCACTAGTCCAAGGTTCGAATTGACCAAAAAAATGCAATTTTTCCAATTTTTCCAATTTATTAAAAAGGGACACTACAAGTGGTATAAGAGAATAGTCCTTGCACCTGGTTTGGGTGACCATTTATGATTTCAAGAAGTCATCCCCCACCCTTAGACACAGAAACTTAAAGTACCTTTGGTGAAGAGGAAGAAGAGGGAGAAGAAGTGCACTATGTTAAGACTATGGCTAAGGATGAGAAAGGAACTTCAGATATGGAGGAGAAAGAGGAGTTTAGGAAATTCATGAAACCATTTTTTGAAGACATGACAAGGAAGATAATGCAAGGGTTCGAATTGATGGCTAGTCAAATTGGTAGCAAATTGGAAATAGGAGGCAGCACTAGTTCCCCTAGTGAAGAAAAGAAGGCATTTGGTGGAAGAATTTTCTCAAGGACTGATCCGAATTTTAGGGGGCATATGATCTAAATTCGGATGTATAAGCCATAAAAGCATTAAATGGAGAGGTCACCCTCTCCCATTTATCATAAAAGCATTAAATGGAGAGGTCACCCTCTCCCATTTATCATAAAAGCATTAAATGGAGAGGTCACCCTCTCCCATTTATCATAAAAGCATTAAATGGAGAGGCCACCCTCTCATATCCATGGTATTTGGTAACACATAGTTTTGGCCCATGGTATGGCCTCAAGACACATTGTAATAATGCTATATAAAGGCCTAGCAAGCCTTCTCATAATAACAAGTTACTCATTTGGTTTCTCTCCTATTTTCTATTGTTCATTGTGAGATTAATTAGATTTGAGTGACTTATTGATAATTAGTTTCAGAGGTGGGGCTCCTCTTTGAGCCTCACCTCCCATTCACTTCATATGTTTTTGTTCATGCTTATTCTCATGCAAGATTAGTGTTTTTCATGTGAATTTTATGACATATTTGCATGCTTAATCTCCTCATCTCTTGGCATTCAATCCTTCTGGTTCTCAACTCCCAGAATCTGGATCAAGGACAGGGCCTCATAATCGATCCAATGAATTTAAGAGCTCAATAAGAGCTACCACACCTAAGTTTCTTGATCCCAAATAATATCCTAACACCCAATATGGAATTAATGAAGTTCTAGCATAATGGCAACAGTTGAGTGAAGATTGTAGAAGGACATTACCATTTGATCAATTCTTTATTGTATCAAACAAGCTCAAAATGAGAGGAGGTAATAGAACTCCTTTCCAAAATAAAGAATTGAATTATTCCATACGTAAAATGCCCATTCCTACCTTTGATGGCTCATCTCAAAGTTCTACAAATACTTGGATACAAAATTTAGATGTGTATTTTCAACTGAATCCAATGGTTGAAGAGGATGCTCTAAAAATGGCTATTTTTCATCTTGAAAGAGAAGACAATTATTAGTGGTTCCATGGGATTAAAACCTTGGGACATGATCAAGTCACAACATATGAATAATTCGTTAACATGTTATTGGAAAGATTCGAGCAAAAAGACCCTGAAATGTCTTTCAAGGAACTAGCACAGTTGAAGCAAATTGGAACCCCTGATGAGTACATGTTGGAATTTCAAAAACTATCAGTTAAGGTGGCTAATATATATATGGTTCAATTAGTATTCCTCTTTACTGAATTTTTGGTTGAACCTTTGAAGGGTTTAGTTAAATCCCACAAACCTACTTCATTGAAAGATGCCATGAACTTGGCAAGAGATCTGCAAAATGTGCTACCCAAGACAAGGTTTCCTCCCAAACCCAACTTTCCTTCAAAGTTCAAATTTGACAAGAAGCCATGGAAAAAAGATGCATTTGGAAAGGACAAGAAAGAGGGACCAAGCAAGGAAGAACTCAGAAGAAATACACTATGTTACACATGCTTCCAACCATGGGTACCAGGGGGGAAAGCGCAATGCATTGAATTATTTTATGATGATGATGAAGGTGAAGGGTACATGGAGGAATAAGAACATATTTCAGCCCAAGAAGAGGGATATGACACAGCAGAAGAAGATCATCCATCACCTGACAAAGGGAGAATGGCAGTACTTTCAGGAGTGCCTCATTTTCACACCATTCAATGCAAAGGAGTGGTACAAGGGAAAAGAGTTTTGGTATTGGTAGATGGAGGAGAAACTCATAACTTCATTGATGCAGCCATGGTGGAAAGGATAAAGTTACCTATAGAACCATTTGATGGGTTCACATTCATCATTCAAGGTCACAATACTATGGAGTGCAAAACATGGATTCCAAAGCTACAACTCACCATAGGTAATTACACATTTTTTGATAGCTTTTATGTGGTTGATGTTGCTAATACAAATGTGGTATTGGGAGTGAAATGGCTGTACTCTATAGGGGAACATACAGTGAACTACCAAATACCTGAAATGAAATTCAAGTATTCGGAAGGAAAACAAAGGGTGGTGAGAGGAATGCACACCTATCCGAATCAAGTAGTGTCTTCCCACAGTATGAGGTCCATATTGAGGCATGGGGATATTGAATGGGATGTTGAATGTTTCATCACTTCCCCCAAGCCAAACATAAATATTTCATAACATCCAAGGGAGATAAAGCAACTACTACACAAATATGAAAGGGTTTTTGGAGACCTTCCTCCTGGAAGGCCACCTGACAAAGGAGTTGAGCACACCATTTTTTTGGAGGTGGGTACTTCACCTATACAAATACCACCATATAGACACCCAAAAAGGTTCAGAGATGAGATTGATAAGGCTATTCAAGAGCTCTTGGAATTGGGACTCATTAGACCAAGCTCCAGGGATAATTTTAAGGACCCATACTTATTTAAAAGTGTATAAACCTTGGCGAATCTTACCAATTCTTAAAATGTCAACTATAAAATATTTGACGATATTTTTCTAAAATTATTTCAATTTCTAAGGCTTTTATATAGTTTATATAATAATTTGGCGATTTTTAGAGTGAAAAAAGTTTACCCCATCAAAATTGGGCGAAATGGGGCTTCAAAAAATGCAAATTGGCGAATCTTTTTTTGGAAAAAAACATGGAAAAATAGCCCATGGGCTAAATTTCGCCCCTAAAATTATCCTTGCCAAGCTCTAGTCCCTATGCTTCTTCAGTTGTTTTGGTGAAGAAAAAGGATGGAACCTTAAGGATGTGCATTAATTTTAGAGCTCTAAACAAGAAGACAATTAAGAATAGATATCCCATCCCAAGAATAGATGAGCTCATCGATGATCTATTTGGAGAAAATTTCTTCTCCAAAATTGATCTTAGATCTGGTTACCATCAGATTCGAAAGAAGGAGGAGGATGTGCAGAAAACTGCTTTCAGATGTCACTATGGCCATTTCGAATTTCTGGTCATGCCTTTTGGTTTGGCATATGCTATAGCCACCTTCCAATCATGCATGAACAAAATATTTTGCAAGCAGCTCCGTAAGTTTGTTTTGGTTTTCTTTGATGATATTTTGATTTACAGTAAGACATGGGAGGAACATTTGCACCATTTAGAAGTTGTATTGAAAATTCTGCATGAACAATCTTTGTTTGCTAAGTTATCCAAGTGTGAATTTGGGTTGAAAGAAGTTTTGTATCTTGGGCACATCATTGGGAAATATGGAGTAAAGGTGCACTTGGAGAAAATAAATTCTATTCTTGAATGGCCATCACCCAAAAACATCACAAAATTGAGAGGCTTCATTGGAATATGCACTTACTATAGGAAGTTTGTGAAGGGGTTCTCCAAATTAACTGCTCCACTTACTGATTCAACCAAGAACGATGCTTTCAAATGGGATGAAGAGGCTGAAAAGACTTTCCAAAGAATGAAAGAGGTAATGAGTAGTTGTCCAGTACTTACATTACCATATTTTCTAAACCTTTTGTTTTGGAATGTGATGCATCAGGAGAAGGAATAGGGGCGGACCTAAAACAAAATCAACACCCCATAGCTTTTGAGAGTAGAAAATTGCAGCCACATGAGAATATCTACTCCATATATGATGAAGAAATGTTATCCATCATGCATGCCTTGGCCAAGTTTAGACAATATCTTGTGGGGAACAAGTTTGTGGTCAAAACTGATCATAGCAGTTTAAAGCATTTTCTCACACAAAAGGATCTCAGTGAAGGCAACAAAAATGGGTAAGTAAGGTCCAAGCTTTTGATTTTGACATTGAATATGTAAAAGGGAAGAATAATATTGTAGCAGATTCATTATCTAGGAGACCTTTATTTTCCCTTATGGACATTTCGAAAGATTGGAAAGATATGCTAATAGTTGAGTATGCCAAAGATAGTTTTTATTGTGATGTGTTAGATGGGGTCAAACGAGATGATAGATACAATATTTTGAATGGCCTGATCCACTATAAGGACTGAATATGATTGATTCAAGGTTTGAATCTAAAGCACAATATTTTGAAGGAAGCTTGTGATTCTCCTTTAGCAAGCCATCCTGGTTTCTTCGAAACATATAGGCAATTAAGGAGATGGTTCTATTGGAAAGGGCTGAAGGAATATGTTCTAAAATATGTGAATGAATGAAAGATATGTCAGCAAAAAAATTTGAACACACTCATCCTACTGGTCTCTTGCAACCATTTCCCATTCCAAAACAAAAATGGGAAAGTATCTCAATGGATTTCATCACAGATTTTCCCAAGGCTTTGGGTAAGGATTGTATTTATGTTGTGGCGGATAGACTCACCAAATTTGCTCATTTCTTTGCTATTACATCATCTTTTACTGCTACACAAGTGGTTGATCTATTCTTTAGAGAAATTTTCAGATTGCATGGACTTCCCAAGAACATTGTGAGTGACAGGGATAGCAAATTTATGAGTGCCTTTTGGCAAGAAATTTTCAATTTGGTGGGAACTCAATTGACTCCAAGCACAAGATATCATCCTCAAACTGATGGCCAAACAAAAAGAGTGAACCAATGGTTGGAGGGGTACTTGAGGAACTATGTTGGTGAGCAGTAGAAAGCATGGGTTAAATGGCTATACTTGGGTGATTTTTGCTACAATACTACTTTCCATATGTCCATTGGCATGTCTCCTTTTAAATCACTTTATGGTTATGAAGCACTAACCTTTTTTTAGCACATATTTGGTGATAGTAGAGCCCCAAAATCTAAGGACTGGGTGGAGGAAATTCAAGAGATTTTGAAGCTTCTAAAAGATCATTTGCAAGTTGCCCAAAATCAACAAAAACAGTATGTGGATCAACATAGGGAGGAAAGAAATTTTCAAGTGAATGATTTGGTTTATTTGAGGCTACAGCCATATAAACAAACCTCCTTAAAATGGAAAGGATCAGAAAATATCAAACCAAGGTATTATGGTCCATACAGCCTATGAGTTAGAACTTCCGGAAGCTAGCAAAATCCAAAATGTATTTCATGTCTCTTGCCTTAAGAAGGATATTGGTCAACAAATTTCTATTTCAGAAACACTCCCTCCATTAGATGATGAAGGACAACTCATACTTACTCCATAAAAAAAAATTTGAAGACAAGAGAAAGGAAATTGAGGAGCAGGACCATAAGGGAATATTTGGTACAATGGAAAGATTTGCCAAGTGAGGATGCCACATGGGAAGAGGAACAATTTTTGCAGCACCCTAATTTATAATTGCTCGAGGGCAAGAAATATTGGGTGGGGAGGACTATAATGTCCCCATCCAAATAAATCACTAGAAGGCAAAATTCCACCAATCTACTAGTTCCCTAGGTTGGGGTGGAAACATTTAGATTTGGAATAAGGGAGCTAATAAACCTCAAATGGACATTATATTGACATAAATTTATTGAAAGGGGCTAAATAAATATTTACAATAGGAAAATAAGGTGGCACTTGGTCATGAAGGCGCATTGGTGGTGTGGGACCCACACAAAGCAAGATTCCTCGGGCCACATGGCATCCTACTCTCACCCATTCAAATCCAAGGTGGAGTCTAATGTTCCTGGGGCTGTTGGAAGGTAATTATACTTGGAATGACTCAATGAGGTTCGAATTTGAGTGGAAGAGTAACTCCCATGGAAGAGGAAGAGGCATATTAGAGATATTGAGACACTTGGGCTAGATTCCCTAGCTTCTATGACAACAATGATGAAGATGCTATGACACTTATGACAAGGATAAGACATGATTGCTAACATCTGACATATATGACATTTTAGGGCTAAAAATATCCTCCAAGAGGTCACACAAGGGAGTTATGGTAGCCAAGATGCTTCCCCATTCGAATTGATGGAAGATGGAGACTAGGAATTGATGGACAAGTGGCAGACATTGGAATCTCTTCCCAAATTGAGTTGGAATGAATATTTTGGAAGGAATTTGAACCATGGATGACTTGTAAAGTTTATAAAATACAAGAACAAAGAAGGAGAAGGGATTTTGATCATTTCTCATTTGGTAATTTGGAGAGCATAGCTTGTCCATGCAAGTTGAGTGTTTATTATACTTGCCTTAGCACCAATTTCGAGGGTGAAAGATTCTCATTCTAATTGGAAATTGGAGATACAATGGATTCATTTGTTGCAGGTTTAAGCTACAGGGCTTCTATTGATCTTTTCTTCTTCAACTTGCTCCCATCTCTCTCTCACATTTCTCTCTCTCACATTTCTCTTCATATTCTTGCTCTTGGAGGAAGGGAGCACATTGTGAGATGTTGATATCTTTTGGGGAGTCCAAGGGGCCCCTTTTATTTGTAATATGATCTATTCACTCTATATTTTATGCTCATAAGAACCTCAGGTCTAAAATCCAAGTTAAATTATGTAAAAATGCCAAACTATGTATGAATGGTACCATTTTTCCCTATATCTTGTTGTGAGAGCTTGAAGTTGTTTGGTTTCGATTTTTTTCAGTCATTATCTATGATTTTATTGTTGTATTGAGAGCCATTAATGTACTGAATAAGTTTCATACACATTATACAAGTCCTTGGTACATTTATCTCAAAATTCATAGCTAGTTGTGGAGTTCTTCTATCATTTCCCCCTATGTGTAGACATGTATACAAATATCTGATTTATGGGAGTTGCAGAAGCCTTTAGGAACTAATTAATGATGCATTTGGATTCCCATTGAAGTCATATAAATAATACATGTATATTTTCTGAAATTTTCTATGTTCATATTGCAATTGGGAATCCATTAGTGACCTCTACCCTAGGGGGTTTGAACCTCGTAATTACTAGTAAATTCCCTATTTTCTCCTGATTGCAAATGATTGTTGCAAATGTATTTTGAGAGTTTCCAAGAACCTATCAACCTAATTGTTATGTCCTAATACCTTTCAAGTACCTTCAGGCCCAATTCGAAATCCTTAGGATCCATTTGGAAGCACTTGGGTCATGACTAGTCCAAGGTTCGAATTGACCAAAAAATTGCAATTTTTCCAATTTATTAAAAAGGGACACTACACCAGTAATAGAATTTCATTAATATATAATAAAATATTAAAAATTACTATAATTTATCACGTCAAGGCATATAAAAACATTAATAGTTACCTAGGAGTTTTAGTTGCTTCAATGGAATTAGGTTTTCATCCATAAGATTCTCAGTGGACAATGTCCTCATGCTATTGACATGTGATGCTCTGGGAAAGGCTTCATGCAACCTAGCTATGGGGACACCATGAGGGTCCCATCCATGAACATCTACGTGGTTTTTCATTTCCATGGGTAGGGATTCCATGTGAGCCACAAAACGTTGCACTGGGAGCATCAAAGGCGAGTGTAGTAGTGATGAAGGGATAAGACAAGGAAATGCCAACAGGAGATGAGGAGGAAAATAATATGGTGGTTATGTGACTGATGATGCGGTGGGGATTCAGTGGCATGGTCAGTGATGTTGCAACTACTTACGGGACTAGCATCATGAGGCTCGATTTGATCGAAAAACATCAGATACTCCTACACTAAAAAATCATTTTTTGTTCCAAGTTAATATAAGATTAAACCAAATTGAAAAAAATTAAAGAGGATAAATTTTAAAAATTAAAAGTTAAACCATACTTGCAATTGCCTTAGTTTACTGACCAAAATGTGTGCCTCTGCATATAATCCTCTTATTCAGAGCCAAATAATGAAAGAAATTATTTATTAGTCTTTCTAATAACCTTACGGATAATGGATTGTGGACTTGGGTCATCAGGCAGTTCATCATCATTACCCACATTTGGATCACGAATGAATTCCTACAAATAAAAAACATGTAAAGATGATTGTATCGCTAATAAAAACAAATTATTAAAAATTAAAGAGTTGTAAGAAATTGAAAAGATCTATAATTTTACAAGTGCCTCTACAGCCTGGACAAGTCCCTTCCCATGATCATCTTGTGAAAATATTCAAAATGATAATAATTGCATCAAAATAATCAAAAGGAGATATGTAAAGAATAAAACATTCAATGTGTAAAGAACAAAACACATGTACGCCAATCATGGTAGGGTATGCTTCTAATAATTGATTCAAATCATAATTTACCAACAACTCCTCCCTTTCTACTATTTCTCTTATTACACATATCACTATCTAAATTCCTTCACGTCCCTCAAATATGCAATTGGGTGACTTTCTGGTTGTCCCAAGTCATGTACTATTTATAAACCCTACAATATTTCCAGAAGTTATTGGTCTTAGTCTTATATATATAGTTGATCCTCTATTCTAATATAATTTGCAAACACTACATATCTATGCATGTTTCGCATATATTGGGATAGCATGATCCAAACTCCATATTGTAACATTGTCCGGCATACTCCATCAATTCAATCACCCTGTCATATTTGACCTTTATTCCATCCATGGAAAATAGTCCTAGACTATATATAAACGATGGAGCAATTTACTAAAAAAAATTGTTGAGACAGAAGTTATTGTCCAACTATGGAAGTTTTTTCAGTTTCCACCCTTTTACTAGGTGTTTTTACCTCAAAAGGACCTTGATGTCATCTTTTGTCTCATCATCATTTTAACATAACCAAATTCCACTGCAATTTTTTTCATAAAATATATCGATGAAACATATTACATATGCATACGTATTCGTTTATCAATTTCTAATAGATCATTATAATTTAAATGCGGACTCTCTATCTAGTCTTGAATACTGTGTTCATTCTCAAACTAACATTATTATTTATGTTATCACGCAAACTCCTCATTTGCCTAATTTGTATTAGAATAATATTTAAATTATTTAATTGGAATATTAATCTTGTATAGAATTATCCATATGTTTCCAATTGATAGGATTAATATAGTTTTATTTATCATGTTGGATTATGTTAACAACCAATGAGATTATCCTGATATTACCCTCACTTAAATACATTTGGAATTGTAAACGAAGTTTATATTTCGATCTTCGATTACTATAATATAGCTTCTTTATACTTTAATCACTTCATATTATTCATGCATGGTTTAATCAATATAACTACATGTAGTATTTTGCATTTGGCTTTGACCGAAACTATAATATAATACTTTGTATATCCATTTGTTATTGTTTGCATGGGATCTACGTCACAAATTCTTTTAAACACAAGCTATCGGTAATCCACCATACAATCCTTTGAACTTGGTTGTTATTTAGTGGAGCAATGTTGGCTTATGTTGCATTATTTTATATATATATATATATATATTCTTTGAACTTGGTTGTTATTTAGTGGAGTAATGTTGGATTACGTTGCATTATCCATCTTTATATCCTTTGAACTTGGTTGTTATTTAGTAGAGCAATGTTGGATTACATTGTATTATCCATCTTTTTATATATATATATATACTTATATTTCATGGAATTGCTCAACTCTTGTGTTTAATATCATTTGCAACCTAAAAGTTTAGGGATTTAACCACACTGACAAAACCTCTCAAGCTTATAAGATAATTAATTACCCCCCTCATTTGAGAATTCTACCTCTATTTCATTTGAGGTTGATTTCAATTTCCATAGCTTATCCACTACTTTTATTAGATACAGAGTTCATAGTATTATTTTATTCTATTCTCATTTCCATACTTTTACCGATACATAATGTTATTGTCACGTGAAGCCATTTTCCTAACTAGACCTAATTGTTTACTTCTATCGGGCACCATTTATATATCATATATGATTTCAGGATGTAAGTCAAACCACTTACTAAATTTTCATGCTTGCAGATTCTGAATTTATACTACATCATTTAAATATGCAAGGCTTATGATTTAATGGGTTAATTTGAAAATAGTTGAGTAAGTCTTATTTCTTTGTATTCTAATAAATTTACCTTTCAAGAGAATCTTTCTCTATAAATGTGTTTGTATAATATTAATTTATGGCATATTCATACATGATCATTTTACTTAAATATATAAGGAAATTCAAAAACAATTTTTCATATAATTGTATTTTAAATTCAATATACAATTATTAATTCACATTTGAGTGCCTGTTAATCTTTGTATATTTACTGGAATTATTCTGGTAACATTGTTTAACTATACTTGTGATTTATTCTAGTTTTTAGAGGAAGATAAATGTTATGTCCCAAATAACTATTTCTCCTTTATTTCATGTAAATTTATGGCATATTCATACATGATCATTTTACTTAAATATATAAGGAAATTCAAAAACAATTTTTCATATAATTGTATTTTAAATTTAATATACAATTATTAATTCACATTTGACTCCCTATTAATCTTTGTATATTTACTGGAATTATTCTTGTAACATTGTTTAACTATACTTGTGATTTATTCTAGTTTTTAGAGGAAGATAAATGTTATGTCCCAAATAACTATTTCTCATTTATTTCATGTAACTTTATATTTAAATAAAGTTATATATATATATATATATATATAATGACATTTGTAAATTTAACAAGTTAGATTTTGATATATTTGCAAAATCTTGACAATATTAGCTTCTTAATCCTATCTTAGAATAATTTAATATATGTAATGTTAACTAAGTTTTAGGCTTATAACCTTTATTTTTCTTGTACAATACTTTCTAGATTATATATTCAAAATGAAATACTTTACTTCTTCATTTAGTTTATATATTATGAATATTATAATACTTTTCTTATTTATTATATTTCAATATCTTTATCAATAATAATAAAGTCACACAACTTCCTTCTATTTCAAAGTTTAATAAAACATAAGTGTACTTCTTCGATCAAAAGATTAAAACAACTCTACTATCATTTTAGTTAAATAAATGTTATAGTAATTATAATAATAATAAAATTTTCATAATAATATATAATACCTAATAATCGAAATACACTTAGCTATTTCTTATAGAATCATTTATATAATTTCTTTGACTACAAACTTAGAGTTTTTATAAATCTCTCTTTTGACACAAACTTAGAGTTTATATATATATATATTCTTTGAACTTGGTTGTTATTTAGTGGAGCAATATTGGATTACGTTGCATTATCCATCTTTATATCCTTTGAACTTGGTTGTTATTTAGTGGAGCAATGTTGGATTACATTGTATTATCCATCTTTATATATATATATATATATATATATATATATACTTATACTTCATGGAATTGCTCAACTCTTGTGTTTAATATCATTTGCAACCTAAAAGTTTAAGGATTTAACCACACTGACATAACCTCTCAAGCTCATCAGATAATTAATTACCCCCCTCATTTGAGAATTCTACCTCTATTTCATTTGAGGTTGATTTCAATTTCCATAGCTTATCCACTACTTTTATTAGATACAGAGTTCATAATATTATTTTATTCTATTCTCATTTCCATACTTTTACCGATACATAATGTTATTGTCACGTGAAGCCATTTTCCTAACTAGACCTAATTGTTTACTTCTATCGGGCACCATTTATATATCATATATGATTTTAGGATGTAAGTCAAACCACTTACTAAATCTTCATGCTTGCAGATTCTGAATTTATACTACATCATTTAAATATGCAAGGCTTATGATTTAATGGGTTAATTTGAAAATAGTTGAGTAAGTCTTATTTCTTTTTATTCTAATAAATTTACCTTTCAAGAGAATCTTTCTCTATAAATGTGTTTGTATAATATTAATTTATGGCATATTCATACATGATCATTTTACTTAAATATATAAGGAAATTCAAAAACAATTTTTCATATAATTGTATTTTAAATTCAATATACAATTATTAATTCACATTTGACTCCATGTTAATCTTAGTATATTTACTGGAATTCTTCTTGTAACATTGTTTAACTATACTTGTGATTATTCTAGTTTTTAGAGGAAGATAAATGTTATGTCCCAAATAACTATTTCTCCTTTATTTCATGTAAATTTATGGCATATTCATACATGATCATTTTACTTAAATATATAAGGAAATTCAAAAACAATTTTTCATATAATTGTATTTTAAATTCAATATACAATTATTAATTCACATTTGACTCCCTATTAATCTTTGCATATTTACTGGAATTATTCTTGTAACATTATTTAACTATAGTTGTGATTTATTCTAGTTTTTAGAGGAAGATAAATGTTATGTCCCAAATAACTATTTCTCATTTATTTCATGTAACTTTATATTTAAATAACATTATATATATATATATATATAATGACATTTGTAAATTTAACAAGTTAGATTTTGATATATTTGCAAAATCTTGACAATATTAGTTTCTTAATCCTATCTTAGAATAATTTAATATATGTAATGTTAACCAAGTTTTAGGCTTATAACCTTTATTTTTCTTGTGCAATACTTTCTAGATTATATATTCAAAATGAAATACTATACTTCTTCATTTGGTTTATATATTATGAATATTATAATACTTTTCTTATTTATTATATTTCAATATCTTTATTAATAATAATAAAGTCACACAACTTCCTTCTATTTCAAAATTTAATAAAACATAAGTGTATTTCTTCGATCAAAAGATTAAAACAACTCTACTATCATTTTAGTTAAATAAATGTTATAGTAATTATAATAATAATAAAATTTTCATAATAATATATAATACCTAATAACCGAAATACACTTAGCTATTTCTTATAGAATCATTTATATAATTTCTTTGACTACAAACTTAAAGTTTTTATAAATCTTTCTTTTGACACACACCTTCAATAAATATTAAAAGTGTAAAAGTGTCAACCATTAAATATTTGGCTATCTCTAATGTTGAGAAGTTCATAACATAAAAACCTCTTACATTTCTTCTTTCACTTCATATATTCTTTCTAATCTGCATAGTTCTAATGTGTTACCATTTTGTTGCACACTTCTGGTATTAAATAAAGATTATTAAATTATATAAATTCTCAAAATTTATGAATAGAATTCATAAAATATTCTTCACATCAAGCCATGCTTTCAATATAATAAGGTTTGATATATATATATATATATATATATATATATATATATATTCCTTAACAACATAAATTAATACTTACAGTTTATTCTTCATATTTGTTTTCTACATGTTTTTTGTGCGGGCTTTTAATCTTTATATGCTTCATAGTTCAATCTATTCGCATAAATAATCTAGCGCATTTCCAATATAACTCTCTGCTAAGTTGCATGTACTAATGAGAGTATTCTCGTTAAATAAAAAAGGAGTGAAATGTATTTCTATCATAAAAAATCGACAATAGTGCATTTTCTATCGATAGGTTTATCTTGCCGAATAAAGCATTTACAAGAACTCATAAAGATTTTATAATAACTAGAGTATTAATACTTCTCAACTATATAAATATTTATTAATGACTCGGAATAAAACTTTTCTTTTCTTGAAATATTTTTACTGTCATAAATAAAACACCGATTGAAAGCATATAATGGCATTTCCTCGATTATTTAACAATAACAGTCACCAGATTCTATATTAATATTTCTTTGTAACAACAAAAGATTCAAGATCAACTTATCTACTTTTCCAATTCTCATATGAATAAAGAGAATAATCTAAGAGTTTAAGAAATCACAAATTAATAAAAGCAACAAAAACTTATGTGTTCTTCATGTAGGACTTCCTTCCACAAAACCAGCTAGTAAACTAAAAAAACGGTGCAATGTACCTCCCATATGTAGGAATGTCTAGATATTTTCCTATCCCAACAGCCACCCCCAAGCCAAGTTATGATACTATCAAAGCGAAGGCTAGCCTTGCTTCTTTGTTCACTTCTCCATAAAAACCCTTGGCTCAATCTTTTAGATCTCATTTCTTTTTCCAAAATCCCCCCTTAGTGTTCTTTCACTTAGGTTTTAGCTTTCTCTTTTTTTTCTTGATAATCATATATTAAAAAATATTATTGTACCTTCTCCCTCAGGTTTAGGAAAGGTATTTTATCATTAATTAAATTCATTATATTATTCTTTTAAGTGATACCTTCCTTTCATTTAACTTATTAAACCCTTTTAAGCTAGTTTTTCCCTCTAGAAATGTATTTTACCTTTAATTATATTTATTCCTTTAAGTGATACATTCTTATGACTTAATTTATTAAATCTTTTTAAGATAGCTTTCCCCTCTAGTGGTATCATGACCCCTCTATTACGTTGCACCATTTGTCAACTAACCATAAAAATATTACATGTACAACATTACAAAGTGTCTCATTTACAATAATTAATTTACAATATAGATTTAAAATGGGTTTGTTGGGGATATTACATCCTCCCCCCTTAAATAGAACACCGTCATGGATGTTTCCTTTGCTTATGCAACAACTTGTCATAATATTTTCATCGGACTACTTCATTACGAACATCTTAAATCTTTCAATTTCTTCCAATGATGGTTTATCATCAACCTGTTTTAAAGTCGTTCCATATATGTACCTGCAATATACTAATTTTGGGAACTGAAAATTAGTCTTGCCATAATTTCTAAAATAAAATTATACATGTAAAGTAAAAGAGAAAATACTTTTGGATCTTTAACTTATCTCTAAGAACATTATTCAAAAATTAATCTTGCCATAATTTCTAAAATAAATTATACAAGTAAAAGAGAAAACACTTATGGATCTTTAACTTATCTCTAAGGACATTATTCTCTTCCCCGTATATCAAATATTCTAATTCAACATGCTTTGCGTACCATACATGAATATTTTTCTGTAAACATCCCCAAGCATTACAGCGTATTACTACAATTATGAGCAAAATTTCATAGCTCAACAATTTGTTTATAACCTAAAATCCGAATTTTTCATTTAATGCATGCACTATCATAGAATTTGCATAATTTATACAAAATAAATATAACCAAGTACTAAGTTACCATATTCTGGTTCCTTTATTTCAACATACCATTCCATCACATCCTATTGGATGATGGTTTGATTTCATAGTAAAATATTTTTATGATATTTTAATTGGGCTATTTTATCTCAATATTTTCGTCATAAGCAAATATGTCCAACAACATACGCAATGTTATTTAATCAAATCAACATATTTTCCAAAACCAAACGCTTAAATGGTGTATGTCGTTTTTGCTCCTCAAGCTATTGTAGCTTAACTTACCATGCAACACAAGGGAACTTCTTGTAAAATTTCCTTTAAAGCACAAACTAGGGCTGAAACAGTATATTTAAAATTGTTCACTGAAATAACCACACATGTGCTTCTTTACTAGTATGCAGTGGAAATAAAACAAATACTGAGAGCACTAATCAGTCCATCACACCAATGAAAGATAACACAATATTTTTGGGTATAAACCCCTAGACAAAACCCAAGATGGGAAAACCGATGCAGCAGTATGAGAGTAAATTTTATTGAGAAAATATAGAGCTGTTACAATATCAGAGAATTCAATTTTCTGCCCTAGATGGCTGAATCAAAACGCCAGAAATTATCACTGAGAAAAAACCTGATAACTGGCACGGTTCCCAAAGTTGTACGGCTTCTACAGTACGGTCGTACGGCCTGCTGTACGGAATCACTGTTCACGCTATACGGATTACTGTTCACGCGGTACGGATTACTGTTCATGCATGCCTGCTGTCCTCTTTCTCTAAAAAATCCGGTCTCTTCCTTCAATTCCTGCTCCTCCGTCTTCTTCGCCAAAATTCTCTCTCTCTCACACTCTTCTTCCTCCGTCTCTTGTCGGAATGCAATTGTGTCCTCTCCACCAATTGATCTCTCTTATATAACTTTATTCAAAGCGAAAAACCTAATTTCACTTAAAGTAAAAACCTAATTTCACTTTCACTTTAGAAAAAGTGTTTAATAAAGTTAATTAATTTTAAATACAATTGGCTTCCTGTTTAGTGTCTTTCTAGCATACAAGGACACATGCAATGCTAGAAGACCTTCGTTGTTTCCACTATATAACACTCCCTCTCAACGAGGAAGGGATTCGGTAGCAACCCCAACTTGTCTCTGAACTTCACAAAATTGTGTTTGCAAAGTGCCTTGGTGAAAATGTCTGTCGCCTGCTCATCTATCTGAATGTACTCCAACTGGATGGTTCCTCTCTGAACACAGTCTATTAAGAAGTGGTATCTGATGTCTATGTGTTTGCTCCGGTCATGGAACACTGGATTTTCAGATATCCTGATGCCACTCTGATTGTCACAGTGAACTACTGTAGCCTCTAGCTCACACTCGAACAACCCTAAAAGTAACTTCCTCAGCCACATACCCTCACAAGTAGCCATGCTAGCTACCATGTACTCAGCCTCTGCCGAGCTCAATGCAACTGACTTCTGCTTCCTTCTAAACCAAGAGACAACCCTTAACCCAATGCTGAAGTAGCAACCTGAAGTACTCTTCCGGTCCTCTACACATCCTGCCCAGTCAGCATCTATGAAGCCTACTAACTGTACACTCCCTCTGCGCTCATAAACCAACCCATACTCCACTGTACCTCTGATGTAGCGAAGTATGTCCTTCGCAGTCGTCCAATGCACTCTCTGAGGGTCCACCATGAACTCACTCAAAGAGTTGACTGCAAAGCTGATGTCTGGCCATGTGTTTACCAGATACATAAGCAATCCGATAAGCTGGCGATACAAGGTAGGATCAAATCCGTCTGACCCTGATGCATCAATCTTCCTCCAGTTGGAAACTAGAGGGATGGCCATAGGCTTGCAATCCTCCATCCTGAATCTCTTCAAGATTTCCACTGCATACTTCCCCTGTCCAATGAAGAAGCACCCGTCTCTCTGCCAAACCTCTAAGCCTAGAAAGTAATGCATCAACCCAAGGTCTTTCATCTCAAACTCCACTGCAAGATTGGACTTGCAGTCCCTGATCAACACCTCATCTCCTGTGAGAAAGAGATCATCCACATATAGGACTAGTATGCGAGGTACCTCACCTGCCAAGAAGTACAGGTTATGGTCTGCCTCACTCCGCTGAAACCCCATCTCTCGTAGATAGCTGTCAATCCTCGAGTACCAAGCTCGAGGTGCCTGCTTGAGCCCATAAAGAGCTCTTTGCAACCTACATACATGCGACTCCCTACTCTCCACCTCAAACCCCTCTGGCTGCTCAATATAAACCTCTTCCTCAATCACTCCATTGAGGAAGGATGTCTTCACGTCCATCTAATGAACTCGCCAACCCATCTCTGCTGCCAATGATAGGATAGTCCGAATAGAAGAATACCTAGCGACAGGGGCGAAGGTTTCCTCATAGTCAATACCTTCCTTCTGCGAATACCCCTTCACCATGAAGAGTGCCTTGTACTTCTCCACACTTCCATTTGCTGCATGCTTTACCTTGTAGATCCATCTAGAACCCACCACCTTCTTACCATGCGGCCTCTGAACAACCTTCCAAACTTGATTCTTCATGATTGAGTCATACTCCTCAACCATGGCCTCTTGCCACACATCATGTTGTGCAGACTCCTCGAAACTAGAAGGTTCAGAGTCAATCAACTCTGTCATCAATGCCATATAACTCAATCTATCTGGTGGTACACTACATCTGAAATATCTCTGTGGAAGACTCACCTGTCTGGAATCTTGAACTGTGTACCTATACCACTTAGGCCGTGGCCTAGTGTCTGCATGATGCGGCTGCTGGATGTCCTCCTCCTGCTGCTGCTCATTCTCCCCATCAATGATAGGAGGATCCTGTCCACTTGACTCCCTCTGACTGTCAGAGCCTGTGCTCTGTGTCTGAACCTGTACCTATGACTCCTCCAACTTGACTCCCTCTGAGTCAACAGCTAGCTGCTCCTATGTTGGTAAGTCCATAGATCTTCTCAAGGCTCTGTCCTCCTCAAACTGGACATCCCTGCTCACAATGATCCTCTTGCGAGCTGGGATATATACTCTATAATCCTTGGAAGTCTCACTATACCCAACTAGAATCCCCTTCTCACCAGAAGGATCCAGCTTCTTCCTAGTGTCAGCATGAATGTGACAATAGTAGATACTCCCAAATATACGCAAATGACTCACGTCTGGTCTAGTACCTGTAAATACCTCCTCAGGTGTCTTCCTCCCCAATGCAGTGTGGGGACACCTGTTCTAGACATATACTGAAATCCGAAATGCCTCGGCCCATAGGAATAGTGTTAATCCCTGATCAAATAACATGGCCTTGGCTGCACTCACCAGTGTCCTGTTCTTCCTCTCCGCCACCCCATTCTACTGTGGGGTATGAGGAACAGTGTTTTCCTTCTTGATCCCCTCTGATGCACAGTACTCCATGAACTCTCTATCGATGTACTCACCACCGTTGTCTATCCTCAATATCCGGAACTTCTTCCCTGTTTGGTTCTCCACGAGATTCTTGAATTCTCGAAACCTATCAAAGACCTCTGACTTGGCCTTCAGAAAATAGATCCAGGTTTTCCTGGAATAGTCATCAATGAATGTGACGCAGTAACTGTAACCACTGAAAGAACTAACACTCATCGGTCTGCATACGTCCGAATGCACCAATTCCAAGACTCTCTCAGACTTGTGCTCGCTATGTGGGAAAGGCTTCCTGATGTTCTTCCCCAGTGCACAATCCTTGCAGTGGTTGTGCTTGTCCTCCTGAACTAAAGGAACTCCAATGACTACCTGTCTCGGATGCCTCAGTGCACCATGGTGTAACTGTGCCATCCTCCTATGCCACAACTCACAATCACTACTGCTGATGCTGACCAAAGCCTTTGCAGGCTCAAACTGTAGTCTGTAAACCTTCCCACTCCGAACCCCAATCAATCTGTCCAATCTCTGATCTGACCCACTAGGTTTGATATATACTTTCCTATCACAGAAAGTCACTAGAAAACCCTTGTCTTCTAGTGTGGATACTGATATGATATTCTTGGTCATCCCTGGAACATATAGCACATCAGAAAAGTTGATAGGCTTCCCAGACTGCCTCTGAAACGATACAGTGCCAACACCCTGCACCTGATAGCGCGCATCATCTCCTAACTCAATATGGAGATTCACTCCACCCTCCTGCAAGCTCTTGAAGAACCCTCTATGTCCTGTCATGTGACAAGATGCACCACTATGAACATACCAGATACTGCTGCTGACGAAACTTGCCATGCAAGCTACCAAACAATAGTCCTCCTCAAAACTAGTGTTGAAATCATCCGCCTGTGTAGATCCTGCCATCTATGTGTTGTTCTTCTTCCTCTTTTTCTGCGAGCACTGGGAAGCAAAATGTCCATGCTAGTGACAGATGAAGCACTTGACTTTTTCCATGTCCAAGTTCTTCTTGCCACCTTTCTTCTTCTTTGCCTTCCCCTTACCTATGCTCGATAGGGCTAGAGCCTCTTCATCCATGATCTGTGTATTACCGCTGGATGAAGCTGATCCTTGACCCATGCGAGTCTCTTCCTGTGCGAAGTCATCCCACAATCTCTTCCAGTCAGGGAGCTTCTCCCTAGCCACCATGCCTTTAACAAAGACGTCTCATGGCTTAGAAAAGCCATTGAGAGCTATACGCACTAGCTCCTCATCCTCAATCTTAGAGCCCACTGCTCCAAGCTCATCCCTGATCTGTGTGAGCCTTGTAAGATAAGGCACCACTCCTTCACCCTTGGCCATCTTGGTACTGTGCATTCTCTCCTGCAATACCATCTTTCGGTTTTCATTCTTGCTCTGGTAAAGACTCTCCAAAGCCATCCACATCTCTAATGCAAACTTCTTTCCAGACAGGTGAGGGACTATGTGGTCCTTCACCCCATCTAGAATGATCAACATAGCTCTGGAATCTATCTTCTTCCAAGCTGCCAAATCTGCCGGATCTGTGGGAGCAACCTTGGTACTATTAATGTGCTCTGCAGCATCATTGACATCCAGGATCCTTGTGATCCTCTCTTTCCAAGTAGGAAAGTTCTGTGCCCCCTGGATTCTATCCTCAACTCTCAACTATGCGGCCATAGTAAATAGTGCCAATAAACCATTGGATAGATATGCAGTGATCTATCCAAGTACTCTGTTGCTATCTCTCAGTCTGCTCAAAAGAGCTCTGATACCATGTAAATTTTCCTTTAAAGCACAAACTAGGGCTGAAACAGTATATTTAAAATTGTTCACTGAAATAACCACACATGTGCTTCTTTACTAGTATGCAACGGAAATAAAACAAATACTGAGAGCACTAATCAGTCAATCACACCAATGAAAGATAACACAATATTTTTGGGTATAAACCCCCAGACAAAACCCAAGATGGGAAAACCGGTGCAGCAGTATGAGAGTAAATTTTATTGAGAAAATATAGAGCTGTTACAATATCAGAGAATTCGATTTTATGCCCTAGATGGATGAATCAAAACACCAGAAATTATCACTGAGAAAAAACTTGATAACTGGCACAATTCCCAAAGTTGTACATCTACTACAGTACGACCGTACGGCCTACTGTACGGACTATATGGAATCACTGTTCACACTGTACAGATTACTGTTCACGTGGTACAGATTACTGTTCACGCCTGCCTGCTATCCTCTTTCTCTGAAAAATCTGGTCTCCTCCTTCAATTGTTGCTCCTCCATCTTCTTCGCCAAAATTCTCTCTCACACACTCTTCTTCCTCCGTCTCTTGTCGAAATGCAATTGTGTCCTCTCCACCAATTGATCTCTCTTATATAACTTTATTCAAAGTGAAAAACCTAATTTCACTTAAAGTAAAAACCTAATTTCACTTTCACTTTAGAAAAAGTGTTTAATAAAGTTAATTAATTTTAAATACAATTGTCTTCATGTTTAGTGTCTTTCTAGCATGCAAGGACACATGCAATGCTAGAAGACCTTCCTTGTTGCCACTATGTAACACTTCTTTCACAGATTTTCCTCTCAGAAGCCCTTCTTAAGTGTTAGATAAAATATTCAACTTCCCTTGGAAGTTTTTACTACTCTTAACACATGAGGTTCATCTCTTGACGGAACCACCAATTTTCATGCAAGCCTCCTCATGGTGTACATGTGTATGTCATATAAAAGTTCATGGTCACTATTTTAGTTTTCTATGAATAGAATACGCACCCCTGGTCATTCACCTAGTGTATGACCGTCATTAGTGAATACCATAAGGGGAACTTTGATCTTTTTCTTACAGTGCATTCCAAGTCTTCTTTACCAGATCTTTTGTGTTCCTCAAGCCCAATTGAACTTCCTACTGGTTTTTAAGTCATTTGCACCCAACAAATACCTCTGTCGACATTTATTTCTCACTCATTTTTCTTTGTCAAAATATAATCCAGAGGTCTTACAACCAGGGATTCCCCATGGTTGTCTTAGTGGAATCAATGCCAAACCAATCTTTCTGCTAGGTTTATCATGCATTCACATAACCAATCTTGCTTATTTATTATTGTTTATTTTTTTTAACAATATTAATTCAGGTTCGTTTGTTGTGAAGGGTGCCTCCCTCCCCCTCTTGCTTGTCTTAGTAGGTGGGAGTTTTCATTAATTTATTATTATTAAATTTTATTTATTTATCTCTTAGCTCATTTCTCTTGCTAACTCGGTTTCTTACATAAACCAGATTTCATGCTTATGAGGTTATTCTTCCTCATCATGTTTGACATCTTGCAGGTGTAGGACCCTGGTTTTCATTATGGTCTTACCATCTTGCCATATTCAATTCCATCTTCATGCAAATTTATCAAAATAGTCAAACACATCATCAGTACATATAATCAGTCAATCACCAAAAAGAAATAGATTCGCCACTATTTCTAGTTGTCAATCTTTTCGACAGCATTTTAACTTACAACAATTATGCATACATTCGACATGATTGTATCATCATTTTCATAATTTAATCTCATTTGAAATTCAAATAATTAATGCTTTGAGTCGTTGAAAAATTTCTACTATAATTCATTCCTTATTTTGAGTCACTGTACAAGAAAATATTACTGCATAATCAACATTCTCAATGTGCATCACAATTTCACATGCTTACTTTTCATGTCACTCCTTTCATTGTTCCACGGTTCCTATAGGAGTATTGGAATATTTTCTCATGGAATTATGTTTTGCAAATGCATTTCCAACATAAGAATGCCCTTATTTCAAGGCATCAAGCAAAAATACACTTCATCTACATGATTGCAAAGTGTCTTATGCTCATGCTCAAATATTCAATGATTTCTCGTATTGAATTCAAAATATTAATTCAAATCATCTAGCCTCATTTGAAAATTATGAGCTACAAACATCATTTTCATATTACTTAATGTATTTAGAACAAAGCTCAATGGATTTCTTAATTCCATTCAATGCACATGGTTTATTTGTATGACTTTTCATACTTGTATGAATGTTCTTTTTCTATTCGTAAAATCACTTCCAGCATTAACCCGAATCATTTGTTCTCAAAACCTTCATTGTAATTCACATTCACAAGATCAAAATTTTAATTTTTGGTATTCCCTACGAATCATGTAAGGAAGATATCAATTTCCATAAATGTGCATGTTTATCATACTTAACATTTGTCAAAATATATTCAATGTATACAATAATTATTAAATGAATTTTGATTTCACATTTCCATACCCTTGTCATTCCTCCTTGGCTTTTCAATTCTTCCAAGGTTACAGGTAAATTTCTGAGAAGATTTTTCCCATATAAACTTGTTTATAAGACACCTTCATCTAGGTAGAATAGATCCCATAAGTCATCATAAGTAAGAATTAAAATTAAAATTAAAAGTATATCATTGATTGGTAATTATTTCCATCATCTCCATTTTACATATGATGGACTTCTCACTTTAAATTACGTTTTAAATTACGTTATTAACACTTTAGCCATTTTCGGGGGAATTTTTGCTTGCAATTGAGGTTTCATTAGTTTCAACATTTGATTCACAATGTTTTTGCATTCCAAATAACATTCATTTCTAATTTATCTTAGCATGGTGCATATCACTTTTATTTGTTTATAGGGATGTTTCTTTATATCCATTATATATTTTTGTGACTAACTTAACAACTCACTACGAGTTTTATTGGACTAGTGCCTTTTTTTCTCATTATCAAATACGTGTATTCCTTAACCCAAAATCACTTCCAGACATTTATTCTCGTTTTAGAAGTTCTATTTTCCATGGATCGTCAAACATTGTTTCCTGATGGTTTCACAATGGTCGCACAACAACTTTTTATCTTTCATGAAAGGACAAAAGTTCTAGATCGCATTCCTTGTTACTCTTCCAAAAGTAAATAAAAATTATTTTTATTAAACATTTTCTAAATAAAACCTTTATTTAATACTTAAATCAAGTCATACTGTTCCTTATATTAATTCTATGGACAATATATGAACAATTTATTGTCTAAAGGAAAATTTCAAGAATGGACTGGAATTTACTAACTAATATTTTGGAACTTTGCCAACATCCCATACAGTAATTTTAAAAACAATTATTGTAAGCTTCCTTCTTCACAAGTCTATTCACAAGGCCATAGCAAGGTAAGGCATCAATTATATCGCCTAGGAATGAGTCAATTTAGGGTTATTGTATTAGGAAAAGTTTTGATGTTCCTTCAACCTTCTTTATTGAGGTCTTCAACACGTTCCTTTCCCTATTCTTATAATTCCGTTAATAGAATTATAGTCAACGAAGTTTTATATTTCCCAAATTACTTTACACAGGATTTCACTACATATAAAATATATATGTGTGGGATGGGAGAAATATTCTATATATTGCACTTTTCCAATGCGTGAATTTTAAATTTCTTAGCAAAATCATTCATGCATACTTGGTTTTTCCATTACAATGGTAAGGTTTTGTATTAGTTTCAAGTGCCAATACCAAGGCAATTTATATACATTCAATTATATAATCCTTGGTAGGTTTTGTTCTAATATACAGTCCTCAACATACAAGTATGGCCTCAAATCTATTTTTAGTCTACTTACAATTTGTCTACCTTTCTCACTTAATCAAATATGGTATTCACAATTTCTAATCACATAGAAATTTATCCTTTCACCGAAAAGAATTATATTCTTTTATCTTTACTTATTAATGTGTACTTTACCTTCTAATAGATTATCACTAAAATCAAAGGGAGAAAAATGGTTATTACAATCAAACTATGTCCCTAAGATTATTTTAGTTAATATGACTTGGGACTACTTTTCCCATTCATAGCTTTTTTAATCATATGTCCATTCTTTTAGCAATATTCAATCTAGCATCCATTGTTTAGTATATATAATAGCTATGTTGAACTAATAAGATCCGTAATCTTGTAACCTATAATGCAAAAATGGCTCTGGTTAGGGTTTCGGAGGAGCTCTGCCTCTGGTTGCTGCAGGGTGGGACTGTAATCACCAGTCGAAGCTGAGAATATTTGTAGAACCGACATGGAGTCAAGTTGGTTCACCATGAACCAACCTAATACCAGCCATGTATAAAAATAAGTGGGAAGTACAAGTTGACGTGTGATACATAATATTCGTCTCTTCTGACTATGTTTTTTTCAATCCTGCTACATTTGGGGAAGGTTTTGTCTTTTCAGAGTTGGGTTTGCTCTTGGTGGTACTGCGGGTGACTGTTTCGCAGATTGTGATTGTTTATTATTTCTGGTACTATTCCTCTATTGGGTGACACGTTGCGGTGGTCCGGACATCTTTTGACAGCTGCCGGTGGATAGGGTTTTGATGGGTAATCTCTCCGAGATACCGGGTCCTGGATCCCCTTTCGCCGCTTTGAGTGAACGTTTACCTTTCTCTTCTGCTGAACAGGGGGGGAATTGTCTTTCTGCCTCTGGTGAGGATCTTTTGTGGGAGCGTTGTACTAAATCCTTTGCTCCTTGGCCTGCTCGGTATAGGGGAGAAAAGGGTTGTAAGCGCCGCATGGCTAAAGATATCAAGGTCAGGGAGGGGTTGGCTAGCTTCCATATTTCACAGGAGACAACTTAGACCATATTGAGATGCTTTCTTCTTGTGCTATGGTGGGTAGGCTTGAATACACTGTTGGGGATCAAAAGGATTTGGTGGAGTGGGTAAGAAAGCATTGGTTACCATTGGTGGGGGATATGCCGCGGGTGATACAACTCTTAAACAGGTGGTTGATGTTCATTTTTTCAAAGTCTGATCATGTTGGGGTTATTCTGAAAAGATTTTGGTGCTTCAAAGACGGTTCCTTCTGCTTGAAGCGATGGCACTTGGCCTTCGACCCTTTAAAGGAAAAGCAGTGCTTCCGCCATCTTTGGCTTCTCATTCATGGACTCCCGATTGAGTTATGGTCGGAGAATATCCTTATGGGCATAGCAAACTCTGTGGGGCACTTTGTGAGACTTGATAATTCCTCACTTTTTGGTTTTGACCGTAGAGCTGCTAGGGTTATGGTGGAATTTGAAATGGCCCGTGGGCTTCCTGCTAAAATTGAGTTGGTTTGGGGGTCGCGGGTGTGGCGCCAGCGGTTGGACTATTTTAAGATCCCATTCTGGTGCTATCTCTGCCAGCAAACGGGACACACTCGGTTACAGTGTCCACAATTTTTGTCTCCTTGTCCTTCCTCACATTCTCCTTCGCCTGTGATGGCCGTGGCTACTTCTGCGAAGGTCCAAGCCGAGGGTTTGAAGATGTGTCCTAGTAAGTCTATTATTCTTAATTTTCCATTATCTCAAGTTATTTATGATGCTGAATTTGAGGGTATGTGGGATGCGGCTGCGTCTTTAGATAAAAGGATTTCTACTGGGGTTTCTGGTCTGCCTATTGATTTTCCTGTGAAGAATTTACAAGGTTCTGGATGTGAGAATGCTTGTTCTAATCCGAATGCTTGTAGGGATATTTTTGGGGAGGGCTCTTTGTCGGATATGGAGGGTTTATCCTGTCATGTCCTTTCTCCCATGAGCCAAGGCGATGATTCTGTTGGGGGTTTACTCTCTGGGGGGATTGATATTCATCCGATTGATTTGGAGTGTGGCATTGCTACTGCTGGGGAGTCTTTGTCCATGGGGGATGCCGGTGTTGAAATTTTGTATTGTGGTGGGATTGTCACTCCTCTTTCGATATTTTCTAAAAACCCTACCCCTAATCCATTGGTTCAGTCTATAAACTCTGCTCGTTTCCGTAATGTTACCCTTCGGAAAGCCCGAAAAAATGGTCATAAGGCTTTGGATTCTTCGGAAAGTGAGGTCCCTATCTCTATTTCTTCCAGAACTGATTTAGGGGTGGGGGGTTTGGATTCTTCTGTGAGTTGTGGGAGCCTTAGAGCAGCATCCTCCCCTTCTAGGGTTCCCTAATGTCTATTTGTTCTCTTAACATTCAAGGTTTGCGAAGGGTGTCGCGGGTTAGGGCCCTTACCAACCTTATTGCTACTACCTGCCCTGGTGTTCTATTATTGTAGGAGACTATGTGTGAATATGTTCAAGCGATTTCTAAGATTGTAAGCATTCTTGGTGGATGGTAGGTTTCAGCCATCAGTTCGACTGGAATGTCGGGGGGTCTTTTGGTGGCTTGGGATCCAAGATATTATGCTTTTTCTGTGTTTCAAACTCCTTGGGGTATCTTGTTGAAAAGTGTTTGCAGATTCTATGATTATCAGTTATCTATTTTGAATTGCTATGCTCCCTATAAGAATAGGGAGGGTTTCTGGTTGGGTTTACAATCATCTCATAATCTTGACCTAGAAAATATCATAGTGGCGGGTGACTTAAATTTTACTAGACTTGCTCAGGAAATTTGGGGTCAGAAAGCTCAAATGGATGTTTTAGCTTCTTTCTTCTCGGAGCTGCTTATTACTAATGACTTAATTGATGTCTGCACAGGGGTCCCTGTACCCACTTGGTTAAAGCTTCATTGTTGGATGACTGTGCTCGGTATCGACCATGGGTGGGAGAGTCGAAGATCTCAGACCATTGGTCGGTCTTCTTGCAATTGGAGGAGGGTATTATGCGGCGTAATTACCCCTTCAAATTCGATTGCCCATGGCTGGCTCATCTGGAATTTGAAACTTTTATAAAGAGTGTATGGTTGAATTGCAGTATTTCTCATGATCTCAATCCTGTGGACCGATTGTGTGGGAAGCTTAATGTTTTAAAAAGGAATGCCTCTAATTGGATACACCAGAGAAAACTGTTGGATAAACAGTCATTGTTGGAGGTGGAAACACAGCTTCATGAGCTATATGCTCAGAATCTGGAGTGTCCATTAGATAGTCAGGGGTTGGAGCTTCTTAAGAAACTTGAAGCTGAAAAGGAAGGATTTTACTTGAAAGAGGAGCAAGAGTGGCGACTGAAGAGTCGGGCACTTTGGGTTAACTATGGAGATAAAAATACTCATTCTTTCATAAATTTGCCTCTTCCCGGAGGAACAAGAACACCATCTAGCGCATGTCAAATGAGGATGGGATGGTATTCTCTAGCGAAGGGGACCTACAGGATTTGGCCATGAAATATTTCAGGAAAATATACTCGGATGATAAGGGTTGTGATTTACTATCACAGCTCCAGGTGGCTCACCTCTACCCTAGATGTTTTGATGATGTGGAGGCTGGGGAGCTGTGCAAAGAGGTATATTTAGATGAAGTGGAGGGGATCCTTAAATATTTTCCAAAAGAGAAGAGTCCTGGGCCGGATGGTTGGACTGTTGAGTTGTTCTTGCATTTTTTCGAGATTATGGGTGAGGATATTTTAAGGATGGTGGAGTATACCAAATAGAGGGGATATGTGTCTGGTGCACTTAACTCGACCTTCATCACGCTTATTCCAAAATTTGGTGACCCAAAGACATTTGGGGACTTCAGACCCATTTCCCTTTGTAATCTGGTGTATAAGATTGTTTCTAAGATTATTGCGAGCAGACTTAATCCTGTTTTCTCAAAATTTATTTCTCCTGAACAGTTTGGATTTTTACAGGATCGTCAAATCCATGATGTTGTTGGTATAACACAGGAAGTCCTACATTCAATTAAAAGCAGGAAGAAAAAATCCATTCTGTTAAATATGGATTTAGAGAAGGCTTACGACTGTGTTAGTTGGGATTTCCTCAGGATTGCCCTGATTCAGATTGGTGTGCCAGCACTAGCCATTAATTGGATCATGGCATGTGTGAGCACTATGAGCATTTCTATCCTTGTGAATGGAGCAACTACTTCCTTTTTTAGTTGCTCTTGAGGCATTAGACAAGGTTGCTCTATATATCCGCTTCTTTTCCTCTTGGCCATTGATGGGTTAAGCAGGTTGATCACTCAGGCATAGTCGGAAGGTCGGTTAAAGGGACTGAAAATTACTAAGGACCTATATCTTACACATGTTATTTTTGTGGATGATGTCCTGATTATGGCCAGTGATTCGGTGGAGGACTGGAGGGTTTATAAGGGTATTATTGAATTATTTTGTAAGGCCTCTGGTATGCGGGTTAGCTTGAGAAAGTCATGCTTGTTTGAAAACTTAGTTGAGGTGAATCGGTTGTTGGACATTCAGGATTTTCTGCCATATCAGTGTCTTAAGGTTATTGAGGGCTTTACTTATCTTGGTTTTAGACTTAAGCCAAATGGTTATCTTATCCAGGATTGGAAGTGGTTGATAAAGAAGTTTGAAGCTTGGATTTCTCATTGGACGTATCCACTCCTGTCCATTGGTGGCAAGCTCACGTTGGCAAAGTCAGTCCTTATTGGAACCCCTGTCTATTGGTTCTCCTTGCTTCCTGTGCCATGCTCGGTCATTAATTCCTTGAGAAGATTATTGTTCAACTTTATATGGATTGGAGGATTGAAGAAAACAGGCTTATCCATGGTTGGTTGGGAGAAGATATCACTTCCAACTACTTCTGGCGGTTGGGGAATTCTGGATTTTACTGTCTTTAGTGAGGCTCTTCGGCCGAAAAGTCTCTGGAGGGCTATTACTTGCACTTCTATTTGGCCAAGGGTCATCCATGGAAAATATATTAAATGTGAAATCTCCCATTGGTTAAGGAAACCTCAAAAACTGGTTCGGGGTGTCTCTCCGATCTGGAATGGTTTTATGAAAGTATACTGTTGGTTAGCTTTGGATTTGTGCTGAAAAATCGGTAATGGTTAGGAAGTGGCTATAGGTATTGACCCTATCATGGGATTGTCTGCTGATTATAATTTATCTTCTAATTTATTATTGAGACTGAAATCTGCCAGGATGATTACGTTGGACATTATTGTCAAAGATAATAGATAGGGATATTGGCAGGATTCTGTAGACTTACATCTGCCCCGTGAAGTTGTTGATGAGTGGGATGCATATCTTAGGGCACTAAACTCTGCGGGGGTTCGTATTAGCCATGACAGCGATGAGCTTGTATGGGCTGGTAATTTGACCACGGGACAGGTGACCACGAGCTCTGCCTATAAGTGTATCATCAAACGCAGGTGTATTTTTCCTTCTCAGTGGTGGCATCATGTACTTTGGAAATGGTCCATTCCTCAAAAACTTAAGTGTTTCACTTGGTTTCTGTTGCTTGATAGGTTGAAAACGTGGAATAACCTCACTTTGATGGGATGGAATGGTCCCAGTCAGTGTATCCTGTGTAAATGTTCTTCTGAAATTGTTGTGCATTTATTTGTGGACTGTTAATTTACGTGTAGTCTTTGGGAGAGATTTTCTTCTATCTTGGGTATTTCTGGGAATTGGGGTGGGGAAAATGTGGATTTTTCTCTGAAATCATGGATCAAGGACTTTAAATCACATGCCACATCACCTATTTTTGTGTGTTGGACTGTTTGGCGAATGAGGAACAAGGAAACATTTGAAGAGACTTCTCCAAGTCTGGACTGTGCTTATAACTCAGCATTGGGTCATTATTTGAAATTTCAAACTGATCACAAAGCTCCGGGCCCGCGTAATATTGGGAGATTTCACTTTAGGATTGATGATCCTGTTCTTTTTTTTGATGGTGCGGCTAATTTGGGTGTTTGTGGCGCTGGAGGGGTTATTTATATTAGTATGGAACATTATTTCACTCTAAGAATGAACTGTGGAAGGGGTACCAACATGAAGGCAAAATTCTTGGCATTGTGGTGTGTTTCTCGAGTGGCCAATCTCTTTGGTCTTGGGAAGGTGAAGATATATGGTGACTCAAGAATCACTATAAAATGGGCAAGGGGTGAATTTGCCATGAATGTTCTGAATCTAGCTTACTGGTGCAACCGAATTAAAACTGAACTTGGTATGTTTATCACAGTCACATTAGACCATATTTTTCGAGAACATAACTCCCAGGTTGATTTGCTGTCAAAAGCGGCATTGGATAGTGATGTTGGCTACTTGTACTGGGATGAGTACTTTGCTGATGAGAGGATTGATTCTGGCCATATGTATTTTTTGGAATAGCTTCCAATAGCTACTATATTTAGGATTTGGGTTGCTGTAATATTTTGATAGTCTGTATGGGGGGAGATTTTACTGAACAGTGGCATATGTGTTTATCTATTTCCGACAGTGTTACTTTTGATCATCTTTTGATCTTATCATGTACTATTTGATTCAGCATTGAATATCAATAGTATGCTTTTTTTTGCAGGAAAAAAAATATTGTAACCTATAGCTCTGATACAATTTTGTAACATAACCAAATTCCACTACAATTTTTTTTATAAAATAATCAACGAAACATAGTATGTATGCATACGTATTCATTTATCAATTTATAATATATCATTATAATTTAATTGTAGACTCCCTATCTAGTCTTGAACACTATGTTCATTGTCGAACTAACATTATTATTTATGTTATCACACAAACCCCTTATTTGCCTAATTTGTATTGGAATAATATTCAAATCGTTTAATTGGAATCCTGATCCTATATAGGATTATCCATATGTTTCCCATTTATAAGTTTAATATGGTTTTATCCACATATTGGGTTCCCTTTAAACAACAAATGAGATTATCCTTATATTACCCTAATGTAGATACATTTTGAATTGTGAATGAAGTTTATATTTCAATCCTCAATTACTATAATATAGCTTCCTTATACTTTAATTACTTCATCTTAGCCATGCATGGTTTAAACAATATAACTACATGTAGCATTTTTCATTTGGATTTGATGGAAACTATGATAATATTTTGTATATCCATTTTGTATTATTTGCATGGGATTTACTTCGTGAATTATTTCAAACATAAGCTATTGATAATCCACCATACAATCCTTTAAACTTGGTTGTTATTTAGTGGAGCAATGTTGACTTACTTTACATTATCCATGTTTCATTATATATTTACTTCACGGAATTGCTCAACTCCTGTGTTTAATATCATTTGCAACCTATAATTTTAGGGATTTATCCACAATGACAAAGTCTCCCAACCTCATAAGATAATTAATTTTCCCCCTCATTAGAGAATTCTACCTATTGTAGGTATTGCATTTGAGGTTGATTTCAATTTCCATAGCTTATTCATTACTTTTATTAGATGTGGAGTTCATAATATATATTTTATTTCATTCTCATTTTCATAATTTTATCGATACATAATATTGCTTCACAATAAGCCATTTTCCTAACTAGCCCTAATTGTTTACTTCTCGCATCATTTATATATCCACATATAATTCCGGGATGTAATTCAAACCATTTACTAAATATTCATGCTTACGAATTCCAAATTTATACTACACCATTTAAATATACAAGGCATATGACTTAATGGGTTAATTAGAAAATAATTGGGTAAGCCTCATCTCTTTTTATTCTAATAAATTTACCTTTCAAGAGAATCTTTCTCTATAAACTTGTTTGTATAATATTAATTTTTGGCATATTCATGCATGAGCATTTTACTTAAATATGTGAGGAAATTCAAAAACAATTTTCCATATAATTGTATTCTAAATTCCATATACAATTATTAATTCACATTTCACTTCCAATTAATCTTTGTGTATTTACCCGAATTATTCTTGTAACATTAACTATACTTGAACTATTTATTCTAGTTTTCAGAGAAAGATAAACACTAAGTTCCAAATCATTATTTCTCATTTTTTAATATTATATATACTATTATTTGTATATTTCATGACTTTTGTTCATTGAGAAGTTAGATTTTGATATATTGTTTGTATATTTCATGACTTTTGTTAATTTAGAAGTTAGATTTTGATATATTTGCAAAATCTTGACAATATTCATTTCTTAATCCCATCTTAGAATAATTTAATATATGTAACATCTCTTGGTTATAATACTTCTTCATTTGGTTTATATATTATGAATACTATAATACTTTTCTTCTTTATCATATTTCAATAATAATGTTCCATGTCACTAATAATAAAGTCATGCAACTTCCTTTTATTTCAAGGTTTAATCAAGCAGGATAATAAAGTCATGCAACTTCCTTTTATTTCAAGGTTTAATCAAGCAGGATAATAAAGTCATGCAACTTCCTTTTATTTCAAGGTTTAATCAAGCAGGAGTCTCCTTCTTCAATCCCAAGATTAAAACAACTCTGCTATGGCATTTTAGTTAACAAAATAATATAGCAAGTATAATAATAATTTAATTTTATATATTGTTATAATGTTTTTCTTTTCACACACGCGCACACATAACCAATTCAAGGAAGGAAATATAGCTATTTCTTGTAGAATCATTTAAGTTTTGAAATATATATATATATATATATATATATATATATATATATTCCTTGACAACATAAATTTAACCTTACAAGTTATTCTTCATATTTGTTTTCTTCACATTTGTGTGCAGGATTTTAATCTCAATATGCCTCATAGTCCAATATGTTCACATAAATAGTCTAACGCACTTCCAAGATAACTCTCGACTAAGTTGCATGTATAATGAGAGTACTCTCATTAAATCAAAAAGGAGCGGAATGTATTTCTATCATAAAAAAAATTGGCAATAGTGCATTTTCTATGTATAGGTTTATCTTGTTGAATAACAATTTTACAAGAACTACGTAAAGTTTTTATAATAACCAGAGTATTAATAGTTCTCAACTGTATAAATATTTATTAATGACTTGGAATAAAACTTCTCTTTTCTTGAAACATTTTTATTGTCATAAATAAAAGATAGATTCAAAGCATAAAATGGCATTTCCTCGATTATTTAACAATAACATCCACCAGAGACTATATTAATAATTCTTCATAACAAAAAGTTCAAGATCAACTTATCTACTTCTCCAATTCTCGTATGAATAAAGAGAATAATTTAAGAGTTTAAGAAATCACAAATCAACAAAAGCTTATATGTTTTTCTTGTAGCATTTCCTTCCACAAAACTAGTTGGGAAACTCAACAAATGGTGCAACACACATCCCATCCATAGGCATGTATAGATATTTTCCTATCTCAACAACCACCGTCGAGCCAAGTCATGACACCACCAGAGTGAAGGTTAGCTTTGCTTCTTTGTTCACTTCTCCATAAAAAAACCTTGACTTAATCTTTCAGATCTCATTTCTTTTTCCAAAATGCCCCCTCAGCATTATTTCTCTTAGGTTTTATATGCTTCCTTTTTTTCTTTTTTTTGGTCTTGATTTCTTGATGATCAAACATTAATAATTGATTTCTTGATAATCAAATATTAATAACTATTCTTGATACCTACTCCCTTTATTTTAGGATTGGCATTTTATCATTAATTAAATTAATTCTTTTTACTCCTTTAAATGATACATTCCTTTCATTAAGTTATTGAATCCTTTGTATTTATTTTATTTTTAATTATATTAATTATATTTATTCCTTTAAGTAATACCTTCGTATCACTTAATTTATTAAACCCTTTTAAGCTAGCTTTCCCCTCTAGTGGTATCATGAACACTCTATTACGTTGCATCATTTATCAACTGACCATAAAAGGATTACACTGACACTGTCACAAGGTGTCTCATTTACAATAATTAATTTACAAGATAGAATTAAAATGGGTTTTCTGGGGATATTACAATCATAACAACATGTCCCTTTTTCAACACAAAAAAAATCCCATGCATCTACAATTTTTTCTTATGACCTTTTGACATCTGCTTGATCTCAACCAATTACATCCAATGGATGTCTCACTTTCCCCTACAGATCATGAACTATCCTCTCTCTCTCTCTCTCAAGATAGATATGACAGACACCTATTTGGTGCTACCAGCAATCTATCGAACTAGAATTAATATAGATAAAATTATGTGTGCATTCTTGAGGATATAAATGTGTAGTATGCTTATATAAATGTTTTAGATGTCCTACTTACAACATTAAATAAACCTGTCAAATTTCATCCATTATAACCTTGTTCTATCGTAAGCCTGTCAATTTTCAAATACCATTGCCTTGGATGTTGCTTTAGTCCATACAGCTCTTCTTCAACCTGCACACTAAATTCTCCTTCCATCTGACCTCATACCCTTGTGGTTGCTGCATATAAATCTCTTCCTCCAAATCCCATGGAGAAAAGTTGTTTTTACATCTAACTGTTCAATATGCAAATCTTCTACTGTCACTAGACTCAGAATAGTCCTAATTAAATTCATATTAACAAATGGAGAAAATATTTCATCAAAAGCTATACCTTTATTCTATGCAAACCCCTTTACCACAAGTTTGTCCTTGTATCTCTTTTTTCCTCCATCTTCTTCCTTCAACTTTTAAACCATTTATTCTACAATGCTATTTTACCTACAAGCAACTGAACCAAGTCCCAAGTTTGGTTTCTTACCAAGGATTCCATCTCCTCTTTCATGCCTTGCTCCCACTTCTTTCTAGTTTCTATCTACATTGCCTCTTCATAACTTTCTAGTTCACCAAAAACAATCAACAATAAAAATACAAAGAATGAGAGTATCATTTAGGGGGTCTAATTTAACCCGGTAGATATTCTAACAACGCTTGCAAGAGTTTGAGGTACATGTTGCTACTGTTATTGTACATTGATTTTGTAGCACCTTTAGAATTTCATTTTCTTTGATTTCATCAAGCACTATGTATTATGTGTTTTCCTTTTCCAATTTCTTTCCCTACAACCGATCGTTATACACAACTTTTCATTGAATACCACATCTCTACTCCTAATGATTTTGTGATTTTCATAATCCCATAAGAAATAACTAAAATCATTAACTATGTATCCAATAAAGGTACACTTCTTGGATTTTTCCTCAAGCTTTGTTCTATTTTATTTATCAATATGAACAAATGCTTCACAGCCAAAAGTCTTCATAAATGAGAAGTTTACATTTTTACCTGTCCATGCCTCCTCTGGAATGCCACCATCCAAGAAGCTTGAGGGCCCTATGTTTATTAAGTAAATATCAATATATACAGCATCTACCCAAACTTGTAAGGAAAACCCTACATGCAATCTCAAACTAGCTTGCACGCTTCATGATTGTTCTGTTCATCCTTTCTGGCACACCATTTTCTTGTGGTGTTCTTAGAACTGTCTTCTCTCTACGAATCCCATGGTCTGAACAGTAACTATCAAACTCCTTACCACAATATTTACCTATATTATCTTATTTGAGCCACTTCAACATTTTTTCTATCTCATTCTCAACCAAAGTTTTACATTTATGAAAAGTACCAAAAACATCATAGTTTTGTCGAATGCAATAAACCCAAGTTTTCTTAGTTGCATCATCAATAAAAGTAAATAATAATGAGAACCACCAAGAGATGATACATCAGTCTATCCTCATACATCTGTAAGCACAAGTTCTAACTTTCCAGTCTTCTTTTTCTTCCCAACTCTGATAAAATGACTCTCTTATGCTTTCCATAAACACAGTTCTCACAGAAATCCAAATCAACCTACTTGAAATCTGGCAGCAACTTCCTTGAATACAGAATTTGCATCTCCTTCTCACTCATGTGCCAAATCCTGTGATGCCACGATGTTGTATCCACTCATGTAGAAGCTAAAGAGATAGAAGAGTCAACATTACCAGTACATAAATACAATGTACCTACCTTCTCTCATTTCACTATTACCAGTGATCCTTTAGTGACCTTACACGTTTTTTCTATAAATGTAAATATACAACCTTCACTTCCAAACTTTCCTCTTGAAATTAGATTTCTTCTCAAAATAGGAATGTGCCTTACGTCTTTCAGCAACCATTGGTTTCCATTCTTTAACTTTAATTGTATCTTATCCTTTCCAACAATTTTACATGGTTCATCATCACCCAAATAAGCCTGTCCAAAATCACCTTGAACATAATCTTGAAAATACTTCCTATGGGGTGTCGCATGAAATAAAGCCCCTGAATCTAATACCCAAGAATCAGTAATATTATCTAATGAATGATCAAAGCATCTTGTAACACATCACCTGTTACATTTGCTTCATAATTATTCTCATGTTGTCCATCTCCTTGTTTCTTTGGAGATCTACAGTCTTTCTTCAGGTGTCATTTCTTTCCGCAATTCCAACACTCTATAGTTCCTAGTATGGATTTGGACTACCCTTCCTAGACTTCCCACAATTCCCTTGGCTCTTTCATCTCTCCCTTTGTCTTCCCGTGTTCTCTACAGTCAACATATTACCCGATGTCTCACATGTGTTTTTTCGTTGCATTTCCTCATTAAGGATAACACCAACAACATCATCAAATTTCAGAGTGTTTAAACTAGAGATAGAGTTACTTGCAGCCATGACCAAGCCATTACAGCTTTCTGGCAATGAGCACAAGATTATAAGAGCCCTAACCTCATCAAATTTCACTCCTACAGAACTTGACTAATTAGTAACCGTATTAAATTCATTTAAATGGTCGGCAATGAACCCACCTTATGACATCTTCATATTAAATAATCACTTCATTAGAAATACCTTGTTGGAGGCCAAAGGTTTTTCATATAGTTTAGTCAATGCCTTCATCGGATCCTCTATTGTCTTTTGTTTTGAAATGTTGAAAGCCACCAATGCTACCAGGCATAGCTGTATCGTTCCTAATGCCTTTATGTCAAGAACCTCCCATTCTTCGTCCTTCATAGTCGCCAGCTTCTTTGTTTTTTCCACCCAACGATAGGAAAAGATCATCATGATATAGATAGTATTTCATTTGCATCTTCCATAGCTAGTAGTTGTGGCCATTAAATTTCTCGACACTAAACTTTATTTCTTACGCCATTGCTCCCACTCAAACCAGGAACCCTCCTTTCCTGTGAATTTATCAGCCAAATAGACCTTCGGCCCTAATACCAATTGTAAGAAAACAGGATCGCAACGCAATAAAATAAAATAAATGCAAAAATAAAAACATATAAGAGAACAATACAAGAGAAACACCAATTTATGTAGTTCACCCGATATCGGCTACATCCACGGAGAAACGGTCAAACATTTATTTTATTTCATCCAGCAAAATGAAGCCTATACAACCCATAGCACATCCGCCGCAACCTCCTCTTCACTCTCTCACAATCTCTCTCACACACTCAACACAGTCGTAATACAATGCACTCTTTAAAAGAGGGTTTCCTTCTAGAAAAAAATTACGCAAACATAATTTCTACTGTCAGATTTGTAACCTAATGATGAACGATCAGATCAACTATGAAATTACAACATTTTACAAGGCAGTTTTTCCAAAAATTTATCTTTGAGGGTGCTAGCCCTGTACCCCCTCCACAGGGGAGCTCCAAAAGTGTCGCCCCCCCCCACACCCCCCCCCCTTTGACCCCCCTAACACCAATAGTGGGGGTGCAATCCCCCTCACACCCCCATCATGTATTAAGATCCAAACACGGCTGAAACAATCCTCTGACTTGGGAAAATAATCAAGCTCCACAACCAACAAGCTCCTCCCTCCACTCTCACCCATTTTGAAATTTCTACAGCTCCTTTTATTGTTCTTTTTCATGCCTTGCCAATTGTTTTAATTTCCTTTCCCTTTCTCTTTGAAGTCTTTCTTGCTTTTATTGCTCATTTGAAACAATCTTTCAATCGCTTTTCTCGTTTGTAAGATCCTTATTCTTTTGCTTTAATTTCAAGATCTCATTTTTCTTTGTTCTACTTTAGCCAAGAGTATCCTCTAAAGTTAGTAATTGAGGACTCCTACTTAATCGAAGAAAATATTTGGGATCTTGTCCTTGATTTCTCTATCACTCTCTCCACCAGCAACAGTAAGAATTGTGACTATGGTAAATCATTACTAGGCTAGTTTTGAGAATCATCTGGATGTTGTTATTGTTCTTCCCCTCTCTTCAATTCTTCATCACCTCCAACTACATTTTGTTCTTTCACACCTCAAACATCTACAAAATAATGGATAACTTCATCTTTGTTTATATTAGCTAGCAATAAAGAGAGAATAAGGCTTTCTTCATTAGTGTTGGTAACAATATTTCGATTAAAATTCATAATGGCTTCTACTAACCTCTCAAGCGAGGTCACTTGGCTAGGAAAAGCTAATTGCTCATTGATGCTTCCCATTACTTAACAACCTTCTGTCACGTCCCCTCCCATCATTCCAGCTAGATGGATAGGAGAGGATCGTGAGGTTAAACCGGGCATCTAGCCCCCATGATCTTATTAAGCAAGTTTTCACATGATATAAAAGACATATGAAGATACACAAATATTTTAAAACATATAGAAGGCATGTGGAATGTATGATTATAAGAAAAACACAGCGGAATTAATTTCAATAGCACTTCCATAATACATTCCAGCTATTCATCAAAGGAATAATTGCAAAGTTAAAAACACAAGAGAATACTTATCTTGACAAAATAGTCCCAAGCAACTGGCTATGCAACTGCAACGTTCCACCCAACCATAGGCCAGTTGTGCTTATCAACCTCTTGATACAACTGCCACCCCCGAGCTGGGCATGATCTCTACAAGGAACCAAGGTACAGCAGACTCACACATAGCCAAGCATACACCAAGATGAGCCAAGCCAATCTGCAATTGGGTCTATCAGGTTGCTAGGACATGGAAGGGAAGAATTGCTAAGCTAGTGAGCTCAACCACAGAGCTATGGATACCTCTCCCAGATCTATTCAGCTTGGCACTCACAATGCCTACACACCCAATCACAAGGAAGTATTCTCTTCACTGCCACACAGTCCCTCAAGCCATACCTTCCCTTCTAGTGCTCTCAGGGTGTGCATAGAAAAGTAGCCAGCCCTCTTGATCTTATTGAGAGGTTACTCCCTACACTAGGTTTATCAAGCCAATTCTGTCCACTACCACTCCAGTTTCTTGCTCACAGATTCACAAAAAAACAAGGATGCTCATAACAGCAAAACTACACTTGCTGAGCATGAAGAAAACGTTTTCCACAGTGGAATGCATGAGATGGGGTTTCAACTAACTCGGAAAAAACGTGGGAACCCACAAAAACGAAATGGGAAGTTGGGGAACAACCCAGGGAAGCCAAATCCGTTTTTAGAAAAACATCCTTGGACATTCGGGGGCAAAAACGACCTCCATTCAGTCCCCAAATCGTGGCCCTTCTCTCCCAAGCTACTATATATGCAAAAACGAACTCCCAGGCATGGAAAAATGCAGGATTTGGATGAAAAACGTGTAGGGAAAGACCCAGCTAGCTCCAACTGCGTGAATGAGTGAAGACTGACTATTCAGAATGGCTTTGGGCACCATTTCGTGGGTGTTTTCTTGCCCAAGGAGACAAAACACGAATTTCCAGGTTGATGGCTTGCCCATACACGAAAATGGCTGCCATACTTCTTCATTCCCAAGGCATTAACTGCCTCAACCAACTCTTGGAAGAATTAAATGATTGGGTCCATAACCCAAAATGGGTAGTTGGTGGTTTATGGATTTTCTCATTGACACATGGATTAACACCATTGGCTCAAGGGTTTGAATAATTTCCCTCCCTATTCCTTGTAGAATCATGCCCCCATCTCTTTGTTGCATTACATAGCTAGTTGTGAGTATTTTTCATTAAAATTCGTATTTACATGATGTCTTATTTACATCGTGCCCATCTAGCACAAGAACCATAGGCATCTATTTCTTTAATTGCCGATACATAAAATGCTAAATCAATGGTGGGGCCTTGGCCTTGAGCTCCTCACCATGATTAAGTTACAATATTTACATCATTTACGATTTAATGCAAAAAGGGGGTCAAAATGGGGACGTGACACCTTCAATCACATTCAATTCCATAGTGTCATTTTGATTAGAATTTGTACAATTTGTATGTGTTTGTATGATACAACAACTTCCATATTCTCATGTTGTGACATTATCTTCTTGGGTAGGATTAACATTTTCAACATCATCACCTACTGGATGGTAGTGTCTTTCAGGGAGGGTCAACATGTTCACCACAACATTTGCACCTCCTTTGCTATGTATTTCAAATGCTTGGTTGCAAGCCATATCATTGGTAAGAGCATCATAACTTAATGGCCAAATCCCAATTCGCCAAAATCCAACATCAATATTGGAGGGTGTAACAACTCTTTGAAAAGCTCTACTAGCAAGTTTCGCTAATTCAAGCCTTTCTACCTCTATCCTTGGGTTCGTTCTCGTCCAATTTGCTCTCTCAGAGCTAAAAGTAATTGTACAAAGGTCGGATCTCAAGGTTGCAACCTATGATTAGTGTGCATGCAAAGTCGACAAGTCTATGCATACAATGTTTCTCTCCACGATTTTAAAGCTATGTGATTGCCATGGCCATCAAAAATCAACAAACCTTTGTTCATAGGTGAGACACCACCAAATCTAGAAGCAACAAATAATACAACAAATTCATAAACAACTTTGTAATAACCCATGCATTGAGATGTGTAGCAATGCATGCTCCTATCTCACAATTTTTTAATATAATTCTTCGTATTTGTCCCCTTGGACAAATAGAACCCAAGGATTAAGAAGTAGATTACATTTACACAACACAATGTATTTATCCAATCTTTGCACTTAGGGAGCACCTTTGGCACATCATCATGGCCTCTCTTTGTAATACACTCGTGCCACATTCCTCCCAACATGTAAACCACTTTCATTACAATTCCAAATGTTTTGTGGACAACTAAGATCCATCTTAAACCCGGATTTATCAAGCCCCGAAAGGGATCCAATTTCTTGAAGTGTACTTTTTTTTGTGTAAAAAACTTTAAAAAAAAAAATCATACCTCAAGGAATTGGATCCCTCTCGGTGCTTGATAGATCTGGGTTTAAGATGGATCTATGTTGATTTATTTTATTTTATGAATAAACATATTATTCTTTTGAAATGTCGGTTCTAATTGTCACGTCATCGTTACCCACTTTATGTGACAATATTTCCTACATATTGAGTTGTAGAGCACCTCGCTACTCTCGGTGCAATGAATATTCCCCGTATGCCTTGAACAGATTGCCATAGAAATTGGTTATAACTATAAATCATAAATTTAAAGTTTTCTCTATCTAGGCCTTCAATTGTTTGTAATGCAAGCTCTTCATATGCCTTGAACAGATTGCCATAGAACTTGGTTAAAATTATAAATCATACATTCAAAGTTATCTCTATTTCAGCCTTCAATTGGCCGTAATGCAAACTCTTGATGTTTTTTGTCACTGTCCAATATGGTTTCCAAGGAAATCTTGAATGGATTCAGCCTCAATTGACAAATTTGAGAAACAATGGCCTTTAGTTGTATTTTAGTTCTCTCCTTATATCAAACAACTATTTTCCTCCTCTTGTTCAATTAACTTTGTAATAAGGTGTTTCCTCTTGTTGAAGAGTTTGTGGATTAATCTTTTTATATCATCTAGTTATGTAGCCTTTTACTAATAGTAGTCTGGCTGACTTTTGAGAGTAGCGTTCGCTGCAGTTTTTGTAAAAACACTAATTTGTATTTTTTGAGATAGTTGTCTAGTCGTGCAGTTTTCATGAGATCAGTTAGTACTACAGCTGATCAATTTTGTATTGACGATTATAATTTTGATTCTATCTGCAATATCAAGTTATTGTTTTTTTTCTGTGAAAAAGGTCACAAGTGTTCCTTATATATGTGTGAGACCATTTAGTGAATAATGCAATGATATTGTCTCATTGTTATTTTTACCAAGTATCCATTTGAATTCAACATCATCCATGGTCTTCATCATATCCATTTTGTCCAACCTCGAATAACAATGATCATATCCACTTTGTCCAACCTCGAATAACAATGATTTTCTTGATTGAACTTGCACCTTACACTCTAATTGAGGGAGGAGCAATGCTTTCAACATCTACGTCATTATGCTCTTCAACATCATTGTGATTTAGATCCTCATTTGACAGAAAATAATGTTGTTGGGCACCCCTTGTCACTAGCATTTTTTGTCTGCCTTATACAATCCACAACATTCCCTGAATGGTCATTGACATGGATTGCAAAGTTGAAAGTATGGAATTTATGCCTTGGATTGATTTGATTATTGATCAAATGGCTCTCAAATGCCCCTGGTTTATCCTTCTGCTTCTGATATTTTTAATAGTCATGCGGATTTGATTTACTGATTTAATGAGTTCTGGCTATTCTCTGAATTATAGAAGCTTGTTATAAATGTCTGAAATGTGCAAGTGGAAATAACCATTAGACTCATGTGAACTTGATGTAGACATTGGAACACCATTTGCTGCAAAGATTCTCCAGCGATCAGACTCTGTCAAAGATGACAAGGGAGTATGTACATCAAAATTGATCGAGATTGAATCATGTTGCACTGAATGTAGGACAGTGCTAGATGTTAAGCAATTTAAATGTTTTGTATGTCAAACAATTTGTCGATGTGTATTAAACACGATTTGTATGACAACTGTAGCAATGCACTTTGCTGCCCCAAACGTCTTTCTGGACAATTATTAGCCAATGAGCTGACATTTTGCTGCACCAGACGTCTCTTTCTGGGCAATTAAGGGCCCAATGAATTTATAGGCTAATTTTGAACTTGTTATGAACCATCTGTTATTTCCATACAACTTTTATCATGCTTTATATGTTCACTTGCTGAAGGTTTAGAGGTTGGATTAATAAATTTTTACAACTAGTCTACACTCTTCCTTTAGACTTTAATGTGCCGCACATTTTGTAAGTAGGCCGCTATATCCATTTATTTTCTCATTTTATAATTAGGCCATAATATCCGTTTCTTTTCTCATTCTATAGTTATGCCACAATATGCATTTATTTTATCATGTATTCGCTTTAGTTCACAAATGGTTTACTATTGAGGTTTCGTTCAATCTTTAATTTTCATCGCCGACTGCTTATATAATTTTCCTTATAAAGCTCAAAGAAAAATAACCAGTTTCTCAAATGAGGTTTCTTTCAATCTTTTATTTTTATCACCGAATGCTTATATAATTTTCCCTAAAGATCAAGGAAAAATAACCAGTTTCTGAAATGAATTGAAGCATAAATGCTCTAGAGTGCTTATAATTTTCCCTTATATAGATCAAAGAAAAATAACCGGTTTCTGAAATGAACTGAAGGGAATAGGTGCGCAAGTGCAATAACCTTGCAGTGGTTTTTGCAAATCTGTTTCTGCTCAGGAAAAAGATTGGCATTACCAATTTTATGCTCCAATGACATTTATGGTTAATGGCATTTATGGATCCATATGCGATGCGGCTTAAATGGTCTTGCATGCAATTATTTTGCAGGAATTTTTGCCATCTCTTTCTGCTCAACAAAATGATATGCATCGATAATTTTATGCTGCAAGAACATTTATGGATCAATATCCTGGACTGCTTAAATGGTTCTTGCATAAATTGGTATCAGCATACACAACTATCAGCAGGCTCATAGAGAAAATTATCATAACAGGTCATGACTTGCACTATTACATGCAAGTTATATATCAGTAACTCCATGTCTACCATACTATAACCCAACAGAATTGTATTAAGCCATAATACTAAGTGAAAGCTATCGTTGACATCTCTATCAGGAAATGGAACTCCAGATCTCGTGGCTTGGAAATCTTAAGAATTTCCTGTGCAGGAAACTCAAATTCAGATACCAGGCCATTCAGATTTTCAAAAAGAAAAATGGTCCAGGAATGTTTAAGTAGAACGAAAATACGAAGTCCATCATTTCATTTCCATGATCTGCGTGACAAACTCAGATGTTGTACGAAGACAGTAAAAAATGTGGAACCCTCAAAGGTCCTCGCAAGATGAACTTGCTTCTTCAATTATGCGACCGTTGACCTTAACTGTAATTTTTCTGACAACTTGCAATTCATATAATGAGCAAAACAATCAAAGCATAATATGAATTGTAGGTTGCAGAGCTTAATCTTGAAGTAAATCAACATAGTATGAATAATAAGATACACTGATTTAATCTCTGCATTGAATGTGAAGGGACACAAGCTCTCCCTAGAATACGTCTTAGAAGAGTTACATTAAGAGAACATAATACAATGCCCAGCAGGGACAAGAAATCTAGGAAATAAAACAAACAGGCGCTAATCCTCAGAAGCAACCCTTCGTATGCTGCTTAGTATAGATTTCTTTGAAAAAAATCCGTACTTGGAATATCCATGCCCTGCCAACGTACCTGCCCTCGTCGAAATAGAGGAATATTTTACAGCTGACCAGACTAAAATGTTAGAAGAGCATGGCTGACATTTTGACCATTCACTATGGATGGTTAAGAAAAACCCTCTTTTTAACACGTCATCATAACACCAATGGGTGGAGATCTGTCCAAACTCAGCAGGCCTTTCTTTTATCAACTTTAAGGTGAATATTGAACCATTTTTTTTTAGACCTGTCCCTGTTAGCTTGCTTTGATTCTCTGCTGTGAACGCCAGCATCTCCCTTGGCTTCCTTATTTGACCCCCTGCCTTTGCTACCACTGAAGGTCCTCTTCAGTGTTGGAATTGAAGTATACGAGGCATGGATAGCTTCCCTCGTCTTGAGAAGTCCATCTATCTGCTTGCATCGAAAGGAAATAAAACTTAGCTGCCCTTGGATAAAAATAAGGTTCTAAGTTCTAATAAAAATATCATCCAGAAAAATCCACAAATATAACTTACTACCTGTGCTGCATGATGTTCATCGTTAACTATATGAAGACTGCAAACGTTACTAATACAAAGTTACATATAGAGCACTCTCCTCACTAGCAGATGTACAAATACTATAATTGCAGGCAAATGGAAATGGCTAGGGTTCACAGAGGTGGCAGACAGACTTTGGGCGTGATCACCCATGGATCTAGCTGTTTCATCTGCATTCTGCTTCTGTAGATTTTGTGCACATCCTGCTGTTTAGTGGGTCTCCCTTGTGAAGGAACATGTGTCGCAACCTGATAGAGCACTCTCCTCACTACCAGATGTACAAATACTATAATTGCAGGCAAATGGAAATGGCTAGGGGTTAACAGAGGTGGCAGGCAGACTTTGGGCATGATCACCCATGGATCTAGCTGTTTCATCTGCATTCTGCTTCTGTAGATTTTGTGCGCATGCTGCTGTTTAGTGGGTCTCCTTTGTGAAGGAACATGTGTCGCAACCTGATTTTCTCTACTATCCACAGCTGTTCACCAAAGGGTTTCTTATAATGGTTATTGACTTCCTCTTTCTGCTGCTGGGCACTAGAGGCATCAACAGCCATGACACATGACAGATAAAAATGGAGTTTCACCTTCCATGTTTTCCATTGGGAGTCTGCCTTGGCTATTCATAGAGGGTCAAAACTTGCCATCTCTAAAAAAAATGGGGTGTTCAACTGTCAGAAACAATGAATATCATTCACCAATTTCAATCATCATATGCTGTTAGAACATGTTACACACACTGCACAAAAAAGCTTTGATGTGCCAGTTTATGGATATGCGGCCTTCAACAGAAACAATAGCGAAGTGGATAAAGCAGAACTTCAAAGTTCGGAATGGTGTGGCTATCAGAAAATTTCCATGCAGTTGTTTCTTGATGCTTTTTTGGGACCCAGAGGAAGGTGTGGGGTATTTGAAGGGAATTCCTTGAATGATGGAAAGAGCCATCGTCTATGAAGCACTCACTAGACAGTATGGCTCAACCCCTCTCAAAGGCTCTCCTTCATCCTGGGAATGGGTAAGACTTCTAGCTCGTCCTTGCAATTCTGACACACTTCAGTATTTGAACAAGTGAAGAATACCACGTGCACCTTTCATATGGCCTAGGAAGATGCCACAGAAATCGCAATCTTAACTATGACCAGACTCAAGAATCTGGATTATCTCTGGGAGCAATCTCTCAACTACAAGAACATTCCATTCAAGTGGATAGAAACTATTTCAAGCATGGGCACCTTACTTGTTTGTGCACCATACTCCAAGAGTTAGCAAGCTCAGAAAACTTCAGAGAAACCACATCCTAAAACCCTAATTCTGGGCCAAAAGGCATGCTAGTCGGGAAACCAGAAGTGGAAGTGATGTCCAAAAAATCATTCAACTCCCATAAAAAGGACAGTCCAGAGGTCTTGTGCAGCTGACTTCAATCCATTTCAAGCTCTAATCAATGCTGAGCAAGAAGCTGAGTCACAGGACTAGTTAAAGATGCATCGGTAAAGAGACTCTTTCGTATTTGACTCTTGAGTGACAGACTCGTGTATTAACAATTATTGAAATATATAGAAAGTTTTTTTAACAATCAAAGAACAGTTCTATGAATATAATAATCAACATCTGCACCACAGCTCATATTAACATGAGATACTAGTATATAACAACAATCACTCCAGTGTAAAAGCTCTGCGGATGAACTTACAACTTGCATTTCTTCGGAATATCTAGCAGTCATTTCCGTAAACTGAGCTAAAACCTGTCAGAAGTAAACGACACAGCAGATTTATTCAGTAAAGATTTCCTTAGGTCCAATGATTAGTTAGGCAACAAATTTGCCCCTTCATGACCAAATGTAAATACTCACCTCCCTATATTCAGATTCAAATTTTGAAAGCTCAATACGTTTAGTTAAAATTTGAGCCTCCACATCACGGAGTTTCTCTTTTGCTTCAGGAAAGGGTCCAGCACAAACAGCTTCTATAGTATAACTTGCACTCTTGAAGAAGTTATCACCTTGAAAAGGAAAAAATACAGCAATTAATATAAAATTACAGCAAAATTGTCTGAGCTTTACATGTATTAACAATTAGGAAATAATAACTTCTTGATAATTCCTTTCAACAGGTAGATAATAAAAGCTCTCTTAATCTCTGTTCCATCTTAATACACAAGTGCAATAGTGGAAATCAGCTCAGAATGGAGTACTGCATTTCAACATATATAAGGTTTCTGACCATATACAGCAAAGACATGTGTGCCAGCCTTTAGCTCAGACAATTCACATGGCTGAAAACCATCAAGCTTCTTAAAAAATGCAGCATCTGGATCCTTGGAAATTGCCATCTGAAGTATAAAAGATATGAAATGAGAGAGAAGAATTGTTTAAGAGCATAAACGAATTCAAAAGGCATACACAAACTACAAGTAACGTAGATGCTCTTGAGTCTTAAGAAGGAAGACCTGGAGGAAAAAGGCAAGTTAAAATCAGCATTAATAATAAAAAAATCTCATGTCTTAATCTTACTGTGTTTGCAGTATTGTCTAGATGATAAACTTGGAAGCGTAGGAAGTACATCCCAGCTGACGTAACTTTTCCCGTCTTTGTACTGTCTTCCTGCATAGATTATGTTTAAGTGTGTTAATGCAGTTCTGTATGAGCTAGAAACTAGCATGGATATGCAAATTAATAAAACTTGATATGAAAATAGATATGATTGGCACAGAACTGTTAATGTGAATGATAATTTGTACAAATTATTACATGTAGCAACCTCAACATTGCGAACATAATTGAAGCAAACACTCAAGTACCGTCTAAATTCTCAAGTCAAAGAAATTGTTTGACACTGCACCAGATGAGCTGTAAAACAGCGTAAAAAAAGTATCTCAAAAAGATCCATAGAATAAACTTGCCAACACTCCCCAAACAAATAGTAGATAGGCTAAACCATATAACCACCTATGACATAAGTTTGACGCTCAAGGGAAAACATGGTTTAGAAATTTAGCTGTGTCAACTTTTCATTACTGATGTAAAAGAATACAGACTTTCCCATTACAAGAAATTCTAGAAATTAAAATTGAAAATAATGAATGCAAAACAAAATTGAGAAGTATAAAAGCCCACAATGATAGAATGTCACATCCAAAAAGCTCCAATTCTGTTACACATGGCTGTAGAAATGTGGAGATTACTGCATGTCCTTCTCTGGTACTACTTCCTTACTAATAGCCCTATGGAGAGGCACCACTCAAATTTGCTTCATCAATTGTGATCCCATTTTATTTTAAGATTTTACTTATATTACTCCATAGAACAAATAAGTGCATCATAGATCAGAGTGTTACATCACACAAACAACAGGGCTATTGGAATAATCCCATCCTAAAAAAGCCAAAAAGGCGAGCATATATTCCTGCTCACTAAGAGAAAGGGACTCGACATCATGACAAAATACACCAAGTGTGACTTTCACAAGTAAAGCCGACTAGCCAACTCCTGCTTAGAACTCCTCAAATCCCCTAATCTAGAAGGGAAAGGATCCCCTGAAAAGTAACTTTACATCGATATTTTCAAGGAAAGCCAACAGAGGGTAACCGTACCAAGAGCCACAACGACAACAACAGGAAACCATACTTAGTACCACAAGGATTTGTAACTATCCCTAATCATTCAAGTGCCTCCCAAAATTAAACCTTTCAACAAAAATTGGGCAACAAGGAATAGATACTTAGCAAGTTAGCTTGAAACCATGATCAAAACAAAATTGGCAGCCCAACATCTAAAATAAATATGTTCCACTGTTTCATCCTTACCACACATAACAGAATCAACATCTGCCACACCAATTCTATAAAGCCTATGCCGGACAACTAATCCTTGTTGGCACAAAAGCCACCCCCAAACCTTGTCCTTAAAAGAGGAGTAAGATTTCAGATGCACTGCCACCTCTGACACCAACACATCATGGGGCACTTCACCCTCCACTTTATGTTCACAAGTAACAATGCCAGAGGTGTGCCTCACCATATCATAAAGATCCTTGCTCACATAAATGAAGAAAGGCTTCCCATTCCTCCATTTCCAATCCCTCTAGAATGGTCCCAGCCTATGCAACTACATTTTAAAAAGACAATCAAAACAAACATGTCCAAATAAATGGGCATTTGGGGCTGATTAAGACAACGCTAGTTATGTCATTGATGATGCTCCTAATCCCACAAAACCTTTCAAAAAATAAACCTTTCTTTGCCAATCTTTTGCTAAAAAACCTAACCAACAAACCACCTTATTCACCAAGGACGGTGAGGTCCAAATTGGCTATGACACCGAATCCCAAGCATCTTGGGAACACTCAAACTGCCAAGCTGCCCACGGCCTCTTAAACAAGTTAAACATGGCAATCATGAAGGCTTGATCATTCCCAATTATGTCACACCGTTGAAAAGAACCTTTAATACCCTGACTGCGTTGAGCATGTAGAATTCAATGCTGAAGTAAGACTTGCCAAGAAGCATCCCCTCCATTATGCACACCACCCATTTCCCTGGAAAAACCTCCCCTTGCGCTCTTATGTCGGGGGATCCTCAAACCCAATTGTTAATGTGTAAACATCCCATGCCAACAAGAGGACCTCTTTTGCGACCACCCATGGCTTTCCCCAAATAAAACTAATGAAAATGAGCTCAAACCGTACATATGCTGCTAGAGAAGGAAACAAACAACAGGGAAAATAGATGTGGCCAACCACCAAAATCCTAGCAACCACTATTACCTTCCCAGTAGGAGGAAGATCAAGGTCATTTCAAGCTTGAAAATTCTTTTCAAACTTGGCCATGATCCACTACACTAGTCTACAAGAGAAATCTGCACACCAAAGGGGATTCCCAAGTTTCAAATGATCTGGCCAAGTTTAATAAGCTTCCCCTTATGATTCACCCTTTTAGGGATCATCTTGACAATTTACATATGATTCGGCTCTATTGCCTTAATTGTGAACCTTTTTCTCATGCGAAGTATTACCTCCATATTAATGACATATCAAACAACTTGAACAGCACAGCCATCCCATACTTTCTATCTTATTGCATGTCTCATTGTTCGCTCATCAATGAGAAGAATATCCATAGACACAAAGGATGTTTTCCACTCTCTTGTGCATTATCCTATACTTCAAATGAGTACAAGCCCTTTATCTTACCTATTCTACTGTCAAAAAGCACTGTCTGTATAAATTGTAGAATCAAAAATAAATTGTAGGATGCATGGTAGGTAGGGGAAAGAAGTGCCATAAATGGCTAGAACTTAGAATTGTCTCCATATGTTTTTATGACATTAAAATTGACAAGAATTATCCAATGTTGTACCCTCATCCTTAAAAAAATTCTTAACAGATGCCAAATAGATACATTTCACATCTTAACCACAACCACAACATTTTTTTAGTTTTACATGGAAAAGTCAAAAAGTGCATTGCCTTTGATCTCTCACAGTGAATTAAGTAGATACAAAACATGAATCTTTACATGGAAACTTGAAGAAATATTGACTGATTTGCCTTTCTTATTGCATTTTTTCAAAGTGGTCATGAGTTCCATGCACCGATGATTCGAAGTTGATGTCTGTATAAGAAATAAGGAATAATCACCCAAGAAACTTGAAGAAATATTGACTGATTTGCCTTTCTTATTGCTTTTTGTCAAAGTGGGCATGAGTTCCATGCACTGATGATTCGAAGTTCATGTCTGTATAAGAAATAAGGAATAATCATACTTAATAACTGATTTGCCTTTCTTATTGCATTTTGTCAAAGTGGGCATGAGTTCCATGCACCAATGATTCGAAGTTCATGTCTGTATAAGAAATAAGGAATAATCATACTTAATATTGGGAGGTTAACAAAACAGTTGAGCAATGTGGCCAGTCAGTTTCCCTCCATTTTTATATAAATATGACTCAAACCATAATGAAAGGGTGCAAGGTTTGCCCAGTGATAGCCCCCAAAAATCAGTGCAGATTTTTAATTTCCAGCTATTGATCTGCATCACATCTCCAATTTGTATGTGCTGTGTGAATGTTAAGTTTTGCCTCTCATCCCTTATATTGTAACACTTGTCAATTTCAGTTGAGCAACTTGCCTCCGAAATTCTGAAGCTATACATGCACAACTTTATGATCATGGTATCTACAATTCCATATATCATAATGAAACAGTAAACTTTATTTCAACTGTCAAGGAAAGCTATACATAGATTCCATTCGTTGCAGTTGGTCCTCCTCCTGTGTTTGGCAATCTGTTGTAGTGAAGTGCTACAGCTTTCCAGTGTTTAGATTCTCCTGATGGCTCTTGCCATGTCATCAGATCTATAGTATTCAAAGTCTACAGAAAAATTTCATTTCTATAATAATATCCAACAGTAGGCCAATCAAACTGTTCCAAGTCAGTCAATACTCCATAGCTATCTACACAAACAATGCTTAAATGTCCATTGCATAGCAAATGTCACTGGTAGATTCCTTGAAAATTCAGTCTCTCCAATCAGCATTCTCAAACCTCTCAGACCATCTTTGCACAATAGAGAAAATTGCTTTTCCTCTTTTCCCAACATTTTTCTGTTGTAACTTGTACGGGTTTGAACTTTGATATATTAAAAACAGCTCAAGAGTCAAGAGAAACCAGAGCAACCAGCCGATTTCATCAAAGTGATAGAAAAAGTGATCTTCACAGACGGAATATGAAAGGCATAATGTGATAAAAAATATAAGAGTGAAAGTCCCAACCTAATGTTTAAATTCCTCCTCTTTTACAAAGATTTCAATATTATTTGATCCCATGTGGGCCCACAACACATCTTTCATATATAGAATAATGTTACACAATTTCACTTTGGTCCTTGAAACAAAGACTTTCCTCAATTTGTAAATTCCATGGAACAGTGTAATAAAAATGGTGCTTATCTAATTAGCAGACAATATAATCCTTACTGTTATAACCTAGCATGCATACTTGCATAAGCTATTAATCACACTTGATGTATGCCTTCCTATCACCTTCCTACCGATGCAAAGAACTAAAATATTCCTCTATACAACATTGTTAATTGCATTTGGCACATGCTTTCTTATCTCCTTCATATGAATTGCAAAACCCAAAAATTCTTTTGCACAACATTGTTGACAGACCTCTTTTTCCCGGTGTTGGCAGCTATCATGCTTGTATCACTTTCCCAGACCAAATGTCACATGGATAGACAAGCAGGTGTCCATTTCAAAAACTCCACAATAAAACTTACAAGGAATGTATTGAACTCTATAAAAAGGGTAACTAGAGGAGAAAAAAAAAGAACAATGTTGCCAGGCAAAGGAAACAACAGTCTCATTCCAATATACAGAAAATGAAATGAATTTACATTAATGTACAAATGACCAAAATGGGCTAATGGGACTTGAAAGTACAGAGAGCAATAATATCAAAGAGTGCATGGAGCATCTTGTCCGTGAAAGGAGGGGGACAAACACAAATGACATAGAAACCAAATAAAAGTGGGGTTGTACCCAGATTGGCTAAACTTTCAACAATGAAGCAAAGTACACCCCTGGAAATTGTTAAATTTCAGATTATGGTAATCAGATTCTGTGCTCACAATTTAAACCCTAAGATCTATGAAGCTTAAAACCTAAAAAAACAATCAAAACAATAAATTCTGAATGTTGTAAACTACCAACACATCCCTGAATTATGAACAGAAAGTACACAAATCTGAACTCTCATACATGCATCTGTATTTTATTGACTGGAAGAAATACACGGCTCTAGCTCAAAGCCCTCACTTCTGATCACTCTTCCCAAAAGCCTGGGTTCTACCCCATGAACCAGTGGTACGATGATGACTACAAGCACCTCCTCACCCAACTTCGTCATGCCTTCAACCATGGTCACCCCTCCAACCCAGCTCTCAAAGCTTCCTACAGTCATCTCCTTCGCCACAAAAAATGTTTCTTCATCTCTCATAGGCAACGAGAGCTGACTACTTCCCTTATTCATTCCCCCAAACATTCCACCACTCCTATCTCCCGCCTGATCTTGATCCAAAAGCCATGTTCTCCCACATCTCTTCCCTCTATGACATCCTGGAGCAGCCCCTTATTGCCTTCAACCATGGTCACCCCTCCTACCCAGCTCCCAAAGCTTCTGACCGTCGTCTCCTTCACCACAAAAAACCTCTCTTCATCTCTCGTATCTCTTCATCTCTCGTAGGCGACGAGAGCTTAGTACTTCCCTTATTCATTCCCCCAAACATTTCTAGTGTGCTACCTTCCCCCACCACTCCCATCTCTCGCCTAATCTTGATCCAAAAGCCATGTTCTCCCACATCTCTTCCCTTTATGACATCTCGGGGCAGCCCCTTATCTAGGTTACCTCTCCCCCCCTCCTCCTGTTACTTATTCACTCCCCATGATGTCTGGGAAGTTGTTTGGGCCATGAGTTCTAGTTGAGCAGTCGGTGAGGAAGGGTTCCAAGTTGAACTCTTCAACATGGCCTTCGAGCACTTGATTGTCACTTGGTCGATCTGTTTAACCACCTGGTTTGCACTGGCTCCCTAGAACCGTGGACACATCATATTATTCACTCGATCCATAAATCGAGCCCTATTACCGATCCCAATAACTAAAAAATGATCACGGTTGGCCACACTTTCTCCAAGCTATATGCTATAGGGTTCCAAGTTGAACTCTTCAAACATGGCCTTCGAGCACTTGATTGTCACTTGTCAATCTGTTTAACCACCTGGTTTGCACTGGCTCCCTAGAACCATGGACGCATCATATTATTCACTCGATCCATAAATCGAGCCCTAATACCGATCCCAATAACTACAAAATGATCACGGTTGGCCACACTTTCTCCAAGCTATATGCTATAGTCCTCCATATGCAACTCTTTGGGGGTCACAGAGGAGACAGGTCAGAGCTAGAGGACAGGCAGGCTTCAAACCAACACACCAAATCATTGATCACATTCTTACGCTCTAGACCATCACTGAGGAGGCACATCACTGCTCTTCAAAAGTTTACTGTTGCTTTGTAGACTTTTGGAAGGCATTTGACTCTATCGCCAGAGTGGCATTATTTCAACGGCTCCAAGACATTGGCATTTCCGAGACTATTCTGATTATGTCCTTACTGTCTTTCTCTTATCCTCTTCCTCCCTTTTCCTTCCTTTCCCTTCCTCCTCCTTTCTTCTCCTTTCTCCTCCTCCTTCCAGCTTCCTCTTCCTCTTCTCCTCCTCTCTGTTACCGGGCAAATTCCCAGTAAGCAAAAATCAGAATAGTGACCCAATGTCACCTCGGTCACCGTTCTAACTTCTTCAGAAGTCGAAACCTCCAAGGAGAAGTATCCTTATGGAATCCTGTAGAACACTAAGACAACCACAAAATATATTCTCTATGCAATCTTATAGTTAGACCAATGCCTAATGGAGTCAAGTGCATTCAACTTCAACCAATAATGCTTAGTTCATTCAATGAAATATAAGAACGTGTACACAAGTATAATAATCAATATTGGATCAAAAGACTATATTGTCAATAAACCTCAACCATTAATCAAATACACCTTGAGTTGTAGTTTCAATATCATTCACTAGTCAGGTATAGGCTTGTAGCATGATAATTCATAACCAAATAGTAAATATGTAAAGAAACTAAGTCATGAAATGTAAATGATCATTTATCATGTAAACAACAAGTATCAACCATTAACCAAGTGCATATTAAGTGTGTTTCCAATGTCTATACTTAATTATAGCAGCAGTAGATACAAGAGTAAATAATGCAAATGATGTAAATACTAGTCATTCAATGAGATAACAAGATAAATATTCAATGTAGCAATGAGATATCAGTTTTATTCATCAATTACGTACATGCAAGGTATAAACCAGCTGTAAGTATAGTAAAGCACGTACTTATAAGACTGTGGCAAAAGTACCCAATGTAATTTCTAACACAACATTCCAGATCCGCAATTTTGCATACAGTATGACAGGGATAAACTTCAGATCTGTTTTCTTACTACTTCAGCAAAAGTATCACTTTATTACCTTCATATTTGTGTGTGAAAAAAGGTGCTTAAAAGGTATACAACTCAGTTTATCATAAGGAGTCTCATCAATATCTAGCATTCAACAATGAAATCTCAAGATCAGTAGCAATAATAGCCACATATATCAGTCTAAAATCAGACTTATTTATCTCAACATTTATAAATAATAATATCATTCTAACTTTTTAATTTGAATTTCTGTTTTTGTTTGTTTTACAGTATGCAGGTGTACAAATAATGGTGAGGACAAGGCACACGAGGGCTGCCCAAAGGGCAGTCCAGTATAAAGGAAGGACTTAGGGTAGGGCTGCAGCAAAAGGAGCAAGGAGAAAAGCTGAAATGAAGGGCTCGGGTGGAGAAGGGATGGTAGGTCAAAGGGGGCCCGAGTGGTAGGGAGGAAGAATGGGAGGTGGGAAAGGCCACGGGTATGGAAGAAAGGGGCAGCAATCGAAGGAAAGGGGAGCTGCAAATGAAGGAAATGGAAGTGGATGGAAGGTGTGGGCTGCGATAGGCCAGCAGGAGGAGGGAGAGGCCGGAAGGGAGCAGCTAGGAGGGAGGCCAAGGGATTAGGAGATGAGGAACGGGATAGGCCGTGGAAAAAGGGATGAGAAGGGAGATGAAGAGAGGAAGGAGGGTTGCGAGGGGACCAAAGATGAGAGCCGAGGGTGTTAGGGACACAAAGGAGGGGGTTGATTTCCATGGAAGGTAGAGCGAAGATTTTGAAGGAGGCTAGGGTTAGGTCATAGGTGAACCTAGGGCAGCAAATCACTGCAGCTAGGGTTTATGCAGTCAATTAGGGTTTGAATTTAGGTTTTTTAACAATAAAAAAATGACTACTAAGAAAAATAAAAGTAAAAGACTAACTAGCAATTAACCTAGGCTAAGGAAAATATTTACAATACTTACAACTCAGAAATTAGGTTTGGATGTAGAGATGAACAACTAGGGTTTCAAAGGACAACTATTCACCAAACCTAGGGCATCAATGAGAGGAGCAACTCTCCTTGAGATGGTACTTGGCAAGCTTAGCAAACTAGGGCTTACCACAACAATCTCTAGGATTCGCAGAGGGAGCCTAGCTTAGCAAGACTTAAAGACCTAACGCTCAAGCTTGAATGCTATGGTGACCAATGACAAAAATAAAATGCAAATCAAGACAAAATGAAGCAACAATGGCTTCCATTCAACCCTAACAAGCATCACTTTCATACAAATTGACAAACAGACATCAAACTAAAAGTATAGATAGCTCCAAGTGCATGTGTTAAGAAAACAACTCTAGCATCACCTTAGCAATGGCATGAACAATAGTAAAACTTCCAAGAAATGCTTCAAACTTTCAAAATAACCTTCATGAAGGAGTGCATCCCTTCAAAAATCCCTAGTTACAGTAAATAGATGACATGATGATCTTATCCCAAGAGTTGATGATCTAAAAATGAAGTGAGGAGATTGAATTTATATGATCTCACACTCACTTTTACATCAAATAAGGTCAATTTAATATTAAAAATGTCAACTTAAAATTAAAACAAAAATAATATAAAATAATGATAAGAGTGGGTAAATTGGGGTGTTTTCCCCAGATTTGACCCAAACATGAGCAAAATCGTTGAACAAGGCCAAATTTGACCAAATTGAAGGCCAGACTGCGTAGGGGGGGGTCGTCATGCCCCAACTAACCCCAACAGTGATGAAAAACCCTCAACGCCACCCCCCCCCCTTATCAAGCATTGCAATTTGCCCAAGAATATGACGTCAGCCTTTGAAGGAGGGCCCAGAGAGAGGGCGCTAGTGGACTGGAGGGCCAGGAGGGTGTTGGAGGTGCTCTGAAGGGTAAGCAAGCGTCTTAGTGCTGAAGAAACTGCAGCTGGAGTGATAAAACAAGGTCGGGGTCATGTGACCCAGTGACCCACCCCTGGAAGCCCCAGACACCGACCTCAAGGTTTCAAACCCTTTCATGAGGCAGTCAGCAATGCCATTAAGCCATAGTACTTTCAAAGGAGAAACCAGAGGGTCTGGCCATAACCCCACCTCAGAATAAGCTAGCTAAAAACCCCTCCTGGTCAAAAAAAAGACACCCTCTCCTTGGGGCACCTCTGCAGGGACGCTGGTGCTGGTACCATCGTAACACTCTCCATCGCTTTTTCCCTTCTCTTATCGAGCTCGCCCTTCCTCTACTTCGTTGTGTTCCCTTCTTCTTCATCTCCTTCTTTTCCTTCCTCTCCCTTCTTCACCTTACATCTCCCTCCACTTTCCTTCTTTCTCCTCCATCCTACCTCCCTTTCATCTCACCTTTTTCTCCTCCTTTAACCCCTCATCATTTGCGACCTGCTAAAAATGGCCTTTGGCCAGCCCTAAAATAGACCTCAGTCTGCCCTTTTTGAGGCTCAGTCTGCCCTTTTTGAGGCTCAGTCTGCCCTTTTTGAGGCTCGGCCTCCCTTCTTTAGGGCCCCCTTTCCCTCGACCATCACCCAAGAAGTCTCAGCCTCTGTTTTGAGACATTTTCAAGGGTTGCAACATCCTGTGAAGTGAGGTCTTTTCTGCTGCTAAGACAGCAGACTTTCTTCATCAGAGAGACTCTCTTGCCATACCTGGATACCTACACAAAACACCTAAAAGGTTAGCCCTCAATACATTAACATTCTACATTAAAGGATGCCTATTCAAGGTCTGAAAATTACCTCAACAGAGGTCTGAAAACCATTCTATTACAGTCTGCAATATTTGTTTACTTATATGAATAAACCAACTAAAGTTTGGAGATTACATTGCATACATCATTTACAATTAGTGTTGTCACAAATTGATATCGAAGGGAGGTATCCTACTGCTGTTAATAGTAAATACTACTGAGATTACATCCTGATATAATTCTGATAAATTTGCAATTTAATACGTAAACGTTAGTGGTGAGTCTTGCTCAAAGTACAAGCATTATTACTCATTTACTCTTATCCCTTTTTATTGCTTTGTAACTATTACAAGTTGATGTTGGCAACGTTGTCTTAGGTGGTTAAGTGATAACGCCTATCTTGGAACATTTGTTACACATATTACATTAAGTTTATTGCTATTATACACAAGTGCTTGTATTGTTATCATCATACTCTATTGGATGTGATACTGTTCATATCAGTCCTCTAATTGCTATTGGTGATTATATTTCCTTGTCATTGAATGACTTGCATCACATGGTGGATGTTAATCATTGATATGCTAATTTGCCATTGATTACTCTTGCTGCAATGTTGACTTGGTATATTGGTCATCTACATAGTGCATGATTACATAGTATGTCTTCTTCATTCGCATAACATATTGGTTAAGGCACTGGTCACTGACTTGTTGTTGAAAAGACATAGCATTTTAAGTGTTTTTGTAGATCACAAAAGGGCTATCCCCTTGGAGGTTCCAACTCTCCTAAGAAGTTGGATAAGTGGCTAAGGTGACAGTGGTCACTTGTTCCATATTTGTTCATCGCATGCTAGCCCTGCTAGTTCATCCGGTAACACCTACCAAGCAGGAGTTGAATAGAATCACTAGAGGTGACATTGACAGATAGTTTGTGCAAGTTACTTGGATCAACCCTTACGGGGGGTTACATCCCAAGATCGTCTTCTACGGTACACACTTCTTGGATCTGAGGGACGGTCTCATTGTTCAACTCCCTTACACATTTCACCATTGGGCACATGCTCTTCGTATTCCTTTAGGCCAATTCACAGTGGGCCCTCATCATCTCCAGGTAGAGATAGATCATCATCTCAATTGGTCAAACAGTATGTGCTAGGTATGTTACCTTCGAGAGGTTGAGACCAAGGAGCACTTCACCTTTTGGTGTCCTACTTACTACGAGATTCGTTGGCGGTTTCATTGTCTTTTCAAGGACCTTCTTAAAGAGCTTCAGACTTTGACCAGATTCTTCAAACTAAGTCACCGGGTTCAGCGATTTTCCGCCTTGAAAATCGAAATTCCGTGATTTTTTGAGATAGCCGAACTTAGTCGATAAAATTCGGCGATTTTTAACACGATTTCTTTTTTTTGTTTTCGGCGAATCTCAAGGCGAATTAAATCACCTGAAAATCGAGGCAAGTTTTAAAAAATCGACAAAAAATCGTTTAGAATCATTTTCCCCCTTTTTGGGGCCACGGGTAAGCCCTACTCTTTCTACCTTAGCGCGCAAAGACACCTCAAATCGTTTGTCGCTGCCGAAGACTCCTCACTATTCGTTCCAGCGGTGATTCTCAGTATGTGAAGTGTGCCCGTGTCATTCCGTCCGACGTTAGTTGTTGTTGACAGAGCGCCGATTCACAGAGTGCAGACTCCCAACTACTGCAACTTGCAACTTTGCAAGTGCAGACACCCGACAAGTCTCCAGCGGCGCTGTAGCTTATCCGTGACTGCAGTGAGCGGTTAAGTGGAAGCTTATCCGTGGACCGTGAATGCAATAAGTGTGAGTTGTGACTATTGTGTGAGTGGCAAGTGCAATGGCCACTCTAAGCAGTATCCCGCGGGCCTAGGCTTGACTCTCGGTTGGCAGTGGCGACTTCAACTTTAAGTTCAAATCAGACTCCAGTTGACTTCAACTTCTAGCTTCTTTTTCGGATGATATTTTGCTAAATAGCAGCTAGCCTAAATATTGATGACGTTTTAATATTATGTTTTATCACTTTATGAACATGTTTTTAAATTTCAAACAAGATGTTGACAAGTGTTTCTGAAATATATGTTTAATTATTCCTATTGCCATATTTTTATTTCTTTGATTCCATGACTATCATGTTCATACTTCATTCAATGTTGATGTGTTCATTATTTTTATGACTCTATGACTATCATGTTCATTGTTGATGTGTCTAGTGTTCATAGTTTAATAAGCATAATGAATTTTATTGAAAATTTTCATATATTTTTTAATTTCCATATTTTTATAGCGATTCGAATTTTATGCCAAATTTTATCACCAAATTTTTAATTGTCGAATTTCAAGGTTGTCGAACTCGAACTCGAACCAGGTAACTTAGTCTTCAAATACCCCGATTAGAGATGTTTGACCTTATACGTGGAGGAGGCCCTCTAACTTCACTCCTTCACCCTCCAGCGACATTCTCCATTGGGACCAATCTCCACTCAAAGTATCACTTCCTTCTTTCTAGTGCTTCCTTCTTTCTAGTGCTTCCTTCTTCTAAGGGCACCGAGAGAAAGACAGATGGTGGCACTGACCATGACCACTCGGTTAGGACACAACAGTCCACCTCCACCTCTACCCAACAGCAATGACAGGGCCAATCTCGACCCCATCCCAACAATCAGACGACCTCAGCCAGGATGCAACAGTAGGTTCCCTCCTCTAGGCAGCGACGCACTACCCATTATAGCTCCTCTTCAAGTTCTTCCTCCAAACAAATTACTCTTTTGAGCTTCCTTCAGTCGGCCTTGGATGGTAGGAGAGATGCTCCCTATGCTTCCAGTGCCCCATGACAGCGACAATTTCACCATTTATATATCACGGCTCTCAAATCCACTACCTTTATACATTTTATGGATTATCTCTCTTCATATCTCTTTGCATATCTCTCTCCTTGGATCTGCTCTCATATTTTGTGGAGTTAGGGTTAGGTTTGAGTTCTACTTTTAGCGTTTTATAGGAGCTACTTTTGGGCTCCCAATTTGTAATGTTATCATGGTACCACGCAGTCCCATCGACCTAGATTTGTGGTCATTTGTTGGACATTAATAAAGTTGTCTTATCTTATCTTATTTATCTGTCACAGTTACGAAAACTGAATAATGCAATCACCCACTCTCCTTTCAAAGATGAAGAAAGCAGTGTTACACGGGGACGTGTTCCCTAGGGTTGGGGGCACGCCCCCCTCGCTCCCCGCGCCCCGGGGACTTGGGGGCTCGTAGCGAAACGTTTCCCCTCGTCCCCAATTTGAAGAAACTTCAGGAAACGCATGGGGGAGCTCGTCCCCTATTTTGAATCGCGCACCGATGAAGTGGGGGGCGCTTAGGCGCTCCTTCCTTACTAGAGTTGTTCAGTAGTAATGGTAATATTAAATTCTTAAAGTAAAAGTGGTATTTTCCTTATCTTTCATTTTCTATTCCTTATCTTTCATTTTCTATCCTTTTACTTAAATTTTTAACATTACCATTAATTGTTTCAGGATGTTTGAGAGTGGTTCCAACCTTATCGGAGTTCATATGCAAAAAGTAGAATTTTAGATCCCATTCATAATTCAACAGACTTAACAGTTTTCAGGATTTCAGGATTGCAACGTTTCCACTGGATTCTATCATGTATGAGGTTAAGGGATTGGCATTTAATCAAGCGCATCAACCTCTCTATGTACCTTGATGTTGGTGGTGTTGATTGTTGAACTTCTCTATCATGACCTTAATCAAAATGTTCCCTTTATTTAAGCAAAAATCACTTATTAAGCATGGGAAAAAAAATTTAATTCTACCTTATTTTAATGCTTGATTTAGGAAGTTTCATGAAAATTGTAGGGCGTTGAGTAATGTCCCTCGAGGATCAACTTCGAAATTCAAGGTAGAGGCAAGGGCTAAGAGCCTAGAGGAGGGGGGCACAGGGTGTTATTGATGAATAGGATCCCATTATAGGATTAATAGTTCACTCCTACATAATTGTATGTTGGACTTGAAAGCCTCAAATAATGTGATTTCCTCTAGAATCATGAAGAAATAGGATCCTCAAGTCACAGTTCCCCATTACAACATCTATGCCATGGATTCACACAATGTTAAAGTGTATTGAATCATTGAAGAATTAGACTGTATTTACAGGGAGCAGCTTAAATTGTATTTACACGCGATGAATTGTTGTTGCTGGTATTTAAAACCTCTATATTTTTATAATTTTTATGACCTTAACGCCCCCCCGTCCCCCCCGAATTTCCCTAAAATTTGGGGGTGGTCTCCAGACGTCCCCAATGTGTGTTTCCCCGCTCCCACGCTCCCGCGTCCCGGAAACTTGGGGGAACATTGGAAGAAAGATGAAGAAGGCAAGGGTTTTACAAATTTAGAAACGCTATATTTAGAGGTAACCCCAAACCCTAATTTTAGTCTAGGATAGTGCACCAAAATAGCTGGAAGAGCTTACTTAGATAGGCACCCAACTGCTGGAGTAATTAGCACATAAAAGCATGTGCAACCTCCTAGGGATCAGTACCCTTCTAGAATAGGAAAACATGTGAAAAGGCAACTATTCTAATTCTGGAAAAAAACAGAACTATTTAAACACAAACATTTCTCTGAAAACAGAAAAGCTAGTCTGGAAAAATAGAAACTGGCTAAGGCTGAAAACAGCCTCAACTTCTTCCTACATCTACTGCACCACATAGAGGCTCCTGTTACAGCTGCTGTGCTCTCATTCTATGCAAAGAACAAGCAGAAGTGCAACATGCTGATAGAAACACAGCTACCAAGCAACACGAAAAATTCTAACATTCCCTCTTTGCAAGGAAGGTGTTCTCCATCAAGCCCAGTGTCTCCCTCAGCATTTCAAACTTTCCCCTTTGCCAGGGGCTTCATCAAAATATGTGCAACCTGTGAATCTGAAGGAACATACTCAAGAACCACTGTGCCCTTATGAACCTTGTCTCTGAAGAAATGGTACCCAATATCTATGTACTTGGGGTGATCATAAAAACTGGATTCTCAGTCTGATACAACTATAATCGTCACAGCATACCACAGTGGGCAAACTCCAACGAATTTCATTTTTTTTTTAGTTTCAATGAATTCAAACCCTATCAATAAAATTCGCCGAATCTTGTGACTTAGCCTGTAACAGGGAAAAGAAAAGGAAATTCAGATCCAAACAACATTTAGAAATTATCATATTTCTTGGATACTGTTAGGAATTAGATCTACCTTTTGCTGCCAGTACAAAGAAAAATTGAAAATCTCTTGTTGCTCATGTTATATAGAAAAAAATAACTTCTTTTGACCATAATTTGACTGAAGCATTCTCTGATTTTTGTAATAGAAGAGAAATTTCTATCTTGCTTCTCTACTAGCTCCTATATGTTTAATTCAGCAGTAGTTATATTGGGATATCACACAACATAAAAATTCCAGAGGTAAGTATTACAGTTCAGTCAGCTGGCTAGCCAGCTCATCTGGCACTTTTTAGGGTGGACTTTCCAGTTGATGCCGGAAGCTTAAGCACAATGCAGATATATTTCACAAATAGAACAAAATACATTGTGCCAAACTTTGAGAAAGAGCGAACAATAACTTCCTTCTAAAATAAATATTGAAGTCTAAAATATATCCCATACCTGTAGAGCAAGGCTTAATCCCCCATTCTCTTCGTGCTCAAAATACAGCAACTGTTTAACAAAAGAATCACATCAGTTCCCTAGACATTTAAATATATTGTGTATAAACCCAATCGATCCAATGATCCAATGCATTTATTAATTTAAATTCACAGATCAACATAATTAAGATATTTTATAATAATGTTCTCACAATTTGAACATTTGCACCCAAGTTTCTTAATTGGCTCTAAGAACATTTTTGATAATTCAATCTATTCATTAAATTTCTTATAGATGGCTTAGAGATTCCATCAGTGTGTATTTTCTACGGATAACTTCTTGTTTAACATTAGTTATACCGTATTATCATTAAAAGCATATGGAATTTATTTTTTTCCTGAGCTAAGATACATTTTGGTTAGAGAAAAACATCCATCTTAACTGCTAATAAGAGAAAATAATTTGAACTGGCAGGTACAAATTTTTGTATTTCATTAATTAAAGGTCCTAAAACTTCAAGCTAATTTCCTAAGATTTTTCTTTCGTGGATAAATGCATATGCAGTTGACTATAGATAATTCTCCTAGCAATCAGAGTTCAACAATCAGAATAGTTTAAAGCTCACAAGTCAATTCAGAAAAAAAAACTTTTCAGGAAAATAGGCAATCATCAAAAAATTTGATTCTCCGAGAAAAAAGAATCAACAAAATTGAGGGATTAAATTGAGATCTTGCTTGGTGGCACTAATAAATTAGATATTTAAATAGATGATGAATCATATGACAAGTTGATCACTTCGGATATAACCAATAATGTCTCAATCAGCTCTGTTAATATTAAACTAATTTGCTGTTCTGGATCAATGGCACAGCTTTATGTCAACCAACTTGGGTTTGCTTCATCAACTTGGACGTTTAGACATTGCCTTCCATAATATATATCATATTATCATTAAGAGTTCAGACTAAAATACCATGTCAACAATTACTTCTAGTCACCTTTTTAGAGATGGCATCACAAAATGACTTGCTTTAGCTTCATATACACCAGTAATCTACCATTTAAGATAGGAGCATGGATATCTTCAATCCTTCTAAATGATCTCAATAATTTTTCCCACCTTTTATCCTTCAAAATATGTATAACATGATGAAAGTAGTCAATTTAATAGTGATGGTCGTTGCAAGTTTGCAACTACCATAGAGGCAGCTCACTGGAAGACAACTTTTAGTAAGATAATACAGAATAGAAATTGCCATCATTCATAAGGATTACTTCACGTGGGGAATCTTTTGCCTCTTCCAAATGATGCATGCATGCATGCAAGAGGATGTTCATATATAGAAAGTAAATGAAGAAAATAGGAAGTATGGCACTCTATAGCTAGGGAGCACTCCATTGTGTCCCTTTCCTTCTCCAGAAGTGTGCTTACAGGCAAAGCACTGTGGGAGTGTCCTCCCAACCAGCCTATCTCTTCTCAATAGTGCATTTCCTATTCCAAAATATCGACATGCTCCCAATTGGATGTTCCCAATATTGTAGCACACAAACAATAGATGCACTCAGCTTTCCAACTGGATGTTGCAGACGCGACGCTGTTGTGTCTTTGTCTACGCAGGCCTCTTAGTCTCTCGATCTGTGTGGATCTACCTCATCTACGTGGATCTACCTCATCTACGAGGGTCACCTAGTCCATTTGGGTTTGAAAGTCTTATGCAGGTCTTCTTGTCTCTAGAGCTGTATGAGTCTACCTCGTCTACAAGGGTCACCTGGTCCATGCAGGTTTACTGGGTATATGCAGGTATCCTAGTCTACAAAGGTATGTGCAAGTGTTTTCCTATTCACATTTGTGGTTCAGGCTATGTTTGTATCACCTTCATCAAGCAAATAGGAAGGCCATTAACTCCAATCCACTTCGTATATTTTTCCTTCACTCTCTTTTCATTTTATAACATTTCATAACTTTTCTAAACTTTGGAATTTCGAAAAAAATTAAATAGACCTAGCTTATTAATTTTTAACCTTTTTGATTTTCTATATATTATAATATCAAATTTAAAATAGAATTGCATTATATTTAATTGCATAGGCGTCTAACTGACTGGTAAATGTAAGCTTATTGTGATTCCCTTGAGAGTTTCATGTTTCACACCAACTGATCTAATGGTACGACAGATAAAAATGTTATTAAGTAATTTCCCTTTTACCAGGCAATATAAAGCCATATTCTATACTATTCTTTAATTTTTGTATACGACATCAACAAATCTGTTGTTGATTCAGATTTCAATTCTTTTCTACTCGTGTCTGCCATTAAAGGTATGTTATAGTTTGATTTCTTAAATCGCCCTCATCAGAACACAATATCTATCCCCAGCATAAATAATTTTACGCTTTAAATAAAACAAGGTTCAAACAAAATGCAGAATTTTTTACAACATCAAATTATATCTGTCTGACTTGATATAGCCATATGTTAGAACCCATAACTGTACATGGTACTAGCAGAACCAACCTTGAATTTGCTTTTATCAGAGGATACCACTCGCACTACTAGACCTGCCTCTGCTTCCCTTTCTGTTATAGCAACAGAGTAGAAATGTGCACACTGTTTCTCAACCTGTAGCAAGGTTGTACTAACCTTCAATATTGCAGTCCAAAGGAAAAATTCCACAAAAAAAATTACACGTAAAACAAGCAAAAAAAGTTAAAACAGAGGAATGAGTTCTCCTCACCCTTCTCTGTACAGGTTGGCCTAAAGGAAGTGGTCTGATTGGAACTGCTCCATTTAAAGCCTCTTCCAAAATAATTGCTGATACTGTTGTCTTGATTGGAACACCAAGCTTGCTTTAAATGTCCAAACATTGATGACTAAATGTCAGGATGACCAAAAATTAACAAATCTCAAAACAATTTCTCAAATTATTGATAAAACATGCTCACCTGAAAAGAGCAGCAAACATAGTATTCACTGCTCCGAGGCTAGACAAATCCAATTCCAATTCTTGATTTTCAGTTTCAATTGCCTATTCCAGTAAAGGCTAAGGTCTCAGTAGTATGGATAAGATTTAATGCATGTAACGAATAACTCAAGATAATTTATACACACAATTATAGACAACCAGCTCAGAAAAAATCTAGTTAGTCCCACTATATAGAGATGCAAAACATATCTAGTTGAGTTCAAAGAAGAAAAACAAAATAATATTAATATATCATCAATTTTAAACTTATAATTTAGATGTTAACAAGAACACTCAAACATCTAAAAATGCATGTAGGCAATTTGTCTCTAATCTGGAATGTTAAAACCAACTGCTCTATTTCTGGCCATGCTTTGTGGGGTAGCTCTCTATCGCCAATAACCATAGTTATACCTGAAAACCAGATGCATCATACTGACGGCGCTTTACTGAATCCGACAGAATACCATAAGAATAAGTTATTTCATTGAACCGTTCAGCTGCTTCAGGGTTGTTGGCATTCTTATCTGGATGATACCTGCAAAACATTATGATTTCTGTAACTGGATCATGTTAATTTAAAGAAATTGATATTATTAGGCCAGTGCATCACAGTTTGTCATATGACTTTCCAACTCTCCAATTATTTGGCATCCCAGATGAAACTCCATAAAATATAGATTTCTGACCTAGTGCTCATCATCATACAAGTTTACATAGTGTCCCATAAGATCTGATAGCAAATCATTGTGGTATGGGCGGAAATCAAAACTGTTGCCAAAACTAAATGTTCTTGCAATACTCAGATTTTATTCCTTGTACCTGCACATTTTTTTGTTTCCTGTTTCTTCTCATTTTTATCACCATGCACAAGCACGAAATAGCTCAGATATGCTCATCAGCCCCATCCCAACCAAACTCAAGCACAAACCTGGTAAATATAAAATACCTCAAACAGTAATACAAGAAATCATGTTCATAACTTATCATATTTAAAATGACACTTGGTGAAATTGGTATCCAAATTCACATAAAGGTTTGCTGCAATTTAATCACTACATAAAGAAAAAACAGTTATCCAATATCTTGAACATGACATTCACCATTTGACTCTTGACAATGATTAGCTAACCAATAGAATATGTTTTATGTCAAATGACAGGAAAATTAATCTCTTTTGCTATATTTCAGACCACTTTGGGATGAAGGTTAGGGGATACCCCCCAGATTTCAGGGGACAAAAGCCTTGAAAGTATTTTATAAGGACAAATTTTAACAATTTATATCCAATATGAAACTCAAATAGCTTAGGCTTTGAGGAATTGAATCAGCTCAGAGATTTGGCATCGATACTTTTTTCATCAAGATTGACTTCTTTAAAGCATATGATCAAGTGTAATGGCCCTTTATTCCGGCAATGCTCAGAACCTTGGGCTTTGGGAGTTTCTTCATGAGGGCTATTGAGACCTTATTTGCAAAAACGTTGGCCTCTCTTTCCATTAATCAAAGAAGTCAACATAGGTGGGCTTGTTTAGGTTTATCCGGAAGTATGGCCCATGGCTCTTGCCCTATATATTATAGTGACTTGGGCTACTTCATTTATAATACAGTTGGCCAAGGTCCGATTAAAGGCATTCCCCTAGCTAAGCCAAGGGGTAATGAGTATTTTGCCAATGACTCTTTTTTAGCTATCCTGGAATATAGAAACTCGTTGGAAAACACTATACAATGGTTGGAGATATTCTGTTATGCCTCTGGTTGTAAATTCCAGTGGGCTAAGATTTAGTATTATAGCCAATGCTTGTTGGATTTTGTGCAACTTTGGAAGATATTATTATTGTACTTTCATAGTACTTAATTGTAACTCCTAAGGGAGATAAACTTAATGTAATTACCTATGTAAACACATGAAAGAAACAATGTAAACCTTGGGGTGAAAAGAAGCAAAAGAAAATATTAAAAATTAAATTCTTAATTGCCCCCAAGTGAAGTCGGCCCAGATAGGGATTTTTCATGTTTGCACTTGTATAAATAGAGGTAAAGTGCACCTCATTATTCACTCACTCATTCAAGTGAAGTTCGCATCACCCAGAGAGAGAGAAGTTCGCACTTGCTGGAGAAGGAAGTTGTTTTGGGATTTCTACTTGTGGAAAGCATTTCCACCTTTTCTCTTTTTATCTTTGTACTCTGATCTCGGGATTATCATCTCTATACGAAGGTTGCTGGGTTTCCCAGGTTAAACTATGTGTTATTGTTCTGTGCTTTGTCTTTCTTCTAGTGATCCTGTTCATGCAATTGAAATATTATGCTATGAATGTATGAAATTTAACAATGCTTAGCTAATCGGAAAGGCACGGCTAGCTGTGGATCCAACCAAGCCAAATATTCAGGTTTCTTGGTATCCCCTTCACCTTCCAAGCTTCCACTAAAGAACTCTGGGAGGTTGTTATTCAAAGAGTTAAGAAAAAGATTGAATAGTTAACCAACCATGGCTCCAACAACCATATTTCATATTTGTTCTGAGGTCCTTGCAATTACCATATTCAATACTACTCCTTATCAGGTGCCTTCACCGAGTGCATACCAAAGGCTTGAAAAAGCCTTGAGAAGCTTTTTATGGGTCAACAATTCATGTGGCGAGGGATTTCAAAGAGTTAATTGGGAGTTTTGTTGCAACCCCCAAGACTGGGGTATGTGGATCATTACAACCTTGCATTCAAGCCCAGGCACTCTGCCAAATGAGTGCTCTGAAGAAATTGCATTTTCTTATGTGCCCCATTGGAGAAAGGTCATGGTCGAGAAAGTGGTGGAGAAAAGAATATGGAAGGCTTGGGAAGCCATGAAACTTTTTCTCAGTTACAAACGGCAAGCCCTCCTGTTTGGGCTTTCTTTTAATGAGCAATCTATTTGGTGGTCCCTTATTTTGAAACGTGAAGGCAAAGTTCTAGCCAAGAACACATGATTCTTGACCCTCAAATTTTTAGTGTTCCACGGGGACTCGCCCCCCAAGGTCGGGAGCTCGCCCCCCTCGCTCCCCACGCCCCAGGGGCTTGGAGGCTTCCTCCGAAACGTTTCTGTGCGTCCCCAAAAAGACAAAACTCACCGAAACGCATAGGGGAGCGCGCCCCTTCCTGCTGAAGCTCGCTCCGAAGTTGGGGGATGCGTAGGCACTCCTTCCCGCACTTGGGGGGCTTCTAGACGCCCCCGCGATTTTACCTAAGTGGATTAAAAAAATGAAATTAAAAAAAAAAACACTAAAAGTTAAACCTAAACCTACGGCTTACCTTTGGCTTTCATTCCTTCCATTTCGTTGTCCGGCGACCCGCTGAAGACTGTCGCGAGCTCGCCTTCCCGCCGGGCTGTGGATTAGTGAAGTTCGTTGGATTTGTGAACACCGTCACCGTGTTGATTGTTAGACAGAGGCCGTGTTGAGTGTTGGACAGAGCCCACGTCTTATTAGCAGAGGAATCCCGCATTTTTTATCTGAGGAGAGCCCACATTTTGCAGAGGAGAGCCGTCGTTTTTTAGCAGAGATCCTGTGTTTTTTTAGCAGAGGAGAGCCCGCAGTTTTGGGCAACGGGCAGCCCACATTTATGAGCAGAGGACTCGAGGAGAGCCCGCGGTTGAAGACTGCAAGTGCAAACAGGAAACAGGAAACCCCACTGCTGAGAGACAGCCCACGATTGATGTTGAGGACCGATGTAAGTTTTTTTTTTTTTAATTTAATTTTAACTGTTTATTACAGTTTGCTTGAAGAGTCAAGACAGCGTTACAAATTTGAAATTAGAGCTTAAATGTTTAATTTTCCATTAAAAATTAAATTATGAAAATGTTCATTGAAAATTTTAGATTTTAATTTTTGAATCTGTTTAACAACCATGACTGAGATATCAAATATGAATATCAAGATTAAAATGACAAATGTTGAATTACATTAGTAATTTGTTAGATTAATTTACATTGCACAATTAGTTTCTGATTTAATTAAATGTTGTTAGTTGAATTACATTAGTTTCAGATTTACATTGCTCAATGTTGAAAACTTGAATTGTATTAGTAATTTGTTGATTTAGTTTACATTGTTAGGATTTATCACTTATAATATATATATATATTTTATGACCCTGACGCCCCCCCGTCCCCCTCGAATTTGCCTAAAATTTGGGGGTGTTCTCCACACGTCCCCAACGTGTGTTTCCCCGCTCCCGCGTCCCGGAAACTTGGGGGAACATTGCAAATTTTTCAAGAAAGGCATCAACTCTATGAGGGACATCTTTGACCCCTGGACCAAACATTGGGTGCCAAGACTCAAGCTAAAAGATAAATTCAGATTTGTCAAGCCAAACCGGTTAATTTTGGGCAAGGTTAAGGACCAAATTCCTGACTCTATTCATAAAGTTGGGCCTTTCAGCCCCCCAATCCTGGTGGAAAGATTGGAAGTCAAATAGGACAAAAGGCTTTCACCAAGTATAAGCCTACTGACGGATAAAAGTGGATATGCTAGAACCCCATCATGGACAATTGTTTGAACAAATTATGAAGACTTTCGAAACAACAAACATGGTTATTTTGGCTTCACAGTCTATGAAACCCAATGATATAATCCAAGAAAGTAGTCTTCACTTGGTCTAGTAAATTGGGGTATTTGGCTATTGGAAATACTTTGACTCACTTGGGTATCATAATCACAAGATACAAATATAGATAGAAATATCAATATGATATGATACAAGAAAAACATCTATCTGAAAAATCAAATACAGCCCCAATTCGAGAGTATACATCTCACAATTATGAGTGAATCTAGGCACTACCTCAATGTTATGATCAATATTCTCTCTCAAGCTTTTATCCAACTCAAATAATTATGATAGAAGTCAAACTCTTCAATTTTTCAGCCTGTTCTTTTGGCATAAGATCACTCACACCTTCAATCTCTAATTCCAATCTTCTACTCTCCAACATTTTCTCAAGATTGAAGGCTTGTATAAAGAGTAAATCAATGGTCTTACTCTGAGATGAAATTTCAACCTCGTAAATTTCAAACCATCTTTGAAATTCTTGTCTACCTTTGTTTTCTTTACATAATCTTCATCTTGAGATTCACAGGGCTATTCAAGAATGGGTTTAAAATACTTGAATCTTGACTGTAATTTCAAAGGAACAAGTGCTCTGAGGTACGGCCATCATTGTCGATACAACCCCAAAGATTTCTACAGGTTTAAGGAAGAAAATGAATCAATTTTTCCATGGCATTTGCAGGTGTTCAAGCACTAAAGAAGCAACAAGCATTATTGAACTCTGCATGCAACCAAGCTGCTTTGAGAAAACATTGACCATACTGTACCATATTGTGCAAAAAAATACAACCGAAATGTATTCTTGTCATATTTCTATACAATATGGCCTTGTACAACCAGATTAGTTAACTACATTGGCATCCTTCAACTCAAATGTCTGCAATGTGGAATAATTGGAACTCTAAAGAACTTTGTTTGGTTTTGTTCCTTTGCTAAGTATGCCTAGGGCCAGGTCTCTGCATTCTATGGACAGTACCTTCCGACCTCCATTACCTTGAAAGCATTCCTATTAGGCAATAAATTACCCTAAACTGTTGAATTACAAGCAACATGGCAACTTATTAGAGTGAAAGTGCTCTCTCATATGAAAGAAAAGGAATTACATATTATTTAATCACACTCAATCAACTAAAAGATACTCATGGTATGATAAATCAAGGTTGTTGGAAGCAGGGAGTGGGAGCAGGATGCATAATTTTCAAACGCTTCCAGGAGCAGAGAGTTTTGGAATTGTTTTTAATATAATATGCATATTTTAATATATTTTGATGCATATCTATTTAACAAAAAACATGCATAATGCCAAATTAGCTGTAGAAAAGATGAAAACATAGATCTAACCATTTAGTGCACACATAACATCAATCATCTAGTACCTATAACGTATACTATTGTCATCAAATGATCAATCATTAACCACAGAAACCTTCAAGTTTCAACATATAATATTTTCCATTAACAAAATCTAACAAATAACATCAACCACAAAATGCAACAGAGCATCATATTCATTAACAAAGCGTTGTAAGACGCAATCAACAATTTAAACTTCAAAAGTAGGTTCAAACTTCAAAATTCAAAGTTAAAAGTTATATCATCATATAATGTTAAAAAAATAAGCCATAATAAAAATTAAAGACAAGGTGTTATGAGCTATGTACTAAGTTTTCCTCTTACCACGAGAAGCTTCCATTTTCTTTTCTCATGATCTAGGAACAAGAGTAGGAGAAACTAGAAGTGTTCATGGAACAAGAGCAATATTTGCATGGCCCCCACGGAATGTTGGATGTTGTGAAGCTAAAGGCAAAGCTCCTACATCTAGAAGCCTGCTGGTGGTTTGGTGTGGCATGTTATTGTTTGTTGTATGAATCTGATCACCCAATAGTTCAGCCACCAAGTACTCTAAAGCTATGGCTCCATCCTCCAAATTAGCCTCCTCTGGATTGTTGTCCCAAGTCAAATATGTTCTATCATTCTTAGCCGCATCATAATAATGGGACAACCACCTCAAGTTATAGTGCACATAAACCAAGATTTATGCCCAATCTACATTCAAGATGTTTCTCTCCACATTATGGATGAAGTTGTAGGTGCTCCAACAACTCTCTACAGAAGAAGTGTTAAATAACTTGTGAAAGCACCCTCACCGCCAATTTATGCAAATATGTGGTAGAGGAGCCATACATGTTCCACCATTCATAAGGATCAACCTAACTTGATCTTTGGTTGCAATCAAATTACCAAAGACTCCATGTTCACTAATGTATTTTCCCAATTCGCTTTGTACTTGAGCACACTCCTCTTCATCAAGGACCAAGTTGTCTAATGCAAGCATATACCCATTCTACACCTCTGGATCTATGTGTGGTTTTCTCCTAACTCCACCCCCAAATGCTAGTTGGGCCAACCAAGATGGAGAATAATATTTTGGTGTAAGGACATGTGCTAGGGCATGGAGTAGCACATTCAAAGTATCCCACCTTTGGCCACGTGTTTATGAATATGATCATACAAGATTGCATTTCTCTACTCATCAATGTCATTGATTTGTCCTAGCATGCTATCCATCTGCTCATATACCTCCCCAATCACCAACTAATCTATATCTACAAACCAAATCATACTATAAGCAAGCTTAGTGAACTACAGAACATACCTAACATGTGCCCAAAACTGACCATCTAGAACAGTGTCCTCCACCTCCTAAAAGTCATGTCTATCAAATGTGCTTGCAGCATTATCTTTCAAACCTTGCCATGAATCACTTGAATCCATACTCGCCAATGCCTCTCTTACCTTCAAAAGGCACCTGAACGAGAGGTAGTAGCTAGCAAATCTAATCTTTGAAATCTTGAGTAGCTCCAACCTAGAATGATTGCGAAAATGTGGTGGGCCAAGCTATGATTGGTAATAAATTTTATCATTTTCTTCCCTCTCTTGTACAAGGCACCAATCCATCTATAATTAGGGTCCTTCATCTTAATAATATCATGCATCAAAAGGTTCAATGTGTGAACCAAACACCTTGACCAAAATATGTTAGGGTGCATATCCTCAATGATTTCTCTCGATGCCTTACAATTAGCAACATTATCAGTAATGACTTGAATGACATTGCATGGCCCAATCTCTTGAATGGTTTTAATTAAAGTTATTGCAATATTAATACTAGTCTTGTAGTGATGAGTAATCATGGGCTAAAAGGAAGATCGCACCACTAGCAAACACACCAAGAATATTTATCAATGGCTTGCCTTTATCATTTGTCCAACCATCAAATACAATGGACACCCCATAGTTGGTCCAATCATTTGTAAACTTTCCAAGAACATTATGGATTTTGGTTCTTTCCCTATCAAGTCCCACGGTTCTAGCTTTGTCATACCCAAGGCTCTTATATCCTTTAGGGGCACCATTAATGGCTTGTACCATTCCATGACAATAGGGTGAGTGGAGAACATTGAATGGTACACCACATGCATAGAGAAACCTATAAAAAAATTAATCCACATCATCCCTACAACCTTGGTCAAGGAAATCTGATACTGTTCTATGCATGGGCGAGAATCCACTACTATGGGGGGATGGGGGTCGACTACCAAATATTCTATGTGAACCTGAGGCCTCAAATTCAACCCTTGCTTTTTTGGATTTGTTTTGTGAGGCCTCTTCGTCCTTCTTGTATTTGTTTCTCTTTCCCTAGCACTTTGTCACGCGTTTTGACTCCAATAGTCTTACCTTCATCCCATGGCATAATCTCACATAAATGGTTTCTCACACGGGTATATGAACCTATGAACATAATTCCACAAAGGTGTTGTGTGTTTGTGTTTATGTACCTCATCACTGTCGACTTCATTATCATTATCTTATTTCTTCCTCCTCTACATAGTATGTACCACGCCCTACTTCCTCCTCAACATTGTTGTTTCGGCTTCTCAACACCACTATCATAATCAAAAATGGAACCAAGGTAAACCCACATATCCATCATGCTTCTTGACTCAATATGATAAGAACTCATTGCCTGCAATAGAATGATGCAAATGGAGAAATGGGAAAGAGAAAGAGAAGAGAACATTCAAGATCTAAAATTTTAACAGTGGAAAAAAAATTAAAAACAAACAAAAACTAGGAGTTGGAACCTACCTCTTTAACTCTCCAATGGTGGTTGAATGTATCTATGGCAGTCTTCAATCTACCTTCCAAGTTCTCACAAATAACAGCCTTCAATCTCCCTTCCAAGCTCTCACAAATTTGTTCACAAACAACAAGCAAACCCACCCAAAACCCTAGCAGAGAGGAATGAAATGAGTGAAATGAGAAATAGAAAAGAATGAGTGCAAAAGGAGTAAGTGAGTTGTTCAATTCCCTGAAATAACCCTAGCCATACCTTGAAAACCAATTGGAAACATGCATTGATTCCAAAAATTGAAAAACGGAAAAAAATCACCCCTATGCGCAAAATCACTTAGGGAGCACTGGGGGAATGATTTTTTTTGCCTTAGGGAGTGCTGAGGAAGCGCTCAAGGAGCGATGCTCCCTGGTTGCTCCCTAATCACTCCCTGAAAAGTTGGGAACAATTTTTTAAAGCAGGGAATGCACTCCTTGAAAAGTCAAAAAGAGCAATTTTTTAAAGCAAGGAGCGTGCTCCCTGAAATCATTCCTAGAAGGGAACAATCAAGAAGCACGTTCACAAGAGGACGCTCCCTGAAAAGTCAAGGAGCGGTTTTTTAAAACAAGGAGCACACTCACAAAAGCACTTCTTGATCGCTCCCTCTCGGAACGAAGCGAGGGGAGAAGGGCGAGCGCTCCCCCGCAATGTAATGACAAATCACTAATTCATATGAGTCTATACATGTTGACTGTTGTCTAGGTCCAGAGGATTGAGTTGGACATGATCCATAGTTGTTCAACTTCTAGGAACTACACCATGTACAACATGACATGGAACCAACCAATACCTCACTTGCCCACTCAATTTGATCAAAACAGTCCCAACAACATTATGGAAGGCCTTGCCACACAAGCTGGTCATGCTCTCAAGGAACACAAGGAAGGATACCATAGTTGGCCCACCCTCCTACCTAACAAAATGACAAGTTCCCCACAATCACTCTTGCCATACCAGAGGTTAAAAAACCTCCAAATCCCAAACTAGTAATGATAGTTGGAATCCAATTATTCTTGATCCAGACCTTGTTGCTGAATGATGCAGGGGCATCCAAGCCCAAGAGGAACAGTCGGGCATGACCGACCAGAGAAACCCAGAGGACGGTCGACGACCTCTCGGATAAAGGGAGATAGTCGATAGAAGGTAGCTGAGTTGTGGGGTTTCCGACCAACTGAGGTCGATGGCCGACAATCAAACAAAGTGATGGAATGGTCGAAGAGTTATATAAACTAAGGGAGAAAGTAGTCGAGAGTCAAGAGCGACCGACGAAGATGGTTTGAGGACCGAGAAGAACAGTCGACAGCAGACAGTTGATGAGGTTTTGGTCGAGATGGAGGCCAAAGATAGTGACAACGTGAGTCACTTGTAGAGGATGAATTCCTTCTAGCAGAAGAAAGGGGCAATTAACCCAGATGGTCAACGAACGGCCAAGAGCAGACTTCGGTCGAAAGACCATGTTGTATCGGAGTTGAGACTAGTGAGACGACCAAGCGAGTCGGTGACGACGCCAACGTAAAGGATGCCGACTACATCAGAGTGCTCGAAGGATGAAGACGACGAAGAAGACCAGAAAGGATCAGAGGGATCAATGGTTGAGTCGCTGAGCTGGTTCAATGCAAGAAGAAGACCGACCAGTGAAAATGTTTGAGTGCGTAAGAAGGAGGAGTCGACATAGCATGGCGACGATTGAGTTACAGTCCAGGACGAGTTGAGCCTGTTGAAGTTCATGATGGTTGGAGAAGCCTACCAACTAGCCCTGAAGGCAGAAGAAGAGCTGTCGAGGAGAACCGAATCGACTGGATGGAGGATGACTGGTCGAGGTGCGAAGACTGTTTCCGCGAAGGGACAAAGGAGCGGAACAAGGAGATAAGTCGTCGAAGACAACCGACGTGCAAAAGGGACAGCGACCAAAGAAAAGGCACAGGGAAACCGACGGGAAGGTCAAGAGACCCGCAGTCGAGGTGCGTTTGGTCGGAATGGTCCAGCCGAAAGGAAAGGCAGCAGAAACTGAAGTCGCTAAAGAAGGTCGGCCAAGGGGATTACCGACTACCACTGGTGCGAAAGAGACTGGCAATCGAAGCTAGGTAGTCGAGCAAGAAGCTGTCGAAGTGTAGTCGACAAGAGAAAAGGTCAAAGGTTGACGAGGTCTTGCGTCGACATCGACAGAAGCGAAAGTCGACAAAGTCAGAAGTCGACAAGGTCAAGCATCGACACCGACGAAAGCGGCGAAGGCCAAGCGAGGGGGATGGGGCGGACTGGCAGCCGTAGAGACTAAGTGAAGCTGACAAGTTACATCGAGGACAGTGATAAGACCGACCACTATAGCAAAGTCAAAGAAGTGCAGAATTCAAAGGCAACAGACCTGCATCCATTGAGGTTGTTGTGGAAGTTAATGGCAGTTAAGAAGGTAGTTGAGACCAGACCAGGTGTTGCCACAGGAGGAGGTTGTGCAGAGTGGTCAAGGGGCGCTGACAACTGCAAGATCTATCGGGTCAGAGGCCGGGCGGCGAACAGAGAAGGTCGTCTCAGGGAGATCGACAGAGTGGACCTCGCGAACAGCAGCAGAGCAGAGTAGAAGATTGGTGCGGAGGCACAAAGGAGAGGATCAATCTTTCTTTCGTTGTTCAGAGGATCGGAAGGTGGAGAGGATCACACACAGAGGGGAGAAACACACGGACAAAACAGAGTTTTACTTTTGTATATTGTAAGGCTAAGGCCGACTTGTTTATTTGCTTTGTATGTAACATTGAAATCGATTCAAATAATAGAAGCCAACTTCTTGGCATTTCCAGTTCACATCTAGTCTTTGTGAGCGCATAGTGTGTTTGTTGTGTGTTATTGTTGCGCAAGAGGGTTCGACCGACCCACCCTTGCGCCACTGAAGGAGGGTCAACCCCCAACAATCATTATGACCCCTTGCTCGGGGCTGAACTCCTTCCAACACCTGCTAGATCGATGTGTCTAATCTTATGTTATATTTAGGATGTCAGCCTCATGGCCACGTCTTTGTTTATTGTTCTTTACATTATCATGGACACTTGTATGGTTTATGACTCTATTTTAATGCCAAGGTGCTAAGTTTTGTTGTTGAAAATATTTTGATGTAAACCCAACTGATTTTGATTGTGCTTGTGGTGGTTACTTAAGCAGCTCAAATGTTTATAAAAATCCATGTACATCTCCTGTTCAGATTAATAGTTAAAGGAAGCATTTTATCATAAGGAATAATAATAACTAAGTTACCAGGATTCAGATACAGATACAGAGCCACAAGACTTTTGAAATGCCAGGAACCAGATATGGCAGGGAAACTGCAAATACAAAATATTAAAACATATTTATAATTTACAAAAAAAACAAATTTAATAATTTAGAGACAAGCAACTCTGTCCCTATCATATACAAAATTTGTTGTGACTCCTTGAAAACCTATTTCAAAGTTGAATGGTACTCAAACCCAAACCAAGATTCACAACTGCACCTACATCTTTGAACCCCAGTAAATAGAATCTTTTGTTAAGAACCAGCTTTGAAACACAAGGATGGGAATCTGGAGACATCTTTGAAATCAAGTTTACTGTTTGGTGTAGGAAGGTGTTGAAACATGTACTCCAGAATTGGGAGTTGCTAGAATAATTAGAAGACAATTTATAAGAATGCTCAAGTTGTTATTCTGGATAACATTCACAGAAAATATTAGCCATTAGAGGCATAAGCATAAAAAGTGTGCAGTGACATAGATCCAATTCAGTGGTTACTTAGGGCCACATTCATTATAGGGTACACTTTATCATGGGGTGTGAAGTAGGGCCAACCTCATAAAAAATTGCCTGAGTAAGCAGGAAAGCATGGAAAGGAAAAATGAACTCAGAACCAGGAGAGCAGTTAAGGAAGAATGAACTCAGAAATGGAAATGAAGAATGAATAAACACAAAATGACCTACCTACCTATAGTCCTCACAAACATTGAACTTCCACAATCTGTAGATGATGGATGAACCTGTCTGCAGTACCCATCTTTTGTATTCTGCAATGGGGGAATCAGTCTCCTTGTAGAGTATGTGTGGGGTTTATGGTTTTAAGCAGTTAGAGTTTTGGCCATTTGGGGCCCTTTTGCATTAAAAATACCTTTGACTGGGAAACCATGGTCAAAACAGCCCCAGAAAAATCAGGAAGTCAGGATCCTTTTCATGGGGGCAGGATGCATTTCCTTCTCCATGGGATCCAGTTCCAGATTGGATCCTCAAAATGATTCAAATGAGGACTTTAGGGTTTGATGACCATATTTACACAACTGACTCAAACATAGGACCTGCCATGAAAGAAAATTGATGTTTTAAAAATGGAAAAGATTGGCTTTTTAACACCTTGTATGTCACATTTTTTATTTCCATGGGCCACACCCATACATCCCCAGGATGTTCCCGACACAATAGAGAGGTCCAAGCAATGTAGAAATGATACCCCTCGTGTTTTAAGGATGCCACAGAAAGTGAGGACACATACCCAAGTGCCCCTTTGGCAAGAGAGGCAGGAAAAGCATTCCCCCAACATAGGGTATGTGTCCCTGTAAAACAGTGACTTTTTTATGAGAATGTGCTCATCTCCATTGCAAGGAAAGCTCCCCTACGTAGTAGTTTCACTGCTGTGAATCAAATAAAATAGCTAATGCATCAGCCATGCAATCTTAAGATAATTACATGAAACAGTTAATCTGGGTTAAGGCAAGAGAAGCCAAAAAGACAAAACAAGCAGATCCCTTCTTGCACTTCCTTGCAATTGCCAGTGTGGTCTCATCAACATCCTGCTTCGCAAAGGAAAAAAATTGTAAAATTGTTGCATAAATACAAACTATACGATAAAGATATTTACTATTGCCACTGACTTATAGTCTATAGCAACTACAGAAATTGGTGTATTTGACATTAACCTTTAGTAACTGAACTTCTAATTAGTTGTCATGACTCATAATACTTTGCCAAGATTCCCATCAGTCCACGGGCATCGAATATGTAGTCTGTCTTAATATGGTGTTAGGGTGACATGTAAAAACAATGTCGTCGGACGCCATGCACCTTCTTTGCAGTTGAGAATGCATGATAATAAATATACATTTTGTACAGTAGCTCCAGCTGCCTAAAGGAGGTGTGGGCAATTTATTAAGCTTGTAAAAAGGTGTGATTACGCTATGGATGAAATACTGAAAAAAGTTCCAGCAGAAACTACAAAAAGAAAAACACAGGTTCAACAGAGTCACAGACTCTTAACATGTTAAAAAATTAGTGCAATTTAATCTACAGTAAACAATGGAAAATTTCAGATATTAGATTCAAAAAAGTAGTTTTCAAAATTTCATTAATAACAAATATCTTCCAGGAAAAAAGGACTCAAAAGTGCAACTCAGATATATGATGTCAGATGCACCACCTAAAAGGCAACTAGCGCCATTGACAGTCATGGTTGAACTTAATTCCATTTGACAATATTGAGTGCTAATTTTAAAAAAACAATTAAGGTTCTTATTGTATATATATGCTAGATTGGCTGCTTTGAACACATTAGTTAACAAAGTTTTATCAGTTGAACATCAACTTATTTAATGCAGCAGTTCACCGATATGTGGCACTCCCTTGATCAGCCATTGAAAGATGAAATACATTTTATGAAGTTAATTTTGATATACATTTCCAATATAAAACACAAATGTTCTAACAGCAACGACTGATGACATATGGAAACACTGAGTTATAATCTGTACTTGACCAGATAAAAGCCAATTATCATTAGCAGAGGTTTTTTACTAAGTAACTTATCACGGATATTAAAGCTTCAAGGAGACAATTACATCATGGCTGACTTGAACTGGCATCTTACAATTCCTCTGTTAATGACATATCTACTCAGCTACTGAAGGACACTCGGGTAAAACTGTGCTTAGAGAGGTAAAATCAAGCTATCTGAATTAAGTAGTTTCTGCCAATATACACTGAAATAGAGACCAATAATTTCAGAAAAAATACTTGTGGAATAAACCCATAGCCCTTAACAAGATCTGGGCCACCTTGGACAAGATAAATTAAAAAAGTCCATAGTTGAAACTTATTTATTTCACAGAGCTTTCCGCTAACCTATTATGTTAAGTTTAAATTCAGTAGAAATTTAGGGCCGCATTGCATAAACAGATAAATCAGAGTATATATTGCATTGCTTTATTTTTCTGCACAGCATTCTACTAAAGATATCGATTAACTTTTAAATACCAAGGTTAAAGTCTAACAAGTTTGACTAAAATTCAAAATTGTCAGTTTTGTGATCTACGCTAACAAAAATTAGCTTACCTTTAAGATACTCTGACGAAAACACAAATTGATTTACTGTAACTGAGTACAAAGCGCATAGCATCCCTAAATCCTGAAGACTTTATCTTAAAAAACTTTTGAAATATTTCTGAGCAATATATTCGAGCATAGTTTAATATATGCAATTAATATTATTTTATTTTAATCGGTGTGAAAGATCAAGTTGTGCAAGGCGGCTCTTTAATAAATCTGGCTGAGTAGAAAGTGTTCCTGCAGATTGCAGTGTGAGCTACAATCATCTCCTGAGATATTTCAAGAAAATTATTTTAACTTAGCTTTAGTATATTGTACTAAAATATTCCCACTGTATAAAATTCAAATATCAGCCTGTACAAAGCGGCCTTTGTTAGCAGAATATAGCATGAAGACTGTGATAAAGATCTACTATATTTCCTGGAAATTTTAGAGTGATCTATATGCATCTTCTCAGGTACTTTTTAAAAATTATTTGAACTTGCTTTAGCATATTCTGACTAAATTTATCATACTTTAATTGAATTCAGATAATAGCCTGTACAGAGCCGCCCTTTGCGAACAGAATCTAGCTTGAGGGCTATGGTAAAAAGCTAGTATATTCAAATATGTCACTCAGGAACACCTTAACTGTGTTAATCCCTTCAGGTTTGTGTGGAAAGAGAGCGGGGATTTTGAATCGAGATTCTCAAGAATAGAATCAAAGATTTAAATAGTTAAAGAACAGCTCGAATCTTATCATCTTGAACCATACAGGTATACTCAGGACAAAAAAGGACTCCCGACCTCTTCTGTGACAGAGGAATGGAGCTTTGCTGAGCATTCCACTAATATATTTAAGACCCTAGACTTCGGGTTTAAAGATACAAAACTAAAAGCGTTACTGGCAAAACTGAAACACAAACCTCTCAGAAAAACAAGAAAGGAAAAGAAATCCCGTACTTTAAAGCCATCTTACGGTAAGAGGACTTGATCTCTTGATCAGATGCGTCACGAGAGACTCCCAACACCTCATACGGATCCCGTCGAAAATCGTCCACTCCATTTTCTCCTCTAAAGGCACCCGAAGCACCAGGCATCTTGAACTGGTGCAAATATTCAAGAACAGTATGCTCCGCTGCGAGTTTTCTTTGGCTTACTCAACTAAATAAGCCGACCAGCTCAATCTTCGATAGCTTTGCCAGCAAAAGACACCGAACTGCCCGAAAAACCTGCGAGAAAGCCCGAATCCGCCTTTTCCCGTAGGTCTTGGTCTCTACTGACAAATAAGACCATTCTGCACCGCTTTGAACAGAAAATTGACAATTATTTCACTAGTTTTGCGCAAAATTGCTGGATTTTGCGCCGGTTTCGACGAGAGAGGACAAGGAATTTTGCAGATACGGAGGCGGACGGTGTAAAATTAAGGCAACCTGGAGCGCTTCGGGTGCATTAATTTGCCGAAAATGCGTCTACCCAAAGTCGCAGTCGCAGGGGTTGGAGTCGGCTAAGGATTTAACTTCGGAGCGGGCCAGCCGTAAACCGTTTGAAAAAGGTTGGCCGGGTGCTGGCACTGCCCGGGGAATACAAGGGAGCCGCCTGGGAAACAGGTGACAATCGGGTGGCAGACCGGACTCCAAATTCAAAAGAGGAATTAAGAACGAGTTTGAATTGAAAGTTTGTTATTGTTGTGTTAAATTGAATTATTTTACTTTTTGACCACTCTATGACTTGAAAGCAAAGCGATGTGACGTGTGCTTCGTAAACATCACTAGACAATATAATTTATTTCACTGGTCGGTGAACGGTATGCACTATAATCCTACCATGAGTTCCGAGGTCTCCCATCAAGATAAGGTGGCTGGAAAAAGACAAGGGGGATCTCAGTGCAAGTTGCTTGATTTGTTTTCATGTGAAAGTTGAAATTTTATTTTATGTTTAATTTTAATTTTATATAATTATAATTTGAAGTGGGTGGACTTGGTAAAATTATTTAATGTGAGAATTTTTATATTATCATTTCATTTTATAAAAGATGTTTTTTTTTAATATATTAGTGTGTGTTTTATAGTTTTTTTTAATGCATATTAATGTGAGTGAAAATGATAATTTCAAGGTACTTTTATTGTTTTATGTGTTTTCCTTAAATATGTGTAATGATTCTTTTGTTGAGACAACATTTTCATCACTCAACCAATTTTCAAGGGCCCATTGACCTCAACATTGTATCACATATAAATGGGACATGTAAAACATAATGAATTAACATTGTTTCTAATTGTATTGGGACATGTAAAATGTAAAATATAGTGAATTAACATTGTTTCTAATTATAATTGGATATGTAAAACATAGTGAACTAATATTGGCTTAACGTAGGTCGTGACATGGGTTAAAAAGAATTGGTGGAGCTGAATATGACTTCGTTGGTTGGCAAGTTTAGCTACAATGCAATGCACAAGAAGGATATTGTCAAATGGGTCACTTGCACTTGGGCTCCCATTCTGAACTACTCGCCCACGGTTTCCATCATGGCTAAGGGTTGATTCGGTTTCAAATTCAGAGAGGAAGCACACGCCACGCTGATTTTGGGTCGCTTATGGCTCAAAGGGTCGAGCAGCCTAATGCTACAAAGATGGCATACGGATTTCAATCCTAATCGTGCCACTATCAAGATGCGGCATCTGTGGGTTTTACTACCCGACTTCCCCTTGGCTATGTGGAACCAGGAAATTTTCGAGGCGGTGGGCAATCGTTTGGATCGTTTTCTGTATTTGGGCAAGGATGTGCTCCATGGGGTGAATAAGTGCATTGGACGTATACTGGTTGAGGTCAACATGTCCTTGGGTTTGATAGATGTTCTCCATATTGAATGGAGGGGGCGACATTTCTCCCAGACAATTGACTATTGGGGCATCTCTTTTCGATGTGCCAATTGCAAAGTTGTCGGACATCTTTGGCGTGACTGTAAGGGGTCGGCTGTGTCGCTGGACTCGTCTTCGGTGGAGGAGGGGGATGTCTTTTGGTCCTTTGATGATGGTAGTGACCGTGAGGTGGATGTTGCGGGCACCCTGGACGGCTTCTCCAATGGTATCTCTCCTCTGGATTTGACGGCTTCGAATATTTTGGATCCTTGATTCAGGTGGGGGCTCTATTACTATTTATGGCTGATTTTGGATCGGCTTTTTTGATCGGGTCATTACATGTTTATGTGGTCGTTTCTTTGGGTATATGTATGGACATATTTTGTCTTCTGTTTTAAGATTAACCCGTTGTAATTTGGTCAATCTTTTTTCATGTATTGTTGTTATTTTTGGACAGTTGTTTGTGGACCATGTGATCTTATTTGACTACTAGCTGGTGCTATTGTAACCCATCATACTATTACTCGTATTAATAGTAAGTACTTTTTCGTGTGAAAAAAACATTGTTTTTAATTGTAATTTCTATTATAATGGATGAAAAAAATATTTAAATTCTTTTTTTCAACACAAAAATAGAGTCATTATTTGATATTCTATTAAATAAAATCAAGATAAAATTTACAAATTGCAACTTGCATTTCTACCAAGATCATAGAAACCGTCTCTGTCTTTCAAATCATATGCTTATAAAGAAAAATTCTTTGTCCAAAGCCTTCATCCAAAATGTTGCCCACAACGGGGATAGACAGCGTTTTCATGATACAAAGAAACAAAAATGCCAAAAATTGAGCTCATATTCTTAAAAAACAGGAAAAAAAGGAGAGCACATATTGACAGTAGGAAATCCTCAAATCGTTCTCCATAAAAACTAGGACCATGCCTATGTGAAAAAACTCCTCAATTGTCTTCAAAAACTCTCAATTCTTGAAACAAGAATTTTATACTTACTATCATATCTTCACGAACAAATACAAAGAACTGCGCATGAAGTTCCAACACAGGAAACACTAGAAAAAACAAAAATGTAAAGGAATGCCCCAATAAAGATGACCACACCCAATCTAGCAAGCCTGCATTGAGCTCCTACCAATTAAATTGTGATCATAAAACTCTTCAAAGACCAAAAACCGCTCGTAGAGCCACAATGCCTCCTTTGACAAACGATCAACATCCAAATTGAAATTCCTATATATATGTTGAAAATGAAGTTCTTTGAAACAACCTTGAAGGAGTTTTACCCTTGCTTTCCATCCTACTAGATTTTGCACTGAAAGATCAGCCATCCCTTAAATCCAGTCTATTATAATCCTTGAGTCACCTACCACCTATAGCCTGTCAAATTGCTTAAGGAAAGCAAATTTTAACAGGGCCCAAAGAGCAAGAACATCTACCCTAGTGTTTATGCCAGCCCCCCTCCCCCCATCTTAATTCTAAAATGGTGAGAATCATTTAGTTTCAGAAAGACACCAGTACCACAATTCCTTTCCATACCCTGACACACCACATCGAAACAACCAATCGAGGCATCATCCTTGAAGATGGGATCAATCATACATATGGGTGAATGAGACTTCCCCCTAGAAGGCCCTTCAGGCAGAAGTCTCGGGATATTTTGTGTCACCAACTGCACAATAAGCTTTACCCCTTCAAATAATACTTTGTTCCTATGGAGCCAAATATATATTATCTAAATTCAAACATACATATATTTTAAAAAAAGATATTGTTGTTATTTTTAACTTTTTTTTGGAAAGAGTCAAAAAAAAGTTGAGATGAACAAATTTTCTAAGGGCCTATTGACCCCAACATTGTATCACACATAAATGAGACATGTAAATTACATTGAACTCACATTGTCTCCAATATGTAGAAATGTAATTTCTATTATACTAAATGGATAACATAATTGTCTATATTCAAATACATACAAATATATACACACATACATACATACATATATCATGAAAAATATATTATTGTTATTTTTATTTTTTTAGAAAGAAGAAAAAAATAGTTAAGATGAAATATTATTTTGTAAAAAACTCAAGTAGAAAATTAGAGAAAACCATACAAACATGTCTATCAACAAACATCCTTTAAAACACATACACATCAATGACTTCAATGACTTATTATACAGAAAACATAACCAAAAGCTTTATGTAGTTTGGAACTATAGATCTCAATTGTTTCTTAACTAATGGTGAAGAAGTGCTAGAACTTGCAATTTAAAACTGCAGTCTTTGTTTATATCATCTTTTCATTAAAAGGCTTCCAATACTTCTAAAAAAATTCTAAAATTGTTGAAGGCTATGTTTTTTATATTGGCTATATTGTAACTTCGATTTAATCTCTGAATATCAAGTTACTACTATTTTTTATTGAAAAGAAAAAAACACTAACCTAAAAACTTTCCCCACACACTTATTTTCACATAACATGTTCTCTTACTAAAATAGACTTCCCTCTTCCATCATTTGTAGGGAGAGATTTAAAGTTTAAAAGTGTATCAATTCAAAATCTAGGCGGGACCCTTGTTGGTCCTCATTTAAAAGAATCAAAAGGTACTCGAATCAAATGATTTACAGATGCCTTTGTCCTTGTGGATATGGGGCATCCCCATGTGGATGCCACCCTTTTATGAGCATGTAAGGAATAGACTTTTCCTGTAAAGTAAAACCATGCTTCCTTCAAAATTTAATAATGAGTGACTTCTGTCACCTTGGGTTGCGAGTTCAATAGATGTTGGAGCGAAGCTCAAGAATAAAAAGGCAACACACTGTCATAATGATAGCTCATGAATCTGACTAGATTGCAACACCATATTAAATAGACATAAAGAGATTTATTTCCTCATTTTTTCATTAATAAAAATCAATTTATATATAAACTTTTGTTTTAATTAGAGGAAACTTCCAAACCATCCAAAGTAAGGTTAACTGCATCACTTAGGAATAAACTTTGTGAGTTTAGGATAGCTCTAATTTTAGATGTGAGAATGATTTGCTTAGCGATAATTGATTGTCAATGTGGTCAACAAGGCCTTAAAAAGCAGCAGCCTCCCTCACAGGAAAGAACTACAATCCTCCTCAAGAATTCAAACTTAGGTTTTCAACAAAACAACCCTAAAGCCTACCACTGACGCACAACCTCAGCACCAAATGCATATAATATATAAACTACATTTCAAACTTTATTGAAAGGGATTAATTGACCACTACTTTAGTGGTAGAGTTCAATTGGACTCTTGTGACTTTCCAAGGGATTAATCAACCATTATCATTATTATATTTGTTTAGTTTAATTATTTATTTTTATTATGTTTGTTTAATTTGATTATTTATTTTCATTATAATATTTGCTTAAAGGGATTGATTAACTACTTATTTTTATTATTTAGTTTAATTAGCTATTTTCATTATATTTGTTTAGTTTAATTATTTATTTTTAGTATAGTATTTGCTTAAAGGGATTGCTTAACTACTTATTTTCATTATTATATGTGATGAGTTTAACTATTTATGTTGATATTTTTATTATAATATTTATTTAGTTTTTTTTTTATGTTTAAAAGTATACTTTATGATAATAATAATAATAAATTAATAATTTTATTTTTTAGATTTGATGAATTTAATCTAATTTTTCAAATCTTATTTTCTATTATTTTAATTATATCTTCTTTCTTAGTTTTTAAGATTTATTTATATCACTTAAATTTTTTATAATAACCTTCTAATTTCCTTTCGCATGATTTTGCTATCACATGTATTGATCATGCTCTACATATGTGCCATTTTATCATGAGCTTCGTTCCATGTACCTATGCTATGTGTTTATATCCTCTTATGCACCTGAAATTTTTCTTCAAGTGCTCTTATCATGCTTACCATGTGTGTTTATTAAAATTAGCCTAAACCACACTTGTATTTGTCATATTTACCTATCTTGCACACATTTGCATTGCATTTTCTTGGCTCTATATTGTGTTCCTTTGATACACTTGTGAACCAAGTTGTATCGTGAATGCTTTTGTGTTAGAGCATATAATACTGATTATTAATAACTAGTATAGATCCATCGTAAACTCAGATTTATCAAGCACTGAGGGATCCAATTTCTTGTAGTTTACCTTTTATTTTTGGTAACATTACGTAAAATTAGTTACATTACATTACGTGACAACATCTCCCCCATACAAATTGTATAGCACGTCATTGCTCTCAATGGAACAATGTTAACAAAGATTTAGTGCACTACTAGGGTTAAGGAGTTATAAGTTGTCCACTAAAGTTTATTCTCACAACAATTTTTATCACCTAAATCACATGTTGATGTACAAAAGATCAAGACCAAATGTAAATTTCAAATGTTATTTACAAAATATATACTCTTCAAAACTTTGACAAAAATCCATAAAAACTTGGCCTCTAGGAAATACATATTGAAGCTAGAATTAAAGAATAAATGCATATTTTTTCAATGAGGCTTCATGTAAAATATAGTGAGCTAAATCTAGCATAAAATATTTGAAAATTTGTCGAAGTCGATATCAAATCCATAAAAACTTGGTCTCTAAGCTAGAGGAAAAACATATTGAAGCTATAACTAGCAATTGCCCCAAGAGGGGCAAAAGGAACGCTGAGAGGAAAAGAGAGAAAGGAAAAACAGTTTGGCCAAATTCTAGGCAACAGCTTACACCAGCATCATAAACACAGTAAACAAAATCACAATCGAAGTATGAATATTTTACTAACTAATAAAATGAAGTAAAAGTAAATCCATTGTACTTGGAGAGAGTCCTTGATATAAAAGGTTCGTTAATCACATAAATTAGTACTTTGTTTTGAATAACCTTCCTTAATAGGAAAAATTGATTTGTGAGTTTTGAGTAAAGGAATGTTTCTTGGTTTGTTAGATTAGTTATCTAACACACGATTAATAAATCTACCTTTAACATAAGAATATATAGGCCATATTTAGTCATTGTTTTTGTCAGTCAATATACTTCATATTTATACATGTCCTTTTGCAAGTGAGTTGAGTAGAGTCATAATAATTAGATTCTGGATTGTAGGAAGTTAAGCAAAGTCTTCCCTCAGGGGGTTAAGTTAAAGTGAATCTTAGTACGAAATAATGATCAATTACAGACATGTTATTTAATCTCAAAGGCTGTGAGCATCCAGCCAAAGTCCACTACTATTTGCCTAAGTGCCTTTATGATTTTTTTTCCATTGGGTGCTTTTCTAAACTGAAAGCTTTTACAACTATAAGATGTATAACTTTCAGTCCATTGAATGTAGCTTGGGTGGTTCAGAGGAATGATTGTTATCCTCCCCAGCCAAGTGCAATCCTGGTAAGTGAGATGTTAAGCTCTTAAATGGGCATATTGGATGCTCTTGTTGAGCCACCTTTGTAGTGACATTATTTGACATGCCCACATATCTCACGAAATACGAGGGGGATTTTATGTGGATGTAGAAAGCATCGATCTTTGGTGTCGTGAACCACATGAAGAAAAAAAACATGTATAACTTATCGTATTGCACTGACCAATTATTATTGAAGGTAAACTTTAAATAGATGTTGAGTAAAATGAAGGCAATAATTATCACATTTTCCTAAGGAACAACCTCACACAAAACCCTTTGAGTACTTCCCCATGATTCATGGATGGTAAATAGGGTAATCCTAAAGGGATCAAAAGATTTTAACCCATGACCTCCCCAACTTTGGGGGGGGGGAGATCTCATGTAGCTCACAAACACTTGAGTTAACCCTTGGGCCTAAAGGCAATAATTATATGTTTCCATGTTCAAAATATATTCTTAACTTACATGTTAAGCTGAAAGTGGCATGCAACTCCACAATTTTGTATTGTCTAATATGTATACATTGGCATATCCCGCTTTCAAAAGTTGCTTTATTGTCATTTATAAGGTCATTTAGGCCTATAGAATTTGATCCATCAACCATAAGCAATGTGTAAAGCTTGTGAAAGTTTCAAAATGATTAATTGGACCCAAAAGTATAAATCATATATGGAAGTTATAACAAGGTGAATTCTAGAATGTTAAACCAATTACTCATCATAGAAAATTACACACATATGCTCAACCTCTTTGGCATTCACTGCATCACTATATGGTTTTTATGATAATGTATTAATCCTTTAAAATACTTTCCCTAATTCTAATAACAACACACTTAAGAAACTTGCAACCAAACATTATGAAATATCCAAGGAGACCACAACCACAAGTTTGCAAAACAACTATGAAGACCACAACCCGAAGGTTAAGGAACACCTAAGGAGGTCACAACCCTGAGGTTGTAAAGATCAAAAGAAACTGAATTGGCACCAAGTTAAAAGAAACATACACAAAAACCTCCATTCGTTGAGAATTTCTAATCAGAAATAACCTTTGCAAAATACTTTGCAACCATTGGTAGAGGGTTTTATAAATGTAAATTTGAGCATTTTGGTCAATCATACAACTCTAAAAATTTACCAAGGGAATAACTCATAGAGTTGAATTTAGTCCCGAAATAGTATCAGATGGTGTCCCGGACTGATCAAGATCTAAATATGTGATACTATAAGATATTTGCCAACGTTAATGGCAAAGAAGAAGTTCTACCAGTTGGAATATTATTTTTGCACAAATGGAGATGATGGCATTGGAAAGCTAGCGAATCCCCTTGAGATGCTCGCACTGGCTTGTGTTGTTGGTCCTGCCAATAAAATTCTAGACAAAAGTGTAGCTAAATGTGTTGAATGCAAGGTATAATTTTGGGTTGAACTTGTTCTGTGGCATCCCTTTATAAACAATAGCCTCTTCATCATTTGGGAGATCCGATTCATCACCTAAGAAGCACCCAAGTCAACTATCCATCAAAATAACATTGAACAATAAGTCAACTAACAAATGCAGGAAACGCAACTCATGGCGTTTAATGTCCATAAATGATTTTTTGATTTCTTCATAATGGCTAGATGTTTATCCATCAAAATAACTTTGAACAATAAGCCAACTAACATGCCTGTCATTGTGAAATGAAAATGGCAAATGATCCACATAAGGCTATGCTTACTTCGATATTGGCGAAGACGAAGGTTGAACTTAGTCATACTTTGCATTGTTAATCTTGTTTCTTAAACAGATTTTGGATGTATTGATGCTCAACAGTTTTGGTCTATTGTTAGTGTCATGTTCAAAGAAGGGAAAATTAAATATGCACTACTTCAAAGTAACTATTTCCTTGCAATGGTTGTCAAACTAAAGAGTAACGAACATATGATACAGGCACACATGCTTTGTACTCTAACAAGTTGCAAAGTTCATTGAGATAGCTGTCAGTGGTCTTGAAATGACCAATACACGACAACTTATGATATGTTCACTGTCAACTGCATAGAGACAATTAGTGGAGTGATTTTAGGAATTTTGTTGAAAATTACATGGTAACTGTTGAGCCTTCAAATGGACCCGTTCAGTGATAAATTAGAGGAAACAGAGTCTTGATAGGAGGGATGAGATGCTCAAAGGAGCATTGCAGATATGCTCAGAGGAGCTGTGAAGGCCCAAAGGCACTGCAAATTGACTGAAAACCAATCATGTGGCATGTGTGCAATTAGTTGTCCTAATGTTAATCAAGCCTGAGTTGCCTTGCGAATGTAATGTTGTAATTTTTTTTATTTCAATAGAGAGATCTGAGATTTTGTGTATGATAGTAAGTCTATACATTAATGTTTCTTGTTGGATAATTCTTCTGTTGGAATTAGAGCTAAGGGAGTGTTTATGCTTCTGGGTTGTATTTCCTGATAGGAATGTTCTTATTAGCTATTATTTGATTCATTAAGCTGGAAAAAGAGTGTGTGTCTGCACTTGAATAGATATGAGGAAAAAGAGTTCCAGCAACCTTGGGTTTTCTGCATAAACATAGATGCAACTTCACAGCAGCAAAAACAACAAACGAATATTATATTGTGTTCTCGGTTATGCAATCCTATGAACCGTTTAGCCTTGGAAAAAGGGTTTTGCGTATACATTGCAACTCTAACAAAGAACAAAGTAACTCAAAATGACTCATTAGTATTCCAAATATACACACATTTCTCATTATATATTCTATACATGACTCGTTAGTATTCTAAATATACATGCATTTCACATTATATATTCCACGAAGAATATGAAATGATTTCAAAGGGATCTAACACATCCATGATCAAGATAGGTGTATTCAAACTTGTGTTGCATCCAAGAGTGCAAGAAAACTGTCTGACCACAAGAAATTCAAATCATCTGAAACAACAAATATTCGGAAACTAATGTTTTAATAAAGTCTAACAAAAGCACACTTCTTTCCCACTTCCAGGATTTAGAGATTTAATGGTCACTAAGCTTTGACTTAGAGTCTGTTATAACTTATAGATGCAACTTATTAATTCTAGGGCATAATCTTCAATAGAGAGACATATTGTTGTCTAAACTCTTCTAACATTGGAAATTGAACCAATATAACCAAGAATGGATCAACAGAAAGAAAAAAAATGGTTACAACTTGCTCAACAGTCACATCAAAGATTTGTTTTGAAAATTATCTAAGAGGGGTACTTTACAAAACAATAGGCAACCAGATTCCAGACAACTCTTCTATATAATACTTCAACCCTTGAAAAAGGCTACTTAGGGAAACAAAGGTTATACTTGCTATGAATATTATATGTATGTTAGTTAAAGTTATTAGTTATTAAAGTGAAAGGGTGTAACCCTTCACTATACACGCTCAAGCCTATAAAAGCGAGCTTCATTGTAATTATTAATCATCTTTATCCATTATCAATTATATATTATTATTTTATCAAATGGAGTTATTTTCCATTGGAAGATTATTCGCTTGAATAATCACTCAGTATATCCGGACACGGATATAGCATTGGTATCAGAGCCTCTCGGCCCTCCCTGATCCGGCCTTTGGCCACCCATTTCAGATTTTCTCTGTGCACTTGGTCTTTGACCCGTCTTGGCTTTTGGCCATTTTTCAGATTTCAATTGAATGGAAGAAAATTCCCTGGCTGCTCCTCATATCTCCTTCTCATAGCACGTCATTCCTTCACTCACGCAACCAGTCATCCCACTCTCGCAGCCCTCATCATCTCCCTCCAATACCCTCGCCCTTCTTATGCTTCATTCACGTAATCCCCACTGCCGCGCTGCCTCCCCACCTTCCACCTACATATTCGCCTGCGCTCGTCCCTTCTTCCCAACCATCCACACTTTTCTATTCCCACGACCACCTCTCCGCCACTGCATCACTCCTCTTCACTCTTAGCCTCACCCAAACCGGCCTCCACACAATCCAGCGTCCGCCCACACCTCTGCTCCATCCCTCGCCCTTCACCTACACCCTTGTCTCCACGCCATCCCTCCCTTCGCGTCCCTCCAATTTTCCTTGCTTCCCCTTCCAATCTTCTCTGGCCTCCTCCGCGATTGACACCGCCTCCTTCCCTTCCATCGTGCTCGCCTGCTCCACTCCCCACCTGCGCCCACCTTCCGCCCACATCCCGCTCTCTCTCCCTTCCTCCTCGCGCACCACCAGCTCTCCCTTTCAGGCCTCGGCTCCGCCACTCCCTTCTCCTGCACTCTTCCGCGCCACCTGAGTCGTCGCGGCTGCTATCCCCGTGCCTCCTGCTCCATACACCACGTCTACCCCCACTCCCGCCCTCATCCACGCACCACGCGTCTACCTCCACCACGCGCCACCCTGCATCCATCTCCTTTCCCTCCACCACCTCCTCACCGATCATCTCTCGCACCTCCACCCTAATCCACCAACTTCCGCCACCATCGACCACCCCTTTCACTCCACGAAAACTTAATTTAAATTTTTTTAATATTAAACATTATTATATTTGTTTAATATTTTTAATATTTGAAAAAAAGAACTATATATATATAGTTTATAAAAATATTATTAATAATAATATTATGAAATAATAATAATTATTATTAAAAATAGTAATTATTTTTTGGAAAAAAAAAAGGTTATTTAACCTAATAAGAGAAGAACAAAATCAAAGAAAAAACAACATCAAAGAAGTCAAAGGAAGACTCGTTGGTCAAAAGAAGTCAAAGACCAAATCGAAAAAGTCCAAGCAAGACTCCTTATTATCAAAAAAGTCGAAGAACACTTATCATCAAAGAAATCAAGTCAAGAACAAATCAAGAAGAATTCAAAGCAATCATCAAGAAGTCGAGACGTGCTATCATCAGAAAAATCAAAATCAAAGAAGTTCATTCCACCGTCGAAGAAGACAGACACCATGGAAGCCGATTTGTGAGAGAAATTAGAAGCCAAGTTAAAGCGTTATCAAAAAGACAATGAAGAATTACGAGACATTAATAGACAATCAGAAATAAAGATTGAACTACATAAGATACAAGAACGGTTCAATGAACAAATAATGTCCAACTAGAAAAATCACATAGAAAAATTATGTGCGCAAATCAAGGAATTAAAAGATGAACGTGATTTCAATCAGAGATTGAAAAATCAAGATATAAAGAAAGAAATAAATAATTACGAAGCAGAAATAATACACTTGAACAAAATCGTTAGCGACAAAGATGAAGAACTAATGCAGTTACGACATAAATTAGAAAGTCAAGAATCAGAGGTCGGCCAGTGTCGACAACAGATAAAAGTTCTTCAACAACAAAATGACGACTCTAAAAAGACACATAAGTCAGAGATCGCGAAGAGTAATAAAGCATTATCTAACAATGCTGAAGAAATTTTTAGACTAAGAAATCATAACAAGATACTAGTCACAAAAATTAAGAAGTTAAAAAATAGCCGAAAGATAGAACAATCTATGGACGACATTGAAGGGAAACTTCTAGACAAACAGGAAGAAAATAGTTGTATCAGAATTCATAATGAAGATCTTAAGGAACAACTTAAGACATCTGAAGATGACAGAAAATCGCAAGTCGAATTGATTAAGAAGTTTCAAAATGATAATAGGCAGTTAGAAAACAAGTTGGAAAAGATACAGAACAAAAACTTAAATCCTCAAGAGACGAAAATACAACTTCCAACTCAGATCAATGATCTAAAGGCGACATTCGTAAACGAAAATGACATCGTGAAAGTTCCTTATCGACACCCCAACCATAAAAACCGATATTTGAAAAAGTGGGAAATGTCGAAAAATAATGGTACTAATGTGATCAAATCTCCTAACGACATATCAGTAGGAAATCCCATCAGTCCACAACAAATCAATTTGGGATGGATTGATCCGTCGATGTATCGGAAGTTATGCTCTACACTTAGCAGTTCGTATCGACATGTTTCATCAGCCATGGCATCGCAAAGAACAATGCAACAAAATTATAAGGCTTTGAGGACAAAGCCTTTCTAAGAGAGTGGCAATGCTATGAATATTATATGTATGTTAGTTAAAGTTATTAGTTATTAAAGTGAAAGGGTGTAACCCTTCACTATACACGCTCAAGCCTATAAAAGCGAGCCTCATTGTAATTATTAATCATCTTTATCCATTATCAATTATATATTATTATTTTATCAAATGGAGTTATTTTCCATTGGAAGATTATTCGCTTGAATAATCACTCAGTATATCCGGACACGGATATAGCAATACTCCATATGAGAGTTGTATGAAGAAGACATATCTGTTGAAAATGGGTCTTTCTCTAGTTCTTCCTTGTATGTTTTAAAATGCAACTTCAAGAAGCTTCAGTGACCACTCTAAGTATATGCAACATCAAGAGATGCATAACAATAAAAAGTATTGCCTAAGCATGTGCTTAAAACAAAATATTAATTACATATACCTACATCTCTATGCCCAATGAATGCAAAAAATGGATTATGTAGTTGAAGTTGAGACTTGCTTCTAATAGTGGAGCAAGGAAAGAGTGTCAAGTAACATAGAGATAGAGGGCTAGTGCTACGGGAAACAAAACACTCTTATTACTAGGGGAAGGGAAGATTGTCCCTTGTTGAAGATTCATGTAGTGCATGGGAGAAACAAGATGCATATACTTCAAAGGTTCCTTATAGAGGGGGCATGATCTTGGCATCTTAAATGATTTTTATTTTATGAGGGAAACCAGATCCTTTTTTGATACAAGTAAGAATCATTATGAAGGAAGGATCACCAAAAAAGGTCATTATTCATGAAAATATGCAAAGGATGGATTCATATTAAAATAAGTGAAATTTGCTTCTTAAGATCCTAAGCCATGTTTGCAATGTTACATTGAAAAGAGAGAATATGGAGCATTATTTTTATTTTCTAAAGAAAGCCAAATGATTAACACATTGTCTGTACGATCTATTGCAGAAAGGGCCTGCCAAGCCATGTTTTGCTATCAGGCAAGCATCAAACATATAAACTATGCTAAATACCCTTCTTTGCCATTTTAATTTTCTACTATTCCAAAATCTTCGAACTAGAGCATATGTAGGAAATTTCACAAAACAAAGAATTGAAGCTAACAAGAACATTAGCAACTAATGCCATCTTTTAAGGGTTAGTTATAGGCTCTTATTTGGAGACCATAAATCTATCAAAGGTAGAAGTGAGCTACCACAAATCGAATTATCTGCATAGATGGGAGACAATTAGACACCAATGTGCATCTGGGCACTAGTCAACCTACAAAGCAATCCAAATGATTAACACATTGTCTGTACAATCTATTGCATAAAGGACCTGCCAAGCCATGTTTTGCAATCAGGCAAGCATCAAAACATATAAACTATGTTGAATAGCCTTCTTTGTGCAATTTAAATTTTCTACCATTCCAAAAGTTTGGAAAAAGAGCATATGTAGGAAATTTTATAAAATGAAGAATTGAAGCTAATAAGAACCTTAGCAACTGATGCCATTTTTAAGGGTCAATCATACGCTCTTATTTGGAGAGCACAAATCTATCAAAAGTAGAAGTGAGTTACCAGCCTACCATAGATCAGATTATCTTCATAGATGGGAGATAATGAGACACCAATGTGCATCTGGGTACTGGTCGACCTACAAAGCAATTGGTCATAGTTGTTAACCTTGTGATCAAAGGTTTGAAATTTTCTACAGTAAGTGATACTGGGAGTATACAGATTTACTATTTGTAGACAACAATTCTGTTGAAGAGACAAATTACTGAGATGTGGGAATATCAGTTCTTAACAATTGTAGAATATATGAACTTATTCACAATCAATCTTTGTTATCAAACAAAATTGCAATAAGTCAACTAACCTGCCGATGAGTGTCAGTATAAATGGAAGAGATGAGCTATCATAAATTATAATTTGTTTAGTCTGAGATCAAGGAAGATGAAAGATGAACTCACCCAGAATTTGCATTGCATGATTGTTGATATTGTTTTCCTATGAAGATCTTGGATGCATCAGTACTTTGATGTTTTGATCTACTATTATTGTAGCATTCTAAAGACAGGCATTAGATATTGCTTTACTTCATCGTTGCTAAGTATATTGTTTAAAATCTACAGAATTATCATTTGCTAGTTTGCAATATGCATTAACTGCCAAATTGAAGAATTTAGACTATAGATACCGATCCATGAAACAACAAACAAAAAATGAAACTTGCATTATGTTTTGAAGCATAACCACAAAGAGAACGTACAAATTCAATTACTTATTTTGTAACCCTGTGAATTATAATCCCTTGGAAACAATATTTGTTTTTACAGGATAACCTGTACGTCTTGCAGGTCTTGATATAACAAATTAAGATGTCGATGATACACAAGTTTCATCTTTAAATATTCTACCCACAATAAGAAAAAATCTTAAATGAACCTGATGGCTTATTGTGATAGTTTCCTGTTAAAAACCCATTGCATCCAGGTGTGCAAAATAAATTGTATCCTACCAATCAACGTTAAAACCAAACCAAAAGGATTGAAGCTGAAAAATCAATATTGGTCGTGCCAATCAACGTTCAAAACAAAATGACAAAATTGGAAGAAAAAAAATGTTTTATCAACTCCAATAAAATCAAACTTCTTTTCAACTTCCCTACTTTTGAGAAATATAAGTCACTGATTTTTGGCATACAGAAGCAACCCCATAGGCTTATCTTAGGCCATAATTTTGGCTGACTTAAGGTAAAGACTGTCTACAACTTTGCTAATGTTTGAAATGGTTTCCAAAGTGGAGGAGAAAATGTCATCTGGCTTTGGACCGTAAAAAATAATAAGACAACCTGCTCCCTAATCGAGAGTCCCATCGATTTTTTTCTCCAAAATCATCTGGGAGAGCTTCTTTTCCACAATATCCATGGGCAATCCAATCAATTCAGATATATGTGATATTTCAACCCTTGAATAAGGTTCAATCAATCGGCAGATATTCTGCTCCAGAAGGGTGTCATATAAAGAAGACAAGTGTCTGTGAACAATAAGGTCTTCCTCAAATTGCGCCTGGTGAGTTTTAAGTGCATCTTCAAAATCCTTCAAAGAGCGCTTTGAGTGTGCATCTGCAATAGATTTCATGGCATCTAATTCCACTCCCGTATAGAGAAATCCTACCTTTGAAGCAATAAGACCAGTGACATCATCAACTTGGTTGACCATGATCTTGCACAAGAGCATGCACTTCAAACTAAACACTGCATGAGGATCCTTGAGAGCATTAAAAGCCTCAAATGCCTCAAAGAAGTAGCTGAAACTTATTTTATAATCCTTGTCCTCGGCATGAAAAATCCCACTCTGAAGATCAATAGTCCCTTGTTGAGCAGGCATAACATATATCGCATTCGCTGCTATTTGGGCTGTAGTTAGGGCAACCTTAGCCTTTGGTAGATTTCTAAGAGAGAAGTGAAGTTTACTCTCCAATAAATCGATATCAACGAGGATAAGCTTATCATCCATTCTCCTAACCTCCTTGACAAGGCCAGAAATGAGAGTCAAAGCTTCCAAGTACTCCTTGGTTTCCATCAATAAAGCAGCAAGCCTTGCTTCAACCCATTGCCTCAAAAACGTTTGTTTCTCGAGATGGGTCCATTCTACCATTTCCCTCCAAGCGATATCTGAAGATTTGATGTCCCTGGGATTTTCAAAACTGCATCGAGTATTCCTCTGACAATCTTAGCCTTTGGGATCAACAAAAAAAAGGGACGTAGAAGCCCGAGGAGACTCCTCAACTCTTCCCCCCTATTCTCATGTGTGAGAAGATCAGAAAGGTTGGAAATCGCCTACTCTTTGATCTAGATAGATTCAGATGAAGATGAAGGATTCTCAATTATCCGAAGAAGAAGAGAAATCACCTTTGTAGGGTCGGACACTCCACTCGAGTTCTGACAAACCATACAGAGGAATGACAGAAACCCTGGTGAACCTTGACCATCGATACGATGCCCGACGATAGTCATAAAGACAGGATCCTTTCCAACACGTCTCAGTCACGGTAGGTCCTCAAACCAAATCTTGAACACGAAAGACGAAAACGCATGAAAACCTCAAGCCGAAAACGCGTGAGTACATATGGTGGATTTTTATTTGTTCAAGAGACGAGGAATAAACAAAAAAATACGTGGCAACATTCTATTGGCTCAATGAGCGACGAATCTATTGCGGTGGCGAGGATTGTCTTACATTGTTTGAACACCTACGGCGTAATTAGAGAATAAATATGTCTTTTTCAATGAGGCCTCGTGCAAGATCTAGTGAGCCAAATCCAACATAAAATATTTCAAAATTTATCGAAATCGATGTCACAAAGTGATTTAAAGACCTAAAAAATCTCTCGACACATGAAATATATAATTCAAACAACTAAATATTACCATTCCATCAAATATAAAATCACTTTTTTTTTAATTCAAATATAAATCTATAAATCAACTCATATGTGTGTGTTTTTTAATGTTTAATACTTTCTATTTGTTTTATAGTGTTTTTTTTGTAACTTGGATTCCTATGTATGTTTAATATTTTATTCCCTTTTTACCGTATTCTCCTTATAACTTGGACTTGTTATTTAGCATATTTTTAATAAGAGTTGCTTCGATGTTCACAATGTCATATGCAAATAAACATGTTTATACTTGTATGATTTGTATTTTTTTTTACTAAATCAAAATATATTTTCAATTTATGTTTCTTATTAAATTAATCTTATTTATTATTATATTAATTATTTATTTATAAATAATATATTATAATTTATAAACTCCTTTAATTTATGACATTTTGTATCTATGAGATATAGAATAGATGGTGAATAGATATAGTGTTGAGACACTTTTTGGGTAAAGTCATGATTCAAAAACTCTATAGATTGTATTGATGAACATTTATTAACCTAAAGCTTACGAAGTAGCCTAAATTGAAGATTAATAATAAACAAAATATTAAAACACTGATTTATGTAAAGATGGAACCTCAAATTTGGGTTACTATTTTCACTTTCACCACTCATAATGATTATATAAAAATAATTTTATGATGTTTTTTTAACCTATTGGGTTTAACGGGTTTAAGGAGTTAAGAACATGGGTTTCCGAGTTGAAATTTGGCGTCCTACCTTGCAGGTAAATAAATTTTTATATGACTTTTTAATTTTAACATTGCTTTTCATTTGATGTTTAAATCTTAATTTTACCGATCATAATAATAGTTGATTATTTTTTGAAATAACATTTATAATAACTACATGAAACATTGTTCTCATATCCTCCCTCATATAATACAAAAATAAAAAGTTTACAAAAATATAATAATAATAAAAACATAATAATTAAACCAAGCACACACATAATGACAAAGAAGGTTCAAACCTTTAAATATGCTTCTTCAGAAGCAATACAATGGGCCACCAAATTCCATGGGCCAAAAAAACCATCATCGAGTCAAGTTTACCTAACAAAGGGAGGAAAACAACCACACCATGACAAAATCAAACTTTCCATATTAGAAATAGAAATATAAAGAGAATATATAGATATATAACATTTAATTATTAATAACTAATTTGTTTAATTTGTTATATCGGTATAATTAGTTATTAGTAATTAAATGTTTTATATATATATATGCCACCCCAAAAAACAATGATGGAGTCAAGTTAATTAACAAGGGGAGACAACCAACCAAACCATGAGAAAAATTTAGAAATAAAAATATAAAGAGAATATATATATATATATATATATATATATATATATATATATATATATGAGATTGGGATATACTTATTAATGATGTGTAAAAATAAAAATGCACTTTAAAATGATGGGTGGAATTAAAATTCACATTTCATTAATGACATTTAATTTTATGAAGTGGTCGTATTTTGACGTGTAAAATGGTAAATGACGGCTATTTATCCATCAAATTTCAACACTGGTTCCGCTAAAAAAAGAAGTTAAGAACACGTGTTTCCTTTTAGAAAATCAAAGGTTTTTCGAAGTGGGGTAGAGGATGTATATCTATATAGACTTTAATAGTTGCATTGATATCGGTACCTAACAAACTGATGACATGTAACTTTAAAAATAGACTATTATTATTATCAACATCATCACAAACAATATATAATTATAAAAAACAATGATAATAAAGCCAAGAATGTCATGATAATGACAATGATGCAGATACAACAATAAATAATATTCAATCAATAAAATTGGATTGGGTGTATAACATCAATATGCAATAAAGTGGGTCGTAACCAATCAAATAAATTTCAACCAAACAGTTATTAATTGTTAATATCAAAGCTTATGTTATGTTAAAGAATGGTCTTTTAAGCATAAGTCATGTGAAGGAAGAGTAAAATAAAACCACTATGGAATATGACGTTAAGGGAAGGATGAGTAAGTTAATATAATAATAATAATGGAGTATGAGTAAATAAAAAAATAATAATAATGGAGTACGAGTAAATAAAAAAATAATAATGCAATCTAATTAGGAATGGTGTTTGAACTTGTTGCAATTTCCATGCTATGAATGTTAAAATATTTATAAACTGCTGCATTGACTTTATAATACATAAATCTTTTTGATATATTAAAATATTGACTATCTATTTTTAATAAAAAATAAAATATGAAATTAAAAATGAAGAGCACGCCGAGGATTGTTTTTAAGGAATATTGTTTATAAACCTTTGGCTTCAAACTTTGTACGATGTTTTTGGCATAATTCGACAAAGGTTATTCTTCATTCAACGTTAATGACATCACCAAGATTGTTGTTAAGGAATATTGTATATAATTTATTGGGATTCAAACTATTAAGGATGGCTTTGGCCTTAATTTTTGGTACTAGGATTAATGCTAGTCGTTAAACAAAAATATTTAATTTTAGATTTAAAAATTTATTAATATAAAATTTAGAAGTAGTTTATTTATTTTATGTTTTGGGATTTTTTTAGTGGGTTTTGATTGGAATTGGTTATTTTTAGAATAAAATTCAAATTTAAAAATGTTTAAATTGTGTTTTTTAATTTATAAATAGATTCAACATTCTTAAATATCGCCATAGCACACTCATATTATGCAGTTTTCATAGCTAATATATATGATTCTTAAGATTTTTTTACAGGTATAAAGTTGAAAATATAGAATATTTAGACTACACCCAAAAGTTATATTTAATTTTTACACTCATATGTGTTTATATCTTAGAATTTAGGGTGGACTACCATCTATGTTTTTCCTAAATTGAAGGAGGATGGGACAAGTGTACTTTCCAGATTGATTTTATGGTTGTCTTTCAAAATTCAAAATAAACAATTATAAAAAAAAGAAATATAAAAAAATAACTGGTAGTTGATGCATGGATAACCAGTAGCTCATGCATGGATAACAGGTAGTGGCAAGTGACAGACAACCCATTTAACTAAAGAAGGTAACATGTAGGTAAGCCATGGACAACAAGTGATTGCAACTAAGCATGGTGACCTATCGGTGTTCAAAGGCCACAAATTAAGTGACTCTGCTATAGAATAAATTATTTAACTTAATAAACACACACACACACACACATATTTGTTTCATCGTATTTATCATAAAAGTTTAGATTCATGCTACACTATTTAAGCTCTAGATAGTTTTAAGTTGTACAATTTTTCAATACCATATTGGTTAATAGAATTTGAATTTGACATTGTTTAAAAATAATTATATGGCATTTACAATTTCAAAGACTTTTACCTGAAAAAGTATTTAAAAAAGATATTGATCTCTCCAAGATTAATCAAATCACGAATAAAAAAGAAATTCATAAAAAATATTTGGAAATATTTTGTCTTCTATTTGTATATTTCATTATTAAGAACCTCAAAATTTGAAGTTCCATTTTTTCCTAGTCCCCACTTAATGAGTGATTTTTGCATATATATATATCCAAGAAAAACATGAGTACTCTTTAGAAATTGAATAACCAAGGGTACATTTGATCAATTTTAATCAATGGATAAAACGTTGGGGTAATTTAGGCATCATCTACAAGCTTATGAGCAAGTAATCCTAATATTGGTGTGTGTGTGTCTTTTTTTTTTTGTAAGCTAGATATAGATCTTTATATTACCTTCACCAAAATATACAGAGTCTGGGTGGTACTGGTCCCTCTCATGAAAGAGAAAATAGACCTCAAAATATGGTTTGAAAGAGTTCTGAAAAGAATCATCCTACCGAGAAAAAACAAAGCTACTGACAAATAGAAAGCACTACTGACAAGTATTGCTGAAAAAAGGAGAAATAATAGGGCTACTGACAAGCATAATGCACTACGGTCGAAACCAAAAAGATCTAAAACCAGGCAAGAAGCAGGCATAGCTTAGTTACTGTTGTATTCCTCCTGATCGGGTTGGGTGGTCGGGTCTTTGGCTAAGGTGATCCCGAAGCGGCGAGTGAACTGCTGTTGGTTGAACAATAATTGCTTCAGCATGTCGTGCAGTTCATCATGTTGCATGAGGATTTCAGCTTGAGCCTCGTTCTTGTCGGTGAGAGCTTTGCCCAGCACCACCTTTTGAGACCAGTGTATGTCCAGAGTTTTTTTATATAGAGTGTTCCAACCCCTGGTGTTACCATGGTTGGGAATGAGGGCTTCGAACTCCTCACAAATTTCATCATCTGTCAGGAAGCCACGAGAGACCTTGGCGTCGTCCTCTGCATCCTGAATCTCCGCTTGAGCCTGAATTGGAATTTAAGTATGAAATTTGTGAGCTTTTTCTACTAGCCCGCGCATGAGGCGCAAAGGCGGAGTGGAGGAAGAGACAGTCTGCTGCAAACCACCATCTTTTTGAGTATTCTGATGGGTGCAGACCCTTTTTTTAGGCGGCATGACTGCAAAAAAGGTTTAAAGATCGGAAAACCAAGGAATATGCGAGCGCCGAGGAGCCGGAGAACACGAGCACCACACCTCAGGAAGACGACTATGCTGCCAATCCTATAGAACCGAGAGCCCGAACCAGTGAGTGCCAAGAGAACCAGAGAACTAGCAACCAACAACCAGAGAACTTGAGGACCAGAGAACCAGAGAACCAGTAACCAGAGCACCAGAGAACTAACGACCCGCAAACTGAAAACCAGAACCCGAACACACAAGGCTGCGAGAGCCGGGAGAACAAGATCCCAAGAGCCAAGCTTCCAAGAGCAAAGAGCCCGCAAAATGAAAATTAGAAGCCAGGCCCAATGGAGCGAAGCAGGAGTGGAGCCTTTGCGCAACAGAGCTCTCATTCGAGCATCAACTGATCTAATGAAATTTTCAATGAGGTACATGTGCATCCCTGTCATATTAACTGAATAGCCAATAATGGTCATGAGGGTGAAAAGGACAGCTTCATTCATCCATAATCGTGGGATTCATTAGAGCCAGAGCACAAATCAGGGCAAGAGCCACCGATTGAACATCACGCACGCTGGAGAAGTCATACCGCAGACGGGAGGCCGAGCTCCAGACATGAAGACAACAGGGGCAATTAAAGGTTTACATGGGGTGAGTGGGTGGTGGAGGGAAACACGTGATTAACCCAGGAGGTGGAGCAGTCAGGCGTGTGGGTAGGCATGTTGGCAAGCGGGTGGCAGGAGTTGAAGGTGGCACGTGGCGCATAATATAGCTAGGCATAAGGTGGGTACTGCAGGCATGCAACTGGTTGCTGCTGCTGGATGGGCACGTGGTTGGAGGGCTCATGGCTGGGCTAGTCACCTCCTTCGGCACCCGCTGTGGGGTGGTGTGTGTGTGTCTTTAACCAAAACATGTGTACTCTTTAGTAGCGTCATTCATTAATATGATAATGAGTTACATTGTTCATAATTGGCCGATAGGCCTTGCAAAAAGCATAGCTAAAATATATAGTATCTACAGGTATTATGATTGTATCAAAAATAGAGTCTTGCCATCAATTCAACATCAAGGTTCTGAGTTCTTTTACAATAAATGAGCAAAAATGATATCTACAAAGGTGTGATTGTAGGCACCATGATTTTCCTTATACTGGCATAGTTTTAGTTTCTAATTCATTGATATTTGTCACTATGCATGTCCACTGCTTCCAAGATCTAGCTTCAATATGTAATCCCTTTTTGGATAGAGAATCTGCCTCCTTATTTCTTTCCCTGTATATGTGATGAAAACTAATGTACTGATAGAGCCCAATATATCTGAGAATGTCTTCATAAACTGGTCTCAATTATATATTCTTTAGCGGCTTCCTTAATCTAAACCAGTAGATCATCGATAGTGAATCTCCAAATACCTGTAACTTCTCCACCCCAATAATTGAAGCACCAATTTAAGGGCCTTTAGCTTTGCGAGATGATTTGATGCTTGTCCTAGACCAGCTGTGAATTTGTGCCAATGACAATAATTTATGAAAACGATACCTCAAGCACCTCCAATTCCAGGTCTATCTTGTGATGCTCCGTCGAAGTAGCACCAACAACCAGATTTATTAATGGTCTCCTCTTGTATAATTATCTACTTGGTGGGGGAAGATGACTACGAAAAGTGTGTCATGATAGCCATGCTCTTGGCAGAAAAATTCAAATATGGAATAATGGTATCCTCAAATAGAGCCTTGTTCCTAGCCAACCAAACCCCCCAAATCAATAAAACAGGTAATGCTCAAAAATCATGGAAGTGTATATTTTTAACCATTCCTGTAGAGCTCCTTCAATAGATTCACCCTGCCAAATAAGGTTTTGTCCACAAAAATGGCAATCAAAGATCCACATTCTATTAATGTATGAACAATTGACGAACATGCGGTTGATTGTTTCAGAGTCACTATGGCATAATGGACACCTGTTGGGTTCAATTCCTAGAAAATTGTTGAGTCTATCCTAGACAAGTACTTTTCCATCTAGAGCAAGCCAAAGGAATAATTTAGCCTTCAGTGGGCACTAGAACTTCCATATGGCATTGTTCCACCATGGTGGGTTAGGTATATCCTCCTCTTCCCAAGCTACCCTGTAACCCAATCGTGGGTGGTAGGATCCACCTTCCACATTCCTGGTCCATAGCAATTTGTCACTTTTGTTTGAGATGCGGATATGACTGGACTATAAATCTTGTATATACCTGTCCAATATTATTTTATGATCATCTACAAACCCTAGAGCCTCTGCATCGAGCCATCTCTGGTGCAGTGGGGTGGTGGTGTGATATCATGTATGTGATATAAAAAATAGACACAATGATCATTAAGTGGTTCTATCATCAAATCGGGAAGGCGATATGCAGTAGAGCATCCGACCCACGTATCTTGTCCAATTCTTATTCGCCTTGGGTTTCCAACTTCCCATGCCAACCAATATCCAATAATGTCAAAAGATTTGATAATGGCTTTCCACATGTTTGATACATTTCGGATAGGGTGGTTCCTAGATCTGAGCCAATCCTATGGAGATGCCGGGAAAATATATTTTTGATGTATAAATTTAACCCAAAGACCTTTGCCATTGATCATTCTCCAAATTCCCTTCATTACTAGAGCTCTAGCAAACCATGATAAATCTTTAATACCCCACCCATTAGAGTCTTTTGGTAGGGAAAGTTTTCGCTAAGAAATCCATGGGAAGGCTTTCTTTTCATCTATACCTCTCCATAGAAAGCTAAAACAAATCCTCCTAATGTTGTCCAAGATATCGGATGGAACATATGCAATGGAATCCCAATAAACAGGTATGGCTTCAAGAACAAATTGAACCATCACAAGTCTACCACCTCTAGATAACCATTTATTGCACGAATGGTTAATCTTGCTTTCAATTCTGCCTATCAGCGAAACCCAGTCTTTTCTCAAATAATAATTTGGTTTGATGATGAAACCCAAATATTTAAGCCCATTGTTAATATCAATCATAGAGAAGGAAAATTGTTCACTAATCTATATAGAAGCAGTCTGGTCCACATTCATAACAAAAATCAAGGATTTGTGATCATTAATAATCATACCTGAAGCTGCAGAAAACAACTTAGAATATCCTTTATCTTCAGTATGTCCCTTCTTGATCCATCAGTGAATAGAAAAATGTCATCTACAAAAAGTAGATGGGTGATGGATATTGAATCTCCAATCTGAATCCCTTTTGGTCCACCCGATATTCTTGCATGAAAGATGGCTCTACTGAGTCCTTCCACAATCAATATGAACAATAGAGGGGCTATTGGACAACCTTGCCTCAATCCTCTATCAAGTCTGAAGAAAGATGATGCCAATCCAGTGAGAAGGACAACAAAAGATACAAACTGAACACATGAAAGTATCCAATTTACAATAAGTAAATTAAAACCTACTTGAAACAGAACCAATCGGAGAAAGGTCCATTTGACTCTATCATAAGATTTAGAGAGGTCAATTTTCAAAATCATATCAGATAGGTGTTTGATTTTGGCTGAATGGGATACTTCTTGTGCAATCCCTATAGCATCATGAATTTGATGACCTTCTAGCAAAGCAAAATGTTCAGCAGAAACCCCCTCAGATAGAATATATCTAATCATGTTTGCAATAATCCTAGCAATCAACTTATAGATATAATTGCAAAGGGATATGGGTCTGTAATGATCCAGGGTAGTGGAGCAATCCAGTTTAGGTATCAGGGCTATAAAAGTAGCATTGTATGCTACAAGAATTCTACCCCGTACTATGGGTTATTTAATCACAACAACTAGGTCATTCTAAAAGATATCCATGAATCCATAAAATAATTCAATCGGAAATGTTAACACCCAAAAAATGTTCACTACCTCACCTACCCCATTACATGGCTCATTTGTCCATTTTCCTACCATATTTCCCTTAAAACCCCTAAAAATCCCACTAAAAGCCTCCAAAAGGCCCAAAATGCCTCCAAAAGGCCGCAAAACCATCAAAAAAGCCTCAAAAAGGCTAAAAATCCCCTTTTTCCTCCAAAAATATCCAAAATTCCTCTAAAATAGCAAAATCCCTCTAAAAAGGGAATAAAAAATAAAAAATAATTAAGAAAATGGAGGAAAAAACCCTATACAGCTGCCCTAAACCATATGGTTCCCAAAACCATGGGCCAGCACTCCACCACCAAAAAACTATAAATAGGTGATGGAGAACCCTTATTCCACATCCACAGTCATAAGCACCCTTACTCTGCCAAAATCTCTCTTGAAACCCTAGCTCACCCTTGAGCTACTTTCACCTTGAGAGCCCCTTTTGGCCCATTCCCACCATTGGAGAAAGAGAAGGAGCAAGTTGGAGCTTGGAGCAACCCTCTTGGAGCATTGCAAGAGCTTCACCAACCTCCACATTGGAGGTAAAATTAATACAAAAGCCATTCTTTACATCTTCTGTTTCATGCACATGTTTAGAGTAATTTTTATTTCTGTTTTAGCATTTTAATTTACATTTAGTGAATTGCTACTAAGGAGTCCATTCTCCTTAGTAGGCGCTCATTTGCACAAGCTAGGGGTAAAACCCTAGCTACAGTTTTGGCGACTCCCCTAGGTTTGAATTTCTGGTTTTAGTTTAATTTTTTTTTAGTTTTCTGCAAAAATTTCCCGTTTTTTTCCTTTCAGCTATCCCTTTCGGCTGCCGTAAACCGCATCTTTTCCCTCTGCAGTCGCGTCCCGACCGTGTCTTTCAGGCCTTTACCTGCGACCCGACCGCGGCTCTCAGACTGTTTCCGGCGCCCTGCCGACGAATTCAAGTTTGTTACCTGCGATCCGACCACGGCTAATCAGCCTGTTTGCTGAGATCTGACTGCGCCTGTCGGCCATTTTCCCGCGTCCTGACTGCGGCTTTCAGCCCCTTTGCTGCGTCCCGACTGCGTCTGTCAGCCCTTTTCCCGCGACCCGACTGCGTCTTTTTACCTATTACCTGCGTCCCGACTGCGCCTGTCGACCAAAAACCCGCGTCCTGTCTGCGCCTGTTTCCCGCAAACCCGTGGTCCGACTTCTCAGTTTCGCCACAGACCCGCGGTCTGATTTCTGCATTTTTTCCAGTTTTGAACCCAACCCCCTTTGCTGCAATATTTTCTGCATCTGCACAGCCATATGTCCTACCTGCAGCCATCCTTCCCTACAGCCTTTTCTGCAACATAATTTTTGTACCCTTTACAGAATCTTTTTAAAATTTTAGCATTTTAATTCAGAAAATTTTGCATGTTAAATTTCAGTGTTGTTAATTAGAACGTCGCCCCCCTTGCGGCACTTTTATTTTGGGTTCATCACCTCACGAGCACACACTCTGTCACATAATTCAAGTGAGCCTTAAAAACTACTTAACTCAACCAATATTCTAACCCCACTTGGGGAACACAAAAGAATCTTTGTAGTTAGGTAAGATCGGGGGGATAGGCTTCCAATAACACCCCTCGGTTACTTACACTTGAGACATAGTTGTTGTCCAATTAGGGAACCAAAATCCCCTAGTACTTTTTGGCACGGTCACAACCAGTTTACCAGAGGGCCTCTCCCCTAGGAGGGTTGAAGTCGCGAGGAAGGTTCCGGAGGCCTGAGTGGAATACCGCACTCCATTCAGTCACCGAAGGGCTACCTTTCGCAGTTCTCGGGATATCCCTGCATAGGGGTATTGCGGTAAAAGGACCAAACAGCAGATTCACCTTTCTGGACGTGTCATGAACGGGGTATCTTAGTTGCCATTCTTCTAGGATTGACTACCCGGTGTCCCTCCCGATAGGGGGACATCTTAGCCACTTGGCTTTCCTATTCATATTGTCTGACTTGGATTTCATCACCTTGCAGAGGATATGTCTAGTTGAGTCAGAATACTTTTTAGTTAGGTGTTTGCTTGCTCCCTTACCTCCTTTTGGTCTAGTGAGTCCACCATTTTTTATTTTTAGGAAACCTGTTGCTTGTTGGTATTTTGACCATTTATGTTGATACTCCACCCATTGTAGCACAACTGTTATAGTGGGTGTTTTGAGTTGGTTATTGGCCTGAGTTCCTTTCTTTTTTGAGCTCTCCTTCTGCACACTCGGTTGCATTAGGATTTTTGAGCTGTTTTTCACTCACCACAATCCACAGAGATTTGACACCATCTGTCACCATTGAGTCCCCGAGACATTCTCGGAGCCTCAGGGGCGAGCCCCCACAGCACGGTTCACTTGACACCACCCGTCATAGGCACAGATCATCATCCCTTGATACCACTTATCATCGATCTCGAGCCTTGTCACTTGACTCCACTCGTCAGCGACATAGGACTCCGTCACCCGATATTGACGCCCCCTACTTTACCTCCGATTCTGAAGAAGAGTCTGAGAACCCCATTTATACTGCCCCTACTAGCCCCATGGCTGGCGTGACTTCCACTCCTTTCTTGGTAGGGACCATTGGTGGCCCATCCACCACTACACCAGTTACCATACCCGCTGTGGGTATGCCCTCAATGGGGCCCACATCTACCGTTCCCCTCACTGCACCTATTCCCGCAGCTGGAATACATATTCCCACTCCATCAGTGGCTCACACTACCCATGGTGGTGCAGGACCATCCTATACCACCTTAGTTCCCCCACTTGGGGGCAACATCCCAAACCCTACCCCTCCACTTGGGGGCATTGGCCCCAACTTGGTCCAACCCCCTACTGTGTCACATCCTTCTTCCAGTTTTCCATTCATGGCTAGCCTCAACCTGCCCGACCTAGCCAGATTGACCAACAACCCTATCCGACACGACCCTGCGTGGCCTCACATGCCCACCAAGCTCCCCTCTGACATCCCTAAGTTCGAGGGCAAGGCAGGTGAGGACCCACAAAACCATATAATGTCCTTCCATCTATGGTGTTCCTCCAACTCCATAGTGGACGACTCTATTCGCCTTCGTCTGTTACAGCGCACCTTCACTGGCTCTGTAGCCAAGTGGTATATCGAGCAACCCCACGGGACCCATGCCACCTTTGCTTCCCTTGCCTCGACCTTCCTGTAGTTCTTCCAGTTACCTGTCCGCTATGACGCGGGCGTTGAGATCCTCCTATCCTGCAGACAAAACACGGCTACCCACATCACGGACCACATTCATGAGTGGCGTCGACGTCGTAGCTTATGCAAGATCAAATTAGATGACCGTATCTTCCTAGATTGGTTCCTCAAATCCCTTCTCCCTGTCATTACTAAGGATGTGGCATCAAATCGACCCCAGTCGGAAGAAGAGGCCATCCTTAAGGCCCAACAATTCGACCTCATTTACGCCCAGTCGGGATATCTCTATACCATTATACCTGACTCCCCTCGCGGTGAGTCCTCCCAGCACGATGCGCCGGGGGCATCTCATGCTGCAGACGGCATCATCGACCGTGTTTCTTCGCATCTCCAACCCTTTTCCATAGCACGCCCTACCCCTGACCCCGACCTTTCGCGGGCTACTTCACAGTCTGGGGCCACCAACTCGTATGCTCCTATGACACATCACCATCATTCCCATGGACCCACTTGTCCAACTCAGTGCTTCGGTCATGCGCCCCCCGCTTACCCCACCCCGGTCGCAACTCAGCCCTATTACCACCAGCAGGCTGCACCAGCTCCTGCCCCTTCTCAGGCCCAACCCGCCTATTACCACCAGCAGGCTGCACCAACTCCTGCGCCTTCCCAGGCCCAACCCGCTTATTACCCGCCACAGGCAGCCCCTGCGGCCAATCCACAACCTGCTCCGCAGACATATCAGAAACCCCCTCAAGGTGTCGCACCTGCGCATCCTCCACCAACATATCATCCACCGCAGCCTGCTCCCGCACCTGCACAACCCCAAAACCCACCTGCTGCCCAAGGGCAAGTGTACGCCCAACAAAATTAGCAGCAAAACCAGAACAACCAACGCAACCAGGGCCAACAAAACCGCGGTAAGGGCCGTAATCGTGGGAACAACCAACCTACAGACCAAGGTGGTCAACCGGTTAATCCCCCAGATAACAATAATGCGGCCCCCGCTAACCAAAACCCTGATCGCCCGCCCAAGCAGGCTAAAAACCCCAATTTGTAAACAAACCATCCTTGTTCTATTTGTGGGGTCTATGGCCACTACACACATGCTTGCCCACACTTGGAGCGAGCTCGGCAACTTTGGGTTGATGATGCCCATCGCCAAGGACATGCAGCTCCTCAAGCGCAGCCCAACCCCTAGCCCCCCCAGCAGCAACCTTTGGTGCTGCAAAACCCCTTACCAACCCAAGGCGTAGTGAATGCTTAGCCGTTGGCTCCCCCTCAGGTCAACGCGCCACCATAACAACAACAGATCACATACACCGCCCTTGATCAACACATGTTTGACTCAGGTACCCACCACTTGTTGATGATGTCATCCGCTGATGTCAACCTTCAGACCCGTCGGAACCAATATGGCTCCACCTCTGAAGCCCCTCCCGTCGATAAAACCACTAACGCTCATCCCACTGATCAGGCGTTACATATCCCTCCACCCCCAATAGATGGCGCTTCCAAAGCACCTCGTTTCCCACTCCGCCGTATCAACAATAACCCCAATGCGCGCGTTGCGTCAAACTACAACATTGTAGACGACTTAGCCCAATCCCCCGCAGCCATGTCTGCGTTAGAAGTTTTGAAAAACTGCCCTTCCCAGCGCAAGACTTTACTCTCAGCCATTGGGGCTATTGACCCGAATGATTCGAATTTGATGGCATTTGATTTGGACCAGTCCGAACCACCCCTGCCTTCCACCTTAGCATTCCAAGTTTCTGTTTCCGTTCGAAATCTTGTCATCCATCGATGCATCATCGATGAAGGTGCCTCCACATGCGTTATGTCCACATTCGTATGGCAGAAGTTGGGATCCCCTACCTTTCAACAGTCCACCACGGCATTACGTGCCTACAACGGTCGTTCGGCTCAGCCCCAAGGTCTCCTAGCCAATGTCCCTGTCCAGTTAGGTGGTAAAATCGTCCTCATTGACATCGAGGTCATCAACGCCCAGCTTGATTACAACCTCTTACTCGGTCGCAGCTACATGTATGCTGTGCGGGCGGTAGCTTCCTCTGTCTTTCGTACCATGATGTTCACCCATGACGGACGCGTGGTCAAGATCGACCAACTCACTTACTATGATCCAAATGCCCCCGCTGCACCCGAAAATGTTCTCCCCATGGTTGAACAACCTATTAATGGTGCCGCTACCTCGTTTGTTTCCTCCTTGGGACCTGGAGTTTACTCAGACCCGTCGACGACATCCACCTTCCAATCCATTCCTCCCCCGTCATCTACGCCTGAAGTGTCTGACTTATGTACCCTATCCCACGATAACCAAACACCTAATAATCAACCACCCTTGTTTCCTAAACCACCATTGGTACCTAGCCACATTGGTGTTACACCTATCCATACAATCCCCTTCCTAGTCCCTCCCTCGGGAGTAGTAAGCGCCCCGGTCATGGCTACCCTTAGCCTCCCTGGGTTAACCTTGGGATTACCCGTCTGGTATCTTTAGCCTCCCATTCCCCCGCCGACACCAAGCGTCGTCCTCCAACCGGTGCAACCCATGGCTACTACCACTCAGCCACCCCCCGGTGTCTCTACCCCTTCGTCCTCCACGAATCCCCCTCCTCCTCCCAAATCCACTGGGGGCAGAGGCCCTCAACCTTACACTGCTGTACCACCTCCCAAGACAGTCAAACCCCCCCCGTGTTTTGTGCTCCTCCCAAATGCTCGTTGTGCGATGAGTTAGGCCATGCGACTCATCAATACCCACAGTTACCTGCATTACAGGAACACATGCAGATGCTTGACGATGACCTCAATTTCTCGGTTGTCAAACTAGATCCAACCCCTAAGCCTCACGACAAATCCCTGCGCACTAACCATCCCTGTGCCATATGCGGTGTTTACGGGCATTACTCACATCACTGTCCCGATCTCCCCGATTACAGAGCAGCTCTCTATGAGATGAACAATATGGATCTTGAGACGGCACCACCCAACATTGAAGAGATTCACCCCCCGATCCCACCCTCATCCGGGGAGATCAACACCATTTACATGATCTCTTCAACTACCATTCCCTCGTCAACCGATTTGACGACCCACACTTTCCGTACTGATGAGGATATTCTTAAGGCACTCATTGCCCCAGCGTATCCCTGGGATGACATGCACCATCATTCGTATTTCCTCCCAGAAGCATCTTCCTCTAGCACCGCTACCCAATTTGCGGTTGAATCCAAAGATTTCCTTCCTACCAAGGTCGACTGGTTAAAGGACCCTATTCCTGCTCCGGATGCCTTTGAGGAAGGTAACATGGCCAATATTTCACCCGTCATCCAAATTGATATCGCTGCCTCAGGAGGTACACCTGAACTCATAACTTTAGGAGCATCCTGCAGTGAGCATGAGATTGAGGAGTACAAAAAACTCTTCCAAGAATTTCGTGATGTCTTTGCCTAGTCCTATACCGAAGTTCCCAGTCTTGACCCCGCCATCATAGAGCACCACCTTGACACCTCTGAGTCAAGGGGCATAATAGATTCCCTCGACCCTGGGATAGGGGGCATGATCAATCATTTTGAACCTTACCCATCACATCTATCTCGGCACGTCAATGAACCCATTGTTCAAACCCGCACATATGTGATCCATAATCACAAACCCCATGCACATAGCATGGGGGAAAGCCATTAACCCTATTCACTTTTTCACATTTGTGATCTCAACCATTTTTGAGGTCACATATCACTTGTAGATTTGATTTGATTTGATACACCTAGTATTCTTCCCCCACGGGTCATCATTTCTCCCCACCACTGCATCCTTGGCTTGGTGGGCTCACCTTTATTTGCAACCATTTTTTAACCTAGTTAGTTCCTTTGACCATTCCAGAGTCCTTATGACCTCTGTTTTTCGCACCATTTGCACCGCCGGATTCATATTTCCGTGCTTGTGATGATGCTTGAGATCATTTCTCGCTCTCACCAGGACCAATATCAACATTGTGTCCCGACACCTTGTCGCCCCGGTTTGCGTGCCACATCGGCCGTAGCCCGTTTTTGATATACCTTATATCATCGGATTCATTTTTTCGAGCCAGTGATGATGCTTGAGATCATTTCTCACTCTCACCCCCTGAGTTTTAGGGTATTTTTCCAAAACACCCCCATCGCCTCGGTTTGCGTGCCACATCGGCCGTTATCCATTTTTGACACTCTTTATATCGTCGGATTCATTTTTTCGAGCTCGTGATGAAGCTTGAGATCATTTCTCGCTCTCACTTGGTACAGTTTCAACATTGTGTCCCGACACCTTGTTGCCTCGATTTGCGTGCCACATCGACCGCCATCGAATTGTTCCACACTTTTACATGAGCCATTCACTCCTATCATATTGCAAATGTTTCGTTATTTTGCCACCATTTCATTCACCCCGCAAGGAGGCCCACCAGTGTTCCCCCCCCTACCCTCGTTCTTGGTCATCATTTCTGTTCCTTGATTGAACACTTCCTCCTTGCCTAGCCATTCCTTTTGTTCGGTATAATTTTATCCCTTTTTCGGGCCGGACAAGTCCTTTACGAAAAAGGCACTTAGGGAGTTTCTGTTAAGCTCTTTTCTGACTCCTAAAACAATGAAAAGATCGTCGAGCAATCTTGCTTCCTTTCATGCTCATTAAAGTACCTGAAAGGGCGTCTATCTGGTATAAGTTTAACCCTTTTCCGGACCTGGTAGACTAATTACGAAAAAGGAATACTCTAGTCACACCGGCTAGAAGAGTTCTTCATTGCATCCTTTTATGCTTCTTTGGGCCTTGGAGACTAACACACGAAAAAGAAACCCCCTGGAGTCTTCTTATTTGCTTTCAGACTCTCTAAAATTGAAAGCAACCACGAGCATGAACTGTCCTGGGCTCGTAAAAACCACACGACAATACCATTCCATCATTTAGAGTCTTCTTATCGCTTTCAGACTCCTTAAAATTGAAAGCACTCACGAGCATGAACTGTCCTGGGCTCGTATAAATCCACACGACAGTACCATTTTACACTCACTTCTTCTAGTTCCTTAGCCCATGAAGAAGTTCCCCCGTGCCTCTTGGCACTATGATCGATCATCTCGGCAGCACCCCTAATCAGGTCGCCTTTGTTCAGAGTATTCTACAGTCTCCTGCCATTTTATACCAGCTAGAGTCTCCCTCAGCCCAGTCACCATCCTTGATCCATTACAGCTATGATCCCTTTCCCATCAGTCAGTTTCATATGCTGCCTGATCAACCCCGTTATCATACTCTGAACAAAGGAAGTTTTAGTCCACCCACTCTACTTACCCAGTTATTCCCCCCCAGTTTGTTAGTCCTGCCATTAGTACTCTCACATTTCGGTTCTCCACCTCGCGCTCCTGTCAAGGAAACATCATTGCCTTGATAGTTGCAGGTCTCCCTCTGTCGACAACAGCCCCTCTATTCCAGAGGATAGACCCAGAGGTCCCTGCGCCTTGGACCCATCACCATCTGTGGTGAGTGCCTACGGACCATTTTGAGAGGAATCATCATTGCCTCTCCGAATGGGTGTTTCTCACATGCTCGACTTCAGCACCTTGATCGCATCGTTGAGAATCGCGCAGGATTTACATCCTTACCATTATTTGTCGAAGACCTCAGATTTCCCTCGACTCTAGCACATTGGTGAGTCACTTCAGAACACCCAGTTGTACGTTCCCGTGGATGTCCGGGCTGCGTTGGCGATTGTATTCGGAAGCCATCCAGTTATATGCTTCCTTGAGTACCCAATTCAGTCCCAGATCAGTTCCAGTTCAATGTACCATTGAGAGTATGACCCTTTGTCACTCTGATCCAGCAGCTCATCAGTTCCTTTGGTACCACACTCAGTAGCACTGTTGACATTCCAATGTATCAGTACTTCCGCTCAGACATGGTCAGCCCAGCAGTATGTCCCAGATTTGTGTCCCCTCTGGACCCTTATGATGTACACAGTGGTTCTCTATGTATCTTACAGGTCCCTCTTTTCGGGCCTCACAGTTCTTTTTATGTATCTTGATACGAGCATGGGTATGCCCGCCTCGTCCATATATTGAGATTCTGCCTCATTCAGTATTTGAGGTCATGTATATATCAGGTCCCCATTTTTTGGACCCCATTGTTATTATTATGTTATATCCTGATACGAGCATGGGAATGCCTGCCTCGTCCATATGATCAGATGATTCCTCATCCATTATTGAGGTTATGTACTTTTAAGTTCTTGCAGTTTGTTCGGGATCGTTGCTCCGGGCTTTAGTTTGTTTCTTCTCTTCTCCACACCACAGGAAAACCATATATGACTTATGATGTCCATCGGCCATACGATGATCTCTTGCCCTCACACATCAGGGGGCAATCTGTTAACACCCAAAAAGTGTTCACTACCTGTTGATGCCTCGGATATCGTAGCATCAATCAGAAAGGGATTCTCCCCGAGAGGTGGTCCCAATTAGACTATCTCCCGTTTGGTGTAGGGAATCCGTCCGGTTAGCGGTTCCGGCAACCGTGGTTTTGGGCTTTAAATCCGATTCTACCGGTTATGGCCCGATCCACCTTTCTTTTGGGTTTTTTATGTCTTTTATATGAGATGCAAGTGCCTAAATTATACTTAATCTAAATGCAATTAAAACAGATCTAAGCCTAGAAACTGGAATAAATCTATCTATCCCTGCAGGGAACACGCTTAAGGGAGGAGCAATCAGCTGTAGCAAATATCGTAAACAAAGAACAGATAGCTATTATTTCTCACAATCAAAGCTACAGCAAGATAAAGATCTTTAGAAGATAGCTTCTAATTCAACATATAACGCATCTATTGCTCATAAAACAGAAGAAAGCAAAAGAATAAAGAAACAGATTTGAAATGAAACTTAAAGAACGCATCTATTGCTCATAAACAGAAGAAAGCAAAATTATTTAATCTACGTAACAAGAATAAAGAAACAGATCTAGATGTAACAAAACTGGAATTAAACTTAAAGATCCCTGCAAGGAGCAATTTAAAGGCATGAACAATGAGCCACATGAATTATCCTGAAGAAAGAACAGTTAGCCATTCGATATAGAGGAAGAAATCTACAGCAATACATTTCATTGTTCACAAAATAGAGAAAACGCATGCACAGGGGGGAGCAAAATCATTAATGCAAAGAAATAGTTCAGATGTCAAGAATGATCTCACATTACAGAACTGCAGTCATTAGAATAGTCCAATATAGAGCAATCCAATATCCCATGCAAAACGTCCATCTACCGTGGCTTCTATTAGAAAATTCAATTTTTACAGGCCCGATACAAGATAGCTCGTATGGGTTTCAAAATTTCCTTCCCTGCCAAAAAGTCCTTTCTAATCTTTCCTAGATGCTATTTATAGCTACAAATCTGCCCTTTGGGGTGACACCTAGCATTCTCCACCTGTCATTTACAGGAATTTCCACTATAATCGACCACCAAAAATGTCCACTTCCTTTACAAAAAATATTTTGACAAAAATTAGGGACAGCTGTCCCATGGCTTACGCCTTACATATTCAAAATATACATAACAGAAAATTGGCTAACATCAAAGCTTTCCCTGCTGGGCACGTGTCTGGCTAAAGAGAGTTGCTTACTGAATTCAGCCTCTTTTACTCCTGTGCGTGAGCCTCAGCTGGGGAAGGGTCGCCCAAGTCCATTGAGGTTGTTGATTGTGCCTGGGAAGGATGGATTTGTCTAGCTGGAGCTTCTGGAATGACTGCTGGGAAAGAGGGCCTCGAACCTACAGTTGGAGTGGCTGCTGGGAGAGAGGATCCTGGGCCTGCTGATGCTCCTGCTGTTGCTGCAGCTTTCTTGTCCTCCTCTGCTATGTAGCTGTACCACATACCTGTGTCCCTTATGACTATGTTTGCTGCAGCAGGGAACAAGATTTTCTGAGAAGTCACATTCTTCCCGAGCTCTGCTTTAATGTTTTGGACCTCTGCTACTGCAGCTTGATGTACTTCCTTCAGCAGATGGTTGTGGAGTGATGATGAACCAATATAATGCTGGAGGTCATCAATGGCCAGGACATCAATCCTTTTCACATACTCCATTTGAACGCCTAGCTCTTCCTTTAGCTGAGACAACCGCTGCTCCTTTTCTGGAAAGTCCTCTAGGGTCTGAGGGAAACTCAATGTACATTTGGCATGTGCCTCTTGGAGCCTCTGGTAGAGACTGCTGATTTTATCTGTTGTTCTTTGCACACTGGCCATCAGCTTACTGGCGCAGTTTCTGCCGAACTCCAACAGTGCTATGTCCTCATTAAGACTGTCCACAGATTTAAATGGGAGATGTGCAGTAAAACCCCCTTTTCCTTCTCTCCATGCCATCTGGCTTATGATATTGGCCTTAACGCGGGTGTTCTTTGCTTTGAGCCTGTGGGCTTCCGCATTAATATCTTTTAGCCTAACCACCATGGCCTTGAGTTTGCACACCTCATCAGTGATTAGCTCTTGGGAGCCATACACTTGCTGCAGGATATTGCATGACAGCTCGTGGAAGGGAGATAGGTCCATGGTTCTGCTTTCCGCTTGCTCTAAACGCTCAGCTAATGCTTGCTTGTCTGCTTCTAGCAGAGATGCCTTTTCTTCTGCACCATTCTTCTCCGCTTCCACAATCATCATTTGAAGTGTTAGCTGGTCTTTTTCCTCCTCCAGCTGGCTGTACTTGTTTGACAGCTCCTTATGCTCAGCGTACAAGCAATTATACTTGTTTACTGCTAGATCTCTTTGGGCTTGCTCATTAGCCACATTTTGTTGCAGCGTGCGTGCTCTCTTCTTTGTCAATATATTTTCTTTAACTATAACGTCTACATTGGCAAATGATGCCTTTGCTGTCGCTATAACTGCGGACGCCATAGCAATGGGATCTTGATCCGTGTTCTGCATGATGGTGACCTCCCGGTGAGTAACAATGTCTTCATGGAAGGGACTTTTAATCCTCTCTTCTGATTGGAGGAACATCGCTTTTCTTTTCTTATCATATACAAACTCATTCCATTTGGACACCGTACGCTTTCCTGATGGAGTGTACGGGACAATTGGTCGGTTTATGATGTCTATGTCCTCTTCCATAGGTGGGGTCCGGACTTCCTGAGCAGGGTCTACTCCTTCCTTTTGGGTACCAGATCCACCTGCTTGAGAGGTGTCTATCTCCATGTCTTGGACACCGGACCTACCTGCTTGGGCATCCTCCTCCGCTTTTCGCTCCACTTCTGCCTTCCTTTCTGCTTCAGCTTGTTCAGCTTCTTTGCGCCGGCTTTCCTTTTCCGCCTCTTCTTGCATCCTTGCCACCTCAGCTTCCTGCTGTAATCTTGCTGCTTCAGCTTCTTGCTTCCACCTGGCTTCTTCCACTTCCCGCTGCAATCTGGCACTTTCGGCTTCTTGGAGCACTCTTGCCTCTTCTCTTAATCTGAGCTCCTCTTGAGCTCGGGCATCTTCAGCTTCTTTCTCCTGCCGCTGACTGGTCTCCTGGATCTTGGCTGAACTAGAGCTTGCTCCAGTGCCTTGGCGACAGATTCGTAGTTCCGACATATTGCTAATGCCTCTAAATGACTCCTCCTCGGCATCGGGGTAATGCGAGTATTCAAAATGAGCGCAGATGTCCTTGCAATGCTCGGCCACTTTACCCTTTCTGTCGTTCCTGTGGAAGATGACCTCACCGAAGTGGAAGGCCTTCAACTCTTGAAAAATTCGTTGGCCGAGGCAACCCCTGAAAACTTGTAAGCGCCGATGCAGAAAGGTAGAGGGGGAAAGGAAGCCTTGTGTTGCTTGTGGAGCAATGCTCCAATCCCATCCAAGAAGAGTTGTCTTACTGCTTCCTTGAGAACCACATAGTCTGTGGCATACTGCGGCAATATGTATGGGGGCTTAGTCCCTCCAAACATTCTCAGGTAGGTACCTTGTTCTGAAAGGTAAAAGTCCCCATAATCCTCAAGGACTTCCAAAGCATTTTCTGACAGGCAATTTGGTTCTTCCTTGAACATTTTCTCGTATAGGGGCATGATGAACCCCTCACAGATTAGTTTGTAGCTGGGCTTGTAATTCTGAGCCCACAACAACTTGTAAGCAATATAGACGGGCATGGTGGCCTTATCCCATGTGCATCCCAATTTGGGGAATTCTATCTTGGCCAAGATACAATCTATCAGATAGGAAGACATGAAGAATTCAGCCTTCTTCAAGGCTAGTCCTTCTCTCGCAGCTACTATCATTGAGGACAGACCATCTGACAGGAGAGTGGCCCAGTCGAATACAGTCCCCTTAAAAGCCACATAGTGGATGATAGGGACCCACTGAATCTTGTATACTGAGCCATCGGGCATGCCGAAGATTCTGCACAGCATCAGGGCAATCAATCTAAAAGGGGCTCTTAGATTCTGTACGTCATACTCCTCACTCCCTTTCTTCGTCAAATGTTTGCCTGCTATTAGTAGCTTCTTGGCCATCTCAACATTGTTCATTTGACTCAGCCATTCATCAGCCAGAGCTTGTTGGACCCGGGGAAACTTGTAGGCTGCCGCAAGATACGCGGGTTGAAATGAGGCAATGGCCACTTTACCGCTGTCATTTATTACTCTGCCTTCAGCATCGGCATGCTGGAGTATCCATCCGATCACTTCGGCACAGGGGAACAGCTCAGGGCGGGTGGCAGCTCTGGTTATGCCTGAGGCTTTGATATTCAAATAAATTGGTGCTTCCTCCAGCAACATATCTGGGATTTCTTGGTCCCTGATCATTCTATAGATGTCATCCCATCTGATTTCTGGAGGGACACCAGTGGTGCACCTCGTGTCTTGGAGTGAAGCTTCAGTTTTGGGAGGGGCAGGTTTCTTTTCTGTCATCTTAGCTTTCTTTTTACCGATTTTCGGCATCTTGACTTATCCCTGACAACATCCATATCAAAGTGATCATTTGAGCAACAGACTGTGAGGTTTTAGCAGAGAGCAACATCGTTTTAATATCAATGAGATAAGTCAATGAAGTTGTATATTTAGGAAGCAAAATACTATTTCAACATAAGACACAAATTGAAACATTTGAATCTCTTAAAAGATGAGTCTGGAATGCTCCTGAGGGGATAGACTATGTTGCGGAAGCCATTGGTTTTCGGCTCGATAGGCGAATTACGGAAGCCGTTGGTTTTTCGGTTCCGCCCTGGGGACTAAGGTGTCTTTCGTCATTATTGCGGTTGGAAAGGCTAAAGGCGGGGAGACTCGGGTTGAAGGGACTTTGTGACGACAAGGGAGCTCCGTTCGCACTTACGATCCGGCGAGGGCTCCGAATGCTAGTTTTATGGCACTGGCCGAGGTATCTTATGGGAAGTTTTAGTTCGGGCGAGGGTGGTGGCGCCGGAGACACATGGGCGAAAAAAAAATCGAGCGGCGATGGTTTCGGGTCTGGCTGGCGTAGCTTGAGTGCTCGCGGGTTCTGAACAGGGGCCGTGGCGCCGGTTCTAAGATTTGAAATGAGCAGAGGTTTCGTTAGAACCGCAGTTTACGAAAAGGCCCGGGGTTTTATGGCTTAATCTTTCGGCCGGGGATATGCAACGTCGATGGGGCTTCGGCATTTTCAATAGACGACGAGGCACGCGGCCCGGAAAAAAGGAACATGTTTAACCGTCTACCCACCAATGTTTATCCTGTTTCTGCTAAAAAATGAGAAGAACTTGATTCAACCGTATTTGACGGGCAAAATCGCCCGTGACGGGCGTTTTGCTCGTCAAAACCCCACCTATGCCCATCAATTTCAAAAGACAGCTAACCCAATAGCAAAATACGACGTGTAGGGAGATAGATTTACAGTTAAGATCCTACCTGGCACCGATGAAAACGCTAACTGAGGTGGCCGTGAAACGTGTTTGAGCAATCCGAGCTGGAGCGGTTCGCGCGGCGTCCAACCAATCGTCCAGATTGAAAAATTAACAATGTGTTGGCTCGTACCCCCACCGCCTATTTAAATCGAACTGGCACGTTCGAGCGTTCAATTGGGTGGGTGGCGCAATTAAAACGCGGCTTAAATTCGTCGCCCGTAGCGGTCACGTCAAAAGGTCTCGATCTGTGTGCGACCGCCATTCGCGGGACCGTCTTGCGAGTCACACCCGCCGTTGCGGAAGGATAGAGGGGAAGTTTTAGCTATTTCGGGACGCGTCGCGGAAGGGAAACTCGAAGCCTTCCGCAAAAGAGCCCCGCGTTGCGGATGCATAACGTCACGGCTTCCGCCGTTTCGGGAGCTATTCGCGAAGGGTTTCCGCAAACCACAACTTTCTAAGTCTCGTTGATTTTTCGGGAAGATATGGCGAAGGCTCCCGCTAGTTTCGGAAGGAAAACATGAAGGTTTCCGCGTTTCGGCAAGTCGGGGCGAACTTTTCGCGGTTTCGGGAGGATATGGCGAATGCTCCCGGTATCTTCGGAAAACTTTTGTGAATGGCCTCCGCCGTTTCGGAAGGAACATCTGAAGGCTTCCGCACAAGGCTTCCGTGGTTGCGGAAGGCTTTGGCGAATGCCTCCCGCGATTTTTTGGAAAAGTCTCCGAGTTATTTTCACGGGTTTTAACCCAGCGGCTTCCGCCACTGCGGGATGACACGGCGAACACTTCCGCTATTTCGGTAGCAAATGATGAACGATTCCGCTGTTTCGGAAGCAATTCCTCAGCGGCTTCCGCTGTTTCGGAACGGAATTTTCAATTCTTTGTTTAGAAAGGTAGCCCGAGAGCCTCCACAGTTTCGGGAGCGAAGGTTGAAAGCTTCCGCGAAGCTTCCTCGGCTTGTTCTGGAAAGTTCTTTTAAGATAATCCAAGTCCTTTCACAATTCCGGAAGAAGTTCATGAATTTCTTCGTGTTATTTCGGCAAGCTTATGCGAATGGCTTCCGCCGTTTCGGGAGACAGACTTGAATCGCTCCGCCGTTTCGGCAAGGTTTCACCAACGGTTTCCGCAACTTATGGCCAAAATATGAGTTTCTTTTCGGAGAGATATCACGGCGGCTTCCGCCAATTTCAGGCGGTTTCGCTAAATTCCCCCGCCGTCTCGGGAGGGTAAAAACAAAACTAAAAGTTCTCTATGTCCCTTTCGGAAGCTAAATGCGAATGATTCCCGCCACTTCGGAGGGATAGCCCGAAAGTTTCCGCCGTTTTGGGAACATAGCCTGTATGATTCCGCGTGGTTTCCCTAGGGCGCTCCGCAACCTTTTCAAAAGAATCTAAGTAATTTTCTCAGTTTCGGAAGAAGCTCCTGAATTTCCCGTGGTATTTCGGGAAGCTTTTGTGAATGGCTTCCGCCGTTTCGGGAGGCATTGCCTGAAGGTTTCCGCAGATTTTCGACCAAAAAATCCAACTCCTTTTCGGGTGTCTAAGGCGAATGAGTCCCGCCATTTCGGGAGGCATTGCCCAAAGGCTTCCGCAGCTTCCAAAAAATTCTAAGTCTTTCGGGCGACTTTCCCAAGTTCTCCCGCCGTTTCGGGAAGAAAAAACCAAAGGTTTTCGTACCTCTTTCTCACGGTCTACGATTTTGACACAGAAAATCTAAGTTCTTTTTTCCGAAAGGTTGGAGTTTGGCTCCCGCAGTTTCGAGAGACGTTGCCCAAAAGATTCCAAAATGTTGAGAAAAATCTAAGTTCCCTTTGGCTCTTTGGGGAAAACATGGAAGGATTGATGGCAAGATGTTCAGTAGGGAAACAAGATTTTATGTTGAGAACAGAGCTGACGGCTGGGATGGCTTCTCAGGCAAATTTTCTACAAAAATACAGGAGGGGCCCCAACATGTACAAAAATTTTGGGGAGGGGTGTTGCTGCAACAACAATGGCGAGTCGCTGGCGAACACAGATCTCTGAAAAAATAACTCTTCATGGTCCGAAACCTCATTAACAACATCCACCTCGGGTGTACTACTCAGCTAAGCATTTTAGACTCATGCGGGGGGAAGGAGGCGCTTTCCATGCTAGCCATTGGGGAAAGGGGAGCTTTGACCGAGACATCTTCACCACTCTCAGAGGGCCAGCATATGAGATTCATTTTAGGAGGGTCATCTCTCGAATGGCCACTACTGCCGGACTCCACGGGATTTGCAACACTTTCTCATGGGCATTATTGCTCTTGTTCCTCATTCCCATGCTGCTGGCATCCTTTGGGATGCTTGTACTTTGGACAGCTTAGCTGTTTGAGCCTTCCAGGGATATTTTCTTTTGGACATGATCTTTGTTTTAGGCTCCTCAATCCATAATGTCCTTTTGTGTGAGTTAGAAATTTTATTGATTTGATTTGATCAAACTTCACGGACGGAGAGGAGCCCATTTTGAGCTGGGTCTTTTGGACATCCTTCTAGATTTTACATGTCTTTTGCTTTTGTCTCAGCCATGCTTTAATTGAGGCGAGAATCCCTGGAAAACAGACTCTTGAATGTAGGCCATTTTGGCTGTTAAATCTGCAGCATGGAGTCATCTCAATACCCTATGTCCTCGAGAGGTGCCACTTTCCATGGGTCCAACTTAGGTAACCTTCTTGAGATGCCTTTAAAGTGTGAGAGTGGGTGGAGCCCAACGATAGTAGTGAAGATGGTCATAGGTCTCTGCTATTAAAAAGGATTAGTGTGACTAGCAGGGTAGGCTTCCCCCTTCCGAACATTTCAGCGAGAGCACAACAGACCGGGTTTACTGAGCAGGGTTCCAGACTCATGGGTTGCAAGTTTTCGTTAAGAGAGCTATCTTCAACGGGAAACTCAACAAAAAGGGGCCTTCAGGAAACAAAACTTGTTGTAAAAGTTCAAATAACAAAGAGAGAAACAACATGGCCGAAAAATAAAGCAGCTAAAGGCGAAAGCAAAAAGAAAACTTTATTTATGTACAGGGAGTCTCGAGGAGACTATGCGAAGTATTGTTTCAGAGCGAGGCCATTGAGAGGAAGGGATACTTCTTCTCCCTCGAGATTTGTCAATTTATAAGTGGATGAGCCTAATTTTGCAGAAATTTGGTACGGGCCTACCCATAGATGTTGAAATTTCGTATGCATTCCTTTGCCTTCATGATTATGGTCCCATTTCAGGACTAAATCCCCGACTTCAAAATCTCTCTTGCCGGATTTCCTCTTATCGAACCATCTCTTAACTATGTCCTGGTGTTGATGGAATCGATCTTTAGCTTTGTGTCGGGCTTCTTCCAGTTGAAGCAGGGTGTTGATCCTGGATTGTAAGGTTTGGCTGCCAGAACCCCGAGAGGCTTGGGACAATTGCAAGGATGGCAGTAAGATGTTTGGGGGAAGTATGGCTTCCTTACCATAGACAAGAGTGAAAGGGGAGACACCTAAAGCATTCTTCGGGGTTACCCTATCTGCCCACAAGGCGTTTGGGAGAGCCACATGCCAACTTCTCTGGTTTTCTATCACAGTTTTCTTAAGGATTCCAATCAGATTCTTGTTAGAGGATTCAGCTAATCCGTTTCCCTGAGGGTAGTAATTGGCTGAATAATGCAACTTAATTCCCCATTCATAAACAAATTCATTTATCTTGCAAGACGAAAAATAAGTAGCATTATCAAAAACAAGGGAAATTGGAACCCCAAACCTGGTTATGATGTTCTCTTTTAAGAAGCTGATGACTGCGTCTTCATTGATCTTGCGCAACGGGATGGCCTCCGTCCACCTGGTGAAGTAATCGGTAGCCGTTAGGATGTATCGATGTTGCAATGAAGAATTTGGATTTATTTCTCCGATAACATCTATACCCCATTGCTCAAAAGGCTTAGAGATGATGACCGGCTGCAATGGGCTTGCTGCCTTAGGTAACTTCCCTGCACTTCTTTGACATACATCGCAATTCCGTGCGTATGTGTAGGCATCTCGAAACAGAGTGGGCCAGTAATACCCAGCTCTCAGTATCTTGTGTGCTGTCGTCTCTCCTGAATAATGACCACCTGCGTGGCCATCATGCAATTCTTTGACAACTTTGTTTGCATCTTCCTTTTCCAAACATCTAAGAAGGACTCCATCATAATTCTTTCTGAAAAGAATCCCATCAATGATTTGATAGGGTGCTGATTTCAAGCGGAGTGCCCTTCTTTGCTTAGAGTTCCAGTGGTCGGGTAGATATCCCTGCTGCAAATAGTGCACTAGATCCCTATACCACGACTGGGGGGCCGTAAAGATATGACATATCTCAACCGAATTTAACTCAGCTTCATTTCTCCAATGGTGCTCTTCATCAGTCAAGTTTCCCGCCAGTAACTTGCACAGACCTTGTCCTTTAATGATCGTGGCCGGTTTAAATTCCAAATCATATTCCTGCAAAGATGTGACCTAGTTCCCTCTCCTCTCTCCCAATTCCTTTTGGACGAACAGGGATCTAACAGCTGGATGGGGAACTATGACTTTAGTTCTGTTCTTCAAAATGTATGGTCTAAACTGCTTAACTGCTTTGAAGACTGCATAGGCATGCTTGTCCACCATGGGATAGTTCAGCTCGGCCCCCTGCATACCAGTGCTCATAAACGAAATTGGGTACTCGTCCCCCAACTCCACCTTTTGTGTGAGTACAGCCGCGAGAGAGTCATCCGAGGCGAAGGTATACAAGATGAAATCCTTATCGAAATCTGGGCTTCTTAAGGAAGGAGCTTTAGCTACAGCTGCCTTGATATCTCTAAATGCGTCCTTCTCCAAATCTGTCCACTTGAATTGTATGCTTTGTTTAACCATCTGCTGTAATGGCTTAACAATTTGTGCAAAATCCGGAACAAATCTGCGGACAAAATTGATGGTGCCCATGAAAGACTGCATAGATTTTTTGTTGTGAGGCATTGGAATCTTATTAATAGCTTGGACCCTTTCCTGGTCGATTGAAACTCCCCCTTTGGAGATGATATGACCCAAGAGCTTACCTTCGGGTACAGCGAACACGCTCTTCTTGGGATTTAAGGAAATACCATACTTCCGGCAACGATCAAAGATATGCCTCAGATGAACAACATGATCTTCCCTTTTCTTCGAAAAGACTGTCACATCATCTAAGTAAACCACCACACATTGCCCAACCAATCCTCGGAAGGCAATATCCATCGCCCTTTGGAATGTAGCTCCTACATTTATCAGACCAAATGGCATTCTTCTGTAAGTGAAAGTTCCCCACTTAGTTCTGAAAGTGGTCTTAAGACGATCTTCTTCGGCTACTAACACTTGATTATAGCCCGAGAAACCGTCGAGGAGAGAAAACAATTCAGATCCTGACACCATTTGTAGGATTTGCTCCATTGAAGGTACGGGGTAGTTGTCTTTATCCGATGCTTTGTTTAAATTTCTGAAGTCTACACATAGCCTAATCTCTCCCGACTTCTTCCTTACGGGAACCAAGTTTGCAACCCATTCGGAATGCCGAACTTTGAAGATTATCTTAGCGTCCAGGAGCTTCTTTAATTCCTTTTGGATCAGCGGTTCAAGAGTGGGATGCATCCTTCTTAACTGCTGCTGAAATGGTTTGACACCCGCTTTCATTGGTATAACATGCTGAATGATGCGGACGTCATATGTTTTCAGATCTTCATAGGTCCATGCAAAAACATCCTTGTACTGTTTAAACAATTTAATGAACCTGTCTCTTTCTCCTGGTGAACAACATTTGCCCAGGTTGACAAATTTTGGTTCTGCCTCGGTACCCAAATTAACCAACTCATGCTGCATTGATGAGCTGTTAGTTTTGGTATTAGCTGGTCTTTTGAACTTATTTTGAAGATCGAAAAGCATTTCGAGGGACCTTACTCCCTTTGGCATGAAATTTCCTTTTTCCTCATCTTTCTTCATCAAATCAGCATCGTGTTCTTCCTCATCTATTGCAGCTCCTTGAAAGCTATCTTCGTTTGTCAGGAAGCTGATAATTTGCTCATCATCATCGAAGACTCTGAAGTTCGTGATGTTATCGGGAATGGAAGGCCTGAAAATCAATTCAATTGAGCATTTATTATTCGACGGAACCAATCTAGAAGCAGATGTTGCTAACAAATCAGCAGCAGAATTTTGCAACCTAGGAATTGATTTTATATTGAAAGCGTCAAAATGCATGATTAAATCCCATACCTCAGCCTGATAACCTTTCAAGTGAGGTGAGAGACAATGAATGGTGTCCCTTACCTGTCTTACAACTATCTCGGAATCACCAAAAACCTTCAGGTACTTAACATTTAAGCCGATGGCCTTCTTTAAACCATGTACCAAAGCTTCATATTCAGCGGTATTATTAGTACAATCGAATTCTAATCTACAAGACAAAAAATACTTGTTTCTTTTCGGATCCATTAGAACACAACCGGCTCCGGATCCTTCCAGAGTTTTAGAACCGTCAAAGTATAATGTCCAAAAGGCATCTTTGGATTCAGCTAAGTTAGTTCCTTTGTGGTCTACGTTAGCAACTAAATTGACTATGTTACAATCAACATCATCAGTCCGAGAGAAATGAAGGAGATCGGACTGTTTATCTGATTCATGGCTAATGGTTTCAGATTGATAATTACCCGGATCCATTTCCAAGAAATAATTCCCCAGAACCGAAGATGAGAAAGTTACGGCTTCATTTTTTTTCTTCTAACTGGGTTACGTTTTGTTTCATATGAGGTTCCCTAAGAACTTTAATCTGATTCTGTCTGTTCTGATATGGCAGCCATAGGTGAGACCAATCGGTAGCAAAGTAGCCACTCAGCTTGGTGGACCAATCCCTACTCAAAATCAACCCATAAGCTTCAGGAATATCGACCACCATTATGTCAATAAATTGACAGACCCTAGGATCAGCTGACAATCTAATTAAAACGTCTTTCATCTCCCCAATTACCTTGACAGCAGTCCTGTCTAATTGGATAATCTGAGCTGGAGATGGCACGGGCTGTCCATTAATTTTCCTACAAATTGACAGTGGCATAACGTTTGAAGAAGCTCTAGAGTCTACCAAACAGTTATGAACGTTGTGATTAAAAATTTCAAAAGTCAATAGGAAAGGCAGTGTTTGAGATTTGGATTTCCCACCAATGCTAGCCTCATTAATTTCGGGATTGTCTTGAGAATCCGTTAATGTGGTGCTGGGTTTTGGTTGTAAAACATGCAGCAGTTTGTCTCGTTGATGGGGCAAGCTACACATGTCAAATATTGATACGTTTGCTTTGACCTTCTTGATATCTTCGATAATATCATACCCTATATCGGATTCGTTCCCAATTCGAATTGGCTGATCTGTTTTGTTCATGGTGACCTTAGGTGGCTGAACTGTGTTGTCAGCACTTGGCTGTTTGGCTAACTTTGGGTTGTTGTGGGATAACTGTTATATGCCTCCTAGGCGGCTCTTTTGAAACTTTGGGTTTATGAGGAGCTATGCTTGGCACGGGATCGACAATAGGGCCTTTGCTACGAGTAGCAACATTCACGGTGGAGGGAGAACTATCTATGGGATCCTCTTTTGCTAATTCAGTCATAGGTAACCAATCCCATAGCACCATCGTAGTGTCCGGGGTTGGTTCCTCAATCTCAGGGTTCGATTCCTCTGGAGAAATATCCCGATCTGGGATCTGAGAATCTAACATTTGGTTCATGACTAAGCTCATGGAATTGATCCATTGCGGGCAGCTCTTTTCCGAATGTGGTTCTTGGTGAAAAGTGCAGAAATTTTCCATCCCTATCTCATTCAAGTTTAACACAGGGGCAGCGTTCACTGGTGGATGGGTCTGTTCCCCGTCTTCCCTTCTTTTATAAAATGGCTTGAAAGGTTTCCTAGATGTGCTAGCAGCCTTGTCTTTCTCGAGATCTACGATTTTGTTAGATAATTTATGCATCATCTTGACTACATTTTCCGTGTCCGTAGATGGCTCGTCTTTACTTCTAGTGAGCAGCAAAGGTTTTTTGTTAGCCGCTGGTTTTGTTTCTACATCTAAGGCATGTTTAGCAATGCTATCAGCCTCTTCTTCTAACTTTCTAGCTTCCTCAAAGTTCTCTATCAGGGTAGCCTTCTTGGACCTCTTTACGAACATTGCTATGGGTCCATCAAGAGCGGTTGTATAGTATTCAATTAGAGATTCCTCGGCTGGTTTATTAGCTTGACTGAAGTTATTCAACAACGTAGTGAATCTTTGATTGAAATCTTGAACCTTTTCTTTCTTTTCCATCCTCATGGATAAGAGTTCCTTCATAAGTGTGGCCACAGTCTTTTGGTTTCCGTATTTCTTTAGAAAACATTTTTCGAATTCATCCCAACTAGAGATTGAGTTGGGTTGTAAGCTAAAGTACCATGATGATACTTTTGGCTCGAATGTATATGGAAACAACCTGCAGACCACGTCTTCATGTTGTACGTTCAAAAGGTTCAGAGCCAAGTAAAAACTCTTGAGGTGATCTTCTGCCGAAATGGCTTTCTCTGGATCGTACTTAGGCAAGACCTTTTCTAGGTTTTTAGGGAGATTATGGAATGGTCCAGCTAGGTTTAGCGCTCCCCTTGCTCTCCAAGTAGGTACAACCATGTTTGGGTTTGGAGGTGGAGACCCTGGTGGAGAATTGTAGGGTGAATCCTGTGGAGTACTTTTGGGAGTGGTAATTTCTTCAAGATTTTCTTGGTCTGTTTTGTTAAGAGTGTCGGAAATTTCTTCCAAAGTCAGGTTCACCAGTTCCTCAAAACTCTGAACGAGAATTGAATCCCGGGTGTACTGTGGCTCCTTTCTGGGTGTAATTTTCTTGGGGAGGAAGTTGACAGCGTTTAAACCGCCTAGCTGTCTAACGTAGGATCTGGTATGTCTTCTCAAATCCTCTATTTCTGTAAAAGGAACAGCGTACAAAGCTTCTTGAGGCTCAGGGTCAGAAATGAGGCGTTCTTGGTCTGTTAACCCAAGATCTGGGCTGTTTGAAATGCTTACTTTGAGTGGGTTTTCAGTGTTATCTATGACCGCGGAAGATTTTCCTCTATCAGCCATGCACTTCAAGCCCTCCTTCTAGCGCCAAAAGCTGTTGATGCCTCGGATATCGTAGCATCAATCAGAAAGGGATTCTCCCCGAGAGGTGGTCCCAATTAGACTATCTCCCGTTTGGTGTAGGGAATCTGTCCGGTTAGCGGTTCCGACAACCGTGGTTTTGGGCTTTAAATCCGATTCTACCGGTTATGGCCCGATCCACCTTTCTTTTGGGTTTTTTATGTCTTTTATATGAGATGCAAGTGCCTAAATTATACTTAATCTAAATGCAATTAAAACAGATCTAAGCCTAGAAACTGGAATAAATCTATCTATCCCTGCAGGGAACACGCTTAAGGGAGGAGCAATCAGCTGTAGCAAATATCGTAAACAAAGAACAGATAGCTATTATTTCTCACAATCAAAGCTACAGCAAGATAAAGATCTTTAGAAGATAGCTTCTAATTCAACATATAACGCATCTATTGCTCATAAAACAGAAGAAAGCAAAAGAATAAAGAAACAGATCTGAAATGAAACTTAAAGAACGCATCTATTGCTCATAAACAGAAGAAAGCAAAATTATTTAATCTACGTAACAAGAATAAAGAAACAGATCTAGATGTAACAAAACTGGAATTAAACTTAAAGATCCCTGCAAGGAGCAATTTAAAGGCATGAACAATGAGCCACATGAATTATCCTGAAGAAAGAACAGTTAGCCATTCGATCTAGACGAAGAAATCTACAGCAATACATTTCATTGTTCACAAAATAGAGAAAACGCATGCACAGGGGGGAGCAAAATCATTAATGCAAAGAAATAGTTCAGATGTCAAGAATGATCTCACATTACAGAACCGCAGTCATTAGAATAGTCCAATATAGAGCAATCCAATATCCCATGCAAAACGTCCATCTACCGTGGCTTCTATTAGAAAATTCAATTTTTACAGGCCCGATACAAGATAGCTCGTATGGGTTTCAAAATTTCCTTCCCTGCCAAAAAGTCCTTTCTAATCTTTCCTAGATGCTATTTATAGCTACAAATTTGCCCTTTGGGGTGACACCTAGCATTCTCCACCTGTCATTTACAGGAATTTCCACTATAATCGACCACCAAAAATGGCCACTTCCTTTACAGAAAATATTTTGACAAAAATTAGGGACAGCTGTCCCATGGCTTACGCCTTACATATTCAAAATATACATAACAGAAAATTGGCTAACATCAAAGCTTTCCCTGCTGGGCACGTGTCTGGCTGAAGAGAGTTGCTTACTGAATTCAGCCTCTTTTACTCCTGTGCGTGAGCCTCAGCTGGGGAAGGGTCGCCCAAGTCCATTGAGGTTGTTGATTGTGCCTGGGAAGGATGGATTGGTCTAGCTGGAGCTTCTGGAATGACTGCTGGGAAAGAGGGCCTCGAACCTACAGCTGGAGTGGCTGCTGGGAGAGAGGATCCTGGGCCTGCTGATGCTCCTGCTGCTGCTGCAGCTTTCTTGTCCTCCTCTGCTATGTAGCTGTACCACATACCTGTGTCCCTTATGACTATGTTTGCTGCAACAGGGAACAAGATTTTCTGAGAAGTCACATTCTTCCCGAGCTCTACTTTAATGTTTTGGACCTCTGCTACTGCAGCTTGATGTACTTCCTTCAGCAGATGGTTGTGGAGTGATGATGAACCAATATAATGCTGGAGGTCATCAATGGCCAGGACATCAATCCTTTTCACATACTCCATTTGAACGCCTAGCTCTTCCTTTAGCTGAGACAACCGCTGCTCCTTTTCTGGAAAGTCCTCTAGGGTCTGAGGGAAACTCAATGTACATTTGGCATGTGCCTCTTGGAGCCTCTGGTAGAGACTGCTGATTTTATCTGTTGTTCTTTGCACACTGGCCATCAGCTTACTGGCGCAGTTTCTGCCGAACTCCAACAGTGCTATGTCCTCATTAAGACTGTCCACAGATTTAAATGGGAGATGTGCAGGAAAACCCCCTTTTCCTTCTCTCCATGCCATCTGGCTTATGATATTGGCCTTAACGCGGGTGTTCTTTGCTTTGAGCCTGTGGTCTTCCGCATTAATCTCTTTTAGCCTAACCACCATGGCCTTGAGTTTGCACACCTCATCAGTGATTAGCTCTTGGGAGCCATACACTTGCTGCAGGATATTGCATGACAACTCGTGGAAGGGAGATAGGTCCATGGTTCTGCTTTCCGCATGCTCTAAACGCTAAGATAATGCTTGCTTGTCTGCTTCTAGCAGAGATGCCTTTTCTTCTGCACCATTCTTCTCCGCTTCCACAATCATCATTTGAAGTGTTAGCTGGTCTTTTTCCTCCTCCAGCTGGCTGTACTTGTTTGACAGCTCCTTATGCTCAGCGTACAAGCAATTATACTTGTTTACTGCCAGATCTCTTTGGGCTTGCTCATTAGCCACATTTTGTTGCAGCGTGCGTGCTCTCTTCTTTGTCAATATATTTTCTTTAACTATAACATCTACATTGGCAAATGATGCCTTTGCTGTCGCTATAACTGCGGACGCCATAGCAATGGGATCTTGATCCGTGTTCTGCATGACGGTGACCTCCCGGTGAGTAACAATGTCTTCATGGAAGGGACTTTTAATCCTCTCTTCTGATTGGAGGAACATTGCTTTTCTTTTCTTATCATATACAAACTCATTCCATTTGGACACAGTACGCTTTCCTGATGGAGTGTACGGGACAATTGGTCGGTTTATGATGTCTATGTCCTCTTCCATAGGTGGGGTCCGGACTTCCTGAGCAGGGTCTACTCCTTCCTTTTGGGTACCAGAGCCACCTGCTTGAGAGGTGTCTATCTCCATGTCTTGGACACCGGACCAACCTGCTTGGGCATCCTCCTCCGCTTTTCGCTCCACTTCTGCCTTCCTTTCTGCTTCAGCTTGTTCAACTTCTTTGCGTCGACTTTCCTTTTCCGCCTCTTCTTGCATCCTTGCCACCTCAGCTTCCTGCTGTAATCTTGCTGCTTCAGCTTCTTGCTTCCACCTGGCTTCTTCCACTTCCCGTTGCAATTTGGCACTTTCAGCTTCTTGGAGCACTCTTGCCTCTTCTCTTAATCTGAGCTCCTCTTGAGCTCGGGCATCTTCAGCTTCTTTCTCCTGCCGCTGACTGGTCTCCTGGATCTTGGCTGAACTAGAGCTTGCTCCAGTGCCTTGGTGACAGATTCGTAGTTCCGACATATTGCTAATGCCTCTGAATGCCTCCTCCTCGGCATCGGGGTAATCCGAGTATTCAAAATGAGCGCAGATGTCCTTGCAATGCTCGGCCACTTTACCCTTTCTGTCGTTCCTGTGGAAGATGACCTCACCGAAGTGGAAGGCCTTCAACTCTTGAACAAATTCGTTGGCCGAGGCAACCCCTGAAAACTTGTAAGCGCCGATGCAGAAAGGTAGAGGGGGAAAGGAAGCCTTGTGTTGCTTGTGGAGCAATGCTCCAATCCCATCCAAGAAGAGTTGTCTTACTGCTTCCTTGAGCACCACATAGTCTGTGGCATACTGCGGCAATATGTATGGGGCCTTAGTCCCTCCAAACATTCTCAGGTAGGTACCTTGTTCTGAAAGGTAAAAGTCCCCATAATCCTCAAGGACTTCCAAAGCATTTTCTGACAGGCAATTTGGTTCTTCCTTGAACATTTTCTCATATAGGGGCATGATGAACCCCTCACAGATTAGTTTGTAGCTGGGCTTGTAATTCTGAGCCCACAACAACTTGTAAGCAATATAGACGGGCATGGTGGCCTTATCCCATGTGCAGCCCAATTTGGGGAATTCTATCTTGGCCAAGATACAATCTATCAGATAGGAAGACATGAAGAATTCAGCCTTCTTCAAGGCTAGTCCTTCTCTCGCAGCTACTATCATTGAGGACAGACTATCTGACAGGAGAGTGGCCCAGTCGAATACAGTCCCCTTAAAAGCCACATAATGGATGATAGGGACCCACTGAATCTTGTATACTGTGCCATCGGGCATGCCGAAGATTCTGCACAGCATCAGGGCAATCAATCTAAAAGGGGCTCTTAGATTCTGTACGTCATACTCCTCACTCCCTTTCTTCCTCAAATGTTTGCCTGCTATTAGTAGCTTCTTGGCCATCTCGACATTGTTCATTTGACTCATCCATTCATCAGTCAGAGCTTGTTGGACCCGGGGAAACTTGTAGGCTGCCGCAAGATACGCGGGTTGAAATGAGGCAATGGCCACTTTACCGCTGTCATTTATTACTCTGCCTTCAGCATCGGCATGCTGGAGTATCCATCCGATCACTTCGGCACAGGGGAACAGCTCAGGGCGGGTGGCAGCTCTGGTTATGCCTGAGGCTTTGATATTCAAATAAATTGGTGCTTCCTCCAACAACATATCTGGGATTTCTTGGTCCCTGATCATTCTATAGATGTCATCCCATCTGATTTCTGGAGGGACACCAGTGGTGCACCTCGTGTCTTGGAGTGAAGCTTCAGTTTTGGGAGGGGCAGGTTTCTTTTCTGTCATCTTAGCTTTCTTTTTACCGGTTTTCGGCATCTTGACTTATCCCTGACAACATCCATATCAAAGTCATCATTTGAGCAACAGACTGTGAGGTTTTAGCAGAGAGCAACATCGTTTTAATATCAATGAGATAAGTCAATGAAGCTGTATATTTAGGAAGCAAAATACTATTTCAACATAAGACACAAATTGAAACATTTGAATCTCTTAAAAGATGAGTCTGGAATGCTCCTGAGGGGATAGGCTATGTTGCGGAAGCCATTGGTTTTCGGCTCGATAGGCGAATTGCGGAAGCCGTTGGTTTTTCGGTTCCGCCCTGGGGACTAAGGTGTCTTTCGTCATTATTGCGGTTGGAAAGGCTAAAGGCGGGGAGACTCGGGTTGAAGGGACTTTGTGACGACAAGGGAGCTCCGTTCGCACTTACGATCCGGTGAGGGCTCCGAATGCTAGTTTTATGGCACTGGCCGAGGTATCTTATGGGAAGTTTTAGTTCGGGCGAGGGTGGTGGCGCCGGAGACACATGGGCGAAAAAAAAATCGAGCGGCGATGGTTTCGGGTCTGGATGGCGTAGCTTGAGTGCTCGCGGGTTCTGAACAGGGGCCGTGGCGCCGGTTCTAAGATTTGAAATGAGCAGAGGTTTCGTTAGAACCGCAGTTTACGAAAAGGCCCGGGGTTTTATGGCTTAATCTTTCGGCCGGGGATATGCAACGTCGATGGGGCTTCGGCATTTTCAATAGACGACGAGGCACGCAGCCCGAAAAAAAGGAACATGTTTAACCGTCTACCCACCAATGTTTATCCTGTTTCTGCTAAAAAACGAGAAGAACTTGATTCAACTGTATTTGACGGGCAAAATCGCCCGTGACGGGCGTTTTGCTCGTCAAAACCCCACCTATGCCCATCAATTTCAAAAGATAGCTAACCCAATAGCAAAATACGACGTGTAGGGAGATAGATTTACAGTTAAGATCCTACCTGGCACCGATGAAAACGCTAACTGAGGTGGCCGTGAAACGTGTTTGAGCGATCCGAGCTGGAGCGGTTCGCGCGGCGTCCAACCAATCGTCCAGATTCAAAAATTAACAATGTGTTGGCTCGTACCCTCACCACCTATTTAAATCGAACTGGCACGTGCGAGCGTTCAATTGGGTGGGTGGCGCATTTAAAACGCGGCTTAAATTCGTCGCCCGTAGCGGTCACGTCAAAAGGTCTCGATCTGTGTGCGACCGCCATTCGCGGGACCGTCTTGCGAGTCACACCCGCCGTTGCGGAAGGATAGAGGGGAAGTTTTAGCTGTTTCGGGACGCGTCGCGGAAGGGAAACTCGAAGCCTTCCGCAAAAGAGCCCCGCGTTGCGGATGCATAATGTCAGGGCTTTCGCCGTTTCGGGAGCTATTCGCGAAGGGTTTCCGCAAACCACAACTTTCTAAGTCTCGTTGATTTTTCGGGAAGATATGGCGAAGGCTCCCGCTAGTTTTGGAAGGAAAACATGAAGGTTTCCGCGTTTCGGCAAGTTGGGGCGAACTTTTTGCGGTTTCGGGAGGATATGGCGAATGCTCCCGGTATCTTCGGAAAACTTTTGTGAATGGCCTCCGCCATTTCGGAAGGAACATCTGAAGGCTTCCGCACAAGGCTTCCGCGGTTGCGGAAGGCTTTGGCGAATGCCTCCCGCGATTTTTTGGAAAAGTCTCCGAGTTATTTTCACGGGTTTTAACCCAGCGGCTTCCGCCACTGCGGGATGACACGGCGAACACTTCCGCTATTTCAGGAGCAAATGATGAACGATTCCGCTGTTTCGGAAGCAATTCCTTAGCGGCTTCCGCTGTTTCGGAACGGAATTTTCAATTCTTTGTTTAGAAAGGTAGCCCGAGAGCCTCCATAGTTTCGGGAGCGAAGGTTGAAAGCTTCCGCGAAGCTTCCTCGGCTTGTTCTGGAAAGTTCTTTTAAGATAATCCAAGTCCTTTCACAATTCCGGAAGAAGTTCATGAATTTCTTCGTGTTATTTCGGCAAGCTTATACGAATGGCTTCCGCCGTTTCGGGAGACAGACTTGAATCGCTCCGCCGTTTCGGCAAGGTTTCACCAACGGTTTCCGCAACTTATGGCCAAAATCTGAGTTTCTTTTCGGAGAGATATCACGGCGGCTTCCGCCAATTTCGGGCGGTTTCGCTGAATTCCCCCGCCGTCTCGGGAGGGTAAAAACAAAACTAAAAGTTCTCTAAGTCCCTTTCGGAAGCTAAATGCGAATGATTCCCGCCATTTCAGAGGGATAGCCCGAAAGTTTCCGCCGTTTTGGGAACATAGCCTGTATGATTCCGCGTGGTTTCCCTAGGGCGCTCCGCAACCTTTTCAAAAGAATCTAAGTAATTTTCTCAGTTTCGGAAGAAGCTCGTGAATTTCCCGTGGTATTTCGGGAAGCTTTTGTGAATGGCTTCCGCCGTTTCGGGAGGCATTGCCTGAAGGTTTCCGCAGATTTTTGACCAAAAAATCCAACTCCTTTTCGGGCGTCTAAGACGAATGAGTCCCGCCATTTCGGGAGGCATTGCCCAAAGGCTTCCGCAGCTTCCGAAAAATTCTAAGTCTTTCGGGCGACTTTCCCAAGTTCTCCCGCCGTTTCGGGAAGAAAAAACCAAAGGTTTTCGTACCTCTTTCTCACGGTCTACGATTTTGACACAGAAAATCTAAGTTCTTTTTTCCGAAAGGTTGGAGTTTGGCTCTCGCAGTTTCGGGAGACGTTGCCCAAAAGATTCCAAAACGTTGAGAAAAATCTAAGTTCCCTTTGTCTCTTTGGGGAAAACATGGAAGGATTGATGGCAAGATGTTCAGTAGGGAAACAAGATTTTATGTTGAGAACAGAGCTGACGGCTGGGATGGCTTCTCAGGCAAATTTTCTACAAAAATACAGGAGGGGCCCCAACATGTACAAAAATTTTGGGGAGGGGTGTTGCTGCAACAACACTACCTCACCTACCCCATTACATGGCTCATTTGTCCCTTTTCCTACCATATTTCCCTTAAAAACCCTAAAAATCCCACTAAAAAGCCTCCAAAAGGCCGCAAAACCATCAAAAAAGCCTCAAAAAGGCTAAAAATCCCCTTTTTCCTCCAAAAATATCCAAAATTCCTCTAAAATAGCAAAATCCCTCTAAAAAGGGAATAAAAAATAAAAAATAATGAGGAAAATGGAGGAAAAAACCCTATACAGCTGCCCTAAACCATATGGTTCCCAAAACCATGGGCCAGCACTCCACCACCAAAAAACTATAAATAGGTGATGGAGAACCCTTATTCCACATCCACAGTCATAAGCACCCTTACTCTGCCAAAATCTCTCTTGAAACCCTAGCTCACCCTTGAGCTACTTTCACCTTGAGAGCCCCTTTTGGCCCATTCCCACCATTGGAGAAAGAGAAGGAGCAAGTTGGAGCTTGGAGCAACCCTCTTGGAGCATTGCAAGAGCTTCACCAACCTCCACATTGGAGGTAAAATTAATACAAAAGCCATTCTTTACATCTTCTGTTTCATGCACATGTTTAGAGTAATTTTTATTTATGTTTTAGCATTTTAATTTACATTTACTGAATTGCTACTAAGGAGTCCATTCTCCTTAGTAGGCGCTCATTTGCACAAGCTAGGGGTAAAACCCTAGCTACAAGAAATCCATTTGGGACGGTACTTTTGTCCCTTTGCATGTCCGCCACAACTACTTTTATTGCTTCCAGGGTGATAGGTTCATTTATGGAAATAAGTTGATCATCATTAACAATCGACGAGTAATGAGAAATAATATTCATCATTGAATCTATATTTACATGCTCATCTTCTTTCAAAATACTTTTGAAATGAGAGACCCTAGCCTTGGGGCCTGGACAGGTCCTTAAACCCAATAATCTATCTGCCTTCTTCGTCAACTAGTTTCCATAAAGTATTGGTATTAATTATGTGCCTATAGTAGTTATGAAAATAACTAGTATTGTCATCACCACTTTTGAGCCAGATGGCTCTGCTTCTCAATCTAATGGATTCCTTTGCTTCAAGAAGAAGCTTGCTTCTTTTTGCCTCCAATATACCAATGTCTCTTTTTTGCTTAGAAAAGACGAGTCCTTAAGGGAAAGCTGAATGTACAAAAGGAAAACGAACTTCAATATATTTCAACTCCATATCCAGAGACCTTCTTCTCTCCACTTCCCATGAGGTGCCCATTGATTTTATCAATTTGATATTATTGAGGAATTATACAACAACTGAGAGACAATTGCAGGGATCAAACGGAAGCCATGCCTGCTTAACTTTCTGAGTCTAGTCATCAACTTCAAGCCATGAAGCATTAAACTTAAATGGACTAGGTTTTCGCATTGTTCACCTTCCATCTCCATAAATAAAGTGATCAGAATCACCCCCATCCCCCACCCTTTGTTATATACACGGGACATGCTGCAAAGTATCGACATTTATCATGAATATGTTAATCCTTTTCGCGATCTTGTGAACCCCATCCCTCATACTCCTCCATGTTGGTCGCAAAGCTATAGGGGGTAGGTCAAATAAATTTGCTTCCTCAATTTTCCCAACGAAATAATCAGACATGGGGTCTTTATGATCATGAGATCCCCATGTCTCCAGTTCACCAATGGAGAAATTTAGGTATCCACCGATAATAATCCTATCAATACCAAGGATGTCAAGTCTAAAAATATCTCCTAGTATTCAAGTCTGCGGGATTTAGGACCATAGATATTGAGAATAGTGAAATCCCACCCAAACTCCCTTGAGAAGAAAGTATTCCCCAATCCAGATCAAATAGACCATCAATTAGTGCATAGAAAAAGTTTGTTAAGCCATCCGGTAACCTATCCTCCTGATTGAATAGTAGCATCTAGAAAAAAAAGCTCCACCTAGGTAACAGAGTCTTGAGTTCAGTCACAAAAGAGTCACCCACTGCTAAGGTTTCCTGAAGTAACATCACTTGCAGATGATAAGCTAAAACCATCCTTTTTAGGGAAAATTTCTTGGAGGGGTGCCTGAGCCCTCTACAATTGTAGGACATAACTAGCATTAGGTGACTAATGTTATGGGAATGCTTTCTTTAAGGATCCCATTAATTTTATTTTTTTTCCATATAAGATTTCCAAAACTGCATGGGCCCTCGCAGAGGCCATAATAGATCTTCGACCCCGAAGCCTAGATGAGGGAGAAATAGGCTAAAGGTGGAGTCTGTTACCTGAACCAAATCCGAGGGTAGATTTTTTAGATGACCTGGATTTGAGAGGATATCTGGAAGATCTGTCAGAATAATGACTAGGTCAGTTTTCAAGGGTGAGATCCATGGAGTTTATCTTTGGATCCAGTGATACTTCAGGTGGAGGTCGTTCGTCCATGTAGTCAGTTCCTTCATGTCTCTTTTCTCCGTGGTCAACCATAAGATCTCCCTCTCTGATACAACATGCCCCATCATATGTAACATAGGAGAAAGTGGAAAGATCACTTCCCTTTTGTAGTCCAGGAACCAACAAATTCATAAGTATAGAAGATCCATCGGAAATAGGGGGATCTATCCAGACCTGGGGAGAGGATTCATGCAAACAAGGATATGGGTCACTAGAGAGGGAAATAAGGGAGATGAGATAAGGATTTAACTCGTGAGGAGGAGGCAGGTCCAAGATGGAAACCAAAGAGTCAACCTACTCCTCTTGTAGAGAACAAGTCCTGAGAGGAATCTCGGGTCCAAAGGCTAGGCCAGGGGTGGATGGTTCCAGTTGGCATGGTGGTATGGATAAAAAAAATAGAGAAGGTGAAGAAGGTTGAAAGAGAAAAAATGATGGGAGATTGTGAAGGGACGAAGAAAAAAGGGTTGTGGGGATCCGATGGATGGGGTTCTAGGGTCCAGTGTCCCAAGGCCACCAAGAGCTAATTTGGGAGAGAGGGGCCAAAGATGATGAGAGCTTGAGGGCCTGGTTCCCAGAGGGAAACAAATTAGAGAGTGTAGAGTAGGTGGTAAAGAAAAAATCAGATAGGTATAAAAGTCCATAAACTTACCTGATAAGAAAGGAGTTGGTAGCATGATTGTAGAAGCATCCTCATCAGATGATCTCAAGGGACCAAAGATTCATCTCTTTGCATCATTGTGATCCTCTTTCAAATGGATTCCAAATAGATTTGCAAAGTTCTCATGCCCCGAATGATGTATAGATGTAGTAGGGCCACCTTTAGATGTAGGCCCCTCGGAGGAAGTCACTGTGTTCCCTTGTATCGACTCTTTCTCCATCACCCTTATAACATCCTTAACCTTCCATACAACTTTGATGAATGGGAGGGTGCAATATCTGACCAAATGTTCATATATGTGGCATTTGTTGCATCGATAGGGAATGCCAATATAGTCCAAGATCTGAGTAGCATAAGTAGTTCCTTTAGAAATAACCATATGATCAGGAAGACCATCCCTGAGGTCAATGTCCACAAATATTTTTACAATCGACATAATGCCTGTTTGCAAGTAGGATAAGTCTGCCGATAAAAAAACCCCAAAGAGTTTTCAATTCTTTCGAAAATATCATATGTCCATAGCTCTAGTGGAAGACTTGACATCTTGACCTAGGTGGGGTGAATAAAGACCTATTGATGGCGAGCATCAAAAGATAGATTCCATTTGCGTAGGTTTAAGACCGCATGGTATAACATCCATACCCCTCCCATTAGAGTGGTCACATATTCCGAAGAGCGCAAAATTATCCCCAACCATCCTTTAGTGAGTATAAGGCTTTTGGGAAAATACCCCAACAACTTACTCCAGGTTTCCTCCATCTATAGTCGGAAAGTGGCCAGAGAAGTTTTACGCCCTCTAAAATGACCAACTATGGCATATTCAATAATGTACATACTTCGTACATATCCACGTCATCCCCAAGGGTGAGATTGATCGGGTCTAGCTTCCTTTTGATGCAATCGATAGCTCTCTTTTTGTGTATACGCTCGGTGATCTTAGACAATGTATCTTATCCAAGAGAGATACCCTTCAAAGCAGGTTCCTTACTTGAGATCACAGTGGGGCTATCAGGTCTACCAATTTCATCACACCCTTGCCTATGAGAAGGACTATCCCGCTGCTTATAGGAGGGTCCTGAGTGAGGTCCTCTGGCACCAAAGAGCACATCTCAGGGGATATCCTCTAGTACCAAAGAGGGTCCTGAGATTACCTCCTGAATGATGCACTGAACAAATTCCTTTAGAGTTTTGATAAGGGATAGATTATTCACTAGAGTCGTATACAAATTTAGACTTTCCACATGGAGAGCGCCTTGAGGAGCATTTATCTATGGAGTTGTCCATCATAAGGAATAATTGTTCTGGAGTATAGCCATCAGAATGCCAGATGGCATGGTTTCTAGAGACCGTCCAGAACAAATCCCAAGTCCCAATAAAAAAGAGCAATAAATGACCTCAATTGATGTCAATAATGAGGTAAACTCCACTAGGAGGCAATAATGCGAACTGACATAAGCCGATAAAAACAAGGAATAAAAAATTGTGGCAGATGGGATAAATCCAGCTAGGGGAGAAGAGTATCCTCTATGACAACAAAGCATATATGTCTAAGTCCATCATCTTTACCTTTGATGATCTCATATGCTTGGAAACCCATGGCTTCCAAAGATTGTCTAGAGTAAATCTCAGGCCCCAATAAAAAAGAGCAATAAATGACCTTAACTGAATTCAATAACGAGGAAAAATACAGTGGGAGGCTATACTGCGTATTGACATAAGCTAATAAAAACAAGGAAAAATAATAATGACGGCAGATGGGATAAATCCAACTAGAGGAGAAGAGTATCCTCTATGTCAACAAAGCAAATCTGTCTAAGTCCATCATCTTCACCTTTGATGATATCCATTGCTCGGAAACGCTCTCACATCGACGAGGAGAAAAAGTCCATAGGCTAGCTACTCAATAATATAAACCCTTTCAATGTTGCTTGGTAATATAAACCCTAACGGCTTGATACTCTTTAGTAATTAAATAAACAAGGGTACATTTGATCACTTTTAACCAATGTATTAAAATTTGGGGTAATATAGGCATCATTTATAAGCTTGTGTAGCCTATCTTATTTTACATCCAACACATGAGGTAAGTAATCTCGATCTATAAATAAATAGAGACAAAATAAGAGAAACCTTTAGGAAGAAACATCAGGAATATCATTCATCTCCTTTATGTACCTTCTTCTCAATTATTATTTTTTAAATCCTTCCAAATTGATGTTGAAATATGTGTTATAGGTGCAATAACAACCACCAATTGCAGATTTGAATCTTGTGGATCTAGAGCTAAGAGATGAGGAAACCCTTTCAAGAGTCACCTTATGATGATTCTACTCCATTCCTTCTCTTGCTAGCTCCAAAGAGGACGGGAGAAGATAGATATTTAGAGTTCTAAGTCGGATTACAATATTTATAAAGTTTGTAACACCCCTCTCTCCATATTTTTGGCACTCTGTGGGGAGCGAAGGGGTGTGCAGGGGTAGAAAATTTGTCAAGACTTAGAGACTTGGTTGAATTTTTTGTTGGAGCCTCTGGCCCTATAGCCTCCCAAGTTTTTGGGCTCACCCAATTACTATCCATTCCATAGTTCTGTTGATGTATATGTAACTTCGGAATGTATTTCATCAGTATATATATATATATTTATTGTACCCTTATAAGAGATGTGCTATTCCTCTGTAAGGAAGTGTCGTCATGTGGATTGACAAGTGTCGCAAGTGTGTGTACTTGCCGATGGGTTATTAGAGCACCTTATGGGGTCGGCCCTAATTAATATATAATATAATGTGGATGTACTCAAGTAGACAAGTTGGCCCCAGTAGGTCACTAGGCAAAAAGGTGAGTATAAATAGAGATAGGAGTTCTCTATTTTACTCACTCGGAAAAGTATCTATCTCTCTCTCTGAAAAGTAGCGCACTAGTGAGGAGGAGGAGGATCATCTGCTAGGAGACTATCTCAGTGTTATTTGGTTGTATTTTGGTTGAGCCATTGCTCTCTCTATCTCTGAGGAAGTTGTGGGGTTTTTCACCTTAGGGTTTTCCCTACGGAAACTCTGTGTCTCTTGTCTCTATGCTTTTGATTCTTGTGATGCTTGTGATGCTTGTCATATTATGATTGTCATGCATTGATATACTGTAGATGTTATTCTCTCAGCAAAGATCCTATAGTATTGTGATTTAATACTGAAAATTTAACATGGTATCAGAGCCTAACTGAGAAGAAGACATTTTGCAGTGACGGAAGCTTGTTTATTGGGTTTCTCTCCACAGATTTTTGAAATTCAGTATAGTAGATTGGATCTACTCATCAAGGCGCATCTTTCTGTCCAATCAGATTTCAGTTCCGAGCATTTTCAGTTTTGGCCCTAAAAATTAGGGTTTCCACAAAAATAGGAATTTCTGGAAACTGAAGGTACAGCTGGAAGCTCCTTGCAAAAATCGAAGGTTTGAGCATTGGATCGAGATTTTTGGCTGGGAAACTCAAACCCTAATTCAGGGCTCTCCCCAGTGAACCCGGGAGGACAAAAAGGCAATTCTGAAGGGCAAGACTTTGCTGATCTCAAATTTTGAATGTACTAGGCTGATCAGCTCTCCAAGGCGCATCTTTCTATCCTTTCGGAATTTTGAAATTCACATTTTGAATTTTTAGGGTTTCTCTGACAAACCCTAATCCGGGACCAGATCCAGTTTTCAGCACTTCAAGTGGTAAGTTCTAAATCTTTTCTATTTCCATTTGAAGTACTCTTAAAGATGTCTCTTCACACCAAGCTTGAGGATAAGCTTGAAGGGGCTGATAACTTCCGAGCCTGGAAGTATAGGATTGGGCTAATCCTGGAAGAGAATGAGTTGGACTCATATGTGAAAGAAGACATCCCTATCCCAGAGGATGAAGAGGCCAAGGTATTGCACAAGAAGAACTTGGTCAAGGCAAAGAGAATCATTGCTGATTCTATCAAAGATCATCTCATACCCCATGTGTCTTCTCTCAAGACACCCAAAGAGATGTTTGAATCTTTGACCAAGCTATTTGAAGGAAAGAACATAAATCGGAAGATGACCCTGCGGAACCAATTGAAAGCAGTGAAGTTTCAGAATGGAGAAACCATTCAATCTTACTTTTCAAGGGTCTCCCAGATCAAGGAACAATTAGAAGCAGTAGATGAAATGGTGGAGAATGGTGAAGTGGTGATGACCACTCTAAATGGCCTACCCAGGTCATGGGATTCCTTTATTCAAGGAATTTGTGCAAGGAAGAAATTGATCTCCTTCAACAGATTGAGGGAAGAATGCTCTCAAGAAGAAGCTAGACTCATAGCTCGTGAGGAAAAGATGGGAGGAGAAGATCAAGCTCTTGCAGCTCACACCAAGAGAAGCAAAACCAAGAAGGATCACTCTCACCACAAAAGATTCCATCAAAAGAGTAAGAAGGACCTAAGATGCTTCACATGCAATGAGAAGGGTCACTTTGCTTCAGATTGTCCCAAGAACAAAAGGGATAATAACAACAACTCCAGTAAGAAGAAGAAGGGCAACAAAAGAAGGTTTCATGCTCATGCTGCCGAAGATGATGAACCTCCAAAGAAGAAGGCTAGGGCAGAAAGTAGTAGTGATGATGACTCATCAAGTGAAGAAGAATATGTTCTAATTTCTGCTCTTACAGGTACCATCTCCCATGGATGTAATGATTGGTTGATTGATAGTGGGGCTTCCAAACACATGACTGGGTTTAAAGAATCCTTTGTGAACCTATCTGAACATGAATCACCCCATAAGGTGAAACTTGGGGATGATTATCAATACCCAATCAAAGGAAGTGGTGAAGCCTCCTACAACCTAGATTCTGGAAAATCATTGAAGATGAAGGAAGTACTTTATGTACCTGGGCTCAAGAAGAACTTACTCTCCATTTCTGCATTAGATGCAAAAGGTATGAGGGTTGCATTTGTGGATGGCCAAGTCCTAATGTGGCCAAAGGGAAAGACCATAGATGATGCAGTAGTGATTGGAAAGCAAGAGGGAGGTTTGTACAATTTGAAGGGACAACCTGAACATGCCATGGTGACATAAATACAAAGATTCATCCATAGTCATGGATCACATAGAGGTATGTATAATTTGTTTTTGCAAAAGTTAACTAATGAGTTATGCAGGTCATTGAAGAGAACAAGAACACATTGCTAGACATAACTAGCAAATATGGTGACCAGGTATGTGTTTCTTATATCATAGGATCTATCATATAAGTATGCATGGCATGATTGATGATGATTGTTCATAAAGTCATAAGTTTGAATAATCATGGGCATATGCATATTATGTGTCTTACCTTAATTAATAATATGACTAACCAGAAGAGTCATAGGTTTGAGTAATTACAGGTTTAGACATGTTATGTTTCTTATGATATGACTAACCATAAGAGTCCTATATAAACCTTGAATGCTAATGCTTATTATTTCTGTTTGAAATGATCATGACTATACATACTTGAGATTATTGTGTTTTAATGAATGTATGATTTTGTATGAGATCACAAGGATAACACAATCATGATACTAATAAGCATGCATAGGGACCAAGGATGAATATGAGTTCAAGAACAGGTAATCCAGGAAGCAAAGATCAAGAGGGAGCACACTCCAGTGGTTTCTGCAAGGGTGCAGATATTCAGAGGGAGTTGTCCATCTCTCTACATTCCACAACAAGAAGGTGTAGAAGGACTCCAGCAGCTCCTGCAAGGAAGAAAAGACTCAGAGGGAGTCCACCCAACAAACAAACAAAGATAAGTATTTTAATTTTCTTGCATATTTGTTTGCTTAAATAAAATTGTTCAATGATGTATATGCTCATGTTCCTAGACTTAGGATATGTATTGTGCATATTAGAATGATTGAATTAATGAACAGTATACTGCTAATATGCATGTGTTGGGTAAGTGGCCTATGGCACTGTACAACATTCCATTGCTACTTATCTAGAATGAAACCTCTTTGCTGACATGTTGGGAGTTGTGCACACTCTTAACAATGTTCTGGTAGAGATTGGAAGGCATCTAGAAAGTTACGGGATATGGATAAATGTTGTATTGAAGCATTGGCTAAGATAATTGCATGACTGTATGACATATTTATTCATGTGTAAGAATTTGTTCTGAAAATTATGAGATGTTTCTAATCATGCAATTTAACCTGTTTTGTAGGAAAGACCGTATATCTTCACCTACAAAAGGACTACAACATTTGTTCCAGCAACAAAGATATCTATTGAAGATATTGAAGTTCCCAGGATCTGGGATGAAGAAATGGAATGCCATGATCCGTCGATCATGAAGAATGATGTTTTGGATGCGATCCCAAGAGCTAAAGGGAATTCTGTTGTGACTTCCAAATAGAACTTTCAGATCAAGCATCTTGCAGATGGCAGCATAGAGAAATATAAAAGTGATGAAATAGAAGATACACCAGATGGATTCAAGACAGCTTTCTTGAATGGTGTAGTTGAAGAAGAAGCAGCCACTTGGTTCTGAGACACATGATAGGAAATCATATATGTGCAGAACTTGGTATGGTGAAGATATATTGATTGCCGACACACAGCGGAAGCTTACTACCGAGTTCGAGATGAAGAACTTGGGGATGATGCACTATTTGTTTTTGGCATGGAGGTGTGGCAGAATGCAGAAGGAATCTTCCTTGGACAAGGGAAGTATGCAGTAGAGATCCTGAAGAGGTTCGGGATGATGGATTGCAAGGCCATGGCCACACCTATGGCATCAAATCTAAAGCTTCTATGTGATGCTTCATCTGAGCCGGTTGATGTCTCTTTGTATCGTCAGATGATTGGGTCCTTGATGTACCTGACGAACATGAGACTAGACATTTGCTTTGTTGTGAACATATTGAGCCAGTTCTTGACGGATCCGAAGAGTGTTCACCTGGTTGCTGTAAAGCATGTTCTGAGGTACCTGAAGGGTACAGTGGATTATGGACTCAGGTATGAGGTGGATCAAAAGTTTAACCTACAGGGTTATGTTGATTCAGATTGGGTTGGCAGTGCTGCAGATAGGAAGAGCACATCTAGGTGTTGCTTCAGTATGGGATCAGGTGTGATCTCTTAGTTTAGCAGGAAGCAATCCTGCGTAGCACTGAGTACAGCTGAGGCAGAGTATGTTGCAGCCTGCTCAGCTAGTTGTGAGGCAGTATGGCTACGGAAGCTACTGTCTGAGTTATTTGATCTCCCGTTTGAGGCTACTGGTATCTTCTGTGATAACCAGAGTTGTGTGAAGCTGTCCGAGAACCCAGTGTTTCATGATAGGTCGAAACACATAGAGATCAAATATCACTATATCAGGGATATGGTGCAGAGAGGAGCTGTGAAGCTTCTGTATGTTGCGACGGACGAGCAGATTGCAGATGTGCTGACGAAGCTACTAGCCAGAGTGAAGTTCGAGTACTTCAGAGAGAGGCTTGGTGTTCTTCAGATCGAGGACACTTCGAGGAAGAAGTGATGGACACATTTGCTGAAGCCATTCCAAGCATGTTGGAAGGAGGATCCTTCACATGGCTGTGGATGTAAGCACTGGATAATGGGCATCAGGATGATGTTCTGGTTTCTGCTGGATATGATCAGTTGGATCATTTTTGTGTATGTATGTACGCATCATGTTGGATGCTGGATATGATCAGTTGGATCATTTATGTATGTATGCATCATGTTGGATGCTGGATATGATCAGTTGGATCATTTATGTATGTATGCATCATGTTGGATGCTGGATATGATCAGGTGGATCATTTATGTATGTATGTGCATCATGTTGGATGCTTGGACCATGTATCTGTATATGTATCAGGTGGATACATTGTATGATCAGGTGGATCATGTATGGTGATATGTATCATGTATCAGGTAGATACTTGGTATGCATCAGGTGGATGCATTGATGATCAGGTGGATCATGTATGATGATATGTATCAGGTAGATACTTGGTATGCATCAGGTGGATGCATTGATGATCAGGATGATCATGGATGATGAGCTTCAGGATGTTGCTCCAGATGACATGCAGCAGGATGTTGCAGTGATGATCAGGATGATCATGGATGATGAGCTTCAGGATGTTGCTCCAGATGACATGCAGCAGGATGTTGCAGTGATGATCAGGATGATCATGGATGATGAGCTTCAGGATGTTGCTCCAGATGACATGCAGCAGGACGTTGCAGTGATGATGATCAGGACGATCATGAGTACATCAGGATGATGTATGGTGAGTATCAGGTTGATACTCTATGGCCGTGGATCAGGTTGTGCAGATGAGCATGTCTGGAAGATCCTATAGGTCGGAGTTGTGTACCCGTAACAGCCTGGGATGCTCTTTCGAGACATTGCTCTGGGAGGACATGTAATAGCGCCCTGGGAGATCTCAGGTCGGAGTTGTGTACCCGTAACATCCTGAGATGCTCTTGCGAGGTTTTGTCCTATGGCATGTAATTTGGGCCCTGGGAGATTTCAGGTCAGAGTTGTGTACCCGTAACATCCTGAGATGCTCTTGCGAGGTTTTGACATGACCACATGTAATTTGTGCCCTGGGAGATTTCAGGTCAGAGTTGTGTACCCGTAACATCCTGAGATGCTCTTGCTAGGTTTTGTGGTGGACCACATGTAATTTGTGCCCTGGGAGATTTCAGGTCGGAGTTGTGTACCCGTAACATCCTGAGATGCTCTTTCGAGGTTTTGTGGTGGGGTCACATGTAATAGCGCCCTGGGAGATCCTACAGGTTGGAGTTGTGTACCCGTAATATACTGGGATGCTCTTTCGAGGTTTTTTGACGCACGTAATAAGTCCTGAGGATTCCACAGTATGGCCAGTGACGACGAAGACCTGCAGGTGGTGGGCCTACATCCAGTATGAAAAAGGACTGGCTCTGTAGAACTTCCTATGACGAGTAGAGACAGAGATTGGACGAGATAGCAGCAGCAGTAACGATGACGATGACGATGCATCGATGACGATGATCCAGAGAAGAAGAATTGTCTAGCAAATCTGTGTCGAGAAATACCTTCCTAGTTAAGAGGGAGTGTTGATGTATATGTAACTTCGGAATGTATTTCATCAGTATATTATATATATATTTATTGTACCCTTATAAGAGATGTGTTATTCCTCTATAAGGAAGTGTCGTCATGTGGATTGACAAGTGTCGCAAGTGTGTGTACTTGCCGATGGGTTATTAGAGCACCTTATGGGGTCGGCCCTAATTAATATATAATATAATGTGGATGTACTCAAGTAGACAAGTCGGCCCCAGTAGGTCACTGGGCAAAAAGGTGAGTATAAATAGAGATAGGAGTTCTCTATTTTACTCACTCGGAAAAGTATCTATCTCTCTCTCTGAAAAGTAGCGCACTAGTGAGGAGGAGGAGGATCATCTGCTAGGAGACTATCTCAGTGTTATTTGGTTGTATTTTGGTTGAGCCATTGCTCTCTCTATCTCTGAGGAAGTTGTGGGGTTTTTCACCTTAGGGTTTTCCCCACGAAAACTCTGTGTCTCTTGTCTCTATGCTTTTGATTCTTGTGATGCTTGTCATATTATGATTGTCATGCATTGATATACTGTAGATGTTATTCTCTCAGCAAAGATCCTATAGTATTGTGATTTAATACTGAAAATTTAACAAGTTCCTCCACCAAGATATCTATTTTTTATTGCTAGGTTTCCTGTGAGTCTCCTTTCCCTTTGGGTAGTTTCACCCTTTATGGACAAGCTCTAAACATAATCTACACTTAAATGATATATTTTCATTATCAATAGATTGAATCCACCATGAATCCTTGCAATCCAACACGATCTAGGTGGGGATACCCTTGATAAGATCCGTGAGGATGCATAATTGCACAAAGGTGTTGGTGCATAGGGTACCCTATGAGGAGAAAGCAATGGGTAGATAGTTTTCTAGCGTATAAAATTTTGGAGTTGACAATTTTACTCCACATTAATGTTGATGGTTTCCTTTGCACAACCATACATAACAAAAGTTCAATATAGGTAAAATGTTCAAATTGAACATGAAATTTCAATAGTGACTAGGGAAAAGGTCATTCATCATTAAACATTAATGGCATCACCATCTAATGTTAGTTTGTTGACATTCGATTACGTACTTGACACCCATATTAGCATTTTTTAGAGTTACTTTTGACATCTAACCTTTTAACTTGGTTAAGGTTTTGAACGTAGAAATTGAACCATTATTTGGTATTCAATAAACTAGAGTTGGGTTTTGTGGTGAACAACTACCTATTTTAATATTTATACACATAATGTAGTTTGAATTTGAAAAATAGGATGGAATATACACCCATGTAAATTAAGCAAAACACATTCCTTATTCCACAATTAAGAAAATCTTATATGTGATATCAAACTAAACTATAACCTTAAATAAAACCAGTATTATAATATATGAATTACAATGTCAAAACATTTTCTTATGTTATTATCCTTTAAAATCCTCATTATACAATAAAATTAATATTCCAAACTCGAAAATTAAAACTTTATTTGGTAATATATATATGGCTATAACATGTATTCTAATTATCTTTTTTTTAATAGGGGTATAACATGTACTCTCAATGTATTTTTAGTTCCTTCATTCAGGCTGTTAGTGACTCTTTTTTTCAACTAGGTAGAGAAACTGGCACACGCGTGGGAGCGAAAGCGCCTCTAGGCCACAGGTCTTGGGGTCAATCCCGGGTGGGGACGGCCACAACCTACCAACCCAGCCACCCGCCTATAATAGGGACCCCTTGGCTGTTAGTGACTTTATGAATAGGCTTGCAAACCATTTGCATTAATTTACACGTAAATCAATTCCCCTCTCAATCTTTTATCCAAAGTTTTGACTAACACATATATAAATCACTTTTTTCCCACCAATCACCTGTTTCACCCTCTTATTTGGCCTCACATAGAGGTGTATCCAAATATTAGACCTAAAACATAAGTTAAATAACTCATTCTTATAAAAAAATGTTGTTGCATAGATTAATGCTAGCACTCATGTAGCATAGCATTAATTTCGCTATAAATTTTTTACATAACCTTCGATGCACCTACCATTGCCATGACACTTGTAGGTTTTATGCACCCACCACCTACCATGCCACATGACCCATGTTCTTTTCCAATGCCTTAGTCATCACTGCCTCTTGACAATGCACCGCCTCTTGATAATTTTATGGTTATAGATTTGTACCTTCAATGTTGGAGTTACTTTGGAAACCTGAACATGAATTTGTTGGCGTGACTGTTGCAAATCGGTAAGATAACACTCTGTTCTTACCATTTTCTGCAATGCTATGTCTGTTGTCATTCACCATCTGTAGCAAGTCAGGTGTATAGAGGGTTGTTTCTCAACAATAGCGAATTGTTGCCACTACCATTCAAGCAAGCAATGCGGTTGGGAAATGACTTGACTTGCATCTCATGAGTTAACAACTACCTTGAATCTCGAATCTTCAAGCTGGAAGCTGAAGAATCTTCTACGCTCCATTTTTTTTCTAGATTATTCTACCCCAAGAACCTACTTCATCAACAAGAGGATTTCTCTACGGCCAAGAGGCCCAGCCTTTCTGTTTGTCCTACTTCTCACTAAATTGCATAAACAACATCATAAAAAAAGGTAGAGAGTATAATCAAGAGGATCAATCACTAAATCAATTGACTCATTAAGGGGAAACAACCTGACAAGGAGATTACAAATAATGTTAAACAATAACAAGCTTGTAAAGGCTATAAATAAACCATTTTGAGCCGAATAATGTTTTTTTACAGAAACCACCTAATCTTTGGCTAGAGCAGGGTCTAAACTCCCTAAACATGTCACTTTATGGATTCTCAAATAGAGCTGATATAGGAATGCGCTAAGAATCGAACTTAAGCTAGTTTTGATAAACTCCCATAGACCTATGTGTAAACCACAATCCAACTAACAAAATAGAAAACCTCAAAGAGAACATGGAGTGGGTTCAAGTCCATACTATGTGCATGTAAGATGTGCATGTAAGATGGGAATGCTAATTAATGCTTACACATTCATCAATGGATTCCTCAAGTGTCTTACAATCGAATCAACCAGCAACATGAAAGAATTATACTCCCAATTTCCTAGTCTCCAAATCTAATAACTAATAGACAAAGCCTTTCAAAAGCAACATGCATAATTATATTTTAAGTTTGCATAATTGATAAATTAATGATGTGGCGAATCCATTTGAGATACGAAGTGGTTGAAATCCTTACATACTAACCTTTATAATTTTCCTTCGGGTGATATTAATAGTAAAGTTTTTGAAAACCGATTGGAATAACTTGACATGACATTTCATGACGAAGCTTCTAAGATTGATTGGAATAACTTGACATGTACTTTACATTTCACTTTAGTGTTAATGAGTAAGTTATCAAAGAAAAAATTCCTTTAAGATTTAGTGTGAAGTATTTGTTCACCAACATTAAAAAGTTTATTCCAAATTTAAATTATTTTTTAATTAAGATTGGTTACCATTTAACATATACTTCGTTGTAAATATTTCTATAGAGTTTAGTAATTAAATCGCTATGTAGAGGGGTTTCTTGTCAAATAAATAAGAGGGTTTGATACACCAAATTGGTATCTCGCTTGGCGGTGACCTACAAATAGATTATTATTATTATTATTAAATTAATATATTAATATAGAAAAAAAGATTAAGATTGATTAGAAACCATTTATCCTAGGAATAAAGATGAATATATTAAAAAAATTATTTTAAAAAAGTTTAGTTTAGCCATACTGCTACTTATGATGAGAGGTATTTTGCTTTTATTTAGAATTGTTTGGATTAGCCTTACGATCATGCTTTGAGGTAGTAGCCTTAAAAGGGGGTCAAGGCTTAGTGGTCGTCGGATGATAAGATTTAGTATGATCCGGAGGCCAAGGCTGCTTTTGCTTCGTATCACGATTTGACGACTTCTTAATTAGACTTTTCCTACTTCGGCTCATGATTCGATGTATACTTCCGGGTTGACTTACGATCACGCTTCTACCCATAAAGAGGCACTACCTTCATGGAGTGAAGTAAAGACTGCAATACAACACAGATTCCACCCTCCGCTATAATTCCATGGCAAAGAAATTTAAAAAGGGAAGATAAAAAAGAGCATAGTTACAGAGGTTTATGAAGGCACTCATGGTCCATTTATCCATATCAACAATTACATTGAAAAATGAACAATGAGAAGTTACACACTCAATTGTGGGTCCCTCAGTTTGTCCATTGTATGTGTGAGTATTCTACTACTATTATTCTAACCCTGATGTGACTTTAGTATTTATTCTACTAGCAACAAAGGTTGTTTCAATGGAATTTTTATTTCTATGAGTATTCTACTACTATTGTTCTAACCCTGATGTGACTTTAGTATTTATTCTACTAGCAACAAAAGTTGTTTCAATGGAATTTTTGGCCTTGCTTAAACTCCAAACCTTATTTGCTAAATTAAGGGTGGGTGTTGTCACATCTTGATTGAAGGCACTAAGGCAAGTCTCTATGGAACCTACACTACAAACTACTACGTCTAGTGTATCCTAAGGCTAGTAGTACCTATCACTCCCAATACGAGGTCTAATGTATCGTCCCAATGCAAGGTATAATATAAATCCCCCCATGTTATCTACCCATGTGTTAATAAAGAAAAAAAGGTTGAGATTGATTAGGGAGCATTTGTCCTAAGAATAAAGATGAATATATTAAAAAAACATTTAAAAAAAAGTTTAATATGAAACATTTATTAATAAAATTAATTTAATACAAGATTAAATTTGAAAATAATTTTATTAAAATTCTGTTTTACTCATAAATACTTTAAAACCTTTGTATTTAATGAAAACAATTATATTTAGATAGATTTTATATAACTACACTTCAAAGTTTCATAATATGTATGTTATATTAAACCTGCATAAGCTTGAGAAGTTGAAAATTGTGAAAAACAAAGTTAATTTAAGTTAGTAAATTTTTTATCAACTTGAATCGTGATTATTTATATAGTGTTAAAGCCAACTTACATTAATAAATTCAATGTCAACTTGAATTATGATTAAGACAAAGGTTACAAAAAACTGAGGAGGGACTGCTCCCACATAAGTACAATGTCCAGGACACCTTGTTCATCATTTGCTATTCTAAAACTGTCATGAAACTTCCCTAATCTATGGAGACTGTATCTCCTTACAAACTGTCCAAGCAAGAGGAGACAAAAACAAACATGCCTGTGAAATAGATAGTGTCGTTCTTCCCGTCATAACTTCCCAAGCAAGCATCTTCTTTTTAACCAGATAAAACAACAAAATACATGTACCAGACTTTCCTATGTCTTGTAGCATTAGTTTATTATCCGTATATAGCAAAACAGGTAAACTTTGACAACCACACAAAGCAAAAACAAGTGAGCTTCGACAAAAGGGATCCATATCAAGAGACAAAAAATAGAGCATAGCCAAGAGACTAGAGCTGACGGTTTGGATCCCTGAGAAGAGTGCCATCCGGAGAGTCATCAGGTCTTCCGACCACCGAGTCCCCACCTGAATACTGGGCCGAGACGAGTTTTCCAACCTCAATACTCAGAGCATCTAACTTCCGTTCCAAATCTTTCATGTTCCTACTGATATGTTTCATGTTGACAACAGAGACCCTGTCATTAATTTCCTCGAGACTTCCAGCCTTAACTTTCCCATAGCTGCTGCAACTAACCTCCGAATGCGTGGCTTGGGCTAACGAGAAGAGGCGAGTGCTTGCGCTTTTCAAGTCTAGAATCTCACTATGGAGCAAACAGATTTGATCATCCACTCCCCTAAGATAGCTAATGACTTTAGCCGAATTAATTTTTCTATCTAACAATTGTGAAAAACCAGAGCTTCCATGCCCATTCTTTGTCGATGGAGCAACCCACTTTCTCTCTAGTCCCAGGAAATCAAATTGACGAGGTGTATGAGCCTGAGGGCTTACTAGAATGCCTTCATCAGTCTCATGGCTGCCATCCGTCACAGAGTAAGCCTTCGAATCCGCCATGCTTGAAGGCCTCTCGCGTTCCACATTGATTTCTTGCACCACAGACACCGGTAAGGAGCCGAAACACAATCCCAAGCTTGAGCATTGAAATCTCCCATATCACAGACCAACTGCCTCTTCTCCAAACTCCGCCCATAATTAAAAACATAGGTGATGCGAATTCCGCTCTGCATGCCTGTAGGTATAACCATCCTGTCCTGTGTATCCGTCGTATAGATACAACGCATGGCCTCCAACTGTCTCCAACACAGAACATTCCCCTTCGCATTCAATGTGGCGTGGGAGCAGATCCAAAGGTTGATTTCGAGAAGTGTGTGAGCTAGAAAATATCACCACCTTAAGTTTTACTTCGAAGATGGAATGGGATGCTCACAATAATCTTCATAGGAAGGTGCTTCCTCCTTGTTCCATGGAATTCTAGGTCCATCCATTCTATTAACCAAAAAATTTGGATTAAGGGATCCAATTTCTATCATAGGTTTGTTGATTACTCACCAAAATGCCACAATTTAATCTTGTTCCTTTATTAGCCATGCTATCCGCTTGTTGATTGAAGATTCTCAGCACGTGGAGAAAATTAATTGCTTTGAATTCCTTAACGATGCACTTCAAGAGATAATGCGTCTTTGTAGTTGGGCTCTTGCGATTCTTCGTCAAGTTCCTTGCTTATCTGATGGTCATTAGTGAATCACCAATAACGACCAATTCCTCGATGTCGATGCTCCTTGCTAACTCCAAGCCTTTGATTAAGGCCAGCCATTTCACTCCATTGTTCGATTTCCTCCCTATTCCCCAAGCATACTCCTTCTATTTATTCCTCTTAGAATCATAGATAACTCCACCCATTTTTACCAACCCAGAACTTGAATCATGATTATTAATATAGTTCAATATTCATATTGTATCATTGTTAAAATTAAATAAAATACAAAGTCAATAATGCTATCAAGTGATATTTGAATTCTTATAACCAATTATGATAGAAAATTGCCCATACTTGATAATAATAGCAATACATAATGATAGTCACCAATACAAGGCTACCACAACTTCAAGATCAATTAAACAAGCATCAATTTCATAATAGACCATGTTGGCAATATCTTCCTTAAAAAAATAATCAACCATAAAGTTGAAAGCAACACGCTCTTCAATCAAACCACTCTTGGACACTACACCAGCCTAAGTTGAATAATTGGTGCGTTATATACACACTTCAGTAGCCTCGATTTCCCATACTACTCAAATTGAGGGCAAGGAATTGTCACCTACTAAAACAAAATCTTTGGCTTTGTTGAATGCTAACACATCGATTGATTATCAAAATAAAAGGAAATGATTGTTTTATACACAATTTCGGGTTAATGATCAACCTATACATGTCTTTATTGATAGTAAATGATAGAATAATATTATAAGTAGATATTATGAATTGATTTATTTGGTCATTAATGTCGACAACCATACTAGTCCCTTGTAAGATTTGACAAGGAAGGATATTTGATAATTATGTAGTTCATGTTGGCTAATGATGATAAATTTGGAGTTTATAAATATTGACCTTGATGTTAGATTCTTAAAGTCAATAATCTTAAATACATAATTTTAAAATTATTTAACTTCAAATCAAATTCAAATTATAAGTGATACTTTTCTATTATCTAAGTAGCATAAAAACCAAATAATGGAGTGTGAGTGAATTTTTTCTTTAAATAAAATATGTATGATTAAAAATGGTGTTACCATTTATAGAATTTTTTTTAGGGGTTTTATGCCATTTATAAATATGAATTTAAACTAATTACAAAACTACTACATTATCTTCGTAATACATAAATTTTATGGATATATTAACATGTTTTTCCTAACACATAAATCTTATAGATATATTAACATATTAAAAATGGTGTTACAATTTATAGAATTTTTTTAGGGGTTTTATGTCATTTATAAATATGAATTTAAACTAATTACAAAACTACTACATTGTCTTCGTAATACATAAATTTTATGGATATATTAACATGTTATTCCTAACACATAAATCTTATAGATATATTAACATATTAAAAATGGTGTTACAGTTTATAAATTTTTTTAGGGGTTTTATGCCATTTATAAATATGAATTTAAACTAATTACAAAACTACTACATTGTCTTAGTAATACATAAATTTTATGGATATATTAATATGTTCTTCCTAACACATAAATCTTATAGATATATTAACATATTGAATATTTGTAATAAAAAAAATTATAATTTTTTTTTTAGTTTTGTTTGTTTGTTTGTTTGTTTTTTTTTAATAGGAAGCATAATATTACAAATGTTATTATACCAGCATAGATCCATCTTAAACTGTATCTATCAAGCACCGAGAGGGATTAAAAATACATTTATTACACGAACAACGAGTTGATTCTTTGGGGTTTGTTCTAGTCTATTTGAAAAATGCTTTTAAATGAGGCCCGTTATGAAACATTCATTCAACCATATGAAGTTTTATTATGAAAATTAATATATCAAATCAAATTTAAAAAAAATATTTTCTTGTTAATTAGTAGATTAATTAATAAATAAAAATAATTTAAAATTAAATATAAAGCATTTGTTCAATAACACTAAAAAAACTTGTTATAAAATTTAATATATATATCAATTAACAAATAAAATAATATTTTAAAACTCACTATGAAGCATTTGTTCAATAAATTAAATAACTTGTTATGAAATTTAACAAATTTAACATATGACTAAATTTAAAGACATTATTTTAAAAACATGACTTTCTACTCACAACTGCCTTGAAGGTATGTGTATCTCATGATAATAGTTGCATTACAATTTAGATACATTATATAAGACTATACATCAAAGTTTCACGCCATTTATGTTATCAAATATTTATAAGTTTAAAAGGTTGAAAATTGTAAAATACAAAGTCATTTCACATCAATAAGTTTTATAAAAGTTTAATGTGAAATTGAATCATGAATATTAATATAGTTGCAAATACCTTGGTTTGCTGGTAAAGTTAAATAAAAATATAAAGCCCATAATGTTATCTAGTGATAATTGAATTCTTGTAATCATTACCTCTATTGATAGAAAATTGCTAACTCTCAACAATAATGGCAATAGATAATGACATCAACCAATATAAAGCTACCATAACCTCATAACTTCCATTGATATAAAATTGTCAACCCTCAACAATAATAGCAATAAATAATGGAATCAACCAATATAAGACTACCATAACCTCAACACATGTCATACATGCATCAATCTCATAACCAACCATGTCGGTAACATCTTCCTCAACAAAATAATTGACCATAAAGCTGAAATCAATGAACTCTTCAATTGAACCACCCCTAACCACTACACCAGCCTAAGTTGAATAATTGGTGCATTAAACACACATTTCACTAGCTTATGTCAAGTTGTGAATGACTTGATTCCCATGCTTCTAAAATTGAGGGCAAGGAATCAAAATTTTTGGCTTAGTTGAAGGTTTACACCATACTAACTAACACACTAGTTAATACATCGAATAAAAGGGAAAGATTGTCTCATACACAATGCCAGGCCAATGGCCAACCTCTAGTACATGTCATTATTAATAGTGAATGGTGGAAGAATATTAAATCAGTAGATATTATGATTGAATTATTTGGCCATTATTGAATGTCTCCAATCACACTCCTTTGTGGGATTTGGCAAGGAAGGATATTTGATAATTATATAGTGCATGTTTGCTAACCATTATAAGTTTGGAGTTTAACAATTTCTCAACCTTAATGTTGGATTCTTAAACTCAATAATATTGAATGCACAACCTTGAAATGATTTATGATGATAAGTGATAGATATTCTTGCATCGTATAAGTAGTGTAAAAGCCTCATTTCTCATTCGTAGAAGTTCATTCGTAGAAGTTCATGCTTGTGATGATTCAATCATAATCAAAAGTCAAGGTTTGTTGATATTAATTAGAAGTTCTAAAAAAATCATATTGGCGCTTTGTTACAATAGTACAACGACATATTCAAAGGAATACAAGGCATCCAAAAATAATGCTCAATCTAAAATAACTATGAGTTAGTATCAAGGTCTACCCTACCAAATGCACCTCCTAATAAAATATTTAACTAGGACAATTATGAGATTTATAGACACACACATACAAATCAATCAACAAAAGACCTATTTGACCTAGTATTTCTCCTTACTATATCACAATCTTGATTAGAAGAAGGATGGTACCTTGTGCTTGTTAGAGATATGGATCTAGATAAACTAGCTTACCTATCTATGCAAAACAATAATATATCAACAATAAGTATAGAAAGAGAACAAGAGAAAATAGTACACCAAATATACATGGTTCACCCTCCACGGGAAGGTAGTCTTCTATTATCTCCAAAATATCTCCCTCAAACTTGCAAGAGAGCAATGCCAATAACCCCAATACAATATAGCAATACTTGTGTGAATAAGTATGATCATGATGAGTGATGTGACTCCCTTGAATCTATTACATACTAAGAGATTATGAGGAATTACTCTTACATATTACATGTGGGATAATATAATTCTCCATAATAACATCTCTTTATATAATAATGAAGATCAAGAGTATATTTTACCATAATGAATATGGGATATAATGTATTACTATTTTACATAAGATTGTTGATATCTTCCGACATAATACAAAGACATTATTACCTTCCAAGGACTATAAAATATTCCAACACTCCCCCTTAATAATGGCTGGGAGAAAAGCCCACTAGCAAAGGAAGGAAGGAGTCATTACTGCTCCCCCTTGATGACAACTTCCAGAAGAACCAAAGCTGCAAATAAGAAGAACACTTTGGCTGATGGAATTTGATGAAGAACAACCGCTTCTCAGTGAACCATGAAATTGCACACGGACCAGGTTGTATGATGAAATATCCAACAATAAAATGCCGAGAACATGTGACGCAATCCAACAACAAGGTGCCCAGATCACCACAAGAATCATTACAACCATAACTGATAGCTAAAGAACTCTGATATAACATCCACACCAATGTATAGATACCTTTTGGCGGCTGATACAACAGAACATGTGGCTAAGAACACAACAGTGTACAAAATACCCAGATGGCCAATATACATGCAGATAACAGACATTCTTCCAATCAAGGTGCAATATAAAAATATGTAGAAGACTTCTACATCGAAGAAACAAGACCCCAATGGTCTATACATCGAAAATGATATCATACAGATGAACATCATGACTTTAACAGTAGAATATGGTGCTTCATTATTTTTGGAAACATAAACAGAGAACTTATCTGCATAAGAACTTCCGAGATTAAAACATCCAAAGATCATAAGACAAAATTGCTCATACATAAATGAAAATGCTTATACACCAAAGGTTAGAAAACATCATATAAAAGATGACAACATGATATGATCAAATAAAATATTAACTTGAAAATTAAGGAAAGTGAAGTTACTTTTACACATTCTCAGCCACAACATATAAATAATGAGCACAAAAAATGACAAATATTAGATTGCTTTTATAAAATTGCACAAAAAATGACAAATATTAGATTGCTTTTATAAAATTGCTCAAAAATAAACATGACATGATTAGGAATCAACATGATTAAATATGATAAAAAAGAACAAATTAGTTATTAAGTATCTTGTTAAAAAATATTAAGCATTAGATGGTTTATAGCTATCATCATGACAAAATACTAGAGATCCATGCCCTTAAAAAATGCCAATGCTTCCATATAGGAATGTGAGACAAATATATACCAAGAACAAGAAATAATCTCTAGTATTTTGTCAGAGATATGGATCTAGCTAAACTAGCTAACCTATCGATGCAAAACAATAATATATCAACAATAAGTACAAAAAGAGAACAAGAGAAAAGAGTACACCAGATATACGTGGTTCACCCAATTGGGCTACGTCCACGGGAAGGTAGTCTTCTATTATCTCCAGAATATCTCCCTCAAGCTTACAAGAGAGCAATGCCAATAACCCAATACAATATAGCAATACATGTGGGATAACATAATTCTCCATAATAACATCTCTTTATATAGTAATGAATATCAAGAGTATATTTTACTATAATGAATATGAGATATAATGTATTATTCTTTTACATAAGATTATTGATATCTTTCGACATAATACAAAGACATTATTACCTTCCAAGGAATATAAAATATTCCAACAGTGCCCTTATATTGACTACGAAGCCCTTAATAGGAACACTTTAGAAAATCAATGCCCTCTTCTTATTGGAATTAAGCTTTTGGAAAAATCCATGGAGTTAAATAATTACTAAGATTGACCTTTGAATAGGTTATCATGAAGCTCTTACATGACACAAATATATTTGGAAGATATCATTTAAGATAAAATACGGGTTGTATGAGTAACTTGGCATGTTTTTAAAAATAATCAATAATCCTACTACATTTTATGTACTTGATGAATGACAACCTTCAATAATTCGTTAATAATTTTGTTTTCCTGCACATAGATAGCACATTCATTTTTTATCGAACATGGGAAGAATGCATTCATTATATTCAACGTGTTTTATTGACTTTTTGATAACGCCATGACACACAAACTTTAGCCTCACCTTCAAAAGTGGTATTTTTCCAGTGTGAAGTAGATTTAGTATCTTGGCATATCATTGAAATAGTTGTTTGTGTAGATACCAAGAAGATTAAAGCCCTAAAAAATCAATCACCTCCTCGATACCTTTTAGACCTTCGCAACTTCCTTGGCCTATTTGAAGGAGCTCACGCTACTATGTTCCGCTTAGAGAAATTTAGTGTTGTAGTGTAGTGTTATTTGACTTATGAGAAGGAACTTTATGTTTTTTTCAAACAGGAAAAAAAACTATAATTTGTTATTCAATATATGGAATCAAAGTTACAAAGACTTTTCTCAAAAAAAAAATAATAGTGTGGGACTTCCACCCTTCAATTAAAAATAAAAAATTGACTTTCAGATCTACATTAAGATTCTTCTCATCTGTAATATATTTAACTAACAGTTCAATGGTAAATATGAAAAACTAAACTAGATAAAAAAAACAAAGAATGCTAAGTCAAACTAAAAGACAAACATTGTCCCAAAGTCAACTACACTGTCATCAATGAGCTCCTCAAAATGCATGTAACCATCCATTACACCCACAACCCTTTTGAGAGATTGTTTGCCACACTATTGAATTCCCGATATATATGAGTGAAAGAAATGTAAGAAAAACAATTAATCAAATCATTAACTCTATTTGCCCATTGATAAAGATGAAGCACTTGTAAATTTGAAGCACCAGTTGCCCAATCAATCACAACTTTGGAATCTCTTGCAATCCAAACATTAAAAATGCACCTCTTATGAGCAAACTACAAAATCCCCCAAAGTCCAAGAAGTTCGGCTTTTGTATTGGTGCCAAGGCTGACACCCATCCTCATATTGATAATGTGATCTCTTTTTTATCTCAAGGACCATTCGAGCACCACATATACCATCCTTCTTTGCTCGATCAAAAAAATCTGAGGAGGTAAGATCAACCAAGTGAGGCAAAATAAGTGATCTTACCCTTTTTGGATTCTTCTCTTTAAAATATTAAAAAAACAAATTGATAATTTTTTAGCACACATAAAAGACTGAATTATTTTTGTTTTCAAATATGTATCTATTCCTTGCTTTCCACACCTCCCATACTGTACACAGTGGGAGCTCCTCATATTTGACTTTCTTACGGAACTAGTTATACATACAGTCCTGAAAATTAGAAAACTCCCAATCATCCCAAAAATTTAGTAAGGATCTTTATGTTATTATTCAAATACTACTACAACAATGATATTATCTACTTCATATTGAGACTATTGAACATTATGATCATAAGCCTTTACAATTCTTGCATATTCATAGTAAGATGAAGAACAAATACATATAAATTGGATGTCATATCTTCGATAGTTTAATCTCATTCTCAAGAATAAAATGGGATTTGCTTAGAGTTGGGCAATGTTTAGAGCATGGGAATTGGCAATACTCTAGAAGAATTGGGGAGAGGCATCGAGTGGGTTTGGATGAAATTTTTTTGTTTCTTTCAAGCCAAAAATAGTAATATGTAGTTTATAGGTGTAGAATGGGGTGAAGAGTAGAAAATCATGGGTGATACCATTCCATGAGCTTAATTAATGGTATGTATATAATACCAAAATAATGGATGGAAAACCAACATATTGGGTAGAACACTACTAGAACATGATGAAAGGGCCAAATAAACAAATATGACAGTCATGAATAGTAAATGTGGTTATAGCAAAATTTATAAAGATAGACTATGATTTTAAACAAAAACGGAAAGGATAAGATGAGAAAAAAATGTTACCTATGTGTCCATAGCCTAGATATAGGAATTGGTGGTGTCGACATGATTACAAATTACTCAAATTACTTGTAGTTGAGAGCTCATGGAAAATTTTGGGCACACAAATCCCAAGGAAACAAAAATTGTAGAACTCTAAAGAGACCCTAATTTTAAGGCTCTAAGACCAATTGATGTGAACTTAGTTACAAAAATGGAAAAAGATACTTAGATATGCATGAAACAATATAAGCATATGGCACTCAATTTCAAAGATTGGGATGAAAATTTAAATCCATTCAATGGAATGGTGAGAAACAAATGGTAAAGATTCATTCAACATCCTCAATTAAGAAGTCAAAGGAAAACCTACTTGCGTTAATCCACCATAATTAAAATGGGAAGAAAGGCGATGGCAAATCATTAGTTACATAAGTTAAATATATCAACATGGTTTATAGATATGTTGAAGAATATCATAAACACATTCTAGGATGCATAGTTAATATAAAGCAAACACATCCACCAATCATAGCCTTTTGGGATGAATTTTTTACCTTTATAAATTATCTAGCTCTATGTCATCATAGGAACTAGAGTAAAAATTCAAGGGAAAGAAACTAAAGACATTCAATGCATTGTCAAGAAGCAATGCCATGGGTTTGTTTTGTAAAGTAGTTAGTATGAAAATGAATGAAGATTAAAACTAGATGGTTGTTTCATTTTAATCACCAAAATCTCTATCAGGATATTAGACATTAGGGTTTGATTAAGACCAACTTGGTCTAATATACTAGTCATGTGTGTTTTTAGTGTGCTTTTGTACTTTAGTAATTCAATGGTCACCATTCTATTTTGTGTATAAGCGATCTGTTAGTCCTCCTATTCACAATATTCACAACAATTGACATGTTTCTTTTCACCAAGTCATTGGTCCATGATATATATTTAAATATAATGGAGGCTCACTTCTCTAAAAAACAACAGGATGGTACATCATCAATATGTCATGGATGATGTTTCTCCATGGATGTTTCCATTTCATAGGGTTTTACCACCAAAATTTGTTTTCTTGATGTTTTGTCTATATGTGAGTTATTTCTCTTTGGTGTTCAACCTTGTGATTTACCCATCTATTGATTCCTAACATGGTATCAAAGTGCTTCCAAGGTTAAGTTCCATTTTGATTGATATTGGACAGCTTGTGATAATTATGAAGGATTTTCAAGTGCACATTGAATATATGTTGTTCATTTGCATGATTACGCCTAGTAGTAGCCCTGAGTTCTTGAGGAGATTTATATCCCTTCACCTAGATCTGAAACTGATCATGCAAAGATCTAGTTATCAACTTTTGAAGGTCAAAACTTTCATTTTTATTTCATTAAAATTTGTGCATTTTGGAGTAAATCTTACCATTCCATTGCTTTTGGAATGTTGGTTTTATTTGGATTTGACTTTTGTTTAAAAAAAAAAGGCTTTTGTTTGTCCAAGATATAAATATTTTTTCAATAGCGAGTAGGTGAACCATATTCTATTTTTTAAACTCCATTAAGTAAGCTTTTGAAATTTCTTATAAGATGCCTATTTTTGGATCATTTTGTGAACAATTGACACGGGAGCAAGACAAGATGTTGCACATTGGTATCATTTATGCAGATAGTAAGAAAAAATCATTAGTGGTATAGAAAAACCAAGGTCCTAAGAAGAATCAGTTACATAACAACAAAAGGAACAAGGATCCCAAGGCTAATCAACCTTCTCCTACTCCAAATGTTGAACAAGGAGAAAATACCAAATGAAAGAAAGTTACTCAACATTGTACCTTTTGTTGATGAACATCTAGAATAACATTGTGGCGGAAGAAGATGGAAGCTTCGAAAGAAACCATGAAGCAACACAACATCAAGCTTTTTCTTGCTCCCCTTTTTAAAGTTTAGGTGCTTTGTGTTTTTGCCTACGACTTCAATCCAATAACTTTTCTTTAAATGCGTGGATTTTAAATTTAGGGGCCTCTTATCATATGGATAAGGACAAATCTAAATTTTATGCACTTGATGATTATAACATCAAGCCTATTTTTGTTGGTGGTTATACTTAGGTCCTTAGGGCTTGTAGGATTTGGAATTGTTGAGTTAGATGGTAGTGGTTTTTATCCATGTACTTTGTGTTCCAAAGGTTTCTTCCAATTTTTTCTCTACCTATCATATAAGTAATTATAGTATAGGGAAAATAACATAGTTTTCACCTCATAGTGTTATAATTAAAAATCTCAAGGATATGTTCATGCTTGAATATTTACCTCCTTCTTTAGTGCTTGACCAATGCAACTAGCGAAGTCCGAAAGTCCACACCACACGAATGATGCACAACAATGAACATCAAAGGAACACGTTCAAATAAGGGATTCATTATTAGATTCAACTCAATCAGATGGTGGGATAGCATGGACATAGTAACATTTTATTGAACAAGGAATTTACAACTTCTAATAAAAGGCCCAATGAATTTTTAAGTGTCGACAAGCATGGAGACACGTGAACCAAGCAAAATCAAGAAGAGGGAATATTGTCAAAGTAGATCTGAGTCCCTCTAGTTATTTGATTTGATATAGAATAACGATGAACAAGGTATAGTGTCAAAGTTGCTGGTAGGAAGTGTAGCCTACCATCTAGAAGTTCAAAGAGAAATTCCAATACCACAACACAAAGCTCAAATAAGTAAATTTGCAATTCCTTTTAATGCATTTTTCCATATATATATATTTTTAAAGTCACAAAAATTAATATAAGAAATGACATCTATTAATGCTTAAAATAAAATGAAAAAATATTTTTAATAACCTAAAAACTAAACTGAATCACTTGTTAAATATACACAACATTAAATTTTTCCATATCATGAGTTGTAAAAAGAGATAGGTAAAACACTAATGCAGTGACCTAACAAACTCAAAGTAAAAACCATAATTAAGATAGGTAAAACGGTAATACAATGATCTATGTGATAGATATTCATTATTTCCTTGATATATGGGATATTATTAATTATTTCCTTGCCTTTACGTAAACATTTTTTACGTAAACAAGGTCATAAAAATTAACACGAGAAAAAACATCTAATAATGTTCAAGAAATTTTTATATGATGTTTTAATTTTAACATTGCTTTTATTTGGCGTTTAAATCTTAATTTTAGCCGTCATATTGATTTGATTTTTGAAATAACATTTATAATAACTGTATATGAAACATTAAATTCTCACATCTTACCTCATATAATAAAAAATAAAAAGTTTACAAAAATATAATAATTAAAAAAAATATAATAAGCATAACGATTAAACAAGGCAAAGGTTTATCCTCTAAACCTTTAAAACGGGCCATTACCATGGGTCACCAAAAATACCATGGGCCCAAAAAATCATGACCAAGTCAAGTTTACCTAACAAGGGGAGACAACGAGACCATGAGGCCATTACCATGGGTCACCAAAAATACCATGGGCCCAAAAAATCATGACCAAGTCAAGTTTACCTAACAAGGGGAGACAACGAGACCATGACAAAATCAAAATTTCCATAGTAGAAATAGAAATATAAAGAGAAAATATAGAAATATAGAAATATAGAAATATATATATATATATATATATATATATATTATACACCTGTAATTACTAATAACTAATTAGTAATAGTAATAAATAACAAATATATATATGCTTGGTATATACATATTAATGACGTGTAAAAATAAAAATGGACTTTAAAATGATGAGAGAAATTAAAATTCACACTTCATTAATGGTCTTTAATTTTATGAAGTGGCAATATTTTGACGTGTAAAATGGAAAATGACGCTTATTTACCCGTCAAATTTCAACACTGGTGGTTCAGTCATGTTATAATAAATTCAAAGTAAAAACCATAATAAGATATAATAAATTCAAAATATGAGATAGATATTTACTATTTCCTAGACTTTATGTAATCATATGACGCTTCATTAGAACGAGATAAACAAAAACCTAAATCCACTATATACAATGCTTGTTGTGAAAAAATGTTGAAGTGATGAGAATTCTAATTTAGTAATTTTTTTATCAAAATATAATTAAGAATATTTTTTTTTCAAGTAGAGAAAAACTTTGTTCTTTGATTATCAATTGAATCAAAGTGAATACTTACACATTATAGTATTCTAGCTTTCCCATTGATCATCAAAAAAATAACATAGCTAACTATGGGAGGCTAATACAAAAGAATACATTCCCCACATCTTCAATAGAATAAATAGATCTAGAATTGTCTATTAACAAAAAAACTAAGTATATCCCCCAAAATACTGAGACATCAAATAATAGTATTTCACCAATAGACAAATAGACTAGGACCAAAAATAAACAGAACCAGCTGTAGAGAGAGAATTTACTATGCACTCTTCAAAATATAAGGTACCCTCAGGCCCGTCAACAGCTTTCTTCGATAGTCCATCTGCAATAGAGTTGTATTCTCTAAAGGTATGGAAAATAATAATATCCTCAAAAGAAGTAGTAAGTGTCTTGATTCTATCACATCACTGCTAAAGAGAGGGGACCTAAAACTTTGATATATTGTTTGCCCAATTTACCACAATCTTCGAGTCACCAAGTACTTGGATCGAGGTAATACCATTTCTGGAAGCAAATTGAAGAAGACCCCATAGTGCCAATAATTCAGCTCTAGTGTTTGAGACCAATCCACAACTCATACCAACTTGAATATATGGTCATCATTGATCTTCAATAGCATACCTGCACCACATGCTCCCTTTTGAGCTGCACCATCAAAATAACTTGCAACATATGATGAATTAGGAGGATCTTTGAGCTGCCTTAATCTTTTGTTTTCCTTCATATATAAATATTCCTTATAGTAGCCCATAATTCTTATGAAACCAACATATATATTTGGAGTTTTTATTCAAATATAGCAAAATTCCTGGATTTCCAAATTATCCCAACATATAAAAACTGGCATAAGTTTATGCAAACTAATGTTCCTTACCCACTGTTCAAAATTTACTTCAATAGAGGATGTGCCCCATACCCGTGAGATTTGCAATTCATCATAAATATTATGCCATATTCTTTTGCTAAAGGAGCATTGAACAGGGTTCGCAGGTGCAGGGGGGGGGGGGGTCCTCATAGACCCCGATGGAAACAAAATGAACGACTTTGCTTGGGGAATTGGTAGGTGAACGAACAATCAAGCTGAGTGGATCACCTTAATTAAAGGTATGGAAATTGCAAGGAAGGAAGAATTACAAAATTTGGCAGTCTTTGGTGACTCTATGATTGTGATTCGGGAAGCCAAGAAAATTGCAAAACACCGTCGGAAGCCTGCTACAACACTACATCAACACTTTAATCTTCTCATCAAATACTTTCACTCCATCTCTCTCCTGCATATCCTCTGGCATAACAACCATAGTGCTGATGCCATGGCCAACACTAGAGTGGGGTTGAATTGTGGTATTGTAATCATTAAAGACCAGGTTTATGAGAACATTTGGGTCCCCTAGCTTCTCCTTGCCCCTTTGGATTCCTACACCTTCTATCCTCCACCCCCTCCCCCCTAAACTCCTTCTAATGGATTATCACACCCATTATCTATGCCCCCTCAACCTCAATCCAATCCGCATTAACTACCAAATCCCCATCGGATCCCTTTGCAATCCCTTCATGTCCACTCATCTGAAATGGCAGCCTTTCCTAGCATACTACACCTGGCTTGCATGCGTGAATTTATGGAGGACGAGAACCAAGGCGCCCAAACGTTATTTGAGGCCTGAAGGTGGCGCTCTTTCAGCATCGCCTGTCCCTTTGTTTCGTGATTCTTCGGTCTACAATCTCAACCTGCAAACTCCCGGGGAAGGTGGCGTGCATCTCTCCCCTCCTGTCTCCTCGGTTATTGATTCCCGTGGTCTGCATTTCTTGCGTTGCATGTCTGTAAGTTTTTGGTGTTCAAGGATAAGCATGGAAGACCGAAAACATTGCCCTCCTGCTTTGAAATGTCGCAAGTGCCGCATCACGTTCAAGGGCACTCTGGGGGGGCTAATTCTAAGAGATATCTCTCTGATCTGTTTCAAGGCAATGGTAATGGTGGCTTGGAGCTCGGCCGAGGTGGTTCATCCAAGAAAACTTGTCATAGTCTGCCTGTCGTTGACGAGGTTGATAATTGTAGAAGATGGGTTCCCTTGGAACCCAGTCTGCGACAAGGTATTAGAGGAACTGGGTTTTAGCCTGGATGTGGCTTTGAATCAGGTCACAATAACCCGGGGATTCATGCCGCACAGTTTGATACGGGACATGGAGCTCTCTTGCAACAATTTCATGGAAGCTCGGTAGAGCAAGCATGCAGTAAAACTTGACAAAAAATGGTGGGTGATCACAATGGCTTGATGATGGAATCCCCCCGCGACCAGAGCAACCCATCTCCTGAATTTCGTTCGCAAGTGATGGACCTGGAGGCACAAGTTCGCTGGCTCAGAGGTGACCTCAATGAAATGAAAAAAGCAATCTCCCATCTGGCCACCTTCGTCCAAATCTCCAACACTGAAGTTCGCAACAGCACTGGTAAGACAAAGGACCATTTCGAAAAATTAATTGCTAAATTTGATTCTCTTTTCAGTTGTCTTAGGATCATTGAAGCCAAGGTTGACTGCGTCCAAACAAACAATAGAAGCAATCCTTCCATCATTCTGAATATTGATGATGAGACGCTGGAACCACCACTGGAAGCAAAGAAAAGAACTCTTGTTCTCACCATGTCAACTGAGGCACCCTGTTCCACTTTTTTTGTGTCATTGCAGCCACCTATGGTTCCTTTCTCCTAGCATTAAGTTATGTTTTTCTTCTGTTGTTTTGTACTAGGACAGTTTATTAAATATTACAGTTGTAACAGGCTTAATGCCTTTTCTGAAAAGCAAAGACTGGTCAGAAAGGAGCAAGAACTTCCAACTTCTATTTTGTGGGAACAGTCTCCCCATCTCTATGTAATATGTTCTTATTTTTAATATAAAGCTCTTCATTCGTTTGTGTAAAAAGAAAAAAAAAGGAGCATTGAACAAATATATGGTTGGAAAATTCATAGTCATTTTTATAAAGAACACAAACATTAGGCCCAAACCATCCTCATTTTAATAGGTTATCCCGAGTCAATATGTAGTTCTCAATACAAAGCCAAAATAAGCATTTGAGTTTTATTATCATTTTCCATTTCAAAGTTTACTGTACCACTACTTAGTCTGACAGTGAGAATATATGTGAGAAATAGTAGCATAAGCAGTCTTAGCAGTAATATGTCCAGAAGTGTTGTTCCAAGACCATACTACTGTATCTTCCTCTTCCTTCAACCTGATCCCAACACTATTAAGAGAGTTGATGTAAGTTATCCATTCTTCTTCCCAAATTCCACTCATACCCAAACCTTCTGCAAGTAACCAATAGGAATTAGAGTTCCCCAGCCAATAATGTCTTCTGATATGAGAGAATGTACAAAAACCGAATTCCGCAAGATACTCAAAGAGAGGAGAAGAAAGTACATAGTCTTCACCTCCTCCAATATAAGGATCCACCCCAATAAATTTTTTTGTCCCATTTCCAATCCACCATGATAACCCTCTACTGATCCAAGGAAAACTCCTCACAAATCCATTCCAGAAGTTAGATACCCCTCGAACTAATTTTTCAGGGTTTCTGAACCAATTAGATGCAAAGTTCCTTTTTATATATTTGGATTTGAGAACATCACACCATAATCCAGTTCCAAAGAGGTCTCTTCACATGCTTTTTATACTTAAATCCAGACTAAACCAATATATGTTCTTAATATCCCAAGTCACCCTGTGACTTTGGCTTAGATAATTTTTCCCAACTTACCTGATGCATTTTATTCCCCTACACCGAACCAAACCATAGAAAATTAAACCTTTTTTGTCTAATCAAATGCAGAATTGATAGTGGCATATTAGCTAGTGAAAACCAATACACGGGTATCCCCACCAATACAGATCTTAGAAGAGTAAGTCTACCACCCAAAGATAGCAACCTGTTAGACTAATTCCCAATCCTTTTCTCAACTTTCTTAACAAGCCACATCCAATCATTAGCCTTGTAACTGTTAGGTTTTAGGTAATATACAAGATATTTGGTACCACCATCAATATCATCCACTTTGTATGGGAAAATAGAAGTAATCCGAGATAACACATTCTCATTAAAATTATTCTTGAGAAAACAATATTTTGATGGACTCACCTCCATCCCTAATGCCTCACAAAATAATGATATAATCTCTTCAAAAGTAGACCTTTCCCCCACTAATCCTCTACCAAATAAAACCACATCACCTACAAATAGCAAGTGAGTAATGAACATAGATGAAGCGATTTTGACACCCTTCAACTTGCCCTCATTTTTGCAGTTACAATCAATCTACTGAGTCCCTCAATGACTAGCAAGAATAGAAGTGGTGAAAGAGGGAAACCTTTCCTGAGTCCCCTCGAACTCTTAAAAAACTTAGTAGGAGTACCATTAATAAGGAAAACAAAACATGCAAAAGCTACACATGCGATAATCCAGTTGGTAGCTGCTAATTGAAGGTCAATCTAAAGAAGTAATAGCCTTAAAAAAACCCAGTTTGCCTTATCATATGCTTTGACTAAGTCCATCTTCAGAATTAATGCATCGAACTTCCTAGACTTAATAAAATTAAGACAGTCCTAAGTGACTCCAACAACATCAAGAATCTGTCTATTTGCCAAGAAATGAAATTGTTCCTTAGTCATTACCTCAGCTAATTTAGGCCTCGATCTATTAGAGATAATTTCAGTGATGATTTTATAAGCAAGTTTGCATAATGAAATTGGCCTATAGTCTGAGAAATTTTCAGGCTTAACACATTTGGGGAGTAGTGATATAAATGTAGAATTAAGGGCACTAGACACATATCCCTCCATCCTTGATTGTTCAACCATCTCCAGTAGCTCATCCCCCAACCTATCAAAAAAATCCAGGAATAATTCTATAGGCTAGCCATCAGGCCCAGGACTTTTGTCCTTAACAAAATGTTTGAGAACTTCTTCAATTTCTTGTAAAGTGATAGCTCCCCCAATCCGTAAACCCTCTTCTTTAGAGAAGAAAGCAGGATACTTCCTAATCACTTTAAGTTGAGAAACAATGGAGGACCCACCACAATCTTTGAAGTGATTAGAGAAATAATTAACATCATCCATTACTAATTACTTCTGAGTACTGATCCAATTCCCATTAACATCTTTTAGGTCCCAAATGGAGTTTAAATTATTTCTATAGTTGGCATAACTATGGAAGAATTTGGTATTATTGTCACCTTGGGCAATCCAAATTGCCAACTCTTCAATCTCCACATCAATTCCTCTTGTTTAAGTATTTTAGATTTGTTGGCCTCAAGAGTAGTCAACATCTTCTTTTCCTCCACAGAAAAGGATCCAGTAGGATTTGACTCATATACCATGTCTAAATATTGCTCAATATTAAGAAGATGTTGAGATGTTTTTCGTTTTTCTATTTTTCCCAATACACCACCATGTTTTTTAAACATTTGAGTTTGATCACCAGTCTTTCCATAGCCCCAGATTCCTTAGAAACTTCAATACAATTCCAATTGGACCTAACCACTGAACACAATTATTCATCCTCTAACCACTTATGATTAAACTTAAAAGGAAATTTATGAACATTTGTACACCCATCAATTTGGAGACATACATGTGAGTGATATGAGATAGTAGATTGTATGACCCAAGATCTAAATTTGTTCAGTGTACCTGCTAATGATTCAACAATAAAAACAACCTATCCAAACTTTTACTAATACAATTTTCACCCCTCCTACTATTTCACCAGGTGGGATTAAGTTTACGAGGAACAACATCCAGTAACTGAGATCTTTGGAATAGGTTAAGGAAATAATTCGACATGGAAACTAACCTTGAACAACTTCCCCAAATTTAATGTAAAATTTAGATCACCTGCCAAAATAAGATTAGGATCTCTCAACATACCACTACCATCCACAACATCCCAGAAATTTTGCCTATCCTTATATGGACCATAGAAATTAAGAATATAAAACTTTTGATCAGATCCTTTGAATCTTCCCTCCAAAAGAAAACCTGCACAAGTCCCATAGGGCTTAAAATAAGCCACCATAGGATTCCAAATAGCCAACAAACCCCCTGATTGTGCATTTGCATCCAACACACACACTTCCCATCTTGGGAACATTCTCATAAAAAACTCAACAACATATACAACCATACACATAGTTTCCCGAACTAATACTACATCCAGTTTAATACACTCAAACAGACTTCTGAGGGCCCTAAATTTTGAAGCCCCCCCAATCCCCATTATATTGAAGGATAACACCAGCATTAATCGCCTTTGCGATGGGCTCAACCGCTCTAAGGGCCCTAGATTTTGAAGTCATAACTTCAAAAGACCTGGAAGTCGTCACATCCGACAATCTCTTTGACAATGGTATATAATCTCCACTAGGAATATGCATAGTATTCTCACAAACCCCATTCTTAAATTGTTTACTCTTCTTTTCCATGTTCCTTATGGTAAAATTATGATGACGAATGGATGCAACAAGGGATACATCCGACTTATTGGAGAGTTTACTATGATATATAGGTATGGGAGTCTTTAAGGCAATCTCTTTATAGGATGGAGAATTTGTAGAGGTATCCCTCATCGATGACATATTTCCATTCAAACCCATCACAATTGAAATAGAAACCCTAGAATTACTAATAGGAGGAAATTCCTAACCGTCTAAACCAACAGACTCTATTTCCCCCACATAAAAAGCACTGGATTTTTTTTTGGGATAGGGCTTATTAGGAGAACTAACAGTAGTCTACATGTCTCCTTTCCATAACAAAACTAATATTAGATGACTTATTAACCAAGGGAAAATTGGGAATATCGACAGAATGGATGGGTTCTAGTTCCTCATTTTTTTATTGTGTTCCTTTTCCACACATTAATAAAAATTTCAACTCAACGGAGGATACACATTCATAAGCAGTAGGAGAGTCCAACTTTGACATAGCTTTTTCTAAGTCTATAACATCCACGAAGGAGGAAGAGATAAGTATTGGTTGAGAATTGTTCACCAGTATCAGAAGACACCGAATGGTGACCATCGGACTCCTTGGCCAAAGCATAATCCCCTTCAAAATTGCCATCTTGAGATCCATACAAAAGCCCCATACACTTGTCACAGAGATGCCTAATACACCGACATAAATGGCAAGGAAATGAGATATTAAGATAGTCCAATAAATACCCTTATCTCCCCATACAATTTCGACTTACATTGGTAGGCCCTAAGTGACATCAAATTCAACCATAACAAAAGCCATTCTTTTATCAATAGAGTGTAGATATTTCCTTTTTCTTTTCAATATTTTTTATTATATATTTCTTTTTTCTTTTCAATATTTTTTATTATAGAAATATAATTTTAAAAGTTTTAATTTTTAAAATTGTATAAATTGTGAATTTTTTAATGTATACTTCTATTATGATTCGGTAGAGTTCTAGGTAACTCTTTTTATTATTATTAGAAACGCGAAATTATATTAGATATAAAACAAAATTTTACATAGATGTAAAACCAATCCAAAAACATTCCCAAAGGAGTTTGGCTGTTAGAGTTTCCAAATCAAAGTCCAAGTATTCTATTAGCGATGCTTCATTACAAAAATGCCCAAATCTGTGGCCATTTCCTCTTGTATAGTAAATTCTAACAAACTGTTTACATAGAAGTTGGCAAAAAAAAAAGATAACAAGTAAAAGGGAGTATAACAAGCCTAATCATTATGGAGAAATTCTTTATCAGATTCCGACGGTTTGGTCGCAATATCCTCCATAGGAGCGACTTCTTCCCGCTCTGTAGTTGCAATGCCTTTGTCCACCATCGCCTCTAAATCAACCTGCATTTATGTCAAGATCTCCTTTAACTGCCTGAACCTGGTCTCATTCCACTCATTGCTATTCATGAAATGTTCCTACTGCTCGTTTTTCAAATCCTGAATTGCCCTCTTGATTTCCTCGAACTTGAAGGTCTGGAACCGCTTCATATCTTGCAGCATACGCATTATCTCCTCCCTCCTCACCAGTCTGAACCTGAACACCCGTCTCCACATCTTCTAGCTTGGAATCCATCCTTGACAGTTCTAATGAGGTTGCTCTATTCTCCTCAAGGCCCGCAATCGAAAATTCTTAGTAACTCTTAACCTCAAGCTTTTAATTGGATTTGTGATTTCTTAGTAATAAGTTGAAATACTTACCTACACATTACATGTTATAGTGAATTTCTAAATTGGAGCAAGTTAAAGGTGATTGAAAAACTTTGATAAATCTACCAAACAAACTAAATCATATGATCATAGGTTTGGTAAATTATTGCTACACATTTTTATATATTATATTGAAAAAATATAAATGAGTTTCAATTATGCAGTATTTAACGTTTATTTTATTTGGATTGGAATATTGGTTTATTGGTTTGACTATCATTATTATTTATTTAGTATGTGAAATTACCAATTTCGATTACTAAAATTTGAGATTGCAACTAAGTAAAATCTAGGTTGAACAACTATGGTTTGACTTTCATATGTTTCCATCGTGATTTCCATTTGTTTATATGGAATTTCATGGCTAAAAAAGTATTCCCATCTATGGCTCATGCAAACTTTGACATTTCAATATAAGATAAAATACGAGAATTCAATATTTTATATAATTATTATAAGTATTATTTAAAAAAAATTATAACTATAATTATGAAAAATAACATTAAAATTTAAACTTTAAATAAAAAATAATGTTAAAATTTAAATGTTGGATAGATAAAACAAGATAATAAATTTCAATCCGAATTCTAACTAATATTTTTTTTATTATAAATGGATAACTTTAATCCATATATATACATAATTAATATTTTTAAGTACATTAAATTATTAACTAAATATCCAACCTTCATAATAACAATATAAACAAATTTTGATCCCACACACACATATATATATATATTCAACCACTATTTTTAGATATCTCATAGATATCTAATTTCATCAAATAAAATGGATGAGAGGAAAATCAACATTGATTACTTAATAACACATTTTCTATGTAAATTGCATGAGGAAAAGGAACAAGCATAGGCATAGGTATTTTAGGCCAAGGGATCGTCGATATGGTCGGGTGGCTGGGGCGGTCGTTTGTGGCCGTCCCCACCCATGATCGACCTCGAGACCAGTGACATCGAGGCACACTTCTACTCGAGGATGCGCGCCAGTTCATCTATCATGTGAAAAAAAAAGTATTTTAGGCCAAACATAGGAATAGCCATTAAATATGATCAACATAAGCATTTTAAGCCAAGCATATAATGCTAGGAAAAATAATAATATTTAATCACTCACTATTAAGTATCCTAAACATTTAATAATTTTTTTTAAATTTTTTTTTTTCAAAAAGAAAAACTCTTACTGTTAAAAAAGAATCAAAGAATACATTACCAACTCTTACTATTAAAAAAATCAAATAATACATTGCCATCATGAGAGAACATTAAACTTTCCATCTAAAAACCAAATGAAAGCAAACATAAAACTTCTTCATACAAAATCATTACAGAGAATGATCTCGTAGTCCAAAATCCATAAAACCGTGCTTAGCTTTTATTTTTAAAATAGTTTTTTATATTAATTTTAAATATGTGGAAAAGATGATTCTATTTCTTAAACTTTTTAAATTAATGTTACGAAATAAATACTTTCCCATACCTATGGGAACATCAAATTCTAGGAAGACAAATAGGTAATCATTTCCAAGTGACGAAACATGAATATGATTAATACGAAGACAAAAGGAAAGCATATCCAAGTTACGAAACATGAATCTGACTAAATAGTATTCAGTCCCTGCGGTAGGCAGAGATTATATATTCCGCTTTTCATAATTAATTTGGAATCAAATCATTATAAAACATCATATTTATTAAGGTTAACTAAAGTAATGTTATTTTTTGTTTTCCTTTAATACTTATTTCTTAATAATTATTGGACTAAAACTATTGATTAGACGTTTTTTATATCACATGCAATACTGATAATTGAAAAATAAAATAAAATATTGAATCCACATAGTATTACTTACAAAATCTATAAAAATATTTATGTGTTAGTGGATTTTACTAGCACTGCAGGCACTGCATGCAGGAGCGTTGCCATGTGTTCGATGATGCCATATGTTGTATCATCCGGGAACACTGCATGCAGGAGCTTTGCCATGTGTTGTATCATCCAGGAACTTGCCATATGTGTTGTAGCCTGCTTTTCCCACTGGACGAAGATCAAGAAACCAACCAGACTCCAACGATTCTGTAAGAATTCTTCTCTCTTGTATCCCGTGAATCGAATACAGGCACCCGCAGCTTGTTTGTTATGTCTATGCCAAATCTCTGAAGCAATCGAGAAGCACACAAAGACTTGTAACATAACCAAAGACTTGTAACATAACCAGATTACCATAGAATAGAAAAATCTATGCTAAATCATCTGAAGATTACCACATTTTATGCCAGATTACCATAGATTAGAAAAATCTATGCAAAATCAATTGAAGATTATCACACTTTATGTCATTCTTTGGGGTCATCTGTCCAGCCCTGGATTATAAAAAAGTCGATGGGTTAGGGCAATTTTCATACAGCCATTTTTGAGCTATAGCAGTGTAAATAGTTTCAGTTCGATCAGGATGGGATTAGAGGTTTATTGCAGAATTCTTCTGCTTTGTATAGAATAAGCACATGTCCTGTGTGGAATCTCACAGCATGTGAGGCCAGTTCTGATATCATTTGTTGGGGCTCTAGATACAACGTCAAGACCGGAAGAACGTCAAGACCGACAGAAGTAGCCTTCGCTGGGAGCACAGTCCATAGGGATCGTTTTTCTTCATAAAGCGCAAGAATTTTTGGAGGTTGGGATACTTGGCACCGGCGCTGAGGAAAGCCAGGTTTCTGTTCTTGGCCCAGTGAGGGGAGGCACATTGCTTGAAGAAAGCCATCTGCTCAACCTCCTCCCACACATCTTGATTCAACATGGGCTTCGATTCGTTCTCCGCCCGATAGTAATTGAAGTCGATTAAACACTCTAGAGTCATCCTTCATTAGCAAAGTCCAGTTTTTTATTCCAGTATGGGATACATCATTTAGGGTATACTCCACACAAAGTGAAACAGTCAAGGAATATGTATCTATTAAATCCCTGCATGTTGTAAACACTTGTACTTGAATATTTTATTTACTTCATGTATTTCAATACAGTGAATCTGTAAATGTCATTGAAGATCTTTTGGAGCAAGCGTGCTAACTTTGCGAAGAGACTCATTAAATCTAGTGCCTTAGAAATATTAAAAGAACGCAGAGCGAATAGAGCCATGAGGGCCACGATATTAACATCGTTTGGTTTATAAAAGAATAGGACAGGGTATGTTACACAGAACGTCGATATATGAAGATTGTATGGTCAAGCTTATATGAAGATTGTATGGTCAAGCTTGAGGACCGAAGCCATGGATAGGGAAATGACCTCACAGCTCGTGGTTTAGATCCATACATTTAAACTATGCACACTTTGAAAGGTAATTTAACATTCCAAATAATATTCTACAGGAGAAACAAAGAGTACAGGGTTACATTAACTACAATATACAAATAAAGAAACAAATGCACAATTGTGCTCACTCCATCTATTATGTTGCTCCAGTCTACCAGGTGTAGAGGCCCCTGCGTACAATTGGTATCAGAGCCATCGATCATCTATACTCAGGTTCTCATGGATTCCCATATTCCTTATGATGAGTTGAGAAATAAATGTCTTACTGAATGTTCTACTTCCTCTATGAATGATTTATTTCCCAGTCGTGATATTCAATGGATAAATCATGGTAGTTCAGAGTTTGTTAATAATGATCATACAAAACCTTTTGAACTACCCCGACTCTCAGCAGATCAGATATATAAGGATATGTCTATGTTTCATTTTAAGTCTAGACAACTTTTCCAAGTTCGTGAAGGTGTTTCCGAAGTAACTGTAAATAATAGTTCAGCCGGTCAGACCCTTGGTCTCCTTGACCCAGCAGAAGTAAAAAGTTATAAGAAGAAATATGGAAAGAATTTTGTTAATCTTGGTAGAGCCCTCATTGGAGTGGAACCTTTGGTCCGTCCTGGCATAGATGCCACAGCCCTTGTCTGCTGTTTGGATAATCGACACAATAAGTTCATGGATGCATTAATTGGTGGAGTCCAAATGCCACTCTCAAATGGCATTCAATATCTGGATATAATTCCTGGCTTTAACATCTCTCTGAATGATCCCTGGATTCACAAAGTATTAGAGGTCAAGATTTATACATCTGGTTTTGATATGAAGCCTGGAGCCTTAAACCTCCGGATTCATCATTCTCTTGCCCTACGATTCACTAATACTCAGAATCCCATCAATCAGTTATATCCCAGAGACCAAGACACGGCTGCAGTCTTGGTTCGAAGCGATCCCAGGAATGGTTCCCTCGTCCCTTCAAAAATTTCTTGGAACCAACTCAGCTTTCCTCCTGAGTGGGTGGTGGATGCCCCAAAACAGCCCCTTTCTCAGTCTGTCACCACCTCCGATATTCGTGAAGACTCCTCCTCTGCCGTTATCTTTTTCCCTCCTCCAACAGCCCAGCGTGGTGGGAATCTTCTACCCAGATCTACCTCTTTCCGCACAACTTCATCAACTTCCTCTGAACGCCCCATAAGCAGGACCTCCTCCGAAAAGGAACCTTTCTTAAGACGAGCCTGCTTACATAAAGAAGTTCCTGTAAATATTCCCTTTTCTGTTGTTTGTCCAAATTGTCAGGACTTAGTCCCTCCCAAACAACCAAAACCTAGAGAAAGTTCACATAAATATCCATGTCCAAATCCTGAGTGTGAACCTTCTCCTCTAAGTCAATATCCACATGAATCTGAATTCATGATGGCATCATCTCCCTCTAACTGGTGGGAAGAGAATTTCAAGAAAGCATCTACAGGTATCACTGAAATCCATAAGGATGAAATTTCTGATGCTACATCCCAGTTAGATTGTATTTTGTCTGTCCAGAAACCCCACCTGGATAAATCTGGTCTAGGATTCTGCCCACTCTCTAGCCAAACCAAAAAATTGCTAGACCTGCCTGCTCGAGAAATGGAAAAAGGTGAGCAATACAGACTTCAGGCTAGAGAACATAGGATTCAACAAAGAATGGCACTCCCGCCATCCAGAATGAAACCTTGTACCAGGAAAGACATCAAAGAACCCTCCTTGGCCCAGAAAGAAATATTTGAGATAATTAAGTTTGGCCATGCTCCTTTTGATCCCAAGGATAAGATTATGAAAAATCTGTTTTATTGGGATCTCTACACTCATCCAGAAGCTGAAGAATTCTGGAAACAAACTTTGCCCCCAGGAGAAAGGAGAAGAATGTCTGAAAGATGGCACTTTGAGATGGATCTAAGAAATGAATGGATTTCCTTCTATGAATGGCGGAAGGAATTCGAACAGACACTGGCCATGATGCAGTCCTCTGCAAAACCTGAGGACAAGAAGCCTGAGTCCAAAGGAGAAAGGACTCAGAAAGGCCATTTATGGAAAAGTCTCCAGGGTGAAGAAATCTACACAGAAGCAAACTTCCCACCCTTCAGACCAATTAAGCTTGAATATGAAGATGGATCAGCTCTTGCAGCTCCCATCCTTCTGAATAATGAGAAAGCAGAACAAGCAAATTGGTCAAACTTGGCACTAAAAGGATTGGCCATCCAAAACATAGAAATACAAAATAAAATGCCAAGATCCACACAGGTTGATTCTCTGCAATATACTTGCAGAAAAATTCATGATGAAGTTCAACATATTCGTTTAAATACTGTTGAACATATCCCAGTCTCTGCTCAAGAAGTCAGAACGGAAAATGACTCTCTAAAGGATGATTTGACAGATTCCATATCTGACTTAGACAGGAATGTAGGGGAAGCCTTTTCCTACATCGCAGAGAAAGTCAATTACACTGCCAAAACAGTTGGCAGGATCCAAGCAAAAATTGCTAAGCCAAAAATTGATGCATCTAAGCTTAGCCATCCTGGTGAATTATCTCTTGCTAGTTAACTACCTATCACACTTTCTGCTCCTCTCACTCCGAAGACCTTTGGAAAAGAAGTCATTCTCATGACTGCAGAATCAAGTTGGAATTATAATAAGCCGTGCAAATTTGTGCCTCCAGATCTCCACAAAGAAGATTCAGGCTTCCAGGAATCTTTTAACCCAAAGAATTTTTATTCATGGAATTTGGATGATAAGAATGAAGGTGAAATATTAGATATGGTCAATAAAATGATGATATGCTTTCAAGCTTATATGTCTACAGGAAAACATGACCATGCAGAGGCAGTCAATGTTATTGTCTCTGGATTCAATGGCAATTTGGGTGTTTGGTGGAATACCCATCTCCCAAATGTTCAGAAAATGGAAATTTAGACCAGCACTAAAAATGGTGAACCAAATATCATTGGTGCGCTCTTGGCTGCGATCATTGCAGAATTCTGTGGCTATAGTGCTACGATTGCAGAAAAACATAAACAGATCCTGCTGCAACTCAGAATCAAGACAGTATCCCAGTATCACTGGTATCATAAGCAATGGATCAGGAGAATCTATAAGATTGAGTTTGATAGAGCAGAAGAAAGGGTTTTCAAAGAAAAATATTTTGCTGGTCTGCCCTCAAGATTCTGGGAACTCCTGCGTGATAAATTTGAAGAAGATTTGTCTCTCCACACATGGGGCCAATTCAGAGCTGCTGCAGAAAAAATATTCCTGCAATATTGTGAAAATAAAAAGCTCGATAAAGACCTCTCCCACTCGGTCTCTTTTCGTGGCGGTAGGGAAGTCTGTCGGATGTTTGGCATTGAGCCTCCCAAAAAAGCTCACAAACATCACCTCGGCCATAAAACAAAAAAGTATAAAAGAAAGTCTGCTAGCAGATGGAAGGAAAAGTATCCTCCAGACCCAAGAAAAGAGCCAGAGAAAAGAAAAATGAAAAGCTTCTATTGTGGCAAAGAAGGCCACTCTGCTTCTAAATGCTACAAACGAAATCAAGATTATCAGAGGAAGCAGAAAGGAACAAGGACTTGGTCTAATAGAGAAAAGGTATTTCCCAAGGTGGAACCTTTTGATGATAATCTCAGAGGAATACCCAGAAGAGCCCCTCCAAGAAAACACAACTTGATGCATATAGCAGCATCAGATGAAGAGAACACAGATGAGACCACTGAAACAGAAAACAGTGAACCAGAAAACACTGATCTCATGCATGTCCACCAGATGTACAATAATCCTTGCAAATGTGGTGGCAAATGTACTGAATGCCGAGAAGAGCAAGCGACTTATGACTCAGATAGTTCTTTGCAATCACATGAACAGGAGTTGTTTGCCGCTTGGACTAAACAAAATACTCGAACAGATTCTTCCTCTTCCTCAAGCGACTCGGAAGCAGCAAATTGTTTCAGGGCTGGTACCGACGATGAAGATGAAGAAGATCCTAAAGAATTGATAAAGAAAGCTATTGCCAGAATGAAAGAAGGCAATAAAAAGAATGACTTGGTAAATAGCTTCAACAAGATTTTCTTGGACGACAAGAAAGGCAAAGGAGGACAAAGCTCAAAGCATAAATTCAGGAGAAAATATGTCCAAGAAACAGAATCAGAAAAAGAAAGCTCAGGAGAAGAAAAATTCAGATGGTCTTGGAAAGCTGCTAATCTCCCGAGCATGGAAAAAAATGTATACCCTCTCTTGGCTCAAATGCAACAAGAGCCACAAAAGATTGACCTGGCTACCCTACATAAGGAACATCTAAAGCTGGTACAGGAGGTTAAAGAGCTTAGGCTCTTGATTGAAGAAATGAAACAACAACCAGAATCATCACGATCAAAGCCTGAACAGTCTGAAGAAGATATGCATTTAATGGTCGCCGTACACCAGCAAACTGTGGTCAACTTGCATATCAAAATCCATGAAGATGAAGTCAAGGTACTTGCACTTATTGACTCCGGAGCAGACCTGTGTTTCCTAAAAAGGAAATATGTTGATCCTCACTACTGGGAACCATGTCGAACTCCAGTGCGGGGATTTGGAGGAAGAAAAGCAATTGAGTATAAAACCAGCTTTGGAAAGGTATGTCTTGGCAATTTTTATATAAACTGTATCTTTCTGCTGGTTGAAGATGACTTTACTCATGAATGTATTATTGGAACTAGTTTGCTATCTACCACAATTCCCCATGGTGTCAAGTATAATAGCAGAGGCCAAATTGGTTATCATTTTACTGTTAAAAGAAAAGAAATATTTCTTCCACTAGTGTCATCTGAAGAAAAGACCCACTCTATCTGGACCCTAGAAGTAAATTCTGTGAAAGAAAAGATAAAAGAAAAAGGGATCCAGATTAGAGCAATCAAGAAAGCTGAGCACCTATACAGGCTAGAAGAAGAATTAAAGAATCCTAGTGTACAGCAAAAAATTGAAGAAATAAGAAAAGAATTTGCTGACAAGGTTTGCCACACATCTCCTAATGCATTCTGGCATAGGAAGCAGTTCTGGGTAAAGCTAAAATACAGAGAAGAATTCCAAGGAAACCCTAGCAGAAGTAGAGCCATCCCAATGAATAAGGAATACATACAACTCTGCAAAAGGGAAATTGAAGATTTGCTGCACAAAGGACTCATCCAAAGATCAAGAAGTCCATGGTCGTGTGCAGCATTTTATGTCAACAAACATTCAGAGCAGGTTCGAGGAGTTCCTAGAATGGTCATTAACTACAAATCTCTGAATGATGCATTGGAATGGATACGGTATCCAATTCCAAACAAATCTGATTTGATCAAACGAATAGCAGGAGCCAAAATCTTTTCAAAGTTTGATCTCAAGTCTGGCTTTTGGCAAATCGGCATAAAACCAGAAGACCAGTATAAAACAGCCTTCAATGTGCCTCATGGACAATATGAATGGAAGGTAATGCCATTTGGTCTGAAGAATGCCCCTTCAGAGTTCCAGAGGATTATGGAGTCTGTTCTGGAACCATACATGGATTGGCTGATGGTATATATTGACGATATTTTAGTATTTTCAAAATCCATTGAGGAACACATAAAACATCTTAGAACACTATTGCATGTTATACACAAGAATGGGTTTGTTCTTTCGAAAAAGAAAATGAAATTGTTCCAAACTGATATTGAATTCTTGGGACAGAGAATTAAACATGGAAAGATAGAAGTTCAGAAGCATGCCATTGAATTTGCAGAAAAATTCCCTGATGTAATCACAGATAAAAAACAATTACAGAGATTTCTAGGATGCTTGAACTATGTTGCAGCTTACTATGAAAATTGTGCTCAAGATAGAAAGCTGCTTAATAAAAGATTGGGAACAAACCCTCCTCCATGGTCAAAGCAGCACACTGAAGCGGTTCGAAGGATAAAAGCAAAGGTGAGAACTCTTCCTATCCTTCATGTTATTGATGAAGATCTCATGAAGATCCTTGAGACTGATGCTTCAGAAGAAGGCTGGGGAGCAGTACTGAAGCAGTGCAGGAAAGACTGCAATGGTAAAGATGAAGAAATAGTATGGTTCACTTCAGGAACTTGGAATGATGTACAGAAAAAATACCATACTATTGATAAGGAAATAAAGGCTTGTCTAAATGCAATCCAGAAATTTGAGATTCATCTAATGAATAAGAAGTTCTTAATAAGAACAGACAGCCAAGCAATGAAGTTTGTATTGGAGAATCCAATACGAAACTCTACTGCTAAAGCAAAGTTTGCTAGATGGCAAGCATTGTTTTCTCAGTATGAGTTTGAAATTAAGCACATAAAGGGTTCTCAGAATTGTATTGCTGATTTTTTAACCAGAGAACATTTGCAGGAAAAATATGGAATCCAGACCCCAAGTTGCATGGTGATTATCACAGAATGGCATGAAGGAAGCAACACATGCAGATACTTAGATGAACAAATGAGCTGGAGTGACTATGCTAGCCAATGGAAGCCAACCTGGAAGCTTAGGTCTACAGAGGTATTGGATGAAAATCTGCAACATCCCAACCTATTAATAAACCTGGTCCCAGAGCATCGACGGTATCCAACGTCAACAGTCACCGTCCCAAACATGGTTTACGGCCGACAACTTCGACAAGCCATAGATGCCTCCCATACTCTCCAGACACATTTCCAAGACTTGCGTCTTATCAGTACAGAATCTGCTTTAGGTCAAGTCCTTGAACAATATTATTGTATTAATCAAATGCGTGGTCTGGCAGCTTGGCCAGGAAATGATGGTACCTTAAGATTCCCCCTCACGGATATCAACTATGGCAGCTACCAGAGGATGTGGTGGGATTTCTTAAAAAAGGACAATAGAGACCATGATTACTTTGCCAAAATCAAGTTTGGCCTCTAGCGAGCCCATGTGATCCATGAAATTCCTGACTGGATTCATTGTTGGTGGAATGATTTCGGCCTCAGCAAAAGCGAAGTGGACCCTGCAATAATTCAGCACGAACATAGCCAGTACTGTATCCTGTGCTCCAAGGTGGAAGACATGTATATAAGTGATGTGTGTGATAATACTCATTTACTACATACTTTTATTTCAAATAAATTCCAGTGGCTTGTGAAGACCAAAATTCAAGTACAAAACAGAAATGGGCAACGCATCATCATCCGGAGCATCTATACAAAAATGTGGGACCCCACTTATCAGCGTCGGTATGGCCATCCATACGACGATATGATAGAATGGCCCCAGACTTGTACTGCCTACAGTTTTTTAATTGATGACAATTGCTAGTGTCCTCATCATGAAAGGTTTTTCGTGGGTTTCCTCTTTCAAAATCTCCACTGTGTAATGTCACTTCTGTCATAAAAGGTTTTCCGTGGGATTCCTTAATAAAAATCTCCACTATGTATTGTCGTCGCGATCATAAGTAGTTTCCGTGATCTCCACTTTGTAAAAGCCACGTTCATGATTTGTCACATGGAGACTCAGGACACTTTCCTGACTTCTGGTGCGGTTTGACCCACATCTCCGACACAAATCTAACTGGCCATCTTTAAGGACGATTTGATTCGATTTCATGGGACCTACATTGGATCCTCCCAAAGGATCCAAGGCTCTTCCATGTTATAAATATGAGCCTGCCCTCTTCATTTGGCATTCGCATCCTTAGAGAGTCTAGAATTTGAGTCTGCAAGTGTTTCAGTAGTTGAAGCTTGTAAGGTCTAATAGGTGTCGAGGCAAGATTGTATGCTCTGCGAGTTGTCAGCACTGGTATAACATCGCATCAGAATATCTTAGCCTGTGTGTCCTAGATAGGTGTCTTTCTGATCTGTCTGCGCAGTGCTTCCAGAAGCCTTCGAGTAGGTTCGGCGCTTCGGCCCTTACCCAAAGATAAATGATTCTGCGTGCATAAGGCAGAGGAATATTAGAAGTCTGAGAACTATTTGTAATCTGAAAGCTCTGTAATTATTCCGCTGCAATTAATATAAAGGTCTGGGTACCATTCCCAGTTTCGACTTTGTGTATTTCTGGTTTGTCTAAGCCGTATCACCCATTAGCTCGGGTCTGGAATTCCTTGCTATCTCATAAGATTCATTGTTCTGGTCGTGAATAGCAGTAAGTCACAAAGTAAGTCTCGAGGGAGCAGCAGTGCATGTTCGGCAAGTTAAGGAGCGATCGAAGAAAGATCGCAGGCGTGTGAGTTTCAGTCATTCGAGCCAGGAAAAGCAAGCCCGACGCTGGAAGTTGCTCCAGTCTACCAGGTGTAGAGGCCCCTGATAAAATCCTCGTTGTGAACTGTTAAAACGAGAAGAGTATTCGCAGTTTATAGACGCCATTATAACAGTGATATCATGAGCATGAAGGCTCTGTATAACAAGAAGAAAATATTACGATATATATATATATATATCAAGAATTATATAGAACTATGGTGGAAAAAATCGAAGCTATGAAATAAATTGAACAATTAAAAAAAAACTAGCAATCACCCTATGATAGTTTATACCCATTTGTTTATTAATTCAATTGTAACTTCATAATTAATTCTCATCGATTCAGCCAGTGATTTGCTGGAAGTATTTTATATGAGCAGGGTATCTAATTTACCGATCGAGGTATTTATGCAGTTGGCAAGTCCAGAAGAATTGGTGAAGAAGGTTTACTCTCCATTGCAACCAAATGTCCTCAGCTGCAGGAACTTGTTTTGATGGGCATTGTTACTTCGGTTGTGAGTTTGAATGCCTTGGCTTCCAATTGTCCCGTGCTGGAAAGAATGGCACTGTGCAACAGTGATGGTGTTGGGGACTTGGAGATGTCTTGTATTTCACTTAAGTTCACAGCACTGAAGAAGCTATGCCTAACAAATTGCCCAATATCTGATCATGGTCTTGTGACAATTGCTGGTGGATGCCCTAGCCTCATAAAATCAAAGGTGAAAAGGTGCAAAGGAGTAACATCCAAAAGTATCTATCAGCTTCAGACAAAAAGAGGCTCTCTAATTGTTGTTGTTGATGGTGGCTCACAGACAACAGGAGATGATGATCAGAGTAGGTCTCTTCAGCTTGGGGATGATAGAGTCATTAGAGAATCAACTTATGTGCTTTGCAGAAGCAGAGGTCACTTAATCAAGACAAAATTGGGTACGACAGCTTCCAATTTGCTTAGAGGGTCTTTTCTGGTGGCCAATCCCATGTTTAAGTTTCTGAGATAGACATATGAAATGATACTTTGTATTTTTATTGATTGCTTTTACAAATCTCATTTTTGCAAGGAACCTCTGGGACGCATGACTGTTGCGAATATCCAGAAATTCTTATAGCCATTCTTGGTAAAACCTTTATATTCTATCCCAAACTCGATTATTCCTAACAGCCCTGCCAGCTGTAGAAGTTAGAGTCTATTTTGTTTCTTCGTACAGGTTCTATGATAGGTAATTTGAAAACCAGAAGCTCATGATGTATTTCCAGAACACTGGTGTTTGTTTATCAAACACAACCGTGCATCTTAGGGCTTCCTTGCAATGCCTGAAACACTATGAATTCCAAAATAGATTGATGCATCTCAGTGCATTTCACCATCTTTCAGTATGCAGAGAATTCCTATATTTCAGGATTCTATGCATTTCACCATCTTTCAGTATGCAGAGAATTCCTGTATTTCAAGATTCTTACTTGTATATCAGTATGCAGGTATTCATAGTTTTGGTGACAAGGTTTAGGTCTGTTTCCATTGGTTTGAGTGTATTTTAACAATCTTAATTACGTTTTGGACTTGTTTCAGGTGGATTTTGCACTTGTCTCTGTACATGTAGAGTTTTTTTGGCTACTCTAAATTAGTTTAATTTCTATACTCTCTTGCACTCTCTTGTCTTAGCCTCAGGTATTTCAATGCCTGAAAAGATGAATCATGTCATACATGTTTTGCTTCAAAGGTTTTGTTAACTATTAGGGAAGAGCTTATGCTTGGCAACTGCTTTATTTCCCCCTCTTATAAATTTGTACGTACCACGCTTCGAAAATAATTGTTATTTTTAACTAGCCTTTGTATTTCCTTAGGAAAACACTGGAACGCATTTTGCATCTAGGGTCAAACTGATGTTCAGCAGACAGTTCACAATTTGGGCATTGATATTCCTTGAACAATAGAAAGCATCACATATGGGATTGGATATTCTTCAGTTGGCCTCAGAGGTGGTATCTATATGCTATATAAGATTATATGATCCTTTTATGTGTATTAGAGACATAAAATGCAGAAGAGCTGTGATTCACGAGCAAGTTGAGGTTTATACTTGTTGTGTTCCTGCGTGGAGGATTGGGTTCATTCTTTAGACTTATATCTGAGTCTTGGTATGATAGCTATAAAATAACACAAGTTAGTGGTTTGGTTTGGAGAGATTCTCATCGATTCAGCCAGTGATTTCATAACTTATTATGTCTTTATTCTTATTTTTGCAGAAAGATATAGAACAAGCTGGTCATCTTTGCATTTTTGAATTTTAAGAAAGGGCGTGGAAAATGTCATGTGATGAATGGAAGCCTGACTGGTTACTTAGGTATTAGAAGATTAGGAGGGCATGGTCTATCCATATTCTTGTCTTATGTATGTTCTGAAATACCCTGTTGATATTGAATTGCAAAATTGTAGTGGACTGCTGGCCCTTTCAGATTTTTGTTACATTTTATGACACTGCATTTCCACATTAAATAAAACTAATATGCATTGCAGCCTTTATGATCTAAAATACCTTGTTGATATTGAATTTCAATATTGTAGTGGAGTCACGACTCTTACTTTTTTGTTACATATTTTTTTTTAACAGTAGCGGATATTTTGTATTAATAAAAAGGAGAAGAGCTGTGGCCGAAATGTCTAGCTTTCTTATACAAAATGATGACAAAAGGATAGGCAAGCAAGTCCATATCTGTTCTAGAATTTTTATTTTGCGTAATATTGCACTATCTATCTGCTGGCTATTCAAAAATTTTCTACAATTGTCAATTACACTACTGGTAGACAGCCTCAGAAATTTTCCCAGCCCACAGAAATTTTCCCAGAATTAACATAGTTTTACAGAACATCTGATAGGGAATTAGAATTGCTTTGCGTTGCTCTTTGCGAGCTTTTTAAATGTTCTCCTTAGATAACTGGTGGAGGTAGCTTGCTCTGTCAGTTCTGAAGAATTTCATGTCACGACTCTGAAGTGGCTGTTTATATTCTCCATTATCCTTGTGGATGCTTGAATGTAGGTTCTCCAAAAAAGCTATGTTTCCCTGCAACTAGATGCCCAACTAGATGAGACTTGTGCTTGACAATGAAGAATGAATTCAACGAACCCTGTAGTTGAGGGGGTGAAACAAAAAAAAGGTGCTAAGAGAAAGACTAAGATTGAGACCTGAGACAATGAAACCCAATACTATGCCATGGTGAAATATGACCTGAAGCAAGGAGAGTAACCCGAAGCAAAGAGTGTAACCTACAACAAAGATCAATTTGGTGAAATGCTTTTGAGGCCATTGTTCATAAAAGATCTAAAAAAGTTTGATCAATTTGGTGTCAAGTGGGGTTATCACTTCCCACTGCCATCTTATAACTCAGATCCAAAAAAGTCTGATCAATTTGGTGTCAAATGGGATTATCACTTCCCACTGTCGTCTTATAACTCAATCGATTTTGAATATTTCCAGTGGAAAGAACGAAAGAATGCGTCTTATAACTCAATCGATTTTGAATATTTCCAGTGGAAAGAACGAAAGAATGTTGTACGTTCTGCCATTGGATGCTTTGGTTCTATTTGTCTGCTGGTTCACTTTGCAATGCAGGGCATGCGGCTCACATTGTAATATGTTTGAGATTCACTGCTAGTCTCTCATTTTCGCTATTCTTTTGCCTTATTAATTGTTATGAAACAGGTCAAACTGCTTGCAAATGTATTTCATCTATGCTTTTCTTTCTCACTTCACTTTCATGGTTTTTCGTTTTTTTGATAATTCCTTTGAGCAAGTCGGTGTACCATGGCACAATTGATCGAGACAGGAGATGCAGTATAGCGATCTTCTCATGGTTACTAGTCTTCCATGTTTCCTATCACATGCCCTATTTTTGTCCTAGATCCATTTCAACTTCTGTTACGGATAGATTTTAGCAATTATAACTAATTTTCACAATTTGATTTCTTTTTTTGAAATTTCCATGGAGTTTTTTTATATGCTTTTCCCACTTGGAACAAACTTAATGGGCTTTCCCATTTCCTAGAATCAAACCATGAGCCTCACAAAACTTTCATATTATCATCACTTTTATAACCTTTCTATAGGCATTAATATTGATCCAACCTAGGAATTAAAGCCATCATCTCTACATCTTACTATAGCTTCCTGTACTGAGTAGAGGTTCTTGCTGCACCGACTAGCTCAGAATGACAAATGGAGATACTGAAAAAGACTCCTAGATTGACTATGTTTCCTGGCATCAACTATTGGCTATTGGCACTGACCCCTAGCAATGACTAGTGGATCTCATCTACGATGACAGGCTATGATTTTTTTGAAATTTAACTAATTCCACATTGAGGTTTTTTTTGTAAAAAGGTAGTTGTAAAGGTGGTTATTAAACCAAGTGCAGTAAGTGCTTTTTGAAAGACTAATTGTTTCGTTGCTATTAAGATAGCTATTGTGCCTTTTTGCACTTCTTGTTACTACTAGCAATTCGTCTTACATGACACCGAATTTTCTAGCTTTACAAGCTTTGTATACTTTAGGGATCGCCCTGCTTATTATATTGCTATTGTCTTCATTGGATATTGTTGGAGATGTTGAGATAAGCCATTGTACTTGACTATCGAGGCACTTGAAAAAGACCTCTATGAAAGCAAAGTGAAGGAAGGAACCCTTTGTACTCTAGACCAAAACAAGTCTGAATACATACAAGAAAATAAATCACATGTGAGAGTTCATCAGCTTTGTTTTCCATGGAATAAGAGGTAGGAATTGTGGATATGGTTTCTTTTCCATCTTTTCTAATGGAAAATGACATTGTAATTGGATTTGTCAATCTTATCTAAGTTTTATCTAATTCCTCTAATTCCTCGAAAAATGAGAAATAATACTTTATTTCAATATAGTTTATTATTAGAGAAGTATGCCCTCTTTAAAACTTAAAGTATCAACAAAAAAATACAAACGTGATCTACCTTTATGTTATTGAAATGAGCATTGTGTTCTATTAATTAAAGCAATAAATCACTCTCCTTCATATGTTATTCCATTTTTTGTAATTATGTTGGCGTCAACTTATTTTGTTGGTAATATATCGATTGCCTTATGAATGAGTTATCATGGTCGGGGAAGGTCATATGGAAGTACATTTATATTATCTTTAGTCAATGACTTCGATATTTAAGGTATATTGCTTAATTGGGAAGGTAGTGGCTTGCATCAACAAATTTTCACATCCATTGGTTATTGACAACAAGGGATTCTAATTTGTCATCAATCTCAATATATTACCCCTTAAAAAAATTGGGTTCTTGAAGACCCTTGGATATTGGGTCTTCATATAATTCACACATTGATATATTCATAAATTTATTTTAATTAAATTTTTGGTTAAACTTTAAATCTTATTTCTTGTCTCCACTTATATAATTTGTATGGATAACTACCTAGTTAATAATTTTTTTAGTAATTGTAGTATGCTTAATGCATACACTTCCATGGTTCTATTCATAAATTTATTATGATGTCATTTCTCGTTAATATTCAAGTCTTGCATGGTGTATCCACTTGTACAATTTGTATGGATAATTATGGAGTTGACATTCATATTTTAGTAATTGTTGTGTGTTTCATGTATACACTCTCGTGGTTCTATTTGTAATGAGTGCACTTTATTAGCTTCAAGTATTAGAATTGTGACAAATATGTAATGATACAAGATTGTGAATTGTTTAAACATCAATAGTTGGTTTCTAGCTACTAGAAAGTTATCTTGGTTGCACAAAAGAAAAATCAAATATATTACCATATTTGATGTATAATTTTATTGGTCTTTGTAGCACCATGAATGGATAGGTCTTTGCAATCCCCAAGGACTCCTATACAAAGACTTGTTTCGGGTATATATAACTATGTTCAGGTTTCTATACCATTTGTTACTTTGAATCTTTAATCTTATTTTAACATTAATAAGTATAAATTTTTAATTTAATGGTCAACTAGGGTACAAAAATTTGACATAAAGACAATCCCAATCCGTCAGAGGGCACAATTGTGATTGATTTTTTCAATGATTTCTCAAATAGATAATCAACCAACTTAGTTGGGAACATACTACATTCAGAGTCTAATTTCATGCAATTAAAATGCTTACAAAATTTAGATTTTTATGGGTTTTTGGATACATTCAAAATGTTCAAAATATCATTTATCCAAGGAAGGGTTTGCTAAATTTCCATGCAAATAATAAAAAACAATTAATTAGAGCATAAATAAAATCAAAATTTTAATAAGCTTTGTTTCTTGATTATATCTTCTAGGAGTAGAATAACCAGATAGTATTTTTCCTTTGCATATTATAAATTTGATAAATATTGTTTTAATTGCACTATTAACTCATATTTTTAGCTATATTATCTTTAATTTTCTAAAGGCAGGGACTATGCTGCTTGTAGCTCTTGTTTTTTAAAGTTGTCACAATTCTAATACCTTCGTGAAATAAGAATTTTAAATTACTTGGTTGATAAGTCGTTTAAAATAAAATGAAATTCTTTTTGGATTTATTTATTTGTAAAAGTAGTATAAGGAATCTATTACTAGTACAACCATTTAACTTGTGGTCGATAAAAATTGATAGGTCACAAGTTAAGTGCCACAAATTGTAATGAATAAGTTAAGTGCCAAGAACAAGTTATATGTTACTTGTTCTTCATGCATAGTTGTAATCATCCATTGTCTATGCTTCAACCACCTGTTATCACCTACCTTCTTCTAGTTAAACGGGTTGTTGGCCACAGACTGCTAATTATTCATGCATCAGCTACGAGTTATCCATGCATCAACTACTACACACACACACACACATTTTTTTAATTGTTTATTCGAATTTGGAACAACGACCATAAAATCAATCAGGACAATACACTTGTCTCACCCTCCTTCAATCTAGGAAAAGCATAGGTGCTAGGCCACCGTAAATTCTAAAATATAAACACTTATCGATGCAATTAACATAACTTGTTCATTGTGAATAGTAACTTTGTAGTCAAATATATAGATGTAGATTATATTATTGGTTAAACTATCTTGGTCACACGTATTGAAGGGCCAGAATTAAGCCAAACAAACATAAACTTATCTCTTAAAAAATTTATATTGACTTCCATAAATATATATATCTTTTATATATACAAAGAATTTTATTAAACTATTTGGTTGGTGACTCGTTTAAAAACTATATTGTCTTCCTAAAATATAAATTTATTTTATTTCATATATATTTGTTGTAATGTTTTTGTACATGTACATAGTGCTGAGGGCGATGCATAACTTAAGGGGGAGGGGAATGTAATAGTCATTTTTAATCTCAAGATGTAAATATCGTGTAATTATGTAAAGGCTATAAGTCATATATGGATGATTTATGATGACCTAAATATTGTAAATATGCATGTTATGTTTTTAAAATAAAGTTCCCCGACAACTACAAGTGAAGAAGGACGGAAAAAATATGGGGCTATGATTCCACAAGTGGGAAAGTGAGAGGGGAAATGGGATGATGATCCTAGCTAATGTCCCTAGTTTTCATTAACCATTTTATTTACCCAAAGTTTCTTAACCTTAGTGTGAGTATCACTTTAATTAATTAGAGGATTAGTTATCCTAAGTAAGATTAAAAAAGGGAAAGTGGTCACTTCCGGGGAAGCCACTTGTAAAACTATAATCATCCCTATATCTTGTTAGAAAATCATCCAGTGATCATTCATTCATCTATTCCGATATTTAGGGAGAGAGATCATCCATCCTATGGTAGTTCTGGTTGGTAATCCAAGAGAAGACTAGTTTCCATAATCTATCACTTGAGTCCGCCCTAATAAATGGAAACCTAGCTACCCTAATAAACTATTTCCCAAAGATTAGGGAACCTAGATTGTAGTGCGACATCCCTGTAACTTTTTCATAGTGACTGCTTGACTGACCTATACTAGAGTGCCAAAAGGGGAAGGGGACAACCTCAGGGACTGTAGTGCATAGAAGGGGCTACCTTCCCTAGTGTTTCACAGAATGATGGGGAATGAGTGAGGGGTTGGGGTCAACTTTGGATGGGGTTACTCACACCATTTGGACAGAGGATAGGTGCCCTTGGGTGAGTCTAGCTATGATATGAGTGTGGTTGTGTACTGAAGAGGAAGAGGTTGTAATTCACTCCTTATGGATTTATATTCCCAGCTTGAGTGTGGCACCTGTCAAATAAAGCAACAGCTTGACATAGTGCCTATGACCGAGAGAACATTCTTCGCTTGCATATGGGTGGGGGGAATTTAAAGATAACTGCCAAATGTGTATGAATGCCATGGATTAAATTTAATTTATGTGTTTGCTTAATTCACTGTTATGGAAATGGTTATGTGCACAAATTTACTGAGCTCTGTATGAATGCATTCATGGTAGAAATATTTACATAATTAGAATGTGAAATTTTAGTTTAAAAGATTGCTATAATATATATTAATTTTTTTTATAAAATTTGTATTATGGCAATCCATTGGAAACCAAATTCGAATTTGGCATAAAGGACATAATTTGTATCTAGGAATGGGTACCTCATGGTATCAACATGGTAAAGAGGCTACCGGTTACGTGATAGAGTGGTATTAGAGCTACAAGTTGTAGCATTGGGACTGCATGGGCCGAAATCTATATGCATAGGAATATGCTATAGGTTGCATGAGAATTGTTTGATAAAGTGTATGAGAGAAAGGTTTGGGGAAAAATCATGTTGAATATTTTCATGTTAATTCGGTTGTTGAATTAAAATATTGAATCATTGTTTGAATAATTGAACCGGATATGGAAGGCAACGTGAGTAAAATTTGGAGTTTCAGTTGGCACTGTGGGATTCTGGGTGAAAAATTACAGTTTGCAAGAAAACTGTTCGATAGAATGCCTTGAAAGAATTTGTGGCTTCAAATGATAGGATTTTATTTTCAGAACCAACAATGGAATTGGCATGAGAAATGGTGGTGAAAATTCGTGAATGGAAAACTCAGTATTGAGAAATTCATGCAAGTGCCAAGAACTTGAACCAATGACAAAGATTACTATTTCTCTTAGTTGACAACAAAAAAATTATGGTATGGGTAAAGGCCAAGTGTGAATTCAGGTTGACCATCTATTTTTGGAAACATACCAAATGTAATTTACATGTTAGCCACATGTTGCGAAAATTCAAAATGTAAGAAATTATAAAAATTTGAAAATTTTAGAGAATTTTGATGTGGGCCTCACTAGTGCCACATGGATGGAGGTGTGATGTGGATGTACCACATGGATAACGGAGTGTGATGTGGACCAACCACGTGGAGTGAGTCTAAAGGTGGCAGTTCCAGGAAAGGGTCAAATGGGTGGGTGGTATCCACGTTGGATAGACATAGATCAATTGATGCCGCAAATGACGTAGATTGCCTCAAGAAAGTTAGATATTTAGATTTGAGCCATTCGTGCAACAAAACATGATAGGAGGTTATCAGAAGGGAGTCCTCCGTGAACCACCCAAATTGATTGTGCAAGTTTCATCATCAAATATACACCATTCGTGCAAAGAGAGTTAATCGGAAGATAGGAAGTGTACCCCTCCTGTGAATGGCTGAGATGTAATTGCACATATGGCATTGTGTGATTGTGACTGTTCACGCATGAAAATATGACCGTACCTTATCCTAAAGGGTGTTTGTGAATGAATAATATTTAATCACACATGTTGCATCGCGTGATCGTTATTGTTCGCACATGAAAAGGTGATCGTACCTTATCCCGAGGATATTGTCACGAACGAATAAGATTTAATTACACATGTTATATGATGTGATCGTGACCGTTTGTGCATGGGAAGGTGACCATACCTTATCCCAAGGGGTGTTTATGCAGGGCAAACAATAACCAGCCTGTGGCAGAGCCTTTAAGACCCTACCAGGCTACGATTTACCGTCAACCTTGTGCGCATATTCTTTCTTGGGAAACACTTTCCGATGATCAAGATCGGCTGTATCTGCGTCATGTTTAACCGATGGATCCATGGTACATGGCATACAAACCCATCAGCGATCGATTGCGATTAATCCATTACCATATGATATGCATGGATGCAACCGCACTCATGCCCATGAGCCCATCGATTGCAATTACTCTATATGATATGCATGGATGCAACTGCATTCATGCCACTAATTTTTGACTTTAGTAAAGACTATACATAATTTAAATTTGTCTACCCACGCTCAAAATTTAAATTTGAATTTTCCTTCTAGCTCTAAATGCCATAGCCCTGCTCATATTTTCGTAGTTATCTAAGCTTGTCAATGAGTATTACAACAATGGGTTACTTTCTAATTTCTCTGGAGGGGCTGATCCCAGTCTAGACTATGGTCTCACGGGCATAGAGATAGCCATGGCGTCATATACTTCATAAATTCTATTTTTGGCGAATCATGTGACTAATAGCGCTGAGAGGATGTGAAGATTTTCGAGCTTATGGTTTCCACTTATCTCATTGCGTTGTGCTAGGCAGTAGATCTTCGTCATCTGGAAGAGAATTTTCATGTGGTGTTAAGAAAATTGGAAGGACTTTTATTCAACATGCCCTGACTGGGCCAGAGATAAGAAGAATCCAAATCATTTATCTGCTTAGCTTACTCAGATATTCCCAGGATGAACCGGCAAATACTCTGTACTATATAATAACAATAGAGCCCAACAGTTATCTTGAAAGAACGAGCTGTGTCTTCCATTAGAGCATTATTGAAGCTGCTGCTGTTGCCAATTACTTCAAGCCTCTTGTATTTTTTGTCTATTTGAGAAACTCCAGAGCGTTTAATGGCGAAGATTTCAGGGACAAGGAAAGTGGTGGAGAGTGCGCCTCCTCAGATAATTCGAATTGAGAGGCAACATTATGATAAAAGAGCACTGGACACCATTTTCGAGGATTGTGATTTTCTTGCTAACGATGCAAAGAATGAGCAGGAACAAGTTAAAGCTTCTAATTCTAATTCAAATTTTAATTGTAGCAATTTGCCATCTCAGAATCGACCACGTGCTGTAGCAGGTACCCTGCGTTGTGAACATTAGGTTAAGAGTTCCGATGGATCAAGCTCGAGACATATGTTTGGTTGTTTTGCATTAGGGTAAAGCTATGTGTATCTGGGGTATTCTGATTTTTCTGTACTGAACTACTTTGATGTAAATAAAATGAGTATCAATACTTATGTGTACCAGTTATTATCTATCTATATAGATGCATAAAAATCATTTTCAAGTTCTTTGTTCTTAGAGTATCAAATACCTAATTTAATTTTGAAAACCTTATAAACCAAAGTGGATTTTAATGGACTGTAATGTTCTTCATCATCATAACTTTTTTTTTTCTGGATCTCTTTACTATACTGATAAACATAGAATACTTTCCTAGCAATTGTGAAGAATTCTTTGAAAATAATCTTACTTTGCATTGTCTGTACTGCATAAAATAGAGCTCAGATGAATGCTTTGTATGTTTTGTATACCCGTGATGGAAAATCATAGACACCATGATGCTTGAACTCTTTTGTGTGTGCCATATTATGTATAACCACAACAATGAATTTAAACTGTTCATTGAATATAGAAAACTCCATTAAATTAGATATAAACTGCAGCGCATCTCTGTCAATCTCGGCCTCCAAGTGGAAAAGCCTTGGATACATATTGGTTCCAATAAACCTTTGGGAATTGATTTTATGGACTAACTGTCATGTCACCCTGGGATTAGCCCACTTAAGGTTATGTTCTTAATTTGGAAGTTTAATATCTGTAAGTTTTGGTGTAACTCAGTATGTTTTGTTTACCAGTGAAGGAAAATCATAAACACCATTATGCCATCTGCACATCTCTGTCAATCTGTACCTCCAAGTGGCAAATCCATGGATACATATCTGTTGGACTAAACTTATGGGAATAGATATTATGGACTAATTTTCAACTTGAGAACATGGACTAACCATCCACTCAAAGTTATATGCTTAGTTTGGAAGTTTAATATCTACAAATTTTGGTGTAACCATAAACCTTCAATTAGAATCAGAGCTTTGGCCCAGGTTCAATTCCCATATGACATGCAACTTACACATATTTAAACCATGGGTATCTTGTTGCAGAATTAGCATTAAGCAAAGTTCATGTCTGCTGCTTGGCATTTGATGAGTGATACAGATTTATATCAAGTATACCACCGTACTAATTGTGGTCCAATCAAACTTTTTGAATGACTTCGGGGAAAGATGAAAATCACTGCCAGAAAGATTCATTATAGGGAAAATGTTGGAGCGAATGTTCATCATCATAATGTTGAAGAAAATCACTCCCATAAAGCTTCGTTATAGGGCGAATGTTCATCATCATCAATAATGTTAAGGGATTGAAAATCACTCACTCTAATCTTCGCTATAGGATTAGTATTTGCTAAACAAAAATGTGAACTAATAGTGCAAATTCTTTGGGATTGATCTCTGCTCGAAAGACCGCAGAGGATGTGGATATTCTCGAGCTTATGGTTTCCACGTACCTGATTGAGCTGTGCCACGCAGTGGATCTTCATTACCTGGAAGAGAATTCCCATGGTGGTGTTAAAAAATTGTCTACTAGGCAGCAGGAAAGATTTTGTATTCAACAACGGGTCAGGGAATATTGCTCTCTCCATTCAGATTCTGTGATAAAGAACTCCAACAGGTTATTGATTACCTGCCTATTTTCAGCTACATAGAAGATCTAAACGAACCTTCTTCACCATTGATGTTGCAGCTCAGACAAGTATGCCATGCACCATGGATCCATCTTCGCATTTGTTTCAGCTCAAAAACGCGGAGATCTTTTTGTGTTTTTAAGGGAACACATCGACGGGTATACACGGGTACAAATATCTCTCACGTCGATCGGTATGATCATTGGGAGTTGAGGAAGATATTGTGAAGCTAGAAAATCAAATACCTATATTTTCCCTACAGAGGATCCTTCAATTGGAAGCAGATACATCAAAAAGTTATAGGTTTGATCTTTGAGGAATAATGAAAATTTAAATTTATATTTATGCTATATTATATTTCTATTGGTTTAGAAAATTCTAGTTCATTTGCTATTTTAGTTTAGATTTCAGTTCGATTACTTCTCATGATGAATACGATTGATTATCATGCTTAATTCCAAGTTTCATATGTTGCAGGGAAGTGTTAGGATGCTTGTGAAAGCTGCTTTCCAAGAGGAAAATTCTTTAATCAACAAATTCTCAAGTCCTGGCCCTACAATATCCATAATAGGTTGTGAGATTACTGCACCATCAAGCTAATTGTCAATGGAAATCTATCATACTCGTTATTATGTGATTGGTTGTTCATACTAGGGTTTTAGAAACTATATTTATGATTAGAAGATGTTGCAATATTTATACACTTTGATCAAATGTGATTTGATTTTGGCCCTTATCCCTCACATATATTTTGATGTAATTCCTTTTATTATTAATATAATTGTGTGTCTGAGGAGTGGTGTCAAAGAATTTGGGGCAAAATCACGAAGAGTGTGGGAATGATTTAATGCTGTCATTGCAAATATATGAAAACTTTTCTATTGCATTTATTTTGTTTGAAAATAAATTCTTGAAGCCATTTCGTAGAATCTGGAAGTTGTTGGTAAAGAAGATTGCTTCTCCTCACTTATGGCTGTAGGTTACAATGGTGTTTTTCTCCCAAATGACAAATTGATTTTGGCTGAAATTTTGTGTGCTTGTTCCCTTCACTATAGTACATATTCACACCAAAAATTAGAGTAAGTGGATGAACTAATATCGAGATAAAGGAAAATTGGATGTAGGTTACAGTGGTTAATTTCTCCAAATCTGTGCAGCAGAGTGACATAAAATTTATATAGGTTGTTCATCTCAATACAATGCTTATTCCCTCCAAATTTCACGTGATTTGGATGAAATGTTTTTTAGATATGTCCATTTCAAGTTTTTGACAAATGCTATATGCTTTATATGTTTAGAACTTTCTCATGTTGCTCCTTCGGCATTCAACTTGGTTATAATACCACAAGGATCTCACAAATTTTGTTGACTGCTTTAGGATTGGCAAGGAACTGACTTCCATGTCTTTGGAATTGGCCTTGTTCAAAATTCTAGGAAATGGGAATACGCTTTTTTTTTCCAGTTTGTATGTGTCTATTTTAAAGTGAGACTATATATGGGTTGAAGACTGTCATGCTGACCATTCACAAATTTCACCCAACAAGCCTATAAAATTTAAATATCTCCCAATGGGGAAATCCTTCTCAGAATAGATTTTTTTAATACTTATTTTCATACGAAATATTATGCATGCTTTAAATGACCCTACATGATAGCTTATCCAAGGGAATACTTGAAACATTTGGAGCATATCAATTCCCAATGAACAAAAAATTATAGTTGGCAGAGATGTATAGCTTACTATGTGAAGCATGGACTTAATAAACGTAAAAATGTGATCAATCTCAGAACCAAACTAACATCACTGGCAAATTCTAGAATTGTATGTTTTTAGGTTGGTTGATATTGTATTGTAAATTTGGAGGTTGTTAGGAGGGTCCCTGTAAACAATATCATAGAGTATAGGTCATCTCTGGTATGTTGAAGTCCACAATGTATTCCCTAGAAACTCTGCATATTTATAGATGGATTTGTTACATAGATTCAAGCATCAATTCTATGATTAGAAAGTACAATTTTGTTTAAAGTTCATAACTTAAATAAAAGATGCATGATGCACAATATTGTTTTCATTGTTTTTTAAAGATAACCAAGGTAGTACCAAATAAAGTTGGGTAGATTTGACTGTAAGATTCATCTCAAGGGGCTGAGCAAAAAGTTTCTATAAAAATAAGAGTTAAATTCTGGACGCTAATGGGAATTAAGGATTGTGGTATAATGTGAAAATGAATAATTATTTTGTGCTTAAATAATTTACAAGTATACACTTTATAACTGCTTTTTCAATGCACTGTAATTAGATCAGATGCCAAGTCCATTGAGTAAACACAATTTTTCTAGCAGGTCTTAGTTATGTGCACCTATATTTTATGTTTGTGTAATGAAACATGGCTATTAAAGAACCGAAAAAAGAAAAAATGAAACATGACAGGATATGCTATGGTCTGACAATCTAAATTATTTTCCAGGCTTCACTTTTGTACAATGAGTTTATTGTTTACAATGTGAAACAAATATGCATGCGATACATGCTCCAGGAAAAATTTAGCTTTAAACAATGAAGACAAAGGGAATAAAATAAAGTAATTTGATGTTTATCATAAAGTAGACTTCTTAGGAATTAATTTGATGCATCACATTGTGAATATATTTTAAGCCTAAAGGTATTCCTTAAATCTAGTTTAGAAAGACTCTACATGTGATAAGCAACTGGATGTTGACTAGAGTTCCTACTGTTGTGTAAGTTTCAGGGAGAAAGATACCTCTTCCCAACAAATGTACTTGGAAAATCAAAATAGAAGATAACTAATATGTTATGATTGATAAGAGTGAATGAATTGTATGAAGAGAATTCAATCATGCAAGAATTCCTGGACAAATGTAACCAGCATGACTAGAGATCAATAGGATGCTAGAAGGGGTGAAGTGAACTTCTGAAAAAACAAGCCTAATGCAAATCTTGCATGATGGATTGGAGCTCTGAAATGGCACATAATTTCTCTATGCTTTCCCTCAACATCTGATCTCATCTACCATATTCATAGACATGTCAGTAGCTTGATACATTGAAATACAAAACATATGATATCCAAGATCTCTCTTCCACTCAACAATTTCTTTGTATGATTTGATGCCTGAAATCATCCTTTATCAAATTCTGGACTAAAGTCAAAATATTGATATCAATCAGAATACTATATTTGGAACATAGCTTTGGTTTAATGCTTAATGCACAGCTGGAAAATGGGTATTTGATGCAGGGGCATCGAGGCCTAGGTGAAACGACCGAAGTTAATTCCTTTCAATTTTGACAATTGTCCTTTCAAAGATTTGTTCCTTCTTCTACATTTTTCAATTTCCTCAAGAGCACACATGAGTTCATCCTCTAGGTCCACCTCTCCTTCCACATCTGATTCCTCTTCTGAAGCTTGAGTTACTGTCCCCATGAATAGTTTTTCTTCATCTTCACTATCAACCTCTTCAATACCAAGGTTTTCTTTTGCTATTTATTCAACTGAATAAAGCTTCTCCCCCAGAGTTCCTTAGCTGATATACATTGTCCTATATTCTCTTTGATGGGTTGAGGTAATCCATCAAGTATGGACTCCATTTCCCTTGAGTTATTTTTCTTGGAATATTTCTGAGAAGCAGTCCTTACTCTTTTTGGTGGGATGTAATCAGAGATTACTGAATTCCATATACCATATCCTAACTATTGTAAGTATGCACTCATTCTTTTTATCCATGCTGCATATCCTTCTTTATTAAGTACTGGAGCTCTGTTGGAGGTAATCCCCTCTTGTTGATCCATAGTGGTTTTTAATAGGATCTTCCTTCCAGTGGTTTAGACTGTAGTGAAGGATCTTGCTCTGATACCAATTGTTGGAATATTGGTCAATACTAAGACGGGGGGGGGGGGGGGGGTGAATCAATATTGTAATATTTTTAACAATTTAAACCACTTTTTATCTTCAACTTGGGAACTCTATTTTTCACACGTGTGACTACCAAAGAAGATTTTGACACCATGGCTAGATGGAAAAATTTCCAAAGAAAAGATTCATAGGTTAAGGTAAATGTCCGCCTCATAGTGTCAGTCTGTAGCTTGTTGATTTTTCTACCTGACCATGGTCTTAGATTGTCTTGAGAGTGTATGAAAAGGAAGTTATGGGTCTGCCAAAACAATGTTTCAGGCATATTGCTCCAGTCTAGGAAAATGCAAAAATTGTCTAGGTATAAAATTACTGGTAAAAATGCCTAAGTGACCTTAGTAAAATGCCCACCATTTCCTGTGGTTGATGTCTTAAAATATTTTGAGGGTATGGGTCTCTAGCCTATTGATTAGTGCATCCAAACATATCATTGGTTTGTACAAAGAGTCTCTGTAGGTGAAGATATTGATCTGCCAAAAGTGCCTCCATGATTGATTTGCACTGCTCCAGAAAATGCCCGCCAAGGAGAGAGAAAGACGTTTCAAAGGATGAAATTGGTCTGGATGGAATCACCTTATTGGAATCTATCCATTGGGTGTCTCACACTTCCAATTTGATGAAAATAAAAATCTCATGTTACCCTAGGGTTTGACAATTTTTTGTCTAAGTGTTGAATTAGTGGTTTAAAAAGCAAGTTTCAAATGCCCGCTAGATGATGTGTGTGTATCAAAAAATTTAAAGGGTGACATGGATCTATTATTTGTTGAAGTGGTTATCCAACCATGCTTTCATTTTTCCTTATGATGGTCACATGTAAAAGAAATTAACCTGCCAAAGTGAGAAAAAAATTGTTTTGCATATTAAGAACAAGTGAAATTTGGCTAAGTGTTAAAATCACAAAGTTAAGGGGCTATTTGGAAATGCCCACCAGGAACTGTCCTTGTGGGGATAAATTCATCAGTTGACATGAACTTGTTCCTTGTTGAAGTAACTATCTAGTCATGGTTTCAGTTTACTTTCTGATAGTCACATGTGCAAGAAATCAATCTGCGAAAGTAGGAAAAATATTGTTTTGCATATTAAGAACTTTGCCTCATTATGGACTCTAGATGAACTCTTCCTAGCAGGAACTTTGCCTCAACTTCATAAGGATCTTGTGCATAATCGATGATGATGACTTTCTTGGCCCAACCAAGATAAGAGGTTTCTCACTTGTACTATACTCATTGCTAACCCTTTAACAGTCACTGACATGGTCCTGAATCTACAAAAGTGTTGATATAAACACATTTGTTAGATTTATTACAAAATAAAATTCAATTTTTCATGTATTATGGAAAATACTCATTTGACGGTTTTTGTCAATTATGGCTATAGGCACTTTTTTGATCAAATCATAGAAGCATATGAATCACCAATTCATAATATAACCCTATAAAATTTTTCCTCCCTGGATAAGCTTTCCAATGACTATAAATATGCCAAACTCTGGTTCCTGAGGACAAAGTTACAGTCCTTCAAAATTGCTAACTTGGCCCAAATCCTGCACTTTTCCTGTAGGTGCATTTAACCCCAGAGGCCAACTTCAGACATCTTCAAAAGATCATCTATGGAGAAATAGAACAACCTCTTTGCTGGATTAGATAATACATATGACTAGGATTACTTAGCAATTTTTGGTTCTTTGATCTGATTCTCCAATCACCTGCTATAAACATCTGGAATCTACTACTTCGTATTTTTCCACTTCTGCCAGACTTGGAAAATTCTGTAGTCCTGTAGCATCCATCCTCATAGTCCAAAATGGGACCAAATTTAAACTGCTCCAATGGCAACTACTAAACCCCATATCCACTTTGTTGAATAAAAAAAAAGAAAATGGGGGTCAAAGGGAATTGCCCCCTTGCGGCGTCCGCCACTGCAGGGCAGGTCAAGGGCAGTGGCCTCGTTTTTTTTTGGTAAATAAATTGATTTCGCACAATCTCGTGCATAATAAAATACTATTTTCTACTGATCTGGAAAGGGTGCCAATGTGGCCTAACACATGCCTCCTGAGGTGTCAGACATGCCTACTTGTCACCCTATGACACGACCATGTCACCTTCCTCCCACCACCAGCATACCGCTCGACCTTGGGATTTGGTGGTTTTCTCTTTTACCATAAGTGGTAACACGTCCCCGTGAGGTAGTTATGGAAAACAACCATTTAGGAGGCATGGTCAATCAGGAAGTGACATGCGCCCTAAGCGGTTTTGGGCACAACACACCCATCCTCCCATTTTATCCATCGTGCACTTTATCGATGCATGATGGTTCTGGGCCATTGATCTTCCATATGATCTGACGATCAGGTCTCTTCCTGCCTATTGCTAACCATCATGCACTTCCTTAGGGTGCGGGGATCCTCGACCGTCGATCTTCCCCTTCATCCAACGATCAGATCCTCACCCGCCCACTACTAACTACCTCACATGTTTCCAAGGCGTTGTGATCCATGACCGTTGAACTTCCTTTCCATCGGACGGTCAGATCCTCACCCGCCACCACACTCCATGCTGGGAAACCTTCTGTGCGCAGGTTTGATGTGGCTGATCCACTTCACGCCCTCTTCCCGCGTGGCTCATCCACGTCACACATCCACATGGCATGGGTGGGTCCCACTTATAATTACGAAATTTTATTAAAATTTTGAATTGTATGAAATTTTAATTCAGGGATAAGGGGACCATTGCAAATTTATGTTTGGCCCTTATCTTTATCTTGACATAATACGATATTTACATCAATATTCATTCGCAACTCGTAATTTGTTCTTGTAACTATGAATTAACAACCCATACAACTCCAATATTTCAACCAGAAGCTTTGATACCACTTTGTAACGTCCCCATCCCTCAATCCGACCAATAGGAGGGAACATTAACTGAATTTGGGCCTCAAAATTTCACCCCATAACCATGATTACAAATTCTTAACAACTAAAATGCATGCGCAGACATGAAAATAAAACACACAGTGGAATAAACTAAATCCACACATACACCATGCAATTTACAGGCATAATTATCAGATGAACACAAAAAATATCATTACGCATCAATACATAAGAATACTTATCTTTAAACAAAGAAGATCCAAGCAACTGGCTATGTAAGAGCGATTTTCCACCCAGACATAGGCACTCTGTCCGGCATATACTCTTTCTACTGAGAGTCCAACCCCAAGCTGGGCTATGATGCCACTAGGGCGAAGGAAACACCTATAGGCTTCTATCTCTCAGCCCATAACCCATTATGCTCACTATGCTTAGCCAAAATATCAACTAGAGCTCTACAGGGGTCTCACTAAGCCATCACATCCATGGCACTCCTTCCGACTACCCCACACAACATAAGGATGGAATTTTCCTTCACCGATCCATAGTTCCCTCAGGAAATCCAACCCTTACAGTGCTTACTAGTGTGTATAGTAAGATTCCAACTTGCTGTATGCTAATGGAGATCCTCTGCAACATTAATCCATGGTTTTCAAGCATCCAAAAGTATCATAACTCAATGGGTAAGGGTTCCTATCTTGCACAACCTCCATGCTCACCTACAACCATCTATTTTCGCTTAAAAAATGTAGCTCTATCTTCCAATTCAAATTTCTGGGTTAAACAAAGCCTGGTAATGGTCATGGACAATTATGGAGAACTCTACGTAGTGTAGGAACATGAATGAGAGAATGAGAGAGTGATCAAAATAGTGTTGACTCCAAGGGATATGAGGTAAGGGTGAAAAGACAACTGAAATAGCTTCTGGCCATAGAAGAAATATCACTGTTGACAACTAACATAATTGTCACAACCCCCATGCTTCAATAACTACATGAAGTGACTTTTCCCACCAACCTCACATATGCATTCAATGATTTTATTTAATAGTCAAAAGAAGGTAATTGGATTATTTAAGGCACATGACAGTTTTTGGATGAGTTCTAAGTGTTAGTTTTTCAGCATTTAATTCAATCTGATCTAGGATCTTAACTAAGAGAATAACATGTACAACATATCAAACACAAGATGCAAGAGACACAAATCATTTCACCGGGGAAAACGAAGAAGGTGAAAACCCCGCAACTTCTTTAGAGATAGAATGAGCACTAATACAAAGATCACAAATATCAAACCCCAAAACAAGAGATAGTCTCCTAGAAGCTCCTCCTCCTCCACTTGTGAACACTCCTCCTCTCTCTCACTAATGCGAAGTGAGTGAATGAATAAAATGAGAGAGACACACTCTCTATTTATACAATGACTTGAATTGTCTTTTACTCTAACTGGGCCGACCTCCCTTAGGAGAGTCTAATAACCCATTACTACTTGTCACTGGATCGACCCCACTAGGGTGGTCTAATAACGCTTTGACCCACACTGGGATGACCCCTCTAAGGTGGTCTAATAAACCTTTGACCCACACTGGGTTGACCCCTCTAAGGTGGTCTAATAACCCATCAAATATAAGTTATGACACTTACAATATAACTTGCGACACTTGCAAATACAAATGACGACACTTCCAACCGGAGGAATAATACATCTTCGTTGGGGATGCAATAAAGTACAAATGTAATATACAAGTGAATATCTTCCGAAGTTACAAATACATCAACACTCCCTCTTAACTAGGAAGGTATACTCTTGACACAGGCCATCAATGCATATAGGCACAAGTCTTCAATTTTGGAGCTGGATCATCGTCACTGGATCACGGAGCATCATCGTCACTGCTTCTGTACTCGTCATCTCAATCACTGGTGCTATATCTCAATTCTTCTTGTCATAGGAAGTTCTACAGAGCCAACCCTTTTTCATGCTGGATATAGGCCTAGCCTCCTGTAGGTCTTCATCATCTCTGTGAGCGTGCCATCTTGTGGAATTCTCAGGGTTGATTACGTGTGTCAACAAAACCTCGAAAGAGCATCCTAGGAATTTTACGAGCTTACTGCTCAACCTATCGGATCTCCCAGGATCTTTTACATGTGACCTTCACAGAACCTTAAAAGAGTATCTTGCAACCTGCAAGATCTCTAAAGAGCATCCCAGGATCTTTTCTGTGCCTAGCACAACCTGTCCGAATCTCCATGATCTTTTACATGTGAACTCGCAAAACCTTAAAAGAGTATCTTGCATCCTGCAAGATCTCTAAAGAGCATCCCAAGATCTATTTCGTGCCTAGCAAAACCTGTCCGGATCTCCAGGATATTTTCTATGCAACCCTTGCAAAACCTTAAAAGAGTATCTTGCATCCTGCAAGATTTCTAAAGAGCATCCCAGGATATTTTCCGTGCCTAGCACAACCTGTCCGGATCTCCAGGATCTTTTCTATACAACTGCACAACCTATCCACGACCACGAAGTATCATCCTGATACTCATGATCCCACTAATCATCTTCTTCGCATGGAGCATCATCCTGATGCTCATGATCATCATACAGTACATCCTCCTGATGCACAACATCTGGAGCATGGACCTGATGCTCATCACATATGATTGTCCTGATCATCATCATACAATACATCATCCTGATGTACAACATCTAGAGCATTGACCTGATGCTTATCACATATGATCGTCCTGATCAGCATCACAACATCGTATTGATGCATATAATCTGGAGCATCATCCTGATGCTCATCACACACGATCAACTTGATCATCATCATAGCATCGTCCTGATGCTCATCACACACGATCAATTTGATCATCATAGCAATATCCGAAGCATCGTCCTGATGCTCATCACACAAATCTTACATCCACAGCCATGGGAAGGATCCTCCTACCACCATGCTTGGAATGGATCCTGCAAATGTGTCCCATCACTTCCTCCTCGAAGTATCTTCTATTTGAAGAACACCAAGCCTCTCTCTGAAGTACTCGAACTTCACTCTGGCTAGTGGTTTGGTCAACACATCTGCAATCTGCTCATATGTCTCAACATACTAGCGCTTCACTGCTCCTCTCTGCACCACATCCCTGATATAGTGATAATTGATCTCTATATGCTTCGACCTGTCATGAGACACCGGGTTCTCTGACAACTTCACACAACTTTGGTTGTCACAATATATACAAGTAGCATCCAACTAGATATCAAATAAATCAGACAGTAGCTTCCTTAACCATACTGCCTCATAACTGGCCAAACAAGCTGCAACATACTCTGCTTTGACTGTACTCAGTGCTACGCAGGATTGCTTCTTGATAAACCAAAAGATCACACTTGATCCCATACTGAAGTAGCACCCCGAAGTGCTCTTCCTATATGCACCACTGCTTGCCCAATCTGAATCAACACAACCCTCCAAGTTAAACTTTTGATTCGCATCATACTTGAGACCATAATCAACCGTACCCTTCAGGTACCTCATAATATGCTTTACAGCAATTAGGTGAACATGTCTAGGATCCGTCAGGAATTGGCTCAAGGTGTTCACCGCAAAGCAAATATCTGGTCTCGTGTTCGTCAGGTACATCAAGGACCCATTCATTTGATGATACATAGTGGCATCAACCGAATCTGATGAAGCATCACTCAATAGCTTCAGGTTCGATGCCATAGGTGTGGCCATGGTCTTGTAGTCCATCATCCTGAACCGCTTCAGGATCTCTACTGCATACTTCCCTTGTCCAAGGAAGATTCCATCTGCACTCTGCCACACCTCCATACCTAGAAATTAATGCATCATACCCAAGTCCTTCATCACGAACTCGGCAGCAAGCTTCCTCTTCGTGTCGGCAATCAACCTATCCTCACCTGTCACAAACAGGTCATCCACATATAGTAGGAGTATCATTGGATTGCCTTCCTCAACCTTGTAGTAAAGGTTGGAATCCGCTTTACTATTAGTAAAGCCTAAGCTGGACAGGAAGTTGTCTATCCTGCCGCACCATGTCTTGGGTGCTTGCTTCAATCCATACAAGGATTTCTTTAACTTTCACACATATGACTCCCTATCATGTGTCTCAAAACCGAGTGGCTGCTCCACATACACTTCCTCTTCAACTACACCATTCAAAAAAGCTGTCTTGACATCCATCTGGTGTATCTTCCACTTTATTACTGCAGCCCGAGAAAGTATTGTTCTGATGGAAGTGTATCTGGATACATGTGCAAAAGTATCTTCATAATCTATCCCTTCTTTCTGGGAGAAGCCACGAGCCACAAACCTTGCCTTGTATTTCTCTATGCTACCATCTGCAGCATGCTTGATCTTGTAGATGCACTTGGAAGTCACAAAAAACTTGCCTTCTGGTCTTGGGACCTGTTGGCACCCCAACAACTCCCCTTGATTTTGCAAATAAAGTGCCCCCCATGTGAATTTTGTAAATATTTAGTTTAGTTTTTTTTTTCTTTCATTCTTGCTTGATTGATTATCTCCTTGAGATCCTTGGTTTTGCACCACTCATTCTTTGGATTGGTTTTCATTGCATGAAGATTTGATTTTTGGGTCAATCTTTGACATTTACATCTTTTAGATTCTTGGCTTCTCAACAACACCTTGTTACTCTTAGTTGGACTTATTTGAGTTGATCATGTGCTTCAATTCGCTATGATTGGGTTAATTTGATATTTCGACATCTTTGTCAAATTTTTTGAGTCTTTGGCTTAAAATGGGCATTTGGCGAATCTAAACAGATTCAATAAATTGTTGGAAGCAAGCTATTCCCAATTTGAATAATTTTGTTTTATGAGCACCAACTTTCGTCAAAATTTATGAGCTCAACTTATTCCAATCAAGTCTATTGGTGAACATATGGTTATCCATTTGAGCAAACGACGATATTTTTCTAAGACATTAAATTTCGTTAAGAAACTAATTTGATCCAAAATTTGCTTATATTTTATTTTGATTATGGAGATTTAAAATATCTTATATTTTATACATAAAAGAAATAAGTCCCATATTGTTATTAACTTTATGAGATTTACATTAATATATTTTATAAATACAAACTTCATAAATCTCCATTAATGAATAAATTTTAAGAGGAAATTTTATTTAGAGCACATACCTTCATGAATTTCACGTTGGACTCTTTACATCAAAAGTTACAATTGAAATATGATATTTTAATTTAAAAAAAGTGCCCTTTTACTTTATATTTCATCATGAAGACTTTTAGACCTCATAAAAGGAATAAGTTTCTTAAAAACGTAAAATACTTGGTATTCCTTTTATGGTTTAATAAACTTATAATCGTCATGCAATTCATTATAAAAAATATGAAGCTTTAAAGTGTACTATCATATTATTTGCGAATATTTTATGATCATATTCAAGATTTGATTGATCACGGTTATTCACCACAAAATATATAATTTGATTCTAGAACAATACCGACATGATATATCGACTGAATATTTGTTTTGGTTATTTAAAATTGAAACATGTCAAGCAAAGTTCGCAGGTGGTTTTCATTTACTGTATCTTCACAAAGATATTTGAGATAATTTCAGAAAAGGAAGAGATAGTGGGCGTCGGAATCCAAGATTGCAACAAAAGCGTCATATTGTCTTTTTATTCACATCTCATTTCAAATTTCTAGATTGATTGGGAAGTAAAAGGATATTGATGTATTTCCGAATAATATCTTGATTTGACTTTTATGCAGGTTACGATGGAAATACAAGGATTACGCTGTGAAGTCACGAGAAAACCAACATAAAAGAAAGATGAAATAATTCAAGCTAATTCTGGAAAGCGATGAAGCAGGAGTGGTTATAGCAAATCGCAGGCATCTCTCCATATCCCAAGGAAACGACCGGATCAAATCCAATTCAATTGATGAACAATGAGAAGATGAAGGAGGATCGCGCTATTTGTGGATCGAAACAGTACGAGAAGTTGGGGAATTCGACTGACTAATCTGTTACAGAAATTTATTCGCATACCTGTTGTATAGCAGATTGTTATGGGTTCATTTTGAATATAAAACCAGCAGAATCTGAAGGCTAAGGGGGGTTTTTCTTAACAGAATAGAGAGGACTTTGTTATTCTCAGTTCTGTTTCTGTTTATAAATCTTTATGTTTATAGATAGGAGGGGAGACGCTGCCAGAGGGGAGAGAGCTCTGCAATTTTAACGGTCTTTACCTGGGAACTGTAGAATATTCAATTTTCTGTAATGTTTATTCCAGAAGAAGAATCAATAATCTTCTCTGCTACTCTTTCTGGATATCGATGGAAGCCTTGTGTTGTTTCTACCTAGGCATAATTTGAGACCAGAGATTAGTGACATTGCAATCATCTTTGCATTTGATTGAGATCTGTAAGATTTTATTTTTACAGTTGAATAGAAGTTTGCTTAGAGATTTTATGCTCTTTTATAAATCAATATTCTTTACTCAATTGATCATGCTAGATGACTGCAAATTTGATGTGTAAGCAATATGTAAAAGGTTATTGTTAATCTTATGATATTGATGTGCTTCAAATGTTTAATTGTTTATTTAAACTTTGTTTTAAATAAACCAGTAAACTAAAATTATTTTTTTACATGTCAAAACTTTCAAGCTTGCTCCTGATCAGGATAGTTAGGATAGAATAGATTAGGTAGAGTTTTTCGATTTTATTTTGTAGTTGAACCTATGGGATTTTTAGGAGCTACTAAACTGTTGTTTACAGTTTAGCAACTACTAAATTTTCTGTTTCAGTTTTTTTAATTGCATCATAGATTAGATTAATTTGCATCTTAAGATTTTAATTGTAGTTTTAGGCATTCAGATAAGTGGTTTGAGAGACTCTCTATTTTGAGAGCACATCACACAAGCAGCAGGGCTTTTATTCTTGTGAGAGTTAGCTATTTCAAACACATCGGAAGCTACTGTAAGCGACCTGTGTGGGCTATCTCTCCTTCATTGGCCTCGGTCATAAAATCGGGCCAACAGGACCACATCCCAAACATCATTCTTCATGATCGACTGGTACTCCTCAATCATGGCATCCTTCCATTACTGCATCCCTGGTCCTCGGAACTTCAGATTCTTCAATAGGTAGTTTTCTTGAACTTCATCGCTGGAATAAATGTCGTTGTCCTTCTTTTGTAGGTGATTTCACACGATCTTTCCTACAAGTCAAATTCAATTGCATGATTAGAAATATCTTATAGTTTTCAGAACAAATTCTTACACATAAAGACATATGTTATACAATCATGCAATTATCTTAACCAATGCTTCAATACAACATTTATCCATATCCCGTAACTTTCTAGATGCCTTCCATCTCTACCAGAACATTGTTAAGAGTGTGCACAGCTCCCAACATGTCAGCAAAGAGGTTTCATTCTAGATAAGTAGCAATGGAATGTTGTACAGTACCATAGGCCACTTACCCATTACTTGCATATTAGTAGTATCTTGTTCATTAATGCAACTTTTCTAAAATGCATAATATACATCATAAATCTAGGAACATAAGTATGTACATGACTTAACAACATCATTTAAGTAATCATATATACAAGAAATGATAATTCAAATACTTATTTTTGTTTAGTTTTTGGGTGGACTCCCTCTCAATCTTTGCTTCCTTGCAGGAACTACTGGAGTGTGCTCCCTCTTGATCTTTGCTTCCTTTATGATATCATTTATGTCTTTGAACTTCTATCCATCCTGGACCACTATGCATGCTTAAGTGTGCACTAGTGTTATCATTGTGTCATCCTCAAGATCTCATACATAATCATACATTCATTAGTATAATCTCAATGCTATCAAAACATTCTGATTCTAAATAATCTTAAACATGTATGGTCATGGTCATTTCATACACAGGAAATTTATCACAAGCGTTAGTATTTCAAGGTTTTAGGGAGTACTTCTTTTATTCATGCATATTCTTATCTGACCATAGGACTCTTCTAGTTTGTCATGTCATTAATCAAACTAAGACGCATAATATGCATAAACCCATGATTACTCAAACTTATAACTTCATGAATAATCATTATCAATCATACAAAAGTATACTTATCTAAGATCCTAACACAAGGTAGGATTCTAACTTGATACAAAAAACATACTTGGATTGTCATGTTTGTGAGTTATGTCTAACATACCCAAACAATGTCTTCTTTGTTCTCTTCAATGATTTAGAGACCTTGTGCTAGTAACCTGCACATCTCATAAGTTATGCATTGTAGAACCAAATTATACATACCTCGTAAGTAGAGCTTCTATGTGATCAATGGCTATGGATGAGTCTTTGTCTTCATGCCACCATGGTCTAGAACTTGATTTGTCTTTCTTGATGTACCTTTCACGTTAGTGGACAACATCATCCTCATACAACACCACAGTGCATTAGTACAATCATAACTGTCATAATCCTAATCAATGAATGTCTTCTATCATTCACATGCATTCATACTTTTACTAAGGTGATAAGACAAGTCTAAAATTAATCAAGATTGTACTAACCTTAATAATATGAAGACAAACATATCATAAACTTAATCATGAACAGATTTCAAAACATACCTGTATCTCCTCAAGTCATACCTGTCGGGATTGCTTGTAAGGCCTTAGCCTCATCTCCCTTTGGAACTAGAACTTCTTCACTTATGCAGGTGTCCAATTCATTCTCTTCTAGGATTAACCCAATCCACATTGACTTGCTGAAACTGGATCTGGAGTTGGCTAGGGTTTGACAGAGAAACCCTAAAAATCCAAACTTGGAATTTCAAACTTATGATTGGATGAAAAGATGCGCCTTGCTGAGCTGATCAAGCTGCTATACTTTAATTTTGAAATCTCCAAAATTTGACCCCACAAAATTGACTTTGAAAGTTTCGGATCTGTAGCTTCTGTCAAATTCTGGTTTTCTGGTCAAAATCCCGAACTAGGGTTTGATAGACCCCGGGGGTCTACCCAACCAAAAACTTCGATCTTGGTCTCTAAATTTTGATTTTGATGAGGAGAATCCAGCCATGGTCTCAGATTCCAAAGATTCCAACATTTTCAGAAACCCTAATTTCCCATAGCAGTGACAAACCAAAAATGAAAGTGCTCAGAATCCAATTTTGTTTGGACATAAATATATGCCATATTGTTTCTGACGTATCTCTAAAATTTAGGATCCTCAGGGTTTGAAACTTTGGCCTGTGGTAAAATGACGTGTCATCTTTCCAACCCCATAGATCTTATCTTTAATGTATTCTCTGAGAGAGATATGCCAAGTATCGCAACGTGACCTGCTTATGGGATAAAATAGTATATCGAACTTGTACGGAGTGCCACGTGCCACTGTTTCAACTTTGGCCTCTGAAACCCAGACCTGTGAAACTACAGTCCGTTCCCTAAATTTCACTTTTTACGGAATTCCATTTGGAGCTTCCTAGCTCGAGATATGACCCTTTTTCCTAGGTCACTTGTTTAGGAATGCATTCTGGAAGAGCCCGAAACCCTAACTTGTACGAATCATATCTCACAAAGTACAACGAATCTAAGGCTGATATTCGGATACAAGGTACATGAATAGTTCATCTTAGACCTGTAAAAGTTTCAGATCCTGAACCTTAGCCAAAACAGAGTTATAGCGAAAGTTCCACGATGACTGGTTTTTACTATACCAAGCCCTAGCTTCTAATTTGTCGTAAGTGCAACAAGTGTCATAAATGCCATACCATGCCTTCCTTCAGGCTAGATCTGATACCATGCTAGTTTTTCAGCATTTAATTCAATCTGATCTAGGATCGTAACTGAGAGAATAACATGTATAGCATATCAAACACAAGAGATAAGAGACACAAAGCATTTCACCAGGGAAAACCAAGAAGGTGAAAAACTCCGCAACTTCCTCAGAGATAGAATGAGCACCAATACAAAGATCACCAAGATCAAACCCCCCCAAAAGAGATAGTCTCCTAGAAGCTGCTCCTCCTCCACTTGTGCGCACTCCTCCTCTCTCTCACTAATGCGAAGTGAGTGAGTGAGTGAATGAATAGAATGAGAGACACACACTCTTTATTTATACAATGACTTGACTTGCCTTTTACTCTAACTGGGCCGACCTCACTTAGGAGAGTCTAATAACCCATTACCACTTTTCATTGGGCCGAACCCACTAGGGTGGTCTAATAACCCTTTGACCCACACTGGGCTGACCCCTCTAAGGTGGTCTAATAACCCATCAAATATAAGTTACGACACTTACAATATAACTTGCAACACTTGCAAATACAAATGACGACACTTCCAACCGAAGGAATAATATATCTCTGTTGGGGATACAATAAAGTACAAATGTAATATACAAGTGAATATCTTCTGAAGTTACAAATACAACAACACTAAGGTCGACACATGGCAACATAGGATTTGGTTTCCCATAGGCCCCCTTCCTCTTCCTCTCTGGTGGAATCATAGCTCCCCTAGATCTCTTTACACAACCATCTTGGACCATTTTATTGATTTTCAACATAATATTTACATACTTTTCGAATTGGCATGATAAGCCAATCATATAGTCCAATAAATATATATATACATCATACATGCCTATCCATTCTCTAGTTGGGACTTGGACTTGAGCTCCACACTAGGAATCCATACTAGCATATTTCAATCATTTACATAATTTTGATTAAATGCATTCCAAGTCAAAATTGGGGGTATTACATCTGCATTAGAAGTCTTCCCAATCCTTCCTTGCATGCATCCATGTAGCCTGTAAATTCCCCATAAGGATCTGTGATCTTCAAAATGGGTGCAGTGGTCAACAAGGGTTTGAGATTTTGAAATCTTGTTTCACACTTTTTGGACCAAATGAATTTTGCCTCCTTTTTCTGAAGGGAAGTTATAGGGTATGTTATCTTAGAAAAGCCTTAAATAAACCTCTTGTAGTAGTTGGAAATACCCATGAACGATCCTACGAACAAAGTTGTCATTGATGACAACACATTAATGACAAAGGTTGAAACATGACATGGCAAGAGACTTGACGAAGGACAAGGACAATGAAGGGCAAGGCAAAGCATGGCAAGCAAGCAAGCATAATGAAGGTGATGACATGGCACAAAGGACAAGGAAATGGCTTGATGATGATATGGAAAAGGACAAATACAAAGGACATGGCTTGGTGATGACATGGCAGACATGACAAAGAATGAGGACTTGGAAAAGGACGATGACATGGCATAAAGATTGAGGACTTGGAAAAGGACAATGACATGGCATAAAGATTGAGGACTTGTTAAAGGACAATGACATGGACAAAGATATAATGGTGCTGAAGACATGGCAAAGGTCAAGAAAGCATGACAAAATGACAAAGGCTGAAGACATGGCAATGGAAAAATATTTGGCAAAGCACAATGACATGGAAATGGTGACATGGAGGACAAAGACATGGTAATGGAAAAATATTTGGCAAAGCACAATGACATGGAAAAGGTGACATGGAGGACAAAGACATGGAAAAGGATTGATGACAAAGACTTGACATATGACATGGAGGACAAATACATGGCAAAGAATTGATGGCAAAGACTTGACATATGACATGGAGGACAAAGACATGGCAAAGGATTGATGACAAAGATTTCAAAGGAGAAAGACAAAGGACATGACTTGGTGATGACATGACAAACATGAAAAAAAATGAGGACTTGGAAAAGGAAAATGACATGGACAAAGATATGATGGTGTTGAAGACATGGAAAAGGTCAAGAAAGCATGACAAGGTTGATGTTTTGGAAAACATGGCAAGCATGAAAAAATGACAGAGGTTGAAGACAAGCAAGCTTGATGACATGACAAAGGAAAAATAAGCATGACAAAGATTGAGGACATGACAAACAAGAATGATAAGGTTGAAGACAAGAAAGCTTGATGACATGACAAAGGACAAAGAAGCATGACAAGCATTGAAGGATGACTTGGCAAGCACGACAAAGAAGCATGCCAACCATTGATGACAAGTATGACAAAGGTGGATGACAAAGCAAGAACGATGACATGGAAAGCAAGCATGGACAAGCATGACAAACATTGGTGACAAGGAAAGCATGAAAAAGATTGAGGACAAAGAAGCATGGCAAGGATGATGACATAGCAAGCAAACACGACAAAGAGTGATTACATGGAAAAGGTTGATGACAAGGTAGTGGAAGGACACCCTGGAGGGAATTTGGAAGATAGTTGCGGGCATTTTGGTTCTTGTGCGGGAATTTGAAGACCACCTCTGGGCATTTCAAAGTGCTCCTGCGTGCATTTGATGAAGGAGCATATGAGGATATGTGGAGAAGGCCTTGCGGGCATCAAAGAAGGGCATGTAAAAGGAGCTCATGTAGGCATCTCCTAAAGCATATGTGGACATAAAGGCATTTCTATATGTCCTTGTGGGCATATTCTAGAAAACCCATGGGCATTTTATTAAGGTATTAAAAGGCCCCTGCTGGCATATTCAAAATCCCATTGCGGGAATTTTTTGAGCCCCTTGCGGGCATTTCAAGAAGCCCTTGCGGGCATTTCCAAAGGCCATATGCGGGCATTTCATAAGGGCTTCTGCGTGCATTTCAAGCAGCATTGGAGGATTGAATCGACACCACGACGATATAATGTGTGACAATCATTCAAAACATGTCCGGCCTCCTCATGAGTTAAGCAGCATTGGAGGATTGAATCAACACCACGACGACATAATGTGTCACCAATGATGAGGTAATAATTTGCGTGGTGACAGACACAACAACGTTCATCATGAGATAATTGAGGACCAAAGCATTGGGTTTGGAGATACAATGTGATGTCTCCATACCATGGGTCATAAGCACTGATGAGAAACAAAGACTCGTCGGGGAGAGATTCCATGGGATCGGTTTCTTGATTAGTACGGGGAAGATCGCAAATAAGTTCCACAAAAACCAAAGACTTCTTTGATTTGTCCTTCTCAAACTAGAGGTCGAATTCCCAAAGAATGATAATCCAACACGGATATTTTCCCCCTAGTACCCAGCGTGTGAGAACATGGTACATGGGGTTAGAGTCGGCGATGATGGTGGTAGTGCGGAGGAGGATATAATGGAGGAACTTTTGAACAACAATAACTGCCATGAGAGATAGATTCTCTACATGTGAATACCGGGTTTTAGAGTTGGTGAGACCATTACTAAGGTAGTATATCACATACTCCTGGGCGTGACTATCTTCTTGTACAAAAACCATAGTAACAGTGGAAGTGGAAGCAACAAGATAAATGATATAATCCTTGGTGTAATTCAGTGGTTGTAACACAAGTGCATGCCAGTGATGGCATGTTTAAGGTTGTCGAAGGATTGTTGAGAATAGTCATCCCAAATGAATGGTACATCGTTCTTTAACAACCACATGTATCCCTGTGTTTTCTCTACGAAATTACACACGAAACACCTCAGGTAGTTTTCCTTCCCCTGAAAAATTTGAAGTTCCGTAATATCTATGGGTGGTGGTAGAGAAACAATGGTTCCACCTTGAGGGGAATGATGCAGATCCCATCCTTTGAAATTATGAATCGTAAAAGGCGTCTGGAATCAACAAAAAAATGGATTTATGAGGATTTAAACAGATATTATACCGTCAACACTTGAGGAATACAACCGTCAAATGATCGACGTGGAAGGAAGTCGCGATGATTCGAATGAGCAGGGAGATCATTTAAATAAGGTTCCACAAAATCCTTCACATCGTGGAAATCATACGACATAGCCCGCTGGAAAGTAGCACCAGCATTTTTAAGGCCAAACGAGAGTTTGCGATACATGAATGTACCCCATGGGTAGATGAAAGTCATCTTATGTTGGTCGACAGGATGGATCTCAATCTGATTATAGCCGGAAAATCCATCCATGAATGAAAAGATGACGCTTCCGGCACAGTTGTCGATGATTTGGTTGATAAACGGGGTAGGGTAATTGTCCTTGGGACAAGCCTTATTCAAATACCTATAATCAACAAAAACCCTAATGGTGCCCTGTTTTTTGGTAACGGTGACGAAATTAGAGACCCAATATGTTAAGGGAACAAGATAAATGAACCCAGGCTTCAATAGCTTTTCTATCTCTGCCTTAATAGTGGTAGCTTTCCTAGGGTGCATAGGGCGGAGTTTTTGCTGGACAGGTTTTGCGTCGGGATATGTTTGAATCTCGTGCATGACAATAGTAAGATCAATGTCAGGCATTTCCTCGTAGCTCCATGCAAAGACGTCGTAGAATTTTTTCAACAAGGCCGTGAAAATGGTGACTTCTTCTAGAGAACAAGTTTGGCCTAGGTGAATTTGTTCCACGAATCCATGTTTTACTTAAATGTCGATCAGAAAGGTAGGCGTGATGTTAGGCAGGTTTCCCTCGGTTACTGTATCGACAATCAGGATAGGAGATTGAGGGTAAGGAAATACATCTAGTGAAACAATTGTTTCAATGGTGTTCCCTACCCAATCTAATGGCGGAAGGAAAGACGATCTATGGTGAAGGTCTTGCCATGGGGTTTCATCCACACTCATAATATCCATGATTGACTCGTCAGAATGAAAAGTATGGAGTAGATTATCAGGTAGGGATGAGGTTCGTTGTAATGGTAGAGAAGCTGAGGTAGATGCCACGGAAGAGTGGACATCTGGTAAATCAGGGGCTGATTGGATGGCCTCGTAAATAGATTCTGCGGGGTTGAGAGGCATCACATCTCCAATCGAATCCAAATGATCAGGATCAGGAAAAATCCATTGTTATTTCAAGTAATGAGAGGAAGAAATCATTTTCACCGTGGCAACGTGGGCAGGGGGTTATGGTGTTGGAAAGACTCCCATGATGGATGAATCTTTAAGGAGTCCTACCCTCACACTCTCATATATCTACGAAGAGTGTCCTAAAAGAGGGAAATTGTCTACAAGATGAGTAGTGGTGTCAGGTGTACATAAATATAATTGGTCGATAGTGGCAATATTCTCTTGGTGGGGAAATTGCACAATGCAGAAGACAAATGATGCAACTGTGGTCATGGCATAGAACTAGTTTTGACCAAGTAATATGTTGTATTCCAACAGGGCAGTGACAACTTCCACGTTAATGGAAACGATATTTCCACCTAACTCGACACCCAAAGATTGTAAGAGCCCATGGGGTTGAAAACCATGTCCATCAAAGGATTTCAATGTGGTGGGGGAACGATTCAACTCGAGAGAGCCTATGGCTCGCCAATAGGATAACAACATAACCGAGGTAGAGGCTCCTTCGTCTAGGATAGTACAATGGATGATTTTCCCAAAAACGTTAGTAACAATTATAAACACGAGTTGGTGGGAAAGCTTCAACTTGAAATAATCTAGCTTGAACATAATGGTGTTGGAGGAACCTGGATCTATAACTCCTATCGTGGATAACATGGTCTTACACTGAATGGGACAGTTTTGTAAGACGTCTAGTGTCGACATAGCACAAGGGGCTTGCGCAAGTCCTCTAATATATTATAGTTTTGAGCATCCCGAGCATTTTGATTGAAAATGGCTTTTCGAATGTGCTCTTGGGTGGATGCAATACTGAATCTGGTAAATATTTCTCTATGATGAGGGGACCTTGAGGTGAAGGAATGCTAGACGTAGATGCAGAGGATTTTTTAGGATTAACTCTGTTAGATTCATTGCCAGAAGTAGAGTCATATGTACGTGATCGAGTAGATAAGTTGTCTGTTTCGCTCTGCATCATGAGAACATGAGCGGTGGTGGACGGTTCTCCATGAGAAGGAGATGGTTGTTGTGCAATCATTTGCTGTTGTTGTGTGGGGAAGGGATCAGTTAAAACTGCAGGTGTGGGGTTTCCCTTGATAAAAATTTTCACCTCCTCCCGATGTGGGAATTATTTGGTGAAGTGATCATTACCACACAATAGACAAGGATATTTAACCTTCCGCTTTTGTTTATTGTCTTTGGGATTGTTCTTTGGCTCCTGCTGGTTAGAAGAATTTTTAGATTTACCTTTGTTCTTCTTTTTTCCACTGGATTTTTTAGGTGAAGCATATTGAACTGAATTCAATTCCTTAGTGGAAGCAGGGTTGGGTTATTGTTCGGTGTTGTTTCCATCCTGTGTTGCGGGTGGAGTTGAGATATGATGGTTCTGTGATCCACCAAATTGTGTAGCAGGTTGGGTATGAATGGAACCAATGATGCCGTCGGCATGAGGTCCCGTAGGTGGTTTTGTTGGATCATATGTAGGGCGGGGGGAATCAGTAATGATGTCGTATAAGGTTCCATATTGGGCATAGACAAGGTTTAAATCTTGAGCACGAGATATAGCTTGTTATTTCGTAACAGCCCCACCCATAGCTACGTATTTAGCTACGACGGGTAGTAGTGACTTCGTGAACCAATCGACAAGTAGTTGGTCCAGAATAGGAGCTTAAATGAGACGTCTTCTCTTTCGCCACTCATGAATATGATCGAAAATGTGAGTGGCAACAGTTTGGCAGAGAGAAGTCAAAAGATCTGTGTCGGTTTCGTAGCGGATCAATAGCTGAAAGTGAGTAAAAAAGGACATAGTTAAGGATCGAAAGTCAGGAAAGGAATGTGGTGGTAACTCAATGTACCACTTTGCAGTAGTTCCAGTAAGGGTTCATTGAAATAACCTCAAACATATGGAATCATCCATTAAGGAATTTGATGAACACCAAAAATGATAAGTCATTACGTGGTTCTTAGGGCCCTCACAGGGTTTTCTGTCAAACTTCAAAATATTTGATGGTAACTTCACAGGAATCATAGGACAATTAATACCATGATGAATGGGATCATTATTCAAATGCGACAGATTTGGTAGATCAAGTGTGGCTAGAAATGGTAACTGTTTGTTTGGATGTGGAGCTTGGTAATACCAATAAGGAATCTATGTAACAATAGGACCGTGGATAGATTGATCATAAGGTAATCTCGTAGGGAATTGGCCATACGATGGTGGGCCTCCTGGGTTGGGAGGTGGACCCGAAGGAGGTCCTCCTCCAAATAAGGTGGTCCTCCTCCAGAAGGTGGGGGTCCTTCTCCTCCAAAATAAGTTGAACCTCCACTAGAAGTTGGGGGTCCTCCTCCTCCAGAAGAAGGTGGTCCTTCGCCAAAAGGTGGGGGTACTCCTCCTATAGAATAAGGTGGTCCTCTGCCAGAAGGTGGGGGTCCTCCTCCTCCAGAATAAGGTGGTGTTGGTAGTGGTGGTGGTGGAATGGATGGTGGGGAAGGCGGTGGGACAGGTGGTGGGGATGGTCCACCAGCTGGAGGTCCAAACGATGGAACATTATGGTGCCCCCATGGGGTGTTTGTGTTTCCGGGATAGGGTAATACAAGAAAAAGGATTCCTAGATAATTTTGTCCTATAGCAGCATTATGATTGCTAGGATAGATATACCCCCATGGGGGTTGGGTCCAAGTAGATGGTCCCCTCGTGTGATGTGTCCACGTAGCTTTTCCCATGGTTGGCAGATAAATTCCAACCATACTATAGTTCAAATGTGAAGAATGTCCTCCAGTCACATTATTTCCACTAATTGGGTGATTCCCCCCAGTTAGATTGGGTCCACTAGATAGGGGTTTTTCCCTAGTTGAAAATTGTCCACTTATAGGAGTGTGCCCAAAAATCATATGTTGAACACTAATGGTAGGTTGACGCATAGTTAATTGTTGAATACTAACTAAGGGATGACCTCTACTCAACTGTTGACTAACATGTAGATGATAACCTCCCCTCGAATTTTGAGGTGGGGGTGGTGGAGGTAGTGTTCCAGTAACATAGTTAATAGTAACTGAAGGTTTCCCTCCAGTGGTTGGGGTCACATGAGGTGTTGAACCGGTCGCCTGAATCTGAGGTGTACTCCTTAGGAACAATTTTTGACCTGGTTCATAAGGGGTCAAGGTAGGTGTAGATATTCTTGGTGAAGAAAAAGATAAAGAATGGATAGGGGAATGTTGTTCAATAGTTGGTACTTCCGGATTAGACCTAGGTGGGAAATGCTGTCGTCTAATTTGGCTACTGAACATTCGTAAACGTTCAGTAGTCTCGTAAATGGTTGCGAGAAAGACGTAATTGGTAATCCATGGAGGAATCCTATGAAATGGAGTTTTCATTGTCGGAAGTGACTCAAAATCAGAAACATGTTGCCCTAAAGAAGTGTTCCAAAATGATGCAGTTGGACCAAAAGTTGTTGATATCGGTTCGTCCTGGGGTCGACTGAATATCTAGTCTGTGGCTCCAGGATGTCCTTCCATCGAATGATGAAAATTTGTGTCATGTGAAGTAGGTTGTTCCACAATCAAGGTCCCATAGGATCATTGATAGGCGTATTTGTGGGAGGTGAATAGTTCATTCCCGGTTCTCAGGTAGAAGTATCTTCTTCATGTCACACAGATGTGGTAGGTTGATCCATAGTTTCTCTTGAGGTCTCCTCCTAATTAAGGGGATATTTAGGTGGCAAGTTTAAAATCCTGTAGGATCTTCTTAAAGGTTGATCATCCATAATGACTTAACCAAAATTTCTCCTAAGAGTTTTATACAAAAAGAAAAAATACACTCCAAGATCTACTCAAGCTAAAGATGCAAGCAAACTTATCTGATAGGTGGGATTCAATGGTCTAGAACCTCACAGGATTATCAAGGCGTCGTAACTCGTGATATACTATAGGTTCCAACATTTATACTCGGCCCAATATTTTAGAGCACTAACTAGGGAGGATTAGGACTGTACCCCTGACCGTATAACCCGAATACCTAGAAGTACGTGCGTAGTAGCTCCCTGAGTGTTGTTCTTGGTGTATTTCCACACCAAGACAGCCAATTGGTTAACTCAGATGGTTACACGAATCCTAGTAGGGTATCCCAATATACATAAGGTACGTGGGAGCTCAAATCCGTAGTGGTGCTATCTAATCCACAACCAAACGACATGAGCCTTCCTATATATTATCGAGTACATGAAGTACCTTTATATATACCTGAAGGTACATGAAAGGCCATTTGATATACTGATTGGTACGTGGAAGAACTACAAGCCCCCAGGATGCTATGCAGGAAAATAACGACAGCTGCCATGCTTAAAGACGACGGAACACGTATCTAACTTAACACACACGTTTCTATACAGTTTTAACTTAAGCTATCGTTAATTTTATCTTGACGGTTAAATGAATGCATGAGGTGTAGACTTGGAATTTAAAAATATGCAAATCTTAACTACATGAGAATGCAAATATTTTCTTTTTTTCTCTTCGATGAAAACTATATAGAGTAAGGAGAAATCTTTTTTTTTTCTTTTCTTTCGATAATGAAATGAACAAGTACCTCTATACTTTTAAAATCAACCAAAAGGCTTAAAAGCACACAAAACACAAAAAATTGAGAAAAAACACAACAATCAAATATTGGAGGGCTTAGAAGTCTGATCAAACAGATCACTATGGCCCGATAAGGAGTCACAAGACTGAGTGTGCTCATGGGGGATTGAAATTTCCCACAACAAGGGATACACCTGCTTGACTAGCTAGGACTCAAATCAATATTCAAACTTCAGAAAATAAGCCAAGGACGAAGTATGTTGGGCCTAGGAGGTTCTACAGCAGTGAAGGAAAAACACACAGAACTAAAAACAAAGCCAAAAACCAACTTTGAGAATTTTTACACCGAGTGCCAAATAATGAAGGGTGACGTGCCCTGGAAGGGTTCACCAGAGCGTTGGAAGACCCAACAACGCACTCTGCACACTGGGTAACCGTGTCAGGGATGCATGCTGTAAACTGCTAGAGAGTGTCAACTACGCAGTATGCTAACATGCTAAGTGTGTCAAAATTACAGTGATGCGGGTGATGAATTGCCCAGGTGCGCTCGGTGGGATCTATACAACAAAAATAAAAAATTCTCTAAGAATAATCAGGTAGAAGACTCAATAAAGATCCCAAACAAAGTCTGGTTGGACCAGAGAATCTTTGATGGTCAGATCCAAAAAGAAGAGGCAACTTAGAGGCTAGAGTCTAATTGGAAATAAATCAAAGAAACCAAGGATGCAATGAAATAAAAAATCATGGACTACTCTCCCCATTATGGTCACCAAATTTGTTTACGGATAATCTGTAAGAGCGGACTCAAATAGATCTCCCTAGTTTGAATGGTTCAGATCTAGAACAACACAAGTACATAATACAACCAAATTTCCTAGATTGATTAAAATGCAAGATAATAAAAGAAGTGGCTTACCTTATACATGCATATATTTTCTCCTTTAAGCTGCAAAACCAGTCAATAAAATGTGGAAACAGACAAGTGATAAAAGCACATGATTGTGAATCAATCTAGATCAACAATCAAAGAGGTTAATCCTAAACATTATTAACACAACAAAGTTTATGGAAAGAGCTTGCATTAAATGCAATAATAATAAATACAAAGAGAGAGGTGTTAAAAACGATGCTTTGACGTCGTAACCTCCTTCCAAAAATCCTAGCCTCAAGATCAAATGTTTATCCTATAATGGATCAGGAGGATCTCCTAGCAAAATTCCACCAGCATATAGGTACTCTATCCTTCCTCCCTTAACAATGGATAGGGGGTTCATATATATAGGGATAAATGGATATGAGAGGTTTAGGATTTAAGGGAGAGGCTTAAGGGATCATCCCACTAGACAAGGGGATCGAATGCCACCTTTCCAGATATGTAGGGATAAGTCTCCACGCCATCCAAGCTTCGAGAAGTCGCTCGAAGCTTCTCTTTATCCATTTTAACCAACGACGACGTACCTTGCATAAGGGAAACACATGTCAAAGGGAGATCAAATAGCCTTGTACAAGGGCACACTGCGCCATTGACACACTCTACTAAGGTGCAGAGCACCTCACCTTGAACCTGATGCACCTTTCCAAAGAGCAAGGCGCATCGGTGTGACGACATAAGGTTAAAGGGAATGACAACAAATTCTCTTCTGATGTTTTAGCTTAGGGACTTTAGGGATCGGGGCATATAGATGAAACATAACTCACGATGGCGATATTTTGGTGTAACAACTACCCGTCCTACACAAGGTCCTTTGACAATAGACAAACCGATATCATATGCAACATTGTGTCCACCTAAAAGCACAATCCGAAAAGCGATTTTCAACCCCAACACCTGGGATGGTTAGAACTAAAACATTGTGGAAGATCTAGCCCAGGCACCATGTGCTATGTCTACCCTTGAAGTATTACAAAACTTTCCTAATCAACGTAATACTCTGCTATATGCTATTGGAGCAGTGGATCCAGAATCATCTAACACCATCATGTTTAGACTGGAATACTTTAAGCAGAGGCTTTCCCACCAACTGGAATTCCAAATCATTACCAATGTCGTTGGGAAAAATATCCATCGTATTGTTCTAGACGAAGGATCCTCTACTTCCATTATGTCCTTGTCCTGTTGGAGAGACATTGGTTCTCCTGAACTGAACCATTATCCTACCACTTTGAAAGCATTTGATGGACGCAGATTCTAACCACACAGAATTTTACAATCATTAGCCATTGAATTAGAATGTAAGATTGTTTCCATTAATGTGGAAGTAGTCACAACGCCATTGGATTACAACTTATTACTTGGTCGAAATTGGTTTTATGCTATGACTCCAGTCTCATCTTCTATCTTCCACATTGTGCAATTTCCCCATCAAGGGAAAATTGTCACAATTGACCAATTACATTTTTGTACATCGGACACCACAACTCATCCTGCGGATAATGTCCCTCTTCTAGGGAAGTATTCACAAATATATGAGAATGTGGGGGTAGGAATCCTTAAAGACTCATCCCTGATGGGATTCTTTCGAACACCTGATCCCCCATCACAAGTTTCCATGGTGAACATGATCTCGTCCATGACCCCATATTCCCCCAAATCAGCTGACCCTTGGATTGTGCCCAATTCTATTGACGTTGATTTTATTGGAGATTAGATGCCTCTTATCCCAGCTGAGGCTAATTATAATGCCATCCAATCATCGTCATAATCACTTGATGACCATAACCTGGTGGCATCAGACCCATGTTCTCTTCCATATTGGTTGAACTTGTCCTCGTGACCGCTGGATTATCTCCTTCAGAAGTTTCCCTCCGATGAATCCATTATGGATATTATGATCTTGGACGAGTTTCCATGGGAATACCATCACCATCGATTATCCTTCCTCCCACATTCAGACACAGTAGAAAATGATATTCAAACTATTATTTCACCAGATGTCATTTCCAACTCTCAATCTCCTATTCTCACATAGGATACAGTAACCGAAGAAAATTTGGAAAACATTACGCCTACCACTGCTTTGACATCTCGGTGAAACCTGGTGTCGTGGAGCATATCCATATTGGCCAAACTTGTTCTTATGAAGAAATCAAAACTTATATGGCCTTGTTTAAACAATTCTGCAACGTATTTTCATGGAGCTATGAAGAAATTCCAGGATTGACCCTGCTATCGTTGTCCATGAGATCAAAACTTATCCCAATGCAAAACCTGTCCGAAAAATACTCTGTTGAGTACACCCTCGAAATACTAAGGCTATTAAGGCATAATTGAAAATATATTGAAAGATGGCTTCATTTATCCTGTCCCCTTGACAGACTGGGTCTCTAACATTGTTCCTGTTACAAAAAAAAGGAACTATTAGAGTTTGTGTTGATTACCGAGACCTAAATAAGGCTTGTCCCAAGGACAATTACCCTACCCCGTTTATCGACCAGATCCTCAACAACTGTTCCGGTAGTGTCATATTCTCATTTATGGATGGCTTCTCTGGCTACAATGAGATTGAGATCCACCCAACAGACCAACACAAGACTGTGTGCATATGCCCATGGGGTACATTTTCATACCACAAATTACCTTTTGGCCTTAAAAATGATGGTGCCACATTCCAACGGGCCATATAATACGCCTTTCACGATATTAAGGATTTTGTGGATCCCTACCTCGATGATTTTCCAGATCATTCAAATCATCGTGAGTTTCACATCGATCATCTGATGGTTGTTTTCCTCAGATGTCGACCCTATAACATCCTCCTAAACACTCACATGCGTATTCTAGTTGAAGTCCGGATGCCTCCTTGGCTTCATCATCTCAAAATATGGGATGCATATCAATCCCTTGAAGGTAGAGGCTATTCTAGCCCTACCCCCACCCACAGATATCACCAAACTTCAAAGTTTGTAGGGGAAGGAAAAATACTTGCGTTGTTTCGTGTGTAATTATGCGGAGAATGCACAGGGTTATATGCGACTGTTAAAAAGGGGAGTCCATTTTGTCTGGGATGACTACGCCCAAAGTGCATTTGAAAATATCAAACACGCCATTACCCATGCACCTGTGTTACAACCACATGATTACACCAAGGATTATATCCTTTATCTTGCTGCCTCTACCTCTACTCTTTGTATGGTTTTAGTACAAGAAGACAACAACGCGCAAGAACATGTGATTTATTACCTTAGCAAGGGTCTCATCGAATCCGAAAATCTCTATTCACATGTCGAGTAGTTGGCTTTTGTCATTGTCATCCATAAGTTCCGTCATTACATTCTGCTCTGTGAAACTACTATTATCGTCTATTCAAACCCTATGTAACTTGTCTTATCTCGTCAAGTAATAGGGGGAAAATACTTGCACTGGATTGTAATTCTTCAAGAATTTGATTTACAATTTGAAAAGGCAAAACCCAAAAATTAATCAGTATTCATGGAGCTAATTTGTGATATTCCCCGTATTTATAAAGACCCTGAGCCCATCGACTCTCTTCCGGACGAGTCATTGTTCTCGATTAGAACCTCCAATCCATGGTATGGAGATTTACCTTGTATCTCCAAACCCAACTCTTCGGGCCTCACTTATCCCTTTATGAATGTTGTATTATTCGACATCATTAAAAATACTATTTAATAATTGGTGACACCATATATTGCCGTGGTATTGATTCCATCTTACGACGTTGTTTGACTGACAAGGAGGCCGAGTGTGTGCTGAATGAAAACCACTCAGGGGCATGTGGTGGTCACCTCTCTGGGATGGATACAACCCAGAATATTTTATGTACTGGATACTTCTAGCCATCCATTTTTAAAGATTGTGTTGTCACTAGAATTTACCCCATGAAATTCTAGTTTCAGGCAGCATACATGTAAAGATAGACCTCAGTTTTCACTGCCAGAATGCCCATTTTCATCAAAGCCCGAGTGTTGGTGTCAACATAATTAGTTTCCCTTTCTCTTGAATCTCTACCTTTGATGTGTCCTTGAAGTTTTATTTCAAAAAGTGAAGTCTCCCTTCTTTGTATTCCAACCACGTTACATGTCAAACTCATTCTTCATGGTTTAAGCAAAGTTTTCAAGAGATATGGAGTAAACATTTTTTAAAAAACATATTAAATATATATTAAAAAGGGTTGAATATATATTACTTTATTCATACACCTTTTTAAAACATAAAACTTTAAAAATGTTATACCTTCATAACATCTCCCGTGTTAAAGGTCTCCTTCCATTTTTAAGGTCTTGGTTAAAGTTTTTATAAACATGTTTGGCATGTGAAATTAGTATCTTAAAATCATTTCCACCCTATTGCATATGTAATCCATAGTCATGTAAAGTCAATCGTCCAAGTATCGAGATAAGTATGAGGAAGATCACACCAATTCGCCAAGCTTCAAGCCGCCAATAGAGCTCACATCAAGCCTGTCACAATGAGAGCCCATAGGACACATCAAGTCAAACTATAGTCCAAGCGTCCAACCTACATACAGAGAACGCAAGCCATGCCTGAATTTGAGTATTGATTGTACTCATCTCTAATTCATTTTGACAGAATAATTGACAATGGAGAAAAGATGGATGTAAATCTACAGCTTGAAATCGAGGGTTTTGTTTTCAATCTGAATGCATTAAATGGAACGTTGCTTGTTGATATCAATCAAAAGACTCAGTTATACAAATGATTGCTTTGTGATGATGGTTTAATAGAGTTGCAGTCCAGATGTGGTATCATGGTCATATTCTTGCATTCTATATTCAGTCTCGTGGATCTATCAATATGCCTATTCAACATAGATTTTGTCCATAGGATCAATTGTTTTGAGCTTCCATGAATTAGGCGAGTCAAATCCTTTATTTTTCATTATGGAGTTGTAGTTATAGAACCATCAATTTTCTTGCATATACCTAAAAAGTTACGAGCCAGTTTGAGAATGAAATGCATCTACGATTTGCAAGCAGTATCAGATAAAGAAAGCTCTAGTTTAAAACTTCACAAGGTCAGGAGAACGCCTAGAAACTATCAGTCCTTTACTTCAAAAAGTTTTCAGACAGAGCACTCATTGATCAAATTTATGGACGTTGTTCAAACTCCTTTTGAATACACTGTTGATGTTTTCATTTTTAGCATACATTATTCGAAGATATGATCCCTCAACTCCAATATCTTGAAATTTGTTGCATAATATTGATCATGGAGAAGCTTTTATGAACTTCACAATGTGAAGACCAGGACAATATGTCATAGTAATACATACAACATTTTAAATCTTTGTTGTATAAAAAATGAGCAATTTTCATCAGCATTTTGAGACATATTAAAAGGTTGAAGTGGAGTCCTTGCACTTGTGTCTTTATTGTATTTACTTTTGCATACAAGCAGGGTTTCTAATGATGAGAAGGACCAACCTATTCTAGAAACCATAAAGATAGGACACGCAGGATATGATCGAAAGATACATGAGATAGAGCATTTGTCAAGGATAAGCAGTCAAAGATTATGAAAATTTATCCAATATCTTCAAGGAGCAGATGGGCATTAACCCACTTTTCCAGATATAAAGCCAAGAAATCAGTGTTCGATCATCTCCAGGTTTTTAGATACAAATCTACAAGTGGCAGAGCATATTCTCAGCTTAAAAATGTATTCTCAGATTTTATGGCAACAATAAAATATATATCCCAAATTTGAAGGTAAAAATCGACAGGCAAAATGTTAGTTCCAGAATTTTAAGGCAAGTTTTTAAGCTGAAAGCGGTTAAAGGATTCCATAGAGGAGCATTTGACTTAAGCAGTTCCAATTTTCCAGCAACTGATTCCAGATTTCATGATAAGCTTGGGTTCCTAAAAAGACCGTAGTGGATAATTGATGTGATGGGTATAAATTTCATGTTTGTTAATGTAAAGTTTATAGAGGAAGAGTTCCAGCCGAGAGGGCTGCAAGTGTAATAGGATACCAGATTGCTATATTTTTATTTTACAGGCATGTATTACATTTTCAATCTGTTTTAAGAATGCTTTGGAGTGATTACTTTCGAGATAAGCATGTTTGCTTAATTTGAAATGATAAATGTTTTGCTTTACCCATGATTCTTTCCTATATTTGGATTCTTATGGATGGTTTATATGTTTATTAATGATCTGAGAAAACTTGACCTCTCCTTTTGCAAGTTCATACTCGTATTATCTCATTCAATTCTGTCATGTTCATCCATCCACTATTCAGTATTCTCATCTGTTAGCCTGATCTCTGTTATATTCATCTGCTTTTCAACTTACAAATCTAGCCATCCTTTCAATAATTTTAAATATTCCCCAGGCTTTGAACCTAAGCAGTCAAGGTGCAAACTTTAGTGATAACATATTGCATGGAATCCATTAAGAAGTGTCCTCCCTACCAGTTTTTTCATTCTAATAAGTGCACTCATCCTGCCCCTTTACACCCAGTTATTGTCGTTGCCCCCTTTGCAAAATGAGGTATCGATTTCATTCATTGTAAGCCTACCTTGGCCAGGGGGCACGACTATGCTATTGTATATGTTGATTACTTCACAAAATGGGCAGAGGATATTCCTACAGATAAAGAAGAAGGAAAAACTTTCGCACTCTTCATGTTTAATCATGTCATTGCTATATTTGGGCTTCCACAAGCCATTGTCACCAACCATGGATCACATTTCCAGAACCAAATGGTGACTCAATTGAGCTCCAAATTGGGATTTTTCCATGAAAACTCAACCCCCTACTACCCTCAAGCGAATGGTCAAGTATAGGCCATCGATAAGGTCTTGAAAACCATGATACACCGCATGGTAGGGACCCATAGGTCAAATTGGCACTTAATGCTCTTTTCAGCCCTTTGGGCATATATAACCTCCGTCAAAACTACTACCGTATTCACACCATTTAAATTGGTATATAGTCTGGAAGTAGTATTTCCTATAGAGTGTGAAATCCCATCTTTGAAACTAGCCATTGAACTCTTGCCAAACACTACGGCTGAGGAGGAACGTTTTCTATACTTAGCCAAATTGGATGAAACCCGTTGTTATGTTGCTCTTGCTAATGAAGCACATAAGAAGCACATCAAATCCTAGCATGATAAGTCCGTCGAACCTTGCCTCTTCAATGAAGGTGATCTGGTTTTGACATATGACCAAAAGCACGATAAACTAGGGGCAGGTAAGTTCGAGTCCATGTGGCATGGGACCTACGTTGTAAAACGTGTTTTAGAAAAAGGGGGCTATGAGTTAGTCGATTATGATGGGATACCTTTGGGGGATCCTAGAAATGGGATCTACCTTAAGAGGTACTATGCTTAGGTAAATCTTGCATAAGTACCTTGTACATTTTGTATGTGATGTATGTTTGATATGGTGTGAAGTTTTTCCTTTCAAAGGTTAGGGTCTCATCTCCATCGTGACTTCTTATACCATGTTCTACTTGAATGCGTAGATGAAAACCTATGTAGGATTTGCAGATGGTGCTAGCCAACATACTTGAAACCTTGCCTCGAAAGATTGGGTACTCTATTCCCCTACTGGTGAACTTATAATTTCATGAGGGACTTGCCTAGGTCCTGCAACTAATAATACCACCGAGTATCACGCGGTGATTAGATTATTAACCGGTGCATATTCCCTTGGTGTGGACCACATTGTCGTCCATTTGGAATCTCAACTTGTGGTCTCCCATTCAAACCGAGTCTACGTTGTTCTCAAACCTACACTACTCCATCTTTTGCAATGAGTATGTCTCTTGGAGAGATATTTTGAGTTCATTCAATATCAACATATCCCGAGACATATGAACACGGTTTCCGATTCATTGGCCAATTTCATGTTAGATTGGTACATATCACATTCTTAAACATTTCATTAGTAAAATGTGTAAAAGCATAACATGTAAATAATTCACATATAAGTAACATGAGATCCAAATTCACCATAAGACACATTGTATATAAAACCGCTAGAAATATTTTTTATATTTAGTATGATAAAAAGTTTCACAAAATGTTCTGAGACAAAAAATATGAATCTCATAGCTTTCAGTATATCATGCTTACAAAATATGAAGCTCATGACTTTCAGTTCATCACTACATCTAATATGGATACTAGTGATGCTCGAGGTAACATATGACGACCCTCGCCATCTGACGGAGCAGTCGACCGAAACGAATAGAAACTCCAGTTGTGCGGTGTTGATAACCCTGTGGAAAGTTGTCTATAGATATGCCAGGAATATCCATGTTCAGTCGCTAGAGGTGTCCTCGATCTCATCGAGCTCCTCTACTGCATCTCGGTTAATGACTGCTATCTCTCTGACTACTCTATGCCTCTCAGTAGGAGAATATCCAGCTGGTATCGAAGGCCCAACATCTGTATAAAAATACATGAGTACTCAATACAAAAAAAAATAAAATATCTTAAAATATGGAAAAAATTAAAAATATAAAAATTAATTCCTTCTTACCTAGATCGCCCCATTGCTCTCCTTCCATGAGTGCTAGATCTGTATCTCCCCAGAAATATGTTCCAGCATATGCATAGTATTCTACCATAAGTAGTTGATTGCACAACCATATGAAGAATGCAGGCCCATAAGTGATAATAGGTATGCCAACACCATGATGAGCCATCACCTCCACCCACATCAACATATGTGGGTCTCGTGGCTCTAGGTCATTGACCTCTATCTGCGGGAAAAGGAGAGGTACCCGCTCTAAGAAGAAGGATACTACAATAGATCCATAGAAATTTTTTTTTAGTTCCCCTCTCCTACACTTTGTCAATTGTTTTTTCACATTAACCAAGACACCCTTGCACCAGTTGAACACCATGGGAGCCATGCACTCTATAGCATAGATCATGTGAGCCCTCGTGGTATGATGATATGCTCTACTGCCTGCTACCCTCTCAATAGTAAATAAGACGGTCCTTAAAGGACGATATCGTACATGCTTGATTGGGATCTCCCCACCTTGGATTTGGGTTCCAGGAGTGTAGTATTGATCAATGAGATCCTCAATGGTCCCCTTACCACCTCTAGGTCCGGAGAGAGAAATAGGAGCTCCTTGTCTCGAAATCCCTGTGATGAAGTATATGTATTCCACCTCCAAGGTGAGGATATGAGTCCCAACTTGGAAATACTATTTATTAGAGTCCCACATACTAACTAAATGGTCCAATAAGCGAACTTGGGCTCTCATCCTAGGAGCTTGGAAGAATTTCAAGAGCCCACACTCTCTCAAAGAAAATACTGCATTTGGTTCATTAGCCGCTTGGGAATATTCTAATTCATGCTCTCTTTCTTTCCATTGCACCATTTTGCTATATCAAACTTGCATGGACAATAATTAAGAAGGCATTAGAAGAGATTCCAAGTAAAAAATACCAACCATTTGTTCCAATTTTTATTTTTTGGGTCATTCCTGCACCAATGCACCTCGACTTTGTCCACAGGGATTCAATGACACGCTCTTTCCCTTAGGGATGTGCGTCACTCCTTGGCTAATGAACTTCCTGAAAGGGGAAAGAGTGTCGACCAACGAACACATTTTCCCTCCTCAAAATGACCTCAAAAATATAAAAAGTGGCATAAAAACTAGAAAATCAAGCATAGAAATGAAGGGCATGAGGTGGTTACCTGGACTTGACGGAATGGAGAATGGATGCACGATGCTCCCGCAATATCCACAACAAGTTTGCACTAGAAAGGGCTCTTTCACTCACACTTATTTGGTAAAAAACACAATGGTAAAAATATTTTACTTTTTACCCTTTTATACATTTGAAATATAATATTTTTGTATTTTATTTCATTATTTTAAGTTATTTTACCAATTTAGTTATTTCTCACCATCATTTCAAGTCAAACTTGTTTTTAATGTTTTTTGTGAAGATTGTAGGTGAAGTTTAATAACAATTGACTATGGCGGAGTTCATTTTTGAATTTTTCATGCTCCTTATTAAATATGAAAAAGCTTCTGAGCACTTTTATACCGTGATCATGTTCATTGAAAACCTAGTAAAAAGGTATCGAGTATACTTTATAATTTTTAGGCCTCGTAAAATGTGTAAGAAAAATAAATGGCTTTGGAGTTTCCTTTAAGCTCTCGTTAGAATCCCTAAATAGGAAAAGATCACCAAGCGAACTTGATTCTTTCATGCTTGTAAAATAATTAAAAAGGTCATCCCTCCGATGATAGTGTACCCCTTTTTCGGACTGGTTGGACTAGTTACGAAAAAATGAATACTCTAGCCAGTATTTGACTAGAAGAGTTCCTTCAAGCATTATTTTATACTTTTTCCGTCCCGGGGACTAACTTTTACCAAAAATTCCATCTTAGAGTCTTCTTTAGATTATTCCAGACTCTCTAAACATGAAATGACGTCGAGTTTAACTTCTTTGGACTTGTTAAAACTTAACATTGAAGGACCCTTCTAGGGACGAACCCCTCCTATCTCAGGTTCGCAAAACATGTGGGATTGGACTCATCCGAAAGATGAGCTATAACGAGCATTTGTTACCCTCTTCCATCCTGTAAAAAATAAAAGAGGTACTCATTAGTCATGGTGGGGAAATTTAAGGAAATAATATGTATTTACACCCGTATTAATGGCATCTTGTAGTCACCCTTGAGCACGACACCTACCCCCATCTTATTCAAACAGTTGGATAATCAGATTGTCTTCGAGTCAGGTCAATTCCTTTCATTGTGTTACCCCTTCGAGTCATCCAAATAATACTGCTATGTCTTGGTTTCAGTATTGTTGAATCAATGGTGTTGAGTCGTTTTTCATGTCGTTAAGTGTTCAAGGGAGGTCTATCCTATTGAGTCAACCTTTTATAGTTATGTCATCTTCCTTTGGATCTATTCTCTCTGAGTTAGTCCTGAAGTCACCTCTCAGTCTGATATGTTCCAAAAAATATTTGATTCTGTTTCGTGTCAATGATGAGGGAAATACCATGGCTCTCCTTCAGCGGATCTATCCTTGTCGACTCCAAAACATCATCCAAGGATTATACCTAGGAACTAGTTAAGTAACTTGTGTAATACCCCTAGTTTTGACTTGGAATGTAATTATCTAATATTATGTAAATATTATAGTGCGAATTCCTAGTACGGAGCTCAAGGCCAAGGCCCGACTAGTGAATGTTTAGGCATGTATGATGTTATATTTCTATTTTGGACCATACGATTGGATTTTATGCCTAATTCGAAATGTATGTAAATATTATGTTGAAAATTAATAGAATGGTCCAACAATGGCAGTGTAAAGAGCACCAAAGGGGATATGATTCCACCAGAGGGGAAGAGGAAGGGGGCTTATGGGAAACCCAATCCTATGTTTCCATGTGTCGACCCTAGAATTCACCCTAAATTCTGTCATGTGATGAGAATAAGCCAATTATCTCCTTTTTTGACCATTTTCCAATCATTTATTGCACATGTGAGGTTGGTGGGAAAAGTCACTTCATGTAGTTATTGAGCATGGGGATTGTGACAATTATGTCAGCTGTCAGCAGTCCTATTTCTTCTATGGTCAGAAGCCATGTCAGTTGTCTTTTCACCCTCACCTCATATCCTTGGAGTCAACACTCTTTTGATCATTATTCCATTCTCATTCTCTCATGAAAGCTGCTGCACTACGTAGAGTTACCATGGATGTTCATGTCCATTACTAGAAGGTATGCTTAACCCAAAAATTCGAATTAGAGGACATAGCTACATTCTTGGAAGGGAAAAAACAGTTGGCTATAGGTGAGCAGAGAGGTTGGGGAGCTAGGAACCTTACCCATGGAGTTCTGCTGCTTGTAGGTGCTTGTGAAGTCACAAATAAAGGCTATAGGTGGTTTTATAGCAGCCATATCAGATTGGACTTCTTCTATGCCCACACTGGAAGCACCCAGCAAGTTGGATCGCCCAAGAGCACCATGGATTGGTGAAGGGGATGCCTGAGCTAGAAGGGTGTTGTGTGGGGCAGGTATCGTGGAAGCCAAGGCTGTGAGGGCTGAGTGAGACCCTTGAGGTATGGGAATTTGACTAAGTACAGAGAGAAGAATGGGTTGTGGGCTGAGAGGTAGAATCCTGTAGGTGTTTCCTTTGCCCTGGTGGCCTCATAGCTCAGCTTGGGGGTGGCCTCGGAAACATAAATAGTATATGATATACTGAGTGCTTATGGTTGGGTGGAAAAGCACTCTTACATAGCCAGTTGCTTGGATCTGTGTTTATTAAAGATAACTATTCCTATGTGTTTAATTCTGAACTGTTTTATTGATGCCTGTAATGCTATGCTGATGTATTTTCATATTAGAGGTGTGTGGATTGTTTTGAATTTTGCTGTGCATGCTTAAATTACATTTATGCACACACTCTGTTGTTGAAAATCGTATTATGGGCTTGGGGCGAATTTCTAGAGCCCATGTTTTTCCAACGTCTCCTCTTGATGGTCAGATTGGGTGAGGGGGACGTTACACCCTCGGTATGCATGCCTTAATGGCAGGTTACCTCGCTTCCAACAATAGGCTTACATCATTGACCTCTTATTGAAATATTCCACCGAATGTTCGACCTCAACTCATTGATTCACATTCATCGGGATGTACTATGATACCTTGGGAATCATTGACACCAATGGTTATTTCCCTCGCATGGTTAACGGTTTACATCACTGACCGGTAATCAAGTGGTTTCTACCATGTTCGACTTCAACACATTGTAATCACATGGCTAGATTCGCATCCTTTCGTGTTTGAGCTGAAGACCCTGGGATACTTTTGTTATGTATCTTACCTAGGTTGCGATGGATATTTTTTGAGTCATATCACACAGATCCACTCTTATATTGGTCGTGGCTGTGTAATTATCCCATCATGGATCTACGCTTGTATCTTAGTAGCCATGATTGTGTTCAGTCAGTCAATACTAACGTGGATTTGCAATGTATTGGTCGACAACCATGTGATCAGTCATTTGGGACATGTATAGTTCTTGTTCAACATTTCAACAAACGGTTTTTTGCCTCAATTTCTATCTGTCAAATTATCTCACCTATCCTATTCCTCTAGCTTCATACTTTGGGGGGGAATATGTTACACCAAAATCTCGTCATCATCCTGGTAAGGAGGCGTGTACCCTTGGATTTTCCCTAACCCCTGAAGTGTTAGTGCCAAAGTGCTTGAGAAGAGGTTTTGCTTTCTCATTTTCCCAGTTTTGGAGCACTGACGCACCTTGCATGTTTACAACATGCGCCAGACTCATGATGATGCACTATGCACATTGACAGAGCGTGTCACTGACTCCTGTTTCCTTCATGCAGCATGCGTCACCCCTTAGTGGCACATGTTGCTAGTTGACAGGGTACATCAGTGTTGGTTATAAGGCAAAAAAGAGAATTTTCGAGAGTCTTATAGTACGAAGGTTTCGTGGAGGCTCATCCCTACAAATATTCATAGGTGGCAATCGAACCCCTATGCCTTTGGGATGATCCCCTAACCTTCTCCATGGAATACTCAACTCTTTCTATCCTCTTTGGCCTATAAATGCAAGCTCACTTTCATGGATTAAAGGAGGGGAAGTGAGAGCATCCAAATGCTGTTGAAATCATATTAGAACCAAGTGTCCCTTCTCTATTAGGAACAAGGTTGGATCTTTGAGGAAAAAGGCTTGTTGGAAAAAGTTACGACGTCAAGGAACGATTGTAATCTCCCCCTTTGTACTTGCTTTGATACAATAATATATATTCTTTCCATAAAGATTATCTATGTTCAATATTTAGAACTTGTTTCCTTGATCGCATGTTTAGATTAATCAATATTGCTTGTTATTATTATCACGCTCCTACTTGTTTGTTGTATGTTGTTTTGTAGCTGAAGATCGGGGACTACATCAAATGAGCATGCATCACCATAATAATGAGGTATGTAATTCCTCCACACTCTTTGCAATTCGATTAACCTAGGAAAGTTTATATGTTTTGTTTTGTTTTGTTCTATATCTATATAATTTAGGCTAGAGAGCTTTGTCCTTGTCCGCATAGAAGAAGTGTCTTCAAACAATATTTTGCACCATTATTATAACTCGTATTTTGCAAGTCATGTTCAATATTGTTTGAAGAGGACATACAATTATTGTCATTGATTAGAGGCCTACATATCTATGGATCGATCAAACCTCCTGATAAATTGCCAACCCATATGCCTAACATGTTGGTAGTTAGAGAGATCACATATTAGATTGTTTTATATGGTTTCAACACATACCTCTTGAAGCATTAAAATAAACGGTGTCGACCATATTCTCTATTCATATATTTGTATACACTAATTGATTCTACGTGAGCAAGAATGGAAGGTGAGAAAATGGAAATCTATCACTCCCCCCCTGAAAAGGTATCGTATGCATGAAACATTGAAAATTGTGAAAAAGAACATGCTTGAAATGAAAATTGGATTCACATATACTCACAAAAAGAATGAATCATAGGATCCAAAGGGACATGATTTGGCATATGATGAAGTGCATACTAAGTTGCAACTACTAATAGGATAAAATTAAAGAAAGAAGAGGGAACAAGTCGAAAAGGTTGCTGTAGAATTCTATGCACTATAGGAGAAGGGGAAAGAACAAGAAAATAAGAGAGTTGAAGCCGAGGCAAATACCAAAGTAGAAAATGAGGAAAAGGCTATGATAGATGTATACGAAAAAGTAAAAGTAGAGGCAAAGGCTAAGGTAATTATAGAATCTCATACATTGGAAAAATAAGAGGAAATAAGGAAAAAGGTTGAAGTTGATATTGAGGCAAAGTGTTGTATGAAAAATGTTCCTAATGACTGGGGTAAGTAGAGGTCACCAACATACTGACATAATCATGCAGAAAACAAGGAAAATTGCAGAAAAACAACAATATACAATTGATGAAATAAACAAGGGTTTGAATGTTGAGCAATTGGTACCTTATATCAATGAAGGTTGATCCAAGCTCTTCAATCCTTTAGCTTTACTCCACAATCTTGCATAAAGACCTGCAAAATAAATGTAGCCCTCCTCAAAGCTTTTGACTACACAAGGATAAATAATCAAATTGAAAGCACATATACATAGAAATATGAAATACTCTCAAATATCCAATTCATGCATCAAATACTAACAATATGGGAAAGGAAAGATCTTTGTATTAATTGCAATAAATGGCAATAAGATACATTCACCTTGATCAGCACAAGCACCTCTTGAAAAATGATCTGGATTCTTTTGCTCCTCCCTTCTACCAAAATTCCTCCAGCATGAATTTGCACAATGAATGAACTCCTCTCACATGGCCCTCCCTTTGTATTTATGACAACGCTAGGAGAGTAGTTTCAAGAAAAGATTAGTTAGGATAGGTACGCAATTTAGGAAACCAACTCCAACTACCTATATTTCGAATTTTTATTTTTATTTTTTGTGATTTATGAGAAACATGCATGTGAAGAATGCACCATTAGCGAGTAAACCGCTAGAAGGATTAAGGCAACCTGCAAGTGCAACTTTTGGGAAAAACACTAGTGGTAAAGGGACCACAAGCGAGTAACTCACAAGTTGTCAAGTTAGGAGTAACGTGTATGTCCTAAACCAAATACACAAAAAAGGTAAACTGGAGTAAAGGGAAATGATTGGGGCCACAAACATCTATAGAAAATACAGGCTCTTCCATCCATAGTGTCCTTTTGTGTGAGCAACAATTCAGTGTCGTCACGGGATAGAGAAGTGCCGATTTGATTGATAACACAAAGAATAAAATAAAAGAAGAAAAGCAGAGAAAGAAAGTTGAAGATGTAACATAATCTAAAAAGAAAAAGAAAGAGGAAGAAGATACAAAGCAAGGAGAAAAGAATGAAGGGAATGTAGGAACAACAAAGGGAGAACCAATGGAAGAAGTATACACTCCCCAAAGTTTTTCCAACATGTCTATTTTAGGATTAGTTATTGCATGAGAAATGGCATTTTAGATAGCTACTGATGAAGTGGCTAAAATATAAATGTTCACTTTTGATAGGAAAATGAAACAAATTATTAGAAAAACTCACAAGAGGAGGAAGATAGTTGCTGATTAATAACTTGTGATTACTACTGAATCTATTATGTTGAATATCAAGAAACCAAATTTAACAACAACCACTTTTGTCAGACTTGCATTTTCCTGCGTTATTGTTAACAAAGCAACAAACAAACTAAAACATATCAGAGACTATGAAGCCAAAATAACATTGTTGGAAAATTAAATAGATTACTACAAATCAAACCAATATAATGTTATAGAATTCATTCACCATGGATTGGAGGTTCAAGATGAATTAAGTGTTGCACAAAAAGAGTTCTACAGGAGATCTCAACACCTAATGACAAAGTTAATATGTGTCCCATGCCTAAAATCATAAACAAATTTGGAAGATATTCCAAGAAGAAAGAAAACTTCAATTTGATTGAATTAAAAGGTGGCAAACCCATCTTAGCTATATTCCTCATGAAATCCCTTGAAATCCCCTTGTTGAGTGAGAAGGATATCCCAAAAATTGATTTTGGTCTTATATATTGGAAAGATTCTTCTCATAAGGCATGGAAGGGCATCCACCAAGAATTTGCAGAGAGAATTCTAGATACATGCCACCTTCATGTATTTGGACACGTGATAGTTTGTTGCCTCAATATGAGGTTGAAAGAAGAAGGGATCCAATAGAAAAAACTAATATTCCTTTCAGTCCATTCCAAGTATTAGCAAGGCATGCTTGAAAAGCTACGATGAAGACCTCGCAAGGGAAATAACTCTAATTAAAACTTTGTTGCCAAAGTTGGAAAAGTTTGTAGAGAAAGGTGAACAAAATTTTGCCTCATTCAAAGCTCCTCTTGAACAACATCACTTTCCACAAAATGACTTAAATGAGAAAGCATTCTAAGCATGGAAATGTTACGTTGAGAAATATATAAATGAAAAAGAATAAGGGTCCACAAGTAAAGTGGGGAATACCAATGGTTTCGGAGATGCAACGTTTCATGTTCCTTATCCTTTTTTTTTAATAATTAGGATGAATGCAAAAGAGAAGAGTCTTTTTGTTTGACATTGCAAACTAATTTCAAGGTAATTGAGTATCTAAAACATCCCAACTTTTGGATGACTTATTATGGTATTGTCATTATATGTGGATTTTCATGTACTTTTTGAGGCTAGAATTAATGTAACAATGTTTATTTATGTTATGGTTTTTTTTTGTGCATTTGTGATTTATTCTTGTTGTTATCATTCAATGGTTGTTAATACGTGGATGTGGAATTATAATTAGTAATTTGATGATAGAATTGTCCTTTTATCTTATTGTTATATGGAAACTACTATTTTTAATTAAAAGCCAAACTTTTTTTTTTTTTTGTTAATGGCAGTCACACCTTTTGTTCAATATCTACTATTTGATCTTAAAATCCTAGGTAGGTGTTTATCATCTTAGGACCACATTTTATGTCAGATTAGAATTGTATTGGATATTTAGAATTTAATTAACAAACAAAAAACCATACATTGGTAGTCAGGCCATAAGTTGGAAGAGTGTATTATCTTAATGAAGAAGAGGCTAATAGGGTCTTATCTTCATGTGGACTCCCACAATTTATGACATATAATTTTCTGCATCAATATGTTGATGACCCTTTCTTGCAATCTATGCCACAATGGCATACTCATGGTAGAGATGGAACTTGAATGGGTGTTTCTCATAATCTCGTGATTGGAGGTGGCACCATCAATAAAATTCCAATCAAATGTATTTAGGTAAACCCTTTATCGATATCTATTTCGAAACAAATTTGTCAATAGAAGTACTAGATTGCATTTGGAACAACTATGTGCAAGAATCTTCCGATATTGTTTCCTATTACTTGAAAGGTTGAATTGACCCAAAAGATTAGCACAAGTACAGAAGACAAACCCACATTGGCACTGCTTTAGAAATGTCTTCCTCCATGTTGAAGTCAAGCTTCCATTGATTCATATACATCTCTCAAGGGCTAAGGAAATATGGGCCATTGTGAAATACCATACCTCTATCCCCCTTCAACCCAAACAAGAAGGTTATATCACCCCCTCCACATAATAAGAAGTTAGCTGACCCATTCATCAGAGGGACATAATCTTATTCTCACTAGAGATCTAAATCTCTATAGCTAAGCGATTTCCCTATAAATTATATAATCATAGATTTCTTAGAGAAAGAAAATCCTTATGCTTGGGAGATTGACAAACAATCTTGATTTTTACCTTTAATGTTTATTTTATCACAAGTCTTATGCCATATGTTTTGAGCGAGATCTATGTTTGGATCTCTCAACAAGAAGGGCTTGAAAATATTTACATCTCTTTCAAAGCTTTGGTTAACCATTGGTTAAGCCATGACAAGATTCTCTCAATTTTAGATGCAAGGAAAAGCTAGACAACTTAAACTTAACCTAATCATAACCAAGGATTTGACCTCTTTGCATTCTTCCACATAATTCATAATTCTCTTATACATTAAACTAAAAATTTCCAAAAAAATTACAAAGAAACACCATTAGAGTACAAGCACAAATGTCAAAAAAATTATTGAAAACAAAAATAACAAACAAAATGTCAAAAATATTATTTTAAAACAAAAATGCTAAAAAAAACACAAAACAAAATAATAGATTCCATATAAAGAGGGAGCATGCAAATTTTGTTTTTGTTTTTTAAATGAAAAACGGTTTATATGTTAAATGAAAAATGGTTTATATATAATAACAAACAAAATGTCAAAAATATTATTTTAAAACAAAAATGCTAAAAAAACACAAAACAAAATAATAGATTCCATATAAAGAGGGAGCATGCAAATTTTGTTTTTGTTTTTGTTTTTTAAATGAAAAACGGTTTATATGTTAAATGAAAAATGGTTTATATGTAATAACAAACAAAATGTCAAAAATATTATTTTAAAACAAAAATGCTAAAAAAACACAAAACAAAATAATAGATTCCATATAAAGAGGGAGCATGCAAATTTTGTTTTTGTTTTTTAAATGAAAAACGGTTTATATTTTAAATGAAAAATGGTTTATATAATACAAGGATTTCACTCTTTTATATTTTTAAAACATAAATATAACTATTATGATTAATGAAAAAAAACTTTATAATTAAAAAAATTAAAAATTAATAATATGAAAAAGTTATGTTAATGCAGCAAGCCAACTTGTAACATTGAATTCATAGAAGTTATGTCTTTATATTTTTAAAACATAAATATAATTAACATGATTAATGGAAAACAAAACTTTATAATTAGAAAAAGGAGTAGTTTATTTATTCTACGTTTTGATTTTACGGTGGGTTTTGATTAGAATATGGTAATTGTTTTTAGTAAAATCCAAAATTTACGTGTTTAAATTGTGTTTTTGAATCCATAAATAGGCTCAACACACTCGATTACCTATATGGCACCCAAATTATGTAATTTCCATAGCTAGTATTTATGATTCTAAGATTTTTTTAAAAATTTCCAACTGAAATACGAACAAAATAAGATGGAAAATATACTCAGAAAAAGTTAAAAACGTAGTATATTTAACCTACACCTTAAAAAAAATTAATAATATGAAAAATTTATGTCAATGCAGTAAGCTAACTTGTAACATGGAATTCGTAACAATTATGTCTCCCATGTCCATGATGGGGACTCAATATCTCGATTTTATTTAAAAATTGGACTAATTGAATTATATCTCCATTTTATTTGAAAATTGGACCATTAAAATAGTTATAAAAGTAAAAGTAAAATATTGATTATCACACATGATTAAGTCTTCCATAAACCCTCCTAGCACCATTTCCACTCCAAGTGAGAGCTTCTCAATATCAGATGCAAATAAGACTATGGTACATATGCATAGGAGAGTAAAATACCTTCATCTCCTCATAGAATTCTCCCCATGGATACAGTGTCTTCAAAGTTGATGAATCGTCATGCAAAATGGTGCACAAAATCACGAACACTATTTGTGGTTTATGCTAGTGGTTTTTATAGCATAGATGTATGGCTTCCTTTTTCTTTGAAGCTTTGCGTAGTTTTGGCTAAGAGTAGTAGGGATTCTTAAAATCGTTATAAATGAATGTATTATTGTCGGTACAATTTTTAAAACAATTTTTTATTAAACAAATTAATTCAAAGACCAATTATATCAATATTTAAGATATTAATATGTGTATATATTATTTATACTTGCAAATGTGTATTTTAGATCGCTAACACTCGTATTTGGAGCAAATAATAACATCCTTATTGATGTAATGAAACCTCTTAACTTCATGTCCACTTACCCAAAGGCAAAGACTTATTGTTTCACAGCCTCCCTTCTTTAATGGAGAATTTTAAAAGTAAAACCCAATGACACCACAAACCCAATTTGTTTGCATATCTAATCTATACTAGGTTATGTTTTTGGTTCTCCTTTGATAGTGCTCAAATTCGAGTTTTTTTATTATAAAAAAACAAAAAATTCAAAATGTTGAAAGTAATTCAATCCTCGTACTAATTTTATATATTTACTTTTGAAGTGTTTACGTGTACTTTATTTTTAATAAATTTAATTATTTTTTTATTCCAAAAATGTTTAATAATATTCCACTCTTTTTCCTAATAACATTGTAGAGTTTCAATATATAGATAAATTAAATAACATTAACATTTTATATTATTATCAAATTTATGGAAATAATCATGTTGTTTTATATGAATTAATATCAACTTAAGATGTTTCAAAATTGTGTGGTGACAAAAATGTAAATAATTATTCAAAATAGTTATTTGTGTTTGTAAAGTTGTTTTATTCTTAGCTCACCTTTTATATATGGAAAAAAAGTAGTAGCACATTCTCTAATATCCTTAAATCTAATCTTTCAAATGCTAGAACATTGTTGTGTTTTCCAAACCACTGTTACATGATGTAAAGAATATAGCAATTCTTGTTTGATTTTATTTTTATAATTTCATATTTTACCATATTGCTCATCCATGGATCACTTATCACCACATTGTGTTTAGGATTGTAAAATTTGCACCTTCTAAAAGAAAAGGCGATTAAATTCAAAGTTATGCCACTTTTTGTTTTATTTATTGTTATAAGAAATTGTTGTCAATTAATTGTGATTTGTCATGGCTACTCACAATCCAAGGTAGCAATAGGTGTAAGGGTTGATGTAGAAATATAGAACACTCCCAATGCCCAGTTAGTTATGAAGACGATTTCCACCATCACTATGGAAGGGGTTATGTTGCTCTTAGCCAGTCTCACATTTACAGGTCATACCTTACTAATAATGCATGGTCAAAATATCTAAAACCATTTTATTTGTGGGCATTGAACATATACAAGAATGTGTTTGAATCTTCTTGCTTCATCTTCCAATCTCCTTGGCTCCGTTTATTATTATTATTCTCCCACCATCTAATTTCTTGCCTCCCTATATCTAATTTATGTACTTTCTTGCCTCAGAATTAATATCTTGAAAGTGGCATGTGTATGGTAATGTGAAATGCGATTAAGATGGATATAAGAGTATATATTGTATCACGAGGGTAACAAACATGATATGACTTGCTGGATACACAAGACCACCTCGTGTAGTCGACCATGCACATGCAAAATATTAGGACAAGTTGATGTCACCATCATGAATCTTGTTAACGAATATGTATTAATAAGTGAATACATATGCAACACATATATCCTATTGTTTCATGCGAAAGTTGGGCCAAAAAAGATGTGGCCTTCCTCTTGCTAGTGCTCAAACCTCCCATGGCGTCAAGGGTTTTGTACCATTCATGATTCAGCTGATTCATTGTTGCAAGTAATTCCATCAATTGCTTTCATTCCTTTCATGTTTATTGCATCCGTGGCTAGCTATCCATACCTCTATTAAGGAACCATTGTGGAGTGAGTTATTATGAGGTAATTAGTTTTCCATGAAACTCGTATTTATGAAACTATATAGCTTGGAAGAAATTTGTAATACTGAGAAGATTCAATCACTAACTATTTCTTGACTTTGAATGGTTGTGGAAATACCACATGCTTAATCCACCGCAATACACAATGGACTGTCAATGTTTGTATGGAAACACACGATCATGTATTATATGTGATGATGGACAAGACAAGATGAATGGTGGAGAGAGACGATGGATGGGATGGATAGCAAAGATTGGGCTATCAAAATTTATGTAAATAAGATGTTTTGATTGATAATGACATTATTTCATTGTTTCGATAAGAAAATCTTGTGATAATCTTTCCCATAATATAAATGCCCCATAATATAAATATTGAATTTTTACTTTTATCATAAAATTTCCTTTTATATTTTAGAAATTAAAGAAAAAAATTGAAAAATGTTCTATAATATTATCTATGATCCCTTGGCCTAAAATCCTTTTGGATTTTTAAAATAATTCTTTCCAATAAAAAAATAGCAAGGAATGTAGAGGTTGTTCCTCTAAATCCTTTCCAATTTGTCTTCGTAACAATAAATTAGGCTTTGAAAATACACTATTTTTCAATGAATTAGGCTTTGAGAATACACTATTTTTGTAATGTCACACTTTAAGACGAATTTGATTATACGTAAAAGTAATAATTATTCTCAATAAGCCTCGTAATGATTCTTCCATGTCAATGGTAAAAAGGAAACGGACCAAGCTAGATATGGCAATGATGGAGATGATATCAGACTAGCATGATGATACCGAGCAAGATATGGCAATGATGAAGAAAATACCGAGCATGATATGACAATGAAAGAAACAACATTAAAAAATAATAATATTCAATCAAGGAAGTTGGATTAGGTATGTAACATTTAATAAAGTGAATTGTAGCTAATCACATTTTGATGGGATTCATTTTAACTAATAATTTAATAATAGTTAATATTAAAGCTATGTCATTTTTGAGAATGATTTTTTAATCATAAGTCATGTGAAGGATTGTTTATAGCTGTGTTATTTAGTGTTGATGAGGAAATTTGAAAATTATATGATTATGTGATGTTTGTGATTTTTGATTTTCATGGTTTTTATTATTAAAATAATTTTTAATATTTATTTATTTATTTTTATTTAGTTTAGATTTTTTAAAATAATTTAAAGTTTTTTAAATAAAGAAATTGCAATTTAATTTAAATTTTATGTATCAATTTTTATATTGTATTAATATTATTTTGGTGGATTGTGTTGTAATTATAACAATGTTAGATTTTCACCTTGATGAAAACTTGAGAACCATTGTTAGGTTAAAAGAGTAATGTGGTCACTGTAAATTACCTTTGCAATGAATGCATAAAACATTTTAATATTTGATATATATTAAAAATATTTGAATATTGTTTGTACTTATAAAAACAAAGCATCATAGGCATTAATTGCATAAGTATGTATTGAAATTAAATTATAGTAGAAATATAAAATATTGGTGAACAACTTGATGGAGATGGAGCATCTGGAGATGAAGTTAATCGTATGGAAGAAAATGATATTGATATAATTGAAAATGACATGATAGATAGATTGATCCATGACAAGGTTGCTCTAATGGATGATGACTTTGATGATATTCATGATGTACCTTTGATTGGTACGGCACAAAAGTCCCTATAAGAAAGCTTAATGACAAATTTTCTATCTCCTATATTATTGTTTGTGAACTTGAAGGTATTGAATGGTTTGTCAAACCCTTATCTCACACAAATCCTATGCTATGCAATATAATTCTTCATACAAAGATAACTTTTTTTTCTTTTCATTTTTTTTTGTGTTAAATGTATAAAAGATGTATTATTGACAAATAATCATTACAATAATTTATTTATATTAAATAAGTTTTTTTAATTCATATTTGATTGGTAAGACTTTGAAAACTGCATATGCAAAAGAAACAAATTTCAAATTTCACTTCAGTGGCTCATCCATGGAGCTTACATATTATGGAGGATATTCAAATTGCAATAAATATGAATTAGAAAATAAATGTTAAACATTGAATCGAGGTTGGCTTGGAGCAACTATGTCCACGAATCTTCTGATATTGTTTCCTACTACTTGAAAGGTTGAATAGTCCCAGAAGATTAGCACAAGTACAAAAGACAAACCCACATTGGCATTGCTTTGGAAATGTCTTCCTTTGGGTTGAAGTCAAGCTTCCATTAATTCAGATACATCCCTCAAGGGCCAAGGAAATATGGGTCATTGAAATATCATACCTCTATCCTCCTTCAACCCAAACAATAAGGCTTTATCACCCCCTCCACATAAGAAGAATTTAGTTGACCAATTCATCAAAGGGACATATTATTATCACTAGAGCTCTAAATCTCTATAGCTAAGCGATTTCCCTATAAATTTCATAATCTTAGCTTTCTTAGAGAAAAGAAAATCCTTATACCTAAATCGATCTCCCGTCTAACTTTGACTATTCTGAAATATTTGTAGTATGCAATTTTTCACCATCGTTATTGTCTTGTGTAAGAAACTTCTGAATCTCTTGAACGGAAGGGTTATCGAAAAACTGATCGAGGCCAAACCCCAATATGTCATCGAAAACATTTGACAGACCCCCACAGTCAATTTTCGATCTGTCATCCTGGATTGACGAATCATCCTCAGGCATGTATTTCGCTGTCAATGTTGTCAAACTCGACACATTGCAGAGATAAAAGAATTCTCTGAACGACTTGCCATAGTACTCAACAAATGCGATCTCTCCTTTGATTGCAACGCTTCTTTTGTTGGTGAATCAGACGGTGGCTTGGATAACCAATCTGTAGAAGTATAACTCATACCCGCTGCATTCTGGAAGTTGGGTGCTTCAACTAATGAAATAGCAAAGACCGAGGAGGAAAAATCAATGGGCATATCATCCAAGACATTTATGTTTTCCTCGTCTCCTTCCTCATGTACGAAACCCTGACTACCATAATCATCTTCTTGTTCATATTCAAACAAGAACAAATAATCAGCTGTCGTGAGATCGCCATAGCTGATCTCAAATTGCAATTTCTGCTCACACCCCTTAACCGGGCTCTGATACCAATTTAAAAAAATGAGGAGTAGTATCTTGTTTTCTTTATTAGATTACACACATATTTATATATCAAGCGTTGCTTCAAGATAGACACACACTCTTAACTACTCTAACAACATGTTGAGAGAATATCTCAACCACACACTAAAATAGAATATAAGATCTCTCTTAGATTTAACAAACTCAAACCCACTCTAATGTAAGCATTATCTCCAACACCCCCCTTTAATGCTTACATTGTAAAAATTACAATACTAAATCACAAATTATAATATTAGTCTTTGTTTGATAACAATGCACTCTCACACAAAAAACAAGGAATTTCACACACTCTCATAAAATAGCCTATGTACAATACAATTATCTCACATCTCTCTTATTTTCCTGGGCATCTTGTGAGGGATTTAAGCCAAAATAGGCTCTAATACCAAATAGGAAAAATTAGCATGCAGAGCTTGCTCAGAGCAAACACACAACACACACACACATTTTATTACTTGCAATCAATTACATTTATAGTGAATGAACTGTTTCAACAGACTCTGTTATAAACAGATCTGAAACAACCCGCTTTCTAAATAACTCTACGAGATACTAGCATTTCGCCATTATTCTCTAACATACACTATGTTATGTTTTTGGTTCTCCTTTGATAGTGCTCAAATTCGAGTATTTTATAAAAAACAAAAAAATCAAAATGTTTAAATGTAATTCAATTCTTGTGATGATTACTAATTTTATATATTTACTTTTGAAATGTTTACATGAACTCTATTTTTATGAATTTAATTGTTTGTTTTACTCCAAAAAATGTTTAATGATATTCCGTTCTTTTTGCTAATAAAATTATAGAGTTTCAATACATAGAGAAATTAAGTAACACGAACATTTTATATTATTATCCATTATTACTAAATTTATGGAAATAATCATGTTGTTCGATATGAATTAAGATCAACTTAAGATGTTCCAAAATCTTGTGGTGACAAAAATGTAAAGGATTATTCAAAATAGTTTTTTTGTTCGAAACTCCTTTATTTGGTGGGAGTGGCCTTTGGTCTGAGAAACCATGACCCACGGGAATCTATTTTGTCAAAATCACTTGGGGATTGCATTAAGCCTAGACCACACCAGCCATAAACTTGGCTTGATTTTGGGGTGTCTCCTCCCAACTAGTTCACCCCTAAGGGGAATTGACCTTGGGCCGCCTTGCTGACGAGACCCACACTTTAACCAAATGAACTAGCGAGAATTGACATAGATTACCCAAAATTGTTATTATTGTTTGTAAAGTTGCTTTATTTTTAGCTCACCTTTTATATCTGGAAAAAGTAGTAGCACATTTTCTAATATCCTAGAATCTAATCCTTCAAATGCTAAATCATTGTTGTCTTTTCCTATTTTATTAAATTTTTGTTCTATAGGTGATTACTAACAACTATTACATGATGTATAAAATATAGCAATTCTTGTTTCATTTTATTTTTATAATTTCATATTTTACCATTTTGCTCATTCATGGATCACTTATCACCACGATGTGTTTAGGCTTGCAAAATTTGCACCTTCTAAAGGAAACTGTGATTAAACTCAAAGTTATGCCACTTTTTGTTTTATTTATTGTTATAAGAAATCCTTGTTAATTAATTGTTATTTGTATTGGATACTCATGATCCAGGGTAGCAATAGGTGCAAGGGTTGATGCAGAAAATATAGAACATTCCCAATGCCCAATTAGTTATGAAGATGATGGCCACCATCACTATGGAAGGGGCTATGTTTCTCTTAGTTGGTCTCACATTTACATGTCATACCTTACTAACAATGCATGGTCAAAATATATAAAAGCATTTGATTTGTGGGCATTGAACATATACAAGATTGTGTTCAAATATTCTTGCTTCATCTTCCAATCTCCTTGTGCCCATTTTTTTGTATTATTCTTCCACCATCTAATTTCTTGCCTCCATGTATCTAATTTTATGTACCATCTTGCCTCCAAATTAATATCTTGAAAGTGGCATGTGTATGGTAGTGTGAAATGAGTTTAATATGGATCTAGGAGGTATATATTCTTTATCAAAAGGGAAACAAACATGGTATGACTTTCCGGATACACAATACCACTTCATGTAGTCGACCATGCACATGAAAACTATTAGGACAAGTAGAGGTCACCATCATGAAGCCTATTAGGGAATATGTATTAATAAGTGAATACATATGCAACACATATATCCTATTGTTTCATGCGAAAGTTGGGCCATAAAAGATGTCATCTTCCTCTTGTTAGTGCTCAAACCTCCCATGGCGTCGAGGGTTTTGTTCCATCCATGATTCAACTAGTTCCTTGTTGCAAGTGATGCCATCCATTTCTTTCATACCTTTCGTATTTATTGCATCTGTGGCTAGGTATGCATGTCTCTATTAAGGAATTGTTGTGGAGTGAGCTCTTTAGAGGTAATTAGTTTTCCATGAAACTCATATTTATGAAATTATATAGCTTTGGAAGAAATCTGTAATTATGAGAAGATTCAATCAGTAACTATTTCTTGACTTTAAATGGTTGTGGCAATGTTGTATGCAACTTAATCCACCGCAATACTCAATGGCTATCAATGTTTGTGTGGAAACACACGACCATGTATCATATTTGATGATGGACATGATGAGATGAATGGTGGAGAGGGATGATGGATGGGATGGATGGAGAAGGTTAGACTATCAAAATTTACATATATCAAATGTTTTGATTGATAATGACAATTTTTAGTTATTTTGTTAGACGAATATTGTGAAGTTCTTTCCCATAATATAAATGTTTCAGAATACACATATTGAATTTTTAGAAATTGGAATGAAGAACAAGTTAAAAAGTGTTATGGAATATTTTCTAGGATCCCTTGGCCCTAAAATCCTTTTGGGTTTTTTCCCATAATTCTTTGTAATAAAAAAATTAAATACCCAACAAGGAGTATAGAGGTTGTTTCTATAAACCCTTTTTTATGTTTCCAATTTGTCTTCTTCACAATAAATTAGGCTTTGCGAATACAATTTTTTTTTCAATAAATGAGATTTTAAGAATATCCTATTTTTGTAATGTCACACTTTAAGACAAATTTGATTATACGTTAAAGTAATAATTATTGTCAACAAGCCTCATAATAATTCTTCCATGTTGATAGTTTAAAGAAAACGAACTCAGCAAGATATGGCAATGATCGAGATAATATGACTAGCATGATAATACCGAGCAAGATATGGAAATGATGGAGGTAATATCTAGCATGATAGGACAATGATGAAGAAACAACATTAACAAATAATAATAATATTCAATCAAGGAAGTTGGATTAGGTATGTAACTTTTAGTAAAGTGAATTGTAGCTAATCACATTTTGATTGGATTCATTTTAACCAATTATTTGAGGATTATTTTTTAATCATAAGCCATGTGAAGGATTGTTTATAGGTGTGTTATTTAGTGATCGGGAACGAGATGATTGAGCTTGTGAGTTGTTTCGACGAGGAAATTTGAAAATTATATATATTAAAATTTAAGAGTTACAATGATTATGTGATGTTTGTTAGTTTAATTTTCATTGTTTTGATTATTAAAATAATTTTTATTATTTATTTATTTATAATGTTTTTTTATAAAGTTTAATTTTGTTAGATAAATAAATTGTAATTCAATTTTGAATTTTATGTATTATTTTTTTTATAATATTCTTATATTGTATTAATATTATTTTGGGGATTGTGTTCTAATCAATAATAATGTTAGATTTTTATTGTCAATTGAGTGTAGATAGGGTGGTTGGGAGGAATGTTGTTGTTCTTTACACCCGGGTTCAAATCTCGCTGGGTGACACTTGCTCCTTGGAAGCCGACTTTGACTATGTAATGATTGTAATGCTGGCCATACCTTGATTCTCCGGAATAATAGGTGCTGGAAATTTCCCGATGGATGTATCCCTCTAACAAAAGGTGAACCATCATTTAAAAAAACAAAAAATGTTAGATTTTCACTCGGATGAAAATTTGAATTAAAAGAGTAATATGGTGATGGTAAATTACACCGAATGCATATGTTTAAGAATAAGATTAATTAAAAGTGAGACAACTAATTTTTTTTTATGGGTATGGGCACTTTGAAGGGGGACTAAATATCACCCATTGCTAAGTTATTCAATATGTTTTTTATTATCATCATAAAACTTTTTATTATTTTAATATTTAATATATCCTAAAAATATTTAAATATTGTTTGTACTTATAAAGATAAAGCATCCTAGGCTTGAATTGCCTAAGCATGTGCCAAAATTAAATTATAGTAGAAATAGAAATATTGGTGAACAACTTGATGGATATGGAGCATATGGAGATGAAGTTAATCATATGGAAGAAAATGATACTTATATAATAGAGAATGACATGATAGATAGATTGATCTATGACACCTTTGCTCCAATGGATGATAACTTTGATGATATTCATGATGTACCTTTGATTGGTAACGTACAAAAAACTCTATATGAAGGCTCAATGACATATTTTATAGGGGAGGGTCGAGCATAGTTGAGCGAGGACCAGAAGTGGTCATACTACCCGTCCTGTAGACTACTTGAAACAATAACACATAAACATCATTAAATAAGCATTACCTGTTAATTAAATTATTAGTGTAGAATTCAAAATTGGAGCAAAATTGCCCAATTGTTGATTGGGCCCACAACTGTCCCTTAAAAGTGTCTTTTTAAACAACTGTTGATAAATGACATATCCACCTATCAAACCATCTTGTCCTTTCCATAGGAAGTTATGTTTTGACAAACATATCTCATCAAACATAACATCAACCTACATAATCAAATCTAAAAGGACATATCCTCAATAACTCTAGAGCCATCGAATGACCTATGGAGAAGACATATACAACTTGCAACATAACTCATCCCATCACACATCCACAGTTGCATAGCAAGGATCCCCACCTACAAAGATAACATTGTGGAAAATTTCATCTTCTCCTCCATCCTCATTCAACAAATCAACCGTCCCAATCACCAATTAATGCCACCTAGCCCATTTACTACACTAAATCAAGCATTAATCTGATTAGAAACACATGGATCATCTAATATTGTGCCTAAACCATTGGATTAAACATAAATCAATACTAGACACTCATTCACAAATTCAAAATCATGATCCATGTCAATGCCAGTATCCAATCAAATCCAACAACAAAAATCTATATAATGATACACAATGATCACACAGTTGACCATATTTGCATTCCATATTTTCAAACTCACTAGCAACACCACCAATAGAGATAAACCTCTCAAACTAAATATATTCACTATCAACAAGCAGTCCATCAGAGAACAAATTGTCAAACTGAATATAACCGCTATCAACAAGCAGTCCATTAGAGAACATATTGTCAAACTGAATATAATCAATATCATCAAGTAGTCCATTAGAGTGTTTTATGGTCAGCTATTAATAGTATATATAATCTACATTCCTCTCAATTGTTGTTAGATAGTATTTTTCTGCTCAATCCCTATTATATTATGTACAAAATTTATATGCACTCACATGTAACCTACATTGACACATTCATGCTTTCGATTATGAACTGATAAGCAAACTCATTCTCATTTCTCACTTGTTAACATACATAACCTTCACAACATTCTCATTTCTAATTTTAACTGTAAGATCATACAACTTGTTAGTGCACACATCTTGCAATTCTCAATTTCCCACAAAACATTAACCATAGAAAATCCAAAGTATTGATTTTGATTGCAAGTCCATAAAATAAGTAAGTTCATACCATTTGCAAAGCTTAATTCCCATCATACAAGTGGGGTTACAGGATTTGCTTGTGCATAACCAGAAAATTAGATTGCAGTAGCTTCATGCAACTAATGATAACATAACACTATGAACATGCAAGTAGGCTTACAATCATTAGTTGTTGCACAAACAAAAACACACATTGCATTTGCTGAAGGCTGATAACAAAGACACAAATACATTTAAATAGCTAATACATGTGTGCAGGATTGTTGCAATAACATTGAACTATATAATGCACGTGTACAGGATTTTTCCAATACTCTCTAGGTTTTTTTTATGTGAAATTCTAGATCACAACAGATCATAGAGCTGAGAATACCTCACAGTGAAAAGGATGAGTAGAAAAGATGAATTACAGTGAAAATTGCAGTAAAAGTAATCATGCATTGGAACTAAGATAGAAACAGGAATATATGTTATGATCCATTATTTAGTATAGTCAACAGATATGTTACAACGGAGAGAATTTGATTATCCTAGGAAAATTCGAATCCCTATCCGTCTAGCATAGGAATTGTCACCACCGGAGTGCTCCGGAAGTCCCAAACTCAACTCAACTCAACCAAAACTTAGTTAAATGAAGCTATTGTCATTTAACTGACCAAGGAGGGCATATTAGTGAGTTTTGCATGCAAAGTAGGTACTGAAAAAGGGTGCATTAGATCACAACCAGTGGTGATCGGAGCTAAAACCCCAGTAGTTTTCAACAACTCAGGTGGACTGAACTAGAACACCGAGTTAGCTCCTAAAATGTAGGGAACTGACTCTAGTGGGCCTAAAATCATGCATACAGGGTGCATTAGGTGGCTAATGGGTCCAAGATGACATCTGCACACCACTAAGGGGAAAATAACATCATCAACTACTAGGAAAAGGTAAATAATGCTAAGTAAGAAAAGGATGGAGTATTAATTAATCTAACACCCCCCCTTAATTCAAACTTGGACATACTGAGCCCTGGTTACTAAGACCAAAGGTCACCCATACAATCAAATAAATGATAAAAATAACTGCTCATGAAACTAAGGAAATGGGGAAAAACCTCATGGGAAAAATAGCCCCCTTAAAAAATGAACAACAGGGAAGTCAATCATCTTTCACACCAAGTAGAGATCTGAGATAGGAAAATATCTTCTGAGTGAAAAAATTTGTGAAAATGTCTGCAATCATCTCCTATGTAGGACAATAATGCAGTGAGATGGTCATGTTGTGCACTATCTCCCTGATGTAGTGCATGTGAACCTCAATATGTTTGGTCCTTTTCTTATGAACTGAATTATTGGAGATCCTTATGGCACTTTGATTATCATAGAAAAGGTCCGCTGAAGGAGAAGTGCGGATGCCAAAATTTGTCAAGATCCCATGTAACCAAACCGCCTGAATAGTTGCATTCACAACCCCTCTGTACTTTGCTTTTGTTGAAGAAAGTGCGAGTGCTGCTTGCTTCTTGCTTGACCAACATATTGGTCCTGATCCCAACATGAACACATATCCTGAAGTAGATTTCATGTCAGTGTTGTCTTCGACCCAGTATGAGTCAATAAAACCAACCAGATCTAACTGAGCACCAATAGAATAATGTATACCAAACTCTCTCATACCCTGCACATAGTGCAATATCCTCTTTGCTGCCTTCCAATGTAGCTCATGTGGCTCCTGCATTTACTTAGCCACAACACCAAAAACATTTGATAGACATGGTCTCGAATGTGTCAAGTACACCAAGCTACCAATTAGCTAACTGTACAAAGTGATATCAACCAAGGGAGTAGATCCACCTTCTTCCAATCTGATGCTAGATAGGAAAGGAAAGGTTGCAGCTTTGCAATCAGTCATGTGGAACTTTTGGAGTAAGTCAGATGCATACCTAGACTGTGAAATCATGACCCCTGAAGCATTTTGAGTTACTTCAAGGCCAATAAACCGTTTCAACAACCCTAGATCTGTCATGGAGAAGGATTTACTAAAAGAAGACTTGATGTTCTTCAACCCAGTAGATGAACCACCAGTGATAAGCAAGTCATCCACATACAAAACAATCAAGTACAGTAGGAAACCTCCCTTATGCTGCATGTAGAAATTGCAATCAGATTTGCATCTCTCGAACTTCTGTGACAACAAGAAGGAATCTATCTTTGCATACCATTCCCTTGGAGCTTGCTTGAGCCCATACAATGATCTCCTCAATATTCATACCAAGGATGGATCATTAGTGTACCCCTCAGGTTGTTTCATATAGATATCTTCTTCTAAGTCACCATGCAGGAAGGCACTCTTCACATCCATGTGATGTACCTCCCATGGTTTCGAAGCTGCAATGGACAAAACAAGTCTCACCGAATCCATTCTTTCTATAGGAGCGAATGTCTCATTGTAGTCCAAACCCTGAACTTGTGAGTACCCCTTTGCAACCAATCGAGCCTCTTATTTGGTTGTAAATCCATCAGATGCAAGCTTTGTTTTATAGATCCATTTGCACTGAACTAGATTTCTCTCTGGAGGAAGAGAGATAAGATCCCATGTCTCATTGTTCTGTCGTGACTCATATTCTTTATCCATGGTTTCCTGCCATCTTGGATCATGACAAGCCTCTCTAAAAGACTGTGGATCAGACCCTACCATCATGTAGTACCTCTTAGGGAGAAGTGGATCTGGATGACATAGTGTAAGGTTTGCATATCGATGTTGAGATCTGGTTCTCTTATGATCAGATGGATCTCCAACTACACTCCCGGAAGCTTCAAGGAATTTTTGAGCCCATTTTAGATTTGGACTGGGAGTAGGATTTGGATATAGATATAGATCTGCTTGAAATTCATACTCAATATCAATATATGATTCAACTTGGTCCTCATCTTCAGAATCTAAATTTGGATCATCAGGAGAGACATCATTCTGATATTTATCAGGTGCAAGTGGAGTAGGTAGAGAATATGGTAGAAAATGTGATAATTTATATGCCTTTGAGGCATGGTTTGCAATAACTTTCGCTATCTACTTCCGAGATGAGATCTCTACAATATAAACTGTGTCAGGACCAAATACAACTTTCTTCGATGAAACTGTGTGTGTCATTTGATAAACAAATAACAAATTTGATGTCAAGGAAGGCACATACAATTTTTTTTTGAAATTTCCATGCTCCAGTTGTATTATGCCCTTCCCTGCAGTAGAGATCTGAGAATCATCTCCCATGTGAATACTAGTACCATCGATAATATCTAGAGAAGAAAATTATTCTTTGGAGGCAACCATGTGGTTGGAGGCTCCATAGTCAATGAGGAAGGCTTGTGATTATGAGATTCCAGCCTTCAGTGCATGGAATCTCTCATGATCATTTGTCTCACTTCCAGAATCAATCTTCCTTATGCCTTTTGGGAGGGTAATGTTGTGATGTTCAAGAAGTTTGGTCATTTGATCTATATTCTTCTTCATGCAAGATCTCTCTGGATGGTTTCCTTTCTTACAATAGGAACACTTGGTCTTCTTAAACCCTTTTTGCTTATCCTTCTTGGAGTTGGAGGCTTCTTTCGATGGATTAGGCTTCTCCTTATGCTTGGATTCAAATTGCTTATTTTATTTCCCTTTCTGCTTCCCTTTAGCATTCACACTTTTTGACTCTCCAACCATAAGATCTTGCTTTTTGGAGGCCTTTAAGGCACCCATCTGAATCGGTTTGTCTTTTTCTTAGATGAGAGATTCAGTGAATGCATCTAAGGAAGGAATTTTCTAGTTGGGGATTGAAAATATTCTAGAATGGAAGGTAGAAAAAAATATTGAAAATTTCGGACCAAGCTTTCTTAGGATGGATAGCACCAGCTGCTCATCCTTCTTCTCAATGCCACATTGTTTGCACTGCATGACCAAGGATTTGAATTTAGAAAATAAGCGCTGTATGGTTTCGAAACTGCTGGGTTGAAGAGAAATTAATTCATTCTCCAGAATATGGCCTCTTAGCTCATCTTGCTTGCCAAAGAGAGTCTCAAGCTTCAACCAAACCTCTCTTGGAGTCTTCAATCCATCAAGGTGGAAGAGAAAATCTATGGAAATATGAATACACATGAAATCAAACGCTTCATCTAATCTGTTCAGGTACTTTGCTTTCTCAACAACTGCCTAAGATTCGACCTCCTTTCCCATTGTGAACCTGTACAAACTCTTGTTGTGAAACACCATCTGCATATCATCCATCCAATCAAGATAATTGAAGGGTGTCAGGATCCTTGGAGACAAAGGAACATTCAGATTCTCCATGTGAAATTGTTGCAGCGAATACAAACCGAAACTGCTGCTACTGCTACATTGAAAAACCTTAAAAATCCTGCAAAAAACTCTCAATTTTGGAGATGAACTTCTACTGAGCACTGCTTCAGGACAATAGGAAATTTTATTCGGATCCTTCACACCTGGATAGAACTCAAAGGATTTCTGCAATGAATTCAATGCAATGGCACCGGGATTTGCTGTGGAAATCTAGAGGCTTCTGGTGCACTACTGAAAGAAGCTGCTCAACCTACGCTCTTTGAGCTTTGATACCATGTGAAATTCTAAATCACAACAGATCATAGAGCTGAGAATACCTCACAGTGAAAATAATGAGCATAAAAGATGAATTACAGTGAAAATTGCAGTGAAATGAGCAATAAAATTAATCATGCATTAGAACTTACATAGAAACATGAATATGTGTTATGATCCATTATTCACTATAGTCAACAAATATGTTATAATGGAGAGAATTCGATTATCTTAGGATAATTTGAATCCTTGTCAGTCTAGCATAGGAATTGTCACCAATGGAGTGCTCCAGAAGTCCCAAACTCAACTCAACTCAACTCAACCAAAACTCAGTTAATTGAAGCTACTGTCAGTTAAATCACTAAGGAGGGCGCATTAGTGAGTTTTGCATGCAAAGTAGGTGACAAATGGTGCATTAGATCACAATTAGTGGTGATCGGAGCTAAAATCCCCAATAGAGTTTAGGGACTCAGGTGGATTGAACTAGAACACAAAGTTAGCTCCTAAAATGTAGGGAACTAACTCTAGTGGGCCTAAAATCATGCATGCAGGGCGCATTAGGTGGCTAATGGGTCCTAGATGACATATCCACACCATTAGGGGGGAAAATAACATCATCAACTACTAGGAAAAGGTAAATAATGCTAAGTAGGACAAGGATGGAGTATTAATTATCCTAAAATTTTAGTCATGCCAAGAATCAATCACACTGCTTGTACAAGGAGGACAAAGAGGTAAGTTACCAAGGGTGCACAATTACAGTGCACTTCCTTAGACGAATAATACCCCAACCTATTGCGAACAACAGTCCTGCTGGGGATGCTGACGAGCATAATGAGACAGTGGGTGATGGTGTTGTGCCATAGACAACCTTGGTGGAAGGTACTAGTGGAACTAAGAATATTAGTGCCATTAGAGGATGGAATGAAAATGATATGATGACTGCAATAAATTATGTAGAATTCAATGGATACTCTATCCGAGTTTCTTAAAAAAAACAGGGGATTGCACCCACATCAATGCATTATTAGATAAATGGTCTCACTCATACAAAGCATAAAGGGCCACTTACAATGATGACTGTAGAAGAGGAGTTAGAAGAGGTTGTTTAGTGCAAGGATATGGATGGAATGGGCCATGGAATGGAATTGATACAACTAAAATCCACTGTTGCTAAGATCTGTCAAGGTAGGCTAAATCCTTTCAAAGATGTCTTCTTTGGGAAAGCATGGCGGGTCAGTTTAAAAAAAAGGCATCCATATCTTGTGTTACGAATTGCAGAGGGCCTTGATAGAGATAGGGCTATAAATGTATGCCCAACAATTGTGTCCAAATTCTATGACACATTATCCACCATGTATGAGAAACATGCCTACAGTCTATACCATATCTGGAACTATGACAAAAAATGTTTACAAGTAGGGAGTAACTGTGGCATGCAGGTAATTGCCAAGAGAGGGAGCAAGAATGTGCCAAATTTTTTGCCTAGGAGCAGGGAGTGGATAACCATTCTTTGTTGTGTAAATGTAATTGGTGTAACGGTCCATCGGTTTTATATTTTCAAGGGAAAGAGTCAGCTAAAAAACTATATCCATAACTGTGAACTAGGAGCATGCATGGTTGCACATCCGCATGCATGGATGACTAAATAATTGTTCTTGAATTGGCTTTGCCACTTTGCAAGATCTATAACTGGTGGTGTCTCACCTGAAAATAGATGCTTGTTGATTTTTGATGGCCATGGTAGCCACATAGTTGTACATACCATTGATGAGGAAAACATGTTGGGCATTGACTTGTTGACCCTTCCTACACATAATACTCACAAGTTGAAACCTCTCGATGTTAGTGTGTTTGGGCCTTTCAAGTGTTTATTTAGGTTTGAGAGAGAAACATGGATGGAAAAGAACCTGGGGAGAGAGATCAAGAGGCTTGAACTAGCTGAACTTGCAAGTAAATATTTTAAAAAGGCTCTCACACCCTCAAATATCAAGATCGGATTTAGGCGGATTGGAATTTGGCCACTTAATCCTGATGCTCTTGTCCATGATACTGCATGTAGCCAAGGCTTTGATGTACAGGATAATGAAGATGCAGATGCTGCAAACAACATCGTATCCCTCTCTCATAGACAATGCTAGCCATTGGGTGACAATGATGAACATGTCAGTGCAACTCAATATGGCCATGAAAAGTTATCAATAATGATGAGGTTGATGTATCAAATGAAACACATAGAACATGCCCATGCAACAACCATAGAGAACTATGAGGTTGTTGGATCATATAAAACACATGCATATTCTGTAGAGAAAAATCATAATGGCATTGCGAATCTGAATGCAGTTGAGGGTGGCGAAGCACTAGAAAGCAACAACGAGCAACCAACAATGCCCACCCCAGTTTCATATCCTGAGTGGTTAGCGGAAGTGATAATGAATATGAACAAACATGTTGTCATCGACACCAATGAGGAAAGCCTTAACATGCCTTCGTTTCCATCAATCATCAACAACCAAGTTGTGCATTATGAAAATGAAGTGACGGATGATGTCTCCTTTGGGGATGAAGCATTGCCCCAAGAAGATGCTCACATTGAACTAGGCACCACACCGATACTTGATGTGGTGCCTAGTTCAATGTGCAAGGAATTGGCAAAGGAGAAGAAGGCAACAAGGATTCTAGCTGCTGAAAAATGAAGGCATCAAAGGATCCAGCGAGAACAAGAAATGCAAGTAAAGGAGCACCAAAAATAGGTGGCAAGGAAAGAAAAGGAACAAAGGGATCTGCAACAGACAATGCAAAATGAAGGAGGGAGGAAAAAATATGGGGGCATGCCTGGAAACGTGTTTGAGAAACCCATTGGATAAAATTGTAGACAATACACAATTATTTCAAGACCTAATAAACATCCATATCCCCCAATATAATCAATCCGACATAACTACCCCTTTTGGTTCTACCAGTGTAGGGGAAAATATGGCATATGATTTTCCAACACCAACAGTCAATGCAGGTGTGTTGATCACAAGTTAGATCTACGAATTTTCGATTCTTCCTTGGATGCAAGTAGCAAGATGGGCTCAAGCACATGAGGGCACCTCAACCAATCCAGATCAAGAAAACTTAAGAATCCCAACTCACCAAGATGAACCAGCTGCAGGAAACACATAAAGGTTGGGAAATAAGCTCCCTAACCCCCCTATACCATTGGGAAGTTATATGTTTATCCTTACCACAAGAAAGTGGATTTTGTATCAAAGGAAATTTTTGGTTGCTGCTCCATTTTTGGCTTGAATCCAATCTAAGGACTTGATTAGCACATATGCATTCCCAAGCATTCGAGGATTTGGCATGTATTCCCTTATACTACGACAATAGGGATATGAAGGTCCATGTCTCCTTGATGAAGTTCCTATAAATAGCTTTCCTAATTTCACTATTGAGTCAAGATGGATGAGCTCCATACTTGTACCAATAATATGAAATCAGCATTTGATCTAATGAGTCCAATCATATATATAATTCATATAATGAAACGATATTAACAAGGAATTCAAAGAGGTTATATATTTTTTTATGATGCCATGAAAGTGAAATTGGGATAGATATTTCTTCAAATCAAATTGATTGCATGCATTACATATCATTAAGTAAAAAAAAATTTACACCATCCCCCTGAGTCTCAGGATATCTAAGACAAAAAAATGCATAGTGAATGCAAGGAAAGAGCTCATTGATAGTGACAACCCCCAATAGTGTACACATTGGAAATAACAACATATGCCAATTCCTACAAACAATCATGCCTTGAGTATATATGAACTGGACAATATCCATGCATATGTATTCTTAATAGTGAAGTGGACAATTCCCATGGATTGAAACACTCAACATTATAAGTGGTATATCGTTTGCATTAGCCAATATGTAGGCCATACAAATCATGGAACTGGTGGCCTATGTCGATTTTTGGTTCCATGTATATACCAACAACCTAATACTTTTGCATATTTGGAAGAAAAAACAGATGCTTCACCTAAATGGTGTTTATATCAAGAGCCATATCAATAAAAATAACACTAGGTCCTCTTCAAGGAATTAGCCACTAAGGAACTCTAAAAACTATAAATTACATAATACTTAGTGCTTATCAAACTAAGCCTTTTGCATATTTGGATGCAAAAATAGATGCAACACCTAAACGGTGTTTATATCAAGAACACGATCATTAACAATGACACTAAGTCCTCGTCAAGGAACTCCAGAAACTGTCCATTACATATCAACTGTCAAGAAACCCAACCTTGATGTGTTCCCATATAATTTATATAAGGCCACCTGGTAGTGCCATTATTAATCCTCATCGAGATTTCAAAGAGGCTCTTTGCCAACTGTACATAAGTACTCTTTGGGATCCATAATATTTGGGGGCATTGCAAAAAATTACAAAAACAAAAGAGTAATGGAACTATAGGGATATGGAACCCAAGATACTAGGAGCGAGCCACTGTATCCCATCAAAATATAGGGCTATAAATAACCCCAAATTCACCACAGCAAAAGGGTCATGACTTCCATTAAAATCAGAATGGACCACAAGTGCATGTACGAGTGCATATAAATAAATGCAACAAGTTAATCAAGTGTGGAAGAATTAAAAATGCAACAAAGTGATTCCCATTCCTTTCCTAAATGTAATTCACACGCATCTGGTATGCAAATGTAGAAAGCTCACACAATTATCACATAATCTCATTCTCACATCAACTCACAAAATTCACACAAATCTTGCATAATTGCAAATGTAGAAAGATAGATCACTAAAATGTAAGAACAATAAATGCATAAGAATCCTATAGCACTCAAGTCACATTTATTCTACTGTGTTAACCAAAACAAGAAGTTGTTACAAAGCAATGTTGAACACCCTAGACCTCCTTTAAATTTATACATCAAGAAAGTAGAGAAGCTACATAAACCACAAACAATTTCTAAATTGAAGTCATACTACTAAACAAAAGACAATTATACTCAACTGCAAGCCACAACAGGCTTAAACAATAAAAAACCAAAGATTATGTTATAACCAACACCCTACACCAAAAACACGAAACTGTTTCGAAGCACCCATTCAAAATCGAATTTAGGACAAGTATACTCAACAACAAGCCATAAATTCCTTTAACAACCACGAACCAATTATGTCATTATACAAAATTAAAGGAAAAAATGCAAGGAGCAATGCACCATAGGCATATAAAACTTGAAATTTTGCAAACCCAACCTTGCCATGGAACTGGGAGTGAAACCAAACATCCATTCATCCACACATCCAATTCTAGACATGAAATACATCATAACATCCACACATATAATCCTAAATACATAAATAACAATTGAATATATGAAAATACAACACAAGATACAAGGAGAAATCCACTATAGGCTTAAACATCCATGCCCTAGATGATTCTATCTACCGAATTTATGCCAAAAACACAAGGAGCAAGGATACTCTAAACCCTAAACATCATTATTTGTTACATTATCAGTCTTGCAAAGAAATTGTTGGAACAAGGGCTTTGAGCCTATCCATCCCTGCAATCCCATATAAAAGCCAAAATTGGCATATTAGAGACCACTATACAGATATGCAAGGTCTAGTCCACATGCAACTGCTAGGGTTTTAGCAACCCAAACCACACACAAACGTTTGCATACAAATGTCGCACATGGAAATAACAATTCCAACAGTGGCCACTCTGAGCCAAAAAAAATGAACATGTATACATATAGAACAAAAATTGGTAAATGAGGCCACTACTAATGCCACGTCAACCGCTAGGGTTTAAGCTACATACATTTACATAGAAATTTCATGTAGACGAAGAACAATTCCAGTAGAGGCCACTCCAAGTCAATAAAAAGCAATTATACACAGATAACACAAAATATATGAATTTTATAGGTCAAATGAATTTTTGAACACACTGCAAGAACCCCATCAGAAAAAAAACTAAAGGATAAGGCTCTATCTTAACTGAACAATCCATTGAAACAACCCACGGTGCCAGAAATACGAGGCAAATTTCCACAGAGAGGATTGAAGTGTTGAAAAACAAAAGGAGAAGCCAGAAGGATCTGAATCCTACCCGGTTTGTCTTCATTTCATATGTCGACGTAGGAATCCTTTGCCCTCAAATATCCTCCAAACCGTGCCGCTTCACTTGCAAAACAACCAGCAGAAGGGGTAGTCAACCAACATTTTGGGAAAATATTGGCCAAACAGTGTTGTAGAAATCGCGCACGAGCTTACCATAGATGGGGAAGCACATAACCACCATGCCCACTCCAAGCAACCGATGGGCCAATGACCATAACCACCACCTCGACGTGAAGTCACAATAGAGTAGACGCCAAGAACCAGAACAAGAACTCCAATCGACTACCGATCCTTCGCCAAGAATGACAACCATCGAAGCCGAGAACAACCCACACAACCAGATGATCTGTAATATCGTAGCGTGAGGACGACACAACACGCAAGTCTCGACCACGAATGGCACTAGTAGAATCGATGCATGCATTGAGGGTGGTGCACTACCGGGGTGGTCGAACGCCCACCCACAAGCCCCGAGAAAGAATGACTGGGTATTGTAGGAGGTTGTCATAGAAGGCGTGTGGAGTGCATTTTTCAAGGGAAATAAAGATGCTCTTTATTTACACCGAACCACAAGATGTGGCGTGACACGCTGGGACGGTGATGTACACCATCGTGTTTCCTCCATGTGGTCATCCAACATGGCGAAAGGGGCCCGTTTAAGTATGCCAAACCCTCCCCTATCTTCAATATTATTGTTTGTGAACTTGAATATATTGAATGATTATCAAACTCTTATCTTGCACAAGTCCTATGCTATGCAACACAAATCATCATACATATCTAACACTTTTTTTCTTTCCAATTTTTGTGTTAAATGTATAAATAATGTATTATTGATAAATATTCATTACAATATCACAAAGGGGTTTGATCCAATGGTGAAGAGAAAGGATTTTTTCACCAATGGGAAAGGTTCGATTCTAATGAGGGCCGAATTTAGATCCATGGGGGCAATTTGAGGTAGTGGTCGAACGTGTGGTTCCTCCTAGAGAGTCTGTATTAAATGATCTCGTGACCCGTGGACACATAAGTGGATCAAATCCCATCCCCATGTCCTCCTAACATTTAAATTCAATTCCCGCTAACTCACTCAGTTGTGATTTTGACAGATTAGATTCCCTTGAGTCATGGTTTCTCAGACCACACGCCACTCCCATAAATCAGGAATATTCGAGCAAACAAAAAATAGATAAATATTCATTACAATAATTTATTCATGTTAAATAGATTTGTGTATTTGTGTAGTTTATATTTGATTAGCAAGACTTTTAAAATCCGCATATGCAAAAGAAACAAATTTCAATTGATGTTTCAAGTCACACAAGTGGCTCATCCCTCTAGATTACATATTATGGAGTATTTCTTGCAATAAATATTAAAGATTGAATCGATGTTTGCTTCGAGAGCGTCCAATGATATTATTTATGACAATGTAAGGAAAAATATTTTTTAATTTATATTTCAAATAAATGGAAGAAAAATGAGGGCTTACATTCTTTTAGAATACGATATAAGAAAAATCATTGTTAGATGATATGATACACTGATAGTTTATTCTCATACCATCATACTCATAATTATATTTTCATGTCAAATATGATATTGTTACTGTTACTTTCATGTAAAAAATTATATCATTATTGGTACACCATATTTTTATATTATATTATATATATATATCAAAATTACATAGATAAATATAAATATAAGTATAATAGTGGGTGTTTTGGAGGGAATACATGTTAACTCCATCTATAACTATGCTCAATTGAAGGTTTTGTACTTCATCCTTATATTTATTGGGTCATATGTCCTTTATATTCTTCATGGCTAATTAATCCATTAAGATCTGTATATCTCTTGGCCCACTTCTATGTGAGGCATGTCACTCTTGCAACACATCTAATTCTTTGCAATGAATGATTGTTTGAATCCTTGGGATTATAGGCACGTGCCTTAATATCTTATGAGGAGGACAATGTGCCATACCCTTTTATTTATTTATTTATTTTTGATACATATCATGCCCACATTTTGAACATATCTTTATTTACGTATTCGCCTCTATTAATGAAAATAATCATTCGAACAAGCATGATATGATATGTATTCAATGTTTGCCTTCGATATCTTGATTTGGACAAGATCTTGCAACATTTTTGTAATGGTGGAATATCTTGTACATCCAAGCTTGATCTTGAATTAAGATCTTGCAAAATTCAATGCACAATTTCTCAAATGCAAGTACAAAGGTAGCCAAAATTCAACTAGATAATAATAATAATAATAATAATAATAATAATAAAACTTACTTCAAACAAAAATTGAGTACTTAGTGAACTTGGATGATATAAAGTGAGGAATTTGAGTAATCATCCATTTTATATTATCACTTATTTTTCACTACATTTGAGCCAAAACGACAATTAATATGTGTTTTCATTCTTAAAAGAAAGTTTGGGAACCATGTAGCATTCTAACTTCAAACAAAGTTTTGAAGATATTTTTTAAGTAGACAATGCAACTGGTTTACATTAGTGCTTTAGTCATTTTTTATATATTAAATGTATTGGTGTGGTATATTTTGATGTGCATCGTAAAATTACCTATCCAAAAACCTTCACAAAAGTACTAATCATGGAGGTTTAAACTTTAAATTTTTCAAAAAACTATTACTATAGGACATTTACTGTTATGTACCCAAGGAGGATAATAAGGGGTACCTAGGCACATATTTAAGGGGACAATGTTTGTAGTATTTTGATGATAATGGAATATGCCCACTTGGAAGATGGTGGTTAATAAATAGACTCACTATGTAGTTAGAGGAAATAATATAATAATAAGTGTAGTTGGCATAGACACCCTGCCAATACTCATGAGAAAGCATAAATATACATGAGTATAATTGTATGAGAAGTTAGATGAATTGTATTGTTTTGTTGCAAGCATGGATTGTGGAGTCATTCCTTCCATAAGGAGTATTTAATGGTGTTACCCTACCTTAAAGGTTCTTCTCTATAATCTTGTGTTCTTTATGGAGTGAATGAATCTTGGTATTTTTGAAGTATAAGGGTTCTCTATCTTTGTTTTGATTCAATTTCCGGGTTAAGGATCACTACAAGTGGTATCGTAGCACTTTCTTGGGCCAAAACAATTGGAATAATTTTTTTTATTTTTTGCATATTTTCAAAGGAAAAAAGAGGACAACATAATTGAGGTTGATTTTTGAAACTTTATTTGTAAAATATGAAGAAACTAGTTACATATCTAAGTTCCTTGCTCTGACATGCCCAATTTAAAAATACATCGTCCAAAATGGAGTTATGACAACCACACATATTGCATAACTGATATCATTTTATAGAGTGGCCACATATCCATCAAACCAACACCAGTAGATGCAAAAGGATCATGGCATTTTATAATTGTTGTCATACTAGAGATTCCAAGAAATATTGAGGGAGTTATTCTCATTTTAAATTTGTCACATCAAAAGTAAGTGATTTTCTTAAAAACCCTAGCTCTATTTTTGGAGTTATAGTAAACAAGGTGGTTTTTACAGGAAAATTTGATGATATTAGTATTGAAGAGTACATAATACATGAAAAGGGATTTGGAGATATTGGTTATCCCATGATTTGAAAGAAGACGCCACCACATGGTGGAATTTTCTTAACTATGACAAGATGAAAAAACTTTTAGATGCAGTCTATCGGTACCCACACCACCATGAGAAACAATAGTCATTGAGGCAAGGTTGTAAGCAAGAGTGAACATGGAATCGAAGAGGAAACCGATATGGAGGAACATGGAATATTAAAATCAATGCAAGGAGATATCAGGAAAGCACATCAACAACATGGAACTAGAGAAGCAACCGAAATCAAGATCAAGGTGGTAAGGAAAAGGTTGGGGCCGATGTCCACATTTCACTAGGATGCGTGGATGCTCGTGCTTGGTACTAGTTGACTACATTTCTTAGTAAGTCATATTATATTCCCCCCTCCCATGATTCGAGGACAAAACATGCAAAGGGGGGTGGAATAATTGGGGGGATAATGGGGTACCTAGGGAGGTACCCAATGGGATAATGTATGTAATGTGGCCATAATCATGGAATATGACCACTTGGTAGTTGGTGGGTAATAAATAGGTCCACAAGTTAGTTAGAAGAAATAATATAATAGTAAGTGGTAGTTGGAATAGTCCCCTTAGGAATATTCATGAGAAAGTATAAGTATACATGAGTATCATTGAATGAGATTTTGGATGAATTTTATTATTTTGTAGGAAGTATGGCTTGTGGAGTGATTCCTTGGACATAAATAGTATTTGATGGTGTAACCCTATCTTAAGGGTTCTTCTCTATATTCTTGTGAGCTTTATTGTATTTCCTAATTGTGTTCATAATAGATATTTCAAGAAATATCGAGGGAGTTGTGCTCATTCTAAATTTGTCGCACCAAAAGTAAGTGTTTTTTTTTAAAACCCTAGCTCTATTTTTTGAGTTCCAGCAAGCAAGATGCATTTCACAAGAAAATTTGATGATATTAGTATTGAAGAGTACATAAGTCATGAAACCATAATATGGCAAGGTAATTGGAGATATTGGTTATCCTGTGGTTTGAAAGAAGATGGTACTCGTTGGTGGAATTTGCTTCACTATGACAAGATGAAAAAACTTTCAGATGAAGAATTTGTAAATATAGTTTTAGATAGGTGCTTTCATGAGGTGAATACTGATAAAAGCAATAAGGGTTTGTTTTCAAGTGAAAACTTCTTATTACATGTTAATGGATGTATTCAACAAGAGAAGGTCATTGTTTCTATAAGCCCTAGTAGCAAACATAATTTTATCGATATTGATTTGGATAAAAGATTGCAATTGTCGACAAATGATATTCAAAACACACATGTTGAGGGTGAAAATGTTGAAGCTTTTAAATATTTGAAGATTACCATGGAAACATATGTGTTGATTTCATATTTATGCTATTGATATGAATGACGTGGATGTTGTTTTGGGATACACTTGTATGGAATCTGTTGGTATAGTTAATATTAATGTGTGAAAAACGTTTTTGAAGCTTTGGTATAAGAAAAATAAATTTCATTGTAGGGCATCTCTCTTAATAAACAAGAAGGTCCCAAGGGGGCACATGAAGAAGTCCTTGTAGGTAAATAGTTGAAGTCTCTATAGACATAAAATATGAAAACTCTGAGGTTGAATCGGAAGAAGAAAAATCTATAGAAGAACATGAAGAAAATATCTAGGAAGGAGATAAATGGGAAGGAGATGCTAACGATATTGATTTGGATAAAAGATTGCAATTGTCGACAAATGATATTCAAAACATACATGTTGAGGGTGAAAATGTTGAAGCTTTTAAATATTTGAAGATTACCATGGAAACATATGTGTTGATTTCATATTTATGTTATTGATATGAATGATGTGGATGTTGTTTTGGGATACACTTGTATGGAATCTGTTGGTATAGTTAATATTAATGTGTGAAAAACGTTTTTGAAGCTTTGGTATAAGAAAAATAAATTTCATTGTAGGGCATCTCTCTTACTAAACAAGAAGGTCCCAAGGGGGCACATGAAGAAGTCCTTGTAGGTAAATAGTTGAAGTCTCTATAAACATAAAAGATGCAAACTCTGAGGTTGAATCGGAAGAAGAAAAATCTATAGAAGAACATGAAGAAAATATCTAGGAAGGAGATAAATGGGAAGGAGATGCTAAGGAACAACATGTTTAAGAGTCAAGGAAAGAGGAACCGATAGATAACGTTGCAGTCTATCAGCACCTAGACCAACATGAGAAACAAAAATCATAAAGGCAAGGTTGGAAGAAAGAGAGAACATGGAACCAAAGAGGCATCCAATATGGAGGAACATATATGACTAAAATCAATGCAAGGAGATACCAGGCAAGCATGACAACAACATGCAACTAGAGGAGAAACCATGATCAAGATTGAGGTGGCAAGGAAACAATTAGACCCCATGTCCACATTTAATTGGGATGGATGGATACTCTTGCTTAGTTTCAGTTTGCTACATTCATTAGAGGAATTTTGAGGTAAATAATGGGTTTCAAAGAAAAATATGTACTATCAAAATCAAATTTATAAGAACCAAAAGGATTCAAGATTATGATGTCAACCATAAGGTTAAATAGCTTTGGAGGGAAAGGAAAAACATTTTTTTCTATCGTATTTTCAACTTATCTTCTTGTAGGTTTTACTCAAATTTCGAGTGCGAGCATTTGTTGGATGTGGAATTAAATTTCGCTTCCAATAAGTACACACTTGGAATTCCTTTGATAGAACCAAAGTAGGAAAAAAACTTGAAATACATTAAAAAACATATTTCTTTGAAAGAAATACATTATTTATGTATTTATTTTATAAATGTATTTCGAGCTTTTTTCCTGTTGGGGGTCTCTCAAAAGCATGTCGAGTAGGTATTCGTTGGAATCGAAATTTAATTTTACATCCAATGAGTGATCACACTTGAAATTTGAGTAAACTTACAAGGAGATAAGTTAAAAATACGATAAAAAAATAATTTTTTTCCCTTTCATAAAAAAATTATAACTCTTATTTTATTATTTTCCTTAGGAGGCCATGTTATACCTCAAAATTCATCTCATGGCTTAACAAATCATATTATATGACCTTTTTCCATGTTTCAAGGACAAAGCATATGGAGGGTGGTGGAATGTTATGTACTTGGGGATAATGTATGTATTATGTGGTGATAATCATGGAATATGTCCAATTGGTAGTTGGTAGGTAATAAATAGGCCCACTAGGTAGTTGGTGGGTAATAAATAGGCCCACTACATAGTTAGAGGAAATGATATAATAATAAGGGGTATTACATAGTTAGAGGAAATGATATGTCCCTTACTAATAATAATGGGTAAGTATAATTATACACGAGTATCATTGTATGAGAAGTTGGATGAAATGTATTTTTTTTGTAGTAAACATGGCTTGTGGAGTGATTCTTTTCATAAGGATTATTTGATGGTGTTACACTATCTTAAGGATTCTTTGCTATATTATTGTGTCCTTTATGGAGTGAATGTATCTAGGTATTTTTGAAGGATAAGGGTTCTATATCTTTGTTATGATTCAATTTCTGGGTTAAGGATCACTAAAAGTGGTATTACAACACTTTCTTTGTTAAAAAAAATGAAAGATTTTTTTTCTTTTTTGTATATTTTTGAAGGGAAAAAGAGGACAATGGAAATGAGGTTGATTTATGTAATTTTATGTCTAGAATTTGAAGAAACTAGTTGTACATATGAGTTCCTCTCTTTAGGACACCCAATTTAAAAAACAAAAATCTTCCAAAATAATGAAGTCAACCCAATAGGTTACATCACTTCAACATCCACCATAACAGGGATGAATACATATATCTGCACAATGATATATTATTTATTATTCATATATTCCATAATGATTACTTGAGTACAAATGACATGACTTATCATTATTTATCTATTTATTTATTTAATGACGACTATTACATAAGATTTATTTATTATATAGTGGTAATATACCCCAGGTATATTACAAATGAAGTTAAGGAAGTGAAGTTATCTTTGATTTAAAAAATCTATTTTTTAGGGTTTTTATGGTAACTACCGTACATATTGTATAACTAATATCACATATTGTATACCTAATATCATTTGATAGAGTGGCTAGAATTCCATCAAACCAACACTAGTAGATGCAAAATGCCCATGACATTTCATAATTGCAGCCATAATAGATATTTCGAGAAATATTGAAGGAGTTATGCTCATTTTAAAATTGCCACATCAAAAGTAAGTGATTTTTTTTTCAAAACCCTAGTTCTATTTTTGGAGTTATAGCAAGCAAGATGCATTTTACAATATAAAACTTGATGATATTAATATTAAAGAGCCATAAGTCATGAAAACATATTGTGGCAAGTGAATTGGAGATATTGGTTATCCCGTGGTTTTAAATAAGTTGTCGCTTGATAGTGGAATTTGCTTAACTGTGACACGATGAAATTTTTTTCAAATGAAGAATTTTAAAATGTATTAGATAGGTGGTCTCATGAGGTGAATATTGGTAAAAGCAGTAAGGGTTTGTTTTCATGTGAGAACATATTATTACATGTTCATGGATCTATCAATATTGATTTGGCTAAAAGATTGCAAGTGCTGGAAAAGCATATTCAAAGCACACATGTTTAGAGTGAAAACATTGAAATTTTTAAAGATTTGAAGATTACCATAGAAAAATATGTGTTGCTTTTGATTTTTATGCTATTGATATTAAGGATGTGGATGTTGTTTTGGGATACCCTTGGATGGAATTTGTTGGTATAGTTAATATTAATGTGCAAAATAAGTTATTGAAGATTTAGCATAAGAAAATGAAAATTTTATTACAAGATATTTCTCTTACTAAACAAGAACAACCCAAGGGGGAACATGAATAAGTCCTTTCCAGTAAATTAGTTGGAGTTTCTACAAACATGGAAGATGCACGCTTTGAGTTTGAATTAGAGTAAGAAAAATTTATAGAAGAAAAAGAAGAAAATCCATAGGAAGGAGATAAATAGGAAAGAGACACTAAGAAACTACAATTTGAAGAGTCAAATAAAGAACAACCAATAGCTAACGTTCTGGTCTATTGACACGCACATGACCATGAGAAACAATAATCATGAAGGTAAGGTTGGGAGCAAAAAGGAACATGGAAACAAAGATGCAACCAATATGGAGGGACATGGAAAGCTAAATTAAATACAAGGAGATATGAGGTAAGCACAACAACAATATGGAACCAGATTAACAACTATGATCAAGATCGTGGTGTCAATGAAGCAATTGGATCCCATGTCCACATTTCACTAGGATGGATGGATGCTCGTTCTTGGCCCCAATTGGAAATATTGCTTAGTAAATCATATTATATGGCCTCCTCCCATGTTTCAAGGATGAAACATGCAAAGCGAGTTGGAGTGTTATGTACCTAGGGAGGATAATATAGGGTACCTAAAGGGATAATGTATGTAATGTGGCCATAATCATGGAATATGCCCACTTGTTAGTTGGTGGGTAATAAATAGGCCCACTAGGTAGTTAGAGGAAATAATATAATGATAAGGGGTAGTTGGGATAGGACCCTTAGAAATACTCATGAGAAAGTATAAATATACATGAGTATCATTGTATGAGATGTTGGATGAACTGTATTGTTTTGCAAAAAGCATGGATTATGGAGTGATTCCTTCCACAATGAGTATTTAATGGAATTACCCTACCTTAAGGGTTATTCTCTATATCTTGTGTTCTTTATGGTGTGGATCTATCTTGGTAGTTATGAAGTATAAGGGTTCTATATCTTTGTTGTGATCCAATTTTCGTGTTAAGTATCACTACAAGTGGTATCAGAGCACTTTCTTGGGCCAAAAGAATTGGAATATTTTTTTCTTCTTGCAAAGTTTTAAAGGAGAAAAATAGGACGATAGAATTGAGGTCTATTTATAAAACTTTACATGTAGAATATGAAGAAACTAGTTGCATATCCGATTCCCTCTCTTCTTGACACCCAATTTAAAAAACAAAAACGTCCAAAATGAAGTCTGGGAAGTGAAGTTATCGCTGATTTAAAATCAACTATTTTTTAGGGTTTTTTTAGTGACAACCATAGAGATTGTAGAACTAATATCCTTTGATAGAGTGGCTATACTTCCGTCATACAAACATTGGTAGATGCGAAAGGACTATTGCTTTTCATAATCTTGAGATATATTGAGGGAGTTATGCACATTTTAAATTTGCCACATTAAAAGTAAGTGATTTTTAAAAAAAAACCTAGCTCGATTTTGTGAGTTATAGCAAGAAATATGAATTTTACACGAAAGCTTGATAATAATAGTATTGAAGTGTACATAATTCATGAAAACAATTGTGGCAATGGAATTGGGGATATGTTTTATCCCGTGGTTTGAAAGAATATGCCGCTCGATGGTGGAAAAGTTTCTTAACTATGACAAGATAAATCTTTTAGATGAAGAATTTGAAAATGTATCTTTACATATGTGGTTTCATGAGGCGAAGATTGATAAAATCACTAAGGATTTCTTTTCATGTGACAAATTATTATTATATTTTCATGGATGTATTCAACAATAGAAGGTCATTGTTTCTATAAAACCTAGTAGTGATTTGAAAACTTTCAGGATATTTTTAACCATATAAATTGCATGTGAAATTTGCATGTAAAATCTCATAAAATGGTTTTTAAAAGATAATTTTTAATGATTAAATCAATCACATAAGCAAATAAACAAGTATGCAAACCAGAAATTTGTAGACATCAGATGATAACGGAGTTCACCCTTCTTGGGCTACGTCTTTGGGCCACTTCCAATGAAAAGGTCGATCTATTAAGTCTTCAAAAACTTACATACATAATTTATAGAAACACTTCTGCTTTATGTCAGTCAAACTTAGAACAAACTGCACCATTGCGTTCCTCTTGAAATTCTGAGAAGAATGAGTATAAACTCGACCTGGTTTGGTTGAGGCCTCCTCTGGCACACAAATCGAGAAACATACCCTCTACACTGTACAAAATCCCACCTCAGGAATCGTGCCTATACCTTACCTCGGGAATCATTCCTATACCCTTCTCGGGAACTGTGCATAAAAAAGCCACCGAAAAACTTTGTTTTCGTGGTTAAAAAATGTGGTTTTATATAGTTTTTGGGTGTCAAAAGGAAGGCCACGCGCCCACTTTTTGTCCCAAGTTTCCACCTTCAATTTTTAAGTTAAAACTGCCAAAATCCATCCAATAGATGGAATTTGGCCCAATGGTAAAGCGTTGCGATATGGGGGCAGAGGTCCTAGGGTTAAACCCACAGGCCTCTCCCCTTTTCATGTGATTGTCGTTGTAACGTTTATTGGTGGAGGTGCTTCGTTGGACCGTCCGTTTGGTTGTTCGATGTGTTGGTATATAATGTTGTGTTGGCTCGTTGATGTGGCTTGCGGCTCCGTCGGTTTCTGTGTTGTGTTGGCTCATTGATGTGGCTTGTTGCTCCGTTGGTTCTGTGTTGGGTTGGCGCTCTACCGTATCAGATGGCCTCGGTGTTGACCAAGGGGTTGAGGGATAATCCCTCGATCCCGACCCCTTTTCCGTTTAAACCATCCATCAACTTCATATACCAGTTGCGAACTATAGTTTTAAGAAACACCATGCGGGGATCATGGCTAAGTGGGGGGTTTGGAGTCTTTAACGGAGGTATAGGTCGTGGGTTCAATCCCCTCGACCACCATAGTTTTTGATAAACATTGTAACCGACTGCCAAAAGGGCTGCCACATGGCAGTCCCTGATTGGTCCACCTCAACTGGCATGTCACCAAACCCTGTCCACATGGCACCCTGTAGTGCTTCCGTGTCACCATCTATACTCACTATACATGCCACGTGCCCCCGCTTTTTTCCACTTTTTACATCATTTTAAACCTTTTGGCCAAAATTTCTAAACTCAATTACTTTCACGTCCGGAGGCCGTTTCATGCAAAATGAATGTTGCCGGAAATATCCCAACGAGCTTTATGCGTCTGTAAGATTCTTTTCATATTTTGAAGACTTTCATTTTGATCAATCTTGGAGATCCTCTTGGATCAAACCTTCCCACTGGGAAGCTTTTGGGCCACCAAAAGCATGGGATCATTCAGAAAACAGGTGAGGGTACAATTCCCTCACTCTTCCAGTCTCTATCCAACATGATTTTCTTGGATGCATTCCTTTAAGCCCCACACGAAGATATTCCATGTCCACCTCTTCATGAAGATCTGACCTTCTTATCAAGTATAACATCTTCCTGAATTTCATTGAGATATTCAGGAGAAAAATCATCAACATAAGGTACTTGAACCTGTACATATTGGTCCACATTCATAGGAGGCTCATACAATTTCAAGTTTTCCACATTAACAACACAATACATTTGCATATAAGGAGGCAAATCTAACTGAAAAGCATTATTACCAACTTGATCCAAAATTGTAAAAGGTCCATACCTGATTGGTTTCAACTTTCTACCTTCACCTTGGAGTCGGTCTTTCCTGATATGAAGCCATACTCGATTACCAATTTGAAAATGATGATCCACCCGATGTTTGTCATGTATTTATTTATACTTGGCCTGACTTGATTCCAACTGTTCTTGTACTGCTTGATGTATTAGCTGGATTTGCTGAATAAAATTTAAGTCTTTATCCACATCAACTTGACCATATCGCACTGAATATTTCCCATAAACAAAGTCTAAGGGAGACTTTGGAAAATATAAACATGTCTCGAATGGAGACCTTTGTGTTGAAGAGTGCATAGCTCTGTTGTAGGCATGCCGAACATAATGCAACTGCTCATCCCAAAGCTTTGGATGCTTGGCACAATATCCTCGGAGAAGATGTACTACTGTCCATTTGACCACTTCAGTTTGTCCATCGGTTTGTGGATGAAATGTTGTTCTTTTCTTTAACTTTGTGTCCATAAGTTCCCATAAAGATGACCAAAGCGGGAATCTCGATCAGATATAATAAAAGCAAGTAGTCCAAAATGGACCCATACATGCTGGAAGAAAAAATGAGCAGTAAACTCAGTTGTGATCCTCTTTTTACAAGGCATTAGAATGCACATTTTATTGAATCTATACACAACAACATATAAGTAATCATGCCCCTTTCTAGACATTGGTAACCCTCCTACAAAGTCCATTGAAACACTTTCCCATGGACAGGAAGGGACAAGAAGTGGAGTGTACAAGCCTAAATTTCTATTACTTGACTTACTTGTTGCACACATAACACATCCTTTTACATACTTGGACATAGTATCATTCATTCAAGGCCAATAACAAAATTTTTGTAATTGTGCTACAATTTTTCCAACACCAAAGTGCCTTGAAATGAGAGAAGTGTGAGCTTCTCTTATTACATGTACTCTTTCAATTTGTGGAATACAGATTTTTCCAAGATGATACAACAAATTATCAGGAACATTATAGTTCAATTCTTCATTTTGAGAGCCATGTATTAGTGATTCATATAATTCCTTATCGTCTTCATCGTATATTGTTCAACATAACTTGAATGTACCAAAGGAATTTGTTGAATAATAATATAAGCATTTGTTGGAGGCCTTGATAACATATTTGTGTTGGGCGCAGACCAAGTTGGCGCAGTTTTGTTGAAGCGAGGCTCAAGCAAAACAATTTTGAGGCAGCAGTACGTGTTAGGCGAGGCCTAGTACTTTCCTATTTTGGGGAGAAACAACTCCGCGATTCCCGAGAGTAGGGTATGGAGAAACACGAAGATGGCGGATAGGGGCCTGCCTCCTTAGTAAAGGCAGAGTACAAAGGACAGCCAGGGTAGTTGGAGCAGTTAAGGAAGAAGCGATGGCTTGATAGCTACATGAACAACGTTAAAGAAGTGAATGGTGTAAAGGATGCACCAGGGTACAGTTAGCACCGCGCAGTTAGAGAAAGCAGTTGTCAGAGGAGCATTAGAGCCACGAAGCGGTGCAAAGGATGACCAAGGACAAGCATAGTAGCTGAGAAGTTATGGCAAAGTATGGTTAGCGGGGTAACCGCGTCGTTTTGGGGGGTTTAAGGGTATTATGGGGTTTTGGCCCATAACTATTTTAAATATATGACATTCGGGCACAATCTATAAAAGGGGCAATTTTGTATAGGGAAGGGTTGGATTTTTGGGTTGATGGTTAGATTTTGGTTGAATATTGTAAGATATCAAAGAGAGAAAGAGGTTTTGCAGTTGTGTGCGCAGAGACCCATTGTAGAGAAGAGTCTGCAGCTGTGTGCGTAGACTGGAACTGTTGACCCTTTCCATTAATATAAACAACAATTCCCGTGGATGTAGATCCCATCCGGGGGGTGAACCACGCACATACTCATGTTGTGTGATTGCATATGTGAGATTGTTTCATATTCATGTATGTTTACGCTTTTATATGTATTTTCATGTGTATGTTGATGAGAATAATATGCTAAGTGGTGAAACACAGATAACTAAATATGCAAGTGTCAACGAATGTGATGAATGCGTAGTTTCATAGGTAACTCTAATTGAACGGAGTATGTAGGGGGTGCAACTATCCAAAAGTGCAGTCCCAAAGATGCACTGTTGTATTGTATTGTGGTAACTACGAAGTGCGTAGTCACATATATTTTGAGTTGTATTCTAGGTATATGCGAAGTAAGTGTGACTTCGCTCCAAGGCACGATTCCATATCTGTGCATCATCTGGTTGCAGAAACCTGCTTCTGTAGCCACCCCATAATTTCGCCTCGGGTGAGACCTCAGTCTGTTCGCAGGCTGTTTCCAAAAGGGCCGGTGAAAAAGGAGTTTGTTGGGTCTGTAACTACACAGAACCCTGGTCAGCCTAAGAAATATATAGTGAGCCAACAATCTGCAAATTTGTTCTGAATACCTTTCTTATACTTAATGATCAAATGAAATTGTTGTAGAAAACCCATCCAACTGAAATGTCTTGATTGTTGTAGCTTAGTTTGAGATTGAATATATTGTAGTAGATCTGACAGTGCAAGTACCAGAGCTATACTAATCTTTTCTTTCAGAGTGTTGAAGGATTTATGTGCTTTGCCTTCCCACTGAAATATTCTGTTCATACCTGTCAAATCATGTAATGGAGAAGCTATGAATGAGAAGTTAACAATAAGCTTCCTCCAGTATTGGGATTATCCCAAAAAGCTTCTTATCTCAGTTACATTATTTGCTTGGGCCAATTCAAAATGACCTCTACTTTAGAGGGACCAATTCTAAGTTCACCACCCCCTACAATGTAACCTAGATACACTAAAGATGTCTTTCCAAACTCACATTTGGACATCTTTAAGTACAATTTTTCCCTTAATATTACAACCAAAACTTGTTTGACATGCTTGACATGTTTTTCCAAAGTACGACTGAAAATCAAAATATCATCTAAGTAGACTATGAAAAATTCATCAATGAAGGGCCTAAAAACATCATTCATCACCCTCATAAATGTTGCAAGTGAATTACAAAGCCCAAAGGGCATTACCATCTATTCATACAATCCCTATTTAGTTTTGAAAGTAGTCTTCCATATATCATTATCATGGATTCGAATTTTATGATAGCTACTTCGTAAGTCTAACTTAGTGAAATAAATTGCATTCTTTAGCTGATACAAAAGGTCATCAATTCGGGGAAGATGGTACCTGTTCTTAATTGTGATTATGTTTAGTTCCTTGTAATCAACACACATACTCCATGTGCAATCCTTCTTTGGAACCAAAACAATTGGTGAACCACACAAAGAGGAGCTTGGTCGAATGTCCCCTCTTTCAAGCAATTCTTGAACCTGCTTCTCTATCTTTGCATTTTCAATTACTAAAGACCTGTACATGCCAATGTTAGGAAGTGGTGCATCATGCTGTAAGAGAATCTCATATTGAATTTCTCTTTTTGGAGGTAATCCTTTAGGTTCTTGAAACAAGACATCATAATCAGTTACAACTTTAGTTAATTCATTTTTAAGTCTTGGATCACATCCTTTAAAAGATTCACTTTGAGCAACATCCTTTGATTTAATTATCATAAGAACAAAATTCTTAGTAGCATTTATTAGCCTCTTCATTTGACTTGCATAAACTAATGAAAGATAAGTTTTCATGTGATGTGCACGAACACCATATTCAATACCATCTTTAGTGATCTGATACCTGTTATCTTCCTTGTAAAAGATAGCCTTCCTATCATAAAGATATGAACTACCCAACACAATACCCCATATATCCAATGGAACCACATCCATATCTACTTCATCAACAAATCCAAAAGTAATAACAAACCTAATTCTACACTGTTTTGTAATTTGTAGTTGTGCATTATCACATACCCATCCAAGAGGATAAGGTTTAGGGTGTAACTTAGTCTCTAAATGAAGTTTTTAACTATCTCTTCTGAAATGAGATTGGCTTGCGATCCACTATAAAAAATAGTATCTATTTTTGTATGCTTAGAGATTACTCTTATATGAAATAAATCACTTCTCTTTCTTTCATCAACAACAGATTCATGCTTTCAATTAGAAGTAGAAGGATTTTTACCTTGAATGCTCGTAGCAACAATCTTAGTCTCATCCCCTGATTCAGATCCCAAATCATGTTGGATGGAAGTAGTGGTATTCTTTTCCTGCTTATTTTTAAACTTCTCAGGCTTTAGCTCCAGATGAAGCCTCCAACATTTGGATGCATCATGACCCTTTTTTGGCAATGTGAGCATGTAGGTTATCTCCCTCTTTCTTCACTGTAGCTGTATGCTTACCTTTCCCTTTACCTTTGAATTTGTTTCCATCAGGTTTGAAAGGTTTTCATTTGTATTCTCCCCCTTGGACTCCATATGATTCGCTTGAACACATACCTCATCAAGGCTAGTTGGATTAAACATAAGTATCATATGATGTAAATAACTATATAATCCACCTATGAACTTGAGAAGAATTTCTTGACTGTAGAGATCTATACCAAGTATTAAATCCCTTTTTCTGAATTCTTGTGTGTACTCCTACACACTTTGTCCCTTACCTTGCCTTAAATTCTGCCAATCTATCATGGCTTGCTGCATGTAGCCCAATGGATAAAATTGCTTCTTTAATGCTGAAGTGAACTCATGCCAAGAGGAGATGTTGTTTCCTTTTGAGGCCATATCCTTTTGATTTCTACTCTCCCACCATATGAGAGCGACCCCTCCAAGTTGGAGAGAAGCCAATTGAATTTTTATGCTATCTTTAGTGAAATTTTGAATCCTATAATAAACATCTATTTGACGGATCCAATTATCCAATTTCTCAGCATTAAGCTCTCCATTATAAACATGTAATTCAAACTTAATATCAAGCTTTAATTGAGGCACATTAAAATTAACTTTTTGTTTTTCAGGTGAGGAATGTAAAGATGCATCAAGAAAATATGGAGAATATGGAGGAGTTTTAGGAGGTTCCTCACCACCTCCTTCATCTTTACCTTTAGTATGAGATGAACCACCTTGTTCACCCTTCTTCTGATCTTGATAAAGCTCTTCCACCATACTTTGCATCCTCATGAAATATTTAAGGAAGTCTCCTTTAGATGGGATTGAAGAAGTCCCATCTTCTCCTTTTTCTGAAGCCATTCTTCCTCTTCTTGAACTGATCTCTGGATCAAATTCTTCAAGCTCTCCTTCACCATGTTGAAGCCTTTCTCTTGTTAACATTCACAAATTCAAAATTCAATGGTTAAGCTGCTCTGATACCAAACTTGATTTGAAAACTTTCAGGATCTTTTTAACCATATAAATTGCATGTGAAATTTGCATGTAAAATCTCATAAAAAGGATTTTAAAAGATAATTTTTAAATTCTTAAATCAATCACATAAGCAAATAAACAAGTATGCAAACTAGAAATTTGTAGACAACATATGATAACGGAGTTCACCCTTCTTGGGATACGTCTCCGGGCCACTTCCAATGAGAAGGACGATCTTATTAAGTCTTCAAAATATTATATACATAAGTTCTGGAAACACTTTTGATTTCTTTGAGTCAAACTTAGAAAAAAACTGCACCATTGTGTTCCTCTCGAAATTTTGAGAAGAATGAGTATAAACTCGACTTGGTTTGGCTGAGGCCTCCTTTGTCACACAAATCGAGAAAATACCCTCTATGATGTACAGATCTGTACAGAATCCCACCTCATGAATCGTGCCTATACCCTGCCTCGAGAATCATGTATGTACCCTATCTTGGGAACTATGCATAAAAAAGACGCCGAACAACTCTATTTTTGTGGTTAAAAAAGGTTGTTTTATATAGTTTTTGGACACTGAAAGGAAGGCCATGCGCCCCATTTTTGGCCCCATTTTCGGCCTTCAATTTTTAAGTTAAAACTGCCAAAATCCATACAACGGATGGGCTTTGTCCCAATGGTCAAGCGTTGTTATATGGGGGCAGAGGTCTTGGGGTCAAACCCACAGGCTCTCCCCTTTTAACGTGATTGTTGTTGTAACGTTTGTTGGTGGAGGTGCTTTGTTGGACTGTTTGTTTGGTTGTTCGATGTGTTGACACATAATGTTGTGTTGGCTCGTTGATGTGGCTTGTGGCTCTGTCAGTTCTGTGTTGTGTTGGATTGTTGATGTGGCTTTTTTCTTCGTCAGTTCTGTGTTGTGTGGGCTCTCTACTGTATCACATGGCCTCGGTGTTTTCCAAGGGGTTGAGCGCTAAGCCCTCGATCCCAACCCTTTTTCCGTTTAAACCATCCATCAACTTCATATACCAGTTACGGGCTATAGTGTTAAGAAACACCATGTGGGGATCATTACTAGGTGGGCAGTCTGGAGTCTTTGGTGGAGGTAGAGGTTGTGGGTTTGATCCTCTCGATCACCATATTTTTTGATAAACAGTGTAACTGACCGCCAACATGGTAGTCCCTGATTTGTCCGCCTCAACTGCCATGTCACCAAACCCTGTTCATGTGGCACCCTGTGGCCCTACCACGTCACCATATATACTGATTGTACATGCCACATGGAACCCTGTGGGTGTGCCACATGGCCCCCTTTTTTTTCCTTTTTTACATCATTTTTAACCTTTTTGCTGAAATTTCCAAATTCAATAACTTTCACGTCCAGAGGTTGTTTCACACGAAATAAATGTTGCCGGAAAGCTCCTAGCGATATCTACGCGTTTGTAAATTATTTGCATCTTTTGAAGACTTTCATTTTGGTTGATCTTGGAGATCCTCCTTGATCAAGTAGAAAATGTAATTTTATCAATATTGATTTGGCTAAAAGATTGCAAATGTCAACAAATGATATTCAAAAAACACATGCTGAGGGTGAAAATGTTTAAATATTTGAATATTACCATGGAAAAATATTTGTTCCTTTCAATTTTTCATGCTATTGATATGAATGATGTGGATGTTATTTTGGGATACCCTCGTATGGAATCTGTTGGTACAATTAATATTCATGTGAAAAAGAAGTACTTGAATCTTTGGTATAAGAAAAATAAAATTTTACTGTAGAATATTTCTCTTACTAAACAAGAAGGGCCCAAGGGGGCACATGAAGAAGTCCTTAGAGGTAAAATAGTGTAATTATGTACATACATGGAAGATGTTGACTAAGAGGTTGAGTCATAAGAAGAAAAATGTATTGAAGAACATGAAGAAAATATCCAAGAAGGAGATAAATAGGAAATATATGCTAGGGAGCAACTGTTAAATTTTGAGCATTAATTCACAATACTCTTGGATCTTTACTGAGAGAATAACATATACAGTATATCAATGCATAACAATCACAATAAGCATGACAAGCATCACAAGAATCAAAAGCATGAGAGACAAGAGACATAGAATTTCCGTGGGGAAAACCCTAAGGTGAAAAACCCCACAACTTCCTCAGAGATAGAGAGAGCAATGGCTCAACCAAAGTACAACCAAAACACACTTGAGATAGTCTCCTAGTAGCAGATGATCCTCCTCCTCACTAGTGCGCCACTTTCTGAGTGAGAGAAGTGTGAGTTTTCGAATAATCAAAATAGAGATCTCCTGATCTCTATTTATACTAACCTGTTTTCCCAGTGAACTTATGGGGCCAACTTGTCTAGCTAGGTACATCCACAATATAATATATATTTCAGGGCCGACCCCACACATGGTGGTCTAATAACTCGTCGCCAAGTACACACACTTGCGACACTTGTCAATACACATGACGACACTTCCTTATAGAGGAATAACACATCTCTTATAAGGGTACAATAAATATATATGAAATACATAGATGAAATACATTCCGAAGTTACATATACATCAATAGCAACAAGTTCAAGAGTCAAAGAAATAATAACCAATAACTAAGGTTGTATTCTATCAACACCCACACCACCGGGATAAACAACATTCATCAAGGCAAGGTTGGGAGAAAGATATAACATGGAACCAAAGAGGAAACTGATATGAAGGAACATGGAATACTAAAAGCATTGCAGGAAGCTATCAGACAAGCATGAAAACCACATGGAACTAGAGGAGCAACCCGAATCAAGATTGAGATGGAAAGGAAGCAGTTGGATCCCATGTCCACATTTCACGAGGATGAATGGATGCTCTTTCTAGGTAGAAGTTGGATACATTTCTTAGTAAAAAATATTATATGGTCTACTCACATGTTTCAATGATGAAATATGCGAAGGGAGGTGGAATGTTATGTAACTAGGGAGGATATTACAGGGCCAATTTATGAATATTTATGTGTAGAATATGAATAAATTAGTTGCATATCTAAATTCTCCTCTTTGAGACACCCAATTAAAAAAAAACAATGTCCAAAATGAAGTATGGGAAGTGAAGTTATCACTAATTTAAAATTATCTATTTTTTAGGGTTTTTCTAGTGAGGACCGTGCATATTGAATAATTGATAACTTTTGATATAGTGGTCAACTTTCCATCAAACCAACACTAGTAGATGCAAAAGAAATACGAAATTTCATAATTTTGTTCATAATAGATATTTCAATAAATATTGAGGGAGTTATGCTCATTTTAAATTTGCTGCATAAAAAGAAAGTGATTTTTTTCAAAACCCTAGCTTTATTTTTGGATTTATAGCAAGCAAGATGCATTTTACAGGAAAACTTGATAATATCAGTAATGAAGAGTACTTAAGTCATGACAAAATATTGTGGCAAGGAAATTTGATATATTGGTTATCTTGTAGTTTGAAATAAGATGTCACTAGATGGTGGAATTTGCTTAACTATGACAAGATGAAAAAAAATTTAGATGAAGAAATTGAAAAGGTATTTTTAGATAGGTGATCTCATGAGTTGAAGATTAATAAATCACTAACAGATTCTTTTCATGTGACAACTTCTTATTATATGTTCATGGACGTATTCAACAAGAGAAGGTCATTGTTTCTATAAATCCTAATAGAAAATATAACTAAAAGATTGCAAGTGCCAACATAGCATATTCAAAACACACATGTTGAGGGTGAAAATGTTGAAATTTTTAAAGATTTGAAGATTACCATGGAAAAATATTTGTTACTTTCATATTTTTATGCTATTGATATAAATGAAATGGATTTTGTTTGGGATACCCTTGGATGGAATATGTTGGTACATTTAATATAAACATGCAAAAGACTGTAGGATATTTCTGTTACTAAACAAGAAGGGCCCAAGGGGGCACATGAAGAAGTCATTGGAGGTAAAATAGTTGAAGCATCCATAGACATTGAAGATGTAGACTCTGAAGTTGAATCAAAAGAAGAAAAATCTATAGAAGAACATGAATAAAATCCCCAGGAAGGAGACACTAAGGAACAACATGCTCAAGAGTCAAAGAAAGAACAACTAATAGCTAAGGTTGTAGACTGTTGACACCCACGCCACCATGAGAAACATCAATCATCAAGGCAAGGTTGGAAGCAATATCACATGTAACCAAAGAGGCAACCGATATGGAGAAACATGGAATATTAAAAGCAATGCAAGGAGATATCAGACAAGCACAACAACAACATGGAACTAGAGTAGAAACTAGAATCAAGATTGAGGTGGCATGGAAGCAACTGGAACCCATGTCCATATTTCACTAGGATGGATGGATGCTCATGGTTGGTGCCAATTCACTACATTTCTTAGTAAATCATATAATATTCCCCCCTCCCATGCTTTGAGGATGAAACATGCGAAGGGGGGTGGATGTTATGTAACTAGGGAGGATAATATGGGGTACGCAGGGAGGTATTTAAGGTGATAATGTATGTAATGTGGCCATAATCATGGAATATTCCCACTTGGTAGTTGGTGGGTAATAAATAGGCCTACTAGGTATTTAGAGGAAATAATATAATAATAAGGGGTAGTTGGCATATGCCCCTTAGTAATACTCATGATGAAGTATAAATATACATGAGTATCATTGTGTTATGCACCAAATTCCCAAAAGAGCATAAAATAAAAAAGAGAGAGTAATCCAACACCTTAAGAATGAATAAAAGAGATGAATATGAAGCCTCTTCGAGGGAAAAATCCTTATATAATGTACGTATACACAATACAAGATGAGATGCCCTAAAACTAGGTCTCCGCCTTCGTGCATATAAAGGAGACAAAGGGTACAATTACAATTCTAACAGACCATACAAGCATGGATTTTGGAGTGATTCCTTCCATAAGGATTATTTAATGGTGTTACCCTACCTTAAGGGTTCTTATCTATATTCTTGTGTTCTTTATGGTGAGAATGTATCTTGGTATTTCTAAAGTATAAAAGTTCTATATCTTTTTTGTGATTCAATTTTTGAATTAAGAATCGCTACATTTACGGTAATATAGCACACTGATTCACTTATGTCTAAGAGGTATAATACATGTCGATCTTATTTTTTGAGAAGCATATTGCACATTTTTCATCCGTGGGTCAAAATCAAATGAAAAAAAGAGTGGGATTTTCATTTTGTAAAAGTGAGTTAAGCAAAATCCTAATTCCTAATCCATTTTTATTAGGAAAGTTAGAGGGGAGATTTGTTCAAGAGAGATTTACTAGGTGATATTTTTTATTAGACACATATTTTTGAAGAGTGAAATTTTCAAGGGGTCACTATGGGTTGGATACAAATCTGTAGAGGAGAAATTTCATATATATATTTAAAATTAATTCTCTTCACTCAACAATTTTTCCCCCGACTAAAAAATTACAATTTTTTTTCATTTTATATATATTCCTATTCCTATTCATAATTGATATAAACAAAATAGAAGGGTTTTAGACTCACCTTCAACACTACAAACCTTAGATTTTTTATTGCTTCTCTTTTGATTTATGACACTACAAACCCCCACACAAGGGTTTAATTTCTTCACCCTTTATTTGGTTTGGGGGGGATTTAGGAACTTCTTAGCCTCAATGACTATTTTGAGGTAAAAAATAGTGTAATGGATTGGGTCTGCTAATTACATTGGATTCCAAAACCTATTCATCATTAAAAAAATGTTTTTGGGTTTTGCAGTGTGCAATGTACATGAAATATGCATGGGTGCATTTATTCAATGTATAGTGCTTTGCTTGTCCTTCTCAATTTAAAAAAAAATGTTTTTAGGTTTCATGGTGTTCATTATATAGTAAATATTCATTTAATAATATAAATTGCATCATTTGATTATAGTAGTTTAAAAAATGCTTTTGAGTTTCGTCTTGCACACTATACAATTAATATGCATTGGTGCATTTATTACTATACAGCGCACCGCAAAGTAACTCACAAACGTATTAGTGCACAAAAGTTTTATATAGTTACACATAGGCTATATGTGATCTAGAAATAGTTAAATACATCAAGGCATATTATTGTATAATGCACACTGATGCATTTATTACTGTATAATGCACAACGCCTAAATATAAACAATTTTAGGTTGAAACTTTCAACTTAGTTAGTATAATTTTTTTCATATTTGGTATGTTTCATTACATAAATATTTTATTGATAGAATATGATTGGTAGGATATCAGTTAAATAAACTTATAACGAGTACGAGGGAAGCACATATCAAGAAGACAACATGGAAAACTATTTGAAGTTTTATTATAAAAGCAATATATTTGAATTATCTATAGGTTTTGAATGATGTGTGTTGTTTAATGTGTATCATATACCCAAAAAAATGAAGAAACTTGATGATATTGTTCGTAATTTGAGTGGGAATGAATGTAAAAGATTTAAGAAATTGTTGCAAACATGGGAATTAGGTGGATCAAAAGGTGATAAAAATGAAGCCTTCCTTTGAATTTTTACTAGTAATGTACTTCTTAAAAATAATAGCTAACAATTTTTAAAAACTTAACTTCGCATATGTTGAATGCTTGTGTAAGGATTGACAAAGAGGGAACAAAAGGATCTCCTAAAAAGAAAACTTTAATGAAGGATGTAAATAATAGTAATTTGGTTCTTAGTTCATCTAGAGTGGTGTTGGGAGTTAATGAAAATGGGAAAAGCTTTTATTAAACTATGGGGAATATACTGGAAAGAATGTATAGATGTTATTTTCACTTACAATAAAAAAAATCCAATTAATCCAAGAATCACATTTTTTTTAAAATCCAACAAGCATTTCCAAAGCAATGGTCAATGAGACCTATGATACTTGCAATAGAAAAATCATACAATGACAAAAACATCATGTTTTAAGAGGGATTCTCACCTAAGGCAGATATTGATCCACAATGAGAGGGTTGAGCTCTCATTGACAAAGAAAGGATATACTCTTTATCATTTCTTCCCAAGGAAATTCATTATAACTGAAATACAAGAGGAAGGAAAGGGGAAAACTTGGCTAAAACTTATGTTCTTGATATTTGTCACTAGTTAATCAATCAATTCTTTATCACTAGATCTTCTTGATACTTGCACACAATTTGAACAAGGCACACCTTCCTTGAACCATTATAATAATTTCAAATGAATATAGTAAATTCAAAATAATTTTCCTGTCTGATTTCAGGAAAGCAATTCATCATTTTCCATTTTTTTTCCGACATGATACACCCAAATTCCATAGGATTAAAATTTTTTACTCTAAAAATCACTAGAATTTTCCAAAAACTATATAAAACCCTTAAAAATTTGAATAATTTAAAAAAATATTGCCAAACATTTTATGGTTGGAAATTTGATAATCAGTAAGATTCACCAAGGTTTCTACACTTTAAGAAAATTATGGATCCTTAAAATTTTCCTTGGTTCCTAGTAGAAGACATGTGAAGAATATGGATGTCTACCTCCAACCATTGATCGACGAATTCGAGCAATTATGAGAAGCGGTACAGGTCTACGATGTATCAATACCCATCTCAGTGGAGAGGTATTTTACATTGTATGGAATACGTGCATACACCATGTATGATTATCCAGGACTAGGAGTTTTCTCTAGTAAGCATGTTGATTGATGTGGTTATATCTGTAATGTGATTTGACAAACTTAATTTGGTGCAACCACATTATTTGGTGCTAACATGTTCCATATACAATAACATCGCAGGTCTTGTAACAAAAGGGTATCATGGATGCAAATGTCGTGGACCTTTAATAAATACTAGGTGATCTGAACACCTACGAAAGCTAGTATATGATTGCTTGAGGACATTCCTCTCGGATGATGCCCTTATAGAAGAGCATCATATTTTCAATGGTAAACCAGAGAGAAACCAAAGACTTGAAATAATGACACTAACACATTAGATTAGGGCATATGACACTGAGAAGGAGAAGGAAATTGTAGAATTGTTCGATTCAAATGGGGAACCTATGATCAATGATCCTGAATTTTCGACACTTATGTTGAGAAAATTCCCATTGGGATGAAGAGGAAATCTATGTTTTACGAGCTTCCATATTGGGAGCATATTAAGTTTGTCCACTTACTTGATCCCATGCATATATTCAAAAATGTTTGATCTTCTTTATGAATGCATATATCATTGAAAAAAACTAACACATTGGATGTTAGTAGAGATCTTATTTCTTCAAAGACTAAATGGAAGCATTGGCTAAGAAATGAAAGTAGAGGAGAGGCCATAACCTCTTGGTATTTTTATAAAGAGGGTGATGACCCATGGATTTGAAGAATTATGATCTTTCTTTGGAAAAGGATGTTATATTGAGTGTGAATATTCCTTCATTGTATGGGTCGACTTTATGATGCTGCTTTATCAGTGTTGAAATCGCATGACCATCTGAATCTTCCAAGGGTGTGTATGTTAATCACATGCTTCTTTTTCTATAGTCTAGGTTATAATATGCTATGCATTCACAGTTTTATGCCAATTGATTTCTTACTTGTTTATGTTGTAGTGTCATTATCCTTTGCTCATGCATGGTTGCATGATCCATGACTTCCCCCAGGATCTACGATGAGCCATGTATAGATTATCTGCATTTGTACATTGGATTACATCAAAGGATATTCACATGGATAGCATTCAACGGTGGCATTGAGAGATCACTAACATTGTTTGTATGTTTGATAAGGAATTTCCCACAAGTTTCATGGACTTTTAGGCCCATCTTCTAATTCACCTAATTGATGAGGCTGAATTAGTTGGGTTCGTCCCATGTCGTTGGATGTTCTTCTTGGAGAGGTACATGAAAAATTTGAAGGGGTTTGTTAGACAGAGGGAAAAACTCAAGGGGTCTATCGTAGAGTAGTAGATGAGTCATTCTATTACATTAGAGAATGCATTAAGCAGATTGATGACACACCAGGCGGAGTGGTTTGGGATGGCCAATGAGACGAGGAAAACAGGGAAAGAGAGCTACTCCAACGAATAGAAAAAGGCATAAGTCACTTATGCTTTGTCAATTTTATACATGGTAATTGTTTATAGTGAAATTAATAATATATATTTGATCTCATACTAATTGTTTTCCTTTCATGATTACATCAGCGAATGCAAAAATTGATGCCATCAATAAATTTTTTATTTAGAATGCAGAGGCAACATAATCATGGATTGCATTGTATGAAGAGAAGGAAATGGGACAATGACATGAAAGAATTCAAATGGTTGAATGGTAGAAGCATGCCTTATCCTAATGATTTAAAAGAAAATATGCCAACGATCTGTCCTAATAGTTGGGTGGCCGACCATATTAGAGAGAAATACAACACGTCCAATCGTTACCCATGTGGTGAAGAGGATACACTAAACATAGGGATTGGGTGCTACAAATCTGTAATAATCTCTTCGTCTACATTGTTCATTTTATAATGCACGTTTGAATTATAACATGTATTATGCTTTTATTAATGTCAATTCACATTATTTAGTTGAATTTGTTCCCATCCATGTGGGCATATGGAAATCATTTCCGCACTAAGGATACCGATGATGGACATATCACATTTGTCTATGAAGTGGAGGTTTAGTTCGATCAATCTAGTTGTGGTAGTCATCGTGATCATAACATAATAGAGGGGAATCTAGGTTACGTCCGAAAGATACAAGAGATCATGCAAGTGGACTTCTCATCTTTCCAATGCGTTATTTTTAGGTGCAAGTGGTGGGATACTTTTGACCAAAATAATGTAAAGGAAGATCGTAATAGCGGGATAATATGTATCAAATCTAAAAATATGTGGGATGAAAATGATCCTTATGTTTACCCAAAACACTACAATCGAGTGTTCTTTTACCTGGATGTGTTCACGGGGGGTTCACTAGTGAGGCAATATCATATCACGTCCATTCATTTTTTTTTCCTTGGAAAAAGTCGTAATTTTATTTCATTAATGAACAAAATTACATTCTGCACATGTAATAGAATCTCAGAGATCCCTACATTGTCAACATATACTGTCCATATGACTGTCCAAACAGTCCTCCTATCCGAGTACATATGACAGTCATAGATGAATATGACTGTCTATTGTCCCATACATATCAAATCTGAGTTGATGTCTGACCAAACAGACCTCCTATACTACATATATCACAAAACTGTCTCAAAAAAAATAGCCTATCAGCAGAAATATAAAATTCTGTCCATACAGCTCGAGTATGTAATTAGATAAGCAGCCCAGTAATAAAATGTTGTTCTAATCCTCCATACGGTCCACAATGTCCCCATAGAAAGGCCTGTGTGTATAGCTGTAGATGCCTTAAGTGGAATGTATCGTGATCCTCCATGTGCCAAAAGGCATAGATTGATTTGTCGCTTCTTTAGATAGCAGGTCAGCCATCCCATTCCGCTCCCTGTAGACATGTGTGAATGTAATACAGTTAAATGCCTGTTTTAACCGTAATACCTCCTCCAATATTGGTGATAGAACCATTACATTACATTGTGTAATCTCCTTGGCCCATTCAATAACAATCAGAGAGTCTCCAAAAATCTGGAGAGTTAAACAACCTTGTTCAAGTGCGAAAAGCATCAGTAACTTAAGTGACATCAGTTCAGCGTAGTTATTTGAACCACTCCCCAAACCAGCCATTATATGAAAATAATGGGACTCCGATTTGTGTAGAACGCCACCTCCACCACACACCGATTGGTGATTAATAGATGAGCCATCAAAATAAGCCCACGGCATGGATTTATCAATTATTTCCAAGATCACAGGTCTGATGCGAGTCGCTTTGGTAGATGGCTTGTATTGTAGCATAACAGCCACAGCTTGTGCCACGACCTGCTCCAAAGGGACCCAACAATCCTGAAATATGATCTTATTACGGGTGATCCATATGCCCCAGGCGAGAATACAGGGGACAGCCCGAAACATTGAATGTTTGTGATCTGTCCACCATAGTTGAAAGGCATCATGAAAGTCCACTCCCCACCATCTCACGTTGAGTTCAAGATGTTTGCAGATGTCGGCCCACACAGCTTGTGTAAACCGACAGTGTACAAAAATATGTGAATTTGTCTCATCCGCTTCCTTGCATAGAGGACAAGACCCCGGACCCTGGATGAAATGCTTCTGCAGAATGTCCCATGTCGGTGCCTTATTTTCCAATATAGCCCAAGAGAGTAGTTTAGCTTTCCCCGGGCACTTTAGTGTCCACAGATGTTTCCACCACCACACCAAATCCCTGTAATGTATATTCACATTCAGCTGAATATAACCGTGTTTTGGGGTGTATCTACCAGATGGATGGTGTTCCCAGATAAGTTCATCAATCCGATTTGTTAGGCGAATATTTGTGTATCTTAAGTTCCGAATATAATCCTCCCAAGCTCCAAGCAATTCATCTGGAATCTCAAGACGCTGAGCAGAGATCCACCCCTGTTTCCATAGAGTGGATGCTCCCGGTTGTTCAATATCAGCCAGAAAGTGACAACCTCTATCAGCCAGAAAATTCCGTAAGGCCGCTGGTAGGACATGTCCACCTCTACAACCCACCCAAGGATCCAGTCCAATACGTGTGTATCTCCCATCACCAATTCTCCACACTAATCCAGACCCAATCAGATGAAAATGCTGCACCACTGCTTTCCATACCAACGAGCAATTTGCCCGCGTCTTATTGCCCTACCTAATCCATTTGAGAAGAGTTAGTGGAGCAATGTATTTATGGTATACCACTCTAGTCCAGAGACTCTGTGTTTGTATGATACGCCATGCCACCTTAGCCCCCAAGGCTTTAGCAAAAAGGAAAATATTCTTTAGGCCCCAGCCTCCCAGTGCTTTGGGGACTGCAATCATATCCCATCTGACCCACACCAAAGCACGGTTATCACCCTTACCCTTCCAAAGAAAGGCAAAACACAGCCGCCGGATCTGCTCCAGGACTCCTTTGGGAATCCAAGCGAGTGACATCCAATACACTGGAATCGCTTCCAAAACTGATTTAACCAAAACCATCCTCCCTGCCCTCGAAAGCCATTTGTGACTCCATCCACGAAGTCGCTGTTCTAATTTAGCAATTAGCCAGTGCCAATCAGCTTTCAAATATGCATTAGGTTTCAAGTGAAAGCCAAGGTACTTTAATCCAGCATCAAAATCAATAGTCCTGTAGGGTAGTCTCATAGCCATTCTGTGAATCTCCATCTCGGTTAAATGCGAGCATGTGATCGTTGATTTATCAATGTTTACTAACATACCCGCTGCCACTTGCAGCAAATTGAGGCCTTCAGCTACCTTGTCAATATCCTGTCTCGAGCCATCACAGAAAATCAGAATGTCATCAATGAAAAGGAGATGTGTGATATACAATACCTGGGAAATGGATATGCCACGAAAAGAACCATCAGCTTTTGCTTTCAATATAAATCGACTGAGGCCTTCAGCAACAAGGAGAAATAACAGCGGTGACAGTGGGCAACCCTGTCGTAGACCCCTGCCAGCGTGAAAGAATGGACTCGCTGAACCATTTATCAGGACAGCAAAGCTCACCGTGGTGATGCAGGCCATAATCCATCGTATAAATTCATAGCAGAAGCCCAGGTGTGTTAGAAGCATCCGGATATATAGCCAACTAACCCAATCAAATGCTTTGGAGAGATCAATTTTGATCACAACACCCTTCTGCTTCTGCACCTTCATAGTGTGTATTCCTTCCTGTGCAACTCCAATTGCCTCATGGATTTGACGGCCTTCCAAGAACCCAAACTGTTCACTAGATATATGCTGAGAGAGAATAATCTTGAATCTCCTCGCCATAACCTTTGGAATAATCTTATAGATGCAGTTGCAGAGAGAGATAGGTCTGAATTCATCAAAGCTTTCAGGCTTGTCCGATTTAGGGATGAGAGCTAAAAAGGTCGAATTGAAGGGTCCATGTATAAATCCAGCCTTTCTAGATTCTTCCACCACAGTCAGAAGTTCTTCTCCGAACAAATCAAAGAAACCCAAGAAAAATTCTATAGGCCACCCATCGGGCCCCGGACTCTTATCTTTCTGGAAGGAGTGCATAACCAGCGAGAGCTCAGCCGGAAACACCTCAGCCATTAACATAATGTTCTCCTCCTCTCCCACAAAACGAGGGAAGAGCTGAGCCATCCGAATGACCTCAGGGATAGAGGCCCCAGGTTGTGCAGTGAATAAATCTCCAAAGTGTCGTACCCCCATATCAGCCAAACCATCAAAGCTGGATACCTGTTCCCCGTCAGTAGAGGAAAGTTCCCAAATAGAGTTAGTGTCTTTTCTCCCCTTTGCATAGGCTTGAAAAAATTTTGTGTTCTCGTCCCCACATTGTAGCCAGAGCGCCCTGCTTTTCATTCTCCACATCTCTTCTCTCTCAGATAGAATCACATTTCTGCAGCATTCCCACTCCAACAGCTCACCTTTCTGCACTTCATCCAGATAACCCATGCCCCTGCTGTGTAGTAATCGATCAATATTCAGCTCAGCATTCCTCAGCTTCTGATCATCTTTCCCTCGTTTTTCAGAGGCCCAGAGAATAGTGGCCTCTTTTATTCGCTTGAGATTGTGTTGAAAGTGTACTCCCGCATGTTCCAGAGACTCCGGTGGTTGATGAACCCACTGAGCCTGTACTAATTTAAGAAAATCCTCCTCCTTCAACCAGCTAGGATTGAATTTGAATGGGCTGGGGGGTTTTTCTCTACCACCTCTTAATTCCATAAGTATTGGGCAGTGGTCTGAAACCCCCCCTGTCCCAACCCATTGCTTGACCACATCAACTCCCAGAGCCAACACATCAGTCACCAGAAACCTATCCAGCCTCTTAGCCACCCGTTGATCCTCTGATCTCTTATTCCTCCATGTGGGGGATAACCTGTTAGGTAGAATGTCAAGAAGGTCCTTCCTTGCAAAGGCTTGTATAAAGTAATTTTCTAGTGAATCCGGAACAGCCCGAGGCCCCCAAACTTCATAAGTCCCCAGTGTAAGGTTGAGATCCCCACCCAAAATCACATCCCTTCTAGCAAAGATGTCCATACTAAGCAAAGATTCCCAGAATCCAACCCTATTTAAATAGGGCCCATAGATATTGAGAACAGTGATCCTCCTCCCCATCGATGCATCCCAGACTTCCAATCCAATACCAGAGGGAATGCCCCAAGAGCAATCATACCTGCAGCTATTCATCTTCCAGCATGTGGCCAGCCCTCTAGAGCGCCCACGAGCATCCACACCAACAAACTTCCAACCAGGTAGCAATAGTTCCAACGCCCGAACAACCTCCTCACTGCCACCCAAAGTTTCTTGTAACAGTATAACATCCGGTTGATTTAAATCCACCAACCTCCGAAGTGACGATTTTTTAATGGGACTCGCCAACCCACGACAGTTGAAAGATAATAATTTCATATGAAACCCCCTTCCTGGGTTTTCGCTGCTCTAAGTGCCCATTCGATAGAGGATTGTGTACCCATAACTAAATCAACTTTTGCTCGCTCTTGAGCTATTGACAAATGAGATTTTCGGCCCCGCCCTTTCCCCCCAACACTAAAAGCCACTTCAGAAAGTCCCTTACCCCCCGAGCCATCTGCAGTGATCACCCTATTTCGGAGAGCATATCGGATACTACGTCCAGAGCTGGGAGAGTGTTGAGTAGAAACAATGGACGGTGTGTATACACTATCCGAAACAGAACAAGGAGCTACAGGACAAATAACAGATCTGACCAGAGGAAATGTCCCAAGACAATCCTCCCCCAAAACAATAGGGTCATTAAGTAAAGAAACAGCAGAGGATAAGTGATGAGACAAACCCGAGTTGTTCGAAGTTGAGCCCCGACGGATAAATAACATCTCCTGTAGCTTCCTGGAGGCTGCCCGCGTCAATGGTGTCGTGGTACCCATATTTGCCCCTGCGTCAACCGATTCCTTGTTCCCAAGGACATCCAAACCAGTGTTCGCCAGTGTTACCGAATGTTCCTTGGATCCCTGCTGCCCACTCAGTGCGTCGGATACCACCAGAGAATGTTCTGCCCAGTTGCCAAATGGAGGCTCGAAAGTTTCATCTCCCATCGCCAATGTGCTCACCACCTTCTCATTGTAATCAGCATCTGCTGCCACGACCTTCGGTCTGCTACCCCTAAACGATAATGGGCAACAGGCAACCAAATGTCCATAAGTGTGACAGCGGTGGCACCTAAACGACACACCCACATAGTCCAGAATTTGAACGAATGCCCCATCCTTCGTTTGTACATTGATCTCAGCTGTTAACCCCAGTCGAAGATCGATGTTAACCAAGATCTTTGCTACGGTATAAATGCCTGTTTCAATATGGGAGTAATCAGAGCATACATAGTCTCCAAGGTAGTTCCCAATCGCTGCAAACCGTGTTTCATTCCATAGGTGCATGGGAAACCCGGGAAGCTTCACCCATAGTGGTTCTTTGTCAATTTTCTCCTGTTTGGAATCGAAGAAAGGAGACCAACGTTTCAGGATGATAGGGACGCCCAACATAGACCAATGTCGGCGTAAGACTGCATCAACCTCCCCAATATTCGACAGTATGAAGGAGAACCATCCTTTCGTTAAAACCCGAACAATAGGTGTTGTAGCCACGATGTCTTTCCACTGCTTGGCTGCCCATCGCTGGAGGGATCCTTGTCCCAGTCTCTTACCACGGACATGTCCAACTACTGCAATTTGTGTGAAATCCTCTGCCTCCTCAATCGAGACATCCACGCCCAGCACAAGCTTATCCTTCCTCTTCCGTTCCTTGACCTTTTTAGCAGTGTTTTTGTGTGATTCTGCCTTTGTAGAAACCCCTGCTCAAGGAAATAGCAGGGATGCATCTACAGGTAGAGTATCTCCACCACCAGTAGCTCCCGCTGAATGTCCACTGGACGAGTAACCCAGTCCTCCGCTGCCCTGTCCCCTGTCATCAGAATCACAAAATTCCACTGTCCTAACCATATTTCCAACGGATAAGGTGTCCAAGCCGCCACCCTGGTCCTTCCTCCGTCTGCCACTTCTAGTCAGTGTATCAATCCCCTCCACACGTGAGGCATCCGAGCAGTTTGGGAAGTTTGTGAAAGTCCCCAATTGTGGTTGTAGTGTCCTCCCTAAAAGGTCTGCCAAGTCTGGCCGGTCATCCGAGGGCCCAGGAAAAAACCCTGCCCCCCTGCCTGTCGAGAGTGATCCCATTGATGCCCTCGACCTAGAGGCCGCAGCATTGATTGTTCCAAGGTTGAAAATCCCTCTGGCAAAATCTCCATCCGAGGTGTAGTCCACCTCCTGCTCATAATTTCTCACCATAATGCCCCAGATCAACAGAGCTGACAATCCTCATATCCCAATCCCCAATCCACCGTACAAAATGCCCACTATCTTCACCACCCAATCCACCAATATCCCCAATCTACTCCGTGTAGCCACGGTCACAGCAATGGCATTTGCAATCCCCGTCAATAATCCACCCAGCTCCAAAGTTCAATCAAAGATCAGCATTGCCTGCCAATACCATTGAATGCCCAGATCTCCAGAATCAGAAACCCTGTAAGTCAATCAGCCGACTCAAAACTCATATCCTGAAAGCCCTTCGTTCTTGGATCTCATCTAATACCAGCGTTATCAACGATCAGCTACCGTAATCTTGGAGCTCTCCATCCTGTCAAAGGTCTGGGCGATAATGAAGAAAATCATCTGCATATGCTACGCAGTATCGGGTGTCCTGTCCACGCTCTACAGCAACCTCCTCCACAATGGGTAAATGACAGTATGCAGGTCATCCAGTGCCAGAATCCCTCCAAACTTTGCTGCAACGTACACCTTCGATGCACTATCTTGGAGCCCTTCGACCATATCCAAAATTTATCTAATATATTATGAAATTGTATATCATATCACGTCCATTCATATTGGGGGGTTGAATACTCTTAAAAACCTCAAAAATATATTGCCCCGTATTAAGGGGTCAAGGGGTTTTTTTTATTTGACATAATAATATCAATATTGGGGGTTATTTTATTTGGGAGTGTTGAGGAATAACCTCCAAATCGTGGGATGGATTCATACGTCCAAATCATGGGCTCAATTCATACCCACCTAAGACTTAAGGACCTTCCATTTTTATTTGATATTGCTTATGATCCTAAGTTTTGAATAAATTTGATAATAGTGTACCAATGATAATATCGATGGAAGTCTCTTTGGATTATTGTCCTTGAGCAATGTAACATTTCGATAATTTCATAAAAATTAAAAAAAAAATTATACCAGCATTAAATGTTAAAATTGTGATTGCAGAAGTAATAAATGCTTGTTAAGGCAGTATTAAATAATAAAGTCATTAATGTATATAACAATTTAACTACTATGTCCTTTTAACTAATGATGCTTTAAGACAGTGATGTGTCTTACCTCTTTAAAAATGATTACGACACTAATTTGTTTGTAGTTGTAATAACTGAAATTTCAAAACAATATAAGACGGAGTTCTCCTTGACAAGGTACTGACAGTTTTAATTTCGGGATGGTGATGAAAGGGTTCCTGTGAGGTGCCCTGAGACTTACTTAGCTAATTAGCTAAAGCATTTGTACCTGTCCTTCTTGCGAATATTCGCAGGTAAGGATAACAATGACAAAACAATGTTTAAGAGTATTTATATTTTCCAATTAGTCGTCTTACTTGGTTAAAGAAATTATAAGTACCTCCTTGTTTCAGGTATGGAATTCTATCCAAGTTCTAAATGTATTATTTCGAAAAAAATACAAGTTGCAGAAGTTAATAATATTTAAACAAGGTTCAAAAGTACATTATCTTGGTAGAAATATCTATGCTTAAAAATCTTAAGATTAATTACTAGATTTGAAGAATGAATTGCTAATATGATTCTGCGAATATTTTCCAATTCATGAAATCTTTTACTACCAGGTGAAATGATTGATGGACAAATTCAATTTGAACTTTATTCCTTTATTATAACATCAAGTTTCACTTACTATTTCAATGCTTGGTATTTTGTTTAAGATAACTATGGTAGCTTCTACTTTCTCCATTTATAATTTATATATATATGGATATAGTCTTGATATTTATAAAGTCAAAATCATATTTTATTTAAGAACATAATACGATATAAGTGTGGACCCTTTTTAACTATAGGGTGAACCATTCTAATGTGATATTGGTGCATTATTATACCTGCCAAGGCAGGTATATAGCAATTGGTTAGGTTGCAATTTTTTTTTTCTCACAAATTTTTTTTCTATAGTTTTCAATAGTTTTTAAATAAATATAAATTTAATTTAATATTTAATATTTGAAAATTAAAAATTAATTTTTATAATTAAAAAAATCAAATTACTAATTCGTGATTGATTAAAACTGATGATTAGACTAATTTTATCTGGTTTAAAAGATAATTGTAAGAAATTAAAAAAAATATATTAAAATTTAAAAAATAGCTATTATTCTCGTGATTGCCATGTTTACCACCTCGTAAATGAAGAAATGTACTATGTATCCTTGTCTTGAACTTAATGATTCCTAATGTTTTTGATTCTAAATTCACCCGTTAATTCTTCCACCCAGCATACCGATTATTGGCATGAATTTCGGCACATGCATCGAGATCGGATTATTGGCATGAATTTCGGCAATAGTTTTATTTAAATTTGGGAAGGGAGTTGATCGATGTGGTTAGAAATGGTACATAAGTTTAATGCATCAGTACAAAGTAAAAGTAAATACTAGTTTGTACAAGAGACGACCAATCCGTTCTTCTTCGGAGTTCCTCCTCCCTGGATCCTGATTCCCAACGAGCCAGCCCCACAATAAGCATCACATTTATGGTAAGGGACTACATCGACCAGAAGCGTTAAACAATGAACTCATTTCATTTTTCAAATTTCAACTTTGCTCATATATCAAAGCAAAATATATCTATTATTTCCCATCCAAATCATGTGAGCATTGGCATTTAATATTATCATCTATCCGGTTGTCTTTTCATGCATACTAGGCATGCGAGGTAGCTCTATTGGTCATGTTTTCATTTATAACCTTGTACCTTACCTCGATCAAGGAAGCAATGGTTTTCTCCTTCGGGAAGCATCCTGAAAGTTCATTGTTATCGTTTGGTCATGGAGGTCTTCGCTCTCCAAATCTTGGTGGGCTCGAGCTTGTTTAAGCCTTCTATAAGTTGGCTATCACTCAAAATGGTTTTTTTTTTTTTTCATTACTATGTATTTATCTTAGTCGTGATCTTATGAGGGTGTTATCCATGGAGTCTGTCTCGCTGCAGGCTTTCATGAGCGTCATGGAACCATCTTCTATTGTTTTGAAGGTAATGTGTAATGTTTCATTATTTGTTTCAGTCTATTAATTGTTTGGATGTTCATTTATCATTTGCATATACTATTAACTATAATTTTCACTATTCTAGGTGGAAAACCTCCTTGGGGTCGAGGGTTTGCAGACCTGAGGAAGATGAGAAGAGTTAACACGGGTAGGCCTCCCCTTCCTCGGTCTGAATGCTCAAAAGTTTACTGTCAGTATTTGATTCCTTTGTTTATATTACACTTCCCATATTGCTTGACATTCTTGCAAACTACAGCTCATACCCTAGTCATGGAAGCTTGATTTTATGTGAAATGATTTGTTTGGGGTTTATATAATGCCCAGAACTAAGTTATGGCTCACCGAGACTTGTAATATTTGCTCATGGAGTTTAATAAAACATGTTATAGGGATAGTAAATACCATTTTGGATTCTTGCGTGATTATATGTTATTATCGTTGTTTATATTAATAACAGTAGGATTGTATTGCATTTCATTTTGGTTCTACTTCTCAAGCAGAGCCATCGTGCTCCATCCTTGTTATTTTGATGGCTCCTGTAGTTTATAATTTGAGTGTTGAAAGGTTAATCCTATTAACTCATTAGTGGTTCAAGAACAATTTTACTGTGCTAACCCTTTTTGTTTGCATGCTATTTGTATTAAAAACGAGACTATCCTTTCCGTTATGTTAAAAGGATTCGATTCCTGCACTGTTTGATCATATAAATATTTGACTTTTTGATATATGTTCGCCCTATCCCTTTGGGATTCATTACGGCCTTGAATATTTTATTATTTGGATTATTTCGTGGCTCTACAAGGAAAATAAATTTCTTTACACAGTTATTATGTGTTAATATTTTTGTCTCCTTGCTATTTAATAGTTAAACGCCCACTGTGGGCTCGTTCTTTTGCATATATATTTACATATAGTCATTTGTTTGTATTACAGATTTGTCCAACATACATTAATGTATTGGTTTAAAGGAACGATTTGCATGTTTTACATTTAGAGTTTGGATTATTTGTTTATCAAACCTAAGCTTCGTGCTATGAGGTCGTGGCTCATTAATAGCTCGATCCTCCAGCGTGTTTAAGCGCGTGCACACATATATTTATACGAACTCTGTTTTGGAATGTGCTTTTACAGGCTTTATATTTTAAAAAATAAAAAATAATTTTTAAATTTTGGAAATACAAAATTCTAATTTCTGATTTGAGGAAAGTTTTGATGGGACAAATTTTTCCTGCTTTTCACATTATTTGTCAGAAATAAAAATTAATAAAAAAGAACTAAAAGACAAAAAAATAAATATTGACCATCCAAATCATGTGAGCGTGGGCTGATCCAAATGGAGGCTCTAGAGCCAATTGTCATATCATACTTTAAACCTAATTAACACCACAAACATTAATTCATTGGCTTTCCTTTTCCCAAGTGAGGCAGCGGTGGTTGCACATTAATTTTGTCTTCGCTCTTTTCGATGCAGGGAAGATAAAACATCCCAACTCCCAAGGCAGTGGTTGCTTGCATTAAATCTGTTTTCTCTTTTCATTGTGCAAATCTATATTTACTCCATAGAAGTTTATATCTTAAAATTTTTGGGTGGATTACAATTTAGATTGCGGTACGATGACACAAGTAAATTGGTTTTTATTGGCGTAGTTAAAAAATTATAAAAAATAAATTTAAAATAAATAATTATAAAAAAATTCAATAACTAGTATAAAAAATAAGTACACTAATAGATATATATATCATAGAATTTAGGGTGGACTATTATTTATGCTTCTCCTAGATTGAAGGAGGGTAGGATAAGTGTACAACCCATTTAACTAAACAAGCTAAATGAGGCATAAACAACCATTTGCTATGTGGTGTTAAGTTGAGTAGTTCAAACTAAAATGAAAATCCAAGCGTTTCAAAATAGTAATTATTTTAACTTTTAGCTTTGAATTGTATGGTGATCATAGCCCTATGCTTATACTACTTATTTCACTTTTTAATTCCATTTTTTTAAAGGTATGGAGTAGTAGGTGTCACTTCTCTCTTACTTATAGTCTATTTTTTCGTAATTATTTTAACTATTAGCTTTGGATGTGAATAACTAATACATTGAAATATTTCTAAAAGGCAGGTATAAGCATTATTATTGTTTTTGCATTTAAATGGTTAGAAATTTTCGCCTCAAAATCCCATCTCAACCTTGCTAGTAGTATGTAGAACTTCCATTATATTAATATTTTGTTTTGAAAATGGAATCAAAACAAGTTTTCTAAATTATTTCCATCTTAATTTTTATTTTGGAATTATATACAATTATTAATTAAATTACTTGTAAACTATTTTCTTAACTTATAAATTATTTTCAAAAGGCAGGTATAAGCAGCTTTGCTGCTATTTTTACTTGTTATAATAAACAACTTTTATATGGTTTATTGTAATAATATTACAATGTATCGATACTATTTTCTAACCTAAGTTCTAACTATCTAAATCTTATATGCATGCGATTATTACCAATACAAACTTTTGATTTATGTAATCATGCATTCGATGGTTAATACCATAGCGATGAAGCGATATACAATGCAATCCTGACCTTACTCTATGTATTGATAATGAACGACATTACACCAAGCATTAAATACGACACTGGTAAGGAAGTGACAGTTATTAATGTCACTGCTGCATCGATCTGACAGGTTGATGGTGTCTCGTCCAAACATTAATGGTTCCGAACCAACTCTTTAGTGGAGTGTAATGTTGTCTATCCACGTTGTCAAACCACGTGAAGCCTGGTTAAAATGTGACTCACGAAATCGAACTATGCGTAGTGAACAAGCAGCTCTCCTCCGAATTGTACATGGGATTGACTCCTTGGCATGCAACGTTGGCATTGTCGTAGCTGTTACAATAAATGAGGTATTTATGTTATGGTTGCCCGATTCTCAAAGCATCAGGCTGTCACCTTCTCGCTCGTCGATCACAATAGATCTGGGTCGTTGAATGATAAACCCTAAATTCTCATTGTAAGTAATGTTGGAGGGTTTCTCAGTCTTCACTTTCATGTTTTGGAGTTAGAGTGTGAGGCCGACATGCTGCAAAAACTTAGGGTTAGCAAGTTTGCTTGGAGTTTGAAACCCGCGACCTCTGCGTTATTTTAATGGAGTTTTGCAGACCTGTAAGTGAATGCTCAGTAGTTGATACCACAACCTTGGTGTGGTTTCTATTTCAGGGTGAAAGTCTATTTTTACAGTGCTGGGGTTGGATCTTTGGCCTTTCCACTCAAGGTAATACGTCTCTATGTTCCATCATTGAAATTTGAGTTTTCATAAATCCTTTATTTTGATTCATTCTAATTTATTTAGATGTATGTTTCACTTGCAGGGTCAATCAAAGGTCTAACATCCAAGCTTGCTGGACAAATGAATGTCGAGGACTTCGCCGTCCTGGTAAGTCTCGGGTTCATCCATAACCCTGGACTCGTCGGAAGTTAAAATGTTCTTCTCAGTAAAAGAGTTAGGTTAATCCGTAAGCAATGATAATGTTTAGACTGAGTTTTTGTGTTGCCGAGGCTTCAAGCCTGCATTGTAAACTGAAAATATTTTACAATGGCATCTTCGCCATAGTACAGCTTGCAAGCTTCACTTTAAAGGATTGAAAGTCATTTGACTTGGTATTATAATACTGGTTTTTAGTTACAGAAGAAAATAAATGTTGCGTTGTTCTTTTTTTTTGTATTCGGTACTGTTAAAGTTGTTGCGAATACTATAGTTTGACGCTCAATCTAAAGAAATGAACTTCTGTAGTTAGATTCTGGAAATAAATAAGAATGGAGGTTTTGAAGATTTCGATTTGAACTGTCAGAAAAGTAATTTAATAAATAGGCCTTAAAGTTTTAGTGACAAAGTATTGTTTCCAAAGTCGTAAACGAAATTACAATGTAAAAAAAAAAAAAAGTATTTACAGGGTTGAAACCTTGTTCCCGTGTGAGCATAACTTGAATTACTTCTTGCTCGGTTTGATATGTAGAAGATCTGGGTTTTGAAGCTCAAGTACTGCCTGTGTGTCTTCTATCAATAATGTTTAAAACAGTTGTAATGAAAAGTCGAGAGTCAACCTAGGGTTTTGAAGTGAAATTGTAAGAATAATGGGATTTGAACAAGGATTCAAACTTCACCTTTGGTTTAAAAAGTGATAGAAAACAAATACTAGAAAATTTTATGAAATAAAAATAAATACTAAGATTTATATAATACTATTCTGCAATGTCTTTGCATGTAAATACTGTAACTCTGCTTTCAAAGCTTATAATGACTCTCGGAAAGGAACAGATTTATTTTTATAATTGTTGAAAAGAAAATTCAAAGATATCGAAGAAAGAAATATTATGAAATATTCAAGATGCTAGATGGTCTAAAACAACTGTTACAATTCATAAATAATTAGTAAGGTAAGAATAATTGATAAGTATTTAAACTATAGTTTTCTGTGCGGGGATGAAGTATTTTACTTCTGTAATTTGATGAATTAATTGCTATGCTGGCATTTTAATAGAAACTGTTATGTAATTTAAGAACAATCTTTCTTGGCTCACTGTAACCAAGAAAAGTTTGATCAATGTTTCTTGACTAATTATTTATTTCAACTTTTTGCATTCTTCTTTAGTTGTTAGATTGAGTTATATTTGGCACATTCATAATTGTAATTTCAATTCTTATATGCAAGGCATCTGTTTTAATATTATATTGGAATTAACATGAACATAGGTGAAAATCTAAATCCTTATTTAAATACCCTATGTGTTATCGTTACCATGAAATGGTATCATATAAGTTACACTATTTGTGTATCTTTATAACTATTGCATGCTTGAAACCTAACAATGGATATTTTCCCCTATCTAGATATAACCCAAGAAAAGGTAACTAAATGTTGTTAATTCCCGTGATTGCAAGAATAAATGTAGAGGAAGTGGAGGCAATTCATTGGATCTTGTGAATGACCCAAATCCAAGCTATGCACATGATCATATGGTGTTATTGAAAAGTAAAAGGAATTTTTCTATGTTCATTTGGGTTCAAACATCGACAATGATGTTTTTTTTTATAGGAAGGTAGGGGCATCCTTCCACAAAATGGTTTCAATTTTGCATTTTTATGGAGATTAATTTATTAAGCATATAGAAAACATGAGTTATCTATGGCTATATTTGTATTACATGATATAAAATTGGTAGATTGGTAGGTTGTGGTGTGAAACATTTGCAATTATCATATTTTCTAAGCATTGCACTAACAATTGGACTATCAATCTTTTACATTCTTTGTTAATATGTTGATCCCTTGACTAGGTTTTGTTTTATGCATTTTGCCTTCCCCGATACTTTATTTCTTTGGGTGTTCCACTCTCCAATGCTACAAATTGATCGGTCACCCCTGCAATCCTAGTGGGATCATTGTTAGAATTATACTATTATTTTATTTAGCATCGTGTTTGCTTATACTAAGATGTGACAAGGTTCTTGTTTGTTACAACTTGATAATATGATATAAAGGGGGTGTTAAAAATGGGTTGATAAAAATGGATACCTACAATATCTAGTGAAACTAGGGGTTTTCTTAATTGGAAAGGCATATTGGGAGGGGGGTTCAACAATACAATTTTAGGATGCATTTTCCAATATTTAGTGAAATTAGGGGTATTCTTTAATATCACGCGAACGATCGTGCTATGCAATAAGTTCATTGAGTGAACCCCCCGTGGATGTGTTGGATAGGGCTTGGTGGTTCATACTAAGACATGATATGAGAACAAAACATCTTTTTGAGAACATCAATGTTATCATGCCAAGCGAGGAAGATAATTTAGGTGATGGAAACGAATAATGATATGTACATGTTTTATTTCGACATTTACATTATGGTCGTGTTTTATATTGATGAAAGTGTGTTTCAATTAGATATCCATTATACAATATCAAGTTGGTTAGTATTATGTTAAATGTTTCCTAGTTGACTAGGGATTGATTGTAAATGTATAGATCACCGATCATGTTATACTTCATTACAATATATTTTAGAATGGCACACGTTTCTCATTATGTTCAAGGTAAAACATTTGATCATGGAAGGAGAATATCACCTAACAATGTACATGAAAAAATAAATTAGCATACTCGGAAATAAAAATTAAGGGCCTAAATATTACAATCACAAAAAAGAAACAATTATAATTATATACAAAAAAAATCTTGCATACTTTAACATCTGCATCATCCCTGTGTTTGAAATACCATTCATTACCTTCAAGTTGACTAGTAACAAAAAAGAAGAGAGAAGACTTGTCTTTGAGTCCTTGTATAAGGATTTTTGTGCCTTATCAATAAGAGGCACATCATGAATATCTTCATAGCTATCATATGCATGTGTATTCTCATCTTTGGCAACAAATTTGTCATGGATCAACCTATGTATTCCTTCTCTCTTAATAATATTAGAGTTATTTTCTTTCACATTATTAGTTTCAATTCTATCAACCTCATAACCATATCCACTTGGAATTGTAGCACATGGAAGTCCAAACATTGGTAATTTTGTCTTTGTTATAATTACAAAAAATTAAAGACAATCAGTATCGAAACAGGAAAATATTAAAACTATTGAAAATGACAAAATACATGCTTAATTTCACTATCTTACAAAGGGGTGATATTATTTTCCACCTTCCAAGTGTCCATGCTCTAAGCAATGTTTCCCAGTCATTGCCTTAAGGAATCTTCTTCTTTTTATTCCTTTGCATTGCGTGTAAGGAAAATAACATTTACCATAAACAATTATAGCTTAAACATCAATGGTCTGATTTTGATTAGACAATTTATCGCGATTGCTGGTGCGTGCAAAAGAATCACAATTATTGGGAGAAAGATCTAGATGGGGACCAAACACTCGATCAAGAGTTTCCCATATACAAGCATTTCACTCTTCAATGGTACTCCAATTAAATGGGTCACCATGCATTGTTTTCTATCACAACGAAATACAAAAACCATTCACTAGATGCACATTCTTCAATCAAACACTCTTAGAGATGAATATTCAATTGAAACAAGACATTAAAGTGATTCTAGTCAAGAGTTTGGTAATAATTACAATGAAAAGTTGGGATAAGACATCTGTCCATAAGGAGAAAAATGTTGCATTTATAGCCTTGCTGTTTATAGCCAAATGTTGCATTTGAATCCAACAATGAAATTATGGGCTAACTGTGGAATCATTGGTTTTAAAGTTAGCTTTTTTTCAATGGTACTCATTCCTTATCTATGTATACATCCATATGAAACTACTATATCCTTTCACTTGAGGTGCTTGTGGCATGTAGTTTCATTCTATCGTTTCACTGTTTCTACAATCAGTGGATCGATTCATACCATCATGACCTATGTATGAGCATTTCGTTGAATGTTTATACTATCAACTCTTCCTCCAATTGGGCAACTTTGGTACTATCAACTCTTCCTTCCCTCTATCCACATATAAATTCATTGATCCCTTGTTGTTACTTTTTTCTATTCGTTTTAATTTTGTTACCATCATGCACATATATTTTCTAGATTTCTAGATTTGTTGATTGTCAATTAAAATTACAATTAAAAAGGCATTTAGATGCTTCTTTTTGTCAAAGAGATAGAGATTCCTCTAAAGTGAAAAAGGACAACTCACTTTTTCCCTATTTCCTTTTGGCCAACTTGTAAGAAAAAACCATAGAGGGTACAATAAAATTATATATAGATTGGAGGAAAATCTAAAACCAAAGAAAAATTTACCTTCTCCCAATTTGTGATTTCAACACTTAACCTTCTTCAATTAATTTGTGATATTGATCCAGGTGGATATTGGTGGCCACCCGCCTATTCCACTTGGGGCCCCAACATTGTTCTTTCAGTTTCCTTAATTATAGCACAACTTACTATTTTTAGTCGTTTTTTTCGGGTCCTAAACTTCTGAAGCCGTTTTGAGGCCCTAAACGACGTTTTTGGGAAAATCCCGTTGAGTCAAGGGCTTGGCATTTGCCATCATTAGTGTATTCCTCGGATAGATCTTTCCAATGAGGTATCATGTGTGTCAAACGGATATCGTATTCCAAAGTTACGACACTGGGAAATTGATGTACCAATTTACCCAACGGGGCCCATAGTTTGGCATTTTCATATCCCAGGGTTAGGTTTTTGTATGTTTAGGGTTTTCCTTTGTTTATCGATAATAGATAGGCTTTGAACCGCATTGTAACTCATAGTTCAGAGGCTGGTGGCTGCCACATCTCTTCTCAGAGATAAGCTACCAACTCCCTAGCTAGTTTATTTCCATTTTGTCTGTAAGCATATTTTCGTTATGTGATATTAATGAAATGAAGTCTTATTTCTATTGCATCTCTACATTTATGTGTATTTCTGTAATTCCTTGGGTTCCTTCATAAGTCCAGATTAGTGGTATCAAAGTAGGTCTGCTCTTTCTCGATCCTTCTTTGCATGTCCCCAACGCGGTCGGGGTATAAGGAGTTAGGGCTCGACCTGGTTGAACCCTTGCAAGATCATCCTCGCAAACCCCGACGACCACCCATGGCAGATGAAAATAAAGATGAGGGAGGAGGAGATCCTATCAAAATATTGCTCAAAGAGGCCCTCGAGAAATAAAGGAACGCGATGATGGATAACTTTTCCCAGATCCTTCAACAACTTCCTAGCAGCAGCCATTCTGGAGGCACAACCCCTTTTAAGGTACAAGTAAACTTTGACATTCCCATATTTGAAGGCCAAATAGATGCAGACGTCGTAGATAGATGGTTGAATCTGTTAGAAGGGTACTTCCTCGTGCATGAATTTTCCAACTGGGAAAGGATCACTTCTGCACTCCTTAAAGCCTCCCCCCATGTCAAGGACTGGTGGAAAACCTACTGTGAGCAGACGGATGAGAGGGAATCCTCTCTATTTTTGGCCGCACCCACTTGGAATTAATTCTGAGACGCCATCAAGGAACAATATTATCCTGTGGGAAGCTATGAGGACAAGTACATACAATGGACTACACTGCGGAAACAAAGGGATCAAGACGTGCATGAGCTGACGAATTTGTTCCATACCCTGTGCACAAAATTGGGTATCAAAGATTCAGAGAAACATTTGGTGTTGAAGTACCGCAGTTGTCTGCACAGATACATTTAGGAGGAAATGGAGTTCCTCGACATCTCCTCGCTTGGAGCAGCATATCGACTTGCTACCAAGATTGAGCAAAAGTTCAAACAAAAGAAGCAATACTTTGGATCTACGAATCATAAGCAAGGGAAAGGTGCCCCCAAACCGCAGAACAAAGGAAAAATCCAAGGCAAGGCAGCCCAGGATAACCCACCAAACCACAAGCAAAGAACAACACTGCGAAGCCAAAGAAGGACACATAAAAGTGGTGTGAGTTTCATAAGAGCTCCACGCACAACACAAGTGAGTGTCGGGCCAAGCAGTCACTGGTGGCCGAGATGAAGACTTTTGAATCGGATGCATGCTCCGAATCCGAGCCAGAACCTGAAAGGGGCAATGACAGGGGGAAGCAAATTATCGATGCGGAGCCCAAAGCCACTATTTCCACCACGAAGGTCCAAAAGGAGGAACCAGAAGATCCAGAGGAGGGGGAGAACCTCTTCCATTCCCAGATGTGGGTAAAGGGTTCCCCGCTGCAGTTCATTGTCGACATCGGGAGCCAAAAGAACCTCATTTCAGTAGAAGTCGTGAAGCCGGTTGGGATTGCCGACCACAACACACCCACAACCGTACACCATTCGGTGGCTTCACCAAGGACGAGATCTCCGCGTCATCCAGCAGTGTTGCCTTCCCTACAGCATCAAGCCCTTCACGGATGAGGTATTATCTGACATTGCTCCTCTTGATGTTTCTGATGTATTATTAGGCCAACCATACTTGTGGAAGCGACATGCTGTGTACGAGTCCTAGCCTCGCGCTGTTATTGTTACTCTGGGAAATAAGTTGTACAGGATATCGGAGGTAGCGCCACCGGCAACCATCTCTTTGGTTACTGCAAAACAATGTAGTAAGCTCATTTCCAAAACGGGGAAATTTGTTTTCCTGGTAATCCGCCCTCAGAGAAAGAATAAGACTATGGCCATGACCTCCAGACAAAGCTCCTCCGCCCGACAACAACAGATGGAAAAGGTCGTGGAGGAGTACGGGGACATCTTCACCTCACCTGCAGGGGTGCCTCTGCACTGTCAGGTAAAGCACCCCATCGATCTGACCCCAGGTGCGCCGCTTCCCGATGGACCAATCTATCGGCGCTCTGTGATGGAGAATGATGAAATCAAGAGGCAGATTCAGTAGTTATTGCAGAAAGCGCACATCCGACCAAGTTCATCGCCCTGTGGGAGCCCGATCATGTTGGTGCAAAAGAAGGATGGGACTTGGAGACTTTGTATTGACTATCGGGCACTGAATAAGATCACTGTCCGGAATAGGTACCAGATCCCACTTATTGATGACCTTCTGGACCAACTCAGGGGAGAAACATATTTCACAAAGATTGACTTGAAGTCCAGGTATCCCTAGGTACCAATTGAACCCTCCGATGTGTGGAAGAATGCCTTCAAAGCCAAGGAGGGCCTTTTCGAATGGTTGGTCATTCCTTTCGGGCTGACAAATGCTCCCATAACCTTCATGAGGATGATGGATGACATCTTGCGGTTGTGTTGGAGAAAACTCATTATGGCTTGGGGTGTACCACAATAGACAGATGACTACCAGAAATCAACTCAATTCTCAGAACTATGCTATATAAATGACAATGCTAAGTTAATGAAGAAGATAACCAACCTTGATCCAAATGTTTGATGTAGATCCCCATTGGAGCTTTTCAATCCGTGCACTTGAATCTGCAAATTAGTCTTGACAACTAATATACAACAAGTACATATAATATATAAACGACATTAACAACATCAATAGCAATGGCCCATGATATAACAAGTAAATGCAACCCAATGTAAGATAAAAAACATTTACAACATTAATGGACGAGAATATGAGTATTTCTATTAATAAACAAGAAGAAGTACAAAGTGATACGACCTCTTGCCGGTAACCAATCTGAACCAAGATTTGGATCAATCCACTTGTGCCTCCACCACTTCAATCCTCCATGAAAGGCAAACTCAAACGAGATAGGAGTTTGGAAGTTGAACATAAAGGGTTCACAACTACAAGGATCAATGAGTGTAGACTCAAGATAGGGAAAAAGTCCGCTAGAGTTCTCTTGCTCTTCTTTCCCCTCCCATCCATAAGCCATATGTGCTCAATATATAGTCCTCTCAAAGGTAAATGAAAGGACACATTGAGACGTTACTTAGGCAGATGGAGAGCCAAAGGTCACCCAATGACCGCTTTTTGGGAGTAAAAAGTAATAAACTAGTGATTTTTACCATTTTACTTGATACCCGTGGGCTATAGTGATGCATCTCACGGGTACGCATGCTATAGTGATGCAACATGTGGGTCAGAGGAAAAATGAGGAAAACATATGTCTAAAGGATATAAGTGGATCTGAGTCAGTGAAATGGATCCTACAGGCCAAAGAATGCTGATGCTCACAGGGTGGAAGATTACGTTGTAACAGATGCCCCCTAATGTGTGAGGTTAGAGACTGATGCTACGATGGCCGAAATACATTATAAAACTCAGAAGTGGAGTGATGGAGACACAAGTGGAAAGAGAAACTCACTCGTCATAATACAATAGTATCCCTGAATACATGTCATAGTACAACAATTTGATACAATGGCCATGAATAGGCAGTACATAATGCATACATGTCATAAGTGATCATAGCCATGATCCCTCTACAGTAAGATATGGTCTCCTATTGAAAATGAAGCAACTGGTTTAAAATGGAGGTACAAACTGCTGATATCTGAGAGGTGATATCTCAGATGTAAAGTCAAAGTCATAAGTAGCATACTGAATGCCACTATCGCCTGGGGTCTTCTACACAAGTCTTCGACGGTGCAAGTCCCATCAAGTGAATAAAGGAGTTGGGGTTGAACCTAATGTGACATCGTCTGATTACCGGTCAATGATGTATACCATTAACAGACGCGAGATAACCCACCAATAATGAAAATGGGCATTAAGGAACAGAGTACAATCATCGGAGTGTGAATAAATGAGTTGAAGTCGAACACTAGGATGAATCCATCGATCAGGGGACATTGATGTATTCCCAAATCTGTCGATGGCGAGAGAACCTACCACTAATGACTGCAAGCCTCAAGGTACTCAACTGAACTGTAAGCCTCAAGTCTCAGAATAAATGAGTTGAAGTCGACGGAACAAGACTCGCTAGAAGGAGGGCATTAAGGCATCCCCCATCAACTAGCACGAGGTACCAGCTACGCTGAAAGATTTGGAAGAACTCAGATGAAATGGACTGACTCAATAAGGATGGTCGACATGCAATAGTCAAGAGATCTGAGGAGTGGCTAACACTAGTTTCAGGACTTACTTTGAACAAGAGCATGAGTAGATGGATAGACTCAGGCAACATAAACCTGACATAAACTGTGCAATGCAGGAGGCATTACAAAGGGATCCATAATGACTGGAAGCTTAACCAATCGGTGGAGAGAACTGAGAAACAAGTACAGCTCCTAAGGTCCAACTATAGTCTCGACTCATAATGTACGGAGTGGAATGAATGATCTATTCAAAGGTGACATAACAGCTGCCAACAAGAAGTAGTAACCATAATCCCGTCCGGCTTTTTGGAATATTTTATTTTTTTTGTCTTTTTCATATTTGGGAAAAGCTTGAAAAAGAATAAAATTGCTTCCAGTACAACAAGTGAGGGAACGAGTGTCAAATAGCGAGCAGACTAGTTCCAAGCAGTGGAACATACCTATGATCAATGCAAGGAAGTGCATGCAGGATGTGGACACTCGGGGGGGGGGGGGGGGGGGTTCCCTCAGGCTCGACAGGGAAAAGTGCTCAGGTACCATGCTAACAATTGAGTAAGCGGGAGCCAGCACAAGGCTCAAGTGGCAAGCAAGATGATGCAATGCAATCAAAACATGATATAACTGAGGGGAGTCCTTAAGGGAGATGGCCAACATAAGACAAAGTAGAGTATAAGTATTTATCGCAATGTCATCGCGTAACTACAAAGGACTCCCAATCCTAAGGACAAACAACGACATGGGCACCAAAATGCACAAAGGGGGTCTAACTACGGTACCCATGTTCAGAAAATCCCTACCACCAGATAACGACACTTCTATAGCAGTGTGAAGGTTCTGTGTCAGTTACGAAGTGGGGTCACACCTAGGGTTTATGAAAGTGGTCAAAAGGTCAAATGCATAATGCACATTGCATCTAACCTATATGCCAGGTGTGAAACGTACCTGCCGTAGGTGTAAAATGGTCCAGAACAGCTTTCGCCGAAGAAATCTTATTAAAAAATACTACTCCAAGACATTATATTAGTCCATAACGACATAAAACGGTAAAAACTATAGACAAGTGGGTCCTGAAAATTATAAATAGTAATAAAAAATTACAATTCACAATTCATTTTTACTATTCACCCATTTGAGGCTTTTGGTTAGTTTTCACCTGAAAGTTCAGTTTCCGATTTTGGGAGCTACGAGCGACTGTTCATCGAATCGTCCGGAGCAGGTGTGGTAGTCTCATCCATACCTTTCATTTCAATGCTTTTATTTTAGTTTTCAGCGGTGGTATTTTTTGTTTGGCCAAGCCTTAAATGGCTTCGGTGCTACCCGCGGGATGTAGTTATGCGGGTCGTGGGTAGGGCACGAAACGCGCAGTAAACTCAAAGGTTGACCACGGGTACCCACACCTGTATACAAGTTAGCCCGTGGGTACGATCGTGTAGTTGGTTTTTTAAAAGAATTTGACTAAAATGCTTGTTTTTCTTCACTCCAGGATGGTTCTAGAGTGGAGGGAGAGGGAGCATGAACAAGTTGATGAGGCCATGTGCAACGATGTGCAAGCACATCAGGCATTGCAAGCATGTGGGTTGTACAAATTCTGGAGTATAGGGGGTTTGAGGGCCCAAAACCTATTACTTCGGCGCTTGATCGACTTTTGGGATGTTGATGCACAAAACTTCAATCTCAATGGGAAAATCCTCACACTGGAAGTGGACGACATCTACTTCATTACCGATTTGTCTCGTCGAGGTGAGGAGGCTAGTCTTCGGTCTCATACTGTGGGTGGTGGGATCACCGTCCTTGAATACATAGCGTAGTATTGCCCCGCAAACACACGCACGGTGGGAAGTCAGGTTCCCATCAATGCCATAGTGAATTTGAGCATGAAAATCATTGTGGCTACCTTAGTGTAGATCACGGGATCCAAAACTCTGCACCAGGCATCCTGGCTGGTGACGTTCTATTCATCACAATGCATGCAACCTATAGTGTTTGACTGGTGTACCACACTGCTGGGGTCTATGAAGACCCAACTAACAGAATGCAAAGAAGGGAAGGCTAAAAACTTCGGGTATGGGAGTATCCTATGTAGCTTCTTCTTTGAGAGGGTTCCAGGTCTTAGTTTGAGGGTGTATGTCCCTCCTCATAGTCTCCAAAATCCATCCCTGACCCAGTGGTCTGAGATCTTGACCCGACAGGGTGGCGTCTGTCTGGCATCACCATATACCGAGGAGTTCTTCCACTGGTGGGACCGGCAGGTCATTTCCATAAAGGACTACCCCTATGCAGGGATAGACTTCTGCTAGGATAGGGACATGCCACTCCCACCAGACACCGCGTTCGGAGACATTGGTGAGTACTCTTTTTGGTTTTCGTGTATTAAATTTTTATGGATTTTTGATTATAGATGCAAATGCAAAAATATTTTTTGTGGTAGTATCATATGTTAATGGTTGACTATTTGCTTGCAGACAAAGGCCCAGTGAGACCTGATGGCTTCCCGAGACATGGTCGTTGGGGCAGGGGTGAGGAGGCAGGCGATGCTGCAGCAGGACACACACTACAGACCTTGTGGCGCAACCTCACACGGATGGTTGCTAGGGTTCCACAGATAGAGGTGGCGAGACTACCTGAGGCCATGCAGCGCCAAGTAGTGGGGGTTCCGGGTGACTGGGTGTGGCTACTGCAACGGGTAGCCAATGCAGTACAATATTTCTACGAGACACATCTTGTCGGGGCGACAGCTAGGCCTCCTCGTAGGGATTAGATATCTCAGGATCTCATTTTTGTATCGATATCTATATTTTTGAGGGCTACGGGCTCCAGTTTTGTATGACACTACCATTTTGGACATATTTATATATATAAAACTCTGGTTCTCCGGTTCTACTATATGTGTGTATGTACAAATGTGTGAATGTCTTCTTATATTTGTGTGCTTCATGGTGAATGTGACAAATGCCAATCTAATACATAATTAGCGTATGCATAAGATATGTGATTAACACTTCTCGGAACATGTATGTATGTAATTGAAACAAAATATCGTTCCAAGAGTCTTACCCTTAGGAATTTCCGTAATGGCGTAGGATCTCACACACGGTACTGCCCATTCAACTGAGACATAACTAGTTGTGAATCCAGGTGGACTTTTAAAGACAAGACGCCATGGGAAATGGCATCCCGAAGTAGCTCAATGATGGCACTATACTCAACCACATTGTTAGATGTAGGACCAAGACAAGCACCTCCTGAGGACACAACTAGGTGGTCAAGTGAGAAAATAACCCAGGCAGCAGAAGCAAGCTGTTGTGCATGACGGCTAGGACCATCCACGAATCCTAAGAACGTAGGAAACTCTACTGACATCTGTCAATCAAATGGAAGCTAATTAGCAGACCCGAAAACCGAAAGAAATCTAAACTATGTACAGAAGCAACTATACAATAGTATACAAAAGTATCAGCCTGAACCAGAGGTTCAAGCATAATACAGCTTGAGGTAGAGCCCATTCTTAGGCTCCTTCAAGACAGTCCCCTCATAGTGTTCTAACTCATAGGCTCCTTTCTCCAGGACACGCCTCACGATGTAACGACCGTGCCACATGGGGTTGAACTTTCCTGCCCCCAGGGGTTCCTTAGCTTGGTCATATAAGAGGACCAAGTCACCTTCAGCATATTGTTGGGGATGGACATACCTATCATATTGAACCTTAATACAACGTTTGTTGGCATCTATAGCCACAGCGGCATCTCGACGTTGCTCATCAAGTTGCTCAAGGTGGATTAAACGTTTCTCAAGACCTGCCGTATTAGGGAGGAGTTCTATGGCTAGATTGAGTGAAGGGATCTCGCATTCAATCGGTAAAAGTGACTCCACATCGTGAACTAGCTGAAATGGTGAGAACCCAGTGGTAGTCTTGACTGCAGTTCGATATGCCCACAAAGCAGGATATAACATGATGTGCCAATTGGTCTTGCTTTGTTGGATGGTATGTTGGAGAATGGTCTTCAAAGACTTATTGACTGCTTCTACTTGACCATTCGCTTGGGGATAATAAGAAGATGAGTGTTCTTGACGAAACCCAAGCTTAAGGGACAAATCCTCCATCATCTTCTTTTGAAAGTGACTGCCATGGTCAGTGACAATCTCTTTCGAAATATCGAACCGAGTTATAATTTGATTGAATACGAAGTGGGCTGTTGTAGCACCATCGGCTTTAACGGTAGGCATGGCGTTAGCCCATTTGGAAAAATAGTCCACGGCCACTATGATATGGTGATGCCCCCTACCCAAAGCTAGTTTGCAATCCATGAAATCCACCCCCCACTTGGTTAACGGACCGATGGTGACGACTAGATGAAGGGGCGCTGGATGCGAGTGTATGTTCCGAGAAAACACATGGCAAGGGTGACATCTCTTCACAGCATTAACACAATTCTTTAGGATGCAAGGCCATAAATAACCAGCTCACATAATACGTTGGGCTGTAGCAAGCCCGGATAAGTGACCGCCACATGCCCCAGCATGGAAATCATTAAGCACCCGCTTCGCTTCTTCGTGAGTTAAGCAACGACGGAGGATGGAATCCTTTCCTCGGCGATACAAAGTGTCACCGACGATAGTATAATCTTTAGCGTGATGTTTCACACGCCGTCACTCATCTCGTGAATTGTGCAGAGGAAACTTCAAAGTTTGTAGATATACGATGACATCCCCATACCAAGGGTCCTTTGACGAGATAAGAAATAAGTGCTCATCCACAAAGGAATATTCATGAATGACATCCTCATCAAGTCTCGAAAGGTTCGACAAAAGCTCAGCAAATACCAATGATTTCACCAACTTTGCCGAAGCAAAATCGATATCAAATTCCTGAAGGATAACAATCCATTTATTATACTTCCCCCCGATAAGGCATCACGATAGCACGAACTGAAACGGATTGATATGCACAACAACTATGGTGGTTCTAAGCAAAATGCAATGTGGTAACCGCTGTACTGAATGAACATTCGCAAGCGCCATCTTTTCCACATGAGTATATCTTAGCTCAGCGTCTACTAGATTTTGACTAAGGTAATAGATGACATGCTCGACAAGCGCATCATCCACCTGAACCAAGACCATGCCAATCGTCTCTTGAGACGTGGCCACATAAAGGATAAAATCTTGTGCGAAGTCTGGTGGACTAATCACAGGGGCCGATACCAAAGCTTTCTTAAGGGCATCGAAAGACTGCTGGGCTCACTCATCCCAGATAAAAGGTGTGTCCTTCTTCAATAAGCGTGCGAAACCTTTGGTAATATTAGCATAATTGACTACGAAACGGCTTAGAAAAGTGGCTCTCCCTTGGAGGCTCTAAAATTGTAACAAATTACACGGAGGAGGCAACTGAAGTATTGCCTCAAATTTTAGAGGATCGACTCTAATACCCTCTTTCGAAACTATGAATCCCAAAAGGAGACCCGTCCTTACAGTAAAGATGCATTTGTTAGGATTCAATTGAATCTTGTATCGTATACATCATTCGAGAATCATGCAGAGGTGCTTGGGGTGGTCCATTCTCTCGCGAGAATGGCCGACAAGATCATCCAAGAAAACTTCCATAATCTTTTTAAGATCGTGAAAGGTGTAGGTCATGGTGCACTGAAACGTAGCTTCGACGTTTTTAAGGCCGAAGGGCATTTTCCGATATGCATACGTTCCCCAAGGACAAATAAAATCCATCTTACGTTGATCCTTGGGTTTGATTTGAATCTGTTTATATCCAAAAAATCCGTCCATGAAGGAAAATATCTCACTCCCGGCACAAGCATCCAAGATTTGATCTATGAATGGTGTGGGGAAGTTGTCTTTCGGACATGGACGGTTCAAATCCCTAAAGTCGGTGCATACACGGATTGTTCCTTGCTTCTTATCCACAAGAATGGGCTTTGACACCCATTCGGTAAGGGGAACGGGGTAGATGAAACCAGCTTTGAGCAGTTTCTCCACCTCTGCCTTGATAGCGGCTGCTTTTCTAGGGTTCACAGCACGTAAGCGTTGTCGAACTCGTTTAGAGTTGGGATACATTCTAATCTCATGTTCAACAATGCGGGGGTCTATTCCTAGCATCTCCTCATATGACCAGGCGAAAGCTTCCCAAAGTTCTGTAAACAATTCAGTGTGAATAGCAATCTCCTCAAGAGTGCAATCGTCACCGATGTAGACATTCTCAACTAGTCTGGGAGTACGAGAGATATTGATCGACGTAGTTGGGGAAATGTTAGCCATATTCCCTTCTGCAAACACATCATGCGACTCCAAAAGAGCCACAGGGTGACCAACCATCTCTGCCAGAGTCGTCCTAAACTCTTCTCATTCGGCGAGCTCGAGTTTGGGAAGGAAATAAGAGCGATGGTGCATATCTTCCCAAGGTCACTCACTACCAAACATGGCCTCCATAATGGCTTCATCAGAAGGCAAAGTATCATCGAGGAAATCATGGGAACAAGACGAGTTGGCTGCCCAAACTGGCAGCGTAACGGGATCTTCCTCGACTGTCTGGGAAGAAGAGAGATCTGGTTCTGTAGTGGCTTGTTGAATATGCTGGTAAGAAAGCTCAGCTACAGACAATGGCATAGACATCCCGACATGTGAAATGTTTCCAGACGTGGGATGCATGGACGGTAAAGTCCATGGATCATCAAAATAAGAAGTTCAGAATGACATATTATGCGAAGGAGGAGACGCATCATCGGTAATGATTCGAATAAAATTCACAGGTGCAGAAAATCATAAGTTCCCATCAATGAAGGGTACATGACAACACCCATGTTCCCAGTTTCCGGCTGAGAATGAGTAACTTGCGGGACTATGGATCCCATGGATGCTGTGGAACAGGAGTTAACGTAATCCATCTGATTGATGGTCACAATCTTGCTTTCGTGAGGAAAGCAGATAACTTTGAATACAGTAGATGTGATAGCTTTCATGGCATACCTCCAATTCCGACCCAGTAAAAGGTTGTAGTCGGTGGGCGCATCAACCACCTCGACTTCAATAGGCACAGACTTACCTCCCAAGGAGACAACAAGGGAAGGGATAATTCCATGCGGCTTAAATGAATAACCGTTGAATGCAGTGAGCGTGGTTCTAGACGCGAGTAGGGAAGGAGAGCCAAGAGCTTTCCAACAAGCTAACGACATTACTGACATAGAGGCACCTTCGTCAATCATAGTACGTTTGAAAAAACTCTGAAGGCACACCACCTGGATTTGAAAAGTCACGTGGTAGGGTAAGCGAGGTTGAACATCAGTAGTATCGAACTTGATAATAGTGGGACTTCCCCCATCTTGAACTCCTAACGCACTCAAAAGAGCATGCTTTTGAGAAGGATAGGCTTGCAAAACTTCAAGAGCCGACATGGCACACGTAGTTTGGCCCAAATCTTCTACGATGGAGTAGTTGTGGGTGGCTCGAGCATTAGGATTATGTGTAGAGCGCTTAAGAACACCTTTTGGTATCCACGGCATAATAGAGGGCTTCTCGATATGCAAGGAATTGTCAGGAGGAGGGGGAGGCTCACTCCCCAAATTGGGTTGTGGTGCATCATAATCGCATTGACGAGTGGCAACACTAACCTCTGACTGAACCATGTTCACACATCCATAACCACTAGTATTGGAAGAAGACGTTGCCATCTCAGTAGGTCCATAACCGGTGGTGGGAGCATGCGAAGCCATGTTTTGGTGATGAGGTAGGGGGTCCTTCAACATAGCTGGGCTCTCTGCTAAGTGCTTCGATGCTTCTTCAATACGAGGACATAAGTGAGTAAGATGGTCTTCCCCACAGAGCTTGTAAGGAAAATTCACCTTACGCCTAGGTTTATGGTCCTCACCATCATTTCCTCCTTCCCGAGGAGGGTTGACATTATCCTTACGGGAGGTATTGCGATTGCTATTATTATTCCCATTGTTTCCACCCTTATGATTATTTCTCCCCTTTTTCTTACCACCAGGTTGCTGGTTACCTGACTGGTTCGTCGTTTGCACACTGTGTACATCAGACGATGGAGTGGAAGTGGACAAGGTGTGAACCTGTCCGGGAGTAGATTGGTTTAGCGACAAATTCTGCATTTGATTAGGTACCAAATCTACGGGGCGATTGCTTGCAGATCCAACGATGCCATTAGCATGCGGTCTAGGAACTGACGTAGGCTCATGACGTGTATGCGGTGCATCAGGGATGATGTCATACAAAATGCGAGACTGAGAGTATAATAAGTCTAACTGCTGGAATTTCAAGATAGCTTGTTCCTCAGTCACAATGCTGGACATCAAAACATCCTTAGCAATGTATGGGAGTAGAGACTTGAGGAACCATTCCAACAAGAACTCTGGAGGAATGTTGGCTTTCACTAACCTCTTCTGCTGACGCCACTCTTGAACATGATCAGAAATATGTGTGGCCTTGTTCTGACGGAAGGTAGATAAAACTTCAGTTCCAGTATCACAACGAACTAGTAATTGGAAATGATCTAAGAAAACCAAAGCGATCTCGTTAAAACCCCTATAGGTGTTTCTAGGAAACTCGACATACCACTTTGCAGCTTCCCCCGTGAGGGTGCGTTGAAATAGTTGCAATCTAATGGAATCATGATTCAATGAGTTGGAGGAGCACCAAAGGTGAAATGTCGTGACATGATCTCCCGGGTCCTCACCACCTTTCCCCTCAAACTCAGGAATTTCTGAAGGGAGCTTGGTAGGGACCGGGGGCCAAGTAGGGTCGTGACACACCGGATCATTTGTGAGCTTCGAAAGATCTGGAAGATTCAAGCGTGCAAGGAACGGGAGCTGAGGTTGGAAAGCTTGATTATAAGCCCCCATAAAAGGTTGGTTAAACCGAACCGTGTTATAAGATGGACCAAAAGCTTGACCATGAGGATTAAACTGCTGATAATAAGGATCCGACGGACCATAAGCTTTCCCATGGCCATAGGATTGATAACCTCCTCCTGCCTGACCCATTTGAGAGTAAGCAGGTATGTGCGTGTTTTGGGCACCATATTGGGGCGGTGGGCTATATTAGTGGCCAGCACCGACTGTGCTGTAGTAAGGGTTTCCACCATGAGTATGGGGCATATATGTACTATTCACAGCGAGAACCGTGTTGTAATGACCATAATGGTATGGTATGTTCCCACCCCCAGCATTAGGATTAGCTTGAGTAGTCGTGTGGTGACCATAAGCATGAGATATGTTCCCACCCCCAATATTGGTGTGACTAGTAGCAGGGATGGTGGCGTGATGTCCATGTGGATAGGAGATATTCCCACCCCATACATTAGCATTACTAGTGGCGGTAGTGGACGCGAAAGTATGCGGTATATGTCCACCCCCGTGGTTGGGAGGAGCATTAACATCCGTAAAAGTAGTCATGGGTTGACGAGTAGTGGCATGTGTATTAGGTGGTGGATGGCGAGTCGTGTTTCGAACAACATTCCTATTAGGTTGGGCAATCCTAGGAGGTGGTCGTCTTCCAACATTAGCATCGTTAGGAGGAACATGACTAGTCCCCATACTATGTGTGTGGGTGGACAACGTAGTGCCCCCAGTGAGGGTAGTGCCCCCAGTGGGTATAGTATGGCTAACACCATGACTAGTGCCAGTGTGACTACCAAATGTGGTGGAAGGTTCAACGGTACTATGACTAGGCATACCAAAAGAGAGTACCGTCGAGTTGATCGTAGGGCCAATGTCGTCATGTAACTCTGGCATCCTGTGTCTATAATTGCGTGGAAATGAAGGAATGAACGTGTCGTCCTGTTCTTCGTCCTCGGGTAAGGTTGGCATTCCATAAAGATAATTATCCAGATTCGAAGGATCGAACGGATCTCATTCAAGTGGATTAGGCCAAATAGAACCAGGTTGAGTCTCAGGTGGATCACCTCCCCACTTTTCACGAGGAGTATGGGGATCGGAAGTGTGGTCAACTCTACCCGATGGAGTCGAAGGTTTTTCCTTAGCATCGGAATGTGTGGCAATCATGACGTCTTGGACGTAAGTCTCGTAAGAATCCAAAGACTCAGAGGGAGCCCTCCGACGTCCTTTAGCAATACGACGTGTAACCTCGGTCGGCTTTAAACCAGGGAATCGACGGGACCGACGGAGAGTAGGGATCCGCGCCACGATATCTCCAGAGAGAATATATAATCAAAACATCCCCTAAATTCCAACTATCGATAAAAAATAGTAAATCAAAAGCACACACCTAGAGAAACTACAACCAAGAGCAGACAAACATAGTGGCTAAATGAGCTCCTGACACTAGAGCCGGTATGTCTCGCTTAGGAGAGGCTTGAGACTCCCAAACTATATCCCGAGGTAACAGAATCATTTATAGAGACACCTAGGATTCACTGTGTGTACAGGGTCAAGTCCACTGCACAAACACAACTGTGCTGTCCAATCCCTATCTAACTCAGGACACAAACAGTATAACCACTGCAAGTACCCTGTGCGATACCTAGGTAAGGAAACTATGGTCACCGCAATATAACCAATGCTCAGGGGGACAGTCGCAGGTGGGATCCGTCGTATGGGTAGGGTAGCTAAGCCCGAAACTCAATGAGGGTCAAATCCACCAAGAGTCCCAAGATACGAACAAATCCTAGAAATATCTCCCACGTTCAGCTGGTATCAGAGGGATATCCCTTCAACCAACCTCCCGTGACCTCATGCTTAACTCTGGTTTGAGTAGAGCTTCATGAGAACACTGATCTATACCATGGATTCCTCCACTCCCTGGTCGGACACCTAATGTTTCGTCTAGTAGTCTTGGATTGTTAACTCACAATGATCTATTCCAAGACTCTAAACCTATGCTAGTTGGTGTACCCTATAAATAAAATCAGTCTAATCAATTTTAAGATTAAGCGTTAATTTTAATGGCTGTGATTACTCAAGGGATATGATCGTGAAACTAGTGATGTGTAAGACTCAATGGTATGCAAAATCGTCAAATCCTAGAGTCATCTATCCAATGAAAAAAATGCCCCTAATATGCACAATCAAACCAAGGATTTCAAAATAAATATGCAATCTTTTTATATTTCTTTCAATGCACAATCATAATCTAAATGAAGGTAGAAAGCACTCAATGCAATATGCAATACATAAAAGCAATTTTTTGTTGTTGTATTTTCTCTTATAAACGAAAGGAAAATGCAAAAACTATGTGTATTTTTTATATTTTTCAATATATGGAAATGAAAAATGAAAGCAAAATCCTACTATCTAGTCACTGATATGCCAAGGAGATCACTAAGACAACCAGGCAGATACCAAACAGTAAGACTCAGCCAAAGGAATGAGCTCAAAAGGAAAAAACCAACAAGGCTAAATCAAAAGATGGGTAAAAAACCAACAAGGCTCAACCAAGAGAAACGAAGAGTTTTGGTCACAACCAAGGCATGGAACAGTCAAGAAACAAGCCAACAAAGACTCAGGATCAACCAAAACCAACCCAACAACAACCAAAGGTCATGAATCAACCAAAGCTGGAGTTGTACGCTACTGTTGAAGGAATACCTGCGGGTACCCGCGAGTAGTAGAGTAAACAGAGGCGGGTGTACGCGGGCAGAGCTAAGCTAGCCTGCGGGTGAGGAAAGGTAAAATGGAAAACTGAGAGTCCAATGGCTCAGAAAAAACAAGTTTTCTATAGTGTATCTCAACGACAGATAAGTGACACAGAGCTTCGACAAACAACAACTCTAATTATAGACTAATGCTAAAAAAATCCCTAAGATGGATGTTTTCCCCAATGGAGTCGCCATTTCCGTGTTGGAGAAAACTCACTATGGCTTGGGGTGTAACAAAACAGACAGATGACTACCAGAAATCAACTCAATTCTAAGAACTATGCTATATAAATGACAATGCTAAGTTAATGAAGAAGATAACCAACCTCGATCCAAACGTTTGATGTAGATCCCCGTGGGAGCTTTTCAATCTGTGCACTTGAATATGCAAATTAGTCTTGATAGCCAATATACAACAAGTACATATAATATATAAATGGCATTAATATCATCAATTGCCATGGCCCATGATATAACAAGTAAATGCAACCCAATGTAAGATAAACAACATTTACAACATTAGTGGACGAGAATATGAGTATTTCTATTAATAAACAAGAAGAAGTACAAAGTGATACGACCTCTTGCCGGCAACAAATCTGAACCAAGATATGGATCAATCCACTTGTGCCTCCACCACTTCAATCCTCCATGAAAGGAAAACTCAAACTAGATAGGAGTTTGGAAGGTGAACATAAAGGGTTCACAACTAAAAGGATCAATGAGTGTAGACTCAAGATAGGGAAAAAATCTGCTAGAGTTCTCTTGCTCTTCTTTCCCCTCCTGTCCATAAGCCATATGTGCTCAATATACAGTCCTCTCAAAGGTAAATGAAAGGACACATCGAGACGTTACTTAGGTAGATGGAGAGCCAAAGGTCACCCAATGACCACTTTTTGGGAGTAAAAAGTAATAAACTAGTGATTTTTACCATTTTACTTGATACCCGCAAGCTATAGTGATGCAACTCACAGGTACGCATGTTATAGTGATGCAACATGAGGGTCAGAGGAAAAATGAGGAAAAAATATGTCTGAAGGATATAAGTAGATCTGAGTCAGTGAAATGGATCCTACAGGCCAAAGAATGCTGATGCTCACAGGGTGGAAGATTACGTTGTAATAGCGGCCATTCACCAACTCATTTGTAGTAGTTTACTTGGATGGCATCCTGATCTTCATCCAAACTTGGGAGGAGCACCTCCACCACATCCGACAGGTCCTCCAAACACTGCGGAAACACAAGTTGTGTGCCAATATGGATAAGTGCACTTTGGCATGACCTAGGTTTAGTATCTGGGATACATTATTGATGAGCAAAAGGTGCATGTGGATCCGGCCAAGATACAAGTCATTTGGGATTGGCCAGCCCCTACCACTCTAACAGAGCTCCGCATCTTTTTGGGTCTTGCCAATTTCTACCGCAGGTTCGTGTTGGGATTCTCTCATTTCACTTGGCCCTTGAGCCAAGTCACCAAGGGAGGAGCGAAAGCAAAATTCTTTTGGTCTAAATCTCAACAGGAAGCGTTCGTCGAGTTGAAACATGGCCTCTGCTCTGCCCCAGTGCTCACATTACCAGACGCTCACATTACCAGATTTGCAACTGTTGATGTATTTGTAACTTCGAAAGATATTCAATTGTATATTGTATGTATTACATTTGTACTTTATTGTATTCCCGATAGAGATGTCTTATTCCTTTGATCGAAAGTGTCGTCATTTGTATTCTATTGTTGTACCTCCGACGGAGATGTTTGTTCCTCTAGGTCAGAGAAGTCATTATTGACTTGAGTCATGTAAAGTCATTGAGGTCCATCCTCCCATTTATGACAGGGCATTAGACCCCGGAGTAGTGTCGCAAGTTATATTGTAAGTGTCGTAACTTATATTTGATGGGTTATTAGACCACCTTGGTGGGGTTGGCCCTGTATGAGTCATGTGGGTTAAAGGGTTATTAGACCACCCTAGTGGGGTCGGACCAGTGATAAGTGGTAATGGGTTATTAGACTCTCCTAAGGGAGGTCGGCCGAGTTATAGTTAAAGGCAGATCAAGTCATTGTATAAATAGAGAGTGTGTCTCTCTCATTTCATTCATTCACTCACTCACTCACTTTGCATTAGTGAGAGAGAGGAGGAGTGCACACAAATGGAGGAGGAGTAGCTGCTGCAGTCATCTATCTCTTGGGGTTTTATCTTTGTGATCATTGTATTGGTTCTCATTATATCTCTGAGGAAGCTGCGGGGTTTTTCACCTTCTTGGTTTTCCCCAGTGAAATGCTTTGTGTCTCTTGTCTCTTGTCTCTTGTCTCTTATGTTGGATATGTTGTACATGTTGTTCTTTCAGTTAAGATCCTAGATCAAATTGAATTAAATGATGAAAAATTAACATGGGATCAGAGCTATCCCGAAGGAAGGCATTGTATGGCATTTATGACATTTTTTGCACTTGCGACAAATTGGAAGCTAGGGCTTGATATGGTAAAAAATAGTCATCGTGGCACTTTTGCTATAACTCCGTTTTGGGGAAGTTTCAGGATCTGAATCTTTTACAGATCAAAGATGAAATGTTCATGTACCTTGTGTCCGAAGCTAAGCCTCATATTCGTTGTACTTTCTGAGATATGATCCGTACAAGTTAGGGCTTTTGCCTCTTCCAGATTGAAGCCCTAAACAAGTGACCTAGGAATAGAGGTCATATATCGGGCTAGGAAGCTCCAAATGGAATTCTGTAAAAAATTTCAATTAGGGAATGGACTGTAGTTTCACAGGTCCTCTTTTCAGAGCTAGAAGTTGAAATAGTGACACATGGCACTCTGTACAAATTCGGTACGCTGTTTCATCCCATAAATAGGTCATGTTGTGAAACTTAGCATATCTCTCTCATAGAGAATCCATTTGAGGTCAAATATGAGGGGTTGGAAATATGACAGGTCATGCTACCACATGCCAAAGTTTCAGAATGTAAGGATCCGAAATTTCAGAGATACATCCGAAACAATATGGAATATATTTCTGTCCAAACAGAATTGGATTCTGAGCACTTTCATTTTTGGTTTGTCACTATTGCGGGAAATTAGGGTTTCTGCAAAAGTTGGAATTTTTGGAATCTGAGACAACGGATGGATGATCCTCATTAAAATCAAAATTTAGAGACCAATATCGAATTTTTTGGTTGGGTAGAACCCCCGGCTCTATCAAACCCTAGTTCGGGATTTTAACTAGAAAACCAGAAAACTAGAATTTGACAAAAGCTGTAGATCTGAAACTTTCAAAGTCATTTTTGAAGGGTCAAATTTTGGATATTTCAAAATTGAATTATACCGGCTTGATCAGCTCAGCAAGGTGCATATTTTCATCCAATCAGAAGTTTGAAATTCAAAGTTTGAATTGTTAGGGTTTCTCTGACAAACCCTAATCCAGCTCCAGATCCAGCTTCAACAAATCAAAGTGGATTGGGTTAATCCTAGAAGAGAATGAATTGGACACCTACATAAGTGAAGAAGTTCCAATTCCATAGGGATATGAGGCTAAGGCTTTACATAAGAAGACTACAAGCAATCCCGACAGGTATGACTTGAGGAGATTCAGGTATGTTTTGAAATCTGTTCATGATTAAGTTTATTATATGTTTGTCTTCATATTATTGAAGTTAGTACAATCTTGATCAATTTTAGATTTGTCTTATCACCTTAGTAAAAGTATGAATGCATGTGAATGATAGAAGACATTCATTCATTAGGGATATGACACTTATGATTGTACTAATGCACTGTGGTGTTGTATGAGGATGATGATGTTCGCTAACATGAAAGGTACATCAAGAAAGACAAATCAAGTTCTAGATCAAGAACATATGACCATGGTGACATGAAGACAAAGACTCATCCATAATCATTGATCACATAGAAGCTCTACTTACGAGGTATGTATAATTTGGTTCTAAAATGGTTAACTTATAAGATATGCAGGTTACTAGCACAAATCATTGAAGAGAACAAGAAGACATTATGTGGGTATGTTAGACATAACTAGCAAGCATGATAATATAGGTATGTTTTTCCTATATCAAGTTAGAATCCTACCTTGTGTTAGGATCTTATATAAGTATACTTGGTATGATTGATAAGTCATGAGGTTATAAGTTTGGGCAATCATGGGTTTATGCATATTATGCTTCTTAGTTTGATTAATGATATGAAAAACTAGAAGAGTCCTATGGTCAAATAAGAATATGCATGAGTAAAAGAAGTCCTCCCTGAAATCTTGAATACTAACTCTTGTGATAAATTACCTGTGTATGAAATGATCATGACCATACATGTTTAAGATTATTTAGAATCATAATGTTTTGATAGTATTGAGATTATACTAATGAATGTATGATTATGTATGAGATATTGAGGATGACACAATGATGACACTAGTGCACACTTAAGCATGCATAGTGGTCCAGGATGGATAGAAGTTCAAAGACATATAATCATGATGATATCATAAAGGAAGCAAAGATCAAGAGGGAGCACACTCCAGGAAGCAAAGATCAAGAGGGAGCACACTCCAGTAGTTCTTGCAAGGAAGCAAAGATTGAGAGAGAGTCCACCCAACAACCAAACAAAGATAAGTATTTGAATTGTCATTTATTATATATTTGATTACTTAAATTATGTTGTCTATTCATGTACATGCTTATGTTCCTAGATTTAGGATGTATATTATGCATATTATAAAAGTTGCATTAATGAACAAGATACTACTAATATGCAAGTAATGAGTAAGTGGCCTATGGTACTGTACAACATTCCATTGCTACTTATCTAGAATGAAACCTCTTTGTTGACATGTTGGGAGTTGTGCACACTCTTAACAAATGTTCTGGTAGAGATGGAAGGCATATAGAAAGTTACGGGATATGGATAAATGTTGTATTGAAGCATTGGCTAAGATAATTGCATGACTGTATGACATATATTTTTATGTGTAAGATTTTGTTCTGAAAACTATGAGAAGTTTCTAATCATGCAATTGAATTTGACTTGTAGGAAAGATCGTGTGCAATCACCTACAAAAGAAGGACAACAACATTTGTTCTAGCAACGAAGTTCAAGAAAACTATCTATTGAAGATATTGAAGAATCTGAAGTTCCCAGGATCTGGGATGTAATAATAGAAGGATTCCATGATCGAGGAGTACCATTCGATCATGAAGAATGATGTTTGGGATGTGGTCCCAAGACCAGAAGGGAAGTCTGTTGTGACTTCCAAGTGTATCTATAAGATCAAGCATGCTATAGATGGAAACATAGAGAAATACAAGGAAATGTTTGTGGCTCGTGGCTTCTCCCAGAAAGAGGGGATAGATTATGAAGAGACTTTTGCACCTGTATCCATATACACTTCCATCAAAACAATACTTGCTCTGGCTGCAGTAATGAAGTGGAAGATACACTAGATGGATGTCAAGACAACTTTCTTGAATGGTGTAGTCGAAGAGGAAGTGTATGTGGAGCAACCACTCGGTTTTTAGACACATGAAAGGAATTCATATGTGTGCAGATTGAAGAAAGACTTGTATGGCTTGAAGCAAGCACCCAGGACATGGTACGGCATGATAGATAGCTTCCTATCCAGTTTGGGATTTACCAAGAGTAAAGCGGATTCCAACCTTTACTACAAGGTTGAGGAAGGAAATCCAATGATACTCCTATTGTATGTGGATGACTTGTTTGTGACAAGTGAGGATAGGTTGATTGCCGATATGAAGAGAAAGCTTGCTTCCGAGTTTGAGATAAAGGAATTGGGTATGATGCATTACTTTCTAGGTATGGAGGCGTGGCAAAGTGCAGATGGAATCTTCCTTGGACAAGGGAAGTATGCAGTAGAGATCTTGAAGGGGTTCGGGATGATGGACTTCAAGGCCATGGCCAAACCTATGGCATCGAACCCGAAGCTATTGAGTGATGCTTCATTAGAGTTGGTTGATGCCATGATGTATTGTCAGATGATTGGGTCCTTGATGTACCTGATGAACACGAGACCAGATATTTGCTTTGCGGTGAACACCTTGAGCCAGTTTCTGACAGATCCTAGCCATGTTCACCTGATTGCTGCAAAGCATATTTTGAGGTACCTGAAGGGTACAATTGATTATGGGCTCAAGTATGATGCGAATCAAAAGTTTAACCTAGAGGGTTATGTTGATTCAGATTGGGCAAGCAGTGCTGCAGATAGGAAGAGCACTTCAGGGTGCTTCTTCAGTATGGGATCATGTGTGATCTCTTGGTTTAGCAGGAAGTAATCCTGTGTAGCACTGAGTACAACTGAAGCAGAGTATGTCGCAGCTTCTTTGGCTAGTTGTGAGGCAGTATGGCTAAGGAAGCTACTGACTGATTTATTTGATCTCTAGTTGGATGCTACCTGTATCTATTGTGACAACCAGAGTTGTGTGAAGTTGTCAGAGAACCCGGTGTTCCATGACAGGTCAAAGCACATCGAGATCAAATATCACTATATCAGGGATATGGTGCAGAGAGGAGCAATGAAGCTCCAATATGTTGCGATAGATGAGCAGATTGTAGATGTGTTGACCAAACCACTAGCCAGAGTGAAGTTCAAATACTTCAGAGAGAGAATTGGTGTTCTTCAGATAGAAGATACTTCGAGGAGGAAGTGATGGGACACATTTGCAGGAGCCATTCCAAGCATGGTGGTAGGAGGATCCTTCCCATGGATGTGGATGTAAGCGTTGTGTGATGAGCATTAGGACGATGCTCCGGATGATGTTCTACATGATGATGATCAGGGTGATCATGTGTGATGATATGCATTAGGACGATGATCAGGATGACTATGATGATATGCATCAGGACGAAGCTATGACGATGATCAGGATGATCATGTGATGATGATGTGCATCAGGATGATGTACTGTATGATGATGATTAGTATGATCATGAGCATCAGCATGATGCTTCATGCGAGGATGATCAGGTTGATCATGAGTATCAGGATGATATTCTGTGGCCATGGACAAGTTGTGCGATAAGCATATAATCTTTCCCTGGGAGATTTGCAGATACTCTTGCAAGGTTTTTCCTATGGCATATAATAGCTCCCTAGGAGATCTGGCAAATGCTCTTTCGAGGTTTTGCTTGGGAGGACATATAATCTTGCTCTGGGATATTTGCAAATACTCTTGCGAGGTTTTGCTTATGGCATATAATAAATCCTTGGGAGATATGGAAAATGCTCTTTCGAGGTTTTGTCCTTGGCATATAATATTTCCCTGGAAGATCCGATAGATTGAGAAGTAAGCTCGTAAACAGTCCTGGGATGCTCTTTCGAGGTTTTTCCAGACCACATGTAATCAGTCCTGGAGATCCGATAGGTTGTGCTAGGCACGTAAAAGTCCTGGGATGCTCTTTAGAGTTCTTTCCATTCGTGCTATGCACATAAACGTTCCTGGGACACTCTTTTAAGGTTTTGTGGTGGTCACATGTAATAGCTCCTTCGGAGATCTGATAGGTTGATTAGTAAGCTCGTAATCAGTCATAGGATGCTCTTTCGAGGTTTTGTTGACGCACGTAATTAGTCCTGAGGATTCCATAGGATGGCCAGCTCGCAGAGATGATGAAGACCTACATGAGGCTAGGCCTACATCCAACATGAAAAAGGGCTGGCTCTGTAGAACTTCCTATGACGAGGAGAATTGAGAGATGATGCTCTATGATCCTGTGACGATGATCCAGCTCCAGAATTGAAGGCTTGTGCCTATAGGTATTGATGACCTGTGTCAAGAGAATACCTTCCTAGTTAAGAGGGAGTGTTGATGTATTTGTAACTTCGGAAGATATTCACTTGTATATTGTATGTATTACATTTGTACTTTATTGTATCCCCGACGGAGATGTCTTATTTCTCCGATCATAAGTGTCGTCATTTGTATTCTATTGTTGTACCTCCGACGGAGATGTTTGTTCCTCCGGGTCGGAGAAGTCATTATTGTACTTGAGTCATGTAAATTCATTGAAGTCCATCCTCCCATGTATGACAAGGCATTAGACCCCGGAGTAGTGTCGCAAGTTATATTGTAAGTGTCGTAACTTATATTTGATGGGTTATTATACCACCTTGGTGGGGTCGGCCCTGTATGAGTCATGTGGGTTAAAGGGTTATTAGACCACCCTAGTGGGGTCGGCCCAGTGACAAGTGGTAATGGGTTATTAGACTCTCCTAAGGGAGGTCAGCCCAGTTAGAGTTAAAGGAAGGTCAAGTCCACGTCAAGTCATTGTATAAATAGAGAGTGTGTCTCTCTCATTTCATTCATTCACTCACTCACTCACTTTGCATTAGTGAGAGAGAGGAGGAGTGTGCACAAGTGGAGGAGGAGTAGTTGTTGTAGTCATCTATCTCTTGGGGTTTGATCTTTGTGATGATTGTATTGGTGCTCATTCTTTCTTTAAGGAAGTTGCAGGGTTTTTCACCTTCTTGGTTTTCCCCAGTGAAATGCTTTGTGTCTCTTATCTCTTGTCTCTTATGTTTGATATGCTATACATGTTGTTCTTTCATTTAAGATCCTAGATCACAATGAATTAAATGATGAAAAATTAACAGCAACAACCATTTGAGATTGAGACAGATGCTTCAGACTATGCTATTGGGGAAGTTCTTACTTAACAGGGACATCTAGTGGCATATCATAGTGAGACACTCTTCGACACAGTCTGAAATTATCCCACTTATGACAAGTAGATGTATTCCATTGTGCAGGCTTGCCGACAATGGAAGCATTACATTTTGGGGAAGGAAACGGTTATCCACACAGACCATCGACCCCTGTAGTTCATGCAAACACAAGGGAAGTTGTAGAATGATCACCATCAGAAGTGGTCCACATATCTGCAACAGTTTCATTTGAATATCAAGTACAAGAAGGGAAGCACCAATAATGTTGCAAACTGCCTCAACTGACCACCGATTGTGGCGCTAACCACCGTGCTCAACTCTTATGGGCACGAGACTTCTGATTGGCCACTTCTCTACAAGAGCTATCCAGAATTTGGAAACACATACAAGACGCTCTTGGAGGGTAAGCAAGTTCCCAATTTTAACCTCCAGGATGGATTGTTATGTCACATGGGACAACTTTGTGTTCCTTCAAGCGAGCGCGCCAAGATGATTTGGGAATCCAACTACAGTTGGGTCGCTGGGAATTTTGGGGTCGAGAAAACTGTGGTCGTACTGCAGAAGTATTTCTATTGGCCAAACCTTTGAATGGATGTCGGGAAGTATATCAAATCCTGCACTGCCTGTGCCATTGCCAAACCGACCATCAAGAAGCAAGGCCTCTACACTCTGCTGCCTACCCCTAGTCGACCTTGGGAATCCATCTCCATGGATTACATGTCGGGTCTTCCTTCTACTAAGCATGGAAACAACTGTGTTTTTGTGATCGTCGATAGATTCTCGAAGATGGCCATTATGGTGGCATGCAAGAAGAATATCACAACAGAAACCACTGCTAAACTCTTCTTTGAATGAGTGTGGGTACACTTTGGGATCCCACAGTCTATCATCTCAGATCAGGACAGCAGGTGCCTCAGTACATTTTGGTCTAGCCTTTGGTCAATGCTGGACACCAATCTCACAAATTCCATAGCTTTCCATCCCCAAACTGATGGTTAGACAGAGGTCGTCAATAGGCTGATCATACACATTCTGCGCATGTACAACTCAAAGCATCCACGCACATGGGATGAGAGACTCCCCTATGTATAGCACAACCATAATCGAGCTCTCCATAGTTCAACAGGGCACAACCCCTTTTAGGTGGGCTTGGGATTCCAACCACTATGTCCCATTGAAGTAGCCATGCCATTTGCGGTGACTCAGGTCGATTCGGCTCACGTCCAATTGGAAGCTGACAAGGCAAACAACTTCATCGAACGCATTCAACACATCTACCAATAGGTTCATGACATATTGGACAGAACCAATGCCAAATACAAGCAGCGACATGATCAACATCGGGTGCCACACAAATTCCAGGTGGGCGACAAAGTGTGGATACATTTGCAGAAGGAGCGCCTCGCTGGACCTTACCGTCAGCTTGACCTGCTCCGATATGGGCCATACACTATCACCAAGGTTGTAGGGTACAATGCCTTCGAGCTCAGTATTCCACCATTCCTTGGTCTGCACCCAGTGTTCAATGTGGACCTCCTTCGGCCCTACTTTCCACCTCTATTGGACATCTCCGACATTGCAGAACAACTCACATCAACAGAGTTAAACCCAGACTACAGGGAACAGGCCACCACAAATCGTATCATGGACATGCAAATCAAGAAAACTCGCCAACAAAAGATCCAATTGTATTGGGTTGTAAAATCCGGCCAACTTTTGCACCAAGGCAACTGGCTCACCAGGGAGCAAGTTTAGCATAAGTTTCCTCATCTCATGGAGGAACTCCATGCAATTAGGACCATTGCTTCTTAAGGGGGGAGAAATGATCTAGGTGGATATTGGTGGCCACCCGCCTATTCCACTTGGGGCCCCAACATTGTTCTTTCAGTTTCCTTAATTATAGCACAACTTACTATTTTTAGCAGTTTTTTCGGGTCTTAAACTTTCGGAGCCGTTTTGAGGCCCTAAATGACGTTTTTGGGAAAATCCCACTCCGACACTTGATATTCATTGTCATTAGTGTAGTCCTCGAATAGATATTTCCAATGAGGTATCAGGTGCATCAAACGAATATCGTATGCCAAAGTTACGACGCTGGGAAATTGATCTACCAATTTACCCCAACGGGGCCCATAGTTTGGCATTTTCATCTCCTAGGGTTAGGTTTTTGGATGTTTAGGGTTTTCCTTTGTTTCTCGATAATAGATAGGCTTCAAGCCACATTGTAACTCAGAGTTCAGAGGCCGGTGGCCGCCACATCTCTTCTCAGAGATAAGCTACCAACACCCTAGCTAGTTTATTTCCATTATGTCTGTAAGCATATTTCCGTTATGTGATATTAATGAAATGAAGTCTTATTTCTGCTGCATCTCTGCGTTTATGTGTATTTTTGTAATTCCTTGCGTTCCTTCATAAGTCCGGATCAGATACCAAATTCATCTTCTCCCAATTTGTGATCTCAACAAATGAGTGTTTTTTTGGCCCAACCGTTTTTTCAATGTTGCAAACAAAGAGAAAACATTTATCTCTGTCCAAGTGTCAATTGTGGATAGAAAACCATGAAAAATAGAATGTTTCTAAAGCAATGTCCGAGATCCATATAAAAAGTTGATGTCGCTTAAGAGACGACTGGGCTCGACATAAAAAATTAACGTTGCTTAAGTGACGTTCCAGGAAAAAAAGTCAATTATTCATCGAATTTTGCACCCGGTGCACTTCAATTCAACTTGCAAAGGTGGATTGTCGATGGAACGTTGGTTGAAACGTTGAATTCAGTGCCATAATGTAGTAATGTAAATTAGAATAAGTTTAACAATTAAGCACACAGCTTAGAAATAAATCATATATAAATCCAAAATTAATACTTGATTTATATTAGTTCTATGTAAGATACTTGAATCATTAACATATTACAATCATGTTTAAAGTACCAAAACATATGCCTGAATATAGTTCAAAGTGTTAAGTTTAAACCAAATAGACAAACAAGATCTCTGAAAGAAACACAATCACACGATAGACACACAATATACCCTGGGAAACCCTCATGGGGTAGAAAACCCAACAAAGCTTTCCTCAATAAGATGATCAACCAAAATACAAGATGTGCTCCTTCTCCTTGACTCCTTAGCAGATCTCCCAGACTAGTGCGCACTCTTCCACAAGTGAGTGAGTAATCTAATGAGGAGTTCACCTCCTCTATTTATACTTGACTCCCAACTGACTAAAAAGACCTAATGGGGCCGACCTCACCTGGAGAAGTCTAATAACCCCTAAAATATAACTGCAGGGCCGACCCACACAAGGTGGGTCTAATAACCCTAGTTAATACAAACCCTTGGAGGAATAAACATCTCCAGATACATGATAGGGTTACCTCGGAGGAATGAAACATCTCCGGAATAATAAAGTACAAATATAATATTCTTTGAAGTTACAATATTCAACACTCCCCCTTAACGAGAAGGATATTATAACAACATCTGCAAGAGCAAGGAGTCATCATATATGATACATCTATAAATCATCGGAAGCTTTCTTCAATTCATCTTCATCAGTAACTCAACCAGTTACTGGAATATCAATGTCAACAGTGTCGATATCACTACGATCATCGGCATCGTCATCACACGATCATCAGCATCGTCATCACACGATCATCAACATCGTCATCATACGATCATCAGCATCGTCATCAGCATCGTCATCACACGATCATCAGCATCGTCATCACACGATCATCAGCATCGTCATCACACGATCATCAGCATCGTCATCATACGATCATCAGCATCGTCATCAGCATCGTCATCACATGATCATCAGCATCATCATCACACGATCATCAACATCGTCATCATACGATCATCAGCATCGTCATCAGCATCATCATCATACGATCATATTCCTAGGATGATCAATCCTGCTCCTTTTAGGACATAGGTCCATGGATGATACAATCCAATCTTCAGTTCTCGGAGACTTCAGTCTACGGATCAATTCTGGGACCTCAGTCCGTGTTGATCTGTGTTTTACTTTCTGGGTAGACCCGGGCTTGCGGTACCTTTTAGACCAACAAAACCCTTAGCTCACTGGCCCTTTCGGCAACAGGTCGCAGAAGCAACCTGAAGTCTCACCCGAAGTGATTCTAATGGGAGGCAGAAGACTCAAGTGTCCTCAGCCAGGTTCTGAGGCATCCAGGGTGCTTAAACCCACCTTAACCCTTTCCACATAAGCTAACTTATCTCATTCTATTACTCCGGCTGTGCCTCTGTCTTATCGCATTACACAGGGAGTGCGATAAGTCTTCCCCCTATGTGAGCCCGTCTAGCGATACCTAAGATATAGTAGGTGCAATATCTTCCCCTTCTTGTCCCTGCGGTACGCGATTCTTGACCGCTTCCTGGATTAATACGTGGTTTCAGCCGTTCTTATCCTATTACTGCAGTTAGTGATATCATTTAATCTCCAAGCATAACCCTTGCTAATGAACTTGGCCCCTTGATATCTCGCAACAATGCAACTGAGTAGAGTATTACTTTGAGCACTGTCTAAGTGAACCATTCATGCATTATATTCAGTCCATACTCGCACATTATCCTCTGCTTAACAATTATCTAGTTCGCTAGGATTTTAGCTATGATTATCACAATTGTTATACATCAACCAGAACTTAAACTGATGACCATATACATTACTTATAACAGAATGAAGCATTCGTGTATAATAAAGGCAAGTGAATGAGAACAACAGCTACACAAATACAATAGCGCTACTTAGATAAGCACGTTGTTACTCCCAGGGTGGGAACTACGTCCAAGGGAACTGTGTTTCTTGTTAACAATCCTGAAGAATAAACACAGTTCCTTTCCAACTCTTTACAGCAAGGGTCTTCTGGGTAACTCCACCTCAGTGGGAGCCCTTCTCTATAGACCTCTCTTCTCCTCCTGCCTCTTACAATGCACTCTCTTTCTTTCTCAATCCCAGCGGATTGCACAATCTCTCAACGGGTCGGCCCTTGTTCTCTAAGGGATGTTCAGACTCTGTATCAACAAAGACTTGACTACCCTCTACCTAATGGCTTCTATCACTATGTGGCCAACCCCTTATCATATAAAAAGAATCCTATATATAGATGGCCCGAAGGTCTCATCGCAGTTACAAAACTGTGGGCCTTATCCCAACAGTGACTCAACCCTAACCACTTACAGTCAACTGGCTGTACTTCCATAGCCGCCTCCTGTCTCGTCGCCGCTTCCTGCAGTCCTTAGTCTTTAATGCCTCGGCCCGTCGCTTCTTCTTGGTTCAAGCAACGCTGACTGTAGTCCTTCTTCTTAATGAGGGTAGCTGAACCCTCTCTTCATCTTCGGCGCCTTTATTACGGTGGTTGAGCTCTCCCTTCGGCCTCTTCTTTGTACCACATGCTTTGACTTTTCTGTACCTATCGCCGTGATTCCAGTCGGAATTTGCGCTACGGCGATATCTTTGTCTTACCGCCAAAATTGGTACTTTCTCTCCAAAATTAGTTATCCTTCCCAAAATTAGCAGCTTCCTAAATGCTGCGGAAGTTCTCTCCAACAACTCCCCTAACACTTACTTGTGGCTCGTCCCTGAGCCACTCGCAACACCAGCCTGCTTCATCTGCCTAAGCTTATCCTTTGCTGCTCGTGAGATTGTTGTGAATTGTGCCTTAAGCGCTTCAATACTTTCATCCATGTGTGTTACTTCTTCCTGCGCTGCGCTGAGCAGCTCAGCGGTTACCAAGGAGTCCTCTGTGCCCTCAATGACTCCTTTACTTGAGGTGAAGCTTTTCACCTTTTGCTCCAGTTCATCAACCAGATGTGCGACTTTGCTTTCATGCGGGCTAACTTCGTTAGCCAGGTTGATCTGCTGTTCTCTGTACTTCTGCACCTGCTGTTGAAATTGTGTGATTTCTCCTTTCTTTCTTATCTTCGCAAGAGCACTCAAGCCCTTGTACTCTTCTTCAGCTCTCGATATCGCATCTTCACAGTGCTTAATGTGCTGATCGAGCTCGGCTTTCTGTGGGAGCTCCTCTAGCTCCAGCCATGTTTTTGATGCATCCTCTAGGATAGCCTCTGTTGCTTCCACTCGACAGTGCATCTGTGTCTGTACAATTCTGAAAGCTTGCACTCGTGCTTCTTGGATTTCCTCTGGAGTAGGCGGCCTATTCGCTTCCAGTGCAGCAATCCTTGCTTCGTATTCTTCCTCCATCTTTTTCTTCTCTTCATCTAGAGCCTTTGCTCTTTCCGCTATTTTTCTGATCTTTTGAGTTATTTCTAACTCAGGCCTGATATCGCACTGCGGAAGTTCTGCTGCGATATTCTTTAAAACAAGAGAGACATCCTGCTCTCGCTGAACATATTGTGTCAATTGGGCACTCTCTGCCTCATGCTGTGCGATGAGCTGCACGTTTTCGTTAGACAGCAAAACATTTTGCTCATATGTGACTTGTTCTCTGTGCCTCAGCTCCGTGCCTATCTGCCGGAAAATTTCGTACAACTGGTCCACAGGTACTTCTGGTAGGTTCACCTCAAGAGGATGAACCATCTGTACTTCCATAGGTACAGGGAACTTAATGCTTCCTGGCGGTATACGAACACTGTTCGTGCGGTCCCTTGCAATACTTTCTTCTCTGGTCTGTGAAGGGGGCTGCGAACTTTCTGCGACTGTAGTTGGAGCTGGCTGAATCTGCATGGAAGCAGTCTTCTCAGTTATTGCCTTCAACTCTCGCAATTTCTTGTCAAGGCTGATGCGCATAAGATCCTGCGATGACTGAATCGCAGCGAATTTATCCCGCATCTTCTCCTGTATTCGGCTGGCGATGAGATCATACTCATCCTCTGTCATAATTGGTGCCTGCGGTTCGTCGAAAGTAACCGCCTTTGTTCTCTTCTTCTTTGCTCGCAGTGGAGAAGGGCCTTCAGTAACCTTTCTCTTAGAACCTATTGGTTCTTTCACTTTATCTTTAGGATCTACCTCCAGAACATCTTCTGGATCCTCAGCTGGGGGATCAACTGGAACTAGGCCAGAGGATAGATCATCATACATCTGTTTCATTTCCTCATCGAAACAATTCTTAATGGTGTCTTCAACTTGCTGGATTTCCATGCGATATGGGCCGGGGGCCCATTCCTTATGTTTCCTGAATCCCTTGGGTCGGATATAGGTTTTATCCCTGTCGACTTTAAATTCCATCTTGGACTGATAAAGATCAACGACCGGCGAGTCGACACGCGGAATCGTTGCTACGGATTCAAGCAATAGCGTATAATAGTCATGGAATACCATTGCGTTATTCTTGTGCTTCTCTGGGTGACTACTCGCCCAAATATTTGAGTACCTCGAGCCTCTGCACGCCCCTGGTGCCAGTTGTGGAAACTGCGAATTGGGCGGCTCTTTCCATCCAATAAAATCCATAAGGATCAACAGCCACGAGAAGTGGAAGCTGTGAAGTGGATCCTGCTGCGCCTGCGCACAGTCTTGAAAGAAACTATTCAGCAAAAATAAACTCCAGTTGTAAGGTTTACCTTTTATGACTTCAATCGCTAGGCGGATAACTGAGCCTGTGACCTCCTTCGGCCTCACCTTGAGGAGGAGTTTTCCGGCCAACAGACTAACAGTAAACCGCAAGGCGTCATCTTGTATTGAGTTGACATCGTAGGCGCGACCTCCTCTTTGCAGCTTATACTCTGCAACCTGCTTGGTTGAGAGCCTGGTATCCTTTGTGGCGCCATCAATATTTATCTGTGGGTCGAAGCCAGTCTTCGACAGACCGGTAATGCGGTGAATAAGGTCAACATTAACATCTATCCGGTTACCCAACCATAAGTAACCACCATGCACACATGAAAGTAGCATCCGCACCACAGCATTTACCTCCGAGCCCCGTCCAAAGTGTGGAATCTCCAGGAGATTGAGCAGTCCCGACGGTGCTAAATGGCTTACATGGTCCATGGGGACGAACTCATCGCGCTCTGTCCTTGGGTTCCTCTGAATCGTCATATAACGATCGCAGCGGAATTGTGGGTACAGCTTATAATCTCTCAGATTATAATCAGCAAACTTAACAGCATGCATATTCCCCCACAGGTTACCTTCTTCCTTCACTCGGTTATCCAGTGGTGGGAGTACGAGTTCATATTTAAAGTCTCTCGGAAGGACAATGGCTGGTGCATTTTCTATTCTTGGTGGGAAGTATACGGTAGCGACTGTGACTTCTTCCGGAAGTTCCTGCTCCGGTTCTTCTGACTCTGTGCTACTCGGGGTCTCGCTATACTCCATATTAGCTAAGGTTCTCGGTGACTGGCGTGTGGATGGAGAACCAGCAGCAACTTTCTTTCCTTTCTTCGCCACAACTGAAGTCATAGCACACTCAATTCCACCCCTTTGGAATCTCTGCAACACGTCTTCGAGAGGCTAGTCTGGCGCGAGGAACCTTCCCTTGTGGTACTCTGGACTGCCTATGATTGCTAATCTAATGCAAATCAGAGTCTGCAACTGTTTTTGGTTTCCCTGCTAAGAACTCTGCTAAGAATACGCTTGGCTCGGCTCAATTGCGCTCAACTCTTTCGGTGAAAATGACCAAGTAGCCCCGTGCTTTGAATAAGACGTGTATTTATCATAAGGCGGAATTTCAAATGGCAACGGACCAGTAAACTTGACCCGTTGGCGGCATTTAATGCATAGACAAGACAGCACCCCGCGCCCATTTATTGAAAACGCCGTTTGAAATTTCGTCGGGAAACTGTGCGCCGGAGTGGTGTCGCATCGGATTTTCCAAATCTAGAAGAATCGCCGTACTGCTGCCAAATCTTAGTACAACAGATACTTGTCAGCCGTGCAGTTAATGCTTGTCAGAAGGCGAAGTGACTAGGCCTCTGATCAATTCAAAATTTGGTATCGCATCAATCTGTTTTCTGTCCTCTGCGATACGATATCGCATCGTCTGGAAATGGAAAGTGCCAAAAACTCGCCTCATATCAAAATTATCGCAACAACCAGGAAAGCTGGCTGCGAATTCTTACCTCAAGTATTTCCCGGTGTAGACTCCTTAGGGTGCGATGCTTCATTTCAACTACACTGAACATCTGCACCATTTGCTTCCTTTCTGGGCTAGGGCTAGGAGGTGGCATGGCCTTCGCGATACAGCTTAAGCCTACTGCCATTGATCAAGGTAGGAAAAAACTCCCCACTCATAGTACGAAGCTGGATAGCACCTCCATCTGTTATTTGATGGATTTGATATGGCCCTAACCAATGAGTTTTGAATTTTCCAGGGAACTTTATAAACTTACTGTCATAAAGGAGTACCAAGTCTCCAAGCTGAAAGGTTTTGTTCTTGATATGCCTATCATGCCAAGCTTTTTCTCGTGCTTTCTGCACTTTTTGATGGAATCCTGCGATAAATCTGTCTTCCTCCAGATTGAGCAGCTGTGCCAATCTCTCCTCTAAAGTATCAGAATCAGCCATCTCTGTAAGCTGAGCAATCCTTAGACTGGGTAAGATGTATTCCATAGGCATAACAGCCTCTTGTCCATATACCAGGCTGAAAGGTGTGTGCCCTGTTAGTTTCTTGCACGTGGTCCTGTAAGCCCATAATACAGCATTAACTCTAAGGTCCCAATCATCCCTTTGACTATTACAAATCTTTGTAAGGGCATGTTCTAATATCTTATTGAAAGCCTCCATCGTACCATTAGCTTGAGGGTGGTAAGGTGTACTCTTATGGTGCTGGATTTCAAATTTCTCTGTCAAGGCTTCTATGGTGCTATTCAAAAAATGCGTGCCTTGATCACTCATCAAAGTCACTGGGCATCCAAATCTAGTTATGATGTTTTCAAAAATAAATTGTGCTGCTGTAGCAGCATCGCAATTCCTGACTGGTTTTGCCTCAGCCCACCTGGTGAGGTATTCTGTTGCTGTAATAATATATCTCGCACCAGTTCGTTTTCCTGGGGGGTTAATAGGACCCACGAAGTCTATATCCCACTTATCAAATGCGCGCAGCGTTATCTGTGGTTGCAACAGCATTTCATCTCTTCTGGAGGGCTTTCCCGTCCTCTGGCAGATATCGCATGATCTGCAAAACTCTTTACTGTCTTTATGTAATGTAGGCCACCATAATCCGGCTGCTAGGATTTTCTGAGCGGTAGGCTTCCCTGTGAAATGGCCTCCTGCGATGCCCGAATGTGCTTCCTTAAGAATGGTTTGTTTCTCGTGGGGCATAACGCATCTGCGCAAGATTTCATCTGGGCCCAACTTATAGAGGTGTCCTGCAATCAGGGTGAAGTCTGCTGCTTTCACCACTAATTGTTTCTTTTGTTGCTTGGTAAACTCAGGCGGTGCCCACCCTGTAGTGAGAAATTGAATTATGTCTCCATAATATTCGTCTGCGACCTGAATGGAGAACAATTGCGCATCAGGCAAGTTGTCCTCTAAGTTACTTGGTTCTTCACCTAAGTCTATCCTTGACAGGTGATCAGGTCCTGCATTTAGTCTTCCTGGCTTAACAATGATTTCGAAATCATATTCCTGGAACAACAATAGCCATCTGCATATTCTTCCCCCTAACACTGGCTTATTGACCAAGTACTTTAATGCAGAATGGTCGGTGAACATCTTGAACGAGGCCCCCAACAGATAGTGCCGAAATTTCTGTAAAGCATACACCATTGCTAACCCTTCTCTCTCTGTGGTGGTGTAATTCTTCTCAGCTGTCGATAATCTCCTGCTCGAATATGCGATAGGGTGGTCAATACCCCCTTCGCCTGGTTGCGTGATAATAATGCCTAGTGCGATGCCAGATGCATCCACATGAACATGAAAGGGCTTGTTCCAATCTGGAAATACCAGAATAGGTGCTGTAACCATTTTTTCTTTTAGAGTGTCAAGACTCTTCTGACATTCCTCATTCCACTGAAATCTGATATCCTTCTTCAATAATTTCTCCATTGGTGCGGTAATCTTGGCATAACCTTTGATAAACTTTCTGTAATACCCGGTATGACCAAGTGTAGTTCTCAACTGCTTTACTGAGTTAGGTGCTGGTAAATTGACAATGATGGCGATCTTCGCAGGATCTACCATCAAGCCTTGTCTGCACACAATGTGACCCAACAACGTACCAAAAGGCGCACAAAATATACATTTTTTTAAGTTAAGGGAAATCTGGTGCTGTCTACATTTTTCAAACATTAATCTCAGATTTCCTATGTGCTTCTTGACTAGTCCAAATACAGTCCAATCATCAAAATAAACTTCTAGAAATTGATGGATGTATTCCTTAAAGACAGCAACAACTACTCTAGAAAAAATTGCTGGGGCATTCTTAAGACCAAAGGGCATTACCGTATACTGAAAGGAGCCCCATTCTGTCGCAAACGTGGTCTTGTGCCTGTCGTCTGGATGGATTCTTATCTGGTGATAGCCTGAAAAGCCATCAGTAAATGAATAGATTTCTTGTCCTCCAACATTGTCTAAGACTTCATCAGTGAATGGTGTTGGAAATGGGTCATGCAGCGATGCATCATTCAGTTTGCGCAAGTCGACACAGATCCTGATGTCTCCTTTTGTTTTCTTTTCTTGTACTACCATGGGACTAACCCACTCACTTTCTTCAACAGGCTCAATGATGCCTGCTGCTAGCATCTTATCTATTTCATCTTTTACTTTTGCTTTATACCGCGGGTTCAACCTGTATGGACGTTGCTTAACCGGCTTAGCATCCTCCTTAAGCGGTATTCTCATGACTCCTAAGTCACCCACTATTCCCTTCATTTCTGTAAAGTTGGTAGGAAATAGGTCCTGATACTCGTGTAATAGGTCTGTGATTTGGCCAATTGTCTCATCATCCCAATAATCTCCAATAGAGGCAAACTTAGGGTCTGTTTCTGTGCCAATATTGCTCTTTTTAATCTTGATTGGTTCTGTTACAGCTGGGATTTCTAAGTGTGGACCTTCAACTTCACGCGTACCTTCTGTTTCTGTGATATTGATACTGCGAGGATCTTCATCCTCATCGCCTGAATCTTGTGTGCAGTTGTAACATTCCAGAGCATGTTCCATCTGAATAGCCCACTCGGGTTGCGAATCCGCTGGTAATGGGCAATCCTCAAATATTTTAGTCTTTATGATCTTCAAGGCCCGATCAATGCTTGGATACTCAGATTCAAAACTGAACGTGAGCAAAATGTTTTCAATCATAATAGGCCATGAGATAGTTCCTTTTCTTAGCTCTGTTTCTGTATACCAGTTCCGTGGAACTGTATCCAGTGTGTGGATAAACAAATGAACCCATTCTTCTGCTGGAATTTTTAGCCAACTCTGTTCACAGATCATAATGTGTGTTCTGGGATCACTCTCCCCTGTGTATTTCCGCTGTGTACAGTCTCTTTCTTTAGAGAATCTAATGCGCATCAGTCTCTTACAATCGTACCATGATGCGATATGTTCCTTGTGTGTGTACCACCATCTTGCAGGTGTGGCTTGAACTGCAAGGTCAAAAACCTCCATCCTCTGCTCTTGAGGAATCTCTTGTTCAAACTGCTGCAAAAAATAATTGACGTCCGCTAATCCATCAAAAGTTGGAATATACCTGTTTTCTACCCCAATCCATCGCAGTGATTTAGTCATGAATGCGCATCTGCGAGTAGAAACTTCGTGGAGTCTATTTTGCCAATTCTCTAAGCCAACATCTGAATCTGATGTGCATGAGCTATCACATCTCCAGCTAATATGTCCATCAGCTGTAGGATCAATGTAATCTGTCTGATTAGCAGTCATTTGGTACAAATTTTCCATGTTATGCACCTCCTCTTCTGCTTTGATTGGCTCAATGTAGCGAGGACCCTGTAAAGGGTCTAGTGGTGCGATAACCCAGACTTGAGCATCTTCAAATGTCATCTGCCTTTTCTTCAAGTTGATAACAGCCTTGTTATCAAAAGCCCAATCAATACCTAATAGAGCTGGATAGGGTTTGGTGTCACCAATAATCTCTATGATCTCAAAATCTGCATACGTGTGAACTCCGTCGATGTCCACTGGGACATGCGATAGACGACCCATCGGTGATATTCTCTGCTGATTAGCTAGTCTCAGATGGATAGGGGATCTGCTTAGTTTTGGACTACCCATCTGTTCCCATGTCTGCTTAGTCAAGACATTTACTTCTGATCCTAAGTCTAGGATAACCTCATCCATTTCAAATAGTCCGATCTGCGCTGTGAGCCTCATCTCTCTTCCTGTCCTTGTATGGCCCATTATATGGTGAATAGTGCGCTGTGTATTGCTCAAGGAAGGGCTCTGTTGACATTGATCAATAACTTTCTGAATTTCCTCTACAGCTTTCCCATTTCTTAGAAGTTTCAAACAACTCTGCAGGAAGGACTGTACACTCCCGGTCAATTCCTCTTCGTCGCATCTTCCAGATGTGCTAGCCTGCGGTATCTGCGCAGTACTAACATCATGTGGTGGTTTCCGTGGTATACCCTGAGATGGTAATAATAGTGATCTGGACTGTGTCTATTCAGCAAAGGAAGTCTTAGTTTGCTGAAATGCCTCCTTATTCTTCTGTAGATCGAGTGGGATAGGTTTTACTGGAGCTTTGCGCACCCACTGCGTTCCTGTCATTTTTTTCGCATCCTGCGATATGTTACTTGTGGAGAGACCACTGCGAGTTACAATATTGACTCGTGGTTCTGTTTCGTTCTGCTCAGCAGCGATAAACTGGATAGTCTGATTGGTTGCTGGCTTGGCGTCCTTGATCTTAGCTATCAATATGGGACACTCCTCTATTGTATGATCATAAGATTTACAATACTTGCACGTTGTAGTAGGGTTCTGACAGTCTCTAGCGTAATGTCCTGTGCCTCCACAGTTATAACAGGTTATAGGTCCACGGCCATGGCCAGATTCATAGCCTCCTCCGCGTCCTCGGCCTCTGAAATTTCCTCCATGGCCTCCCTGAGTCGGATCAGTTTGTGGACGTACTACTGGTCCAGATGCTTCTGACTGAACTCTGTAAAGGTCATGCTTTCTTTCTATCATTAACTCATAAGCTCTACAGTTGTTTTCGTCATGTCCCACAGATTTACAGAAATTGCAATATAGGTTCTTTGGTGTCTGCACATATTTCTGAAGGAGAGGGCATTCCTGAGGACTGTGTCCTCTGGTTCTACAAATCTCACACCATGGCCCCTGGTTCTGCATCAACGGGTTAGGAGCTCCACTGGCGATATAGTCAACAAAGACAGGGCAGTTATCCTTACTGTGTCCCTGCGCTTTACACTTAGTACACCAAATTTCATGCGCAACCTCCTTTCCTTTCTTAATTTCATGCAGCTGTAAGGTGAGGTTAGCTAGCTGATTTTGCAGATTAGTGATACCTATGCTAGTTTCTGCTAGAGGTGAAGCCTCTAGTTTCATTGCCATTTCTAATGCTTCATCTTGTGTATTTAATTTCTGTTGCATTAGCGGAAGTCTGATGTGTGGTAATATTGCTGCGATAAACCACTCTTTATGCTGTTGAGGCGCAAGCTCAAAGCTTACCTGATCAATGAGGGTTTTGAATCTCTGGTCAAAATCCCAAACCGTCTCCGTAGGCAATTGTTTAATATCTTTAAGTTCTGCTATGCACTGTGACTCGGATTTAGGTTTTTTAAACTCTTTAATCATAGCAGTTCTAACCTGTGCAAGCGTTCTGTTATGGCCAGTGGTATACTTCATATACCAAGTTAATGCTCTTTCTCTAAATGTGGTGGCCAGCTGGACAAGCTTGACATTATCGTCTTGTATTTGCTTAATGGTCCATATGGCTTCGCATAAGAACCAGTGCTGCTCAGGGTCCTCTTACCCTGTACCTTTGAATGTTGGTAGCTTCATATCATCTCCCATTCTGTTTCTAGATGGTGGGTTCTGGTTTGCTGTATTACTACCACTCGGCGGTGTAGATGTGGAGGGTGTAGCGGTAGTATGCGCTGTGTGAGAGCTATTGGACGGGGTTCCTGCGGGATTATTCTGAGTTCCGACTAGTTTTTGAGGAGTCCTAGGGTTCTGAATCTGCTGTCTCGGGTTATCTGAGCTGTTTTCTTCAGAAGAAGATGAATCGTTGACTCTATATCTTTTATCACTACGTGTATGTCCAAGATACTCGTAATCACTTTCAGAGTCTACTGACATTACAATATCATGGTACTATTCATCTGAGAGTATATCCAGTACTCCTTTTTCATATAGTAATTGCTTAATGGACAGATTTAAAGAATTTAGGTACTTACCGCGATAACCCTTGAAGAAGTACCGTTCTGCTGCGCTGAAACTCTTTCTCTGATCAACCGCGAACTCTGTGATGAAGCCTTCCAGCAAACTCGCAAGCCAGAAGTCTATTGCGCGTGAGATGGGGTTATCGACACCTTTCAAGGTCTGAATCAGCTCTGCTGTCCAGACAACTTCTCGATTCTTCTTGAAACCGCTGTTGTCAGCAAGCTTTGATAACCAACCATATAACTCAATAGCATAGGTTACGAAGAATATCTCATGGAGATCTGTAAAAATGTGCTTCTGTAGCCAAGCCTCAGTGCTCAGTCTAGGATTCTTGTTTTCTTTTACAGCAAACTCTCTTTCTTTTGACTCAACCCACTGGTTAAGTTCTTGCTTGGTAGGATGCCAACAGAACATCAGCTCAATGTGTTGAAACCGGCAACGGAACCATTTGTTGATCTGTGTTTTACTTTCTGGGTAGACCTGGGCTTGCGGTACCTTTTAGACCAACAGAACCCTTAGCTCACTGGCCCTTTCGGCAACAGGTCGCAGAAGCAACCTGAAGTCTCACCCGAAGTGATTCTAATGGGAGGCAGAAGACTCAAGTGTCCTCAGCCAGGTTCTGAGGCATCCAGGGTGCTTAAACCCACCTTAACCCTTTCCACATAAGCTAACTTATCTCATTCTATTACTCCGGCTGTGCCTCTGTCTTATCGCATTACGCAGGTAGTGCGATAAGTCTTCCCCCTATGTGAGCCCGTCTAGCGATACCTAAGATATAGTAGGTGCAATATCTTCCCCTTCTTGTCCCTGCGGTACGCGATTCTTGACCGCTTCCTTGATTAATACGTGGTTTCAGCCGTTCTTATCCTATTACTGCAGTGAGTGATATCATTTAATCTCCAAGCATAACCCTTGCTAATGAACTTGGCCCCTTGATATCTCGCAACAATGCAACTGAGTAGAGTATTACTTTGAGCACTGTCTAAGTGAACCATTCATGCATTATATTCAGTCCATACTCGCACATTATCCTCTGCTTAACAATTATCTAGTTCGCTAGGATTTTAGCTATGATTATCACAATTGTTATACATCAACCAGAACTTAAACTGATGACCATATACATTACTTATAACAGAATGAAGCATTCGTGTATAATAAAGGCAAGTGAATGAGAACAACAGCTACACAAATACAATAGCGCTACTTAGATAAGCACGTTGTTACTCCCAGGGTGGGAACTACGTCCAAGGGAACTGTGTTTCTTGTTAACAATCCTGAAGAATAAACACAGTTCCTTTCCAACTCTTTACAACAAGGGTCTTCTGGGTAACTCCACCTCAGTGGGAGCCCTTCTCTATAGACCTCTCTTCTCCTCCTGCCTCTTACAATGCACTCTCTTTCTTTCTCAATCCCAGCGGATTGCACAATCTCTCAACGGGTCGGCCCTTGTTCTCTAAGGGATGTTCAGACTCTGTATCAACAAAGACTTGACTACCCTCTACCTAATGGCTTCTATCACTATGTGGCCAACCCCTTATCATATAAAAAGACTCCTATATATAGATGGCCCGAAGGTCTCATCGCAGTTACAAAACTGTGGGCCTTATCCCAACAGTGACTCAACCCTAACCACTTACAGTCAACTGGCTGTACTTCCATAGCCGCCTCCTGTCTCGTCGCCGCTTCCTGCAGTCCTTAGTCTTTAATGCCTCGGCCCATCGCTTCTTCTTGGTTCAAGCAACGCTGACTGTAGTCCTTCTTCTTAATGAGGGTAGTTGAACCCTCTCTTCATCTTCGGCGCCTTTATTACGGTGGTTGAGCTCTCCCTTCGGCCTCTTCTTTGTACCACATGCTTTGACTTTTCTGTACCTATCGCCGTGATTCCAGTCGGAATTTGCGCTACGGCGATATCTTTGTCTTACCGCCAAAATTGGTACTTTCTCTCCAAAATTAGTTATCCTTCCCAAAATTAGCAGCTTCCTAAATGCTGCGGAAGTTCTCTCCAACAGTCCGGGGACGATGCACTCCCCTGCCTGTTCATTCAGGACTTCATTATCGGAGACCCAGTCTACGGTTCTATTCTGGGACCTCAGTCCGGGGACGATACAATCCCCTGCCTCTTCATTCAGGACTTCATTATCGGAGACCCAGTCTACGGTTCTATTCTGGGACCTCAGTCCGGGGACGATACAATCCCCTGCCTGTTCATTCAGGACTTCATTATCGGAGACCCAGTCTATGGTTCTATTCTGGGACCTCAGTCCGGGGACGATACAATCCCCTGCTTGTTCATTCAGGACTTCATTATCGGAGACCCAGTCTACGCTTCTATTCTGGGACCTCAGTCCGGGGACGATACAATCCCCTGCCTGTTCATTCAGGACTTCATTATCGAAGACCTCACGTCTTCGGCTCTCTTTAGGACTGAAAGTCCAGGGATGATCCAATCCCCTCAACTGTCCACTAAGGACTTCATTCTCGGAGACCTCACATCTACGGCTCTCTTTAGGACTGAAAGTCCAGGGATGATCCAATCCCCTCAACTGTCCACTAAGGACTTCATTCTCGAAGACCTCACGTCTACGGCTCTCTTTAGGACTAAAAGTCCAGGGATGATCCAATCCCCTCAACTATCCACTAAGGACTTCATTCTCGGAGACCTCACGTCTACGGCTCTCTTTAGGACTGAAAGTCCAGGGATGATCCAATCCCCTCAACTGTCCACTAAGGACTTCATTCTCGGAGACCTCACGTCTACGGCTCTCTTTAGGACTGAAAGTCCAGGGATGATCCAATCCCCTCAACTGTATTCTCATCAATACAAGTACAAGTATCCTCATCCATACAAGTACATTAATCAATACATGTATCATCATCTAGCATCAACAGCATGTATACATCATACATCGAAAGCATGTGTCAATCATCAAAAGCATGTACACATTCATCATCAAAAGCATGTATTCTCACTAATACATCTATCATCACAAGCATGTATACATCTGTTATCAAAAGCATGTATTCTCATTAATACATCTATCATCACAAGCATGTAGCATGTATTCTCACTAATACATCTATCATCAAAAGCATGTATACGTCTAACATCAAAAGCATGTATTCTTACTAATACATCTATCATCACAGTCATGTATACATCTATCATCAAAAGTATGTTAACATCAAAAGCATGTATTCTTACTAATACATCTATCATCACAGTCATGTATACATCTATCATCAAAAGCATGTATTCTCACTAATACATCTATCATCACAGTCATGTATACATCTATCATCAAAAGCATGTATTCTCACTAATACATCTATCATCAAAAGCATGTATAAGTAAAACTAAATAGAATAAAGTAGTCCTAAATCTAACTATTTCTAAGTGACTAGGTGAAGTCTCATTATTGATGAGACTTGCTTGTCATCAGGAATCATGCTACTCCCCCTTTCTAGGAGAGTCCTTTCGAACTACACCAAGCTTGTCTCGAAAGTATTCAAATTTCACACGAGACAGTGGTTTGGTCAGGATATCAGCAATTTGATCTTCAGTGCTCAGATACTCAAGCTTGATAGCTCCTTTATGCACCATATCTCGAATATAGAAGTATCGGATCTCTATGTGTTTTGACTTATCATGGAACACAGGATTTTCTGTCATTTTGATGCAGCTTTGATTATCACACATAATCATAGTGGGATCCATTTCTAAGTCAAACACTCCAGATAACAGTTTCCGAAGCCATACTGCTTCACAGCTGGCAGAGCAAGCAGCTATGTATTCTGCCTCAGCAGAGCTGAGGGCCACACTAGATTGTTTCTTGCTGAACCAAGAGATCATGGCAGATCCAAGGCTATAACATCCACCTGAAGTACTTTTTCTGTCTGAGACACTGCCTGCCCAATCAGAGTCTGAGTAACCATGCAACTTGAGTTCATGACTTCCATCATAGAGTAGACCAAAATCTAATGTACCTTTTAAGTACCTCATTACATGCTTTGCAGCTATTAGATGAACCTTTCTGGGTTCTACTAGATACTGACTTAGGGTATTTATAGCAAAGCATATATCTGGCCTAGTATTTGTTAAATACATTAGTGACCCAATGATCTGTCTATATAGAGTTAGGTCCACTAATTCTGATGAGTCATTAACCAAAATCTTCAAGTTGGAGTCCATGGGAGTGGTCATGGGTTTACACTCCAACATGTCAAATCTTTTCAGAATTTCTATAGTATACTTACCTTGATTTAGAAAGATTCCTCTTGGTTCTTGCCACACTTCTAAGCCTAAGAAGTAGTGCATTAATCCGAGATCTTTCATCTCGAATTCTGAAGAAAGCTTCTTCTTGCTTTCAATAATTTGTTTCTCATTTCCAGTTAGAAATAGATCATCTACATATAATAAAAGTATAACTGGTTCATCATCCATCACTTTGAGATAAAGGTTTGGGTCAGCTTTACTTTTGGTAAAGCCCATGCTAGTTAAGAAATTGTCAATCCTTCCATACCAAGCCCTGGGAGCTTGTTTCAACCCATATAATGCCTTTTTCAGTTTGCATACATGAGTCCTTCCGTCATTTACCTCAAACCCTTGTGGTTTCTCTATGTAAACTTCTTCTTCAATTACACCATTCAGAAAAGCTGTCTTAACATCCATTTGGTGTAATTTCCACTTCATCATGGATGCAAGAGCCATGATAGTTCTAATTGAAGTGTACCTAGCAATTGGTGCAAATGTTTCTTCATAGTCAATTCCCTCCTTCTGAGAGAAACCTCTGGCTACAAATCTTGCTTTGTATTTTTCAATACTTCCATCCGCAGCATGTTTTATTTTAAAGATCCATTTGGAAGAAACCACACTTTTATCTTTTGGTTTGGGAACTATATCCCAAACATCATTTTTCATTATTGACTGATATTATTCAGTCATTGCTTCTACCCATTCTTTCTTTTGAGCTGCCTCTTCATAGCTAGTAGGTAGTTGATCCACAAGATCACACATCAGGGCCATATAGTTGGACACTAGCTTTGGTTTCTTCCTTTCTCTAGTGGAGCCTTCAGGAGCACCATATCTTTCTGCTCCTTGAATAATATCTCTAGCCCATGCTGGTCTTCTTTTCCTAGATAATTCTGCAACAGGAGGTTCTTGTGGTTCCAGCATGTCATGATCCTCTGGTATGTCCTCTTCAGGGATGTGAACAGTCTCTGAGATTCTGGGAGATGTATCTTCTTCATAAACTTCTTCAAGTTGACACTTTCTAGATTTCTTGAGAGCTGCTTCCTCATCGAAGGTTACATCTCTACTTATTTCTATATGATGGAAACCTGGTATGTAGATTCTGAAGGCTTTGGAAGTTTCACAATAACCAACAAACATTCCCTTCTTACCTGAGGGATCCAATTTGGATCTCTTTTCTTTTGGAATGTGGATGTACACAGGACACCCAAATATTTTGAGATGACTTACCTCAGGCTTCTTTCCTGTAAAGACTTCTTCTGGAGTTTTGAAGTCAAGAGCACTATGAGATAGTCTATTTTGTACATATACTGCTGTCTTGGCTGCTTCAGCCCATAGATACATGGGAAGGTCTTGATCATGTATCATAGTCTTTACAGCTTCCATGATGGTTCTATTTTTCCTCTCAGCTACCCCATTTTGTTGGGGATTGTAAGGAGTGGTTAGTTCCCTTTTGATTCCAGCTTCTTTACAGAAATCTTCAAATTCCTTTGAAGTATATTCTCCACCATTATCTGTTTTGAGAATCTTGATTTTCTTGTCTGAGAGGTTTTCTATTAGAGCCTTGAACTCTTTGAATTTTCCAAAGACTTCATTCTTACCCTTTAGGAAGTATATCCAAGTTTTTCTTGAATAGTCATCAATGAATGAGAGATAGTATTCAAACCCACTTAGAGATGTGGTAGGCATAGGTCCACATACATCTGAGTGTATTAGTTCTAGAGAACTCTTAGTCTCTGTTTCACTTTTCGGAAAGGGATTCTTGATATTCTTCCCTTTCTTACATCCTTTACATGAGCCATCATGATCAACCTTCAAGTCTGGCAAACCTATAACCATCTTACTCACATAGGGTAAAGCTTTATAGTTGATGTGAGCTAGTCTTCTATGCCATAGCTCACTGGGACTAGAAACTTCATGAGCAAGGGCAGATTCTGGATGACCCCTGAGTTTATAAAGTCCTCCTTCTTCTTCACCAATGACAATTGCATCTTTGATTGATTTTCCTTTGGTCCACATGAGTACTTGACCATCTATGAAGGCTACTCTAAAGCCTTTCTTGTCTAGTGCTGAGATAGAGAGTAGATTCTTCTTTAACCCTGGGACATATAATATTTCTTTCATCTTTAAAGGTGTTCCTGAATCAAGCTTGTAGCTTGCTTCACCAATTCCCTTGATGGGATATTGATAATCATCTCCTAGAGATACCTTCTGGGGTGAAGACTTCTCTTCAATCTTGGAGAGAGTTTCCTTATGACCTGTCATGTGCTTTGAAGCACCACTGTCAATGAGCCAAGTGCCTTCACCAGGAGACACAGATCCAGAGAGAGCAGAAAATAGTACATATTCTTCTCGTTCTTCTTTCTTTACTTTAGATCTTTTCTTTTGAGGCCTTTCCTCCACTTCTTCTTCTTCTTCTTCTTCTTCTTCACTGTCATCTTCTTCCATATGAGCATGATGTCTTTTGTGAACAAACCTTTTCTTCTTCTTCTCTGGTAGGGTACAGTCTCTGGCATAGTGTCCTAGCTTGAGACAATTGAAGCATTGGATTGTGGAGATGTCTCCCCCTTTCCTTTTGAATCTATGAGAGGGTTGAGGCCTTTTGTGGTTTACTTTCTTGAAGTAGCCTCTCTTTCCTCTTTTGGTGTGGGTGGCCAAAGCTTGATCATCCTCTTTGAGAAGTGCTTCTCTGTTGGCAACCCTAGCCTCCTCTTGAACACAATCTTCCCATACTACATCAAACTTCATACTTTCTTTTCTGGCACACATAGTTTGAATGAATGACTCCCAAGGTCTAGTGAGACCATTTAGAGCTGTCATCACAAGTTCATCTTCATCAAGAGTATCACCAATGGCATCTAGTTGCTCCTTGATTAGAGAGACTCTTGAGAAGTAGTCTTGAATGGATTCTCCTTTGTGCATCTTGGTACTCTTCAATTGAGTCCTTAGATTCATCTTTCTGTTGATGTTCTTTCCTTCATACATTCTTCCTAGGGCATCATACATTTCCTTTGGAGTCTTCTTGGAAGACACTTGGGGAATCAAGTGGTCTTTAATGGAATCAGCTATGATTCTCTTTGCCCTAATCAGATCCTTCCTGTGTTTTTCTTTGGCTTCATCTTCTTCTGGTTTTGCAACTTCCTCCTTGATATAATGAGCAAGATCATTCTCCTCAAGAATGAGACCAATTCTGTATTTCCATGCCCGGAAATTCTCTATGCCTTCTAGCTTGTCTTCAAGCTTAGTATTTGGAGCCATCTTCTCTTGGGGGAGTCCAAGAGACAGAGTAGACTTACCTGGGAAGTTACTTTTCACTTTTTCGGAATCTGGAACAGAATTTTATCGCACTTTTGGTAGAATTAGGGTTTGACTTTCCCGGAGTTCTACCCAACCAAAAAGTTCGATCTATAGCTCAAAAGAATTCTCTTGAGAAGGGCTATCCAGCCATGTAATCAGAATTCAAAAATTACAACTTTTTTCTGAAACCAAAAACTGATGTATCGCACTTTTGGTAGAATTAGGGTTTGGATTTCCCGAAGTTCTACCCAACCAAAAAGTTCGATCTATAGCTCAAAAGAAAGGTATTGAAGAGAGCTATCCAGCCATGCAACCAAAAATCAATAATACCAACTTTGGGCTGAAAACCCTAACTTCACCAAAGAGAGAGAAAGAGGTATTCTTACCTTGTGAAAGATGTCCTATTCAGTCTAGCTCTGATACCATGTTAAGTTTAAACCAAATAGACAAACAAGATCTCTGAAAGAAACACAATCACAAGATAGACACACAATATACCCTGGGAAACCCTCATGGGGTAGAAAACCCAGCAAAGCTTTCCTCAATAAGATGATCAACCAAAATACAAGATGTGCTCCTTCTCCTTGACTCCTTAGCAGATCTCCCAGACTAGTGCGCACTCTTCCACAAGTGAGTGAGTAATCTAATGAGGAGTTCACCTCCTCTATTTATACTTGACTCCCAATTGACTAAAAAGACCTAATGGGGCCGACCTCACCTGGAGAAGTCTAATAACCCCTAAAATATAACTGCAGGGCCGACCCACACAAGGTGGGTCTAATAACCCTAGTTAATACAAACCCTTGGAGGAATAAACATCTCCAAATACATGATAGGGTTACCTCGGAGGAATGAAACATCTCCGGAATAATAAAGTACAAATATAATATTCTTTGAAGTTACAATATTCAACACAAAGATGATAATGTTGTTGAATTAAAGAAGGAGAAATAATATGCCATCACATGATGCAACTAGAATAAAACATACAACTATCTAATCTGTACATATTAGCATTATTTGTTCTTTTCTAAAAGAAAAACACCATAGCTTTTAAACCTAGATACTTTTTTTTTCATGTGGAAACCATAGTTTTAATACACAAAAAAACCTATATTTGCATTTATTTGTAGACTTAGATTTTGGGTGCATTGCAAATTGCCCACGATAGAGATGTGGGACTCTTCAACTTGGTAGACATAAACCCCATTATTTTGGGGTCTTCGTTCAAATAAAAAAAAAATTCTCTATTTCCCCAATCCACTGATTCATTTCTTTCAGGTTTAAGCACCATGAATAGGTAGATGTTTCCATTTTTGTTTTACCTCTAAGATTTGTCAAGGTCATTATAAGCCTTTCCTTTGGAGCCTGGGCTTCTTCAATGTCTTATTGTGGAAATTTTGATTATACTCTTCATGAATCACACCACGAAGATTAGAGAACTTCTTTTCTTTGGGCTACTTCCATGGCATTCATCATGTTATACATGGCCCTCCACATTTCAATAATTTATTTGCAATGCCTATTTTCTATGTTCGTATTCCTAGTCGTATTCCCAATTCTCTTTTGTGTGCCATACAACAATTTTCTTGTGAAATTTCTCTTTTCATGTTTCCACCTAGTGAACACACCCATACCTTATATTTAAAACAATGTAAATTCATCTTAATCTTGGATCTGATAAGCATCCCCATGACTAAAAAAGGGATACAATAATTTTTTTTCAATTACTTAATAATGGAGTGTTTTTTATCATAAAGATTAAGAAAATAATCCAATAATAATTTTTTAATAAATCCTGTAATTTTTTTTAAGTTCATCTCTATTTTGTAAAAGTATACTTTTTTTTTCCGGCTAAAAAAAACATACTATTGTTATTCGATACTGAATCAAATAGTACATGATATCCAAATACATAACTTATTCCAAAAAACCAAAAAACCAAAAAACCAAAAAACCTGATTTTTTGTTTACCCACTCAAATAACTAAAGTCCATATCACAAACCAAAAGCCAAATGAGATACATAATTCTCTAGTCTAGGAAATACATTGCACCCTCATCAATCAGCATGTTCTCACAGTGTTCTTCCCAGAATAAGTAGCCCTCCTCACCTTCTAATGCCTGTTTGGATAGTTGATCTGCCTGAGCATTGTATTCTCTATATATATGTGATAGAGACCATGAACTGAAGGATCCAAGAGGTACAATTACCTCATCAAAATGACATTAAGCCTACTTAATTTTAATACTTTTATTTTATTATTAATATTTTTTAATGCGCTGCATCAGTTATTTCTTCCTTTTCTATCCCAGATTTTTCTAAACCAGTTGCCCATATTAATTATGCCTAGAAACTTTATTGCTGTTCCTTCCATTTCAATGGATTAGAGTGTTGTTTTTTTTCATTTGAATGATGTGCTTGCTCCTCCTTCCCTTTCAATGGATTAGATTGTTAGTTTTTTCATTCCCATGTTTACTTTTAAAAACAAGTTATAGTCATATGTATTCTTGTGAAATCTCTGCTTATACATGATTATGATGAAAATTGTACCCACAGTCAGTCTGAACCCGAATTGGCATCGATACTCTGTAAGTGTCCCAAGATGAACTATATTACATGAGACCATTAAATCTCTAACAATATCCCAAGATCTATATGAAAATAGTTCTTGAGATTATGAGCTACATTACATGAGACCATTAAATCTCTAACAATATCCCAAGATCTATATGAAAATAGTTCTTGAGATTATGAGCTACATTACATGAGACCATTAAATCTCTAACAATATCCCAAGAGTATATGAAGATAGTTCTTTGAGATTATGAGCTACATTACATGAGACAATGAGACTTGAAGAAGAAAATATCCAGAATTATTTCTTCTTCTGACTTTGCTCGTTGTCTTAAAAATATATTTTTCCTGGTTTGGCGATTTCGATGGCAGATATTTTCTTCTACTATAATATATTCATACTGTCCTCTCAACAGATTTGTCAAAGATAGTATGTTGCAACTGTGTAATTCTTGACATCTAATCAGGTATGTTCCTGCTGCGATGATCTGCTGAGCATCACCGTTGGCGGTCCAGAAGTGGGCCTGTTATCATTTTCAGAAGTGTCAAGTTTTCATATATATACTTAAGCAGTTATCAGACATCCCATTAAACATAAATATATAGTGAGAGGATTCAAGAATTTACATTCCAGCGAAAGCCTTGAAGGCATCGTATATTCCATACTGAGCTCCTGTGAGTGTTCCCACCATCAGAATCCGCAATGGCAAACCTCTTGTGAACAATGCAACCACGCCCAGTTTCTTAATTGCCTGCAGTTAATTTACAAGTTCACTATTTGACTTCATTCAATATATTATTATACACATATTATATAATATACACATATTATTATATAATATGACCGAAAGAAAATGAAGTTATATCATTTAGTTGGGCTATTTTTAGGAGTATATGTCAATATAGATATTTTCGAATTAACATTATTGAAAATGGTTATATAATTATAATTTTATATTTTTGAATACATAAATAAATTCAATATTCTCAAATATCCTTATTACATTCTAATAGTACAATCTGGACAAATTTTTAATTATAATTACAAAAAATTAACATTAAAAAATCAAAATCTTCTAACCATTTAAACTAATCCAAAACATAAAAGTATACCATATTTGACCAAACATCAACATGCTCAAATCCCAATCAAGCAATCAAAACTAATCCAAAACATAAAAGTATACCCTATTTGACCAAACATCAACATGCTCAAATCCCAATCAAGCAATCAATGAAAAGGACATTGAAACACCAACCATACATTTCATTTCTTGCTGTGATGGCCTATCACTTTGAAACCATTGAAATAACAGAAGAAATCTTATTGAAAAATCTTCAATAAACTCATGTTTCTTTCTATGAATCTTGTCTAGTCAAATATAATGCATCCACTTTATAATTATCATAAGCAGCTAATTTTTTTTCCTTGGATCATAAGCAGCTAATATATATTCATAAACCACTAAAAAAAAACTTTCATAAACGCTTACATCTATTCATAACTAATTTATTTCTTCCCAAACTGCTTCCATCTATTCATAAGCAACTAAAAAAACTTTCTTAAACTACTTCCATACTTCCATCTATGAATGGATTTGGTGGGTATATTTTCTCAAGATCAAACATCAATAGCTCACATCCTAACTAATCAATCAAAGCTTTAAGAAACCCATGTTCCACATTTAATGTCAATCACAAAACAACCAAATAAAAATCCAAAAACCAAGTTCAGAAACCACATCATTAAAGTTAAAATAAAACCCACTCAGTGGAAACTTTGAATAATTCAAACATTTATGTTATTAATAGCAAATAAACTTACATCCATCACAGTTGTACCCTCGCAATTGTTGAGCAGGGAGATCAAGTTATCTGCAGGATGAGAGACCACAGCACAAGATATCCCTGCAATATATCCAGCTGCAAAGCTTACTCCCAACTGCCAAGCCTTTGAGCAATCCTCTCTTGGAATTGGAACAGCATATTTGTATATATTGTCCACAGCACTCTCATAGCATGCAAACTTCACCATTGTATCTATAAAAAGAACAATATTCAGTCAGTAAGTTCTTTTCTGCGCCATTAATCTCTATAGTCGTAGGAATTAGCTCTGCAAATGAACTTGCAAATGAACTTACATGGAATCTGGCGTCCCCAAAGAGGCAAAAGGCCCTTATACAACCTGTAAATTAAACAAACAATCAATTCAATCCCCTCCTCTGTAAAAGAGATTGGATATTGATATTACGTTTGAGTATGCAGACACAGGGATTGGATATTGATATTACGTTTGAGTATGCAGACACAGGGATTGGATATTGATATTACGTTTGAGTATGCAGACACAGGGATTGGATATTGATATTAATACTGTATGTTAACATATAATATATTATATCATTTGAGTATGCAAATTTTCATAGTGAGTAAGTGAGTAATTGTTGTTAAAGATTTCTGGATTGTATTGTGTCTAAATTTAGAAACTCCCAGTTTGGACTGGATCCTTCAGCTTTCTCTTTATCCCTTGATTATTGGTGAATCAACTCCAAAAGTTGCGAGTTTCTAAACTCAAACACAATACAATCCAGAAACGAGTTTCTAAATTCAAACATAATACAATCTTGAAATCTTGAACGTAAGAGTAAACAAATTAAGTTAAAGTTTACATATTCTAAGAGTTGATAATTTGTGTTTTACCTAAATTAAACATATATTGTACGTTACAATCTCCCCCCAATCCCCATATATTAAACTGTAGAATGGGCCTCTTCTCCACACTTTCATAATTTATAAGCCCAAACCATATAAACCACCATCCTTACCCATTAAATCCTTCGGCAGCCAATATCTCGGCAAGAACTTCTAAGAAACCCTTTGTAAAACCTGACTGTGTTTGCACACGAATTTTGACAGCCTCAAATGGGCACAGAGCTATGTCGGCAATAAACTCTGCAGAAGCAGATCCTGCAAGATATATTAAGGTCCTATTCTCTTCTGTGTTTGTGTGTCCGAGTATACCCGAATAAGATAGCTTGAAGAATTCATAGAATCCAAATTTGAAGGCACCTTGAGCACTGTAACCCAAAAGAGTAGGCAACCATCCTGTGAATAAGGCCCCAACGCCATGTTTATTCACCAACTTACCAAATCCTCCCCTAATACTCCTATACTTCGATGGATTTGCCTGCAACAACAAAAACAATATGAAGACCAGAAGTAATCTGACCAAGAGTAGTCTGATTTCTCAGAAGGTGCTTCTCTGAAAACCTATTTTAAGTGTGGGAACAAGCTTCCAAAAACTCAATACAAACTTTTAACAATCTGCAAATAAAGTGTGGGAACAAGTTTTCACTCCTATAAGATAACCTCTTCTCAGAATTATTTTCAGAGGCACCGAGCTGGACTGACCAAGCAGGAGCAGTGTAATAATACCTGCATGTTGCATTTGAGGAGATCAAGGGGAGTGAGGCCAGTATGCGTGAGACCACAGCTGAAAACACCTCCCAATATACAGGCTGCATAGAAATCAATTGGAGTCATTTTTTCACGGGGATTCTTCAGTTTTCAAGATGTTTACACACAAGAAATTTAGCCATGGGAAGCTGCAGACTTTTATTTATGAATATCATGAAATGCCACTGGGAAAGTGACTGATCAATAAGATGTGGCCAACTACAATACAATGACATGCTTGCATTGTGTAAATGGTATGAGTATTTAATTACTATGAGGTGAAGACGATCTAAGAATGTAGGATATTCTTGATACCTTTGAGGATACTTGGATGCTTAATAATATGCGAGGATATTCCTACGCTCATAATCTGGATGCCAAATTGAACAGGACATCGAGATCGGATTCGGAAGATAGCATCTAGCATAAACACTAACATTAACATAGGGAATCTATGTTTCAATTCTAATCCAAAATTTGAAATCGAGCACATAACATTGTGACAAACTTGACCAACTCAATCATTGGTCACGGGCGTTGTACATCTTTAATGAAAAACAATTTCATTTAAAAATCTTAGAAAAAATAACACAGTCCTTGTCACCAAAAGTGCATCCCCTTAAAGTTCAAAACCCATAATAAGGGCAACGTAGCTTTTCATAATTGATCTCACCATGGAAGTTCATAACAACTGTCCATTCAAAAGATGGATTGAAAGTGATAAAAACAACAAAAACAAAATGCAAAATCTTGCTATATAGTGAGTTTAATTTTGGCTCTATAAAGTTTCGAAAGGGAGAAACATTCCCTCAAGTTTAAGACTCAAAAAACGGTTGCACTTAAAAGGATTTGATCCCTCTTGATGCTTGATAAAGTTATCTAGTTAAGAACCATATTGATTCTAATCACAAAGGCCGCCACATTAAAACAATGTTGCTTAGAAACAAAAATCACCATATTGAAATCATTTCATCCAAAATTAAAAAAAAGAATACATGATTAAAATAGTGAATTCTAATAAAGTAATAAGCATGTTCAATGGTAATACTTGTGAAAGATTGTAATGAGATTTAATGATGAATTACATATATATTATGGCATTCTTGCCCCTTTTCCATCTTCTCATATTGATCATATGTGAAAGGAGCTTGATTTCGAACATCATTCAAGCCCTTAACTCAAGATATTGTTGTAAATGTGAGACCATGTCTCTTTATTTCCAATATTTATAGTTTTTTTTCTCTAATGTTAATCCTTGTGACTTATGGAATTCCAAAACCCAAGAAAGTTTCAATGGAAAATTTCCCTATTTGCATCATGTTAGGATATTTAGACACTTAGGAGTACGTTAAGATGAACTTGTTCTAATATATCTGTTAGGTAAAATATGTTTCTTTAGTATGCATTTGTATATATGTAATTTGATGGTCACAATATGTTCTTGACATAGAGTGATCTCACGATTCAACTTCTCCTCGATCTTAACAACCATTGATCCATGGCTTAACTATAACACCATACATTCTAAACGAATATATATAATTTTTTAAACACATAATTATGATACGCCAACCATACATATGAATACATTCCGCATTGATAAAGAATGTCCAAGTAAATTTCACATTTGTAGAAGAACTAAATTTCCACGATCAACTTCTCCATGAATAATAATATAAGGAACCATTATAAGTCTAAACGATTAAAGTTAAGCATTTACATACAACTTTTTACATACAACTTTTAATCTAATTAGCCAATTCTTTTCCAATGTCTAAGAGTAGACCTATCTCAAGTATGGCCAAATGCAGTCTTAATTTATTTAAGGAAAATGTATTAAATGATATGAATTTCCCCAATTATGAACACGCAAAAGTGATATCACTAAATGCAAGCCTTATTTTAATTTAAACAATGTATTAAAAAATATTCAAAAGTGTAGAGACCATTCTTTTCATTTTTCTATCTAAGGGTATTCTCTTAAGAGGTAAAAGCAAATAATGGTTTAACATTGCAACTAATCTATTTCATCTCACTTACATAATTAAATGTCCACAATAATTTCCTAGGGATAACACCATGTACAACCGATTACTATAGTAACATTTCATAAACGGTCGACAAACGTAATGATACATTTATAAGTACAAGGTGAAAAAGGGAAGGGGTATAACACTTTCGAGAGAGCATTAGATCTATCTTCCCCACCTCTTAAAGTTTAATTGCTCAACATTAACTACCATAATATCACAAGTTATCTTATTCATAATTTAATATGCGATGTAAAGGGAGCATACTATTCGTATATCTGATTTAAAAAAAATAAAAATTAAGCAATAAACTTCGAAAAAGTAATACTTTATTCTATGTAAGGTTGTCTCCTAAATTTCTTTAGGTTGTAAATTATAAACAACATATTTTTATAATTTTTCTGTGCCCCTCCTCCTGCCACTCCCTTCCCCCTCCTCCCTGCGCCCCCACCTTTCCCCCTCCTCCTTGCACCCCCTCCCTTCTCCCTCCTCCCTCCTCGCGCCCCCTTCCCCTGCCGCTCCCTTCCCCCTCCTCCCCGCAGCCTCCTCCCGCCCACCCCGCCCCCCTCCTCCCCGCGCCCCCACCTTTCCCCCTCCTCCTCGCACCCCCTCCCTTCCCCCTCCTTCCCCTGGGAAGGGAAGGAGGGGGGAAGGGGGCGGCGGGAGGAGGTGGAATGGAGGGCGAGGGGAGGAGGGGGAAGCATGGGAAGGAGGGAGGAGGGGGGTGGTGGGAGGAGGGGCGTGAGGAGGGAGGAGGGGGAAGAAGGAGGCTTGGGCACAAGCGGGCCGCTCGCTTGGGCACCAAAGGGTTCCTCTCATAGGCGACACAATTCCCATCCCCCTCCTCCTCCTCCTCCTCCTCCTCCCTTCTCCCTCCGCAGCGCTTTGGCGCCCAAGTGAGAGGCCAAAGGGCCGTGAAGGGAGAAGGGATGAGGAGGAGGGGGAGGAGGGGGAAGTGGGCGACAGGAGGAGGGGGAAGGGAGGGTGGGTGGAGGAGGGGGAAGGGGGGTGGCGGGAGGAGGGGCATGTGGAGGAGGGGGGAAGGGGGCAGGAGGAGGAGGGGGAAATGTGGGGGCGTGGGGAGGAGGGAGGAGGGGGAAATGTGGGGGGCGTGGGGAGGAGGGAGGAGGGGGAAGGGGGTGGTGGGGGAAGGGCGCATGAGGAGGGAGGAGGGGCAAGGGAGTGGGCGCGGGGAGGAGGGAGAAGGGGGTGCGATGAGGGAGGAGGGGGAAGGGAGGGGGTGCGATGAGGGAGGAGGGGGAAGGGAGGGGGCGCGGGGAGGAGGGAGAAGGGGGAAGGGGGCGGCGGGGGATGGGGGCACGAGGAGGGAGGGGTTAAGAAAAATTTAATATTTATTTTTAATTTGTTTATTATATAGTTTAAGGGGTTTTAGATTTTTTTTTAAATTTTTTTTATTATATAGTTTAAAGGGGGGTTAGGTTTTAAGTTTTTTTTTTTAAATTTTTTATTATATAGTTTTGGGGGGGGGGGGGATTTAGAGTTTAGTGAAACACTTGTGGAAAAGATTTCAAAAGAGCCTCAACCCCCATTAGGAGGGGTGTTTGGAAATGAGCACTTTGGGCATCTTGCAGAGATAGAAGACCCAATGGAAGAGGACATTGATGTCCTTGAGGAAAGCCAAGCTCCAGAAAATTCCAATTTCGATGAAGAATTTGGTCTGCATGATATTCTTGATTAGTTTCATGTCTTGAAGAAAATGTTAAATTTGACAATTTTTTGATAAGATATATTAGTAATATTTTGACTTTCAAACTTTATTTTAGAAATAAAATTTCTATATATAATGTTTCTATATTTTTTTACAAATATATGGTATAGTTTTTCTTGAATTTATGTGAATTGTCACTTTTCTGAAAATAATATGAAATAGTATCATTTTTATACAAAAAAATCTGAAAATTCATTGAAAATGGTTTTAAATGTCTTTATTTTTTGGAATTTTTTACAATTTTGTCAATAAAAATGTCTTATTTTGTCCATTAAAATGTCTTATTTTATAGAAAAAATTGCAAAATGAATATGTTTTTCATTTTAAATTGTTTATAAATGTATCTTATTTTGTTAAATTTCTAAAAACACACTTGAAAATAGAAATTAAAAATATTTTACGACAAAGATAATTCAAAGGCCCGGAAAAATGCTTCAAAATGAAAATGTGTGATACTGGTATCAACCCTTTTTAAAATTGAGGTAAAAATAGCTACTAAAATTAGGAGAGAGAAAAATGAGAACTGTGTCGAGTTCTCGTTTCATAGTATATCTGGTTGGAGAAATCATAAATGAGAAGGGATGTTACAGTACTAAGTACAGTACTAAGTAACGTAGGGCCTGTACATTTTGTATCTATTACTATTGAACCCCTCCGTGGAACATTTCCCTTGGCGATTAGATCCACGGCCTCTCTACACCTATGGATGGGACCCTATTGAGAAGAGATCGCCAATCTCCTGGAATGAAACCTTTTCTTAGAATACAATCGAGCCTCTCGTTTGATGAGGTTACCTTCACCAAACACATCTGTAATTATCGTCAATTCCTTTCTTATGATCCATTAAATTCCTTCTACGGTTACAGGTAGATCCTGCTCACCTGGAGTAAACAAATAGTTAGAACAGAACCTCATTGCGCCCATGTCACTGAAGATAATGTCGCTGACAGAGGATAAACCGCACTTAAATTTCGCATCCCACCGTGGTAATGACCATAGTAGCATAATTCGGCCGTATTGGTACTTCGTGTACGGAAATTCGGAACAAATTTGAATTCCTCAAATATTTGGTGTATGTATAATACGAATACGGATTCTTACTAATGAATAATTAAATTTTGAAAACCAATTAAAAAAAAAAGCTTTAATTATTTAAACATTATAAAATAGAAATACAATTCAATTTCATATTTTCTCCTTAATATAATTATTAATAACTAGTTGCCGTCTCTCACACTTTGAGATTATATTTTTATTTTTTAAATATATATTAAATTTGATTATATAAGTGTCTATCTCACACTTCCATATCCCAGGTTGAAATTTTATATTTTTGTTTATAAATATATATTATATAAATGTTTATGTTTATTTTGGTATATTTGTGAATATTTGATTAAAAGAATTATATATAGACAAGCTACCTCCGTATTTTTTTCGTACTATATTTTTTTCAGTACGCATTTTTTCTGTATCGAATCGTATTCGTATCCGTATTCATACTCGAATTATGCTACTATGGTAATGACTACCCTGTGACCGAGTCTAATCGTATATTGCCTATACCGTGAAAAGAATCCAACTGTCGAGTTGCTCTCTCAATTCAATACATAGTTTAACACCCGGAAACTCTGAATTACTCATAAATTCCGAGACATTCAAACTTAGGCTGGGAGCTCACCGTTTCCTTTGCCCACTAACAGTAAATCGGGTAGGTGCGTAATAATTATTTTAATACCATGGATCATTTGGGAACTGGGCATCGATGCATGCGCAGTACACTCGATGATTTAAAATTTTATTTAGTGTATTGGTAGAGGGATATTCCCTTATCCGAACCCTTCGTTAGATAATATCAAACTGTTTTAAATTATGTGAATGTCATGGCTAACTGAACGAAAAGAATTTGAAAGAACTTTTATAAGTTTTTACTGAATATAATTACTATTTATTCCATAAAGATCAAACTATTCTAAATTATGTGAATGTCGTGGTTTACTAAATGAAAGAATTTGAAGGAACCTTTCTAATATAGTTGTTATTTATTTCATAAGAAAAAGTCATATCCACTCATTGAAATAAAATAAATGTGTCAATTCTTAGATTGAATTATGTTAATTATAAATTGGATGTATAAGGGTCATAGAATAAAAGCTATGATCATTACTTTAGAGTTATATTGATTACTTTCTCCGAGATTATGAATGACTATACATATTGGTCATATAGTTATTGTTTAATTCCTATAAAAGAAGTCACATCTGCCTATGAACTAGTATGAACTAGAATAAGATGTTAGTTAGTATGTTTTCAATATGTTCATTATAGACAAGTAAAATGAGAGCTTTAGAATAAGGTTACATCTACTAAAGTAGAATTAAAGCGATGATCGCATATTACATTATCCTCAAGAGAGAATTGCATAATGTACACCATATCTTGTGAATGGAAAGATATTGAATTGAATACTCTAATTTAATTTTGAATGTAGTTATTTACTTCATATACAAAGAAAAAGTTACGTCTGTTTATTGAATAGAAACAAGATGCTATTTATTATGGCTGCAATATATTCATTGTATGAAAGTATATGAGAGTCTTGATTTTTGAATTAATACATTAGGCGAGTTATATTCATTGTATGAAAGATTTATGAAATCGATTGTCCTTGATTTGAATTCATTAGGCGAGTTACATTATGGTCATATCGTGAAAGATTATGATTACGAATCTATGTATTGAAATACTTTTTTTTTCACTGAAAAATTCAACTTATTATTAATATGCGAAATAGTAAATAAAGCCAGTTGTCAGATCATACAAATTACATATCCCTATCAGATAGGGCCAATTGTCATCAAGTGACATAGAATCATCAACCATAACCATATAGTCCAAAATAAAAAGAGCCATATGTCCCAAGATCATCCATAGTCCAGACCATAAATATAACCAAATATACAGTCATCCGAGCATAAGAATAGACCAAAATAGATATTAAGTCACATATACAGTCATCCTCAACGGTCTGCCACCAAGTGCATCAAAAACATGTATCAACTATACTATAAATATCGAAACAGCATCAATAAGAGGCTGTAATAAGAGCCACAAAAAATGGTATGTATGGAATACGCCCAACAAGTAGTTGGACCCTGTACCTTCAAGGATCTGCACATAGAACTACAAGTCAAAAAATTAAGAAGTCCGCAAAAAATAGTATAAACAAAATGAGTATAAGTAAAGACAAGGGCCTCAAGTCCAATGCAAATGATATGAGCCGTGAGAAAACAGAATATCCTCCCGCCACTCCTGCCACATAATGACCCCAGTCTGAGAGGTAAGAGCCCACTTGGAAAGCATATCCGCCTCCAAGTTAACCTCTCTGAATACATGTTCAAAATGTATCTGTTCAAAATCCAAGATAAGCTTATGAGCCGCATCCATCCAGTGAGAGAGAGGTAGTTCATTGAGTGTTGACCTTCCACGAGCCCAAGAGATAATAGATAAAGAATCACCTAATACTACAAGAGAAGTGATCTTTCTCAAACGTGCACAGAACAATACAAGCCAAAGGGCACATAATTCGCTCCTTGTATTGGTTCCAATCCCCAAATTTAGCCAGATATGAATGGAGACACTGCATGAGATGTGAATTACAGCACCCGCACCACCCCTCCCATGACGACCCATAGTAGCCCCATCGAAAAAACCACATTGGAAAATCAGCACCGGAGGTGCCAAACGATTTCGCTTATTCAGACAGTTCCTGCCACCAACATCTGCATGGATGGAGATAAATTCTTTGTGCGCTGCAAGAGTTTTATAGCAAATCCCATCACAGAAAGGAGTCCTATTTTCAAATATAAGAGAGTTCCGAGCTTTCCATACCTCCCAAATCATAAAGTATGGAAGTTCTGAACAACCAGCTGATACATGAGACCACGCCTCAAGACATTCACATAGTGAATTATGGTTCCAGCTAAATTGCACACCAAATTTGTATGCAATTTGAATCCAAAGGTCCCGGACGAATTGACAAGTGGAGAATAGGTGGTCAACAGATTCCTCCTGAGAGCAACAAAGGGGGGCACCAACCCGGCCCACAGAATCCCCGGCGAAAAAGGTTATCCCAAGTTAGGATCTTGTTCCACATCGCAAGCCAGACAAAGCATTTTATCTTGAGGGGTAGGACAAGTTTCCAAATAGTTTTGTCCCACCAACGAACCACAGTCTGATTCTCAGCAAATAATGCATCGTATGCCAATTTAGCAGTAACCTTGCCACCAACCACATCCCACGACAAGACCAATCTGTCTGTAGCATCAGACAAATGCATATTTGAATGATATAGTGGTCTGATATAATCATCCCATACCTTCCCCAAGGTACCCAAAAGACCGAGCTGAGAAGCCGAAATCCAGAGAGGCCGACCATCCTTATACCAACCAGCCGCATGAGCCAAAGTATAAAAACCTTTCGCCCTGAGATGAGACCTTAATTCCAGCGATAGAGTATGTCCTGCCGGTCCCCCCAATATCGGATCCTGCCCCAGTTTTATGTCGTGACCATTGCCCGGCATCCAAGCAATCCAATTTGCAATCACCCTGAAAGATCCCATCAAACCATTCCAAATATTGGAGACCCCCAAAGGAGCAGGCCTATTTAATCTCAACCAGTTTGTAACAGTTATATTGTAAAATACTTATGGACATATTGTAAAGGATTATGACTATGAATTTAAGTACTGAATACGTCATGGTCATATTGTAAAATATAGTGATCGTGAATTTATATACTGAATACATTATGGTTGTATCGCTAAAATGATTTTCTTGGTTATCAACTTTATTAGGTGAATTATGTTATAATTGTATTGTGAGTATATGTGAGAGAATGGTAGTCAAATGACCTTATTTCCACCTTTCATTGTACTCATTTCTTCCTTTGGAGTATAATAGAAATAGAGAACTAAGTTTAGGCATTTTTCTTCCTAGTATAAGAATTGTGCATGTATCCACAGAAGGTAAAAAAAAAACAAAAAAAAAATGGACTAACGAAGGTGACCACTACATTCACAGCCCTGAGGGTGCGAGCATGACCGATAAATATATTTCTTGTGCATAATAATTTGATCTGAGCTTGTTTATAATGAATTTTATATATGATATGTAAAAAGGGCGTAGCCAAAAGACTCAAACCCTAATATTAATAGTTTTGTAGCTTAATTTGTGTTGTTTATAAGTTTGTTTGGTGTATGGCATAGACCATCATACCGACTCTTGTTTAGATTACATTGTATGTGCTACACGTTAATGTGTTAGTATATCGATATTTAATGTTACAGTTTATCTTTTCATATTTATTCTTCTAATCTATTATCTAAGTAGCTATAAGCTTAAATACATTTTTAATTTATTAATACTTCTATTATAAATAATGGTTTAAGGGCCTAGCCAATGATTCCAAACAAAATCCTTTTCCATTATTGTGCATATTTGGGAGTTTTCTCCCTAGGGTTCAATGCCTAGGATAACAAATTACTAATAATCAATTTAACAATTAAACTTTGTCTTGTAATTAGGAAATCCTAATTATATTATCTGATTATAACATTATTAATAACCATAAATAACATGTTACAAAGATTAGGATAGACTCTTAAACCAATACTGTACCTAAAATATTTATAATAACTTAAATATAAATATTTCCTGTTTGACAAGTAATAACCCTAATCTATCTTATGAGAGTCGGTACTTATAAAAAGATGGTAAGTAAAATAATCAATGAGCTATAGTTTAAATAGTAAGTAAAAAAATATTCTTTAATAAAACTAGAGACCTAAAAGAAAAATCAATCTTCTTATATTTAAAACTAGATTTTGATAAACAACCCATAAAAGTGTTTTTAACTGATAGGAAGAGTTTAAGGAAGAATTTTCAGTACTCTAAGAAAGAATATTAACATAAAATGTAAAATTCATTTTCTCTCAAAGCCCTAATTTTCCCCTTAAAATTAGGGATTCATAACTTAGAATAAACAACATGAATACATTTAGCTTAAAAGAACTAGTGTGATTAAAATAATCAACATTATTTAATTCCCAACCTAATATAGAAATAACAGAGACCTTCATAATCAATTGAACATAAAATCTACCATAACAATTCGAATTATAATGAGGAGTAGAGAATAATAAAAGGGTAGTGTTGTGTAGGATAATACCTTATAGTGAGGGACATGACACTCCCAACTTACATGGGGTGACAGGTAAATACATTCATGTTTTACATTAATTACTATGAATGGAAAGAGATTAGGGTCTAGAAAGTTGTACTTTTTAACGATGGCTGGTCCTAGCTTTTGCCTAATATTCCACAAAGATGAACATGCAAAATAAGTTAACCTTCCTCAGCGTATCTTGACTGTAATAAATATAATGGAATTGAAAACAATTTGACATTAACTACAATCAGATATCCAACAAAAGAGACATTTCATTGGGACAGGAAGGGTATTTCCACCTTTTATTGTCAAAGAAATGTAGATAAGTACAAATATACCTGATCTGTCCAGACACTTCTGCAACCGAGTCCTGTGATCCTGCTCTTCACAATGAATTAAGAATTCCTCTAGTGTAATGTTAGATTTTGAGCATTAATTCAATATGATCTAGGATCTTATCTGAGAGAATAACAAACACAGTATATCAATCACAAGAGACAATAGACACAGAGTTTCCTTGGGGAAAACCAAGGTGAAAAACCCCAATAACTTCCTCAGAGATAGATAGAGCAATGATACAATAACCCAAGCATAAGAGATAGGCTCCTAGCAGCTTCTCCTCCTCCACTAGTGCGCATCACTCAATGAGAGAGATAAATGAGTAAGTGAATGATCAAATAGAGTGAAACCCTCACTCTATTTATACACAACTTGACTTGCCTTATAACTCTAACTAGGTTGGCCCCAACTTAACCACTTAACATAATACTAACTGGGCCGACCCCACTAGGGTGGTCTAATAACCCTTTAACCCACAAGACTCATACAGGGACGACCCCATCAAGGTGGTCTAATAACCCATCAAGTATAAGTTACGACACTTGTAAATACAAATGACGACACTTCCGTACAGAGGAATAATAACCTCTCTGTATGTGTACAATATACATATATGAAATACATTCCGAAGTTACATACACATCAACACTCCCTCTTAATTAGGAAGGTATTTCTCGACACAGGTCTTCTAGCACAAGTCTTCTTCTCTGGATCAACAGATCATTGTCATCGGATCATCATCACTCATGCTATCTCAATCAATATCCAATCTACTTGTCATAGGAAGTTCTACAAAGCCAACCCTTTTTCATGCTAGTTGTATGCCTAGCCTCCATGTAGGTCTTCATCATCTCTACGAGCAAGCCATCAAGTAAGTACACCTCAGGACTGATTACACTGCCTCTGCAAAACTTGCAAGATCTCTCAGGACTGATTACACTGCCTCTTCAAAACATGCAAGAGCATCTCAGGACTGATTATATGCCTCTGCAAAACCTGTGTACCATACTGTCACCTCATCGTCTTCAGATCACCTCATAGTCCACCGAGCACAACCCAGATGCACATAAAACAACACTTACATTCACTGGCATGGGAAGACACGCTTAAACCATCCGTGAAAGGCTCAGCACTTGTATATACGCCATGGGAAGACACACTTCGACCATCCATGAAAGGCTCAACACTTATATCTACACCATGGGAAGACACACTTCAACCATGCTAGGAGTGGCACAACACTTATATCGCAACCATGGGAAGACACACTTCAACCATGCTTGAATGGCATAGCTCTTACATCGCAGACATGGGAAGACACACTTCAACCATGCTTGAATGGCACATCTCTTACATCGCAACCATGGGAAGACACACTTCAACCATGCTCGAATGGCACAACTCTTACATCAACGACCATGGGAAGACACACTTCAACCATGTCGGAATGAACCCAGCCCTTATATCTGCACCATGGGAGGACACACCTACCACCATGTGAGAATGGATCATGTGCATCTATGTCTCCGGACTCATCACTTCCCCTTAGAGGGAATCTCGATCTGAAGTACACCAAGCCTCTCTCTGAAGTAATCAAACTTCACTCTGGTCAACGGCTTGGTCAACACATCGGCTATTTGCTCATTTGTCGCAACATACAGGAGCTTCACTGCTCCTCTCTACACCATATCCCTGATATAGTGATATTTGATCTCAATGTGCTTCGACCTGTCATGGAACACTGGGTTCTCAGACAACTTCACACAACTCTGGTGGTCACAGAAGATACAGGTAGCATCCAATGGGAGATCAAATAACTCAGACAGTAGCTTCCTAAGCCATACTACCTCACAACTAGCTGAAAAAGCTGCAACATACTCTACTTCAGCACTTAGTGCCACACAGGATTGCTTCCTTCTAAACCAAGAGATCATACAGGATCCCATACTGAAGCAGCACCCTGAAGTGCTCTTCCGATCAATGGCACTGCCTACCCAATCTGAATCAACATAACCCTCTAGGTTAAACTTTTGATTCGCATCATACTTGAGCCCATAATCAACCGTACCCTCCAGGTACCTCAGAATATGCTTTACAACAACCATGTGAACACTTCTCGGATCCATCAGGAACTGGCTCAATGTGTTCACAGCAAAGCAAATATATGGTCTCGTGTTTGTCGGGTACATCAAGGACCCAATCATCGGACGATACAATGTGACATCAACCGGCTCAGATGAAGCATCACACATAAACTTAAGGTTCGATGCCATAGGTGTGGCCATGGCCTTGCAGTCCATCATCCCAAACCTCTTCAGGATCTCTACTGCATACTTCCCTTGTCCAAGGAAGATCCCATCTACACTCTGCCACACCTCCATTTCTAGAAAGCAGTGCATCATACCGAAGTCCTTCATCTCGAACTCGACAGCAAGCTTCCTCTTCGTGTCAACAATCAATCCATCCTCACCTGTCACAAACAGGTCATCCACATACAATAGTAGTACACTGGATTTCCTTCCTCAACCTTGTAGTAAAGGTTGGAATCCGCTTTACTCTTAGTAAAGCCCAAACTGGATAGGAATCTATCCATCCTGCCGTACCAGGTCTTGGGTGCCCGTTTTAAACCATATAGGGATTTCTTAAGTTTGCACACATGAGTCCCTCTATCATGTGTATCAAACCCGAGTGGCTGCTCCACATACACTTCCTCTTCGACTACACCATTCAAGAAATGTGTCTTGACATTCATCTGGTGTACCTTCCATTTCATCACTACAGCCAGAGCAAGTATCGATCTAATGGAAGTGTACCTGGCCACAGGTGCAAAGGTCTCTTCATAATCAATCCCTTCTTTCTGGGAGAAGCCACGATCTACAAACCTTGCTTTATATTTCTCTATGCTACCATCTATAGCATGCTTGATCTTATAGATCCACTTGGAAGTCACCACAGACTTCCCTTCTGGTCTTGGGACCACATCCCAAACATCATTCTTCATGATCGACTGGTACTCCTCGATCATGGCATTCTTCCATTACTTCATCCCGTATCCTGGGAACTTTAATATCTTCAATAGATAGCTTTGTTGTTGGAACAAATGTTGTAGGCCTTCTTTTGTAGGTGATTGTACACGATCTTTCCTACAAGTCAAATTCAATTGCATGATTAGACACTTCTCATAGTTTACAAAACAAAGTATTACACATAAAGGCATATGTCATACAGCCATGCAATTATCTTAGCTAATGCTTCAATACAACATTTATCCATATCCCGTAACTTTCTAGATGCCTTCCATCTCTACCAGAACATTGTTAAGAGTGTGCACAACTCCCAACATGTCAACAAAGAGGTTTCATTCTAGATAAGTAGCAATGGAATGTTGTACAGTACCATATGCCACTTACCTATCACATGCATATTAGTAGTATAATGTTCATTAATACAATTATTCAAATATGCATAATACATAACCTAAGTCTAGGAACATAAGTATATACATCATTGAACAACATTATTTAAACAATCAGAATATACAAGAAATGACAATTCAAATACTGATCTTTATTTGTTTGTTGGGTGGACTCCCTCTGAATCTTTGCTTTCTTGCAGGAGTTGCTGAAGTCCGACTCTGAAGTAGCTTATTCTACTCCTTTCTATTGTGGATTGTAAGGAGTGGTCAATTCCCTCTTAATCCCTGAATCACTGCATAACTTCTTGAAGTCCCTCTAAATATCTTGATCTTCTTATCAGTTTGATTTTCTATCAAGGCTTTGATTTCCTTGAACTTATCAAAACACTTCATCTTTGACTGGATTTCAGGAAGACCTTCTACTACTTTGCTTGCAATTGGTAGTGCACATGTGCAAGCCTTCTGTGCCAAAGTTCACTCGGCTCCATGGATTCATGTACCATGGCTTGTTCAGTTTATCCCTTCAATTTATACAATCCTCCCTCTTGCTCTCCAATGACTACTGCATCATCTATAGTTTTACCCATTGGCCACATTAGGACTTGGCCATCTACAAATGCAACCCTCATGCCTTTTGCATCCAATGCAGATATGGAGAGTAGGTTCTTCTTGAGACCTGGAACATATAGTACACCTTTCATTTTCATAGACTTTCCAGAGTCTAGCTTATAGGAGGCTTCACCACTTCCTTTTATGGGGTACTGGAAGTCATCCCCAAGTTTCACCTTGTGGGGTGATTCATGTTCAGATAGATTCATAAAGGATTCCTTGAATCCTATCATATGTTTGGAAGCCCCACTGTATATAAGCCAATCATTGCTCCCATGAGTAATGGTACCAGTGAGAGCAGAAATTAAAACATACTCTTCATCACTTGAAGAGTCTTCACTTTCTTCTCTAATCTTCTTCCTAGGAGGTTCATCATCCTCAGCAGTATGAGCATGATGTCTTTTCTTGTTTTTCTTCTTTTTGTTCCTGGGACAATTTCTGGAAATGTGTCCCCTTTCATCACAAGTATAGCAACGGACATAGGACATGTTCCTTTGAGGCTTGAAATCACCCTTTTGATGGTGATGTCTTTCTTTTTTATCATGGTGGTGAGACTTCTTGTCACCATGCCTCTTGGAGTGTGCTGTGAGAGCTTGGTCTTCATTTCCCATCTTCTCTTCTCGAGCTACAATTCGAGCTTCTTCTTGTGAGCATTCTTCCCATAGCCTATTGAATGTGATAAGTTTCCTCCTAGCACAAATTCCTTGGATGAAGGAATCCCATGACCGAGGAAGGCCATTAAGAGTGGTCAATATCACTTCTCCATTCTCTATATCTTCTCCCATAGCTTCAAGTTGTTCTTTTATCTGGGAGACCCTTGAGAAATAAGACTGCATGGTCTCCGCATTCTGGATCTTGATATTATTCAATTGATTTCTCAAGGTCATCTTCCGATTTATGTTCTTCCCTTCAAATAGTTTGGTCAAGGAATCAAACATCTCCTTGGGTGTCTTCAGAGATGACACATGTGGTATGAGATGGTATTTGATAGAATCAGCAATGATCCTCTTAGCCTTGACCAAGTTCCTCTTGTGTAAGGCCTTAGCCTCTTCTCCCTTTGGGACAGGGATCTAGTCACTTATGTAAGTGTCCAATTCATTCTTTTCTAGGATTAACCCAATCCTATACTTCCATGCTTGGAATTTATCAGCCCCTTCAAGCTTATCCTTGTTAGGATATTCCTATACTCCATCCTAGTCCCACCAGTATTTTGATCATTTACATTTTCAGTCATGCATGCACCTTTTAGGGTTTGCATGCATTCTAGGGTTTGCATGCATTTTGCATGCATCCCAGTCATCATTCCAGCACCTAGCCCTCAGTTAGCCAGCCGCCAGGAGCTTCTCACTATTCAGTTTTAGCCCTCCAGTTGCTTAATGCGCCCTTCTTCCTTGATTTTAGGGAGCAACTCGCCCTACTTCACCTACCAGTCCAGTTGTTACTCAGTTACACTCAGTTACACTCAGTTACATTCAGTTACATTCAGTTACACTCAGTTACACTTAGTTACATTGAGTTACACTCAGTTACACCTACGAGATTTAGTTTGACTGATGGTTGACAGTTACTTGAGCATTGATGACTCCACTGATGATGATGAAGACTTCTAGTTGCGCTCCGATGATCATGAGGATACCTAGTTGTGCTCCGATGACACTCCAGTGATCCTTTGATCACTCCATGAAGGCTAATTGTTGGAGAGAACTTCCGCAGCATTTAGGAAGCTGCTAATTTTGGGAAGGACAACCAATTTTGGAAAGAAAGTACCAATTTTGGCGGTAAGACAAAGATATCGTCGTAGCGCAAATTCCGACGGGAATCACGGCGATAGGTACAGAAAAGTCAAAGCATGTGGTACAAAGAAGAGGCCGAAGGGAGAGCTCAACCACCGTAATAAAGGCGCCGAAGATGAAGAGAGGGTTCAGCTACCCTCATTAAGAAGAAGGACTACAGTCAGCGTTGCTTGAACCAAGAAGAAGCGACGGGCCGATGCATTAAAGACTAAGGACTGCAGGAAGCAGCGACGAGACAGGAGGCGGCTATGGAAGTACAGCCAGTTGACTGTAGGTGGTTAGGGTTGAGTCACTGTTGGGATAAGGCCCACAGTTTTGTAACTGCGATGAGACCTTCAGGCCATCTATATATAGGAGTCTTTTTATATGATAAGGGGTTGGCCACATAGTGATAGAAGCCATTAGGTAGAGGGTAGTCAAGTCTTTGTTGATACAGAGTCTGAACATCCATTAGAGAACAAGGGCCGACCCGTCGAGAGATTGTGCAACCCGCTGGGATTGAGAAAGAAAGAGAGTGCATTGTAAGAGGCAGGAGGAGAAGAGAGGTCTATAGAGAAGGGCTCCCACTGAGGCGGAGTTTCCCAGAAGACCCTTGTTGTAAAGAGTTGGAAAGGAACTGTGTTTATTCTCCAGGATTGTTAACAAGAAACACAGTTCCCTTGGACGTAGTTCCCGCCCTGGGAGTAACAACGTGCTTATCTAAGTAGCGCTATTGTATTTGTGTAGCTGTTGCTCTCATTCACTTTCCTTTATTATACACGAATGCTTCATTCTGTTATAAGTAATGTATATGGTCATCAGTTTAAGTTCTGGTTGATGTATAACAATTGTGATAATCATAGCTAAAATCCTAGCGAACTAGATAATTGTTAACAGAGGATAATGTGCGAGTATGGACTGAATATAATGCATGAATGGTTCACTTAGATAGTGATCAAGGTAATACTCTACACAGTTACATTGTTGCGAGATATCAAGGGCCAAGTTCATTAGCAAGGGTTATGCTTGGAGATTAAATGATATTACTAACTGCAGTAATAGGATAAGAACGGTTGAAACCACGTATTAATCCAGGAAGCGGTTAAGAATCGCGTACCGCAGGGACAAGAAGGGGAAGATATCGCACCTGCTATATCTTATGTATCACTAGACGGGCTCACATAGGGGGAAGACTTATCGCACTCCCTGCGTAATACGATAAGACAGAGGTACAGCCGGAGTAATAGAATGAGATAAGTCAGCCTTTGAGGAAAGGGTTAAGGTGGGTTTAAGCACCCTGGATGCCTCAGAACCTGGCTGAGGACACTTGAGTCCTCTGCCTCCCATTAGAATCACTTCGGGTGAGACTTCAGGTTGCTTCTGCGACCTGTTGCCGAAAGGGCCAGTGAGCTAAGGGTTCTGTTGGTCTAAAAGGTACCGCAAGCCCGGGTCTACCCAGAAAGTAAAAGGCAGATCAACAAATGGTTCCGTTGCCGGTTTGAACACATTGAGCTGATGTTCTGTTGGCATCCTACCAAGCAAGAACTTAACCAGTGGGTTGAGTCAAAAGAAAGAGAGTTTGCTGCAAAAGAAAACAAGAATCCTAGACTGAGCACTGAGGCTTGGCTACAGAAGCACATTTTTACAGATCTCCATGAGATATTCTTCGTAACCTATGCTATTGAGTTATATGGTTGGTTATCAAAGCTTGCTGACAACAGCGGTTTCAAGAAGAATCGAGAAGTTGTCTGGACAGCAGAGCTGATTCAGACCTTGAAAGGTGTCGATAACCCCATCTCACGCGCAGTAGACTTCTGGCTTGCGAGTTTGCTGGAAGGCTTCATCACAGAGTTCGCGGTTGATCAGAGAAAGAGTTTCAGCGCAGCAGAACGGTACTTCTTCAAGGGTTATCGCGGTAAGTACCTAAATTCTCTAAATCTGTCCATTAAGCAATTACTATATGAAAAAGGAGTACTCGATATACTCTCAGATGAATAGTAGTATGATATTGTAATGTCAGTAGACTCTGAAAGTGATTACGAGTATCTTGGACATACACGTAGTGGTAAAAGATATAGAGTCAACGATTCATCTTCTTCTGAAGAAAACAGCTCAGATAACCCGAGACAGCAGATTCGGAACCCTAGGACTCCTCAAAAACCAGTCGGAACTCAGAATAATCCCGCAGGAACCCCGTCCAGTAGCTCTCACACAGCGCATACTACCGCTACACCCTCCACATCTACACCGCCGAGTGGTAGTAATACAGCAAACCAGAACCCACCATCTAGAAACAGAATGGGAGATGATATGAAGCTACCAACATTCAAAGGTACAGGGTCGGAGGATCCTGAGCAACACTGGTTCTTATGCGAAGCCATATGGACCATTAAGCAAATACAAGACGATAATGTCAAGCTTGTCCAGCTGGCCACCACATTTAGAGAAAGAGCATTAACTTGGTATATGAAGTATACCACTGGCCATAACAGAACGCTTGCACAGGTTAGAACTGCTATGATTAAAGAGTTTAAAAAACCTAAATCCGAGTCACAGTGCATAGCAGAACTTAAAGATATTAAGCAATTGCCTACGGAGACGGTTTGGGATTTTGACCAGAGATTCAAAACCCTCATTGATCAGGTAAGCTTTGAGCTTGCGCCTCAACAGCATAAAGAGTGGTTTATCGCAGCAATATTACCACACATCAGACTTCCGCTAATGCAACAGAAATTAAATACACAAGATGAAGCATTAGAAATGGCAATGAAACTAGAGGCTTCACCTCTAGCAGAAACTAGCACAGGTATCACTAATCTGCAAAATCAGCTAGCTAACCTCACCTTACAGCTGCATGAAATTAAGAAAGGAAAGGAGGTTGCGCATGAAATTTGGTGTACTAAGTGTAAAGCGCAGGGACACAGTAAGGATAACTGCCCTGTCTTTGTTGACTATATCGCCAGTGGAGCTCCTAACCCGTTGATGCAGAACCAGGGGCCATGGTGTGAGATTTGTAGAACCAGAGGACATAGCCCTCAGGAATGTCCTCTCCTTCAGAAATATGTGCAGACACCAAAGAACCTATATTGCAATTTCTGTAAATCTGTGGGACATGACGAAAACAACTGTAGAGCTTACGAGTTAATGATAGAAAGAAAGCATGACCTTTACAGAGTTCAGTCAGAAGCATCTGGACCAGCAGTACGTCCACAAACTGATCCGACTCAGGGAGGCCGTGGAGGAAATTTCAGAGGCCGAGGACGCGGAGGAGGCTATGAATCTGGCCATGGCCGTGGACCTATAACCTGTTATAATTGTGGAGGCACAGGACATTATGCTAGAGACTGTCAGAACCCTACTACAACGTGCAAGTATTGTAAATCTTATGATCATACAATAGAGGAGTGTCCCATATTGATAGCTAAGATCAAGGACGCCAAGCCAGCAACCAATCAGACTATCCAGTTTATCGCTGCTGAGCAAAACGAAACAGAACCACGAGTCAATATTGTAACTCGCAGTGGTCTCTCCCCAAGTAACATATCGCAGGATGCGGAAAAAAACGACAGGAACGCAGTGGGTGCGCAAAGCTCCAGGAAAACCTATCCCACTCGATCTACAGAAGAATAAGGAGGCATTTCAGCAAACTAAGACTTCCTTTGCTGAACAGACACAGTCCAGATCACTATTATTACCATCTCAGGGTATACCGCAGAAACCACCACATGATGTTAGTACTGCGCAGATACCGCAGGCTAGCACATCTGGAAGATGCGACGAAGAGGAATTGACCGGGAGTGTACAGTCCTTCCTGCAGAGTTGTTTGAAACTTCTAAGAAATGGGAAAGCTGTAGAGGAACTTCAGAAAGTTATTGATCAATGTCAACAGAGCCATTCCTTGAGCAATACACAGCGAACTATTCACCATATAATGGGCCATACAAGGACAGGAAGAGAGATGAGGCTCACAGCGCAGATCGGACTATTTGAAATGGATGAGGTTATCCTAGACTTAGGATCAGAAGTAAATGTCTTGACTAAGCAGACATGGGAACAGATGGGTAGTCCAAAATTAAGCAGATCCCCTATCCATCTGAGACTAGCTAATCAGCAGAGAATATCACCGATGGGCCACCTATCGCATGTCCCAGTGGACATCGACGGAGTTCACACGTATGCAGATTTTGAGATCATAGAAATTATTGGCGATACCAAACCCTATCCAGCTCTATTAGGTATTGATTGGGCTTTTGATAACAAGGCTGTTATCAACTTGAAGAAAAGGCAGATGACATTTGAAGATGCTCAAGTCCGGGTTATCGCACCACTAGACCCTTTACAGGGTCCTCGCTACATTGAGCCAATCAAAGCAGAAGAGGAGGTGCATAACATGGAAAATTTGTACCAAATGACTTCTAATCAGACAGATTACATTGATCCTACAGCTGATGGACATATTAGCTGGAGATGTGATAGCTCATGCACATCAGATTCAGATGTTGGCTTAGAGAATTGGCAAAATAGACTCCACGAAGTTTCTACTCGCAGATGCGCATTCATGACTAAATCACTGCGATGGATTGGGGTAGAAAACAGGTATATTCCAACTTTTGATGGATTAGCGGACGTCAATGATTTTTTGCAGCAGTTTGAACAAGAGGTTCCTCAAGAGCAGAGGATGGAGGTTCTTGACCTTGCAGTTCGAGCCACACCTGCAAGATGGTGGTACACACACAAGGAACATATCGCATCATGGTATGATTGTAAGAGACTGATGCGCATTAGATTCTCTAAAGAAAGAGACTGTACACAGCGGAAATACACAGGGGAGAGTGATCCCAAAACACACATTATGATCTATGAACAGAGTTGGCTAAAAATTCCAGCAGAAGAATGGGTTCATTTGTTTATCCACACACTGGATACAGTTCCACGGAACTGGTATACAGAAACAGAGCTAAGAAAAGGAACTATCTCATGGCCTATTATGATTGAAAACTTTTTGCTCACGTTCAGTTTTGAATCTGAGTATCCAAGCATTGATCGGGCCTTGAAGATCATAAAGACTAAAATATTTGAGGATTGCCCATTACCAGCGGATTCGCAACCCGAGTGGGCTATTCAGATGGAACATGCTCTGGAATGTTACAACTGCACACAAGATTCAGGCGATGAGGATGAATATCCTCGCAGTATCAATATCGCAGAAACAGAAGGTACGCGTGAAGTTGAAGGTCCACACTTAGAAATCCCAGCTGTAACAGAACCAATCAAGATTAAAAAGAGCAATATTGGCACAGAAACAGACCGTAAGTTTGCCTCTATTGGAGATTATTGGGATGATGAGACAATTGGCCAAATCACAGACCTATTACACGAGTATCAGGACCTATTTCCTACCAACTTTACAGAAATGAAGGGAATAGTGGGTGACTTAGGAGTCATGAGAATACCGCTTAAGGAGGATGCTAAGCCGGTTAAGCAACGTCCATACAGGTTGAACCCGTGGTATAAAGCAAAAGTAAAAGATGAAATAGATAAGATGCTAGCAGCAGGCATCATTGAGCCTGTTGAAGAAAGTGAGTGGGTTAGTCCCATGGTAGTACAAGAAAAGAAAACAAAAGGAGACATCAGGATCTGTGTCGACTTGCGCAAACTGAATGATGCATCGCTGCATGACCCATTTCCGACACCATTCACTGATGAAGTCTTAGACAATGTTGGAGGACAAGAAATCTATTCATTTACTGATGGCTTTTCAGGCTATCACCAGATAAGAATCCATCCAGACGACAGGCACAAGACCACGTTTGCGACAGAATGGGGCTCCTTTCAGTATACGGTAATGCCCTTTGGTCTTAAGAATGCCCCAGCAATTTTTTCTAGAGTAGTTGTTGCTGTCTTTAAGGAATACATCCATCAATTTCTAGAAGTTTATTTTGATGATTGGACTGTATTTGGACTAGTCAAGAAGCACATAGGAAATCTGAGATTAATGTTTGAAAAATGTAGACAGCACCAGATTTCCCTTAACTTAAAAAAAATGTATATTTTGTGCGCCTTTTGGTACGTTGTTGGGTCACATTGTGTGCAGACAAGGCTTGATGGTAGATCCTGTGAAGATCGCCATCATTTTCAATTTACCAGCACCTAACTCAGTAAAGCAGCTGAGAACTACACTTGGTCATACCGGGTATTACAGAAAGTTTATCAAAGGTTATGCCAAGATTACCGCACCAATGGAGAAATTATTGAAGAAGGATATCAGATTTCAGTGGAATGAGGAATGTCAGAAGAGTCTTGACACTCTAAAAGAAAAAATGGTTACAGCACCTATTCTGGTATTTCCAGATTGGAACAAGCCCTTTCATGTTCATGTGGATGCATCTGGCATTGCACTAGGCATTATTCTCACGCAACCAGGCGAAGGGGGTATTGACCACCCTATCGCATATTCGAGCAGGAGATTATCGACAGCTGAGAAGAATTACACCACCACAGAGAGAGAAGGGTTAGCAATGGTGTATGCTTTACAGAAATTTCGGCACTATCTGTTGGGGGCCCCGTTCAAGATGTTCACCGACCATTCTGCATTAAAGTACTTGGTCAATAAGCCAGTGTTAGGGGGAAGAATATGCAGATGGCTATTGTTGTTCCAGGAATATGATTTCGAAATCATTGTTAAGCCAGGAAGACTAAATGCAGGACCTGATCACCTGTCAAGGATAGACTCAGGTGAAGAACCAAGTAACTTAGAGGACAACTTGCCTGATGCGCAATTGTTCTCCATTCAGGTCGCAGACGAATATTATGGAGACATAATTCAATTTCTCACTACAGGGTGGGCACCGCCTGAGTTTACCAAGCAACAAAAGAAACAATTAGTGGTGAAAGCAGCAGACTTCACCTTGATTGCAGGACACCTCTATAAGTTGGGCCCAGATGAAATCTTGTGCAGATGGGTTATGCCCCATGAGAAACAGACCATTCTTAAGGAAGCACATTCGGGCATCGCAGGAGGCCATTTCGCAGGGAAGCCTACCGCTCAGAAAATCCTAGTGGCCGGATTATGGTGGCCTACATTACATAAAGACAGTAAAGAGTTTTGCAGATCATGCGATATCTGCCAGAGGACGGGAAAGCCCTCTAGAAGAGATGAAATGCCGTTGCGACCATAGATAACGCTACGCGCATTTGATAAGTGGGCTATAGACTTCGTGGGTCCTATTAACCCCCCAGGAAAACGAACTGGTGCGAGATATATTATTACAGCAACAGAATACCTCACCAGGTGGGCTGAGGAAAAACCAGTCAGGAATTGCGATGCCGCTACAGCAGCACAATTTATTTTTGAAAACATCATCACTAGATTTGGATGCCCAGTGACTTTGATGAGTGATCAAGGCACACATTTTTTGAATAGCACCATAGAAGCCTTGACAGAGGAATTTGAAATCCAGCACCATAAGAGTACACCTTACCACCCTCAAGCTAATGGTACGGTGGAGGCTTTCAATAAGATATTAGAACATGCCCTTACAAAGATTTGTAACAGTCAAAGGGATGATTGGGACCTTAGAGTTAATGCTGTATTATGGGCTTATAGGACCACGTGCAAGAAACTAACACGGCACACACCTTTCAGCCTGGTATATGGACAAGAGGCTGTTATGCCTATGGAATACATCTTACCCAGTCTAAGGATTGCTCAGCTTACAGAGATGGCTGATTCTGATACTTTAGAGGAGAGATTGGCACAGCTGCTCAATCTGGAGGAAGACAGATTTATCGCAGGATTCCATCAAAAAGTGCAGAAAGCACGAGAAAAAGCTTGGCATGATAGGCATATCAAGAACAAAACCTTTCAGCTTGGAGACTTGGTACTCCTTTATGACAATAAGTTTATAAAGTTCCCTGGAAAATTCAAAACTCATTGGTTAGGGCCATATCAAATCCAGCAAATAACAGATGGAGGTGCTATCCAGCTTCGTACTATGAGTGGGGAGTTTCTTCCTACCTTGATCAATGGCAGTAGGCTTAAGCTGTATCGCGAAGTCCATGCCACCTCCTAGCCCTAGCCCAGAAAGGAAGCAAATGGTGCAGATGTTCAGTGTAGTTGAAATGAAGCATCGCACCCTAAGGAGTCTACACCGGGAAATACTTTAGGTAAGAATTCACAGCCAGCTTTCCTGGTTGTTGCGATAATGTTGATATGAGGCGAGTTTTTGGCACTTTCCACTTCCAGACGATGCGATATCGTATCGCAGAGGACAGAAAACAGATTGATGCGATACCAAATTTTGAATTGATCAGAGGGCTAGTCACTTCGCCTTCTGACAAGCATTAACTACACGACTGACAAGTATCTGTTGTACTAAGATTTGGCAGCAATACGGCGATTCTTCTAGATTTGGAAAATCCGATGCGACACCACTCCGGCGCACAGTTTCCCAACGAAATTTCAAATGGCGTTTTCAATAAATGGGCGCGGGGTGCTGTCTTGTCTATGCATTAAATGCCGCCAACGGGTCCAGTTTACTGGCCCGTTGCCATTTGAAATTCCGCCTTATGATAAATACACGTCTTATTCAAAGCACGGGGCTACTTGGTCATTTTCACCGAAAGAGTTGAGCGCAATTGAGCCGAGCCAAGCGTATTCTTAGCAGAGTTCTTAGCAGGGAAACCAAAAACAGTTGCAGACTCTGATTAACATTAGATTAGCAATCATAGGAAGTCCAGAGTACCACAGGGGAAGGTTCCTCGCGCCAGACGAGCCTCTCGAAGACGTGTTGCAGAGGTTCCAAAGGGGTGGAATTGAGTGTGCTATGACTTCAGTTGTGGCGAAGAAAGGAAAGAAAGTTGCTGCTGGTTCTCCATCCACATGCCAGTCACCGAGAACCTTAGCTAATATGGAGTGTAGCGAGACTCCGAGTAGCACAGAGTCAGAAGAACCGGAGCAGGAACTTCCGGAAGAAGTCACAGTCGCTACCGTATACTTCCCACCAAGAATAGAAAATGCACCAGCAATTGTCCTTCCGAGAGACTTTAAATATGAACTCGTACTCCCACCACTGGATAACCGAGTGAAGGAAGAAGGTAACTTGTGGGGGAATATGCATGCTGTTAAGTTTGCTGATTATAATCTGAGAGATTATAAGCTGTACCCACAATTCCGTCGCGATCGTTATATGACGATTCAGAGGAACCCAAGGACAGAGCGCGATGAGTTCGTCCTCATGGACCATGTAAGCCATTTAGCACCGTCGGGACTGCTCAATCTCCTGGAGATTCCACACTTTGGACGGGGCTCGGAGGTAAATGCTGTGGTGCGGATGCTACTTTCATGTGTGCATGGTGGTTACTTATGGTTGGGTAACCGGATAGATGTTAATGTCGACCTTATTCACCGCATTACCGGTCTGTCGAAGACTGGCTTCGACCCACAGATAAATATTGATGGCGCCAAAAAGGATACCAGGCTCTCAACCAAGCAGGTTGCGGAGTATAAGCTGCAAAGAGGAGGTCGCGCCTACGATGTCAACTCAATACAGGATGACGCCTTGTGGTTTACTGTTAGTCTGTTTGCCGGAAAACTCCTCCTCAAGGTGAGGCCGAAGGAGGTCACAGGCTCAGTTATCCGCCTAGCGATTGAAGTCATAAAAGGTAAACCTTACAACTGGAGTTTATTTTTGCTGAATAGTTTCTTTCAAGACTGTGCGCAGGCGCAGCAGGATCCACTTCACAGCTTCCACTTCTCGTGGCTGCTGATCCTTATGGCTTTTATTGGATGGAAAGAGCCACCCAATTCGCAGTTTCCACAACTGGCACCAGGGGCGTGCAGAGGCTCGAGGTACTCAAATCTTTGGGCTAGTAGTCACCCAGAGAAGCACAGGAATAACGCAATGGTATTCCATGACTATTATACGCTATTGCTCGAATCCGTAGCAACGATCCCGCGTGTCGACTCGCCGGTCGTTGATCTTTATCAGTCCAAGCTGGAATTTAAAGTCGACAGGGATAAAACCTATATCAGACCCAAGGGATTCAGGAAACATAAGGAATGGGCCCCCGGCCCATATCGCATGGAAATCCAGCAAGTTGAAGACACCATTAAGAATTGTTTCGATGAGGAAATGAAACAGATGTATGATGATCTATCCTCTGGCCTAGTTCCAGTTGATCCCCCAGCTGAGGATCCAGAAGATGTTCTGGAGGTAGATCCTAAAGATAAAGTGAAAGAACCAATAGGTTCTAAGAGAAAGGTTACTGAAGGCCCTTCTCCACTGCGAGCAAAGAAGAAGAGAACAAAGGCGGTTACTTTCGACGAACCACAGGCACCAATCATGACAGAGGATGAGTATGATCTCATCGCCAGCCGAATACAGGAGAAGATGCGGGATAAATTCGCTGCGATTCAGTCATCGCAGGATCTTATGCGCATCAGCCTTGACAAGAAATTGCGAGAGTTGAAGGCAATAACTGAGAAGACTGCTTCCATGCAGATTCAGCCAACTCCAACTACAGTCGCAGAAAGTTCGCAGCCCCCTTCACAGACCAGAGAAGAAAGTATTGCAAGGGACCGCACGAACATTGTTCGTATACCGCCAGGAAGCATTAAGTTCCCTGTACCTATGGAAGTACAGATGGTTCATCCTCTTGAGGTGAACCTACCAGAAGTACCTGTGGACCAGTTGTACGAAATTTTCCAGCAGATAGGCACGGAGCTGAGGCACAGAGAACAAGTCACATATGAGCAAAATGTTTTGCTGTCTAACGAAAACGTGCAGCTCATCGCACAGCATGAGGCAGAGAGTGCCCAGTTGACACAATATGTTCAGCGAGAGCAGGATGTCTCTCTTGTTTTAAAGAATATCGCAGCAGAACTTCCGCAGTGCGATATCAGGCCTGAGTTAGAAATAACTCAAAAGATCAGAAAAATAGCGGAAAGAGCAAAGGCTCTAGATGAAGAGAAGAAAAAGATGGAGGAAGAATACGAAGCAAGGATTGCTGCACTGGAAGCGAATAGGCCGCCTACTCCAGAGGAAATCCAAGAAGCACGAGTGCAAGCTTTCAGAATTGTACAGACACAGATGCACTGTCGAGTGGAAGCAACAGAGGCTATCCTAGAGGATGCATCAAAAACATGGCTGGAGCTAGAGGAGCTCCCACAGAAAGCCGATCTCGATCAGCACATTAAGCACTGTGAAGATGCGATATCGAGAGCTGAAGAAGAGTACAAGGGCTTGAGTGCTCTTGCGAAAATAAGAAAGAAAGGAGAAATCACACAATTTCAACAGCAGGTGCAGAAGTACAGAGAACAGCAGATCAACTTGGCTAACGAAGTTAGCCCGCATGAAAGCAAAGTCGCACATCTGGTTGATGAACTGGAGCAAAAGGTGAAAAGCTTCACCTCAAGTAAAGGAGTCATTGAGGGCACAGAGGACTCCTTGGTAACCGCTGAGCTGCTCAGCGCAGCGCAGGAAGAAGTAACACACATGGATGAAAGTATTAAAGCGCTTAAGGCACAATTCGCAACAATCTCACGAACAGCAAAGGATAAGCTTAGGCAGATGAAGCAGGCTGGTGTTGCGAGTGGCTTGGGGACGAGCTACAAGTAAGTGTTAGGGGAGTTGTTGGAGAGAACTTCCGCAGCATTTAGGAAGCTGCTAATTTTGGGAAGGACAACCAATTTTGGAAAGAAAGTACCAATTTTGGCGGTAAGACAAAGATATCGCCGTAGCGCAAATTCCGACGGGAATCACGGCGATAGGTACAGAAAAGTCAAAGCATGTGGTACAAAGAAGAGGCCGAAGGGAGAGCTCAACCACCGTAATAAAGGCGCCGAAGATGAAGAGAGGGTTCAGCTACCCTCGTTAAGAAGAAGGACTACAGTCAGCGTTGCTTGAACCAAGAAGAAGCGACGGGCCGATGCATTAAAGACTAAGGACTGCAGGAAGCGGCGACGAGACAGGAGGCGGCTATGGAAGTACAGCCAGTTGACTGTAGGTGGTTAGGGTTGAGTCACTGTTGGGATAAGGCCCACAGTTTTGTAACTGCGATGAGACCTTCGGGCCATCTATATATAGGAGTCTTTTTATATGATAAGGGGTTGGCCACATAGTGATAGAAGCCATTAGGTAGAGGGTAGTCAAGTCTTTGTTGATACAGAGTCTGAACATCCATTAGAGAACAAGGGCCGACCCGTCGAGAGATTATGCAACCCGCTGGGATTGAGAAAGAAAGAGAGTGCATTGTAAGAGGCAGGAGGAGAAGAGAGGTCTATAGAGAAGGGCTCCCACTGAGGCGGAGTTTCCCAGAAGACCCTTGTTGTAAAGAGTTGGAAAGGAACTGTGTTTATTCTCCAGGATTGTTAACAAGAAACACAGTTCCCTTGGACGTAGTTCCCGCCCTGGGAGTAACAACGTGCTTATCTAAGTAGCGCTATTGTATTTGTGTAGTTGTTGCTCTCATTCACTTGCCTTTATTATACACGAATGCTTCATTCTGTTATAAGTAATGTATATGGTCATCAGTTTAAGTTCTGGTTGATGTATAACAATTGTGATAATCATAGCTAAAATCCTAGCGAACTAGATAATTGTTAACAGAGGATAATGTGCGAGTATGGACTGAATATAATGCATGAATGGTTCACTTAGATAGTGATCAAGGTAATACTCTACACAGTTACATTGTTGCGAGATATCAAGGGCCAAGTTCATTAGCAAGGGTTATGCTTGGAGATTAAATGATATTACTAACTGCAGTAATAGGATAAGAATGGTTGAAACCACGTATTAATCCAGGAAGCGGTTAAGAATCGCGTACCGCAGGGACAAGAAGGGGAAGATATCGCACCTGCTATATCTTATGTATCACTAGACGGGCTCACATAGGGGGAAGACTTATCGCACTCCCTACGTAATACGATAAGACAGAGGTACAGCCGGAGTAATAGAATGAGATAAGTCAGCCTTTGAGGAAAGGGTTAAGGTGGGTTTAAGCACCCTGGATGCCTCAGAACCTGGCTGAGGACACTTGAGTCCTCTGCCTCCCATTAGAATCACTTCGGGTGAGACTTCAGGTTGCTTCTGCGACCTGTTGCCGAAAGGGCCAGTGAGCTAAGGGTTCTGTTGGTCTAAAAGGTACCGCAAGCCCGGGTCTACCCAGAAAGTAAAAGGCAGATCAACACTAATTCGAATTGCCACCTTAGGCATTCGAATTCCTCATGCATTGTATTATTTATATGTCCATTTGTGATTAATAATCTAGTATGACCGAAGTATTATTGCTTCTATTTGAGTTCTACTGTACCATATTATTCTGTTGCTCATTATACTGCATGTATCACTCTTCTTCTATTTTCTTGCTCAATCATAATTATTCTCTTGTGAGATACATCATCTCTTAGATCTGCTGTGAGGATTTTCACAATCCTCAAGCTTGGTGTGGTGAGACATCTTAAAGAGTACTTCAAATGGAAATAGAAAAGATTTAGGTCTTACCACTTGATTTGCTGAAAATTGGATCTGGTGCTGGATTAGGGTTTGTTAGAGAAACCTTAAAAATTCAAACTTTGTATTTCAAACTTCTGAAAGGATAGAAAGATGCACCTTGATGAGTTGATCAAGCTGGTATACTCAGAGTTTGAGAACTGCAAAGTTTCACCCCTAAAAATGGCCTTTTAGATTTCTAGATTCACTAGGGAGGACCCTGAATTAGGGTTTGACTTTCTCGGAGCTTCATCCAACCAAAAAGTTCGATCCAAAGTTCTAAAATTTGATTTTTCCAAGGAGCTTCTAGCTGTGGTCTCATATTTTAGAAATTCCAACTTTTGTAGAAACCCTAATTTCTAGATTCACTAGACAGGACCCCAAACTAGGGTTTGATTTTCCCAGAGTTTTACCCAACCAAAAAGTTAGATCCAAAGCTCTAAACTTCGATTTTTCTGAGGATCTTCCAGCCGTGGTCTCAGAATTCAGAAATTCCAATTTTTGCAGAAACCCTAATTTTTAGGTCAAAAACTGAAAGTGCTCAGAATTAAATTTTGTTTCGACAGAAAGATGTGCCTTCCTGAGGAGAGTCAATCTAGCCTTCTGCTTTTGAATATTTGTGGAGAGAAACCCAAAAAAAGAAGCCCTAGATTCTGCAACTGCACAATGTCTTCTTCTCAGGTTAGCTCTGATACCATGTTAGATTTAGAGCATTAATTCAATAAGATCTAGGATCTTATTTGAGAGAATAACAAGCACAGTATATCAATCAAAAGAGACAATAGACACAGAGTTTCCTTGGGGAAAACCAAGAAGGTGAAAAACCCCAATAACTTCCTTAGAGATAGATAGAGCAATGATACAATAACCCAAGCATAAGAGATAGACTCCTAGCAGCTTCTCCTCCTCCACTAGTGTGCATCACTCAATGAGATAGATAGATGAGTAAGTGAATGATCAAATAGAGTGACACCCTCACTCTATTTATACATAACTTGACTTGCCTTATAACTCTAACTAGGTTGGCCCCAACTTAACCACTTAACATAATACTAACTGGGCCGACCCCACTAGGGTGGTCTAATAACCCTTTAACCCACAAGACTCATACAGGGCCGACCCCATCAAGGTGGTCTAATAACCCATCAAGTATAAGTTATGACACTTGTAAATACAAATGACGACACTTCCGTAAAGAGGAATAATAACCTCTCTATAGGGGTACAATATACATATATGAAATACATTCCGAAGTTACATATACATCAACACGTAACAATAGCTTATCATTTCATGGTCCCTTCTCCCATGGCTTCCGCTTGTATTTATGGCACAAGGTTGGAAGTTGGATTCGAGAGCTAGTTGAATTGGGAGGTTGGGGGAGTTACAGAACCAACCTCAACTAATCCCAATTTGTAATCTTAATATATTTTTTCCATTCATCTTAACATGTGTGCATGTATCATACAAGTAAACCAACACACAATATGCAACTCTTGTTCTTTACAACTAGCACACATATATTTTGAAGTAAGTGCACGGGTTCTCTTCGGAGGAACCAACGTTTAGAACGTTAGGTGTCAGTGGCAATAGTAGCGCACACATAGTGAATAGTGAATAGCGCACACATAGTGAATAGTGGCAATACAATAATGTTTGCAACTCTTGTTCTTTACAACTAGCACACATATATTTTGAAGTAAGTGCGTGGGTTCTCTTCGGAGGAACCAACGTTTAGAACGTTAGGTGTTAGTGGCAATAGTAGCGCACACATAGTGAGTACTGTAGAAAGAATATGTTTTTCAGCTGAAGATGTGTGATCTCAGCAATAACTCATCCAAGGTCAACCTCACTCTTCCATCCATAGTTTCCTTTTGTGTGATCGACAGGGTAATGTGATCACAGACGTAGAAGTACAGATTTGACCTATAACAGATGCCCCCTAATGTGCGAGTTCAGAGGGAAACGATGGCCGAAATACATTATAATTCCAAGTCAGAGGAGGAGCAAGAAACCACAGAACCAAGTCACAAAAGTACCTGAAAACAACGATCAAGGTCAGCGAGCAATTACAATCTTGACATCATATAGATGTTCGGTATGATACAACATGATCTCCAATACATAACTGGGAGATGTATATATAGCATGGCCACTAAAATACAAGTGTGGATCCATGTCAAAGATGAGAGATCATAGCCATAACAACAAGATAGATCTATGTCTCATGAAGAGACAAAAATAAGTGAGGCTCAGTCTTGCACAACTTGGGTGTTAACATAAATAGGGTGATGCTATCAAAATCCCAAGGTCTTCATCCAAACAACCCAAGGTACAAACCCTAACCATGTGAATAAATGAGCTGGAGTCGAACATGGGGGGTATCCTTTGATTACCGGTCATTGATGTATACCGTTAACAAACGTAGGGGATTCCATCAATAATGATAATGGGGCTCAAGGTACCTAGTACATTCCAACAAGTGTGAATAAGTGGACTTGAAGTCGAACACCTAAGGAACCTGTCGAATAAGAGACATTGATGTATTCCCATTATCCAACAGCGAGGGAAATTGCCATTGATGACTGCAATCCCCAAGGTAATAACCGAAACTCTAAACGTCATTCCCAAAGTATAATGAGTTGAAGTCGATGGGAAGAAGTCCGTTGGAAGGAAGGCCTTAATGCATCCTCCATCATCCAACACGAGGAACACTCAAAAGTTTGAGCTGATTTGGAGTAGGACAAGTAACAAGATGAAACAAACTAACACCAGGATGGCCGACACATGAAGTCAAGGTAACTGCAGAATGGTTTACATAGGCTGTATCCTTGAACAATGAGCACAACACAAAGTGATTTAGGTAGCTTTTAACATGAGGGGGAAGTGATATAAGCCTGCAATGTAGGAGACATTAGCAGGCTCTCCATATGATTGGAAGAATAACTATCTGGAGGAGTAGAAACTCTAGGGTCAGGTTCTCCCTAAGGTAAAAAACTACAACCCAACTGAACGATGGGCTCAAATAGGTGCTGTGTTCAACGACATGACTGACGTAGCTGCCTTTGAAACTGAAAAGATGTGATATACCCTTCTCTTCCCTTATTCTTTTTTTCAAAAGAATATCCTTCTTGTTGTTTTAATGAGTCCAAGAAAGCAAACTCAATAGGCCTAGCCATGTAAAATTTTTAACGAGCCCATGGGAGGAAGACTCAGGACCTTCTTCATTTTTTACAGAGTTTGAAGAAGAGATAGACGAATACTTTATAATACTAATTTCTGGATTTTAATATCGAGCCGAGATCTGTTCTTGCTCTCCGGTGTTTTCAATTTTATGGAGTCTGAAAAACTTAAACAATAACTCCATACACCTACTTGTGGATTTTAGTATCGAGCCTAGATTGGTATGTGCTTGTCGGTGTTTTCCTGTTTATAGAGTCTGAAAAACTTAAACAATCCTCTATATACCCTCTTGTGGATTTCACATCGAGCCCGAGTAGGTGAATGCTCGCTTGGTATTTTCATGTTTCGAGAGTCTGAAAACCCTAAAGAAGACTCTGAACGGTCCTTTTTCATACAATTAGTCTCCTCACCCGAAAAAGTGTAAAACAATTATAGAATAAATCTTCTAGCCACGGATGACTAGAGTATTCCATTTTCGTAAGTAATCCGCAAAAGTACGGAAAAGGGTTAAACTTATACTTAAGCGAATGTTCCTTCAATCCTTTTAATCGTTGGTTGTGGAGCCTGATCTCCAGATTTAGAGATATTATTATTCAGCCGTGTTTGTACCCCAGCTTTATATGATATGTAAAAAGGACTGTACACTCACCCCAACCGGGGGGAGGGCGTGTGGGGGGTGTGGGGGTTCAGGGGCAAAGCCCTCGAAGAAAATTTTTGGGGTTGTTTTACAGGCCCATGGTTTTGGGTAACCCATGGTATTTTCCCATTGTATCTCCCTTATAAAAGAAAGACATTGTAACATGACTAGGGTTGATGTATTAGGTTTTATGCATTGTAAATATCTCTGAGATCACGAAGAGGGACTGTGAGACAGTGAAGAGGAAGTGCAGGGGTTGTGCTGTAGGTTGTATCCCTTCACTTTGATGGACGATATAATAATAAGGACTGACAACTTCAGTGTGGATGTAGCCCATCTTGGGGTGAACCACGATATATCTGTGTCTCTCTTGTAATGTGTGTGTGATTATATTTGCATTTCTGTTTATTTTTATTGCTCTGCGATCCTGTTTTTCTAACATTAACGACTATGAAGAGAACAAGTATGATCGACAATATTGTTTGTTTTTGAAAAAGTCAAACAAGAGCTTAAAAAGACTTTAAAAACAACTTCAGGGATCATAAGTTCATGACCTGCTAGATGAAAAAATTATAAACAACCAAATTAGTAATATATCGCAAACTCCAAAAGAAATTTACTTGATGACATGAAATACAAGGCAACACTGGAATCTATGTATTATGATTACGAATCTATGTATTGAAATAGTTATGGCCATATTGTAAAGGATTATGATTATGAATTTAAGTACTAAATACCTCATGGTCATATTGTAAAATATTGTGATCGTGAATTTATATATTGAATACATTATGGTTGTATCGCGAAAATGATTTTCTTGGTTATCAACTTTATTAGGTGAATTATGTTATAATTGTATTGTGAGGATATGTGAGAGAATGGTAGTCGGATGACCTTATTTCCACCTTTCATTGTACTCATTTCTCCCTTTGGAGTATAATAGAAATAGGGAACTAAGTTTAGGCATTTTTCTTTCTAGTATAAGAATTGTGCATGTATCGACGGAAGGTAAAAAAAAAAAACAGACTAACAAAGGTGACCACTACATTCACGGCCCCGTGGGCGTGAGCACGACTAATAAATATATTTCTTGTGCATAATAATTTGATCTGGTCTTGTTTATAATAAATTTTATATATGATATGTAAAAAGGGCGTAGCCAAAAGACTCAAACCCTAATATTAATTTAGTTTTGTAGCTTAATTTGTGTTGTTTATAAGTTTGTTCGGTGTATGGCATAGACCATCATACCAACTCTTGTTTAGATTACATTGTATGTGCTACAGGTCAATGTGTTAGTATATCGATATTTAATGTTACAGTTTATCTTTTCATGTTTATTCTTCTAATCTATTATCCAAGTAGCTATAAGATTAAATAAATTTTTAATCTATTAATACTTCTATTACAAATAATGGTTTAAGGGCCTAACCCAAGATTCCAAACAAATCCTTTTCCATTATTGTGCATATTTGGGAGTTTTCTCCCTAGCGTTCAATGCCCACGATAACAAATTACTAATAATCAATTTAACAATTAAACTTGGTCTTGTAATTAGGATATCCTAATTATATTATCTGATTATAACATTATTAATGACCATAAATAACATGTTACAAAGATTAGGATAGACCCTTAAACCAATATTGTAACTAAAAGAATTATAATAACTTAAATAGAAATATTTCCAGTTTGAAAAGTAATAACCCTAATCTATCTTACGAGAGAGTCGGTACTTATAAAAAGACGGTAAGTAAAATAATCAATGAGCTATAGTTTAAGCAGTAAGCAAAAAAAATATTCTTTAATAAAACTAGAGACCTAAAAGAAAAATCAATCTTCTTCTATTTAAAACTAGATTTTGATAAACAACCCATATAAGGGTTTTTAACTGATAGGAAGAGTTTAAGGAAGACTTTTAAGTACTCTAAAAAAGAATATTAACATAAACTGTAAACTTCATTTTCTCTCAAATCCCTAATTTTCCCTTTAAAATCAGGGATTCATAACTTAAAATAAACAACATGAATACATTTAGCTTAAAAGAACTAGTGTGATCAAAATAATCAACATTATTTAATTCCTAACCTAATCTAGAAATAACAGAGACCTTCATAATCAACTGAACATAAAATCTACCATAACAATTCAAATTATAATGAAGAGTAGAGAATAATAAAAGGGTAGAAAAACTTATCAGCCTTAATAATTGATGCAGGAGAGGATCATCAAAACCAATCCAATCCGCTTTCCCCAGGTTTAGTCTAATTCGAAATTTAGTAGAACCTCCAAATTTAGTAGACCCAACTAAGTCTTTCTTCCGCAAGGATCGTTGAAGGGTAGACTCCAAAGTGGCGGTAATCTGGATTTTATAAAAATTACGGGTCTCACTTGATTGTGGAGCATCGAGAAAATGATCCTTTTGCAATTCCCTTCCACAATTGTCTTCCGTAATTTCCTTCCGCAATCACCCATCTGCAATTGTCTTTCGCAGTTGTCCTTTCACAATTGATTTCCGCAATTGTCCTTCCACAATTGCTTTTGACCATCGGATCCGCAAGTGTGCCCTCCGCAATTGTTTAGGACCTTCGGATTGGAAACAGGTCAGATCAATGGTGGGGTTAATTTGGCTTAGGGTGAATTTGATGGATATTTCACGTCCGTTTTAGCCATTAACCCCCTCTCACGTACATGAGCGAAATTCTCTTCAAGCCGTTTATCACTTTGTGGATTCTCTCATTCGTTGATCTGCGATCAAATGTGAAACGTTCACTTTGGATTTCAAAGGTCTATCTTCTGCGCACTTCACCTCAATGAAATACCACATGGGTCATCGATCATTTCGGTCTTGATCTCCATCGTACGATCTCTGCTTGTACCGCAACTTAACAAACTTGTACTTTGGCCTTCCGGAATCTTTCTTAGACCGTCGATCTCCCTCTTATGATCTTAACCGTACATATTTTCCTCCTTTGTCGAATGGGAGTTCTTATGTCTGCTTCGTTCCCTATGATTAATCGAAGCTACGATATCGTTAAATTGATCAGTGAAACGATCAATTTCACACACCTTCTATTTGAATGAATATGCCACAGCCTTCGACTTCTAGGGATTGTTGTAGGTACAACAGATCCCATGATCAAATGATCATGGGAGCCCCATTATTGTAAATACTCAAGGATTTAGCTGAGTTTTTAAATTTTGTTTGTATGATCTTATACCTTTGCTTTTGGTTTGTATAGTTATCAGTTTTTCCTTTGAAAATTTCTAAGTTTGGGTTTCTTTTCTTAGTTTGTGGAAAGCCTTCTTTTCCTTCAAAATGTAATTTTCTTCCCGCAAATCCTGAAACCCGAAATCCCGCAATTGCGGATTGCGGGAATCATTTGTTCTTTATTTTGGAATTTCGTCAACCCAAAACCTAGAACCCAAAATTGCGGGTTGCAGGAAGACTGTGTGATTATTTTTGGAAAACTCGATTCCGCAACCCGAAACGTGTAAACTTCGGATTTCGGATTGCGAAAACTCGTTATGTTAATAAACCGCATTGTGTGTTCCCGAAACCCGCAACCCGCAATCTGCGGATTGCGAGAAGTTTATTTTGATTTTTAATCATTGTTTTCGTTCCCGAAACCCGCAACCTGAAATTTCAGATTGCGGATTTCGGAAACACTTTTATCCGTTGATTTGCGATTTGCAAACCCACAACCCGCAATTTGTGGATTACGGGAATTTTGGTTAAAGTTTGAAAAGAAAACTTCTGAACCCGATCCCGCATCCCGTAGGGGGTAATCTTAGCCATTCGTCTCTTTTGATCCTATGGTCCAGATTTGATCCGACCGGAAATTGATAAATATGCAATTTTTCCTATTTTCCTTTATCATTTTTACTGTCAGAATTGACTCTGCTACGTGGATTTGTACTGCGATTTTCTTACCAGGGTCATTTTTAGCAATTTTCAGTCATTTCCAGGTTGGTTTATTGTCGTTTTTGTATTTACCGTTCATGATTTTCCTATTTTTGGTTTAGTTTTGATTTTTGTTTTATTTATTTACCATAATTTCCAGACCTTGCCAACATGTCACAAAATACTCGTTCTAAGACAGTTCACAGGGATTTGGTGACTAAGGACCCCAATTTTCGTATCTTCTCTGATACCAGTGAGAGGGTCACTGAAACATACGAAATGGACTATGCCAATATATATTCAATTTTTGACAATGATGACCTTTCCGACATCAAGGAAGACCAACTTGAGTATGAGAAGATTAGGGCTTCTCAAATTCATGCCACTGCTTCTCGACCCGCTGTATTACCTTACACAAACCCGGTAAAATGGATTGTGGAAAATTCCAACCTTAAGGACCAGTCATTCAATGAATGTGCAGGGTCGCAATTGACAACTTTCCGTCCTGAGGTTTTTATCAGAGCCTTTTCTCTTAAGCCGGCTGAGCAAACCCTCAACCCCAAGTTCATAACATCATCTAAGACTAGGTACAATTTTGACAAGATGATGAAATCATGGATGATTAAACCCAGTAGTTTTGTGCCAAAGGTTGATAACCTTTACCCAATTGTTTGTTTTAGGGAACCTTATTCCTTATTGGCAGCCATGCTCTTCGGGCTCTTTGGCCTCCCAAATTGTTCAGTCTTTAAGGCTGAGTGGGATCCAATAGCCCATCATGTGTTAACAACCGATCAATCTTTCCCTTGGGCATCTATCCTGTCTTCAGAACTTAAAACAACAACTCAGGATTACCAAAAGGCCCCTGCCCTGAGAAAGCCACACTTTTATTTGTCAGCCTACATTCTAAATGTCTTTTGCTCTAAGTTCCAATATCCTAACTTAGGATGGAATTGGACCCCTTCAGATCCACCAGTCCATATCTACTATTCAACACTATGGGAAACCAATTTTGTGCCACTATTTTATGACATTTGTGACCATTTCATGGGCACCATTTACTTCAAGATATTCCAGTAGGAGGCACCTTCCTTTTCAGCTGATGCCAAGGCCTTCATTAATACTATTGGTGATTGGTATGTTTATGAGTCTTATTCATATATCAGAGTCCGGGGAAGTGACACTATTCATATTCTACCCAGAATACTGCCTAACAGATTGGTCATCCAAGAAGTTTCCTACCAGACTGTTACTGATGGTGTTTACAGGAAGCTCATTGGTCCTAAAAAGAAATGATGGCCTAAATTTTCCTTAAATCTTGGGCCATTAGTCATCCCAACTTCAAATTGGGCTACAGTGCTCGATGAATAGGTGGCTCCTTTAAAGCTAGGAGTTTCTCCCAAAAGAAAACATGATCCTAAGAAGTTCCTTGATGCACACTTCAAACAATATCATATGAAGATCGACTATGTCCATGAAGAGCATCCATATGACTCTATCTATCAAGGATTGGACACATTTTCTTAGGTCCTGGCTAGGGCCAAGAGCTTAGATGAACAACATCAAATTATGCAGTTTCAGAAAGATACCAAAGCTAAAGTATTGGGATACAGAACATTCAAGACGAATCTTCTTGAGCAAGTGAGGAAAGATAGAGCAAAAAAGGAAAACTAGCAGGCAAATGCCCCTCTAATGCTCACTTATCCGGATGGGGATAAAGGTAAATCCCCCATGGAGAATCCTCCTAAGATAAAAACAGCTAAGCAGGTCAAAGCTTTGCTGGAGAATTCTCATCAGATGAAGCAGAAGTTATCACAGATATCTTCAGTGTTGAAAACCCAAATAGTTGAACCTCCTAAGCCTACTGAGGATGTTCAAATGACTATTGCAGCTACACAAGCATGTGATGATTTAATGATAGTTGAGGTCAACCTAGCTAAAAGACAAAAAATTCAGATCCCCACATCATAGGTTCCTACTGTTGAGCTCATTGACAGTGATGTTGATGATGGACCCAATCCTTCGGTATTAATCACTCAAGAAGTAACTCAAGGAGAAACTGAAGGAGTAATTCAAGAAGTGATTGAGAAGGTGGCTGAATAGGTAACTGAATATTCACAGACAGTTATAGATTTGTTGGATACCATTGAGATGGATCATTCCTTTTCAGATCAACAGGTATTGGAGGTGGCCACTACCCCTGACATCACAACTTCATCACTATTGTTATCATCTATTCATGATTTGTCTATTTTGTCCCTAGGGGTTATCCCACCATTTTCCATATCTCAAGTCTTTCATACTTTCACTTCCAGAGTCACCCCACCTTAAGATAAATTAGTTCCTTTCTCAATTTCCCCATCTATTATTGCAGAGGTCCAGCCTTTAGCTGTCCCTCAGCAACTACCCTTATCTAATTTATCATCATCCACTACTGATGAACCACCTTCCATTCCTTCCTCATCACTACTTGCTAATGATGATCAAGTTTCACTTTTTGAAGCATTCACTTCAATCCCTTTTCCAACCCCCGTTCTATTAGTTCCTCAGATTGGCCCTATTCCTTTGAATACTCCTCAAGTTACCATGCCTATACCCAATCCCATGGTCACTCAAACCCCTCCATTGATTTCAACGAAGAATGTTATTTCAATTACTTCTGAAATAATAACTGAGTATGAAGATGATGAGGTAGTCCCTCTTGCACATTACTTCTATAGTAAGGATAATAAAGCAGTAGTAAAGAGGGGTAAGAAAAGGAGCAAAGATCAAGATGGATTAGAAGTATCTGTTCCTAATCAGATAGTATGGGATCAGTAAGCAAATGATCCCTAGACATGAGCAATTGAAACAACCATAGCATTAGGGGCATTTGCTGGTGCAAACCTTGATTCAGTCTAGATTCTGAATAGGGAGATTGATCAGAAGAAAGAAGAACTAGAAAGGTTGGAAGAAGAATTGGTAAAAACTAAGGAGGAACATGAGATTTATGTAAATGATCTCAGGAGGTTACGGGAAGACAGGATAGAGGTTGTGGAGCGAAGCAACAGCTCTCTGCAGGATGAACTTCGAGATGTACAAACTAAAAATTCTACCAACACACAAAAGATAGCCTTACCGCAAAAACAATGTGAGGATGCAACTGCAAGTGTAGCCTCATCTACTTTCTTTAAGTTGTCTTCCAAGGAATTTAAGGATTTGGCCCTTCAAGTTAATGAGGAGTACTCTGGATGAGATCAGGGAGACTCATATAATTTTTGGTAAGATGTATGGTGCCCTCGAAGGGAAGAAAGCCAAAAGGTTGCAGGCCTCTCAGGCAAGTCAGAGCATTGGTGAATGGCAGAGGTATATCAAGGATATACCAGAAAACATCCTCATTCTCACCAGTTTTCATTTTAAGAAGGTTAGAGCTGCATTGAACACTTGGCTCAAGCTTAATGAATTAGTTGAAGAAATCCTTAAGAAACCACAGGCTATATGCAACAAACGATGGTATACAGCAGATAACATCATGGAGATTATACACTTTGATGCCATGGAGATTATTGAGGATTCTTTCCCACCTAAGTTGAAGATCGAGCAAGTTGAACGCAAGTTTGAAGAGGCAAAGGAGAAAATTCAGGATCTTAAGCAGGTCAACATTGATGATGTGGAACAATTGATTAGGAAACTGGTCAGCATCAAAGGAAAAATCCAAGTTTACATTCGCATCTGCCATAAGTTAGCTAAGAATGAAATGGAAACATTTGAATGTAATGCCCAGTTGGGGCTAGAATCAACTAACTATCTGAAAGTGGGTGAGTTGTTAGATATTTGGGACAAGTGGCAAGTTTTTCTTGGTGATTAGTTTATTTTTGATTTTGTAAGCCTGGTTTGTGGGAATATTACTCCTTGTATTATTATTTTGTAACTCCTATTTAAAAGAGATGGTCTCTCATAGAGAGGAGATGATGGAATTTGGTGGACAAAATTTGCAGGAGAGGCTGGGAATGCTCTGTTTTGATACAAGCTTGTAGTTTCTTACAAACTGTCCTTAAATACAGTAAATTTATTTTTCAGATCCACTTTTTCCTATTTGTCAAGTTTATTTGATGAATGTGATTTTCCTCCAAGTTTCTTATCTCATACTGTTTTAATCTTTGCAATTTATTAAACATAATGATCTACGGTTGTAGTTTATCATTGCTTATGATCTATGTGTTTATGAAGGTTTTAAAGAGTTTATTCTATTAAAATATTTTATCAGTTTCTGCAAATGGTTCTCTAAGTAAGTTACAAATGGTGTTAATTTTTCAATTAACATATCAGTTACATATTAAGTCTTGAATGCATAACAAACCTCAATTTTCCATTAGTTGATTTTCATTAATTAATTAGAACTTGAGCAGGATAAGTCATTGATCTTTTCTACATTTCTGTTTAATTGATAAATGACCTTATTTATTCATACATCAAGTTGATTTGCACTCATTTTGAAACACCTTCTTAGGATAGATCTAACCTAGTTTAGATTCTTACAAGTAGATTTGTGTTTTAGACCTTTTTACACTTTGTTCTCTTCATTAGAGAATTGATCCTTTGGATCAAAACCCACCAAATCATAGAGTGCTAGCGGAGGCCGAATATCCGTGGGAGATTACTACACCAAACAGGCTGGGGATAGAACTATCCTTGCGTAGGGCCTTTTGAACCCTTTCAGTCTGGGTTTTGCCCCTCTGTTGAGAGCTTAGGAACCCATTCCAACACTTTGCACACCCTGCATATCCGAGGCCTCAACAGGGATATCTGTTAATGACACTCTGTTCACTCATACACATGTATTTACGTACGGTTATGGTTATTGAAAGAAGACAATAAATATTCAATCAAACGCAGAGACTGAGAGATATGTTCTTCATTTCATCAACAAACCTTTGGACAATTACATTCAATGATTAAATAAGACTCCAAAAACTTGTTAGATACAAATAAGTAGGATCTAGGCTTCTAAAGAAAGAAAATGCATAACAACCCTATCCTTGAGAAACCTCTTGCAAGATACAAGGACATCAGTGGAAAATTTCCATTATTACAATCAAACTAATTCTATCTCAAAGCCAATTACAATTAATCAATAACTAACCCTAGAGTTCTAGAAACTATTATAAGGAAGCATAAAATAGAATTGGCTGCTATTCAGAAAAAATAGAACTTTGGGTCGATGCTCCTGCATCATACTACAGGGGAGAAAAAGAATTATTCAATAGGTCTTCAGGGTCCACATTATACTTGGAAACCTCCATTGCTATCATCCACAGTGCATCTTTAGATGGATGACCTTTCCACTTGACTAAATACTGAAAATAATCACTGTTCCTGATTTTCTTTGAAATCCTCTTGTCAAGTATGGCTTCAATCTGTGGTTGCTCCTTCTGAGGTAATTGTTCTTGCCAATCTACCATTTGACCATCCTTACCTGAAATCATTTCTTCTGTCTAAACTCTTGAATCTTTAAAAGGATACAGATATGAAACATTAAAAATTAGAGAAATTCCAAGGTCAGAAGGAAGTTCTATTTCATATGCATTTTCAAAAAAATTCCTCAAAATCTTACAATGCCCAATTTTATTGAGTTTCAATTTATTTTAGGTTCCCTTAGGAAACCTCTCCTTCCCAATATATGCCATCACTAAATCTCAAACTTGAAAATTAACTTCCCGTCTCTTCAAATCTCTTCTCTGTTTGTACTTTTTAGCACTTTCCTGCAATTTTTTTTGACATTTTCCTGTAGCATCTGCATACTATATGCAAATTATTCACCATCTTCACTCCTCATTTCTAGTTCTCCCAAATTTCTGAGATCATACACCCCTCTTGGATGCATCCCATACACAATCTGAAATGGGATTATACCTATAATCCTGTTAGCTGAATCATTGTAAGCAAACTCAACTTGAGCAAGAGCTAAATCCCATTGTTTTGGATTCTCATAAACAAGACTTCTCAATATATCTCCCAAGATTCTATTTACCACTTCAGTCTGAGGTTGATAAGCAGAGCTTAAACTAAGATTGGTTCCCAATTTCTTCCATAAAGTTCTCCAAAAATTACCAACAAATTTAGTGTCTCTATATGATACGATTCTCAAAGGCATACCATGTAACTTAACAACTTCTGAGAAGAACAAATTTGCAATATTTGTTGCATCATTGGTCTTTTTACAAGCAATGAAATGAGCCATTTTTAAAAATCTATCTACTACATAAATAGAATCATTCCCCCTCCGAGTTCTAGGAAATCCCATAACAAAATCCATACTGATAGAATCCCAAGTCCTACCTGGAATAGGTAGGGGTTGATATAGTCCAGTGTTTTGTCTCCTACCTTTGGCATGTTAACATATTCTGCATGTCTCAAAAAAATTCTTTAGATCCTGCTGCATTCCTGCCCAAATATAAAAAGTACTCACCTGAGAAAATGTTTTGTCATGTCCAAAGTGACTTGACAAACCTCCACTATGCTTCTCCTTTATCAAGTTTTCTCTCATAGAACATTTTGGAATGCACAATTTACTATTTTTGAACAACAATCCTTCTTGTAGCATGTAATCCAACCATTGAATTCTATTGTGGGAAACTGGATTGTCACAGGCTGCATATATATCCTTGAAATCCACATCCTCCTTATACATATCAACCAAATTTTCAAATCCCAAAGTGCTGACACTAATTTCCTTAAGGCATCAACCACCTTATTAGATTTTCCACTTCTATGCTTGATCACAAAATTAAAGTTCTGCAAATATTCCACCCATTTAACATGTTTCTGATTCAATTTAGGTGGACTATTTATGAATTGCAAAGCATGATTATCTGAATATAATATAAAATCTTTGGGCATCAAGTAATGCCTCCACTACTTAAGAGCTTGCACAATAGCATACAATTCTTTGTCATATGAGGAATAATTTTGTTTTGCTTCATTTAACTTCTCACTGAAATATGCTACTGGTCTTTGTTCTTGACTCATAACAACTCCTATCGTTGTCCCACTAGCATCTGTCTCCACTTGAAAAACTTTGTCAAAACTTGTTAAAGCCAAAATAGGCTTCTCAGTGATCTTCTTTTTCAACAGATTGAAATTTCTATCAGCTACTTATGTCCACTTGAAAGGTTGTCTACTTTTCTGATGGTGTCTATTATAGGTGCACAGATTTGACTAAATTTCTTGATGAGTTTTCTATAAAAACTTGCAATACCATGAAAACTTCTGGCCTCAAAAGTACTCTTCGGGATCGGCCAATTGAGAATTTCTTGTATCTTTTCTGGAGACATCTTCAACTATTCTTCAGAGACTACGAAACCCAAATAAATCAACTCTTTCTTCATGAAACTACACTTTTTCAAATTTATCAATAGTTTCTCCTTCTGTAGGGTATCCAACACCAATTTGAGATGTCTCAGATGTTCTTTCTTACTCTGACTGAATATCAGAATATCATCTAGATACACTATCACAAAATTTCCAGTGTATTCCTTCAAAACCTCATTCATTAATCTCATAAAAGTACTAGGTGCATTAGTAAGTCCAAAAGGGCATTACTAACAATTCATACAATCCATTATTAGTCTTGAATGTAGTCTTCCATTCATCCCCTTCTCTAATTCTTATTTGATGATAACCACTCTTCAAGTATATCTTTGAAAAATACTTGGACCCACTCAAACAATCCATCAAATCATCAATATGGTGTAAGGAAAATCTGTACCTGATAATGATTTTATTGATTGCTCAGGAATCAATAGACATACACCATGCACCATATTTCTTTAGGCTAAGCACTGTGGGCACTGCACAAGGACTCAAACTTTATTTCACCAAACCTTTATCCAGTAACTCCTATACATGTTGTTTAATATCTTCATTCTCTTGAGGAGTTAGTCTATAGGCTGCCTTGTTAGGTAAGCCTGCACATGAGGTAAAGAATTTGGTAACTCATCCACAATAATATCCGGAAAATCATCGAGAAAAATTCTAACTTCAGTAGGAAAATCATCTAAATTTGTAGAATTCAAAATTACCTTTGGTTTTCCAATGAGGGAAAAATGTAGCTCCTCTTCCTTCTTGACTTCTTGTAGCAGTTCTTTCCCAGTCAGCAGCAAAATGCTAGATCCTGTATCTTCTTGGACTACTTCATCCTTCAAAGGTAGCAACACATGTTCCTTTCCATCCTTTTCCAGAGAATAAGTGTTTATCCTTCCATCATGAACAACCTTTCTTTCATATTTCCATGGCATTCCTAAGATTATATGGCACACATCCATAGGCATTACATCACATAATACCGCATCTTTGTAAGTACCAATTTGTAACTCCACCTTGCACTGCTCATTCACCAAGAGCTGATGTCCTTTCTACAACCAAGACACTTTATAAGGAGTGGGATGTTTCATCCTCTTGAATCCCAACTTCTCTACCATCTCAGTGGAGACCAAATTTTCTGTACTACCACTATCAATGATCACTTTGCAACACTTACCTTGTGACTTGCACTTAGTCCTGAATAGACTCTTCCTTTGTGCTGGTTCATGTACTTCTTTTTCTGTCTTTACCAAAAATCTCTTCATCATAAGAGACTCTCCTTCCTCAGGATGATTTTACATCTCTGCTCTCACATTGGAATATTCTCGAGCCTCAACAAGGGTTGCATTCCTCTGAGTTGTTGGTTTGTTCTTTGGGAACTCCCATGACATGTGTCCAATCTCACCACATGCATAAAATTTCATTTCTATGTTTCCTCCTCTTCCTCTAGCATCGAACCTGCCTCCCCTAAATCCTCCTCTTTGGGGTATTTGGCTGTTGGAACCTTTTGCTTCATTCCTAGAAGCCTAAAAGTGACCTTTCTCCTCTCTTTGAAGATCCTTTCCCTCTGGCTGTACTTCTTCCTCTACTCTTCTGGTTCTGTTTTCTTAGTAGCTTCTCTTCTACCCTAGAGGCTTCCTGATAAACATCTTCAATAGTTATGAAATTCAATAAGATGATCTCATATTGTATTTCATATATTAGTCCATTTATATACCTTGCCACTCTCTCTATGTCTCCTTGTATCTGTCCATCTCTAATACTCAGCCTAAAGAAATCTTATGTATATTCTTTAAAAGTCATACCTTTTTGTCTAAGATTCTGTAGCTGTTTAATGAGAGTTAATTGATAATCCTTAGGCATAAATTGACTTTTAATTTTATTCAACATCTTATCCCAATTTTTGATTTTGGACTTACCTTTTCTTTCCTTATGGATCTGTAGTTCATCCCACCAAATGGATGCATATCATTTCGGTCTGGTTGTTGCATATTTCACCTTCTTTTTATATTCAATTTCTTCAAATTAAAAATACGTTTCTAAAGCATTGATCCAGTCCATGAGCCCTTCAACATTCAGGTTACCTTGATACATGGGTACTTCTAGTTTAGGTATGCTACTAGCCTTTACCAGCATCCTCAATACCTTCACTTCTTCAACAACCTCCTCTGGTTCTTCTTCAGAGCATTCTTCTTCATCATTGACATCTACGATCCCTAGATTTCTTTTCTCCATATATTCCATCCTAGGTTGAAGCTGACTCAATTCTCTTTGCATATTTGCATCTATAGCTTGTCTTCCTCGATCACCTCCAACTTTAACTCTGTGTGCTTGGCCTCATCTTGGTGGCATCCTTCTCCTTGCTATAAACCTTAGCTCTAATACCAATTGATGCAGGATGAGATCAACAAAACCAATCCAATACTCTTTCCCCATGTTTAGTCTGATTCCAAATTTAGTAGACCCAACTAAGTCTTTATTCCACAGTAGCCATTGAAGGGCGGACTCCAAAGTGGTGGTAAGATGGATTTTATAAAAATTATGGGTCTCACCTGATTGTGAAGCATCGAGCAAATGTTCCTCCCGCAATTGTCTTTCACAATTGCCTTCCACAATCACCCTTCCACAATTTCCTTCCGCAATTGTCTTTCGCAGTTGTCCTTCTGCAATTGCTTTCTGCAATCACCTTATGCAATTGTCCTTTCGCAATTGCTTTTAACCGTCGGATCCGCAAGTGTTCCCTCCGCAATTGTTTAGGAACGTCAGATCGACAATAGGTCATATAAATGGTGGGGTTAATTTGTCTTAGGGTGAATTTGATGGATATTTCGTGTCAGGTTTGGTCGTTAACCCCCGCTCACGTACACGAGCGAAATGCTCTTCAAGCCGTCAATCACTTCGCGGCTTCTCTCGTCCGTTGATTTGCGATCAATTGTGAAACGTTCACTTTGGATTTCAGAGGTCTATCTTCTGCGCACTTCACCTCAGCGAAATACCACATGGGTCGTCAATCATTTTGGTCTTGATCTCCACCTTACGATCTCTGCTTGTCCTGCAGCTTAACAAACTTGTACTTTGGTCTTCCGAAATATTTCTTAGACCGTTGATCTCCCTCTTCTGATCTTAAATGTCGATATTTTTCTCCTTTATCGAATGGGAGCTCTTATGTCTACTTCATTCCCTATGATTAATTGAAGCTACCATCTCGTTAAATTGATCAGTGAAACAATCAATTTTACACACCTGGTATTCGAATGAATATGACACATCCTTTGGCTTCTAGGGATCTCTGTTAATGACACTCTGGTCACTCATACATGAGGAGTTACACACGGTTCTGGTTATTAAAAGAAGACAGTAAATATTCAATCAGGCATAGAGACTGAGAGCTCTATTCTTCATTTTATCAACAACCCTTTGATCAATTACATTTAGTGATTCAATATGACTCCATAAACCTGTCAGATACGAATAGGAAGGATATGGGCTTCTAAAGAAAGGAAATACATAACAACCCTATCCTCGAGCAACCTCTTGCAAGATATGAGGACATCAGTGGCAAATTTAGATTATTACAATCAAACTAATTCTATCTCAAATCCAATTACAATTAATCAATAACTAACCCTAGAGTTCTAGAAACTATTACAAGGAAGCAAAAAATAGCATTGGCTGCTTATTTAGAAAACATAGATCTTTGGGTCGATGCTCCTACATCAATAATCCCAACTAGTTAGGGAATTTCCACGTTCCTCCCAGCCTTATATTTCTAAGTAGTTATGTAACTTTTAACTCAAAAATTCACCCCCGAGATAGACCAAGCACACTAATGAGGAATGATCCAAGGAAATATGTTCTCTATCTCTTTATCTACAACAGAGTATCCACAAGGTGTTTTACCAGCTCTGTGTAAACCCTATATAAATATTTCCTTTTTAACACAGTCCCTCTAGGGCTACAATGTTCTTTTCATGGTTGTTGAGCGCTCAAGATTCTACAACTAAACCTGCCAGTGATCTAGGGACCATTACCCTGTATAATGTCATCTCTTTGCAACTTTTCTTCTTAGGATATGTCTCTGTTTGAATTTTGGTTGCTATATTTTCTTAGGGAGAAAGTGACTATTTTTTCTTTCTTAATCTTCTTTTATATTCTCTCATTCAAGTAGTTAGGTTTCACCTTCCTCCATTTATTTTTATTTTTAATTCATTAATGAATATTTATCCTCACCTTGTTCTAATATTTCAACAACCTTTTCGTGTATTAATTAAAAGGGCCATTCCCCTCCAAGTGTGCTCGGTCCTTCTTTAATTGGTTGTACCCAAACCAGTTATAAGTGCTAGGTAGATAATATAACACATGTATATATGTTTCTTTTTCAAAAACAATTTAAGTTCACATACTTGATGCTCGAGAGCCTCCAAGCTCAACATCAAGTCAAAAACACTTAAGTATTTTAAATTTTTTTTATAAGGGGTGCAAAAAACTTGGGACATTACATCCCACCCCTCTTAAAATAACACTCTCTTAGTGTTAGTACTTTCATTGTAAATTTTGACACATGAAGGGATATGCCTCTCTCATCACATCTTCCCTTTCCCATGTAGCCTCCTCAGGACTATAGTGCTTCCATTTTATTTTCAGTTGGACTATAGCCCTCTTCCGGAGCTGTATTTCCCTTCGGTCCAAGATATGAAGGGGTTCTAGCATGAAATCCCCTTCTAGTTCTACCTACAACAAATTCTAATCAACAACATGTTTAGGATCATAAACATACTTTTTAAGCAATGATACGTGAAAAACATTGTGCACTTTAACATGATCTAGAAAGGTTAGTTCATAGGCCACTGGGCCTATTATGGCTAGTATTTCAAATAGCCCACAATATCTAGGGGCTAATTTTTTGCATTTCCCCAAACTTAGGGGTCTCTTTTTTACTTTCACTTTCATATACACATGTTCCCCAACCTGATACTCTTTGTCTTGCGTATTTTTATCAGCATAACGTTTATGTCAATACTGTGACTCCTTTAAATGTTGTCGTGCTTTATTCACTAACTTTTTTAACTCCCTTAACATATCTGGTCCTAATATCAGTTTGTCCACTGGACTATCCCAATTTACTGGTGTTCTGCACATTCTTCCATATAATATCTCAAATAGGGTCATTTCAGTGGATGTTTGGTACCCGTTATTTTATGCAAATTCAACCAAATATAAGTAATCCTCTCAATGGGATGGATTATGCATAACACATATTCTAATCATGTCTTCTAAGATCTGATTTGTGTATTCTATTTTCCCATATGTTTGTAGGTGATAGGTTGTGCTAAAATTCAATTGAGTGTTTAACTGAGAAAACAAGGCCTTCTAGAAATTCCCCGTGAACTTCATATCTCTATCAAAGATAATCATGGTTTTTGGTATCCCATGCAACCTGAAAATTTTCCTTTATAAAAATGTTTGCAATATGTATTGCTTTGTAGGTGGATTTTACAGGAACGAAGTGTTCATATTTAGATAGTTTATCCACCACTACCATGATAGAGTTGTTCTGTTTTCTATTTTTCGGTAAACCAGTGATGAAGTCCATACTTATCACTTCCCACTTCCATTATGGAATGGGAAATGGATGGATTAATCTAGCTTGGTGCTGGTGTTTAGTTTTAACACATTGACATTCTTGGCATATTCCAATATACAGTGCTACATCAACTTTCATTTTAAGCCAATAATAATCTGTCTTAATGGCATAAATCATCTTTTGATAATGAAGGTGCCCCAAGTAGGGTGTTTTATGAAATTCATCTAAAAGTTTAGTTCTGATTCTCAATGTTTCAGGCACATACGACTTGTTTTTATACCACAATAACCCTGTTTCATCATATTTAAAATCCTCCTGTTGTTGTTCCAACTTGTTTTCCTGCATTTTACCACTTATGTTTGCATAAAATTTTTCATTTTTAACTACTATCCTAATTTTCTTATGTAGATCATAATTAGTTTGATTGATTGTAGCCTCATACATCAAGTGCACTTTTCGACTTAATGCATCAACTACCTTATTTTATTTTCCCTTAATGTGTTTAACCTCAAAGTTGTACTCACTTAGAAACGATAGCCACCTAGCTTGCCTAGCATGCAAGTTTGGCTATTCGAAAATATATTTTAAACCCATGTTGTCTGTTTTAAGGGTAAATATCGTTCCCATCCGATAATGCCTCCACATTTTTAATCCATGGATAATGGGAGCCAATTTTAAGTCATGGGTAGCATAATTTCTCTCATGTTCCTTAAGTTTTCGTGATTCACATGAAATCACATGGCCATTTTTGATAAGGAATCTACCCAATTTTTCTTTGCATGCATCGATACAAACAATAAACTCCTCATTTGGATCAACTATCTTTAAGATAGGTGCAGTTGTCAACAAGTGTTTTAGTTGATGAAAACTTGCTTCACATTTTTCAGTCTAGTTAAACCTTGCATCCTTTTTTTGTAAATAAATTATGGGATAAGCTATCTTGGAAAAGTTCTTAATGAATTTTCAATATCACCCCACAAGACCCATGAATGATCGAATATCTAACACACTTGCAGGGGTAGTCCACTCCATTATCGCTTTTGGCTTTTTCTAGGTCTACAACAATGCCTTCTTCAAAGATTATGTGTCCTAGATATTGTATTTACTTTTTATAAAATTCAAACTTACTGAGTTTGACATAGAGCTGATGTTACCATAATACTTGTAGAACAATTCTTAAATGTTCATCATGCTCTTTGTTGGGCCAGGTAAAGTTTTCGGTAAAGTTGTTTGCAAGTTTTGGTGTGAACAAGGTTAAGGCAAAGTGGTCCAACGATGAAGGGTAAACTCCAATGTAGCGGTCAAGAATCCAGGAAGATGGGAATTTTGACTATGTTAAGGGTGGAGTTGGGTAAGTTAGTTAGGATTTTTTGTCTACATACATATATGAGTGGAGTAGTTGAGTAATGGGGTAATGGAAGCAGGGTAGGCTGTGTGTGCCCTATAAATATGTAATGGGTTGGGATTTTTGAGGTTGTTAGTTCATTGGGTAATCGGCATTCAACCTTTGGTTAGCCAAATTTTGGTATGTATGTCGAAGATATTGTATGCTATGAGAAAAGAGTAGCACGATTTGCAAGCTATGTGCACAGATCCAATGTAGAAGAAGGAGAAATCCGTAAGTCATTGTAAAAACATGAAGTGCTTATTTTAATGCGACTCATGAATAAAGCCAGCACTTCTATGGTTTTATCCCATTTGGGTTTCCATGTTACATTTGGTGTTCAATGTGTATGAATGATGTGATGATGTGCTATGTATTTTGTTGCATTCTGAATATTGATGAATGAATATTAATAAATGTGGATGTATGAACAATATGGATACTGCCTAGTCAATGAACATGTCTTACAGTTAGTTAAATGATATGTATGCACTATTGCAAACTGTTTAAGTGATGTTTTCTGTCGAATTCTGGAATGGCATGGTTGGTAGTCCCCTATCGCACCCCTTCGCTATTGCAGAAATCTAGTTCCTACAATTCTCATAGATACCTTGGGTGAGACTTTTCCTGCCTCGCAAGTGATTCTAAAAGAGCCGGTGTCTTGGGGTTTGTTGTTGTTTAGTTGAGTGAACCCTGGTCGAAGTAGATATGCACCAACAAATGGTTCTGTTTCTGAGAATGGGATCTGTGGCATCCAACTAAGTCTAAAATCCAGGATTGGGTCGATAAGAAGCTGAGAGAGTTTGCTGAAATCTAGAATAGAGATCCACGCATTGATGTAGAAACATGGTTAGGTAATTATGTATTCTCAGACATCAATGAAGTGTTCTTTGGAGGATTTCCTATTATATTGACTGAATGGTTGGCGAGGTTAACCCTGCAAAAGAGGTGTTTTCAAGGGGGTGAGCCTACAGTTTGGACACTTGAGCTAATCCAGACCCTTAAAAGTGTTAATAGTAAGATATAGCATGCTGTCGATTACTGGTTAGATAGTATATTGGAGGGATATATTACGGATTTTTTTGTAGACACCATAAAATATTACAACACTATTAAACAAGAGTTCTTTCAAGGACCATGAGGTAAGTACCTGAAATCCTTGAAACTGTGGATTAAAATGCTGCTCTATGAAAAAGGTGTTATGAGGATGTAATCAAAAGAGTAATCTATTTGTGAGTGATGGTTCGGGATGTCAGTTGGAGATGGTCTAGGAGTATGTTGTAAGAAGTGATATGACATGAAAAGGGAGGAAGATAGTGAAACAAATGAAGAGTGTGGTCTATTGCAAAGTGGGAGAATATTTTGGTCAAGTAAGAGAAGGACAAATGTGACAAAAGGAAAGGGTTGCAGTGTGACTGAAGGAAGGGACTACAAACCAATACCACAGATTGAAGAAGAATCTTATGATAAATAAGAGGATGAAGAAGAAGGATATCGTCCTACTTCTAAGGATGATACTATTGAAATAGATCATACCAGACACTATGAAATGCTTGTGAACTCGCGTGCATCTCCAAAAACTGAGGTAACACATACTAGTCCATCACAGCTGATACAAGAAAGTGATAGTAGTGGTATTCAAAACAGTACTTTGTCGAATAACTCCATTGTAAGTGTTGGTCCTATAATACAAAATCAACCAGTACCCCCGAGAAACAGAATGGCCGGGGACAATATGAAACTACCATTTTTTTATGGGAATGGGTCAGAGGACCCAGAATAACATTGGTTATTATGCGATGTAGTATGAATTACCAAGCAAGTGCAAGATGATAATATCAAAAGAGCGCAATTGATTACGACTTTTAGAGGTCGCACTTTGGATTATTTCATGAAGTTTTCAAAGGTTCCTGTTGGACAACAAAAAAATACCTTAGCAAAGATTAGAGATGCATTAAAATATGAATTTAAGAAGCCCAAATCTGAATCATAGTGTATTACTAAACTTAAAGATATTAAGCAATCGATAAATGAATTTGTTTGGGATTTCGACCAGAGATTCAAGACATTGATGGACCGCATAAGCTTCTAGATGACTGATGTTCAACATAAATAATGGTTTATAGTCGCTTTTATACCACATATCAGAGTTCCTCTGATGCAACAAAAGATTGTGTCACAGACTAAGGCTCTTTAACTGGCTATGAAGTTGGAAGTATCACCCGTTGGAGAAACCAGAGCAGGTATGACTCAAATCTAGTCGCAGATGGTGAATCTATCATTACAAATTCAATACATCAAGAAAGGAAAATACAAAAGAGAAGAGGTTTGGTGTAATAGGTGTAAGGAGGAGGGTCATTCTAAGTATCAATGCATAGTGTTTCAAGACTACATAGTTGTCAAAGCTCCTAATTCATTGAAACCTGGAGCTGGAGTATGGTGTAAGATCTGTCAAATTAGGGGACATCGACTAGAATAATGCTACCTATTGTAGAAAATTGCAAGCACTCCACAAAAATTGTTATGTAAATCCCATCAATTAGTTGGCCATGATGAGAAGGACTGTTCAACATATCAGTTGCTCACATAGAAAACAATAGATGCTTATAGAATGAAAGGTGAGGGGCAAGGTGAAGGGAATAGTGCGCAATTTAATCAACCAAGGGGTGGATTCCGCAGAAGAGGATGAGGAGGAATTGGTCAAGCTAGAGGTCAAATAAATTGTTACAACTATGGTCAACCATGAAATTTTTCGAGGGACTGTCCAAAGCCATGTTCTACATGCACATACTATAGATAATTTGAACACACTATTTAATATTGTCCACAACTCATAGCAAAGTGGCAAGATAAGGGAAATCAAAATCAAAATTAGAATCAAAACCAAAATTTCTAAAAGATCTCAACAAAACCGTGACAAGAGAAACCAACTGTTGCTATTGTTACAAGAAGAGGAGTTGCAACCAGAGATGATAGATAAATATGTACTAATCTGTGTACCCCTAGAATCAGACCAGTTGCGTAGTGAATAATACCATTTGACGTTCCAAAGGAAAAAACAAACATTTGTGGACGCAAGGAATGAATTTACTAAAACTCAGATGTCATGTCCTCGATCACCTCGTTGTCCTTCAGAGGCAATGGGAGACAACCCTGGGATCTACCTACTATTTTTTTTCCTTTTCTTTTTTTCAAGTAGTCCAAAGGTTCCGCAACTCTACACCCGCATTGAAATTCAGTCTGCAACTCATAATTCCGCAAGTAGGAATCCGAAAGCCGCAAGTTTGAATTTGGAAATCAGAACAACAATTTCAAAATGCTGAAGAAATGCACCTCTCAGATCCGCAACCCGCAATCCATAGTGCGAAAATTGGGCAGCAGAGCGCCCAATTACATAGCGTCCAAACCCATGTCTTTGACTTCCGCAATTCTGCAATCTGCAGTGCGGAAATCAGAAATCAGAACATCAAATTCAAAACCTTGCCGAATGTCTCACCCAACCTTCGAAATCCGCAGTCCACATCCTGGATTGCGGAATTCGGAAATCGGAAGTCGGAACTCCGACTTCTCCAACCCAGAAAAATTACCTCCCTAACACCCGCAATCCGTAATCTGCATGCGGAACCCAGAAGTTAGAACCACAATTTCTCAACCTCGTAGAGAATTCCCTTTTGACCTCCACAATCCACAATCCGCATGTGGGTTCAGAAAGTTGGAAGCCATACTGCACAACTTCTCCAGCCCATAACTTCTCCATCTTAAGTCCAATTTGGGAAATTCCAGTACCATTAGAAAGCTCTTGGAGAGAACTATGCAGCTACAGGGTCTTCATCCGCACCTGAGAACAATGATATTATCCTTCTTCCACTCCAAAAGATGACATTAAACTCAATTTATGCCTCTTTACCGCTCTGCAAGAAGCGCTGTTCCACTCTGCCATGTTCCCTCTCCTTCAAATGGTCCATAGGGTCATGAACACCAAAAGGGGTGTCTATTCTTTCCCATAGCCATGACTGAAGTATTCTGCACCTTTTGGGCCTTGAAATTAGTCATATTCATCAAAGAACCATTCAAAGACTTAGCTCTATTCATCAAGGGACAATTCAAAGATATTATACCCATGGAAATGAAAATGTGTAGAAACATACTCAATGAACACAAAGGAAGCATCATCCACACACAACGTATCATGCATTCATCAAATTAATAACATGCACAACATATTTAAACATAATGCATATGAATCGGCCCTATTACTCAATGAAAAATTCATGGTAATTGGAAACACATGTGGTCATATGCATACTAAATTAAACACAGTGAAATGAGATCTTATTCATACACACATCTTCCATGCATTCAACATATCAATAATAGTCATTACTAGTTAAACCATTGCAGGGAAAAACACATGAAATGGGCATAACTTAACACATAGAAAACTTATCTTTTTCGTTGAATCTTCAAGCAAACTGGATATGGAATGAAACGTTCCAACCCAACCATAGGTCTCTGCCCAACCTATAGTATTTCAACACTTAGAGACCACCCCCGAGCTGGGGCTATGTATCCACTAAGGAGGGACTAGAAAATTTCACTCACAACCTTGGTTCACAGTCAATCAGGGTTATCCAACACACAGTTGATTTGTCAAGCAACTGGGGAGGAAGGTAAGGGTTTTCTAGGTCAATAAACACATCCACATATCTACGGGAATATCCTAATGACCTCAGAGAATTTAGTAACCCCCATCCCCTCCACTCTCAGCCTAAGTAAGGTCCCATTCTCTGCTGCAAAGTCCCTAGGGTGCCCCTTCCCTTAGCATTGATTTGGGAAGGTATGGCTAGTGCCGACTGTTAGATCAAGGTAAATGAGCCCTCTATGGATTTACCATGTAGTCTAAACCCTCCTAGTTTCTTCCCACTATGATCCGCACTTGGATCTTCCTTCACATTGTGGTCGATGGCTCTGTCCCACAACAGGGTCTCGGATATCCAATCCAGGTGTTCTCACGGGATTTATAAGTTTCTCACACTCTATAATTTTCCCCCAGGGTATGATCCATGGATATACCAATCAATTTACCTCCTACGCAGGGTTTCTATGTGTTTTCTGTTTGCAAATTCGCGCTTACACAAAATCATGATTTCGGTTCCTTCCTCTCTCTGATCCATCTGTTGGGTCTGTGTATCGGTTCAAATGATGCTTTTACCATCAATAATCCCTGTAGATGAGGAATGCGTCCTCCCAATAGGTGGATTAGCTTATGGGACAAGCGATCCGATCCCCATACCCTGCCTTACAGATTTCAGGTTTGTCCCCTACTCCATTGACCTCATGAATAGTTCTCTTCACCCACCTCCTTACAAAAGCATTCAATGGTAGCTAGGATAGTCAAAGGGGTTATATAGGTGAAATATGGCAGCCTAGGGTTCCATCCCACACCCCCTCACCTCTCCCTAGTGGATACATAGTTCCCCCTCATTTAGTTGCATCCATAGCCAACCCTTGGTATTTTTATTTACATGGTATTATTTACATCATTTACATTTTCGATGTCTTCCAACACATGGTTACCATAATACCAAATATTTTCCTCTTCAAGGCTGCGCATTCACTAGCTAGGACTTGGCCTTGAGATCCACGCTAGGAATAATAACATGCATAAAATATTTACATTACAACCAAAATGTACTTAGGGTTAAAATGGGGCTATTAAAATTCCCCTCCCCTTAGAATAACATCGTCCTCGGTGCTCCAATACTTAGGAATACATATACAGTTTACACATGTCCAAAATTTTGCAAAAATGTTGCAGGTCTACCCTGCATTTTACCCTTTACTTTGATCTTCCAACTCTGCAGGTGGGCATTGCTCCATAGCAATCCCTTCCTTCTATTTACCTTCCAGCCGATCCACAAGTCTGAGATATTTATGGTTGCTAGCTTTCTTGCTGTCCTTTGTTGGGCAGTTGTGGAGGCAATGATTTCCTCCACATCCCCAACACTTCAGTGGATTCTTTTTATTTACTTGCTCAATTTCCTTGGAGTCTTCCCACTTGGAATGTTTCTTAGTGGAATGATTGGATGAATTCCTCTTCATTGATCCACTTCCCTTTCCATTGTTGGTTTCTTCCGGAATGCTTTTTACCTCCTTTTGCAGACAAATAGAGTCCTGCAAATCCCCGTGGTTCATCTCATTCTGCTGCTTTTTTTGCTTGAGCATTTCTCCAATATTTTCTTGGGTCTTGGCAATTGTTTGAAGAATATTTTCAGCCAACTCCAATAGATTTTAGTCTGCTGGCATGGTCAATGTGCACAGCTGTCTACACTTTGCTTGCTAGCACCACTTGTCTTGTAACTACTGCAACCAATTGATTTCAAGTTCTCACCTATGAAATTCATCATGGTAATTCCTATTAGTCCAAGCATAACATAAACATTAAAATCAGTCGATTATTTTCCCAATTGACATGGAAAGTTCATGAGACTCCCATACTTTTCATGCTTTCCCAACATACACATGAACTCATTCATGTTCATCCTTTCATAGGGAATCAACTATTTCAACATTCACAAATTATTTCAAGCAAATAAACACAATCAACTCTCATCCATATCATGCATTCAACAATTTTCTATTTTCTAAATGCATCAATCAAAATGGAAGAGAAGAGTAAGAGTTTCCCCCTCTTAGTCTTGTTCCAATCTGGAGCCACACCACCCCTGTGGTTCCATGCTCCTTAGCCTCTTTCACTTCCAATGTGAATGCTTGACTCACCCTTTCATTGTTTTGCCGATGAGACTTAGTGTATAAGGTCTGTCTAAGGATTTTCAACCAGGGAACCCTTCCCCATTGTTTCCTACAAAGCCTTTGGCTACTAAGACCCACACAAGTCCACTAGAACCACTTCCATTGCTGCTCATACTAAGCTCTCTAGAATAGTCACATATCCAAATGCATCCTTAGGATGTCTTCAAAGTCCTTGCTTCCTGCAATGACCTAGGTTTCCAACAAAGAAACAATAGTGTATCAGCTTGGTTCTTATAAGACTTGTACATGAAATATTTCATTATTCGGAATAAGGATTAGATGATAATTAAATACTTATCTATATTAGACATTTCCTCTCTACTGCACAGGTTCCTTCTCTACTTTATAAGCCTTGTATCACCTGTGGAATGGATGTTTTTCTAACACACATGCTGCTCCACAACATCAAGTAGTTAATGACAAGCCAGTACACCGTCTAGGTTTATCAATCATTTAAGCAATGTTTGGATACCACACAGGCTGCTCCACAACATTCAATGCCCAACCAATGCACCGACTGGATTTACCAAGAATTTATGGTGTCAAACCAGTCCCATACCTAGTTTTCCCTCTCCATTTCCAAGACAACACATCCGTCTAGGTCAATAGGCCAATGGAAGGAAACTACACCATGACCATTTCCAGGTCAAGGCTCTACTACGGAGCCATAAGCATCTCCTTGTGCTCCAGCCAGTCTTGACATCCACTTCACTTTTCTCCTTAGCATGCATTACCAATTGCAGGTGTAATACTTGACAAAAAAAAGATGGGTAGGTAAGCTTGTCAGTATTGCTGATATAAAATTGTAAACATATTTCATAAACATTCACTCTCTAATATTGAAACATCAGGAATGCGTCCATTCCTTTAGGGTGTAGTCAATATTGACAACCCTAACATAGACCAACACCCGAAAGGTGTGCACCCCTTTCCGATTTGAGTCATGTAGACCCTAATCACACTCAAGCACTATAAAATAAGAACACATAATCACATTCACATAGCCTGGATTAAAACACATAATCACATTCCAGCAGTCTGAAATAAAGACATACAGTCACACTCTAGCAGTCTAAAATAAAACATGCCTCGGACATTAATTCTGATAATTAGACATGTATATTCTTAGCTAGGGTTACAAAATACTCATTTGTTTTGTAGATGTACTTTATCTTTCCTCGTGAGGAATGGGGGCTCCCTTCTATGAGTTAACAGTCCCTCGATTTTCCACCCCAAACTCTCTCACGTTCCATAGACAACATATGTCATATTGGCATAGTTTTACTATCAAATTCACATCTAATTTTTCCATAACCAATCAATGGCATTAATAATTAATTCAACATGAATTTACAACTTTGTCTGCTACATAAATCATATTTGTTTAATCATGAGGCCATCCTCATATTGTTTGTCTCTTGTAAGTGGTATTACCATGTCCATTACGGTCTTACACTTGCTGCCATAACCTGGACATCCACCTACAACATGATCTCTTGACACAATTCTAAGAACCAAACAACCATTAGTAATTATTAGCAAAATCTCAAATTTGAAATTTATAAGCCTATTCTGTGCATAAATTAGATTTTGCAACAATGGAATCACTCTCATGACTTAAATCATAAGTTTGCAAATCTATTTCATCCAGAAATCAGATTTCACATTCATGAGATCATCCTCACAATATTTGGATTTTTCACATGGTAGATTCTAGCCTTTAATATGGACTTACCCACATGGCCATGCCCAAGACAATCTACCTGAAATCTGAAAATTTAAATCAGTCCAAACACTTGTAAGTTTTCATGCATATAATATTTCATTGCTGCAATAGTCACTGAAGTGTTTTCAGAATTATAACACTCCATAAGTCAAACAATTTCAGCTATTAACATCTCAAATGCAAGAATATATATATATATATATATATATATATATATATATATATATATATATATATATATATCATCATCATCATCATCATCACAATAGAACTGCAAGATACAATCACATCATCCATGCAATTTAACTAAAAATTCCAATAATCATTACTTTGCAGCCATATCCTTTCATGCAACTCTGTCCTACCAACAGAGCATTCTGGTAGCCCATCAAACCTGACTACCTTCATCATGCGCTCATTCTCCTGTACTCATAGAAGCTCATGAAATGATTCCAGAATTATCATTAATTCATTATTTCATCTATTGTTTAATTGCAATGAAACTTACATCACAACCATGCATTCACACAATGCATCTCAACATGTACACCCATACCCATGCATGCACATTCACACTACTTACATAAGCTTTTAATGTGCATTCACTCAATGCATAACCACATGATTTACAAAATATTTTAATGCATATCCACTCAATGCCACCTCGCATTGATTCATGCATACCATACTATCGTGTTATGCATTCCACCATTCCAAACACATGTTTCCTTACCCATGACTATCTCATATAGCATGCACTACCATAACATGATCACAAGTCCTCACTTGCTTTGGTTATTAAACTCATAACAAACATATACAAATGGCATGATATAATTTCATATGAATGCATTCTAACATTTAAACAGTCACATGGCATAATGCTCATTTTCTTTACTACCACATACCCCACCATACCCCACCATACCCTAGGGGATGCCATTCACATAAATGCATTCGCTATTACATGCATACCATTTTATGATTGTTAAAATAGGGCTAAAGGATTCTTACCCATCCTTTCTCAACACTTGTATAATCAATGGAATTAAACATTATCTGCATGGATGACATCAACATACCTGATGTTACCCGATCAATGGCTTCTTACCAAGGACTACACAGTCCTTGCAACCTTGTGAAGAAAGGCTGGAGCACAAATCCATGATCAAGAGGTTGGTGGGGGTCACATGCAATATCATCATCATCCTCATATTCAGCCATGCTTCTATTATATTGGTCCTTTGATTTGGTTTCCAACAAGCTTGGATATATTATGCTGACCAAGGTACCTAGAATACCCTCTTGCTGAAATGAAGAATCCTAGAAACAACTTTTTTTGTCAATGCTCAAAGCAAAGTGTAAGCAAGGTATCTCAAAAATATTTTCTCCATATCCTTGTTAGGTGTGCATTCAAATTGTAATGCAATGTGCTTCATTAATAACTTTTTCCAATATGCAATACCACATGCAAGCACAAGCAATCACATGCACTATGCCTTATCTCTTACTATGCCTACTATGCATACACATTGCATCTACCTAATCTATTACATTTTCAACATTCCTATCCACAATTTCATATATATATATATATATATATATATATATATAACCTAGGAAATGTAAATATAACAACAAGAGAAGAGTAGAGGAATTATCGCTCTCCAATTCTCCATCATAGCATGGTCCAATTCATGGCATCTTTATGCCTGTAGCTCATGTTTTGGCCCAAAGCAGCCCTAATGCTGTAACTTGGGCTCTGATACCATTTTTCACATCCCCGGTCACCTTGGTGTGCTTCAGAGGTGATGGGGGACAACTCTTGGATCTATCTACTATTTTTTTTTAATTTTTTTTTTTCAAGCAGTCCAAAGGTTCCACAACTCTGCACCCGTATTGACCTTTAGTCCGCAAGTTGCAATTTCGTAAGTCAAAATTTAGAATTCAGAACAACAGTTTCACAATGCCGAAGAAATGCACCTCCGAGATCCGCAACTTGCAATCCACAGTTCGGAAATCGGAAATCGGAGCGCCCAATTACACAACGCCGAAACCCACGTCTCTAAATTATGCAATTCCGCAATTCACAGTGCAGAAATCAGAACGTCAAACTCACCACCTCACCGAATCGCTCACCCAACTTCTGCAATCCGCAACCCACGTTGCGGAAGTTGGAAATCGGAAACCTCAATTTCTCAACTTCGACGAATTACCTTTCTGAATTCCGCAATCCACAATGCGGAACTCGGAAGTCGGAACTCCAACTTCGCTAACCTAGGAAAATTACCTACCTTACTCCCACAATCCACATGCAGAACCCAGAAGTTGAAACCAGCATTTTGCAACCCGATAGAGAATGCCCTTCCGACCTCCGCAATCTGCATGCGGGTTCAGAAAGTCAGAATCCCTACTGCACAACTTCTTCATCTTAAGTCCAATTTGGGCAATTCCGGTACCGTTGGAAAGATCTTGGAGAACACTATGCAACTGGAAGGTCTTCATCCACACCTGAGAACATTGATATTATCCTTCTTCCACTCGAAAATATGGCCTTAAACTCCATCTATGCCTCTTTACCAATCTGGAAGAAGCTCTTCTCCACTCTTCCATGTTCCCTCTCCTTCAACTGGTCCACAGGGTCATGAACACCACAGGGGGTGTCTATTCTTTCCCACGACCATGACTGAAGTATTTTGCACCTCCCGGGCCTTGCACTTAGTCCTATTCATCAAATAACCATTCAAAGACTTATCCCTATTCATCAAGGGACAATTCAAAGACATTATACCCATGGAAATGCAAACGTGCAACAACATACTCAATGAACACAAAGGAAGCATCATCCACACACAATGTATCATGCATTCATCAAATTAATAACATGCACAACATAATTAAACATAATGCATAGGAATCAACCCTATTACTCAGTGAAAAATTCATGGTAATTGGAAACACATGTGGGCATATCCCTACTCAATTAAACACAGTGAAATGAGATCTTATTCATACACACATCTACCATGCATTCAAAATATCAATAACAATCATTACTAGTTAAACCATTGAAGGGAAAAACATATGGAATGGGCATAAATTAACACAGAAAACACTTATCTTTTTCATTGAATCTTCAAGCAAAATGGATAAGGATTGCAACGTTCCAACCCAACCATAGGTCTCTTCCAAGCCTGTGGTATTTCAGAACTTAGAGACCACCCCCGAGATGGGGCTATGTCTCCACTAAGGAGGGACTATGCAAGTTCACTCACAATGTTGGTTCACAGTCAATCAGGTTTATTGTCATGTCCCCTTCCTTCCATCTAGTGCAAGGGAGGAGACATGACCAAACATACCGGCTTATTGACAATCTCATCCCCATACATTAATAATAAATTCATAATAAATAAAAACTTCTATGTGCAATTCATACTCAATATAAACATAGCGAAATTAAATTATATTTGCACACACACAAACAGTAATGCATCAACATATCTATCACAAGTAGATGATGATTCAATCATCCAAGGAATCAATCCCATTCCAATGCTATGTACATATCTCATATCAACCATATTAAGATAACCATTTCGATCTATTAACATGAATAATTATCATTCATAATTAACACATTACATAACACATAATGCATATAAATTAACCACATAGAATACTTATTTTAAAGATGAAGCTATCCAAACAAATGGCTATGTCAGAGCAACGTTCCACCCAACCATAGATCTCTTTCCAGCCTATATTCTTTCAATTGAGATATCACCCCCAAGCTGGGTTGTGTATCCACTAAGGAGGAACTAGATGAGCTCACTCACAGCCATGGTTTCAATTCAATAGCTATGGTAAGCCAACACACAGTTGGGTTATCAAGCATACAAAAGAAAAATGAAGAGTATGCTAAGCCAGTGAGCTCAACCGCAAAGCTACATGCATCTCAAATGAACTCAACAGTCATGGCACCCACAATACCTACCACACCCAAAACAAGGAAGGTCACCTTCTGTGCTGCACAGTCCTTCAGGCGTCCCTTCCCTCTAGTGCTCTTCAGGGTGGGCATAGAAAGGTCCAACTGCTAATTCCTTGAGACTCTAGCCTTCACTGGGTTTATCAAGCAAACCCAACCTCTGCTCAGTCATTCACACTTGGATTTCTCAAAATTCTGTCCTGAAATAACTCAATCCTGTCACTCGACTTATGGGCTATAAAAAATGGGTTTTTTCTATGGATTTCAAGGTATATAATACTTTCAAATGCGTCCCAAGGTTCATATCTATGGATCCCCCATTGGATTTTACTATCAATACCAAATTCTTGGTGTTTATGGGTCTTCAAATCGTGGGTTCTTGCAAAGTTGCGATTTCTAGTTTTTCTCACTGCTGGGAATTCGTAATGGATGAAAACCGATGCTGCAATATTCCACAATGGAATGGGAATGAGGAAGTACCCATTCCCACGAGGTATAGTGATTTGTGGTACAATAAAAACAAAGCCCATACCTGCCATACGAATTTCTAGGTTGTCCATGCTCCATTGAAGCCATGGACTGAATTCTTCAACAACTTCCTTACAACAGAATTAAATGTCAGCAAGGAAAGTCAAATGGGTTCTCACAATGACATTTGGCAGCATATGTCTCATCCCCACAACCCCCTCACCTCTCCCTAGTGGAATACACATGGCCCCTTCTCATTCGTTGCTTCCATAGCCAGTTTTGGTATTTTATTGAAATATTAATATTTACACCAAATTACAATATTCCATGGCTTAATAGTAACAAAATATCAATGCTTGTCAATTTTAAATAAAATCCGAACATACACTAGCGGGGCCTTGTCCTTGAGCTCCACGCTAGGGAAACATACATCGCATGTATACAATATTTACATTAAAAGCCAATATTTCATAAGGGTCAAAATTGGGGTATTACATTCCCATCCCCCTTAGAACAACACCTTCCTCGGTGTTCTCAAAACTGAACAAAAATGGGAATGCCTCTCTCATGGCATCCTCTAGCTCCCATGTAGCCTCATCAGGACTAAGGTGCTCCCATTGGAACTTTACCTACCTGATGGCTCTGTTCCGGAGCAAAGTGAACTTCTTGTCGAGGATGCGCATAGGCTCTACTTGGAACTCTCCCTCGGGTTCCACCTATATCACATTCCAATTAATCATATGATTAAGATCATGTACATACTTCTTAAGCAAATATACATGGAAAATATTATGAGCTCTTATATTAGCAGGCAATGCAATTCTATATGCAACTGGACCTATCCTATCTAGGACTTCAAATGGCCTACAATATCTTTGTGACAACTTGGCACAACTCCCCAACTTGAGACAACTCTTCCTTGGTTTCACTCTCAAATAAACATGATCCCCAATCTGAAATTCCTTATGTACTATTTTCAAATCAGCATAACTCTTTTTCCTATCCTGAGCTGCTTTTAAATTATGCCTGATCTTAACAACTTCCTGTTCCATTTCCTTGATCATCTCTGGTCCAAGCACTACCCTGTTCACCGGGATGTCCCAATTCACTGGAGTCTTGCATCTTTTGCCATACAATGCCTCAAATGGATTCATCCCCAATGATGCATGATGTCCATTATTGTATGCAAATTCCACAAAGTGTAGGTAATCTTCCCACTTGGATGGTTTATCCATCACATACATTCTCAGCATGTCTTCAAGAACCTGATTCACCCTCCCAGTTTGGCCATCTGTTTGAGGATGATATGCTGTACTGAAATTCAATTTAGTTCCCAATTCCTGGAATAATCATTTCCATAAATTGGAAGTTAACTTTGTATCACGATAAGAAATTATTTCCTTGGGAAATCCATGCAATTTGAATATCTCTCTCATGAAAATATTTGCAATGTCATTAGCCTTGTGAGTGGACTTGACTGGAATAAAATGAGCTACCTTGGATAGCTTGTCCAGCACAACCATGATTGAATCATGCTTCTTCACTGTCATGGGAAGACCTGTTATAAAATCCATAGAGATCACTTCCCACTTCCATTCTGGAATGGGTAAGGGCTGCAACAATGCTGCTGGATGTTGGTGCTTTGCCTTGACTTGTTGACACTTTTGACACCTAGCAATGTACTTAGCTATGTCCTTCTTCATACCATGCCAAAAGTATTGCTTTATTGTTGCTGTTATAGTCTTTTGATATCCTGGGTGTCCAGAGTATGGCATTCGATGTATTTCATCCATCACTAGCTTCTTCAAATCAGCACTATTTGGAATATACAGTCTATCTTTGTAGATGAGGATATCATCTTCACTAAGCTGATATCCCGCACACTTTTCATCCACATTACCCTGTTGCAACTTCACTTTAATTTGAAGGCAAGTTTCATCACTGTTTTGGGCTTTAAGAACTCTTGTCTTCAAATCTGATTTACACACACTTAATGTTGCAACATGAAATCTTCTGCTAAGGGTATCTGCAACCTTATTCTCCTTCCCTTTTACATGCTTAATTTCAAAATCAAATTCACAAAGAAACTCCATCCATCTAGCTTTCCTAGCATTCAAGTTTGGCTCGTCAAACAAAAACTTCAATCTCATGTGGTCTGTTCTAAGCTCTAATCTTCTTCCCAACAAATAATGTCTCCACATCTTGAGAGCATGTACTATGGCTGCTAATTCTAAATCATGTGTGGCATAATTCTTTTCATGCTCTTTTAATTTTCTTGACTCATAGCAAATCACAACTCCTTCTTGCATGAGCACTCCACCTAGCCTTTCAATGCAAGCATTTGTGCACATTACAAAATCTTTCTTTGGATCTGCTATCTTCAAAACAGGAGCGCTGGTAAGTAACTCCTTTAACTATTGAAAAATTTTCTCACATTTTTCAAACCATACAAACTTGATATTCTTCTTTTGCAATGAAGTGATTGGATGAGCTATCTTGGAGAAGCCTTCAATAAACCTTATGTAGTAACCAACAAGGCCCATAGAAGATCTAACATTGGAAACATTCTTTTGAGTAGACCAATCCATGATGGCATTAATCTTCTCTGGGTCAACTGCAATTCCTTCTTCAGAAATGATATGACCCAAATACTGCACCTTCTTTTGGTAAAACTCACACTTGCTTAACTTGGCATACAACTAATGTTCTCTAAGGACTTGAAACACTATCCTTAGATGCTACTCATGTTCTTCTTCATTTTTTGAATAGATAATAATGTCATCCAAGAACACAATCAAAAACTTATCCAAATATTTGTTGAAGACACTATTCATGAGACACATGAATATAGCAGGTGCATTGGTAAGACCAAATGGCACCACAGTGGACTCATAATGACCATATCTACTTCTGAAAGTTGTCTTGTGAATGTCTTCTTCTTTTATCCTCACTTGATGATAACCCGACCTCAAGTCAATCTTGGAAAATACTTTAGCTTCCTTCATTTGATCAAACAAGTCATCAATTCTTGGCAATGGATACTTGGTCTTGTCTGTCACTTTATTAAGCTGCTTGTAATCAATACATAGCCTTAAAGTCCCATCCTTTTTCTTGAAAAATAACACCGGTGCTCCCCAAGGGGACACACTAGTCCTGATATACCTCTTGTCCATTAACTCTTGTAGCTGCATCTTCAACTCTACCAATTCCGGTGTGCTCATTATATAAGGAGCTTTGGAATTCGGTGTTGCCCCTGGAACAATATTGATGGTAAAATCAATGTCTCTCTTTGGTGGTAGTCCCGACACTTCATCCGGAAACACATCTTGGAACTCTTGTAACAATGGGAAGTCTTCTATCCTTGGTCCTTTGTCCTATGATGAATCTGACATATGAACTGCATATAATTGACAACCTTTCTTATAAAAAAATTTCAACTGTAAGGCTGAAATTTGTCTTACTAAAAATTGTTTGGGAATTCCTCCTACCAATATTGGTCTTCCCTCTTCATCAATACATTCAAGTTCTTTCTCATAACAGTCCAACTTAGCTCTATGTCTTTCCAACCAATCCATGCCAATTAAAGAATCATAAGATCCTAAGGGTAGTACATTTAAATATGCATGTGTGTGGAGTCCATTCAATTCTATGGGGCACTCCACCACTACTTTACTAACTTTTCTTTTGGTCCCTGTGGCTAATTGAACTAGACAAGATTTATTATGCTTCACTTTTCTAAGAGAAAAACCTTCAACCACTTTTGGAGAAGCATAACTATGAGTAGATCCTGGATCAATCAAAATAGAAATAGATTACTTAGCAATCTTTCCTTAAACTTCCACCACTAACGATTGATGATCTGCCTAATGATTATCCAACACTGCATAAATTCAAGGCGTTTCCCTTGCCATGTCCTCCTCTGTTGTTGCTCCCTTTAAGTTGTGCAACCTTCGGGGATTCTCCTTTTGATGTGGACAATCTTTTAGCATGTGGTTTTCTCCACATCCCCAACACTGAAGTGGCCTTTTTGATGTCTTTCTTGCTGCTAATGCTGGCTTGAATCCACTCCTTTCTTGTTGCCCTATTGGAAAGGTTCTGGGATGACTTTTGAATGGTGGTTTGAAGCCACTTTTCTTTTGATCAAACCTCCCTCTTGGATTTCCTTTCCATGCTTGGTTAACCTTTGATTTTCTTTTATTCTGCTCATAGCAATGCATTTCCATTCTAATGGTTTCATCAAGACTTGTTTGATTAACAAACTCAATCCTATCTCTGAAGCTTTGTGGTAGACTCCCAAGGAAGCATTGGATTTTTACTCTCTCGTCTTTAATGTAATCCACATACCTCAATAATTCCAAAAATTTATGGACATGTTCTTAAATAGATTTTTGTCTCAAGCTGAGTTCATTGAAATCTTTTCTCTTACTATCATAATACCTAGCAGAAATATATTTTTCCTTGAAATAATTCTTAAATATTTCCCAACTAATCTTCCTTTCACTGATCCCTTTTACTTGCAAGAAGTTGTCCCACCAAATTGAAGCTCTACCATTTAGATTGTAAATGGCAATTCTATCTTTTTCATTTCCAGAGTAGTCCTGAATTTTGAAATATTTCTTCATTCCAAGAAGCCATGCCTTTGCCTCTTGGCCAGTCTTGTCTTCTCCATCAAATGTGGGAGGCCTTGCTTTCCCGAATTCTCCTTGTGGGATGCCTTTGAACTTCTTTCTTGCATCAAATATCCTGGGCATATGCCTTGGAATTCTTTGAGAACCTTTGGAGTCACATGATTTGCTAGAAGAAGATCTAGAGGAAGGTGTTCTATGCTTCTTGCTCACAGAACTCTTCCTTGGGCTTGGAGTTCTCTTCTTTGAATGACCTCTAGAGTGACTCTCTGCATCTCTTCCTTCTTCACCTACATTGCTTGGGTTGGAACCAAGGTTTATCTTCCGCTGCATATCAGTGAGGCTTTGCAAAATAACAACATTGAGTTGGTTTTGTTCTTCTTGAGCCTTCATCAACCATTCATTGAAGCTCACCATGGTTTCAACCAAATTCCGAGGAGTTACTTGCTTCCTTCTCCCATTAGATTTAGTCTCAACATTCCCTTCTTGCACATTTTCTCCTAGCACATTTTTTTCATGCTCATAAGGATCTTGAGCATCATTTATGGTCACCATTTTTCTTTGAAGACTCTCTTCCCTATATGCTACTTCTGCTATACTATTAAATCTTATGAGCTACAAGCACTGTGCATTATGAAAATATTTGTTAGCCATATTATGATTGCATATATAAATATAAAACATCAATATTTAACATAATAAAACTCATGGAACCATTTACAGAGTTAATATGTCTTCATTTCTTTATCCCATTCATGCAATTCTGAAAATTGCCCATATTGTCAACAATTTGATAAAAACAGTCATTGGCACTTTTCTGCTCTAAATATCTATGGGGTATGATAACCTCATTCAAATTATGGTCATGCAACATTGTTCCCTGCTGGATAGGCTTTCCAATTCCTATCCACTTGCTCCATTCCGACTTTGGGTGTAGAAACTACATCACTTCAAAAATGACAACTTTTACCAAAATTTTGCACTTTTTACACAGTTGCAAAATATTCTGAACTGCCAACTTTAGCCACCTGTGGAAGGAAATCTATGAAGAATCACAAAAACTTTTCTATCAGGAGAGGTTATTCCATATAACAAGGAACACTCAACAACTCACGGATCTCTGTTCCGATGCGCCATTCATTTTCTATTAAATTTTGGGTTTGTCTACTTTTAACTTTTGACATTTTCCCAAAATTTCAAATTTTGGGCCAAAAATGACTATCTCCCAAACTGTGCATTTCAGGAAAATCTCTGTCTAATGGAAAATGTCTGTTTTACTGAGAATATACAATGTTGAGTTCAGTAAATTTCTTGAATCCTAATTATAGGGTCACTTTCATCCACTGCAAGCTTTTCAAAATCTCCAAAAAGTGGCCCGGAATAGTGCTTTTTGGCCTTCTTGCAGACTCCGACTCCACATCCTTTGGAGTTTGGCTCCGAAATTCCAAACTTAACACTGTTCCTGCTCCATATCAATTTCAGCTCAATCCGACCTTTTGTCAAACGTCGGGACGCTGATTTATAAAAGCCATTAGTTCCAATTTTATGCCAAATTGGAGCATAATGGGCTCGGGATCCTCACTGGTAATTCCATGGCCTTTGTTAATGGCCTCATAATGCCACTGAACTCATCAAATTCTGATCCCGCAAGCTCCTGTAATCCAAAAATCAATTTTCGGGCTCTATACTTTTTTTTTTTACCCGAACCCGAAACTCGAAAGCTGAAATCCAAAATTGTAGGTGCGGAATTGCGGAGATCCAAAACGCAAATTTCAAAAATTTGCATTCCCACAACCCATAACCCGAAACTTGAAATCCGAAATCTGCAATTGTGGAAATCCAAAACGCAATTTTAAAAAATTTGCATTCCTACAACCCACAACCCGAAATCCCGAAATTGCGGGTTGATAATTGCGGAAATCCAAAATGCAATTTTCAAAAATTTGCATTCCCACAACTTGAAATTCCGAAATACCAAAATTGCGGGTTTGGAATTGCAGAAATCCAAAACACAATTTTCAAAAACTTATGTTCCCGCAACCCAAAATCCCGAAATCTGCCACTGTAGAAACACCTATGTTCCTGCAACTTGAGGGGTTCATATCTCCTTCGTCCCTTAGTGAAATGAGACGAGTTTGGTACCATTGGAAATCTCTTGCAGATCTCTATGCATGTGTGTGGTCCTCTGCACCATCTGAGAACTCTGATCCTGCCATTTTTCCATTCCAAAATGACACCCCAACTTCACCAATACCACGTTAAAACATTATGTTACTTGTCTGCAAACTCAGATTTTGGCCCAAGCAGCCCCAGTGCTGCAACATGGGCTCTAATACCACTCTGTCATGTCCCATTCCTTCCATCCAGTGCAAGGGAGGAGACATGACCAAACATACCGGCTTATTGACAATCTCAGCCCCATACATTACTAATAAATTCATAATAAATAAAAAATTATGTGTGCAATTCATACTCAATATAAACACAGCGGAATTAAATTATATTTGCACACACACAAACAATAATGCATCAACATATCTATCACAAGCAGAGGATGATTCAATCATGCAGGGAATCAATCCTATTCCAATGCTATGCACATATCTCATATCAACCATATTAAGATAACCATTTCGATCCATTAACATGAATAATTATGATTCATAATTAACACATTGTAGAACACAGAATGCATATAACTTAACCATAGAAAATACTTATCTTGAAGATGAAGCTGTCCAAACAACTGGCTATGTTAGAGCAACGTTCCACCCAATCATAGATCTCTGTCTAGCCTATATTCTTTCAGCTAAGACATCACCCCCGAGCTGGGTTGTGTATCCACTAAAGATGAATTAGATGGGCTCACTCACAACCATGGTTTCACTTCAACAGCTATGCTAAGACAACACACAGTTGGGTTTATCAAACATACAAAAGACAAATGAGGAGGATGCTAAGCCAGTGAGCTCAACCACAAAGCTACATGCATCTCAAATGAACTCAACAGTCATGGCACCCACAATACCTACCACACCAAACACAAGGAAGGTCCCCTTCTCTACTGCATAGTCCCTCAGGTGTCCCTTCCCTCTAGTGCTCTTCAGGGTGGGCATAGAAAGGTCCAGCTGCTAATTCCTTGAGACTCTAGCCTTCACTAGGTTTATCAAGCAAACCCAACCTCTACTCAGTCATTCACACTTGAATTTCTCACAATTATGTCCTGAAATAACTCAATCCCATCACTGGACTTCTGGGCTATAAAAACTGGGTTTTTCTATGGATTTCGGGGTATCTAATACTCTCAAATTCACCCCAAGGTTCATATCTATGGATCCCCCATTGGATTTTACTGTCAATACCAAATTCTGGGCGTTTATGGGTCTTCAAAACATGAGTTCTTGCAAAGTTGCGATTTCTGGTTTTTCTCATTGCTAGGAATTCGTAATGGATGAAAACTGATGCCAGGATCTTCCACAATGGAATTGGAATGAGGAAGAACCCATTCCCATGTGGTAGAGTGACTTGTGGTACAGTGAAAACAGAGCCCATACCTGCCATACGAATTTCTGGGCTGCCCATGTTCCATTGAAGCCATGGACAGAATTCTTCAACAACTTCCTTACAACAGAATTAAATATCAGCAAGGAAAGTCAAATGAGTTCTCATAATGACATTTGGAAGCACATGGTTCATATCCACAACCCCATCACCTCTCCCTAGTGGAATACACATGGCTCATTCTCATTCGTTGCTTCCATAGTCAGTTTTGGTATTTTATTGAAATATTAATATTTACATGAAATTACAATATTCCATGGCTTAATAACACATGGGTAACAAAATATCAATGCTTGTCAATTTTAAATAAAATCCGAACATACATTAGCGGGGCCTTGGCCTTGAGCTCCATGCTAGGGAAACATACATCGCATGTATACAATATTTACATTAAAAGACAATATTTCATAAGGGTCAAAATGGGGGTATTACAGTTATCCAACACACAATTGATTTGTCAAGCAAGTGGGGTGGCAGGTAATGGTTTTCTAGGTCAATAAACTCATCCACAGAGCTATGGGAATATCCCAATGACCTTAGACAGTTCAGGCACCCCCATCCCCTCCACTCTTAGCCTAAGTAAGTTTCCCTTCTCTATTGCACAGTCCCTAGGGTGCCCCTTCCTTTAGCATTGAGTTGGGCAGGTATGGCTGGTCCTGACTATTAGATCAAGGTAAATGAGCCTTCTTTGGATTTACCATGTAGTTTAAACCCTCCTAGTTTCTTCCCACTGTGATCTACACTCGGATCTTCCTTCATGTTGCAGTTGATGGCTCTATCCCATAATAGGGTCTTAGATATCCAATCCGGGCATTCTCACGGGCTTTCTAAGCTTCTCGCGCTCTGTAATTTGTCCCCAGGGTCTTATCCATGGATATCCCAATAAATTTACTTCCTACGCAAGGTTTCTATGTGTTTTCTGCTTTGCAAATTCATGCTTACACAAAATCACGATTTCGGTTCCTTCCTCTCTCTGCTCCGTCTGTTGGGTCTACATATCGATTCAACTGATGCTTTTCCCATCAATAATACTTGGAGATGAGGAATGCATCTTTCCAAGAGGTGGAGTGGCTTATGGGACAAGCGATCAGAGCTCCATACGCTACCTTACGGATTTCAGGGTTGTTCCATACTCCATCGACTTCATGAACAGTGCTCTTCACCCACCTCCTCACAACAACATTCAATGGCAGCTAGGACAGTCAAAGGGGTTCTCTAGGTGACATATGGAAGCCTAGGGTTCTATCCCACACCCCCTCACCTCTCCCTAGTAGATACATAGTTCCCCCTCATTTAGTTGCAACCATAGCTAGCCCTTGGTATTTTTATTTACATGGTATTATTTACATCATTTACATTTTTCATGGCTTCTAGCACATGGTTACCATAATACCAAATACTTGCCTCTTCAAGGTTGAGCATTCACTAACGGGGCCTTGGCCTTGACGTCCATTCTAGGAATGATAACATGCATAGAATATTTACATTACAACCAAAATATCCTAAGGGTCAAAATGGGGGTATTGCATCAAAGGGGACCTTCGACATCTACAACCCCAGTATTCAATGAAGTTCCTATATACAATATGCCAGTTTGCTTCAATCGATCAGCTCTAATGCAAAGCTCAAGAAAGGTAAGTACATTGAAGAACTTTCTAAAATGTTCTCTAGACTTAGTAAAAGATAAAACTACTTTAAGGAAATTGCAGAGTTTAATTGATGAATCAGAAAAAGAAATTCCTTAGGAAAAGGCTTTAAATAATCTACAAAAGAGGATAAGAACAAGGAGGGAACTGCGACTTAGTGCACAGATTGGAGACTTTGACATGGACTTTATTATTCTATATCTTGGGTCAGATGTGAATGTTATTACTAAACAAACATGGGAAGCTATGGGAAAACCTAAGTTGGTATGGTCACCATTCCAGTTAAGATTAAAAAATTAGAAAAAAGTAATACCTGCATTTGGAAGATTGTTGGGTGTCCATGTTGACATAGATGGACTATGCAACTATGTTGATTTAGAATTTATAGAGATAGTAGATGAAACCAATCCATATCTAGAATTGTTGGGCATTGATTGGGCGATTGAAAACCAGACAATCGTAAATATGAAGAAAAGGTTGATGACATTTGAAGGAAGGGATATTAGATTTGTTGCACCTTTGGATCCTTTTTAGGGTCCGAGGTATATTGAACCCGTTCGAGAAGAATACAATGTCGAAGACTTAGACAATATCTATAAAGATACATCAAGAGTGGATGATTATGTTAATCCACGAACATATGATACCTTGAGTTGGCGAATCATTATCTCAGGTTCTTCAGACTTAGGAGAAGCACTGGAGAATTTGCTAATTATGCTACATGAATTGTCTACAAGGAGGTATGCTCGTGTTACCAGATCACTTCGCTTGGTTGGTAAAGAGGCATGTGATATACCTACTTATGATGGTTTTTCTAATTTAGATGTTTTCATTTCTAATTTTGAAATAAAGGTACTTGAACAACAAATAATATTATCTTTAGATGTAGCATTAAAAGCTACTCCAGAAAGATGATGACCTACCCATAAGAAAAAGATATAAGGTTGGTCGTAGTGCAAAAGGTTGCTAGAAGTCAGATTTGGAGAAGGAATATATTATAACCAAGAAAAATATAATGGGTTAACTAGTCTAGTAGATCACTTAGAATCATGTACAAAAGAATGGGAACATGTATTGAAACAACAGTGGGTCCATATGTTCATTCATAGGAGCAAACTTTAGTCCAGTGGTGGCCTTGAATTTGAATTGGAATTGGAATTGAATTTGGAATTGAATTTGAAATTTGAAATTGAAATTTGAATTTGAATTTGAAATGTGAAATTTGATATAGAATTTGAAATTTGAAATAGAATTTGAAATTTGAATTGAATTTGAATTTGAAATTGAAATGTGAAATTTGGAATAGAATTTGAAATTGAAATGAGAAAATTTGAAATTGAAATGTGAAATTTGGAATATAATTTGAAAGAAAATTAGAATTAGAAATTGAAATGTGATGCAGATAGTCTTGAAGAGAGAGATTCAGTGCTTCGTGCTCCGTGAAGCACGAGAGGATCTGACATCACCCGACAGGGTAGCCATCGGCAATGCTCCCATTCATTGAGGAGTGATGCCAGGCCGGGGTCGGCTACCACAGGTGGCGGAAATAGGAGAGATAGTGTGTTGGTTCATCCCGATGACATACATGTGGATCCCCGGGAGGAGGATGTGCAACAAGACACGAGTGCCTCAGGTGCGTATTTTTTGTTAGCACATTTTTAGTAAATTTTTAGTATATAATGCATTGAATTTCAGCTGCAAGTTATAATATATATTTTTAGTAACATTTGTGTTTTGGTTTGGATTGCAGGTGCCCCATTAGGGGGATCGTATGATGATGAGGTCGCACAGATCACTTTCGCTGACATCATTTCCCACCGAGAGTGGGTGAGCTCATGTGTGGGCACTTTGAGGGAGGATTCTCCCACATGACGATCTTTGTCGATGATGTTATCAGCAGTTGATGAGATGTTGGCCCTCTACAGGAGGGTAGGACCTCTCAGTGACATTTGGAGACATTCATGCCAGAGGAGGAGACATGGTGTCATTGGGATCCACAAATGGGAGGATGTCAAAGTCGCCATAAGAGGGCATGACATCAAGGGTGCTTTATTCGACATCGCTCGTGACCGCGCCCCGAGTCAACTGCTTAGACTTAGGGAGTTTAAGTTGGAGGTCGCTGGACCACATATATATGATAGATTCGTGGGAGCACGGGGCATGTTCCCCCACCATGACCAGGTCCCATTGTACTTTGCAAAACATGTTTATGCAGAGCTTGTTTTGGACATGCACCCGGATTACACTAGCACAGGGTCCCAGTTCTATGGGGCTGGTAGGGGATGCTCCTACCAACATCCTGGAGCTCGGAGAGACCCTGCCTTCGTGGCACCCACTCCGAGTTTGGTACCATTTCTAGACAGGACGGTTATCGGGCCAGGGGATGTGGCACAATCATCCCTGCTTGCTGTAGAGTCTAGACAGGACCTTGCAGAGTCGTTGTTCACTGCCATGGGCAGTGCTATTGTTGCTGTGCATGGAGAGACATCTACACCACCCCCTCCATCTGCAGAGCCAGAGATACAGTATGTCTCTAGTGACATACTCAGGAGTTTCGATGGTGACACCCTACTGCGGTATGCTGAGTCGGCACGAGATGCATACTTTCAGTTATATCGTAGATGCGTCGCTACAGGACATGTATACTTTTGTACAATTATGTATATACGTTCTTCATGTTACAACATATCAATGTCGCAAATTGAATGGTCAATAATACTTAAGGGAGTTGTATTCTATTGATCCATGCAGGGGACCCCATTCATGGATCAACTCTTTGGTAGCAAGCCATCGGTTGGTCCATCCACTCGTCCCCACCCGCGGACGACAGTAGTCGAGGTAAGTTATAATTTATGTTCCAATTTAATTTGTGTTTGAATATTATTTCTCAGTTTAAATAATTTGTGTTTTATTTCTTTATTTTTGAGATTTTATGTTGTAGATCTTAACTTCAAATGAATTTCAAATTGTATAGGGCATCGGGAAGGAGGTAGATCTTGATTATGGACATGAGGACCGCGAAGGTCCTTACAAGCCGGGTTCAGAGACACATGTGAGTTTTAATTTATGTTCCAATTCATGTTATTTAGTCACATTTAGTAATTGATTTTTGTACTTTATGTTTCAATTTTTTATGGATAGCCTTTAAACTATGTTAAATTTAGTTTTAATTTTTAATAAATCTAACTTATTACATGTAATGGCATATTACATAGGCATCACAACAGGCGGGTGTCAATGCTGCAATGGATTTCACACATGGTTGGGATGTAGCTCGAGTACATGGTCCTGATGAAGGTCCATCTACCCGTACTCCTACCCAGATCCCGGATATCACCATTGACACAATGGATATGGTGGAATTCCTTGAGGGTTTAGAGTCTTAGAGACAGCAGCGGGCTGCTCCACACAAGGGCAATCAGAGGGACGATCACAAGCCTCATGGGGGTAGTGGCCGATGAGTTGATGATCTATATATTTCCATGTTTTGGATATTTTCATGTGTTTGGATGATCTATGTATACGTTTTTATGTTTTGGATATGGATTTCTATCGTTTATACATGGACTTTGATCATATATGGACTTTGGATATGGAATTTTGGATATTTTGTATATTTTATCATATTGATGTCTTGATGTGTATTTTGTATCTGATTTGAAATCGATTGTTTTTTTATATTAGATCTGGATATAGTTATTACAGTTACAAATTTATGTTTTGTTGTTTCAAATGCAAATTTAATGTGTAGTTACAATTTAGTTCAATTTAAAATACAAATTTTGATTACATTACAGAACATCTTCGAAAATTTAGAATTGAATACATACATTACGTTTTAAGATTGAAATTACAATTCCAATTCAATTACAATGTAAAATTTCAAATTTAATGTGTGATTTCAATTCCAAATCAATTACAATTTAAAAGCTCTTTTTCAACTACATTACAATTGCATAAATGAAATCAAAATGTAAAATTAGAATACATTTGAAATTAAAAATTGAAATTGCAATTACATTATGTTGTCTACACATCACAATTCAATTACAATTTACACATTCCAATTCAATTACAATTTAAGATTAAAATCTCAAATTTAATTTGTAATTTCAATTGAAAATTCAATGTGTTTTTGATGCATGTAATCCAAAAATTGAGAAGGTTTGATGGTTAAAAATTATAGTGAACATTTGTGAAGTTCATATACTTTGATTGTACAAAATGTGAAGTTCATATACTTTGATTTATACAAAGAAAGGCAAGATAAACCATTATTGCGATTTATATGTCTCACAAAATAAATACTTAGGCAACAAAAGTAATGAAATGTTTATTAAAAGCAAGCATGTAAAGTAATGAATGTTCACATCAACATACAAAATAATGTTTTATTGAATGCGAGTATGTAAAGTTAATGAATGCTTACATCAACAAACAAAATAATGTTTTGTGAGACTATGCTTCCCAACTATTTATGACAAAACCATACAAATCATTTTGATGATATGGACGATGTAATCCTCATCTGATCATGGCTTGCACTTGATGCCATCAAGGACATAGTTCACCATGATACAAGATTATAACAAATGAAGTCAAGAATTATGTGGACACCATACAACCGTCAAGCAAAGGGATTTTCAACCACCAAATCACCATAACTAAATGTCAACCACAAATGTAAAAATTCTACTAGCAAGGTCAGTCTAATTATTAATCAATTGCTTTGGAAGGAAATCCAATTGAAGGAGTGTTTTGGTGCCCTTCATTTCCCTTAGTAAGCAAAATTCAAAATTATGGATTGATTGGGGTCACTTCCCAAAAAACATAGCTAAGGAAGAGTCACATATATACCACACATGGGTATGTATGAGACCTCTGGTTGAAGCTTCAATGATAGAGTGTGAACAATCAAGGGAAACGCAATAGTCCTAAATAGAAAAAAATTTAGGTTATCAATACAAGAATGTGTGGTCCAAACAATAATTATAATGCCCAAAATTTTCTAAATTCATATATTAAAGAATGTTGCACAAAATGGTAATCGGTCACCAAATTCAAGTTCAAGGTAGGTGACAACATTGAGTATCTATTATATAGATCATTGTCACATATGAATACAAGGGACATAGAAGAGTCTAGAGGTTTAAGGATCAAGTCTAGAGCCATATAAATTTCGCTGAAGGTGTGGGGACTCTCAATTCCATAAACAAAGTATGACTTAATCATCATACTCCTAAATTGAATTAAGTGGGCATGCATTGCATGCTAACCACGGTAGTTATCTCTCAATTCCTTTTTGCTTGTGTTTCAATTCCTTTATGGTTGTGTTTCAGTTGTAGAGATCCAAGCACCAATAAAGTAGTGACTTAAGTTATATATTAAAGATTGTATATGAATTTATATATAGCATTCTACAACACCTAAATCATTTGTATGGAATTTGATATATCACTCTAAATTATGATACTTATGTGTTTTCAAGGTACCCAAACTCATTTCAAATGATTTCCATGCTTATAAATATGAAAATACAAATTAAGTTTTGGCCATCATGGATTTTACTTAGTTGAGGGAATTATTTAGTGACCTAAAACCTAAAATACATAAGTTTATTGATTTTGGTTTAACCAGGATTATAATGTATAAAATTTTGCAAGTTTGGAATCAAAATTTAAAATTAGAATACATTGTACAATTCAAAATTTAAATTTTACAATTCCACATTGTATAGATGTATTTTAAATTCTCAATTACATTGCAATTGTATTTGAAATCAAAATTTAAAATTAGAACATGTACATGTTCAAGTGTATTCACATTGGAGCACCATGACCCAAATTTCACAAAAGCCTCCCATCTAGTATTCTTGACATTAAAGCATCTACAAAAATACATTTATAAAACAACCCCCACAAAAATCTCCAAAAAAATATTACACAAGACAACATGAAAACTATGCCAATGATGCAAGTGGCATACATGTAACTCATTTATCTGGCCAATGGGTTATAGGAATGCAAGTATCCATAATACGATCATGGTCAGCTTCTGTCATCTTCCATCTGTTTGGATCACCTCTCTTCACCTTGATTTATGTTAGAGGTATCTGAGCTGCAACCACCAAATGACTGTATGGACATGATATATATTCAGGCATAAAATATCTGTAAATAATGTGAGCACCCTGTTTTTTCACTTTTTCAAAAAAGTGTCCCATTAGAACCATGTCTCTAGTCTGGTATATGAAGTCCCCATCTTGGTAGCGTCGCACCAACCTACTCTTTATTTGCGTGCACCGCATCAAATAGTATGCAACATTTTCTTGGTTGTGGAGGGGTGCAATGACAACGAATACATCACCTGCAAGATAAATTACAAATATTATTCAAATGTTCTACGTGCAAATTTCTACAACATTTGTATATGTGTAAGATATAATGAACTAATTAACTTAATGAAGACTCTTGTACCTTCCCTAACCATATCGGAAACTCGATCATGATCTAATGAGACCATTGCCTCTTCAGTGTGCATCTCTTGCCATGTTGGAATTGGATGTGGGCCCTTTGGATTAAGAGATACATATTTCCATGGTTTGACATATAAATCATTTTCACAGTGATCAAGCCTGCATCCATTTGCATCAATGCAAAAATCGCAAAAGCAGGCATACTTCCTTGTTTTAATGGAAAATATGTCCCCCATATCTTTACTTTGAACAGAATGCAATTCCCTCATACCAGGGATGGTGTCACAATACCATGGCATGGATCTATTAACATCTCCAATGGCAACATCCTAGAAGAACCTGCATGGAATTCAGTTTGTCATATGTAAATTCCTATCGAGTACATGTGTTCTTTTGGAAATGATGATATTGAATGTTATTAGCTTATTAATTGAGTTTGGAGTTTATTACCTGCACATTGGCCTTGCTTGTTCGCGACCTTGATGTCACAAATGACGTGTGCACCAATCAACTACTTCAGTGGAGCATTTGAGTCGGTTTGCACCATGACTCATCTGGTACCTCCGAAGTGTTCGTTTCACACATGCACCTGCACCATCATGTTCACCCTTTCCATGCCCTGTATCAAAAAAGCTCCAAGTGTGTCAGATTCCCGTCTCTTTGTGAAGGCGACTCAACCAATAAAATGAGCGTGCCGATTTGAATTTCCTTGCACACCCATCTAACCAAATCCAGTGTTCAGTAAATGATACGCCTCTCTGTCTGAATGAATCATAAATCAACCCAAAGCAATGTTGAACGAACAATGTGTCATGCTCACGATCATCACTAACATAAAAATGGTACTCCTTGATCACTTCACATGACTGAGGAGTGCTATCCCTACCATCAATGTTTTCCTGAGCATGTCTGTACAATACATGTACGAAGATAGACACCCGGTCAGAGTGATAGTACTCACTTTGTATCTCTCTTTGAGGAGCAAAGGTGTACTTCTCCGCAAAGTCTACCACTGATAAGATTGTGCCCGGCTCAAATACCTCACGGGAATGTTTGAATTCTGAAGCTAGCCACTTGGACCTATGGGAGTGCTTTATGTATTTATAAATATGACTTTGAAACTTCTCCATGAAATCTGAAATAGGAATCTCATCATCAAGCAAGTCGATCCTCTTGGATGGCACAGATGAAGAAGATGTTGGATTCATGGTGACGTACTCGTACCTCTTCCACCTAACGGTGATATCTGACAATCCATGGTGTGTTGGATTGATAGGAAAGTTCCTATGGAACAATGTCAAATCACCGCATTCATGTCATTTTCTCCCACCTACACACCTCTTATTGAAAAACACGTGTTCAGGATTCCTGTTGCATAGTATCATACAAATAAAATCTCGCACGGTGTGAGGAGCTAGTACATCGTTCTAGTGCCTTTTGCAAAAATCCAGAAATGTGTCATAGTATAGTTTAAATTCGACGTGGTACCGACAGCAACAAGTGTTGCGAATCGTATTCGGTCTAATATACCATGATTTCAATTTGTTGAACATGCTAAATGATATTTGAACATCAGGATTGGTTTCTTGGAATTCCTCGTAAATTGCAACTCCTGTCATCTCTATCACATGCTTACAATGCTCCTAATAAATGCCTCTGGATAAACGTTGTCGCAAGACATGCTTTCGATCTAGAATAGCACAAGAATGGCTATCTCAAAACTCTATCACCTTGTCTCTAATTCCTGCTGCCATCCTACCTTGATAGGGTTCCCTACAAATAAGAGCCCAACAAGCAGCTTCATCATTTTCATCTATCTGGACCTTGAATTTAGTATATTTGAGCAATGTTCTTTTTGAAACATTGAGCAATGATGCTATTATTGATACCATTCGATTTCTTGAGGTGCTTTATGCCACAACAGCCGTTGTAATTTCCCTACGAGTAGCTCAGGTATCATTGTTTCTTGATTTTACAAATGAAGATAATGCAGTTCTTACATTTTCTCTTGCATTCTCACATGTCTTTTTTGTTTTAACATCTTGAAAACCCAACAACTTTGTGGCATGTTTCAATTTTTTGTGTTTTATCAACCCATGTAGGATTTGAGATTGTGCCATCGTTGAATGTTGTTCAAAATATGACTTGATTATGTTATTGACATGCTCTCTAACTCTCCAACTAGGGATCGAGTTCACAATCTCTTTTTGTGCAGAAACAATTGCACAATCCTCTAGAAAATTTCCACCCCTTCCAACCCCACTACAACTCCCAATTATATTTTCAATGTGAGAGGGAAAGGTGTCATGTGATGGTTGATTAGGATCATGAGGGGGCACAGGGTCATGTGATTCTTGATCACCATGATGTGATGTTTGACCATAATCTCTCCCTACATACATGTACATTAACAAACTGAAAATTGGTTACTTGATAGTTGTGCAATGAACTTTAAAATTGCTAGTAACTTGAAATTTGATGTGGAAATTGAAAAATTGAAAAATTGAAAATTGCATGTGAATTGAATTTTCCAACTAATACATTTAGCTTGAGAATTGTTCTAAGTAAAAATTGAAATTGCTAGTAACTTGAAATTTGAAATTGCTCAAGTAACTTGAAATTGCTAGTAACTTGAAATTTGAAATTGCTCAAGTGATACGAACCGTTACACCAAAACCCCGAGGTGTTAGTGAAGGCCGTCCACTAGGATCTTAACATCCCACCACGCTCCGCAGTCCAGACTCTGGGTTGGATGTGTGCCCGTATGGTGGTGTCCCCTCTGCGTCATACGAGCCCTAGATGAACACTGCAATGCCGACGTTGGATCTGAAACAACGCGGAAGTGATCGACAACAGTTCAGCTGAAAATAGATATGGACCCCAGGTATGTTCGGCTTCCTAACAGTTCAGGTGTTTCACTCGGCCACCAATGTTGTCTAACGGCTTGCGTATTGGGGTAGTACCCCTCACTCCACGGCTCAGGTAAAACTGATAATCGCTTGGCCACAAATGACAACTCTTGGTTTACCTCACAAGGAAAAACTAGTGAATCAGGTAGGGGTTGTTTCCCTTTTCGCTAACAGGTCCTCTCAATGGGCCATCTACTTTGGGGTTCCCATGGTACTCCTCACAATGAGTTTTAGGGCTTATGCTCAAGTACTTCCCACAGTTAAGCGGACAGGGATTATTCCCAGATCCGAATTTGCAACAGATGCGAAAAAAAATGGTAGAAATTCCACCCAACGAGCCTAAGAAAGTGCTCTGATACCAAATGATACGAACCGTTACACCAAAACCCCGATGTGTTAGTGAAGGCCGCCCACTAGGATCTTAACATCAAGTAACTTGAAATTGCTAGTAACTTGAAATTTGAAATTTCTCAAGTAACTTGAAATTGCTAACTTAATTAAACTTGAGAATTGTTCTATAAGTAAAGTTTGAAATTCCTAGTAAAATTTGAAATTGCTTGTAACTTGAAATTGGTAGTAACTTGTAGCTTGAAAATCAACTATATATATTTAAGTCAAGATAATTATTAATAACTTGATAAAAATTATTCTGGGCATAAAAATTAATATCATTTACAATCATCACATTATATAATTGTGGGCAAATTTTCTTTATGCAATTTATGTCCATTTTACTTTTACATTACAAGAAAAACGTTATTTTAACTTTATGGTATAATTTATAAATAAATAAATATTTAAAATACAAGTTGCAAATCACCATGCAAAGAATAAATGATTACAACACTTCTACCCTAGAATTTCAAGGACAACATCATGCATCCCATGTTGTATATATGTGAAATAAAAATTTGAGATTGATTTTCTACCTATCATAACATACTTATTATACTCTAAATGTGGGGAAAAGAACATTGATTTAGAGATGAATACGATATTTAATTAAAAACATTGTAGTGATATGATTGAGGGGAAATTCATAATCTTTAATGCAAAATAACATTTTCATTAGTTGATGATTTTGCAATTTCAACAATAAACATTTAAATGGAAATTGTAATTTTATCATAAATTGCAATTTAATGATTTTTTATCCATAATGCTTCACATATCAATTCAAGGTTGCAAACATTGCAAATTTAATTATTTCCAATTTGTCCTAACAAAATATATGATTTTAATCATTAATCTTATCATGGTAATATGTCATATTATGCAAATAAAAATATATGTGATAGATGGATTTTTTTTTAAAGTAAACATTATAATTAAATAGCTCTTTGAACATTAATTTGTATTCAAATATTCATTACGATAAAAATATTGCCAACCACCATAACTATGAAAATATTCATTCATTTGTTTTCAAATTGAATAAATTCTAACTAATACATAACTATCAAACATGTAAATTTCAAAATATTCATTCATTTATTTTGAAATCGAATTTTCTAACAAAACAAGAATTGAAATTACATTTAACTTGAAATTGCTAGTAACTTAAAAAATTGCAATTAGTTAAATATGTACAATTTAACTTGAAAATATAGTGTCTAAGTGTACATTTAATTTGAAAATTATTCTAATAACATTGAAAATTGTTAGCAAAGCTTAGAAATTTGAAAATAGTTAATATGTACATACATTTTAACTTGAAAATAGAATCTAAGTGTACATTTCATTTGAAAATTGTTGGACAATAAAATTGAAAATTGTTAGCAAACTTGAAATAATTTAAAAATTGTTTTACAGCAACTTTGAAGCATAATTTGAAAATTGTTAACAACTTTGAAATAATTTGAAAATAGTTAAAAATATGTTCATATCTTAACATGAATATAGAGTCTAAATTTACATGTTTCATTTGAAAATTGTTCTAATTTAACTTTTGTTTAAAGCCACTTGAAAATTGTTCATTTAACATAAAAATTGTTGCAAACTTTGAAATTTAAATAATAAATTGATGAAATAAATAAGAATATAATTACAAATAAATATGAAACAAATTAAATTATGAAATTTAGTTAAATTTATTAGAAAATTGTTACTAATTTTGTAAATTATGTAGCGTGATATTTAAATTATGATAACATGTAATTCAATAATTTACCTTGGTTGTCCTCCATTAGAATTTGTTGCACCAAATGTGCATCTTCTTCTTCTCTCAACCTTGCTCTTTGTTGTCTCATTCGTTCTCTATTGTACTCACGTTCTTCATTTGCATTTTGTTGTCTAGCATGTTTTCTTTGTTTTTTTTTATTCCCCATCAATTTACAATGAAAACAAACAATTTTTTTTCAAAATGTTATAACAAACAACAATATGTTAGTATGAAATCTTGAAATATGCCTACAAAGAAATTATACATGAATCGATCTATAATGAAAACAAACAATATTTTTTTTCAAATTGTTATAACAAACAACAAAATGTTAGTATGAAATCTTGAATGATGCCTACAAAGAAATCTTACATGTCTAATGAGGTCTAATTCAACAATATGAAAATTACAAATCTCTAATTCAACAAGATCAAATTGACAAATCTCTAATTCAACAAGATCAAATTGACAAAGCTCTAATGGAAAAAAAAACTAGAAATGACATAAATTATTGTTTGTGAATCCTTGTTTGTTAGTTATATACAGGTTCGTTGATGTTTTTACAAGGGAAGGGTAGTTGGCAACATTAATTGTTGCCAACTCTTTTCGCGGTTTCGCCCTGGTTGGTTTTTATATTTTTTTTTACACAGACGAACCCTCGATCGATCCTATTTGACAGACCCTCGATCGAGAAAATACCTCGATCGAGGGTTTAATAACACCTCGATCGAGGTCTTGTTAAACCCTCGATCGAGGGATTGTTAAACCCTTGTTTGAGGTTCTGTTAAGCCCTCGATCGAGGTATTTAAAAAAGCTCGATCGAGGGCTTAAAATATAGGCCAAGAGCCCTTTTCCCTGCAGAATGGAATGTTTGTCTACCTTCCACAGAGTTAAACCATGTCATTAAATGCTCATTAATGAGTGGAATTGATACTATTGGATTTGTCAACGAATCCTCTATCCAGATATATAAAATTTACGAATTTTTATCTTCATATGTCTATTGTTTTTAAATTTCTACTAAAACTTGCCCTAAAAAACCATGCCGACAACTTCGATTGAGCTCAAAGATAAATCCACAACATTAAAAATACACATCCAAAAAATTTGAAAAAATACACAAGCCTAAGATAAGCACGTCCTCTTTAAAAGGGTATTTTTAGTTTTGCAAATTATGTAAAAAATCAAAAGATTTCATGCACGCACACACATGTGTGCAAAATGCGACTTAAATATTCATTGGTAAGTTTTGAAAAATAATAATAAATATAATTTTTCGAGAAAAATTAAAATAAAAATATGTAAACCCCAGTGCACTCTGTCTAGATCATGTTCACATATTTCATTTTTTAAAATTATTACTTTAACATTAATTTATTGTGCACGCACACAAACTACTTGTTAATTGCTCTTCAAATTTTTAAGTACACACGGTTCATTAAATGAAAATTCGACATGATATATGGCATTGGTATATTTTGGAAAAAAATATCATTGGAAAGCCAACATAATTATCTACATTTCGTTTTTCAACCGCATGTCAAAATTCATGTGGCAAGTATGAGTTTCGAGGGCTTCAATTTAACACATGGGTAAAATTTCTGTTTTTCACCGTCATATTTGGCCAAAAAGAGTTACCCATCTTCATGGAATCACCCATGGCTCAAAAGATATTGCGAGCAGGACTCCGGTGACCTACAATCCATAAATATGCTAAGGAGTATTGTCGATCTTGTGATGTATGTCAAATAACCGGGAAACCATCGAGGAGGGATGAAATGCCATTAGTGCCATAAGTAACTTTTCAGGATTTTGAGAAATGGGATGTTGACTTTGTGGGACCAATTAATCCACCTGCAAAGAGGTTAGGATCATGTTACATTATTACTGCAATAGATTACTTGAACATATGGGATAAAGCTGAGCTGGTAAAGGACTATAGTGCTATAACTTCTATGAAGTTCTTGTTCCAAAATGTAGTTACTCAATTTGGTTTCCCATGAGTTTTGTTGAGTGATCAAGGATCCCACTTTGTCAATAATATTATTGAGGCACTCACTCAGGAGTTTCAAATTTATCATCATAAAAGAACTGCATATCATCCACAAGCTAATGGGTCTGTCGAAGGCTTCAAAAAAATATTGGGACATGCTTTGAAAAAGGTCTGTAATGTGAATTGCAGTGATTGGGATTTGAGGATCCATGCAGTCTTATGGGAATATAGGACAACATGAAAGAAGTTAATGGGCTATACACCCTTCAATATGGTCTATGGTCAAGAAGTTGTCATGCCAATGGAGTACATTGTGCCAAGCTTGCATGTTGCTGCATTGATAGGTATGTGTGAAGCACCTGCAACAATTAATTAATAAGAATATGCGAAATAACAAAAATGACAGAACTCATAATCACTTTTATATTGATCGTGGGCCACTTCGAGGGGGCAACCTCCTTTGAGCAAGCTCAATATAAATAACTTCACGGTGTCTTCATAGGCCTCAACACACACTTATATACTAAGTCTAGGCGCCAATACTATGGGTCAAAACCATGGGCCACTATAAACTATGGATCAACAATACTACTGGCGACTTACAAAGCATATGCGCTAAGAACAATAACACAAACTATTGATCAACAAATACTACGGGACGAATTACAAAGCATATGCGTCCAACAACAATATACTAACAAAGTAAAGACATGGGTTCCTAACATCCCCTCCCCCTTAAAAAAAGCTTTGTCCTCAAAGCTTTAGATGTGGAAATTGTTGTTGAATCTGAAGGAGTGGTTCCCATGTAGCATCCTCTGGTTGCATGCCGTGCCACTGAATTAAGATCTCTGTGATAGAGCAAGAGTGAAGCTGACGAGTGCACTGATTGAGGATGGCCTCCAGTTCCAAAAGGATGGATCCTTCATTATCCAGTTCAGGTAAAATAGTTTGTTCATTAATGTTGGTGCCAAGAACTTTCTTCAAACAAGAGACATGAAATACTGGATGAATGCGGGAAGAAGGAGGAAGTTCCAATTTATAAGCACCGGACCCAATCTTCTGAAGAATCTGATATGGCCCATAGAACTTTGGAGTAAGCTTATGACGCCCTTTGAGTTTCATGGAGGATTGCTTGTATGGCTGGAGACGAAGAAAAACCATATCACCTGCTTGAAAAGTGTGCTCATAATGGTGCTGATAAACTTGTTGCTTCATGCGATTTCTTGCAATGTGAAGATTGTCCCACAAAATGCAAAGAATCTGATCGTGGTTTCGAAGGACCGTGTCAAATTCCTGAACTGGTGAACTGTTGGGAGTGCATGGAAGAAGAACAAGAGATTCCTGACCATAGACTGCTTCATATGGGGTCATTTTAGAGGCAGTGTGGTAAGAGGTATTGTACCACCATTCAGCGAGAGGGAGCCACTTTGCCCATTGATGTTGTTGTTCATAGGTGAAGCAACGAAGATAATTTTCCAAGCATTTATTGATAATTTCAGTCTGACCATCTGTTTGTGGGTGATACCCTGAACTCATCTTCAATTTGGTGCCAGTGTGGCGAAATAGTTCTGTCCAAAAATGACTGGTGAAAGTCGCATCACGATCTGAGACAATGGAAGAAGGGATGCCATGAAGACAAAAGATCTGGTCCAGGAAAGTTTAAGCGACGGAGGAGGATGTATAGGGTTGGATAAGAGCACAAAAATGACTATATTTGGAGAGGCGATCAACCACAATGAGAATCACTGTCTTCCTGCCAGATGTAGGGAGCCCTTCAATCAAATCCATAGAAATATCTATCCAAATCCGTGTAGGTATGGGCAAGGGTTCGAGCAATCCTGGAATGAGTGTTGTTTCACCCTTATTGCGCTAGAAGGTATCACATTCAGCCACCATCTGTTGAATTGTCCTTTTCATGCCCTGACAAAAGAAGTTACGCCATGCCCGTTCATACGTTTTGAGGAACCCAGAGTGCCCTGCCGATGGAGAAGCATGGAGTTCATAGAAGACAGCCTGTTGAAGATCTGTGCTCTGGGGAAGCACCAGACGACCCTTGTATCTCAAAGAAGCACCATCCCAAGAGTAATGTGGTACAGTAGAAGGGTTGTTGGTCAAGCATTGGATGATTTGAGATAAGGAAGAGTCATTGACATAAACCTGTTGAATAGATTGCAACCAATTTGGAACAGGCATAGAAATAGCTGAAAGAGAACCTTGGGCATCAAATGTCCATGAAAGAGCATCTGCCACAATATTGTCTTTACCCTTCTTGTAAGTGATCTCATAGTCATAACCCATGGGTTTTCTAACCCATTTTTGTTGTGCTAGGGAGGAGACACGCTGTTCTAAGAAATATTTCAGACTCTGGTGATAAGTCTTGATGCAGAAATGATTCTCTAATAGGTATGGTCGCCACTTCTGTACTGCATGCAAGATAGCCATCATTTCCTTCTCATATGTAGAGGAAGCTAAATTCTTACCTGAAAGGGCTTTGCTGGTGAATGCAATGGGGTGTTCATCTTGAAGGAGAACAACACCAAGTCCGTTGCCGCGAGCATCACTCTCAATAGTGAAGGGATTAGAAAAATCGAGCATAGCTAGAACAGGTGTAGTACACATAGCTTGTTTCAGTTTGTCAAATGCACACTGAGTAGCATGTGTCCATGTAAACGCATCCTTTTTCAATAGAGCAGTTAATGGAGCTGCAATCTTCCCATAATCCTTGACAAACTTGCGGTAGTAGCCAGTCAACCCCAAAAAACCACGAAGGCTCTTGAGTGTCTGAGGATGCGGCCAATTGTTCATGGCATCGATTTTGGCAGGATCCACGCGAACCCCTTGTGTTGAGATAATGTGCCCGAGATACTCAATTTCCTTCTGTCCAAAAACACATTTAGACTGCTTAGCATGGAGATTATGGTTAGAGAAAAGTTGCATGACAAGATCCAGATGCTGGAGATGTTCATCCCATGTTTTACTGTAGATGAGGATATCATCAAAGAATACCATAATGAATTTCCGCAAGTAGGGCCGAAATATTTTATTCATTAAGGCCTGGAATGTGGAAGGAGGCCAAAGGGCATGACCAAAAACTCATAATGGCCATCATGTGTGCAGAAAGCTGTTTTAGGGATATCATCCTCATGAACCCGAATTTGATGATACCCAGAACGAAGATCCAACTTGGAGAAAAATTGAGCCCCATGAAGCTCATCTAGAAGCTCATCAACAGTATGAATTGGAAACTAATCCTTGATGGTGAGGTGATTAAGTGCTCGGAAGTCAATGCAAAGGCGCCATGACCCATCTTTTTTGTGGATAAGAAAAACTGGAGAAGAAAAGGAACAAGTGCTTGGGCGAATAATACCTTGCTTCAATAAGTCTCGAATGAGCATTTCAATCTCTGTTTTTTGGTGAAATGGGTAGCGATAGGGCCTGATGTTGGGAGGAACACTGCCAGGAAGGAGCTGAATACGATGGTCTTCTTTCCTTGAAGGTGGCAATCCCACTGGTTCATCAAAGACACCTGTATATCAGTCCAGAATTTGTTGTAGATCCAAAGGAGTAGTGGAGACCACTGATGGTTGCATCTGAATGGAATGGATCTAAGCAATGACACCATGTGAATTCTTCTTGAGGAGTTTTTCCATGTGATGTGAACTGATGATGCTGAGAGACCCTGGTTGTAATCCTATCAATGTGTGTTTTTTTCCATTGAGGGAAAACTGCATCCAAAGTTCAGAAAAATCCCATAAGATAGGGCCAAGTGTGCGTATCCATTGAGCACCCAAAACCACATCACATCCGCCTAAGGTCAAGGTAAACATGTCAAAGCGCAAGGTATAATATCCCATAGAGATACGCACATTTCGACACTTCTCTTTGCAAGGTAAGATGCCCCCATTGACAACCATGACTTCAAAGTTGGAGCAAGGATGGATAAAAAAATTAACTTGTTTGGAGATCCGAGGGTCAATGAAATTATGAGTGCTACCAGAATCAATGAGTATTGTAAGAGGAAGCTTCTTGAAGTAGCCCCTGACTCGCATTGTTTGGGGGGTGGTGATTCCAGGTAAAGCATGGAGAGATATCTCTGGCTGGTCATCCTGAGATGGAGGGTCAATAGGCGGTTCCTGAATGTCGACCTGAGCATCCATTGTTTCTGGATCTTCGTCACCAATTTCAGAGGCAGGTAGAGAATCCACATCCAAGAGATAGAGATTTTGCTGAACACATCTATGTCCCCGAGTGAATTTCTCATCACAATTATAGCAAAGCCCCTTTTCTCTGCGTGCTTGCATCTTTGTTTCAGACAAACGCTTAACAGGAGTTGGTCAAGGAGCCTGTAGTATGGGTGGTCATTGAGAACCCATATTTTAGAAGGGAACAAAAGTGGGCTTGGAGTGCTGTTGGGCTGCAATCTTGTCTTCTGCCAACTTAGCCAACCCTAGGGCTTCCATCATTGTGTTGGGACAGAACATTTTGACCTCAGAGTGGATGGCATCCTTTAGACCACTGATAAAACAACTCCAGTAAAAGTCATCAGACAATCCTTCAGTGTGGTTGGCTAGTTTCTCAAATTCGGTTTGATACTCTCTCACAGTGCCAATTTGGCGAAGTTTAGTGAGGGCTCCTGTGAAGTCATCAAAAGCACTAGGAACAAATCGTTGCGAAAGGAGCTGGCAAAAGTCGGGCCATTTTGGCTCTTCATGAACCTTGATGTACCCACGGTACCATTGAAGAGCTTCCTGTTCCAAATGAAAGGATGCAAGCGGAACTTTGTTGATATCAAAAGTATTATGCAGACTGAAATACTATTCTGCGTGATAGATCCATCCAGTTGGATCAGTACCATTGAAGCGAGGAAAATCAAGCTTCAGACCATAGAAATTGCTGGAAGAAGAGAAGCCATTGTTTGATGAAGACTCGGACTGCCTTTTGTTGTTCATAGCTGAATGTTCAAGATGAAGGCTAAGAAATTTTTCATCCAGATCCTAGAGTTTGGCTTGGATGGCTACAAGTGCTTCTTCCATAGTTTTTGCTCCTGCGCAGGTGACAACCATAACTAGGATTTTTTTTTTTTTTGGGTTGACTGGGTAGAAAAACAAAAACAGAAACTGCTTCAGTAAAGGAAAATCTGGATTTGGGAAAAAAATATGAAGGGTAATTGGGGTTTGATTAGGTTTTGGACACTGTCGAATAGACACGGAAGCAAAAAATGAGGATTTCAGAAGCAGGGTGAAAGAATGGGAAAATTTGGCAGAGGGGGACAAAGAAGCAGAATTCGGAAAGGAACTCTATGGTAAAATTTGAAGGTGATTGGGTGAAATCTGAGGAAGTTATGGCAAACCCTAAACATAGACAAATGTGGGATTTCGGGATTTGGGAAGTAGAATTGGGGATAGGGTCCTCAGGAATGAAATATGCAGAATGGGATTACAGGGGTTTGCCGAAAGTTTCATGAAAACAAGGGATATATGGAGATAAAACTGGTTTTTTTTTTTTTTTTTTCCAGAATGGAGTAGCTACGGCTTGTAAGGGATCTGAAACAGATAGATCTGTAATGGCCCGGAAGCGAGCGAAAATAGAGGGATCTGAAACAACGCCAAATGGATTGAAAATGGCTGGATCTGGAATGACTTTCACAATGGATCTGAATGGCTGGATCTGAAACGGCGCAGTAGTGATCGACAATAGTTCAGCTGAAAATAGATATGGACCCCAGGTATGTGCGGCTTCCTAATAGTTCAGGGGTTTCACTTGGCCACCAATGTTGTCTGACGGCTTGCATATTGGGGTAGTACCCCTCACTCCACGGCTCAGGTAAACCTGATAACCACTTTACCAAAAACAACAGCTCTTGGTTTACCTCACTGGTGGGAACTAGTCAATCAGGTAGGGGTCGTTGCCCTTTTCGCTGGCAGGTCCTCTCAATGGGCCAACTACTTCGGGGTTCCTATGGTACTCCTCACAATGCGTTTTAGGGCTTATGCCCAAGTACTTCCCACAATTAAGTGGATAGGAATTATTCCCAAATCCAAACATGCAACAGATGCGAAAAAAAAATTGGCAGAAATTTCACCCAGCAAGCCCAAGAAAGTGCTCTGATACCATATGTGAAGCACCTACAACAATTAATTAATAAGAATATGTGAAATAGCAGAAATGACAGAACTCATAATCACTTTTATATTGGTCACATGCCACTTCGAGGGGGCAACCTCCTTTGAGTAAGCTCAAGACAAATAACTTCACGGTGTCTTCATAGGCCTCAACACACACTTATATACTAAGTTTAGGCGCCAATACTATGGGTCAAAACCATGGGCCATTACAAAATATGGATCAACAATACTACGGGCGACTTACAAAGCATATGCACCAACAACAATAACACAAACTATTGATCAACAAATACTACAAGACGACTTACAAAGCATATGCGTCCAACAACAATATACTAACAAAGTAAAGACATGGGTTCCTAACAGTATGTTGAAAAATGGTGCCGTCGAAGAAAGGTTGTTGTAGCTACTACAGTTGCAGGAGTATAAATTTATCACAGGATTTCAACAACAATTACAAAAGGATCAAGAGAAGGCATGGCATGATCACAACATTACAAGGAAGCAGTTCAAAGAGGAGATCTAGTACTCCTATATGACAGTAAGTTCTTTAAACATCTAGGTAAGATAAGAATGCACTGGTTGGGACCCTATGTGATTAATTATGTGACAAAAGGAGGTGATGTGAAAATGTACAATTTGAATGGATAAATCCTAAAGGGGTTGGTAAAAGTCATCTAGCTGAAACCTTAGAGGGAAAGCCACGCCTCCCTGCACTGAACATGCTTGTAGATATAAAAAAAGAAAAAAAATTGGAAACCCAACTTAATTTCATGTCGAAGCTTAGTTAGTGTCAAAGTTAGTCCAAGTCAGAGTCTAGTATGTGTCACCGTTTATTATGTTGTAGTAGGTATTTGTACATAAGTCATATTTCAGTCGAAGTGAAGGTTGTGTCATGGTTTCCTGAATGTTCATTAAATGTTATATTTATGGCATGTAAAGTGGCGGCATTAGTGGAGAATCTCACATTAAATGATGAAAATAAATGCTTGTGTGAAAAAAAATTTCGTCGAAAAGGGTCATCATTGTGGAGAATTCACAAAATATTGGAAAAAACACTGATAGGACAGATTGAAGGCCGGAATTAAAAGCCGATAAAAATGAAGAGGTTGTCCATCATTTTCTGAGGGATTAAGTGCATTGCGAGAGTTGAGAGCCTAAAGTGTTAGAGTGTTGAATAAATCTAAGTTCGGGATTGTAAGGATGGAGGCCAGGATGTCTGACATGAGTGCTGAACAGATATTTGTTGCAGAAGTTGCTATCAGAGCAACCATAGTATTTGATCATGAACAGTCGAAAATTATGTCGACGCACTTTCCGGTCAAGCCACCAAGGAAGAAGTGGTCATCATCACGATAGTCATCTGCTAAAATGAGTTCAAAATGGAAGAATGATTAGGAAGCATCAGGGTCTGGAATTGACTCTGCACTTCTTCTTCCACCATATATGTTGCTGAGGAAGCCAAGCACAAAACCTGTGAAAATTGGGAGGAATGCTAAGTACTTCATGGTACTTCCTTCAATACCGAAGGGGGTTATCACTTAATGAGATCTGATGGGAAATATTGCCAAGATGTATTATGCAAATAATGACCTCAAGAAGTTCCCATGATTCACCCCTATGAAGTATATGCAACTGATTTTAGATGCGGGAACTCAAACTACTTTTCTGGAACCTATGCCATAGACCCTAGGATTGCAACGGGCAGGTGTTATGTCGCTACTTGACATAACACACACTTTGGAAGATCAACGGACGTCAATGCATGTGTCAAGAAGTTTCTATTGTGTGCGCATGGAGGGTTCTTGTGGCTTGACAAGAATATTTACATTGATTCTGACCTAATTGTGCAGATCATAGGTTTGGCGAAGGCAGATCTTGAACCTGCTACCTTTTTTGTGAGGAAAGAGAAATATAAGGAGCTAGACAACCGCATGAAGGAAAAATATAATCTGGTGAAAGCTAAGAGGGGCTATGAAATTGCCTCAATAAATGATGAAGTAGTGCACTTCGCATCAAACATGCTAGAAATCAAGGTTCGTAGGAAGTGTCGACCGAACCAGGTACCTATGATAATGATTGTGGTCACGGAGCAGTGTGTACAAGGGGTTCAGATGAACTGGGCCACCTTCCTATTGAATGAATTTCTCTGCGATTTCGAAGATGCACTAGATAAAGGTAATCCATTTCATTATTCTTATCTCATTATTTTAATTTCATTTGTTTCTTGGGAGGAACCCGAAGAATATCAAGCGATGGATTGTCGGATTGGTAAGTGTTTGGCCATGTGGTATGCTAACCTACGGTTCAATGATGAGTCAAAGAGGAAAATTAACAACAACATGCAATTTTACCTGCACAAGGAAGCACTCTGACATTATGTAACAATGATTCTGCACCTAGAACCGTCGATGGTTTCCACATTCAGGGGAGTTATAAAATTTAAGGTTGGAACTTACCACATGTATGTCCAGGTGAGACATGATCTAGATAAACAATGCTTGGTCTCTAGTTAGAAGTTATCGGAGCAATATATCCTCGCCATTACAGATGAATGTCCATTAGAATTGTAAGTCCCTATTGAAGCTAAGCATATCTCTACAGATGCGTTGCAGCAAGATCAGGAATAGGGTGGGACATCCCTGCAGAATGGAACCCATGGTGATGATAGAGACTCCCATACTATAAGGAGTACTAGGGGGGACATATGGAATCATAAAATTTTTCAAGAGGAAGGTCGATATTCAAGTGCGACAAAGACAGATCCCAATCCTGGTGACAAGAGAAAGGGATAGAGTGTGCTGTGTGGACAAAGGAAGAAATCAAAAGTGGGGAAGCAAAAGGTAGTCATGGCCTTAATTGAGGATGATATTAACATCTTGTGCGATCTTATGACCAAGGTAGCAAAGAAACATTGAAGATAGTTGAGGAGAAAACCATGTAGTTATTTGGCAGAGTAGCGGATCAACTCGATGTTTTATGACGAGCTATCCAGGGACTTCATATAGCTCCTTCATATCCGGGAGTTGGGCAGTAGACAAAAGGAAGAGAATATGATGAAGTTATTCCTTAGGCATCCACAACTACGACAAGGAGAACATTTCATGTATTTCCCATAGAATTAAGCTTTGGTGAACCAGAATTACAGGAGTGGGCTCATCAACTGAGCTACATTGATTTGAAGGTATATGTGCTACCCATGTTCATGTTGCATAGTAAGTAAGGGTACGTGAGAAGAATACATATGGGGAAATGATAAAGTTTTGTGCACAACATAGAACCTTACATTAAGAGCACAGGTATGTAGAGTTTTTGGCAAAGTCCAAGAATCCAGTAACACAACATTCAAGTGGCTTGGGATGAGCCACATGTGATTGTTGGGGGCCTGTTGGGATGGGTAAGGTTTTGTGCAAGTTTTGGTGTGAACAATGTTACGAAAAAGTGGTCCGATGAAGAAGGTTCAACTCTGATGTAGCGATCGAGAATCTAGGAAGATGGTCATTTTGACTATGTCAAGGGTAGAGTTGGGTAAGTTAGTTAGGAGTTTTTGTCCACATACATTTATGAGTGGATTAGTTGAGTAGTGGGGTAATGGGAGTGGGGAAGGATATGTGCGCCCTATAAATATGTAATGAGTTGGGATTTTTGAGGTTGTTAGTTCATTGGGTAATCAGTATTCAACCTTTGGTTAGTCAAGTTTTGGTATGTATGTCAAAGATATTGTATGGTATGATAAAAGAGTCGCATGATCTACAAGCTGTGTGCATAGATCCATTGTAGAAGAAGGAGGAATCTATAATTTGTTGTAAAAACATGAAGTTCTTATTTTACTGTGATTCATGAATAAAGAAAGTGCTTCCGTGGTTTTCTCCCGTTTGGGTTTCCATGTTACATCTGGTGTTCAATGTGTATGAATGATGTGATGATGTGTTATGTATTTTGCTGCATTTTGAATATTGATGAATGAATATTAATCAATGTGGATGTATGAACGATATGGATACCTCTTAGTCAATGAAAATGTGTTATAGTTAGTTAGATGGCATGTATGCACTATTGCAAACTGTTTAAGTGATGTGTTCTGTCGAAGTCTGTAATGTCATGGTTGGTAGTACCTTGTCGCACGCCTTCGCTACTGTAGAAATCTGGTTCCTACAGTTCCCATAGATACCTCGAGTGCGAGTTCTCTTGCTTCACAGGTGATGTAGAAAGGGCCGGTGTATTGGGGTTTGTTGGTGTTTACTTGAGTGAACCCTGGTCGAAGTAGATCTGTTCCAACACTCTTTTTAATACTTAGAGTAAAAAAGTATGTTGTCTTTAAATACTAGTACAAATTTATCTAAGTACTTATTGAATATGCCTTTCATCATGCACATAAAAGTGGCAGGTGCATTGGTTAGGCCAAATGACATCACTACAAAATCATAGTGGCCACGTTTGGTTCTCAAAGTTGTTTTACTTATATATTCCTCTCGGATTTTCACTTGATGATATCCGGATCTGAAGTCAATTTTAGAAAATATTTTAGCACCCCCAACTTGATCAAATAGATCATTTATTCTAGGAAGTGGATATATTTTTTTTATTGTCAATTTTTTCAACTGTCGGTATTCAATGCACATGCACATCATACCATCCATTTTCTTTAGAAACAAGATTGGTGCTCCCCAAGGAGACACATTGGGTATTATGTCTCCTTTTTCAATCATCTCTTGAAGTTTCAATTTTAACTCATCCATCTCTGGTGTAATCATGTGTTATGGAGCTTTGGAAACTAGTACTTCTCCTAACACCAATTCTATAGAAAAATCCAAGTATTTCTTAGGTGACATCCCAAATAATTCTTTAGGAAAAATATCCCCAAACTCCCTTAGGACTGGAATGTCCTCTATTTGTTCTTTGTTTTTTGCATTAAAAATCTGAATGTGAACTGCATATACTTTACATCCCTTCCTAACACATTTCTTTGTTTGTAAGGCTAAAATATGTCTTACCACAATTTTCTTGTGCATCCCACAAAAATTTCTCTGGTTTCCTTCATCATCAATGTAGGTAAATGTTTTATTCAAGCAATCAAGGATTACATGATGTTGTTCTGACTAGTCCATACTTATTAGAACATCATAGGATTCTAAATGTAGTATATCTAAATATACATTTTTTTAAATCCATTCATCTCTAAATGGAATCCTTTATCTAACTTTGAAATTTTCCATTTTGTACCCGTAGCTAATTGTACCATCCAAGACATAGGATGTTTTGTCTTATTCAATTTGAAAATATAAACAATTTTAGGGGATACATAGCTATGACATGCTTCCGGATCTATCAAAATAGAGACTGGATGTGTGAAGATTTTACCTTCTATTTCAATCATTGTTGACTAGCAATCAACTTTCCGTCCTTCCAAATCAACACATTTCCTAGGTGTTCTTTCCACATCATCAATTATTACATCCTCGTACAAGTTATTCAAAACCTTTTGACTCTTTTGGGGACAATATTTATAGAGGTGAGGGCCTTGGCATCCCCAACACTTCACTGTTGTGTTTACTATTTTATTTCTAGCAGAAGTAGCTAGTTTATTTCCACTTGTGATGGTAAATTTGATTGCATTTCACTCCTAACAAAGTTATGGTTTTTTGGAAAACCAGTATTATGTTTCTAGTAGAGAGGTGGTTTAAAGCCTTTCCTTCTATTTTTTGCCATCATTTTTCGCTTTTCTCTACATTTTCTTATGTTTTCAAACCTGTGTTGACTTTGGTCATAGCAAAGTCTACCCTTGTATAAATATTACTCTAGAGTTTTAGGTGCATTAAAATCTATTTTATCCCAGAATTAGGGTGGTAGAAAACTCAAAAAACTGTTGAATTTTGAGTTCAGAATAATTCTCATTCATTCTATGGTTCAAATTGCCATGCTTCTTTGGATTTTTGGAGCTATCTTGTTGTGTAGGAGAGGAGGAGTGTTTATTCAATGATATGAGAGGCCTCATGGATCTGATATGATTTAATAACAGTAAATATAAATCTCTTATTTAGTTCAACACGTTTCAGTTTGCAGAAGTTTGACATTTTCTCCATTTTCTACACCGTCTCTAGATTTGCCTAGATTTTGACTAGTTTTAAAATTAACTAGTTTTAATGATGAAGTATAGATACAAATGAGTTGAATTATGTTATATATTTTAATTAATATTTTATATTAACCCATCCATGTCTCAGAACCAAAATTAGTGAGCCTCTGATTATCGTTTGGAAACCCTGAATTCTCATTAGCTATGCAATCCTGGAAGGCAATTTTATGTGTATTTGTGTGAGACTTGATCATAAATATTTGTAAATTTATGGAATGTTATTTTACTATGTATTTATTTTTATTCACTAATAATTAACCTCTTTGTGTCAGAAATACCCATCCCCAACCTCCAGTCCAAGTTTGCACCTATACTAGTCTGCATATGCTGAGGGGCCAAGGAGATTTGAAGTAAATTGCAGCCTTAATGATCTTGAAACATAAATGGTATCAATACATTGTGCATAGGTATCATAAAATATTATAGCCTTCTATCCTTCCATAGCCTTTGATCTTTCCCATCCCCAGTTAATCCAGCTTCCCTAGTCATTGTTTTAATTACTTTTGAGAAGAAAAGAGTTTTTGTATCACTGATATAAGTTGGTACATTATAGTGGTATCATAGATCTTTCCTAGGCTTAGTCTGTGGAAAATAAATCTCATATGAAGAAATATCTCAGAACTATATTCAAGTTGCAGCTATGAAACTAGTTACCGTCATGGAAGATGAAGGCTTTGAGTTATACGAGGAAGAAGAAATCATTTACATTGATGGAGGCCTACCAAGAGATGATGATGGTTACATTTGTGACCAGATGTACATAGATCAATGGAATGAACCACTGATGGCTAATTCTAAGAAGGAGTTAGCAAGGAGGATATCAGCATGTACAAATTTGTCCTACCACTACCAGGAGTATCTGCCTTTAAGAGAAGATATTTGCAAAGCCATTTCTTTCAAAGATAATTTTTATTATAGGTTTGGATTTGATATCCAGGGTAAATATTTGAAATTAATAGAGAGCATCAAACCACCCATAGAGGAAACAAGTTTTTCCACCTCTGTGAGCAAAGAAGAAGAAAGAGAAATCGAAGTTGAAGCCTCATTGGATGCCATTGTTTTTAGCATGGAGGGAATTTTCAGATTCTTTTCAAACAAAGTCTCCAATAATATTGATTCTAAGGTTACCAAGGAGAAAGATGCATCAGATAGCTTGAAGGATCAAAAGCATAGTAATAGTCAGCCATCAAAGGAGAGGAGCAACAATCTTCCAAGAGAAGAGTCATGTGTTTCCTTTAATGAATGCATTGGGCAAGAACAAGAATAGTTAAAGCTAAGGAATGAAGGTAAATCTGATCTTGGTAGCATCAATTCTTGTTTGCATCAATATGAAGAATTTCCCACTAAGTTAATCACAAAAGAGAAAGTATCAACCCTTCAAGCATTCTCAGAACATCATTATGGAGAAAAAATACAACCACACTCTAGTTGAGAGTGAACCTAGAGATTTGGAGGGGGATCATGCCATCACCACTCCACATCATAAATAGATAGAGATGTCACAAAGGTATGAAAACCATTCTGATTTTTGAATTCACCAAGTTCCTTTGTTTCATCTTGATATGGCATCCATTTCTGGTGATAAGGTTGGTAGAGAATATCCTTCTAGTATTGAGATCCAAATTTTTTAGGAGGCTAAATTTTTAAAAGAGAGTTTGCATGATTCTAAAGAGTGGAATGGACACACATGTGATCAGATGTGTGTTCCTAATAGTACACATCACATTATGGAGCAACAACATTTCCAAGGAAAACATAAGGAGTCCTCAAATTTACAAGTGCTTCAAGGAAGCATTGACTTGCAGGATGATTTACAGGCACTTGTTTCACTCCGGAGAGATTATGAGCCTCTTCCATGTAAGGAAGGATTATCCTTTATGAATATGGAATATTACATTCCATTGGGATCATCAATCAAAGAGTCCTATTCATCATTGAATTAGATGGATAACTACATCACCAAGATGGAGACTACAGATTGTGCAAGACTATCTCACATGGGTAAGAGTTATTTTTGCATTAGTAATGGATCTATTGTTGCATTCAAATCTGTTATGACCAATGAGAAGCATGCAAGGAATATGTGGCTGCAACATTATGCTTACCATACATCTCCATTCATACCTAGGAGGAAAAATTACATAGCAGAGGAAGAGTTTTCCCATGGCATGATATCCATAGTAAAGTTTGGTGACATTGTGGGGGCTACTGAGGGCCTTTCCACCATTCAAGGCACAAGTATGGATTACTTACATCAGATTGAGTTCATATGGAAGCCACCACAACAAAATGATAAGATTCTTGAATAACACCCATTGGGTAGACCACCTGATAGGGTGAAGAAGAATGAGGTTGAATTGATGATGGATGTGCCATCCATCGATATCTTTCATTAAAAGTAGTTGAAAAGGTTCAAGGAAGGAGATGAAAGGGACCTCAAGGTTTTCTTTGACTAGAGACACATAAAACCAAGTCCTCTTTCATTTCTTATGGGCTTAGTGAAGATGAAGTTTATAATAGAGTACATTTGCATAAGGAACAAAGTCCTTAACAAGGAGAGATTCAGAAAACAAAGACTACAACCCAAGGTAAATTTTCACATATGCTTTCTGACAGATACTTGCATGATCTTCTTCATATGTTGTAGGAAGCATACTTGAAGGATGATGAAAATATTTTGAGGCCCAATTATGAGTTGATGGCCACCCAAGATTCTTTGAGAAGCACTCAAAATTCCCTCTTGGAATCCAAGATGGAGATAGAACAATTTCTCCAAGAATTGCAGAAATCACATGCTCCCTCCTACATTCAAATCAACCATCCTCTTTCGATAGATGACATTCAAAGTTCTATGGAGGAACCTCATGATATGGTGGTTCATGAGATTCATGATGACATGCATGTGCATGGGGAGTTTAGAGATACAGATGATCAACTCCAAACACCTACTACCTTCCAAAGCCAAACTGAGCTTCTTCTTGGAGTGAGTCATTCCTCCAATGAGGAGTCAAAGGAGCTCATGGTTGATGGACCAGCCTTTGATGGAGTTGATGCATCCACATATTTGGTGGATACTTGTTGCAGAAATTTGGTTCATCTTGGAAGCAATGGTATTGAGTTGATCCATTGGGAGCACTCACATAGGGAAGCATCTTTCTTTCCAGTTGGAGCATTGGGTTGGAGTGTCTCTTCTTCCCCTATCTGGGAGAAAAGACACATGAGTGATATTCTTGCTGGAATATATGGAGACTTATTGGATACATTTTACACTTTTTGTGAGAAGCAAGGGCCTCCATGGACTTGTGATGATGCATATGCTCTTTGTGATTGGACATGGAACTTTCACCCTTGTCATTGGAACAACAATGTTTTAATTTTCGGTACTTGTGTGCATTGGGCATATGAAGTACAATCTGATTTGCATGTGCTTGGGAAGTTTGAGGTCAAGGAGGAACATGATATCCCTTCAGTTGAGCCAACCGTGATGGATGACTATTATAGAGAGTTGATTCACCGATTCTCCATCCAGATCACTAAGTTGGAGTATGCATTCATCCATTGATTGGGTGTATAGTTACATAAGGAGGTTGAGCACCTCATCCATATTCTATGATCAGTTGGATAAAAATTTATGACTGCTATGTGATGTCTTTAGTATACTTGGTTGGACATGGGATTTCCATCTATGTCTTAGGAATGGGATCACAGTGCTAGTTTGAACATGGCTTATGAGGAGATTCAATATTCCTTTGGGAGTGATGAACTTCTAGTTTGGTGCAGTGTTTTAGAAATCCCCCATGATGATATATTATTTTTTTGATACCGATGTTTGGGAGGATGCATTTAGACAATGGGACCCTGTAATTCATTGGGATGACATTTTTCCATAGGCAACAATGTTATTGGGAGACATGCAACAATGTCGATGGGATCCAGGAATTGATGAGTCATTTCAGTTTGAATTAATGTCTAGAGGAATGCAACATAAGAAATGGGACCCTGGGATTAATATTGAAGATCCATATATAATCAGAGTGGTGCAGCATAAACATGATGGACTTTTGGTATTTTGCTTGGAATTAAGGATTTTGATTCTAGACATCCAGCAACATATTTTGAGGAGTGAGGTCACTGGTTGGCTTCATAGATGATTGGAGTTGGTTTCTTGCTTGAGGAAAAACAATCTTGGGAGGGGAGGACTTTCATGTTCCTATTTTGTCAGCACCATGAAGAAGATCAAACCCCATGGATCCTAGTGACAGATGGAATTAATTAATTAATGAGGGGTTAAGTTGAGGCATTTAATTAATTAGGAGTTTGAATTAATTTGTATCCAAAGTTTATTATGCACTTGGAATATTTATTTTTCATGCATTTAATATTTTTATGTGAAATAAATTAGGATAATGATCCATTAGGGTGCATGAGAGGATAAGGTTGACTTGGAGTTAGCTTGAGGAAGAAGCAAAGAGAATGATTCCAAAGCTAGGAAAACCAGAGAAAAGGAAAGAAAGTGGAGCAAATCATAAAAGAGACAAAAGCTCAGCAAAGGCAGGAATGTTTAGAAAAGCAGGAAAGTCCAGAAAATCTAGAAAAAGCAGAAAAATCAAAGGCATAAAGTGGAAAAGCAAGGAAAAGCAAACAAAAGTAGAAAAGAAGGAAAACAAGGACAAAAGGAAAAAGAAGGAAATTTAGCTTTCCTCATCCACTCAAGGAGGGTGCATTAGCTTGGGTTACTTGTTCATTAAGTCACCCAATCACCATAAATAACCCATTGCACACCACATTAAATATTCTTGACAGTTTTTGAATTGGTATGAGAGCAATTTTTCCTTAGAGACTTGGGAGATGTGCCCTTGGTCAAGTTTGGGAGATGTGCCCTAGCTTTCTATGAGAGGATGATGGAATTCAGCCATTTTCACTGATTTAATTTGAAGGTCATGTAGCTTATCAAGTCAAATTTGAAGTTCATAAGAATTCTCATTCATTCTATGGTTCAAATCTTCATCCTTCTTTGGATTTCTGGAGCTGTTTTGTTGTGTAGGAGAGGAGGAATGTTTATTCAATGATATGAAAGGACCGATGGATCTGATATGATGTAATAAAAGTAAATATAAATATATGATGTCGCTCAAAATTTTTCATTTTGTAGAAGTTTGATATTTTCTCCATTTTCTACACCCTCTCTAGATTTGCCTAGATTTTGACTAGTTTTCAGACTAACTAGTTTTAATGATGAAGTATAGATCCAAATCAGTTGATTTATGTTACAAAAGTTAATTAATATTTTATATTAACCCATCCATGTCTCAGAACCGAAATTAGTGAGCCCCTGATTACTGTTTGGGAACCCTGAATTCTCACTAGCTATGCAGTCCTGGAAGGCAATTTTATGTGTATTTGTGTGAGAATTGCTTAGAACTCTTTGTAACTTTATGGAATGTTATTTTACTATGTAATTACTTTTATTCACTGATAATTAACCTCTCTGAGTCATAAATACCCATCCCCAACCTCCAGTCCAATTTTGCACCTATACTAGTTTGCATATGCTAAGGGGCCCAAGAGCTTTGGAGTAAATTGAAGAATTTATGCTCTTGAAACATAAATTTTCTCAGTACATTGTGCATAGGTATCATAAAATATTATATCCTTCCATCCTTCCATAGCCTTTGATCTTTCCCATCCCCAGTTAATCCAGCTTCCCTAGTCATTGTTTTAATTAATTTTGAGAAGAAAAGAATTTTTGTATCACTGATATAAGTTGGTACATTACATCCTCATATAAAATTAACCAATCAAATATAGGAGATGACGTGCATTTTCTTAGGCCAACTTTGACTAATTTTCCAACACTTGGTCAAATTCCTACACTTAGCCAAATTGCCATTCTCTTACACAAGGATGTCATATTGTAACAATGACTTCATGAGGGAACTATAAAATCATGAAGAACATCATGTTGACTCCATCCATGTCAATTTAATCCTCTGAAACCTCATCGTCTATCCTTGGTGTGCATTTGATTGGAACAATGCAAATCATGCAAGAGGTCACTTTTGGCAGGCCAATGACTCCATCCTCAGAGACTGTTTGACGAATACACTCATATGTATGGATGCAAAACCCAACAGGATACAAGGATTTTTACACCGTATTTTTCCACCTTGTGAGCATTAGCACTCCTTGGCCTCCCTTACCCATTTGAAGACTCAAAACCATATCTTTGGTTCTCCCTTAACCCACTTTTCCCTATTTTTCCTCTTATACGTGATCTGCTTCAGTACACCTAGCGTATACGCATGTTTCATTACTACAATTTGCGTACATCGACTTTTTGGTAAATAAAAGTAAAATATCTGTTTTTCACTCCAAAAAGCGGCCATTGTGATCTTTGGCCTTCCATGTATCTTGAAACGACTCGGTTCGACCTTTCACTTGCCTTTGGAGGGTTATATATTGAGCTATTGTGATGCATGGAGGGAGGAGAAAGAGAAGAGCATTGAAACTCTACCAAAATTTTTCCTTGATTGCTATTGCTTGAGTCTACATCCATTGATCCTAGTTGTTGTGAACCATTTATGCTCGCCTCCCATACTCTTTCATATCTTGTGAAGGATTTGTTCTTCTACTCATGAGTTTTCCACTGTATGGGGGATTGAAGTGGTGGAGGTGCAAGTGGAGGGACCTAGTTCTTGGTTTGGATGAGTTGCCGACATGAGGTTGTGTCTTGTACTTCTTGTTTGCATTAATAGAAATACTCATTTTCTCGTCCATTTATATTGTGAATGATCATTTATTATGATTGGGTACATTTTCTTATATATATAATGGATTATGCTATTGTATATGCCGACCTATTTTATATATCATATGCACTTGTTTGCGTTTATTGTTGAGGCTAAGCTGTAGGTTCAAGTGTTGTGATTTGAAAGCTCAATGGAATTCTTCAACAGACGTCTAGTTGAGGTAGGTCCTTTATTGTGTTTATCATCATTTACATTTATATAGCATATGTTGGGAAGTGAGTTGATTTCTCAAGTCCATCTGTCTATTGTGGTCTACCCCAAGCCATAGGAAGTTTTCTCTGTAACAGAATTGGTGACTCCATTGGGGAGAAGCCTCCGTTTGGGGTCTTTTGGGAAAATTTTCCTTATTTTGATTCATTTTTTTTCGGGTTTCTATGTCGCTGGTAGGTTGTCAGGTTCTATATAGAAAAATCATGAGTTTCTTGGCCTTTTTACCCATATTTGTTCACCTATCTTGCCATGTACGCAACTTTGTTGTGTTTTACCTACGTATACACGTGACTGTTATTTAACCAACCTACGTACATATGCTAATGTTAATTGAACAATTGCATACAACTCATCTTTAGCCTTGTTTCTGGTGTTTGGTTGATGTTGGGTGAGTTCTGGGTGTTCCTGAGTCTTGTTGGGCTTGTATCCTGACTGTTTCTTTCCTTTTTCCCAAAAGATCCTCTTTCTTTATTTGTTGAGAAATTTTCTCTTTAACCATTTTTATTTTTTATAGCTCATTTGCTTAGTCGAGTCTTACTTTTTGGGTTTGTTGGGTCATCTGCATTGCATTCTTTGCATATTTTTTTTCCTAAAAAGTATTGATTCTAGCTGCATTTTCATTTATTTATATTGAAAATACAAAAAAATTGCTTTTTGTACTTGCATTTTGCATTTGAGTGCTTGTGACTTCATTAGGGTTTGTTTGGGCATAAAATATTGTAGAGAGATTGCATTTTATTTCTAAAAAAGAGACTGTGGTTTGACTTTCATTTAGTGGCATACATATTTCTATTGGAAGGCGAGTCTAGTGTTTTCATGGTGTGCGTATTATTGAGTCATTTCATATCACTAGTTTCACGGCCATATTCCTTTGGGTAAGCACAACCAATCAAATTAATGCTAAATTAAAATTGATTAGAACATTTTTTTTCTTTTCTACGGTGCACCAATGAGTATAGGTTGTAGAGTATTGGAATAGAACCTATGGGAGTAAACAATCCAATACTATCAAACAAACATTATGTTTCTGATGAAGGAGCTGTGAAACCCATGGTATACATCGGTGTTCTCAGGAGGCTCTACTCACACAATATTTAAGCAGGAGGTCACGGTAGGTAGGTTGTGGAGATAACCCTCCAATACTTGCTGAATGTGGGAGCTATATTGAGGATTTGTTCCTATCTGGGGACTCTTGAGGGATTTGACCCTTTTGAGTTTCAGGCTTAGCTACCCTGCCCATATGGCGGATCCCACTTGTGACTATTCACCTGAGCATTGGTTATACGTGGTGACCTTAGTTTCCTTACCTAGGTATCACATAGGGCATTTGCAATGGTTATTTTGTGGGTGTCCTGAGTCAGATAGGGGCCAGACAATACATTGTGTTTACACATTGAAGTCTGAGGGCCCTTATAACTAATTCTGTTACCTCCGATTATAGATTGGGAGTCTTAGGCCTCTCTCAGGTGAGACATACTGGTTGTAGTGCCGGGAGGTCCCTTGAGCTAGTCCCCTATTGTGTGCATTTTGGTTATAGTTTCTTTTAGGTGTGTGCTCTGTGACGATTTAGTAGGATGTTGGGAGATTCTTATTTGTTGACTCTTTGGGGTCATTGTGGATCGAGATCCGGCCCTCTGTCGATCCTGTCGGTTGGCTAGTTTACTAGCTAGCGATCCATTATAGTCTCTTCACAAGAGATGTCATAGGACTATCGCTGGTCCTTTATTCACATCGCACGAGCTTCAGAGAGCTCCCACTATAAGTTCTGCATATGGCACGTCGGGAGTCCCATTGACTCTATCTGCTGGCACGAAGAGAACTTCCCCTCCTTACACGTACTCTCTGAGGACTGGATGGGAGGGAGGTTCATCACACACCACTCCTCATGGGTTTGGGGAATCCCAACCCACTAGTAGGAACCCTTTTGATGATACATGGTCATCATGTCATCCGTATGGTTCATATATGGGTGTGTCAGGTTTTGGTTCTGCATCCGTCTTCACGACCCCAGACCCTTTTACATTTGGTATGCCTGGCATTATGTTGAGTGCTACTTACTCCTTGTCTGGTAGTCACGCTAGCTCTAGTGTTGGGTTTGGGGGAAGCATACCGCCTTTTACCGCTTATCAGTTCGGGAGTGGTCACATCCCTCCCTCTTCCTTGAATGTTGGAGGATGATCTCCTCCTTCGTCGGCCCCTAGTGTTAGTGTGAATCCTTTCTCGAGTGGAGGTTTCAAGGTAGGCATCAGATCTACAACCTATATCCCATCTGTTAACCCATTTGCCTCTATGCCTATGCCTACGAATGCTTATATGATTCTACATCCTCCCCCTCCTTCTATTTCTTTGGTTCCCTGGGGTGGGAACATATCGATTTCTTATGGCCCTTACTTTGTCGGTTTTTCCACGTAAAGTAGTTATATGGTACCCCATTCTTATGGAGGTAATTTTTATGGTTATTCAGCCGATCCTGGCTCTTATCCCATTCCCCCTATGGAGCCCCTTCTATGCACAAGCCTATGTATCCTTATATGGGTCAGGTGGGAGGAGCATATTATCCTACTGGTTAGGGCCATGGGCTCTACCAGATTTCGTCGGCACCTCAGGTGTCGAACTCGGTATCCACAATCTCATCCTCGGTTTCCTAGGGTCAGTCTCTCTAGGGAGCCTATGCTCAAGCTTCGTAGCCCCAGATCCCGTTCCTCGCTAGATTAAACTTGCCTGATCTTTCTAAGCTCATGAATGATCTGGTGTGTCATGACTATACATGGCCCTCAGTACCCACCAAGCTCCCTTCCGATGTTCCAAAACTTTGAAGGGAAGAAGGGTGAAGATCTAGGTGATCACGTCACCACGTTCCATCTATGGTGCTCCTCGAACTCCTTAAACCACAATTCCATCCGTTTGAGGCTATTTCAACCCACCCTTACAGGGTCTGCCATGAAATGGTATGTTGAGTTTCCTGGGGGCACGTATAAGAGCTTCAGGGTGAAAACATGAAGTTGGGAAACAATTTTGGCTTGTTTTTGACAAAAACAACTGCTAATTTTTATGTTTTTCAACTTCGACCTCTTCAAACCCATATCTTCCTTAGGAATTTCAACTTGAAGTAAACACAAAGGTTTTACAAAATTGAATTAACTTTCTAGTCGTATTATTTTTAATTTTTTTTATGGACATATCGTGGGAAAAATTTGTTGTCAACCAACGGCATATACTTGAAAATTTTAGGTATGGATAATGAGTGACTTGTGTTGACGATGGTTTTTTGATAGATGGTTATTCATTTTAGGGAAAAAAATTGTATGCTCATAATCTACACACACTAAACTTGATCTTGGACTATATTTTGAGTTTTTTAAGACTTGGGAACTATTTTTATTATTTATCGAAAGAGCGTATGTTTAGAAAATGGTGCATTATCGACACATGTTTTTGTCTTCACATTTTCTTTCAAATGTTAGTCTTATAAAAAAAAAAAAAAACCAACCCATTGAAGAGGACACTTCAAGGAACATCCTTGTATTTTTTAAAAAAATTTTGGCTTCGTCATTGTGATGATATTGAATTTTCATTGTGATTGATTTTTCAGTCACTTAATTTTTTAATGATAAAGTTTAGTAAAAAAATAGAAAAAAATAGTAATCCTAAATGAAATTGAAAAAAACTTATATTACTAGAAAGTAGATTGGATGATGAATCTACTGGTATAAAATTTGACATGTAATTCTCATGTTTTGTAGTGGTACGACCTTGTTAAAGTGACACATTTCTGAATTCTGTAGAAATGGTGCTGGAATTGTTGACCAGAAACTCTCGGGCGAGAAAATGTCTTCCAAACTCTCGTCCCAGAGTTTAGTTCAAACTCTCATCGGAGAGTTTTTTTTAAATAAAACACGATGATTGGTTCAAACTCTCAGATTAGATTTTTTTTAAACTCTCGGCCCAGAGTTTGAACTCTCAAAACTCTTGGCCTAGAGTTTTAGTTTGACTTTTTTTCGCGTGATCATCCGCCCGCGCTCCATTTTTTTCACTCTGTTTGTCACGAAAGTGTTTCCCAGTTTTGAGATTTCACCCTTCAACAATTTGGCTTTTGTTTTTCTAGACCACCTTCAGTTGTCGGTTCGTTACGACAATGGCACTGAAAGCTTGTCCACCTTCTGCTAGGATAAAGCCACGCATTTTTTTATCACATTCAAGAGTGGCATCGATGGAAGACATTAGTAAAATCCAACATTCCTCCAGAGTTTCTCCTGGAATGGTTCCTCAAGTCTCTGCTCCCTTATATTTCGAAGGATGTTTCATTGTCTGGAATTACAACTGAGGAACAAGCCATCTTTAGAGCCCAGCAGTTAGACTTGGTCTATGCTCAGTTTGGGATTATGTATGATGTTATACCTGATGCACCGCGATCAAGACATGAGTCCAAGCCCGCTCCTGGACCGCATGCCGATGGCATTGTTGGTTCCACAAGTTCTCGTTCCATAGATATGGTTACGAATCATATGACAAACCTGTTTGTTAACCAGTCTACTTCTGGACAGGCTCTCACCTCGTCCATTTCCACCCAGTTGTTTGATGTACATCCTGTACAATCGACAAACCCATCCGGTAACCAGCAGTGCTGGTGGGAAAAAGAAGGGGAAGAATAACCATAGGGGTGGGAACATTAAGAATAAGAATGGGAACGCTAACCCTCCTCGGGATGCCGAAAATATTGGCGGGGACCGCAATCCCAAGCGTAAGGTGAAGTTTCCTTGTAAAATTTGCTCTCAGGATCACCTTACACATTTGTGTCCTCATATTGAGGAAGCATCAAATCACATCACACAAAACCCAGCTATGCTGACGAATCCCCTTCCTCATCATCAAAATATGGATTTTGGTGCTTCCACTGCCATTCATGGGACTACCAAAACTTTGAATTATTCTACTCATGACAGTGGTTTTGGATGTGTAAACATGGTCAAATTTGAGGTTTGTGTTGCTGCTTGCTCGCGTGATTATGGAGATCCACAGCCTTCTTTGGGGAATGATCCCCCTCCATCCGAGACTCCATTGCATAGCAAGAAACCCAACCCTATGTTGCGGGTACCGAAAGGTGTCCTCAAGCGCTGATCAACACATAATCCTAATGCTCAAGCCGCCCATAACTACTCGATTGTGGATGATCTAGGACAAACCCCATGTGCTTTGTCGGCTCTTGAAATCCTTTAGGCTTGTCCTTCACAAAGAAATGCCCGTCTATTTGCTTTAGGACTCCTCGATCCTCATAACCCAAATGTCATCAAGTTCGACACTATTGATGTTCAACCTCGGTTTCCCTATCATGTGGCTTTCCAAGTTCATGTTAGGTGTTTAGAGATGATCGTTAAGCGTACCATCATTGGCGAAGGTGCTTCCACTTCAGTGATGTCTTTATCTTATTGGAAGGCTCTTGTATCTCCTCCATTGGAAAATTCCATGACCATGCTTACTGCATTTGATGGTCGTTCTTTCAGGTCGCATGGTATTATCCCCTCCCTTGAGGTACACTTGGGTGGGAAGTCCACGCCTATAGAGGTCGAGGTGGTCGATGCTCCCCTTGACTACAACCTTTTACTAGGTCAGAAATGGATCTACTCTATGAAAGAGATTGTATCCTCTTTCTTAAGAGTCATCTACTTTCCCCACGAAGGCAAGATTGTGTCGGTCGATCAACTATCCTTTACTAGTTCCAATCCCATAGCATTGCAGGGATCTGTGGTCCCTCAGATCGAGAATTCTCAGTTGGCAACTGAGAATGTTGGTGTAGGATTATATTCCTCCTTGATGGGATCTTTTGATTTTTCTGCACCAATCTCCTTTATAGGAACCATCTCCGATGATGTTCCTTCATTGTTGCATCCTGTACCATTCCAAACATTGTACTTTAGTGATCCATGGACTCTATCTTCCACAAGTTCCTCGTCGGGAGACTCTTCGCACATCAGAATGGCCATGCCCTTGTCTGTTGCTGAGCTTTCTTATCACGATATTCAACAAGATATCACTGCAGAGCCTGATCTCTCTTCTTCAAGGATAGAGGAAGAATATCTCGTTATGCTTCACGCATAGGTAGTTGAATCCTCTTGTTCAGATGACTTCCTTAATGATAATTTACCTTTGGATGAAGCCATTATCGAGGTCATGAACGACAATGACAAGCCTTGGGAGGACCTCCATCATAGATCTTATTTCCTTCCCAACCTTGATCTTATTGAGCAAGATGAGTTTTTATCGACTCTAGCCGAGAAAGTTGGTCACCCTGTGGTTCCTTTGGAGTCGCATGGCATTTACGCAGAGGGAAATATGGCTAATATTTCCCCTACTATCTCGATCAACATTTCTCGTACTCTCGAAAAAGTCGAAAATATATACATTGGTGTTGATTGTTCCCCTGAGGAAATCCGTATTTACATCAATTTATTCAAAGAGTTTCAGGATGTGTTTTCTTGGTCATACGAGGAGATGCTAGGTATTGACCCTAGTATTGTCGAACACGATATTAAGAATTACCCACATGTTAAGCCTGTTCGACAGTGTCTTCGTGTTGTTAATCCTAGGAAGGCAGCCTCCATTAAGGCAGAGGTAGAGAAACTGCTTAAGGCTGGTTTCATCTAATCGACTCCCCTTATCGAATTGGTATCCAACCTCATTCTTGTGGATAAGAAGCAAGGAACCATCTATGTGTGCACTGACTTTCGCAATCTGAATAAATTGTGTCCCAAAGATAACTTCCCCACCCCATTCATAGATCAAACCTTGGATGAGTGTGTGGGAAGCGAAGTATTCTCATTTATGGATGAATTTTCGGGCTATAATAAGATCCAAATCAAACCTGAGGATCAACATAAAACTGCATTTATATGTCCTTGGGGTACTTTCGCATACCGAAAAATTCCCTTTGGCCTTAAAAACATCGGAGATATGTTTCAGCGAGCCATGAACTATGCTTTTCATGATCTTAAGCATATAGTGGAGGCTTACCTAGACGATCTTGCTACTCACTCTCGTATTAGAGTGGATCACCCAGGTCACCTCCATCTTATTTTCGAGAGATGTCGTCATTATAAAATTCATTTGAATCCGAACAAGTGCATCTTTTGCGTGAAAACTGGTCGCCTTCTAGGGTTTATAGTCTCGAAGGAAGGTATTAGAGTCGATCCATTGAAGGTTGAGGCAATACTTCAGTTGCCTCCCTCGCATACTTTGGTTCAACTTCAGATCCTCTAAGGGAAGGCTAGTTTCTTACGTCGTTTCATCGTGAACTTTGTCAGTCTTACTAAGGGTTTCACACAATTATTGAAGAAAGCCACCCCTTTTATCTAGGATGAGCGAGCCCAACAGTCTTTCGATGCTCTTAAGAAAGCCTTGGTATCGGCCCCGTTTCTTAGTCCACCCGACTATGTGAGATATTTTTTGCTTTATGTGGCCGCGTCTCAAGAGACGATTGGTATGGTCTTGGTTTAGGAAGATGATAAGCTTCAAGAGCATGTTATCTCTATCTCAGTTGAAACCTAGTAGACGTTGAACTAAGGTATTCTCACGTAGAGAAACTGGCCCTTGCGATTATTCATGCAGTCCATAGATTACGGCACTACATATTGCTTAGGAAAACCACGGTTATAGCGCATGTCAATCTATTTCAGTTCGTGCTTACACGACATTTGATTGGGGGGAAGTATAATAAATGAATTGTCATCCTTCAGGAATTTGATCTCGATTTTGACTCGGTGAATTCTGCCATGTCTTTGGTTTTCGCGGAGCTGATGTTAGATTTTCCTAGACTTGATGAGGAAGTGGTCCATGAAGACTCATTCGTTGATGAGCATTTATTCCTTATCTTGTCATCAGACCCTTGGTATGGAGACATCATTGTATATCTCCGGACTCTGAAGTTCCCTTTGCATATTTCGTGAGATGAGCGACGGTGTGTGAGACATCATGCCAAATATTATGTCATCGTCAGTGAGACTTTGTATCACCGAGGAAAGGACTCTCTCCTACGTCGTTGCTTGACTCATGAAGAGGCAGAGTTAGTGTTGAATGACTGCCATAGTGGGGCATGTGGTAGTCACTTATTCAGGCTTGCTACAACTCAACGTATCTTGTGAAAGGGTTTTTCTGGCCTACGATATTTAAATATTGTGTTAAGAGATGACACCCTTGTAAGGTGTTTTCTTGTACTGCACGTTCGCATCCTGCCCCTCTCTATACAGTCGTCACCGTCGGTCCCTTCACCAAGTGGGGGGTCGATTTCATGGATTGCAACCCAGCGTCATCTGGGGGGCATCATCATAAAATAGTGGCCATAGATTACTTTACCAAATGGGCTTAGGCCATGCCAACTGTTAAATTCGATGGTGAAACAACAACCCACTTCATGTTCAATCAGATCATAGCTCGGTTCGGTATCCTGAGAGAGATTGTCACTGACCATGGTAGTCACTTTCAAAATAAGATGATGGCTGAATTATTGCTTAAGATTGGGTTTAGACAGGATCACTCATCTTCGTATTATCCCCAAGCGAATGGCCCGGTTGAGGTAGTCAATAAGTCCTTTAAGGCCATTCTCCAAAAGACCATCCAACAAAGCAAGAATAATTGGCATATCATGTTGTATCCTGATTTGTGGGCTTATCGAACTGCAGTGAAGACTTCCATCGGTTTCTCACCTTTCCAGTTAGTTCATGGTGTGGAGTCCATCTTACTGGTTGAATGCGAGATCCCTTCTTTGAAGCTAGCCATAGAAATCTTGTCTGATACTTCAGATGTAGAGAAACGCTTAGTACACCTCTAGCATCTTGACGAGCAACATTGGGATGCCGCCATGGCAATAGATTCCAATAAACATCGTGTCAAGGCCCAATACGATAGGTCTGTCCGTCCCCGACAGTATGCTGAAGTTGACTTGGTTCTTCTTTATGACCAAGCTAATTAAACCCTGGGGGCAGGAAAGTTTATCCCGATGTGGCACAGTCCTTACATTGTGAGGCGCATCCTTGAAAAAGGAGATTATGTGTTAGAAGTGTTGATGTATATGTAACTTTGGAATGTATTTCATCTATGTATATTGTACTCCTATAGAGATGTTATTATTCCTCTATACGGAAGTGTCGTCATTTGTATTGACAAGTGTCGCAAGTGTTGTAACTTGTCGATGGGTTATTAGACCACCATGTGTGGGGTCAGCCCTGATTAAGTTAACCATGGGTTATTAGGCTAAGTTAGAGAAGTCGGCTCCACTGGTTTATTGGGTAGGACAGGAAATGTATAAATAGATATCAGTAGATCTCTATTTGATCATTCACTTACTCACTCTTCCATCACTCGGAAAGTGGCACACATGTGAGGAGGAGGATCAGCTGCCAGGAGAATACTATCTCTTGTACTTTGGTTGTATCATTGCTCTTTCTATTTCTGAGGAAGTTGTGGGGTTTTTCACCCTTATGGTTTTCCCCAGTGAAACTCTATGTGTCTATTGTCTCATGTGATTGCTTGGTGTGATTGATATGCATTGTTAAACTTGATATGATGTACATATTATTCTCTCAGTAAAGATCCTAGGGTATATTGAATTAATGCTAAAAAATGAACATGGTATCAGAGCTTCCCTGAGAAGAAGACATTGTGCAGTGGTGAAAACTAGGGTTTCTTGTTTATTGGGTTTCTCTCCACAGATTTTGGAAAGGAAGCAAGGTATATTGACTCTACTCATCAAGGAGAATCTTTCTATCTAATTAGAATTCAGTTATGAGAACTTTTGGGTTTGGCCCTAAACATTAGGGTTTCCACAAAAATAGGAATTTCTGAAATCTGAAGACATAGCTGGAAGCTCCTTGAAAAAATCAAAGTTTAGATCTTTGGATTGAGATTTTTGGTTGGGTGAAGCTCCAAGAAACTCAAACCCTAACTCAGGGTCCTCCCTAGTGAATCCGGGAAGACTAAAAGGCATTTATGAAGGGTGAAACTTTGCAGATCTCAAATTCTGAATATACCAGGCTGATCAGCTCATCAAGGCACATATTTCTATCCTTTCAGAAAGTTGAAATTCACATTTTGAATTTTTAAGGTTTCTTTGACAAACCGTAATACGGGACCAGATCTAGTTTTCAGCAAATCAAGTGGTAAGACCTAAATCTTTTCTATTTCCATTTGAAGTACTTTTTAAAGATGTCTCACCACACCAAGCTTGAGGATCAGCTTGAAGGGGCTGATAACTTCCGAGCATGGAAGTATAGGATTGGGTTAATCCTAGAAGAAAATGAGTTGGACACTTATATAAGTGAAGAGGTCCGTGTCCTAGAGGAAGAAGAGGCTAAGGCTCTTCACAAGAAGAACTTGGTCAAGGCAAAGAGGATCATTATTGATTCTATCAAGGACCATCTTATTCCACATGTGTCATCTCTAAAGACACCCAAGGCAATGTTTGACTCTTTGACCAAGTTGTTTGAAGGAAAGAACATAAATCGGAAGATGACTCCGTGGAATCAATTGAAAGGGGTAAAGCTTCAGAATGGAGAGACCATTCAATCTTATTTCTCTAAGGTCTCTCAAATCAAGGAACAACTTGAAGCTATGGATGAAGTAGTGGACAATGGTGAAGTTGTCATGACCACATTGAATGGCTTACGTAGGTCATGGGACTCCTTCATCCAAGGAATTTGTGTAAGGAGGAAGTTGATCTCATTCAGTAGACTTTGGGAGGAATGCTCACAAGAAGAAGAAAGGCTTGTGGCCCGAGAAGAAAAGATGGGGAATGAAGATCAAGCTCTCATGCCACACACCAAGGGAAGCAAGTTTAAGAGGGATATATCTCATAACAAGAATCATTCTCACTCTCATCACAAGAAGAAAGATCTATCTCATGTTCGATGTTTTGATTGCAATGAGGTAGGACACTTTGCTTCAAATTGTCCCAAGAAGAAGAAAGATAACAACAACAAATTCAACAAGAAGAAAAGGTACAACAAGAAGAGGTTTCATGCTCATGCTGCTGAGGATGATGAACCTCCCAAGAAGAAGGCTAGGGAAGAAAGTGATACTTCATCAAGTGAAGATGAATATGTTCTAATCTATGCTCTCACAGGTACTATCTCTCAAGGTTGTAATGATTGGCTTATTGACAGTGGGGCTTCCAAACACATGACTGGGTTTAAAGAATCTTTTGCAAATCTATCTGAACATGAGTCACCCCATAAGGTGATACTTGGGGATGACTATAAATATCCTATCAAAAGAAGTGGTAAAGCCTCCTACAACCTAGACTCTGAGAAGTCATTGAAGATGAAAGATGTTCTATATTTACCTGGGATCAAGAAGAACCTACTCTCCATATCTCCATTGGATGCAAAAGGCACGAGGGTTGCATTTGTAGATGGCTAAGTCCTAATGTGGCCAAAGGGTAAAACTATAGATGATGCAGTAGTGATTGGAGAGCAAGAGGGAGGATTGTACAAATTGAAGGGACAACCTGAACATGCCATGGTACATGAATCCATGGATCCAAGTGAACTTTGGCATAGAAGGCTTGCACATGTGCACTATAGAGCACTACCAATTGCAAGTAAAGTTGTAGAGTGTCTTCCTGAAATCAAGACAAAGCATGAAGGGGTTTGCAAAGGATGTGCAAAAGGAAAGAACATTAAGAAGGAATTTCCAAGCAGTGAAAGCAAAGCTAAAGAAATCTTGTAAATTATCCACTCAGATGTATGCGGATCGATGTCATCCAGTTCTTTGAGTGGGTATGTATACTATGTCTCTTTTATTGATGATTTATCTAGGAAGACTTGGGTTTATTTCTTGAAGAACAAAGATGAAGTATTTGATAAGTTCAAGGAGTTCAAAGCCTTGATGGAAAATCAAATTGATAAGAAGATCAAGACATTAAGATCCAACAATGGTGGAGAATTCACTTTAGGTGATTTCAAGAAGTTATGCAGTGATTAAGGGATTAAGAGAGAGTTGACTACTCCCTACAATCCACAACAGAATGGAGTTGCAGAAAGGAAGAATAGAACTATTATGGAAGCAGCATGAGCAATGTTGCATGACCAGGATCTACCTATGCATCTTTGGGTACAAGTAGCTAGGATAGCTGTATATGTATAGAAAATAACACCTCACAAGATATTGGACAAAAATACACCATAAGAGGTCTTCTCTGGTAAGAAACCTGAAATCAGCCATCTCATAATATTTGGTTGTCCAGTATATACACATGTTCCAAAGGAAAAGAGGACAAAGCTAGATCCTTCAGGAAAGAAGGGTGTCTTTGTGGGGTACAGTGAAAGCTCGAAGGCTTACAGAATATACTTTCCAGGGTTCAAGAAGATTGATGTCAGCAAAGATGTAACATTTGATGAAAACTCAGCTTTCATCAAGTCAAGGGAGACACCTGTTGAAGATCATGAAGAACCAAAGGAAAACAGATTCCAAGACACCACCATGAATGAAGCAATTCCAGAAGAAGATTGTGAAGTTGAAGATCCACAAATACCTGTAGATCCACCCCATGAGAAGAACTCTCACAAGAGGAAGCTTGCATGGGCTAGAGAGCTCATTCAAGATGCAGAAAGATATGGCATTCCAGAAGAAGAACATAGAGAAAGAAAGAGGACTAGATCACATGCCAGTTATGTTTCCCTACTCTGTGATATTATGAACAAAGAACCTTCCAGTTATGAAGAAGCAACGAAAAAGAAAGAATGGAAGGATGCCATGGTCGAGGAATACCAGTCGATCATGAAGAATGATGTTTGGGATGTAGTCCCAAGACCTGAAGGGAAGTCTGTAGTGGCTTCCAAGTGGATCTACAAGATCAAGCATGCTGCAGATGGCAGCATAGAGAAATACAAAGCGAGATTTGTAGCTCGTGGCTTCTCCCAGAAAGAAGGGATTGATTATGAAGAGAATTTTGCTCCTATGGCCAGATACACTTCCATTAGATCATTACTTGGTCTGACTGCAGTAATGAAATGGAAGATACACCAGATGGATGTCAAGACAACTTTCTTGAATGGTCTAGTCGAAGAGGAAGTGTATGTGGAGTAGCCACTTGGTTTTGAGACACATGACAGGGATTCATATGTGTGCAGACTGAAGAAAGCCTTGTATGGCTTGAAGCAACCTCCTAGGACTTGGTATGGTAGGATAGATAGCTTTCTATCCAGTTTGGGATTTACCAAGAGTAAAGCAGATTCCAACCTTCACTACAAGGTTGAGGAAGGCAATCCCGTGATACTACTTTTGTATGTGGATGACCTGTTTGTAACAGGAGAGGATATATTGATTGTCGATACCAAGAGGAAGCTTGCTGCCGAGTTCGAGATGAAGGACTTGGGGATGATGCACTATTTTCTAGGCATGGAGGTGTGGTAGAGTGTAGATGGAATCTTCCTTGGACAAGGGAAGTATGCAGTAGAGATCCTGAAGAGGTTCGGGATGATGGACTGCAAGGCCATGACCACACCCATGGCATCAAACCTGAAGCTTCTGTGTGATGCTTCATCTGATCCGGTTGACGTCACTATGTATCATCAGATGATTGGGTCCTTGATGTACCTGATGAACACTAGACCAGATATTTGCTTTGCGGTGAACAATTTGAGCCAGTTCCTGATAGATCCCAGAGGTGTTCACCTGGTTGCTGTAAAGCATATTTTGAGGTATCTGAAGGGTACAATTGATTATGGGCTCAAGTATGATGCGAATCAAAAGTTTAACTTGTAGGGTTATGTTGATTCGGACTGGGCAGGTAGTGCTGCAGATAGGAAGAGCACATCTGGGTGCTGCTTCAGTATGGGATCAGGTGTGATCTCTTGGTTTAGCAGGAAACAATCCTACATAGCACTGAGTACAGCCGAAGCAGAGTATGTTGCAGCATGTTCGGCTAGTTGTGAGGTAGTATGGATTTGGAAGCTACTGTCTGAGTTATTTGATCTCCCACTAGAGGCTACTAGTATCTTTTGTGACAACCATAGTTGTGTGAAGTTGTCTGAGAACCCGGTGTTCCCCGACAGGTCGAAGCACATTGAGATCAAATATCACTATATCAGGGATATGGTGCAGAGAGGAGCAGTGAAGCCCCTGTATGTTGCGGCGGATGAGAAGATTGTAGATGTGTTGATGAAACCACTAGCCAGAGTGAAGTTTGAGTACTTTAGAGAGAGGCTTGGTGTTCTTCATATTGATGACACTTCGAGGAAGAAGTGATCGACACATTTGCAGGAGCCATTCCAAGCATGGTGAGAGGAGGATCCTTCCCATGGATGTGGATGTAAGCGCTGGATGATGAGCATTAGGATGACACTCCAGTTACTGATCTGTATATGCATCAGTTGGATGCTTTGATCAGTTTGATCATGTATTTGTATATGCATCATGTTGGATGCTTGATATATTTATATATGCATCATGTTGGATGCTTGATACTTTTTGTATATGTATCAGCTGGATGCAGTGTATGATCAGGTAGATCATGTACTTATGTATGTATCAATTGGATGCATTGTATGATCAGGTAGATCATGTACTTATGTATGTATTAGGTGGATGCATTGTATGATCAGGTAGATCATGTACTTATATATGTATCAGGTGGATGCATTATGTATATCAGATGGATGCATTTGTATGATCAGGTAGATCATGTGTGATGATATGTATCAGGTAGATACTTTGTATTCATCAGATGGATATACTGTTTGATCAAGATGATCACAGATGACGAGCTTCAGGATGTTGCTCCATATGATACGCATCAGGTTGATGCTATGATGATGATTAGGTTGATCATGTGATGATGTACATCAGGATGATGTATGGTGAGTATCGGGTTGATACTTTGTGGCCGTGGATAGGTTGTGTAGGTATCATAGAAAAGGTCCTTTAAAATCCAGACAGGTAAAGCAGTGTGATCGTAACATCTTGGGATGCTCTATCGAGATCCAAACAGGTAGAGCGGTGTGCTTGTAACATCCTGGGATGCTCTGAGTAGGTTTTTCTACAGTTTCGCATAGAAAAGATCCTTTAAAATATGGACAGGTAGAGCAGTGTGCTCGTAACATCCTGGGATGCTCTGAGTAGGTTTTGTAAAAGTTCACATAGAAAAGATCCTTTAAAATACAGACAGGTAGAGTGGTGTGGTCGTAATAGCCTGGGATGCTCTATCGATATCCAGATAGGTAGAGCTGTGTGCTCGTAATATCCTAGGATACTCTGAGTAGGTTTTGTGAAGATCAACATGTAAAAGATCTTGGGAGATCCGATAGGTTGAGAAGTAAGCTCATAATCAGTCCTGGGATGCTCTTTCGAGGTTTTGTTGATGCACATAATCAGTCCTGAGAATTCCACAGTATGGCCAGTGATGATGAAGGCCTATAGGTGGTGGGCCTACGTCAAGTATGAAAAAGGACTAGCTCTGTAGAACTTCCTATGACAAGTAGATTGGATATTGATTGAGATAGCATCAGTGACGATGATTCGATGACGATGATCCAGTGATGATGATCCAGAGAAGAAGACTTGTGTTAGCAGATCTGTGTCGAGAATACCTTCCTAGTTAAGAGGGAGTGTCGATGTATATGTAACTTCGGCATGTATTTCACCTATGCATTTCATCTATGTATATTGTACTCCTATAGAGATGTTATTATTCCTCTATACCGAAGTGTCATCATTTGTATTGACAAGTGTCGCAAGTGTCATAACTTGCCGATGGGTTATTAGACCACCATGTGTGGGGTCGGCCCTGATTAAGTTAACCATGGGTTATTAGGCTAAGTTAGACAAGTTGGCCCCACTATTTTATTGGGAAGGACAGGACATGTATAAATAGAGATTGGGAGATCTCTATTTGATCATTCACTTACTCACACTTCCATCACTCGAAAAGTGGTGCACATGTGAGGAGGAGGATCAACTGCTAGGAGAAGAATATCTCTTGTACTTTTGTTGTATAATTGCTTGGTGTGATTGATATGCATTGTTATACTTGATATGTTGTACATGTTATTCTCTCAGTAAAGATCCTAGAGTATATTGAATTAATGCTCAAAAATTAACAAGAACATTATGAGGGGAATGTCTTGAAGGAGCCTAGAAATGGGCTCTATCTGAAGCAATATTATGCTTAAGCTTCTAGTTTGAGCTGATACTTTGTATACTATTGTACAATTTCTGTACATAGTTTAGTTTTCGTTTGGTTTTTTGAGTTTGCTAATTCACTTCATTTTGGTTGACATATGTCAGCAGTATCTCCGGTGCTCTTAGGATTCGTCGATTGGGCCAGCCGTCATACATGTTGAATATTGTAACTTCTAAGAATATTATATTTGTACATTATTATTCCAGAGATGTTTCATCCCTCCGAGGTGACTCTATTATGTATCCGGAGATGTTTATTCCTCCGATGGTTTGTGGTAACTAGGGTTATTAGACCCACCATGTGGGGGTTGGCCCTGAGTTTATATTTTAGGGGTTATTAGACTTCTCTAAGAGAGGTCAGCCCCATTAGGGATTTTGGTCAGTCGGGAACTAGTATAAATAGAGGAGGAGAGCTCCTCATTTGACACACTTCCACAACTCAGAAAGTAGCGCACTTGTGTCTGGGAGGTCTGCATGTGAGGTAGAGAAGAAGGACAAGTCTTGGAGCACATCTTGTATTTTGGTTGATCATCTTCTTGAGGAAAGCTTTGCTGGGTTTTCTACCCCATGAGGGTTTTCCAGGGTAAATTCTGTGTCTATCTTGTGATTATGTTTCTTTCAGTGATCTTGCTAGTTTATTTGGTTTAAAATTAACATGGTATCAGAGCTAGCCTGAATAGAACATTTTTCACAAGGTGAAATTATATTTCTCTCTCTCTCCCAAAATTTGGGTTTCTGCAAAAGTTAGTATTTTTGGATTCTGGTTGCATGGCTGAATACCCCTTCTAAAGATCTATCTTTTGATCCTTGGATCAAGGTTTTTGGTTGGGTAGAACTCCGGGAAAGTCAAACCCTAGTTTTACCAAAAGTGCAATAAACCAGAAGTTTTGTTGCAGATCCAGAAAAGTGAAAAGTTAAAGTTTCTGGGTAAGTACTACTCTATCTCTTATCTCTTGGACTCCCCCAAGAGAATATGGCTCCAAACATTAAGATTGAAGACAAGCTAGAAGGTATAGAGAATTTTCGGGCATGGAAATACAGAATTGGTCTCATTCTTGAAGAAAATGATCTTGCTCATTATATCAAGGATGAAGGTGCAGAACCTGAAGGAGATGAAGCCAAAGAGAAGCATAGGAAGGATTTGATTAGGGAAAAGAGAATCATAGCTGATTCTATTAAAGACCACTTGATTCCCCAAGTGGCTTCCAAGAAGACTCCAAAGGAAATGTATGATGCCCCTGGAAGAATGTATGAAGGAAAGAACATCAATAGGAAGATGAACCTAAGAACTCATTTAAAGAGTACCAAGATTCACAAAGGAGAATCCATTCAAGACTACTTCTCAAGGGTCTCCCAAATCAAGGAGCAACTAGATGCCATTGGTTATACTCTTGATGAAGATGCACTTGTGATGACAGCTCTAAATGGTCTCACTAGACCTTGGGAGTCATTTATACAAACTATGTGTGCCATAAAAGAAAGTATGAAGTTTGATGTAGTTTGGGAGGATTGTGTACAAGAAGAGGCTAGGGTTGCAAACAGAGAATCCTTGCTCAAAGAAGATGACCAAGCCTTGGCCACCCACAACAAGAGAAGAAGGAATCAATCCTACTCCAAAAGGGATAGTCACAAGGAGTCTCATTCTCCACATAGATTTCAAAAGAAAAGAGGAAATAATCAAAGAAGAGATTACTCCTCATTCCAATGTTTTTCTTGTCACAAAATAGGACACCTTGCTAGAGATTGTCCTCTAAAGAAGAAAAAGGGTTCTCATTACAAAAGACATCAAGCACATCTTGCAGAAGATGATAGTGAAGAAGAATTAGAAGAGGAAGAAAGGCCTCACAAGAAAAGACCTAGAAGTGAAGAAGAAGAAGAAGAAAGGACCCTCTTCAAGAGAAGATCTAGGAGAAATGAAGAAGAAGATGCAGAAGAATATGTTCTATTCTCCGCACTCTCTGGATCTATAACTCCTGGAGAAGATAGATGGCTTATTGACAGTGGTGCTTCAAAGCACATGACAGGTTAGAAAAAGACTCTCTCAAGACTTGAAGAAAAGACCTCTCCACAAAAGGTATCTCTAGGAGATGAATATCAATATCCCATCAAGGGAATTGGTGAAGCAAGCTACAAGCTTGATTCTGGTACCCCCATGAAAATGAAAGAAATATTGTATGTACCAAGATTGAAGAAGAACTTGTTATCCATCTCAGCATTGGATAAGAAAGGATATAGGGTTGCATTCATTAATGGACAAGTATTAATTTGGTCCAAAGGAAAATTTATCAAGGATGAAATTATCATTGGTGAAGAAGAAGGAGGTTTGTACAAGCTTAAGGGACATCCAAAAGCTGCTCTTGTACATGAAACCATTAGCCCAAATGAGCTATGGCATAGGAGACTTGCTCACATTAACTACAAGGCACTACCTTATGTAAGCAAGGTAGTTATAGGTTTGCCAGACTTAACGATTGATCATGATGGCACATGCAAAGGATGTGCAAAAGGGAAGAATATCAAGAACCCATTTCCTAGGAGTGAAACAAAGACTAAAAGTACCTTGGAGTTAATACACTCTGATGTATGTGGATCAATGCCCTCCACATCTTTGAGTGGATATCAATACTATGTCACATTCATTGATGACTATTCAAGGAAAACTTGGATATTATTTCTAAAAGGTAAGAATGAATTCTTTGGAAAATTCAAAGAGTTCAAGGCCTTAATAGAAAATCTCTCAGAAAAGAAAATCAAGATTCTCAGAACAGATAATGGCGGAGAATATACTTCAAAGGAATTTGAAGACTTTTGTAGAGAAGCTAGAATCAAGAGGGAACCAACCACTCCCTACAATCCCCAACAAAATGGGGTTTCTAAAAGAAAGAATAGAACTATCATGGAAGCTATAAAGACTATGATACATGATCAAGATCTTCCCATGTATCTATGGGATGAAGCAGCCAAGACAACTGTCTATGTACAAAATAGACTTTCTCATAGTGCTCTTGAATTTAAGACTCCAGAAGAAGTGTTCACAGGAAATAAGCCTGAGGTAAGTCATCTCAAAATATTTGGATGTCCTGTGTATATTCACATTCCAGAAGAAAAGAGAACCAAGTTGGATCCCTCTGGTAAGAAAGGAATATTTGTTGGATATTGTGAAACATCCAAAGCTTTCAGAATTTACATACCTGGTTTTCATCATATGGAGATAAGTAGAGATGTAACATTTGATGAAGAAGCAGCTATCAAGAAATCTAGGAAGTTCTAACTTGAAGAAATCTATGAAGAAGATACACCTCCTAGAGTCACAGAAGCTGTACCCATCCTTGAAGATGATACACCAGAAGACCATGACATGATAGAACCTCAAGAACCCCCCATTACAAATCTATCTAGAAAAAGAAGACCAGCATGGGCTAGAGACATTATTCAAGGAGCTAAAAAATATGGAGCTCCTAAAGGTTCCACTAGAGAAAGGAGGAAACCCAAGTTAGTATCGAACTATGTGGCCTTAATGTGTGATCTTGTGGATCATCAACCCACCATCTATGAGGAGGCAGCTCAGAAGAAAGAGTGGGTAGAAGCTATGACAGAAGAGTACCAGTCAATAATGAAAAATGATGTTTTGGATATAGTTCCCAAACCAAAGGATAAAAGTGTGGTTTCTTCCAAATGGATATTCAAGATAAAACATGCTGCAGATGGTAGGATTGAAAAAAATAAGGCAAGATTTGTAGCCATAGGATTCTCTCAAAAGGAGGGAATAGACTATGAAGAAACATTTGCACCAGTTGCTAGGTACACATAAATTAGAACTATCATGGCACTTGCATCTATGATGAAGTGGAAATTACACTAGATGGATGTTAAAACAGCCTTCCTGAATGGTGTTATTGAAGAAGAAGTGTACATAGAACAACCACAAGTATTTGAGGTTAAAGATGGAAGAACACATGTATGCAAGCTGAAAAAGGCTTTGTATGGATTGAAGCAAGCTCCCAGAGCTTGGTATGGAAGGATTGACAGTTTCTTAACAAGCATGGGATTTACTAAGAGTAAAGCTGATCCAAATCTTTATCTCAAGGTTATGGATGATGAAACTATTATATTACTATTGTATGTAGATGATCTATTTCTAACAGGAAATGAGAACCAAATTATCGAATGTAAGAAGAAGCTTTCTTCAGAATTTGAAATGAAGGATCTGGGATTAATGCACTACTTTTTAGGTCTAGAAGTATGGAAAGAACCAAAAGGAATCTTTTTAAATCAAGGTAAGTATGCTGTGGGGATTTTGAAAAGATTTGATATGTTGGAGTGTAAGGCCATGGCTACTCCCATGGACTCCAACTTGAAGTTATTAGTTGATGACTCATCAGAATTAGTGGATGTAACTCTATATAGACAAATCATTGGGTCATTGATGTATTTAACAAATACTAGACCAGATATATGCTTTGTTGTAAATACCCTGAGTCAGTATCTAGTAGAACCAAGGAAGGTTCACCTAATAGCTGCAAAGCATGTAATGAGGTATCTAAAAGGTACATTAGATTTTGGTCTTTACTACCTTGTAAATCATGAACTCATATTACATGGTTACTTAGATTCCGATTGGGCAGGAAGTGTTTCAGACAGGAAGAGTACATCAGGTGGATGTTATGGACTTGGATCTGCCATGATCTCTTGGTTCAGTAAGAAACAATCCAGTGTGGCTCTCAGTATTGCTGAATCAGAATATATAGCTGCCTGCTCTGCTAGCTATGAAGCAGTATGGATTCGGAAACTACTATCTGGATTATTTGACTTAGAATTGGATCCCACTGTGATTATGTGTGACAATCAAAGTTGTATCAAGATGACAGAAAATCCTGTATTCCACGATAAGTCAAAACACATAGAGATCTGATACTTTTATATACGAGATATGGTGCAGAGAGGAGCTATTAAGCTCGAGTATGTGAGCATTGAGGATCAAATTGCTCATATTTTGACCAAACCTCTATCTTGAGTGAAATTTGAATACTTCCGAGACAATCTTGGTGTAGTTCAAAGGGACCCTCCTCGAAAGGGGGAGTAGTGTAGTCACTGATGATGAGATTGCCTCATCGACAGCAAGGTCGATGATGTGGATACCTGTTTACTACACTTGGATTCTTAGATCATTTAGACTTAGGACTCTTATACTTAGAATACTTATTTTTACTTGCTTTTATTTTGATAATATATGTATTGGTGAGGATACATGTTTTATTGATGTCTTGATGAGGATACATGTTTTATTGATGTATCGATGAGGATACATGTCTTGTTGATGTATCGATGAGGATACATGTCTTGTTGATGTATTGGTGAGGATACATGTTTTGATGATATCTGTATTGATAAGGATACAGGTGGGGATTGTATCATCCCCAGACTTTGGTCCCTTGAATTGATCCATAGACGTATGGTCTCCGAGAATGAAGTCCTTAGTGGACAGGTGAGGATTGTATCATCCCCGGACTTCGATCCCTTGAATTGATCCGTAGACGTATGGTCTCCGAGAATGAAGTCCTTAGTGGAAAGGTGGGGATTGTATCATCCCCGGACTTCGGTCCCTTGAATTGATCCATAGATGTATGTTCTCCGTGAATAAAGTCCTTAGTGGACTAATGGGGATTGCATCATCCCGGAACCACTAGTTCAAAATGTATGTGATGGGGATTGCATCATCCTGGAACCACTAGTTCAAAATGTACGTGATGGGGATTGCGTCATCCCGGAACCACTAGTTCAAAATGTACGTGATGGGGATTGCATCATCCCGGAACCACTAGTTCAAAATGTACGTGATGGGGATTGCATCATCCCGGAACCACTAGTTCAAAATGTACGTGATGGGGATTGCATCATCCCGGAACCACTAGTTCAAAATGTACGTGATGGGGATTGTATCATCCTTGGACTTCGGTCCCTGAATTGAATCGTAGACAAATGTCTCCAAGAAGTGGTCCCTAGTGGATGAAAGGGGATTGTATCATCCCCGGACTTCGGTCCCTGAATTGATTCGTAGACATGTGTCTCCGAGAAAGTGGTCCTTAAATTTTGTCTAAGTTGACGAGTGGACTGTATTGTCCCTAGACATGTTATGGTGTCTTAAATGGATCATGTGTATTGCAGGGTATGCTGCTATGATGTTGTTGATCATGATGGTCTAGATGATGATGCTGTTGATCATGATGATCTAGATGATGATGCTGATGATCGTGTGATGACGATGCTGATGATCGTGTGATGACGATGTTGATGATCGTGTGATGACGATGCTAATGATCATGTGATGATGATGCTGATGATCGTGTGATGATGATGCTGATGATCATGTGATGACGATGCTGATGATCGTGTGATGACGATGCTGATGATCATGTGATGACAATGATGATGATATGTGATGACGATGCCGATGATCGTGTGATGACGATGTTGATGATCGTGTGATGACTATGTTGATGATCATGTGATGACGATGTTGATGATGTTCCAGTAACTGGTTAAGTTACTGATGATGATGTATTAAAGAAAGCTTCCGATGATATACAGATGTATCATGTGTGATGTAGTTGATGACTCCTTGCTCCTGCAGATGTTGTTATAATATCCTTCTAGTTAAGGGGGAGTGTTGAATATTGTAACTTCTAAGAATATTATATTTGTACATTATTATTCTGGAGATGTTTCATCCCTCTGAGGTGATTCTATTATGTATCCGGAGATGTTTATTCCTCCGATGGTTTGTGGTAACTAGGGTTATTAGACCCACCATGTGGTGTTCGGCCTTGAGTTTATATTTTAGGGGTTATTAGACTTCTCTAGGAGAGGTCGGCCCCATTAGGGATTTTGGTCGGTCGGGAACTAGTATAAATAGAGGAGGAGAGATCCTCATTTGACACACTTCCACAACTCAGAAAGTAGCGCACTTGTGTCTGGGAGGTCTGCATGTGAGGTAGAGAAGAAGGACAAGTCTTGGAGCACATCTTGTATTTTGGTTGATCATCTTATTGAGGAAAGCTTTGTTGGGTTTTCTACCCCATGAGGGTTTCCCAGGGTAAATTCTGTGTCTATCTTGTGATTATGTTTCTTCCAGTGATCTTGATAGTTTATTTGGTTTAAACTTAACAATTCACAGAGGTTAGCTTCTACTGCTTGGGTTATTTACTCTCCTAACAACCAGCTTGTGTCTTCAGGAGTTACTTGTCTCGGTCCTACATCGAACAATGTGGCTGAGTATAGTGTCGTTATTGAGTTGCTTCATGATGCCATTTCGCATGGCATCTAGTATTTATAGGTCCGCCTGGATTCACAACTGATTGTGTCTCAGTTGAATGGCCGGTACTGTGTGAGGGATCCTACGCTACTAAGGAGATTCTTAAGGGTAAGACTCTTGGAATGTCATTTTGATTTTATTACTTATATTCATGTTCTAAGATGTTTTAATCATGTTGCTGATGCATACGCGAACTATGTACTAGATTGACACTTGTCACATAATTAAAAGAAGCAATGAATCACACATTTAACATTCATATATTTGTAAACATAATATAGTAGTGTCGAAAAAGTCATAGGTTTTCATTATCAAAGTTTATATGTCCAAAAGTGATGTCATAGTACAAAACTGGAGCTTGTAGCTCTCAAATATACATATATCCGATAAAAAAAATGAGACCCCATGGCATCTAAGCCCTATGGGGAGGTCTCACCACCTCGATAGGATGAGTCTACATATAGTAGTGCACGAAATTGGCTATACACTGGAGCAGCCGCACCCATGTAGTTGGTACCCCCACTACATGCCTCTACATTACCTCAGGGAGGTGCTCCACCTTGATCATAGGTACCTTGGTGGTAATGCGACCCAGGTTGACCCGTACAGTCTCTAGTGTGCCCTCCACTACTACATCTACTATCTCTCCACCCCTTCCTCTGCGCCGATTTCATGGGAGGCGTTGTGATCTTCGTGGAACCAAGTCTGCGATCAAACAGTTGATCATTAATACATGATATCACACCAAAAATATTTTTTCTTTTACTTAAAACAAAAATACAAAAGATTAAATATTAAAAACTTAAAAAGAGTGTCTTATTGATGTCTCCGAATGCGGCCCCTGGTGGAAGTGGCATGTCTCAATCTCCTCTATAATCGATCCCCTCATAGCGATAATCATCTATGGCGATCACCTGTCACTGCCACCACTAGAAGAACTCATTTGTATATGGAGAGGCCATTCGGCCACCGCCTTGACGCTCTTCCCACCGGGTCTGAGCAGGATCTCAGAGACTGTGAGGAGGGACTTCCACCCTCGGACTAAGGCCTGGTACCCTCTTGAAGAACAAACGGCATAATATGCTCCCAAAGCCAAAGTTTTTGGTCTGCCTAAACTTGCATTCTGTCAGCTGGTGTTTCATTGTACCCAGCAGTGTAGCACACTAGTCATATACTGTAGGCCTCAAGCACTCAGCCGCATAGAATATCAATGGCCTCGAGGCTTGGTGAAGTGAAGCAGACCCCGCTATCCTCCCGAAAGTGAGGATGATGATCTTCATACTCAGACTTGATATAGCCTCTACAGGGGCTTGCATACCCACTTTTTGGGTGCCCTCAACGCAATACCTGTCAATGCAGTCAGTTATTGTGAATCCTCCTCCTATGCTGCGAGATCTGAGGCTTGCCACCTCTCCTCGGTGGGGTAAGAAAGTAAGGAAGCATATGTCCTCCACTTCCAATGGAAGTGGATGTCCATCCAAGTCGAAATGCTGACCTTCCGGGTCCTAGTAGTTTACCAATTTAGTGAGTAATCGCTTTTGGGCCCTTATAGACTTGATACTCCAAAAATTATATAAACCACAAGCTTGTAGTGCTTGTTGGGCAGCCAAATCACCTCCAACTTGATGATCAATTGCATTGTGCTCCCTCTCTCTCCACTCTATCACCATCCTATGGAAAAATCAAGGAATTTTTAGTGTCAAAACTTGTAAAAAAACCTTACCCACGGTGCTATAAGCGGCCTATTTCAAAGAAAGTCGCGTGTATATGTGGGATACTTTTGGTTTTCCCATGCATACTCGACCCTCCACATGACCAGATGAACCATAGCCTGTGTACAACGCACCGTGGGAATAAAATAATTCAAAAGGCTAAAAATATACCACTAAAAAACAAATTGAAAGCCACAGATTTGAAGGGAAGGATGAGAGCTCTTCCTTGGTCCTTACAGTTCGCGATTTTGTTACTCCTAGCTCCTGGAATCGTCACCTGAATATTGAATGTAAAAACCACCAAAATGCACTATGTTGGGCAAACAATGAAAATGGTATGGTAAAAATATTTATTTTTACTATTTATCACTTTTCCCTACCCACCTTTATATAGTTTTTACTATTTTTAGAGCCTCTTTTTACTAATATATCGTTGTGAGGTATCTTTTCGAGTATTTTTTTGTGTTGGGAGTGGATTTTTGAACCTTTTCGCGCCTTTAGTAGGTATTTTATACACTCGTCATATAGGTTAGGATGTCATTACGCCTGCATTATTGTATTGACCTTATGACCATATTTATAGGCCTTAGGTGTGACCCCGCTTTTTAACTGACACAGAACCTTCATGCTGCTTTAGAAGTGTCATTATTTGGTGGTAGGGCCTCTCCGATCATGGGTGCCCTAGTTAGATCCTTTTTATGTCTTATGGAACCCATGCAGTTGTTCCTCCTTAGGATTGGGAGTCATTTGTAGTCCCTCCATGACATTGCGATAAAGACTCATACTCTACTTTATCTTTATTTTGGCCATCTCCCATAAGGACTTCCCGTTTATGTCAAATTGTGAATGCATTGCATTATCCTCCTTTCCTTTGAGCCTTGTATCGGCTCCTGCTTTCTCAGTTATTAGACATTTTCCTGAGCACTTTTCCTTTCAAGCCAAGCAAAGCCATAATTTATCTTTCGCAGCTTGATGACCCTTACCTTGAGGGAACAACCCCCTGAGTGTCCATGTCCTACACATGCTTCCTTGCATTGAGCATAGGTATGTTCCATTCCTCGGAACTAGTTTGCTTTCCCGTGACACTCGTTCCCTCACTATTGTATCATAAGCAATTTTATTCTTTTTCAAGCTACATAATATGAAAAAAAAAAAATTCTATAAATTAAAAATCCGGACGAGAAAATTTTACTGCCTTCTATTGGCAGCTATTGTGTCGCCTTTGAACAGAGCATTCATGTCTGCTCCATGTATCATGGGTCGAGATATTAGTATGACCTTAGGAACCTGTACTCATTTCTCAGATCTTACTCCACTGGCTCGTTAAGCTTCCAGTCATTATGGAGCCTTTGTTGATGCCTCATGTGTCACAAATTATTGTCAGTATCCAGTGTTGAGTCTATGTTGCCTAAGTCTATCCATTTGCTCATGCTCTTGTTCAAAGGAAGTCGATAAACTAGAGTCGGCCACTCCTCAGATCTCTTGACTATTGCATGTCGGCCATCCCTTATGAGTCCAATTCGATCACATATGATGTTCCACCCTGCACCCTAGGCCTACTTTCATCATTGGTAGGTGGCCTTGAACTTAGCAAGTGACATCTCACCATTGGTACTTGACTAAGTGGTTTCCCTTGTGTTTGACGGCAATACATCTATTCACACATTGGGATTTGTGTCATGCCTTGGTTTCCATTAGACCCTATTGGTGGTTTCCTCGCTCATGTCAGTAGTCTTCACCATTGGCTGCTATTCAGGAGGTCTCTCCCATGCACTACTTGCATCTTGTACATGCATAAGAGACGCACCCAGTTTTGGTCCGTTCAGCATGTTCGTCTGAGTTCTTCCAAATCTTTCAGCTTAGTTGCTACCTCGTGCTGGTTGATGGGGGATCCATTAATTCCTTCCTTCCAGCGAATCTCATTCCATCGACTCCAACTCATTTATTCTGGAATCGATATTTAGAGTCCTTTGAGTACCTTGAGACTTGCAGTCATCAGTGGTAGGTTCTTTCGCCATCGATAGTTGGGAATTCATTAATGTCCCCTGATCGATGGATTCGTCAAGTGTTCGACCTCAACACCTTTATTCACACTTGGTGAATGTACTCAGTGCCTTGGTACCCATTTTCATCATTGGTGGGTTATCTCGCGTTTGTTAACAATATACCTTAATGATCGGTGATTAGACGATGTCACATCAGGTTTGACATCAGTACCTTTATTCACTTGATAGGGAATGCACCGTAAATGGTTTGTGTAGAAGACCTCAGACTTCTGTGGCATTCAATATATGCTACTTGTGATTGTGATTGTACCTATGAGAGATTGTTCTCATGCATCAACAGTTTGTAGCGTCAATATGCATCAGATGTTTCCTCTTCAGCAGGAAACCACATCTTACTGTATATGGGTCATGGATATGACCATTCATGACATGTATTCACTCTATATTTCCTATTCATGGCCATTGTATCAGATTGCTATGTATTGTACCGATATGTACACAGAGATATCATTATATTGTGATGAGTGGGATACTCCTTCCATTTGTGTCTCCATCACTCCACTTTTGATATTTATAATGTATTTCGGCCATCGTAGTACCTTCTCTGACCTCACACATTAGGGGGCATCTGTTACACCGTATTTTGCCACCTTGTGAGCATTAGCACTCCTTGGCCTCCCTTACCCATTTGAAGACTCAAAACCATATCTTTGGTTCTCCCTGAGCCCATTTTCCCCTATTTTTCCTCCTATATGTGATCTGCTTCAGTACACCTAGCGTATACACATGTTGCATTACTATAGCCCGCGTACATCGAATTTTTGGTAAATAAAAGTAAAATCTCTATTTTTCACTGCAAAAAGTGGCCATTGTGATACTTGGCCTTCCATGTATCTTGAAATGACTCGATTCGACCTTTCACTTGCCTTTGGAGGGTTATATATTGAGTTATTGTGATGCATGGAGGGAGGAGAAAGAGAAGAGCATCGAAACTCTACCAAAATTTTTCCTTGATTGCTATTGCTCGAGTCTACATCCATTGATCCTAGTTGTTGTGAACCATTTATGTTCACCTACCTAAGTCTTTCATATATTGTGAAGGATTTGTTCTTTTACTCGTAATTTTTCCATATATGGGGGATTGAAGTGGTGGAGGCGCAAGTGGAGGGACCTAGTTCTTGGTTCAGATGAGTTTTCGACAGGAGGTTGTATCTTGTACTTCTTGTTTACATTAATAGAAATACTCATTTCCTCATCCTTTTATATTGTGAATGATAATTTATTATGATTGGGTACATTTTCTTATATCTATCATGGATTATGCTATTGTATATGTCGACCTCTTTTATATATCATATGCACTTGTTTGCGTTTATTGTTGAGGCTAAGCTGCAGGTTCAAGTGTTGTGATTCAAAAGCTCAATGGAATTCTTCATTAGACGTCTGGTTGAGGTAGGTCATTTATTGTGTTTATCAGCCTTTACATTTATATAGAATATGTTGGGAAGTGAGTTGATTTCTCGGGTCCATCTATCTGTTGTGGTCTACCCTAAGCCATAGAAAGTTTTCTCCGTAACAAGGATATGTCCTCAAATAAAATTAACCAATCATATACAGGAGATGGTGTGCATTTTTTTAGGCCAACATTGACTTATTTTACACACTTGGTCAAATTTCTACACTTAGCCAAATTGCCATACTCTTCATGTTCACATTTTTTGTCATTTTTTGAATATTTCATAGATCTATAATTCCTAGCACAAACAATGAATATATAATGGCAATCAACATTATAATGCACTTCACTACATATAACAACTTAATACACTACACTTAATATTTAATTTATCATAGAATCCAAGTCAACAATATGCTGCATCTCATAAAGGAATTGCATATGTTGTTGCACTTGTTGAATGAGATAGATAGGGTTAACACTTTTTCTACCTTCATTCTCTTAAATATCGTTATTTTCTCTCTTCATGATGTGAATTACCGTAATGGATCAGTTTGAGGTCTAGATGCCAAGAAATATTAAAAAAAATATAATAAATAAACATAAGGGTTGCACACCACTTAACAGTTTTTCCTTTGTATTCAACATATCATCTTTTACCTTTTTTCCAAGTGTAGAGATTGTCAAAGGATCAATTTGAAGCGATTTGTGTATAAATCATATAATGTATTGACAATATACCATAGAAAAGATACAAATGGCACCATAAGTGCAAAATCTACCAACAAGACTATAAAAATATATCACTAGGTTGAGTATATATACCAAAAAGATTGGGGAAAGAGACCACCTATATGTGTAGTTAGTGGAGATAGTTCGTCTAAATATTATGTAAACCAATTATGTAACTTGTATCATGAAGAATTATCAATTATTTAATTGATAATCTTAAAGTCCTGAAAATATTCTAAGGTGTAATTATGTGCTATGTTATGTCTTATGTAGGCTTATAGCCTCTTATAAGGATTAACTGGTTTAATAAGATAAACAGGATATATGTTGCAATAGTTGGTAGCAATTAAAAGGATTCTAGGTGTTAAAAAGGACATATTATTATTAATAAATATAGTGATCTAAAGTTCGAGCACTCTCCAAAATTATATCTTATTTGCGATAGGAATAGGCTCCACCAAAAAGCTATTGCCAAAGTATGCTTTTATTTTCATTTCATTGTTTACAAAGCTATAGTTTCTATTTATATTATTCCCACCGATGATACTTGCAAAGTATGTTGTTTCTAGTGAAAGAGTATAAGGTGGATCATGCAGCAAGGTAGCAACAGATAAATGTGTGTTTAACACATCCGGGGAAGTGCAAGACAACAACGGTTAACAATTGCTATGCAAATCCCCCCTGTGCTCAATTTATGTGATTTTTTCTTCTCATTGGGTTTATCACTTTCAGCAGGAACTCGATAAGCATATATTATTCCTGAGAAATCCACAGCGACAACACCTTGACCAAGAAAAAAACTATCCCCACACAATACCACTCTTGTTGTGTTAAATGGCATCCCAAGCAGTCCTTTAACCAGACTATAAGCCCATGAGATGATGTTTATGTTTAAGCTTCATGACTATGAAGAGAGATGCAATCTCAGGAACACTAAATAATTGAGTAACATACCTCAAATTCTTGTTTACTATGAATGTGATGGCTTTTTTAATTGGTGGTTTATATTATCAAAATTGATGCAACTTAATCAGGTTAGGGTTCTCAAGTGGATAAATTCAATCATATGGAATCTACTTCAATTGCTCATATTTTTCAACCTAGGATGAAACACCAAGGCAAACCTTCATGCCAAATAAAATGGGCGAATAACAAGATCCTCCTATACCATTCAAGACAAATAATTTTTTTGTTATTTATCCACTTGCTTGGTGCAAGGCCTATCAAGCTCCTCACAAGGAAGATGGATGTGGTTTTTTTGATGACCTAGATAATGATGCTTAACATGATCAACATGAGGAATTTGTTGATGAAACAAAATACATTAATGTAGCAACCTGGTAAAGTTTTTTCCTAGACTCGGATTAATATAGAAAAGGTGTTTCACTTTCCAGATCACCAGTTCCATACATTGAATAATTGCATTGTTGACCTTGGAAATTATGTTTTGAAACATGAAGCTACATTGTCTAAGGAAGAAATTCAAACGAGGGATTCCATGGTAGCTGAGGTCCAAAATACATACGGCAGAGGAAAAAAATCTATAATGGGTCAAATATGTAGCCTGCACTCCCAAAAATTCAGCAGCAACAAATTGCTTCACAAATTTCAGTTTAGTTTTGACATGGAACAGGAGTTTCCAGCGGTTAGGATTTCAATTCCCTTTCTAGCGCTTTTGCAATTGCTTGGATAAAAGGAGAAGGTGGCTAGGCTCCTCAATTTGGCAAATCCTATTGATTCAAAAAATTGTAATCCACAGGTGTACCTAGGCATGCAAAAATTAGAGGATACATGTCCTTTCTTTATTTATTTACTTGTAAATAATTAATTGTTACATAATTGCGTGCTAGAGTTCAACACTTCCAGTAATGTCATGCCATTGACGGTAATGTAGAATCTAGGATTAAATATTCCTAGACCATACATGAATTCTTATGCTATGGATTCAAAATTTAGGGTATGTGACATGGTCAAGGATCTCCAAGTTCATTGCATGTGTACCCAGATAAGATTTTAACAGTGGATGTAGTGGTTGTGATTGAATAACTAAATGGGGAATGTTGTTGTTAAGAAAGTGGGATGTTGGCATGGGAGAAAACATTCAGATGGATTGGTTGTATGCAAATATCCCAATTGGTGATGGTTTTGTGGTCAAATTGAACTTTGAGTAACAGTTGCACAATGTAAAAGATCCTAAACAACAAAAAATGAGCCTCTTGATACCGAGCTTGAATTGGGTACATATTGTGGTCATGGCTGCCAATGAACCAGTGATAAAAGAGTTTTATTTTTCAATAGAAAGTGATCCAACAAAACCAATTCTAGGACAATTAAATGAAAAATAGAGAATATTTATGTTCTAGGTAGAGAAAATTGATCATTGACACTATTTATTAATTGTACAAAGTTGTCATTAAGTGAGTGGGAAAATGAATGATTAGCTTGAAATCATATAAGATAATCTATGTTGACTTGCTAAGGTCATTAGCAAACACAAATCTATAAATATATAAATATATGCATGTATGGCATAATAAAAATTTTATAAAGGACTTAGAGTTCAAACATATTTCAACAAATGCATTGATGAATGGCATAGGTGTCGCTAAAACAATTAGGTTTGAATACACAAAAAACTAAGTGTTTATTTGTCGCACACCTTTTCTTCCACATCCCCCCGACAAATGAAGCTCCATCACAATACATAAGTTTCACCCTATTCCAATTATAAAAGTCCGCAACATCCATTGATACGAACAAATGTTAGTATTTAGAAGTTAAAACGGCTTATCCATATAGTAGGATTTCATTCAACTTTAACTACTCTACTCTACTAAATTATACTCTTATACAAATATTTTGTATATGCTTTATGCCACAATAAGATTGTAGGATTTGACCAATCTCATGACTTACCATGGAAAAAGTTATAGTGAGTATACTAATAAAATATCATCACTAAATGCATTGGAAGTGGCATCATTTTGAATTTTTATGAAAGTACCTTTCCGTTTTTGTTGCAAAAAAGATTGAAAAGAGGCTAAGATATTTTTTAATATACCATGTATCTCTCATGACCACCATATACAAAAAATCATGTATCTCTCATGACCATCATATACAATAATCATAAGGAAAAGAAAAGGTAGACCAAAGTTATCAACGTAAAAAATTAATATAGAAGTTTCCTAGAGACATCAAACATAGTCATGCATATAACCAACAGTCTAGATACAAAGATAGTAATTATCACTTGAAAAGGAAGTGATTCCTAAGGCACAAGAAAAATACTTCAACCTCTTTAAGTGAAGGAAGAATTTACCTCAAGAAATTCCCAAGCTCTCCACCCATGGACCAAAATAGGGAAATAATCTAGCTAGTCATAGAGTTTTTTTTCTAAATTATTCAAATATTATTTCAAAGAACAAATAACTACATCAATATTCAAGGTGGTTATATCCTACAAACAATAGGGGTGCAAATACAGTCTTAGTCCCCATAGGGAACGTTAGTGCTAGAATATGCTCAAGGACTGCTACAAGGGAATGACCAACACATCTTAATCTCAAGGGAAGAAATGAATGATTGATTGAATTTGGCTTAGCTGGGAGGACAACCTTGGCGTTGAAAGACTCTATGAAATCAAGACAAAAACCTCAACTAATATATACTAGCTATAACTATGGGTAGTCAAATCATTTGTTGTACAGGTAATGGAAGTATAAGAAGAACTAAGATATGTGAAATTGAAAAGGTGTGCCTACACTAGACCTTACCTCTAAACTTAGATGAAAGACAATCAAAGATACTCTATGATTGCAACAAAATATCCAGATGACCATGTAAAGGAAAAATCAATAAGGAGATTCTCTATTGATTCAAAATATTTTCAAAAACATTGACATTCCCATGACACTCATATACAATTAATCATATGAACATAAGAGGAAATAATATATGATAAAAACAAGCAAGGGGAACACATCACCAAATTACTCTCAAGAATCCATCGAAATATCTGCAATATATATTAATCAATAGTTCCAAAAAATATACTATAGTGATCTCCTTGTGCCTAGGCTGGCTATAGATAACAGATATATATTGTAGCACCCTTTCTATTTACGGTAGAGTCCTCCTTTGCATCCAGACTGGCTATAAATGACTGGAATAAATTGCAAACCCTCTATTTTGTTGTAGAGACCTATTTTCTTGCTCATATATGGAATGAATACTTATAGCCAAGAGGTTGTCCACAAGAGAAAACACACAGCAGTGGTGGAACAATTCATTAGGTGCTAAAATGAGTTATAGACCAATCTTTTGGATTGTAGAGGCCCTTTTCTCTTACCCACAATGAAGTATGTGGTCACTGCTAGTAAAAAGATGGTGATATATTCTCCCAACTGTAAGAAAGGAACCCCAAACTACACCAAACAACCCCTTTGACTGGTCTGGGCCCTCCACAACTAATAACTCGGTTCCCGCAGTCAAGATTCGACAACAAAGGAAGGGTAGGGGCCTCACAAAGTGAACTCGATCCCCTTCACAGCATCCACACAGTGTCTAGAGGGAAAATCATTGTCTTCTTAAGCTGATTTTTCCTTCACAAGGGTGACATGATCCCTTTGTCTTATGCACTTCCCTCATAAAATGTGCCCTCTCATACACCAAAAATAATGAAACTCAACAAAAAATCACACATCATCTTATTCAATAGTCATTCACACTCACACATAAGCTTATTCTATAGTATTCAAATGCTCAAACACATTATGAAATATTCAAACTGCATTCAATCTTGCATTGATTCTTGCAGAGAATAAACACAGTTGCGATTTCAGTCCCAAACTCCAATGAGTGGGGAAAACCAAATGTCCCAAAAATTCCAAATGCCAATGGAACAATCACCAAACACCAGGTGGGAAAAACCAAACGTCCCTAAATTGTCACTGAATAGTTTCCAGATGCACATGGAAGGGAAACTAAAATCGCCCAAATTTTAATGGAGGAGAAAAACATGAATCTTTTTACATGTTTATGTGATTGTTTTGTAGTTCTTAATTTTATGGGTTATATTTATTTTTTAAGTCTATTAAATAAGTTTTTCCAATGTGTAAATAGAGTGATCCTATTTTATGATTAAATTGTGTATTTTTCAAATATTATGACATTTATATTAATATATTATGAGAGAAACAAATTATATCCAAAATATTATTAAAATTTTTAATTGTTTTTGAATTTATGGAGGATTTATCACAACGTTGAATTGAACCTAAGAGCAAGTTTGTTTTTATCACTAAACTATGGTGACCCTACATAACATGGTTAAATAATTGCTACTGTAAATAATTAATTAATTCTCATATCTTGTAATTAGGTTAAAGAAACATGGCTAAGATGATGTCCTTTTACTAGTCTTGAAGGCCTCCAAATATGGCTTGGGTGGAAATTGCCTCCACGTCCCTTCTTTCTTAAGTTCAAAATAAATCCACCCGTCCCAATTATCATTTTTACTTTTTCTACCTTAACCCATGTACATATATGTTTCATTCTCTTATGCACAAGAGTTTGGAACTCTTCACCCCGAAAGTATGATGCCATTGACTTCGAACAACATTGGAGAGGAGAGGTTAAAGAGGAAAGGTATTCCTTATAAAGTTTATATTGGAATATCACGTTTCTCACCCTGATTTCCTCAATCATCAATTACATCTTCTTGGGAAATATCTTGAACTATGAAAAATCTCCAGGAGTTTATCCTTTAATAAAAATATTGATTTAGGGTTTGGATCATTGTCCTATGCACAGTCTACTAGGTTTATGACTTCCTCAATGTCTAGGTTTCGACTTTATCCTATTTAAAAAACATTTCAACTTAGAGAGACAATATTTGTGAGACACCTAAAAATCCCTTCAACCCCATACGCATCTCCCTAATTTGATTTGCATCTTTATATCCTCAATTTATATCCATGATGAGTTCTCCAATAAGAAGTCCCAACTCGATTATATCTATAAGTAGAGATATAATAATTATCTCTTAAATAGAGTTTGTTTTGGAAACTTGTTGTGCATTGACAATTTTTCACTTGACTATAGACTACTAGGATGGATGCAACCAACAAATCAGGTTACAAGGCCACTAGGGTGAATGAATCAAGCCACAAACTCACAAATTAATACTCAACCCAATCCAATTGGTATCAATATCAATGAATCTGCTCACTAAACATAACTCTAGGAAACTCTTCCAACCATTAATAAATGATGGCATGCCCATCAACTACCTTAACTAACATACGAAATATTTCTCATTTATCTACTTCACAATCCCTCGTGAATCTTCTTCCCATCTAGCATTCTTTGGTGTAGGAAAAAATAATTCCTTTTATTGATTCCCTTATAGGAATAACCTTCCAAATTAATGCTTCAGATTTAAGACCTTCACTAAGAAACAATTAACAAGCAAATGGAAGGTTTCCTAAATAACCCAACCTATATGCTCATTTATAGCCATCCATCTCCCATCATAGATCTATGAATTACCCTTTGCATTGTTGATTTGGTCATTTTTAGGTTTTGGATATCAATCCAAATAGGGGGAACACATCATGTAGAAGTTGGGTAGCGTTTGCACATGAGAATGGTGAATGTGAGATTGAGAAAACAATTTCCCATGAGGAAGGAGATTGAAGTATTCTTCACACTTCTCAAAATTGATTGGGATTCTATTGCAATTCCCCAATTATGGGTAAACAATTGAAATATTTTGTACAGGATTTAGCTAAGCTTTATGAAACACTTCCATCGGCTAGCATAAATTGACACTATTCAAGCTTAATTACGGTTTATATGTTCTTAATTTTGTACAGTTATTTCCCATGTTGTTGCATTATCACATTAACGCTTTCTCAATCACATTTTCCAAGACTAGGTGTTTATATTCTTATTGTGAGGGTTCAATCGATCAATGTTTACTAATAGATTCATCAGTGGTCAAGAGGGATGCTACATTCAATTATACTGGAATTTTATGGTGCTTAGAGGGGCCATTCCCATTGCTAGCATCCAAGATTGGAAAAATTGCTTGAGATTTAGCGCAGGCAATAATTCCAATAACTAATGCTTTTGCATTTTTTCTATCCTAGCCAATAAGAATTATGGAACCAAGAACATACATGTAACAATGTCCTCCTAGTTATAACTAAGGTCTCCATTAGGAATGCATATACTTCTGAAAATGTTGAACATCATGGTAGAACCAAATATATCGGGTGACCTTGCAAACATGTACCAACTGTTGTGTGTAACATTATTTACTACTCCCTCCTCCTCCATTGTTCTTAGTTACAGATATTATTACATGATAGAAATTCCCCTTTATAGCTTCATTAAATCCAAAACCCTTCAAGTATGGTAACACCATACAATGATGCTTTTGTGGATGCTATATAAACTCTTATTCTAATGCCAAAAGTGAGCTCTGAAAGGTTAAATGGTATTTGAGAACATGCAAAAATATAATTGGATGTTGGATGCATGTTATTAATTATGTAAATAATTTTTGGTGTTCCCACAATGGAGAATAAGTGATACCCTATACTACTAGGACTAAAAACCCAATGTGGGTATTTGTCAATTTTCACTCTTCTAAGTTAATGTCTTACAATATGTTTGTTCAATTGTGAACTCCACACATATTTGATAGAGACTATAGTTGGTTCCATTCAGTTTAATCTTGTTTGACTAATATGTGGCTTCTTTTTAAGTTTGACAAGTGGAATTTTATTTTCTTATCAATAAGAGGTTATGTTAATTCACTTACCTAGAACCATAAAGTGTCTTGTTTCAAGAATTCTCCACACTATATGCTATGTGATGGTCTAGGGAATCGTAATGGCGAGAACCATACATGGTGTTCAAAGACTTTAAATATGAACTAAACCTTGGATTTTACCTTTAGGATTTCATGGGTTTCGCAAACCATCCCTAATGTGCCCCTCCTCGAAATGGTGGGCATATCTCACATGTAGGCTAAAGATTATGTACATAGGTATTATATGGTAGAAAAGTAATATGGAATTAGACCTTAAATTTAGTTCATAGGCCATGGTCTAGGCCATGAGAACCGTCCTCAATGTTACAAATATTGTAATGGTCACCATATCGTGCTTGTAAGGTAAAGTAATTATGTATGGGGCCCTACACATGGACCATGATTCATATAATAAAGTTAACCATAAACCATTATTTAGGTTATGAGAACCATTATTGGTTTACATAACCTATAAATATCAAACCATGGTTAGTTTATTGGTTTATAGAACCATGGAAAAATTAGCAACGATAATGATGATGACGATGATGATAATGATGATCATGATGACAAGGATGATGACATGATTATATGATGATGAGGGTGATGATGTTGATAATGACAATGATGATGATGATAACAATGAAAATCACATGAATGATAATTATGATGATGATGGAAATTATGTTGACTATGATGATGACAATGATGATGATGATGGTGATGATGATGATGATGATGACATTGAAGTTGATATGATAACTATGACGATGGTGATGATAATGTCTACAATGATAATGATGATGACAATGACGAAGACAATGATGACGACGATGATGGCCATGACAATGATAAACCCTAACTCCTTATAAGCCCCATAATCCAAAATCCCCTAACCACTTAACCCCATAAACCCTAACCCCTAAGGCCCCTAACTGTTAAATGTGACCATAGTGACCAAAGTGACCATAACCTCGTTAAACCATAACCCTAACTCCTTATAAACCCCCTAACCCCTTAACCCACTAAACCCTAACCCCTAAGTTCATAAACCCCTAAAGCCCCTAGCCACTAAATGTGACCACAGTGACCATAGTGATTATGTATATTGTGCAACACATTCATATGACATAACATGATCTTAAAGCCCCTAACAACTAAGCCCTTGAACCCTTAAATCTAAACCTCCTTATACACCTAACTCCTAAACCCCTTAACCCCCTAATGTGACCATAATGACCATAGTGACCATAACCCTATTGAACCCTAACCCTAACTCCTTATAAACCCCCTAATCCCAAATCCCTTAACCCATTAACCAATTAATCCCTAACCCCTAAAGCCCCAAACTGTTAATTAATGTGACCACAATGACTATGTATATTCTGCAACGCATGCATCATAACATGACCACAAGGATCCTAACCACTCAAACCCCTAACATCTAAGCATTGAATTATGTAGAACATTCTATCCCAAACTGTCAAGATAGGTAAAGAAAAGTTCAATCCTCATTACTTTTGGAGGTGGTTTTTTAAAAGCCACCCCCTAATGTGGCCATAATGACCATAGTAACCATAACCTCGTTAATCCATAACCCCATTAAACCATAACTCTAACTCATTATAAACCCCCTAATCCTAAATCCCCTAAACCCTGAACCAATTAATACCTAACCCCTAAATCCCCTAACCCCTAAGGCCCCTATGGTGACCATAATGACAATAATATGACCATAGTCACTATGTATATTGTGCAACACATGCATATGACATAATTGTTAAGATTCAATATGTTAAGATAGAAAATATCAGCATTGCATTTCATTTCACAACAATAGCATATACAGGATCACTGAAGAAACAACAAGCACAACATAAACACAAGAAACACAGATTTATCCTGGGAAACCCTCATGGGGTAGAAAACCCAGCAAAGCTTCCTCAATATAGATGATTAGCAAATACAAAGATGTAAACCAAAGACATGACCTCCTCCTCCTCCATAGCAGACCTCTCCCTCACAAGTGCACTACTTTCTGAGTGAGTGAATGTGTGTTAAACAAGGAACACACCTCCTCTATTTATACACATCTCTGACTTGTATTTTATATTAACTAGGTCGGCCCCAACTTTACCACTGGGTTAAAAACCCCATTATAACTGACTAGGCTGACCCCTCTAGGGTGGTCTAATAGCCCTTTGACCCACATAACACATACAGGGCCAACCCCCACTAGGGAAGTCTAATAACCCAAGTTACCACATTCTGACGGAGGAATAAACATCTCTGGATATATGGTAAGATCTTCACTGAGGAATGAAACATCTCCAGAATAATAAAGTACAAATATAATATTCTTTGAAGTTATAATATTTCAACACTCCCCCTTAACGAGAAGGATATTATAACAGTATCTGCACGAGCAAGGAGTCATCAACATCATACATGATACATCTATAAATCATTGGAAGCTTTCTCAACATCATTAGTCACTCAAGCAGTTACTGGAACATCAACATCTTCAGTACGGAGTCTTTATCTTCTGCAGCACTCGAACAGCTATAGCAACATCAACATCTGGATCCTCGCGATCATCAGCATCATCATCACATGATCATCAGCATCGTCATCTAGACCATCATGATCAGCAACATCGTCATCTAGATCATTAGTATTAGTATCCACACCAATACAAGTATACACATCATCAATACAAGTATACATATCATCAATACAAGTATCCTCATCAATACATATCCTCATCAATACATATCATCAATACAAGTATCAATACATCAATACAAGTATCCTCATCAATACAAGTATCCTCATCAGTCAAGTATACACAACAGCAGCATACTCTGCAATACACATGATCCTTCCTTTCGGAATTACGGGATCATGGACAATCCTTCCTTTCAGAATTACGGGATTCTAGTCCATTAACTCTGGTGATCCTTCCTTTCAAAATTACGGGATCATGGACAATCCTTCCTCTCGGAATTACGAGATTCTAGTCCATCAACACTGGTGATCCTTCCTTTCGAAATTACGGGATCATGGATGTTAACACCCAAAAAGTGCTCACTAGCTCATTTCCCTATTCACATGACCCATTTATCCACTTTTTCACCATCAGAGCCTCTGAAACCAACAAAAGGTCACCAAAAGACCTTAGTACACCCCTTTTTCCATTAAAAAAGATTATTTTTCCCAAAAAAGCATAAAAAACCCTAAAAAAGGGTCCAAATTCCCGAAAATATTAAAAAGGGAATTAAAATATTATTTTTATTCAAAAAAAGGAAAAAGGAGGGAAAAGTACCTAAACCATGTTGGTCAATACCATTTGGTTTCCACAAAACCACAAATGGTATTCCCCACCACCAAAACCTATAAAAAGGTGGTAGGGGCTCCTCATTTCACATCCATCCATTATCTCATCCTTATGCTGCTGAAATCTCCCCTGAGCATTTTAGCCATTGCAAACCACATTGGAGAAGAGACCATTGGAGATTGGAAGTTGCTCATCCTTGGAGCTATTCAACCTCACCATTAGAGGTATTGATTCCGCAAGCACTTGCTTGCCCCATACTTTCAATACAAATTCTTTATTTTATATGTTCTTGTTCTTGATCTTAAATTATTGTCATTATTTGCTTAATATCTTTGCTTAGATTCATGAATAGTCTTGTTTAATTAGTTTATTGTTATTTGCTTTCATTGAAACTGCTGCTACTAGTTAGCAGGTGCCCATAGCACTAAGCCTGGTTGCAAAACCGGGCCAACAGTTTTTGGCGACTCAGCTTTGGTTTGAACTATAGATCTCTAGTTTTGTCTTTAATCTTAGTTTTTTATGAGTTTTTAACCTTTAGATCCATAGATCTGCCATCTTAGACAGCAGATCCATTGCTGCTCTGAGATTTGGCCCCATAAACAGCCTGAAATTTTCAATTTTCGGGTTCGTTTCTCGGTTTCCGTGCACGGCTTCCGCCTCGCGGTTTTTTGCCAGACAGTCGCGCGGTCCATCGCGACTTTTCTGCGTTTTTCCGCGCGGTCCATCGCGGCCTTTTCCCAGACAGTCGCGCGGTCCATCGCGACTTTTCTGCGTTTTTCCGCGCTGCACACCGCGGCTTTGCGGCCAATTTCCGCGCTGCCCATCGCGCCTGTGCGGTTAAAATCCGCGCTGCCCATCGCGCCTGTGCGTCCAAAACCCGCGCGGTCCATCGCGACTGTGCGCCCAAAACCCGCGCGGTCCATCGCGACTGTGCGTCCAAAACCCGCGCGGCCCATCGCGGCTGTACGTCCAAAACCCGCGCGGCTGAATTTTTCATTCGGCCATCCCGATTTTGAAAATTTTTTTTTTACTGTACTTTCTGCCCATAGCACATTTTTTACAGCATTAAATCCTGCATATTTTACAGCTTTGAAAAAAAATTTTACTATTTAAAAGTGCATATCTAGGAATCTTTTTAAAAATTTTCAAGAAAGTGAAAGAAAGACTCATTTTGCATTTTTATCTAGATTCCAATTTTTTCTTGTTTACTTCTTTAAAATCTTGCCCTTAGCAATTTTTCTTGAAACAAAGAAATCCATTTATTTCTTTTAAAAGAAGTCTATTATTTGCTTCCATAAATCAAAAAAATCCATTATTTTTTGAGTTATTTTGTCAAAAGCATTTAAATTCCTTTTAGTGAAAAGTCATAAATATTTGCTTTTTTATTTTCGAAAAATCCTTTATTTTTTGAAAGTTTCCTGTAAAGCATTTAATTCTTTTCAAAGTTCAGTTTACAACACCTCACGTGCACTCACACGATCACTTAATTGAACTAAGCCTTAAAACGTACCTTAATTTGAACACACTTTTAACCCCACTTGGGGAACACTAAAAGAATTCTTGTAGCTAGGTAGTATTGGGGGGATAGGTGTTCCAATAACACCCCTCAGTTCTTACATCTGAGACATAGAAGTTGTCCAATTAGGGAGCTAAAATCTCTTAGTACTTTTTGGCGCGGTCACAACCGGTTTGTGGGAAGGCCTCTCCCTTAGGAGGGTTGAAGTCGCGAGGATGGTTCCGGAAGCCTGAGTGGGATACCGAAACCCATTCAGTAACCGAAGGGCTACCATTCGCAATTCTTGGGATATCCCTGTATTGGGATATTGCGATCAAAGGACCAAACGGCAGATTTACCTTTTCTCGACGCGTCATGAACGGAGTATCCTAGTAGCCTGTCTTTTAGGATTGATTACCCGGTGTCCCTCCCGGTAGGGGGATATCTAGCCGTTGTCTCAACATTCATATTGTCTGACTTGGATTTCATCACCTTGCAGGGGATATCGTCTGTTTGAGTCACAATACTTTTAGATTAGGTGTTTGCATGATTTCAACCTACCTGTGGTCTAGTTACACCTATTTTTTCTAGGAGCCGTCTGCATGTTGGTATTCTGACCAGTTGTTGCATTCCTCCACTTATTGTAGCACAGCTGCTAGAATAAGTGCATTTCTTGAGGATTGATTTTTTGGCCTGTGAGCCTTCTTTTTTCACTCCCCTTCTTGCACCCCCTTGGTTGCATTAGGGTTTTGAGTCTTTTACATATATATCACCACCTGATAATTAAAACAAATTTTTACATCAACAAATTATATTCTCACCATTGAGAATTCTAGACGTTCTCGTCGTCTACAGGGCGAACTCCCAGAGTTTAGTCCACTTGGCTCTCCACGTCACAGACGCAGAGCCCTATCCCTTGATTCGGCACATCGTCAATCAATTAGACAGACATCCGATTCTGACATACCCCACTTCACCTTTGATTTGGAGGTAGAATCCGAAAACCACACAGAGTTATCACCAACCACAATTATGTCTGGAACACCATTTGATCCACTATTTACAAGTACCATAGGTGAGACATCCGCAGACCCTTCTGCTGTAGTACCATCCACGGCAACAACCACCCCCCTGGGTATGCCCAATATGGGTAACACTCCACATTTAGGAATGCCCAACACAGGGCCAACACCTGTCATAGGTATACCCAACATGGGGGTCATACCCCCTTTGGTTTCCACAAACCCCATCCCAGGAATCCCTAGTACGATTCCCAACCCAAATGCAACCCATGTTGCACTTGGGAGTGCTATCCCAGGAATCCCTAGTGCAATTCCCAACCCAAATGCAACCCATGTTGCACTTGGGAGTGCTATCCCTGGAATCCCTAGTGCGATTCCTAACCCAAGTGTAACCCATGTTGCACTTGGAAGCGCTAACCCATACCAGCCCACACCCATGGGAGGGCACATACCTTCCATACCTGGAGTACCTTTAGGCGCTACGGGACCCCTACACCATACCACAATGGCTGGGCATGTCCCCACCCCAGTTACCACACCAGCTAGCCTACCATACATGGCAAGTCTGAACCTGCCAGACCTAGCTAGGTTAACAAATGACCCCATCAGACATGATCCTGCGTGGCCCCATATGCCCACTAAACTTCCCTCTGACATCCCTAAGTTTGAGGGTAAGGCAGGAGAAGACCCACAAAACCATATCATGTCCTTCCATCTATGGTGTTCCTCCAACTCCATAGTGGACGACTCTGTCCGCCTCCGTTTATTACAGCGCACCTTCATTGGCTCTGCAGCCAAATGGTATATCGAGCAACCCCATGGGACGCATTCCACATTTACCTCCCTTGCCTCGACCTTCCTGCAGTTCTTTCAGCTACCTGTCCGCTATGATGCGGGCGTCGAAATCCTACTGTCTTGCAGACAGAACACGGCCACGCACATCACTGACCACATTCATGAGTGGCGTCGACGCCGAAGCCTCTGCAAAATCAAGTTAGATGACCGTATATTCCTAGATTGGTTTCTAAAAACCCTTCTCCCTCTCATTGCGAAGGATGTGGCATCCGAAAGACCCCAGTCTGAAGAAGAGGCCATCCTCAAAGCCCAACAGTTTGATCTCATTTACGCCCAATCGGGTTATCTGTATACCATTATTCCAGACGCCCCTCGGGGCGATTCATCCCAACATGATGCGCCGGGGGCATCCCATGCCGCTGATGGCATCATTGGTCGTATGGCCGCACATCCCCAACCCTTTTCCATTACACATCCTAGCCATGGTCCCGACCTTTCGCGGGCTACATCTCAGTCTGGAGCAACCAGTTCGTATGCTCCCATGGCACATCACCACCATACCCATGGACCTTCATGTCCACCTCAGTGTTTTGGTCATGCACCACCTGCATACACCCCCCCAGCTGCACCTCAACCATTGTACTATCCAATAGCTCAGGGTTACCAACAACCCCAGCAGGCAACTGGACCACCTCCAGCACAACAGGCTTATTATCCACCACAACCTGCTCCTGCACCTGCGGTGAACCAAAATCCTCCCACTGCTCAAGGGCAAGTGTACACACAGCACAACCAGCCCCATAACCAAAACAACCAGTGCAACCAAGGTGCACAACAGAACCGTGGTAGAGGTCATAACCGCGGTAATAACCAACAACATCAGCAAGGTCCTCCACCTCCCAATCCTCCGCAGAATAACAATGCTGCTCCTCCCAACCACAATCCGGATCGGAATCCTAAGAAGCCTAGAAATAATAACCTCAGAACAAACCACCCTTGTTCTATCTGCGGGGTCTATGGTCATTACACGCATTCTTGCCCACATTTGGAGCGAGCTCGGCAACTCTAGACCAACGATGCCCATCGTCAAGGGCAAGCAGCTCCTCAGCCGCCACCCAACCCTCCACCACCTCAACATCAACCTTTGGTGCTGCAAAACCCCTTCCCAAACCAGGGTGTAGTGAACACTCAGCCGTTATCCCCCCCTCAGGTAAACGTGCCGCCACAGCAGATCACTTATGCAACCCTTGATCAACCCATGTTCGATTCAGGTACTCACCATTTGTTGATGATGTCGACTGCCGATGCTAACCTCCAAACTCGTTGGAACCAATATGGCTCCACCTCTGAAGCCCCTCCTGCCGACAAGAACACTAATGTTAATCCCACAGATCAAACGTTACGTATACCTCCGGCTCCACTTGATGGCGCTTCCAAAGCACCTCGCTTCCCACTTTGTCGTATCAACAATAATCCCAATGCTCGGGCTGCATCGAATTACAACATCGTAGACGACTTAGCCCAGTCTCCTGCAGCCATGTCTGCTTTAGAAGTTTTGAAAAACTGTCCTTCACAGCACAAGACTTTACTCTCTGCCATTGGCGCCATTGACCCCAATGATTCACAGTTGATCGCATTCGATTCAGACCAGTCTAAACCCCGCCTGCCTTCCTCTTTAGCATTCCAAGTTTCCGTTTTTGTTCAGAATCTTGTCATCCATAGGTGCATTATCGATGAAGGGGCCTCCACATGCGTCATGTCCACATTCGTTTGGCAGAAGTTGGGATCCCCCACTCTCCAGCAGTCCACCACTGCGTTGCGAGCCTATGACGGTCGTTCGGCACAACCCCAAGGTCTTTTAGCCAATGTCCCCGTCCAGCTGGCGGGTAAAACTGTCCTCATTGACATTGAGGTCATCAATGCCCAACTAGACTATAACCTTTTACTTGGTCGTAGCTACATGTATGCCATGCGGGCTGTTGCCTCATCCATATTTCGCACCATGCAGTTCCCCCATGAGGGACGCGTGGTCAAGGTCGACCAGCTCACCTATTACGATCCCAAGGCCCCCGCCACACCTGAAAATGTTCTCCCCATGGTTGAACAACCTGTTTGTGGTGCAACTACCTCATTCATTTCCTCAGTAGGACCCGGACTTTACTCCGAGGCACCGATGACCTCTACATTCCAGGCCATTCCACCACCGTCACCGGAGACCCAGGTCGCTAACCTCTGCACTCTTTCACAAACACCTGGTAATCAACCCTCCTTGTTACCCAAACCACCATTAGTCCCTAGTCACATTGGGGTTACACCCATCCACACAATCCCCTTTCTATTTCCTCCTTCAGGTGTAGTGAGCGCCCCGGTTATGGCTACCCTTAGTCTCCCCGGGTTAACATTGGGATTAACCGTGTGGTATATTACGCCTCCCGTTCCTCCACCGACACCAAATGTCATCCTACAACCGGTGCAACCCATTGTTACTTCTACCCAACCACCTCCCGGTATCACGACTCCTTCGTCATCGACGAATCCCCCTCCATTCGTCAGGCCCACTGGAGGCAGAGGCCCACAACCATACACTGCGGTTCACCCACCCAAGGCAGTTAAACCTCCCTCCGTATTTCGTGATCCTCCAAAATGATCGCTGTGTGATGAGTTAGGCCATCCAACCCATCAGTGCCCACAGTTACCTGCATTGCAGGAACACATGCAAATGCTGGACGACGACCCCAACATCCCGGTGGTCAAGCTCGACCCAAACCCCATGCCTCGTGATAAATCACTGCGTACCAACCACCCATGTGCGATATGCGGTATTTACGGCCACTACTCCCACAACTGTCCTGACATCCCAGACTATAGAGCAGCTCTCTACGAGATGAACAATTTGGACCTAGAGACGGCACCCCCTACTATCGAGGATATCTACCCTCCCGCATCATCATCATCCGGAGAGATCAACACCATCTACATGATCTCTTCGACTACCACTACCTCATCACTCGATTTGACCACTCAAAGCTCCCGCAATGACGAAGAGGTTCTCGAGACTCATACTACCTTTGATTATCCCGGGGAAGACATGCACCATCGTCCATACTTCCTCCTGGAAGAGACTTCATCCACCACTGCTACCCAATCCGCGGTTGAGTCCAAGGATTTCCTTCCTACTAAAATCGACTGGTTAACGGATCCCATGGCCGATATTTCTCCCGTCATCCACATTGACATCTCTGACCCACTTGGTGCCCTTCATACCATCACATTAGGAACCTCCCACAGTGAGCATGAGATCGGAGAATACCAACAACTCTTCCAAGAATTCATTGATGTCTTTACTTGGTCAGATACCGAAATGCCTGGCCTTGACCCCGCCATTTATACGATCTCCACTGGATACCCCTCTGTCCGGTCGGCCCCTTCCATTGATCCCTTTGACACACAGGTTCAACCCTTTCAAATCGACCAGGAAACCACATGTACACAACATGGGGGCAGGCCCAAAACCTTGCCTACTCATCATCATCGTGATCCTCGTCGGAGATACTGGGGGCATCCACCCCACAAAGGGAATCCCCCATCATCATATCATCACTTCAGTATGCCACCACGACCCACAGCCTCATGGTATAACACCCTGCCAGCAGTTGCTCAATGCCCTATTGATCTCTCTCTGAGACAACATCTGCACCACATTGACACCTCTGAGTTAGGGGGCATAATAGATTACCTCGACCCCGGGATAGGGGGCATGATCAATCATTTTGAACCTTCCCCATCATCTCTATCTCAACACCTCAATGAGCCCACCGTTCAAACCAACACACATGTGATCCACAATCACAAACCCCATGCACATAGCATGGGGGCAGGTCATTAACCCTGCTCACTTTTTCATATTCGTGATCTCAACCATTTTTGAGGTCATGTGTCACTTGTATATTTCAGTTGACTTGATACACCTAGTATTTTGCCCCCACGGGTCATCATTTCTCCCCACCACTGCATCCTTCGCTTGGTGGGATCACCTTTATTTGTAGCCATTTTTTAACCTAGTTCTTTCCTTTAACCATTCCGGAGTCCTTATGACCTCCGTTTTTCGCACCATTTGCACTGCCGGATTCATATTTCCGTGCCCGTGATGATGCTTGAGATCTTTTCTCGCTCTCACCTTTAGATGTTTCGGGCATTTTTTCCATGCCCCCTCGTCACCTCGGTTTGCATGCCACATCGGCCGGTCTCCGTTTTCGACGTACCTTATATCGCCGGATTCAGTTTTCCGCGCTCGTGATGATGCTTGAGATCATTTCTCGCTCTCACCTTTAGATTTTTTGGGCATTTTTTCCACGCCCCCTCGTCGCCTCGGTTTGCGTGCCACATCGGCCGTTCTCCGTTTTAGACGTGCCTTATATCGCCGGATTCAGTTTTCCGCGCTCGTGATGATGCTAGAGATCATTTCTCGCTCTCAACTTTATATTTTTCGGGCATTTTTTCCATGCCCCCTCGTCACCTCGGTTTGCGTGCCACATCGGCCGTTCTCCATTTTCGACAATCTTTATGTCACCGGATCTAGTTTTCCGCACTGATGACGATGCTTGAGACCTTTTCTCGCCCTCATCAATCCATTTTTGTTCAGTATAACTTTATCCCTTTTTCGGGCCGAGCAACCCCTTTGACGAAAAAGGCACTTAGGGAGTTTCTGTTAAGCTCTTTTCTGACTCCTAAAACAATGAAAAGATCGCCGAGCAATCTTGCTTCCTTTCATGCTCGCTAAACGTATCTGAAAGGGCGTCTACCTGGTATAAGTTTACCCCTTTTCCGGACCTCGTAGACTAATTACGAAAAAGGTATACTCTAGTCACACCGGCTAGAAGAGTTCTCCATCCGCATCATTTTATGCTTTTTCAGGCCTTGGAGACTAAACTTACGAAAAAGAAACACCAACAGAGTCCACTTACCGTTTTCAGACTCTCTAAACATGAAAGCAACCATGAGCATGCGTCGTCCTGGGCTCACAAAATCCACAGGGCCGTACCATTTCAGAGCACACTTTTATCCCTTCTTGGAGCTCATTAAAACTACGAAGAAGGAAGAATGGTGCCTCTTGGCGCTACAACAAATCGTGTCTACTCACATAGCAGCTTCCCCATTTTGGTCGCCTTTGTTCAGAGTATTCTGCAGTATGTCACCCTGAAACTCCCTCGACAGCTATCATCAGCTTCACCCCCCCAGAGTCAGTACATACCCTTCAGTACCTAAAAAGATGACCCCCACACCTGCAAGTCAGTTCCCTACGCTGCCAGGTCAACCATGTCATCTTGCTCTGAACGAAGGAAGTTTGAGTCTACCCATTTTTTGACCCAGTTATTTCCCATCCCCACAAGTATGTCAGTCCTACCAGCAATACTACATCACTTCAGTTCTACACCTCGTGCTCCTATCAAGGAAACATCATTGCCTTGTTAGTTGCTGGTCTCCCTCTGTCGACGACAACCACATTGATTCCAGAGGATAGACCTAGAGGTCCCTGTGTCTTGGACTCATTACCATTTATGATGAGTGCCTACGAATCATTTCGAGAGGAACCCTCAGTGCCCCTCCGAATGGTTGTTTCTCACATGCTCGACTTCAACACCTTGATCGCATCGTTGAGACTCGCACAGGGTATTGGTACTTTCAGTTATTAGTCGAAGACCCCGGATACCACCTGCCTCCTCCACATTTGAGAGTCTACCTATGGATACAACCAGTTACATTTTTTCTATAGATATCCGGGTTGCGTATGGCGACAATATCTCAGATGGCTCACAGTCATTGAGTCCATACAGATGTTGGACACCTTCAGTTTCAACCGTTCAGCAGTTATTCCAGTGTATCAGTTATTGAGATCAGCCATGATCATGAGTATATCCCACAATAATGTCCCCTCTGGACCATTATGATGTACCAGTATATTTCTTTACGTATTAGATCCCCCTTCTTGGGACTAATTGTTTTGTATATGTCTTGATACGAGCATGGGAATGCCCGCCTCGTCCTTTATCAGAGATTATACCTCATTCATATTGAGGCCATGTAATATTTTTTGTTTTTGCAGCTTCCAAGGGTCGTGGCTCCAGTCTCCAACCGGTCTCTTCTCTCCCCTAAAACCCCAGAAAAAGACAAATGAACTATGATGTCTATCGGCCATACGATGAGCTCCTGCCCTCACACATCAGGGGGCAATCTGTTAACACCCAAAAAGTGCTCACTAGCTCATTTCCATATTCACATGACCCATTTATCCACTTTTTCACCATCAGAGCCTCTGAAACCAACAAAAGGTCACCAAAAGACCTTAGTACACCCCTTTTTCCATTAAAAAAGATTATTTTTCCCAAAAAAGCATAAAAAACCCTCAAAAAGGGTCCAAATTCCCGAAAATATTAAAAAGGGAATTAAAATATTATTTTTATTCAAAAAAAGGAAAAAGGAGGGAAAAGTACCTAAACCATGTTGGTCAATACCATTTGGTTTCCACAAAACCACAAATGGTATTCCCCACCACCAAAACCTATAAAAAGGTGGTAGGGGCTCCTCATTTCACATCCATCCATTATCTCATCCTTATGCTGCTGAAATCTCCCCTGAGCATTTTAGCCATTGCAAACCACATTGGAGAAGAGACCATTGGAGATTGGAAGTTGCTCATCCTTGGAGCTATTCAACCTCACCATTAGAGGTATTGATTCCGCAAGCACTTGCTTGCCCCATACTTTCAATACAAATTCTTTATTTTATATGTTCTTGTTCTTGATCTTAAATTATTGTCATTATTTGCTTAATATCTTTGCTTAGATTCATGAATAGTCTTGTTTAATTAGTTTATTGTTATTTGCTTTCATTGAAACTGCTGCTACTAGTTAGCAGGTGCCCATAGCACTAAGCCTGGTTGCAAAACCGGGCCAACAATGGACAATCCTTCCTTTCAGAATTACGGGATTCTAGTCCATCAACACTGGTGATCCTTCCTTTCGGAATTATGGGACCCAGTCTTTACGGAGCTACCACACTTGGACAAACCTTCCTTTCGGAATTACGGGATCCTTTCCCACTACATCTTAGACAATCCTTCCTTTCGAAATTATGGGATTCTAGTCTAAGGATCAATATTTAAGACTATCCTTCCTTTTGGAATTACGGGATCACTGTCTAAGGATGATTAATCCTGATCTATTTAAGACACCTCTCATGTCTATGGACAATGCAGTCCTATCATGTACATTTTGAACTAAACGTTCAGGGAGGATGCAGTCCTATCACCAATTTTCGGAGACAGATGTCTACGGGTCAATTCAGGGGACCGAATTCCAGGGATGATGCAATCCCTTTCGTCCACTAGGGACTTCTTTCTCGGAGACATAGGTCTACGGATCAATTCAAGGGACCGAAGTCCAGAGACAATACACTCCCCACCTATCCACTAAGGACTTCATTCTCGAAGACATATGTCTATGGATCAATTCGAAGGATCGAAGTCTGGGGACGATATAATCCCCACCTGTCCACTAAGGACTTCATTCTCAAAGACATATGTCTATGGATCAATTCAAGGGACCGAATTCCGAGGACGATACAATCCCCACCTGTCCACTAAGGACTTCATTCTCGAAGACATCTGTCTACGGATCCTTTTAGAACATGTGTTCAAGGATGATGCAATCCCTCTTCTTTCTCATAGACATATGTCTACGGATCCTTTTAGAACATGTGTTCAAGGATTATGCAATCCCCTCGTCAACTTAGACACTGTCTAAGGACCATTCACCAACCTCTCTGTCGGCATCACCAATATAGGTACCCTCATCACATGATTTGCAACTATCAGGTGAACACATCTAGTTTCCACTAGATACTGACTCAAGGTGTTCACAGCAAGGCATATATCTGGCCTGGTATTCGTTAGATACATCAACGACCCAATAATGTGTCTGTACAGAGTCAAATCAACTAACTCTGAGGAGTCATCAGCTAACAACTTCAAGTTGGAACCCATGAGAGTGGCCATGGCTTCACATTCCAACATATCAATTTTTTCTCAAGATTTCCAAAACATACTTTCCCGGGATGAGAAAGATTCCTTCTGAGCCTTGCCATACTTCCAGACCTAGGAAGTAATGCATCAATCTGAGATCTTTCATTTTCATTTCTGCAGCCATCTTCTTCTTTCTTTTCATGATCTATTTGTAAAAATAGATCATCCACATACAGTAATAGTATAATAGGTTCATCATTCATAACGGATCAGCTTTACTTTTGGTAAAGCCCAAGCTTATCAAGAAACTGTCAATTCTCCCTTTGTGACTGAACATCATTCACACTCTGCATTGAGTGATCTCCTACATATCTATCTATTCCATCTCCCGTCATATGGGTCTACTGATATGAGCCTCAAGATCATTCGAACTCTGTGGTGATTTCCTTCTTGCATCCATGTCATCTGTATATAGAAACCATATTCAACCTTGTAGCAAAGGTTGAGATCCAAATCACCCATGGTGATCATTAAGCTCATCAATTTACTATCAAGCTTGGGTACCTGAACAGATCTTTCTTCAATTGAATCCTTGATTCACACTTCTTCTTCAATTACATCATTAAGATAATGGTTTTGTATAGCCACTTGGAGCAAACATCTCATTATGATTCTCTTCCTCTTTCTAAGAGAATCTTCTAGCCATGAGCCTTCTATATTATGTTTGTTTTGTAAATCTTCTAGTTGAACATCCATCACTTGTTCGGTGTTCATCATTCTTCATGATCTTTCCTACAAATCAAAATTAAGTGCATGATTAGTAATGCTTCATAATCATCAAATCATGTTGACATGATAACCTCTTATGCATACATATATGATTTACATAGTTATGCTACTATCTTGACCAATACTTTGGCACAACACTTTTCCATATCCTGTATGCACACAATGGCTATCTAGATGCCTTCCATCTCTACCAGAACATACTATCGAGAGTGTGCACAGCTCTTAGCATGTTAGCAAAGAGGTTTCATTCTAGACAAGCAACAATGGAATGTTTGTCCAACTTACCAATCATAGCATATTAGTAGTATACTGTTCAATGCTATATGAATGTTTACACTCAACATGATATATTCTAGGAATACAAATATGCATACAGATATTACGAGCAATATCATAGACTATTCAGTAATTCAAATAACAATTCAAATACTTATCTTTTATGTTTGTGTGGTTGCCTCCCGCTTGATATTCTATATGTCTTTTGAACTTCTATTCATTCGGTACCATTGTGCATGCTCAAGTGTGCACTAGTGTCATCATCATGATCTCATACACAAACATACATTCCTTAGTATAATCTCAATATTATCAAAACATTATAATTCTAAATAATCTTGAATATGTATGGTCATGATCATTCAATACATGGGTATACTAAGATCCTAGCACAAAGTAGGATTCTAACTTGACATAGGAAAACATATCTGGATTAGTATACCTGCTTAGTTATGTCTAACATACCTAAACAATATCTTCTTTGTTCTCTTCAACGATTTAGAGATCCTGTGCTAGAACCTGCATATCTCATAGGTTAAGCATAATAGAACAAAGTCATACATACCTCATAAGTAGAACTTCTATGTGATCAAAGATTATGGATGAGTCTTTGTCTTCATGTTGTCATGGTTATGGAACTTGATTTGTCTTTCGTGATGTACCTGTATCTTGTTAGCAGACAACATCAACCTCATACAACACCACAGTGCATTAGTACAATCATATAACCCTAATCGATGAATGTCTTCTATCATTCACATGCCTTCATACTTTTATTAGGGTGATAAGAAAATTCTAACATTAATCGAGATTGTACTAACCTAAATAATATGAAGACAAACATATTATGAACTTAATCAAGAATCAGATTTCAAGACATACCTATATCTCCTTAAGTCATACCTGTTGAGACTTCTTGTAGTCTTCTTATGTAAGGCCTTAGCCTCATCTCTCCCTGAAACTAGATCTGGAGCTCGATTAGGGTTTTTCAGAGAAACCCTAAAAATTCAAACTTTGACTTTCACACTTCTGAATGCATGAAAGGATGTGTCTTGATGAGCTGATCAAACTAGCATACTTCAATTTTGAAATCTACAAAATTTGACCCCTCAAATTTGCCTTCGAAACTTCTGGATCTTTTGGACAGGATCCCAAACTAGGGTTTGATGAAGCCCACCCTTCTGCCCAATCAAAAGGTTCGATCCAAGGCTCTAAACTCTTATTTTTCTGAGGAGCTTCCAGCCGTGGTCACAGACTTCAAAAATTCCAACTTTTGTCGAAGACCTAATTTTCCATCTTTCCGATCAAAATCCTGAACTGGGGTTTGATCAAGACCGGTCTTCTACCCAACCAAAAAATTCGATCTTGGTCTCTAAATTTTGATTTTCCTGAGTAGCATTCAGCCATGGACTCCGATTCCAAAAATTCCAACTTTCTCCGAAACCCTAAATTCCGGAAGCCATGAATGAAGGTGCTCCAAAAATAATTCTGTTTTGACAGAAATATGTACCTGATTGTTTCTGCTGTAACTCCTAACTTTTCGATCCATTGGGTCTGAAAATTTTTCCTATGGTATCCTGACCTGTCATATTTCCATCCCGATAGGTCTGACCTCAATTGGATTCTCTGAGAGAAATTTATGCCAAGTGTTGCAACGTGACCTGTTTATGGGATAAAATAGGAGAGCGAACTTGTACGGCATGCCACGTGTCACTGGTTCAACTTCGGCGTCTGAATATGTTTCTTGAGATAGTACAATCTGTGTACTACCTGTCACATTTTACTAAATTTCATTTGGAGCTTCCTAGCCCAAGTTATGACCTTTTTTCCAAGGTCACCTGATTATGACTAAGATCTGGAAGAGGCAGAAACCCTAACTTTTACTGATCATAACTCACAAAGTACAACGAACCTGAGGGTGCCCTTTGGACACAAGGTACATGGCGATGTTATCTACGACTTGTAAACTTTTCAGATCTTGAACCTTCGCAAAAATGGATTTATAGCGAAAGTTCCACAATGACTGGTTTTTGCTATATAAAACCCAAACCTTCAAATTGTCGCAAGTGAAGCAAGTGTCGTAAGTGCCATACATTGCCTTCCTTCAATTTAGCTCTGATACCATGTTAAGATTCAATATGCTAAGATATAAAATATCAGCATTGTATTTCATTTCACAACAATAGCATATACAGGATCACTGAAGAAACAACAAGCACAACATAAACACAAGAGACACAGATTTATCCTGGGAAACCCTCATGGTGTAGAAAACCTAGCAAAGCTTCCTCAATATAGATGATTAGAAAATACAAAAATGTAAACCAAAGACATGACCTCCTCCTCCTCCATAGCATACCTCTCCATCACAAGTGCGCTACTTTCTGAGTGAGTGAATGTGTGTTAAATGAGGAACACACCTCCTCTATTTATACACATCTCCGACTTGTATTTTATATTAACTAGGTCGGCCCCAACTTTACCACTGGGTTAAACACCCCATTATAACTGACTGGGCCGACCCCTCTAGGGTGGTCTAATAACCCTTTGACCCACATAACACATACAGGGCCGACCCCCACTAGGGAAGTCTAATAACCCAAGTTACCACATTTCGACAGAGGAATAAACATCTCCAGATATATAGTAAGATCTTCACAGAGGAATGAAACATCTCCAGAATAATAAAGTACAAATATAATATTCTTTGAAGTTACAATATTTCAACAATAATGTGACCATAAGGACCCTAACCACTAAAACCCCTAATAGCTAAGAATTGAATTATGTAGAACCTTCTATCCCAAATTGTCAAGATAGGTAAAGAAAAGTCCAATCCTCATGACTTTTGGAGGCTATTTTTTTAAAAACGGCCCCAAAAGTCCAATCCCCATGACCTTTGGGGGTGGTTTTTTAAAATCTACCACCAAAATTCCAATGTTCTTGACTTTTGGGGGTGTTTTTTTAAAAACCGCCACCAAAATTCCAATGTTCTTGACTTTTGGGGGTGGTTTTTTAAAAACTGCCCCCAAAAGTCCAACGTTCTTGACTTTTGTTTGACATTTGGGGGCGGTTTTTTAAAAAACGCCCCCAAAATTCCAATGTTCTTGACTTTTGGGGGTGGTTTTTTAAAAATTGCCCGCAAAAGTCTAATCCTCATGAATTTTGGGGGTGGTTTTTTAAGAACTGCCCCCAAAAGTCAAATTCTCAAGACTTTTGGATGTGGTTTTTAAGAACCACCACTAAATCCCCCCAAAAAAATTTGGGGGCATTTTTTCCAAGACCGCTTTAAGACAAAACCACCCCTAAAGGGGTAAATTGTTGTAGTGCTTTCCAAGCCCTCTCAAATTCAACTCTGTTACTAACTGTTTGTCGTGGAAGTGTCATGTATACTTTGATTCTTCTATTTGATGTGCAAAAATAAAATGTTTATTAGTTTAATCTTTCGCAACGGTTTAATGACAAGCCCATAGGTCGCTAAGTGTTGAAACTCTACTCTGATACCAATTGTAGTGTTGTCAAAGCTACAACCATTTTTTTTTAATCGTGTTATTAGTGTCGCTTCACAACGAGTTGTTTAACATACATACTTTTTCTTTAATCATTGTAAAGGCTTTTTTATTCTTCTTCACATGCCTATATCCATTTAATATCTTCTTTTAGCATTTATTATTGTCTCTATTTGTCATATTTTTTTTCTGGTGTATTTACAGAATCAATAAAATATTATTTTAATTATTTAATTTTATTGTTAGTTGCTTATGATCCATTGCTATAACTTATGCGAGGATTCCATTGTTATAGTTGTTTTTACATAATAATCATAATGGTATATTCTATATATTCTTATCATTTGTTTACTAATTCATGTAAAACTCTTAGTGTAATTTACCTTTTTGTATATATTTATTGTACATTGTCCTTTTGGCTTGAATAGGAAGAGCCTACGACAAGTGTCGTGGCTTACTTAGCATAGTAGATAACTACGATTTCTCATTGCAACTCATCCAAGGGATTCATGCTAGTTTACAACATATGGGAAGCAGGGTGAAGGTATTCCTCCCTAGTGCAAGCTCTTCTTGTAATAATGGTTAACACTTTGCTTGAATTTTTTTAATGTTTGACAACTATGGAAATGTGGGTTTTGTAACATTAAATTGTGACTTGGTGGATTCATTAATATGAGTACCTGTTATTGGTTGGCACCTGGCCAAAGGTTGGTGAGTGAGCACAATATTCTTCCATTTGGATTGCACTTACAGTTCATTAAAAGGTTATAATGTACTTCGTTGAGCCCATAGCTGTAGAGTTTACTTCAAGAGACTTCAAAGTTATTATGCATTTGGTAGAGTGAGCACTAGCAAAGCTCTGCTCTGGGGCTTAGATCCATGGTTTTAAATGGAGGGTTTTTTTTCTTAGCTCATATTTTTAAATTCTTACAAGTGATTTCTACAAGCCTATGAGTGATTATTCCCGCAAGGAGCCTGGTTTTGGCATTCCAAGGCTTCAACTAGACACACAATGCATCTATCATGGGTTTAAGGGACTGGATACGACTCTGTTTCAACTATCGACCCTAATTTCAACCCTTTGCATCATAGGTAATCACACGATTAACCACTTGATTTTATCTCGTTACTATTTATATTTGTCATAGTTTATCAATTGTTGACTGTGGATTTACACTTGCTTTTAGGTAACATTTTCTATGGAAATATTCTACCATGCATTGGTTGAAAAGAAAGGAGAGGGTCACATTCTATGGTAATCCCATGCTCTACCATGGCTCCATCCCTCCGATGTTGGAAGGACGGTGTTCGAATTGTTCCTTTTCCATGGTATGTATTCTTTCAAGAGGTCTCATTTCGAGACCGGTGAAGAGAGCTCGACTCTTTTTAAGTTTTGTTTACTTGTTGAGAATAAATTACTTGCCCATGAGGATGAGAGTGTTAAATTATACCTTTGTAGGTTACACTTGTAAATCATCTCATGAGATTCTATAACAAGTCACAGCGAGACCTTGGTTTCATTTCCAGACTGTAGGAATTAACTTGTCTTTCAATTTCAATGTTTAAACTTTAAATCTTACAAATGCCTATCGGCCTTGGGTTTTTTACATTTTTGGTTTGTTTATGGAATTAAACTCATATATATATTTTCTTTTAAATGTTATTTTTCTCACCAAGCTCGTGGTTCAGCATGAGGGTTAAACTTCATTAGCTATATATTGATATTTTTGTGTATTATTTAGTTTTGATTAATATTATACTCCAAGGGTTTCGACCTGGTTGCATTTGTAATGGTTATATGAGTATTTAATTTTAGGGTTGAGAAGATTTCATTCATGTCTGTGTACAGAATCTTTGACCTGGAGACTTTGACCCCAACTTGTATATTTATTCTTGTTTAGATGCATTTTTTTGACAGAGTTTACATGTAATTTTATTTATGTAGCTCGTGAGAGTTTCACGACCCTGAGGGCATGAGTGTGACTGATAAATATATTTCTTGTGTATATAAATATTTTGATCTGAGCTTGTTTATAATGAATTTTATAGATGATATGTAAAAAGGGTGTAGCCAAAAGACTCGAACCCTAATATTAATAGTTTCATAGCTTAATCTTTGTTGGTTATAAGTTTGTTGGGTGTATGGAATAGACCATCGTATCGACTCTTGTTCAGATTGCATTATATGTGCTACATGTTAATGTGTTAGTATATCGATATTTAATGTTATAGTTTATTTGTTCATGTTTATTCTTCTAATATATTATCTAAGTAGCTATAAGCTTAAATAAATTTTTAATCTATTGATACTTCTAATACAAATAATGGTTTAAGGGCCTAGCCTAGGATTCCAAGCTTCCATTATTGTGTACCCTTGGGAGTTTTCTCCCTAGGGTTCAATGCCCATGATAACAATTACTAATAATCAATTTAACAATTAAACTTTGTCTTGAAATTTTGATATCCTAATTATATTCTCTGATTATAACATTATTAATGGCCATAGATAGCATGTTAGAGAGATTAGGATAGACTCTTAAACCAATACTGTAACTAAAAGAATTATAATAACTTAAACGGAAACATTATCATTTGAAAAGTAATAACCCTAATCTATGTAATGAGAGTAGTACTTATAAAAAGACTGTAAGTAAAATAATCAATGAGATATAGTTTAAACAGTAAGTAAGAAAATGATTCTTTAATAAAACTAGAGACCTCAAAGAAAAATCAATCTTCTTATATTTAAAACTAGATTTTGATAAACAACCTATAAGAGGGTTTTTAACTGATAGGAATAATTTAAGGAAGACTTTTGAGTACTCCAAGAAAGAATATTAACATAAACTGTAAACTCCATTTTCTCTCAAAGCCCTAATTTTTCCTTTAAAATCAGGGATTCAAGACTTAGGTTAGGGAACTTTCACATTCCTCCCAGCCTTAGATATTTGAGTAGTTCTATAACTTTTAACTCAGAAAATCACCTCCGAGCCAGACCAAGCAAACTAATGAGGAATAATCCAAGGAAATATGTTCTCTATCTCTTTATCTACAACAAAGTACCCATAAGGTGTTTTACCAGCTTTGTGTAAACCTTGTATAATTTTTCCCTTTTTAACACCGTCCCTCCAGGACTACCATGTTCTTTTCATGGTTGTCAAGTGCTGAAGGGTCTACAACTTAACCTTCCAGTGATCTAGGGACCATTACCCCTTGTAATGTTCTCTCTCCACAACTTTTCTAAAGGTGTTTTACCAGCTCTGTGTAAACCCTGTATAATTTTTCCCTTTTTAACATAGTCCCTCCAGGACTACCATGTTCTTTTCATGGTTGTTGAGTGCTGAAGGGTCTACAACTTAACCTTCCAGTGATCTAGGGACCATTACCCCTTGTAAAGTTCTCTCTCCACAACTTTTCTTTTTAGGAGATGGATTTGTTTGAATTTTGGTTGCTCCCTTTTCTTAGAGATAAAGTGACTCTTTTTGTTTTTTTAATCTTCGTTTGTATTCTCTCCTCATTCTCCTTATTCAAGAAGTACTTAGGTTTCACTCTCCTCTATTTCTTTTTATTTTTAATTCATTAATGAATATTTATCCTCACCTTGTTCTAATATTTTATTAACATTTTCATGTGTTAATTAAAATGGTCATTCTCCTCATAGTGTGCTTAGTCCCTTAAGTAGTTGTTCTCACACGAGTTAGAAGTACTAGGTAGATAATATAACACATGTATACAATGTTACAAATATCGGTCGAGAAATCACGTATTGTCGATAAATCGCGATATTTTGGCACGGACGATTTTTTAAGAGAAAATCGGGCAATAAAATCGAGTCGATTTCCGTGCCAAAAAATCGCCGATTTTTTACTGAAAAATGGGAAAAATCGCCGTCGACTAGCGATTTCTGGACAGGGTGAAAAAAAGTGCATTTTTTAACTTTTTATGCCCGCGGGAACATTTCGTGCAGAGCTTTCCCAATAGATGGAAGTGTATAAGAGAGCCATAGGATTACTTGGGTTTCATTTGACAGTACATGACAGGGTCAACCTGATGCCAAGTAAGCTTCACCTTGTTTCAATTGTTTTTTCTTATGTTTCTTTAATTCGTTGTAGATATCTGGTGGGAAAACTATGGTGGTTGCATACCTATTCTACAGAAGCTTTCCATTCGAGTGCTCAGCCAGACATGTAGCTCTTCCGGTTGCGAGCACAACTGGAGTGTATTTGAAAAAGTATACTCCAAAAAGCGCAACAGGTTAGAGAATTTCAAATTCATTAGAAAATATAAATTATTGAATTCTAGTTTATAATTTTATCATTTATCATTATGCCCCTTTGCCTTCTAATTTATGCATTACAAATTGAAATTATTAACTTTATAATTTAATATCTAATTCTATGATCCTCCTGCAGGTTGGATACTCCGTGCCTTAATGATTTGGTCTACGTCCACTACAATCTTGGGTTGTGGGTGAAGCAATATCAGAGAAAAGTTGATGCAAAGGCCATTTCATTAGATCAGATCAACACCACTGCAACTTGGAGGTTGGAGTGTGAGGAGCCTACTATGGAGGTAGCCCCTGATTGGCTAGCGGATGATCATGATCATGATCATGATGATGTTACAGAGGCTCCATATGAGGGTGATCCAGTTCCAGAGGAGTTTCACACTGAGTCTGGGAGTGTGCCACAGTTAGATCCAGAGCCATAGGCAGGGTTAGAGGGATATAAACCCGATAGTAGAACTGCTACTAGTAGAGGACTAGCTGTAGGACTACCTCCTCGAGCTCCTTCTTCTTCTTCAGGACACTAGTTTCAGCCACCTTCAGGTTCTAGAGGACATCATGATCATTTTGCAGGGTCTTCTAGTTCTTCTAGAGGACGTCAGATACCAGTACAAGGCCGACAAGCCTCGAGGGCACCTAGTCCTAGAGGAAGGGCAAGGGTTGTTTCCACAGTGATTACCTTTTCCCGTAAAAGGGGTAGAGGGAATCCATAGTTTATTTACTTTATTTCACTGTAGATGACTCATGAGTCATGATGATGATCATGAGATACATTTGTTATAAGTTATAAGTTATATTTTTGATGATTCAGACATTCAGTATTCACTATTCAGGAGTAGGACTGGGACACGATCCATTTTGATGTGTGATGTATCTCTAGACATCTTATATATCAATTTTCTTTCCATATTCATGTGGAAATGTGTTTATTTGATGTTATTGTTGCTTTAGATGTTTAAAAAATTGAAAAAAAATGAATATTTTTGTGTTTTTTAAGTTTACCGATTTTTGCCGATGTTCTGCCGAGATATCCTGAGACGGTGTTTCCTGGACCCTGCCGATTTCCGCGCCGTGCCAATATTTGTAACTTTGCATATATATATATATGTTTATTTTTCAAAGACGATTTAAATTCACATACTTAATGTTCCATAACCTCCCAGCTCAACATCAAGTAAAAAACACTTAGTCTTTACAATTTTATTTGCAAAGGGTGCAAAAAAAACTTGGGACATTACCCATAAACTCTCTTTTATGAAAATTTTATAATACATTATTTATATTAACGATTATACCAAGTCAAATTATATTAAAATATCTTCTTTCCTTTTTCTCAAATTATGCTTAGTATCCTCTCTTAATAATCCACATAGATCAATTTACCAACCATACACGTAGGCATGCCCCACGACATGAATATTGTTCAAATGGCCAATCAATACAATACACATGCTCAACCATGCGACTATTATATAAATCGTATAGCATATGAATCCCTACTATAGGAAAATTTATGGATATATCCATGAGTGAGGGTGGAGTTGCATTGATTCCTCACCGACATGAATCCATTCAACTTCTACGTTGCCTCCATATGCGGAGGAGTTTTGAGCTGTGGGCTGACACATACAGCCGTCACGCCTCTTGATATTATCAAATGTAATATGCAGGTTAGAAACAATACAGTCCATCCATTTCTTTCCATTTTATCCACACACTGCAGATAGAGTTGATGCAGAGCTCTGTGAACTTGATTAAGGTAGATCGAACTATGAATATGTTATAATCATATTATCATATTATCTTTTGTATTGTTGCAGGCAAATCCATCGAAGTACAGGAGCATTAGTAGCGGATTTGTTAAGATAGTGAATAAACATGGCGTGGGAGCTTTATTCACAGGATGGCTGCCTACCCTCTTGGGGTACAGCGTTCAAGGTGCCTTCAAGTTTGGATTCTATGAATTCTTCAAGCTATTATATTCGGACATGCTTGGACCCAGAATGGCTGAAGAGCGCAGGACCTTAATATATCTGGCAGGATCTGCTTCTGCAGAGTTTATTGCCGACATAGCTCTCTGTCCATTTGAAGCTGTCAAAGTTCGGGTGCAAACACAGCCCCATTTTACAAAGACTGCCTTAGAAGCTTTGGCCGAGATATTGGCTGCAGAAGGATATCATGGGTAATTAAGGTGGCCCATATGGATTGAGGTTATGAACATTCATCATATAAAATAATTGAGTGGGATTATTAATACTCAGTTTCGCTCACAGAATGAGTGGTTATTTGTTGATTTACAGGTTGTTTAAGGGCCTTTTGCCTCTTTGGGGACGTCAGATTCCATGTAAGTTCATTTTCAAATTTGCTAGCTCCAACTATATAGAAGTTAATGGCGAAGAAAGAAGTTTAGATGGTGGCATATTGTTGGTTTTACAGATACAATGGTGAAGTTTGCATGCTTTGAGAGTAGTGTGGAGAATATATACAAATATGTTGTTCCAATTCCAAGAGAGGATTGCCCAAAGGCTTGGCAGTTGGGTGTAAGCTTTGCAGCCGGCTACATTGCAGGTGTATCCTCTGCTGCGGTCTCGCATCCTGCAGATAACTTGATCTCCCTTCTCAACAATTGCAAGGGTACAACTGTTAGGCATGTAAGTCAATTTTTATGATTACAACAATTTGAATTTATCTAGTTGAAACTATGGGAAATATATACAGCTGGCTTAATAGAATTGATTTGTATTGTTTGATCTATTAAGTACACTCCTACATCTATCTTAGAATGAATTTATTTTGTTTGATCGGTTAAATCACTTCTAGTACATCTGTTTTAGCAGGATGATTATACCCAAAGGCACATTAGTAGTACAGTGCAGTATGAGAAGATTTTAATGGACATTGGTAAAAGCAATAACTAAAATCTATTTGAATGTTCTAGATCGGTCTAAATATATTTTAACTCTCAATTTATCGAAGAGTTTATAGGGAGATAATATCTATTAAGCAAACATTTTCTTAAGTTTTTGTTTTTACAAATATGACGATTACATAATGTGTTTCTTTATTATTAAGAGTATGAGGTGCTTTACAGTTTAGTAAGATGTTGTCATTTTAATAATAAAGTCAATCATAAAATAAAGAAATTAAAACTAGTTTAGATAAATTTTATATCTTTTATCTAACAAGGAGAAAGATAAAATTTAAAGTTATCATTTTAGTAACAAAGTTAGTCATAAAATAAAGAAATTAAAACTAATATAGATGAATTTTAAAATTTTTATCCAACAGAGAGAGATAAAATTTAAACCCTATTTATCTAGTAGAAAGAGTGATCAAATTTCTTGAAATGTAAATGTAATTTGATAGGTGCCAGTTTAAAATGGATAGATTATAAGTTTAAAATGGATAGATTATAATGAAGCTAACAATTGGAAATTAAGATGAATCTAATAATTAATAGGTATTACTGCATTAAACTGGATTAATTTTTTTGCCTATGTAAAAGCAGGCAATTAAGAAGATGGGAGTGGTTGCATTGTTTACCAGAGGTTTGCCATTGCGGATCCTGATGGTGGGCACACTCACAGGAGCACAGTGGGGCATCTACGACGCCTTCAAGGTTTTAACTGGAATGTAAGTGTACTAAATTAACTGTTGCCATATCTATTTATGTAAGGAGGTTTATATATTTCATGTTTATGTGCTAACATTTGGCTATAACTTAATGTAGTTGTACTCAATTCAGTACTTTAGTAATGAGTTTGCCTGACTAATAGGCCCACTTCTGGAGCGGCGACTGTGATGGTGAGCAGAACATCGCAGCAAAGCACATGATTATAACAGAGATTTGTAAGGGAGCAACATATTGAATGAAAAAGTTTGAGAAAAAAGGGAATTTTGTGGAGAGAAGCAAACATTAAATTTGTTGACAGGGAAAATGCAGGTCATTTTATGAGAATTTGGCATTGGTATAATACCTATTTATTGTTTCCTTGGCTGTTAATGTATTTTCACATAAAATGGTCCTGACTTCTTCATTTTTTAACAGAATTAGAAGCTTGGAGACATAAAATTGTCCTGACTTCTTCATTTTTTAACAAAATAAGAAGCTTGGAGATCAGCCATAGCGCACAAATATTAAATATCCATTTCCATAATATTTATTGCCAATCTAAATGCCAAACAATGGATTTGGGTTGGAAGCATAAAAATGATTATAAATACCAAATTTAATTATCCATAGCTTTTGAAAATTCCAACTTATCATTTCTTTGATTTCAACAATGATTTGGTACAAAACAATACAGTGAAAACTGAGAGGGTGTACAATTTATTGATTAAATAAACAGATTTATTCCACTCCATTTACTTTGTCCACGCAGATATCTCTTTTGAATCCTTCCTTAGAGCCATTTACAATGGATGGTCCATCTTTCAGAAAATTGCTCAACAAACAACAACAGATGCAATTACAAATTTATATCTTTCCTAGTTATATCCATCAATCCATCAAGCTCATTGGATTTGTTCTTATTGTTTTCTAACATGGAAACTAAAATTTTCATCCTTCTCTCCTGCTTATAAGACACATAAAGGACGGAATCATTACGGCTGTTATTGTTGTCGAAGTTACAGGTTAAATTTAGATATATCTTAAATTATAGCGTTTGAAAATTTATGTTATAGGTGTGCTTAGGTTTTTTATTTTATTTTTAATATCAATATCAAATTTAGGTCAATGTAAGACACACCTACATCATTTACATAGCCTTGCCTTCAACTTTCCAATGCATAGATCACACATGCTCCAACTTACCAGTCCGAGTATCCATGTAAAACTGATAAAACACATCCACCAACTAGTCATACGTCTACAGCTGACACTATAAAGAAAATAAAAAATTGGCATGCATATATAAAGCCATAAAACATGGAGCCTCCTTCCACAATTCTAAGATTTGTTCCTCACCGAAATCTTTGGATGACATGCATATGTAGAATAATTATCCTTTTTTGTTATATATTAATTCAATTGATTTTTCATCCTGTAGGAACTAAAAATTTAATTTAGTACACCAGCTTGAAGATTATTTTAACTCCTAATCTATCATGGGAGTGCAATAAATTGAGAGTTAAGATGTTTTTGAGCTGAATCTAAATTTATTTTAACTCCTAATCTATCATGGGAGTGCAATAGATGGAGAGTTAATATGTTTTTAAGCTGAATCTAAGATAAAATTAGAACTGTGTTTGACATTTTATCTTGTATTGTCTTTCATTGTATATTTTTCTTTTGATAATATGTGTCCATCTTATATTAATTTTTTTTTCAACTAAAAAATGGTTCCTTCTTATTCATTGAAATCGAAGAAACAAAACCTGCCAAAATTAGTCATATATTTTGCCAAAGCGAAACCACCTAGTTCTAATAACAATACATAGTAGTGCAAAAGGCCAAACCTACTAAAGTACAAAATTGGAAATGCCTGAAGTCCAAATAATACATGTCAATACAATAGACCAGCAAATACTAGTTCATGAAGGAAACATAGTCTTAAAAAATAAGAGTACCCTCCAGGTATCCAGATATATGTAAAAACCCCTCATGTCCACCAATTGCCATCTTTGAAAGTTCATATGCTATAGAGTTGAATTTCCTATAAACATGACTGATAGCAATTTATGAAAAGGAAGCAATGAGTATGCGAATATGATTGCACCATTGAAATCAAAGAAACAAAATCTGCCAAAATTAGTCATATATTGTGCCACAGCAAAACCACCTAGTTCTAATAACAATACGTAGTAGTGCAAAAGGCCAAACCTACTAAAGTACAAAACTGGAAATGCCTGAAGTCCAAATAATACATGTCAATACAATAGACCAGCAAATACTAGTTCATAAAGGAAACATAGTCTTCAAAAATAAGAGTACCCTCTAGGTATTCAGATTTATGTAAAAACCCCTCATGTCCACCAATTTCCATCTTTGAAAGATCATATGCTATAGAGTTGAATTCCCTATAAACATGATTGATAGTAATTTATGAAAAGGAAGCAATGAGTATGCAAATATGATTGCACCATTGATTCAAAGATAACACTTGTAGATTAGATATACCATTTGTCCGGTTGACTATTAACTTTGGATCATCAAATACACATAAGGTGGGGGGTTTAGTGATATGTCTTCTTTTCTTTTCCCTCTCCCTAGAGTGAATCACCCTATACAACCCCTGAATTTTCAAGCTACATGCCACCACATTAGGAACCTTGTTGTCAAAAAGGGCTTTGAATTCCTAGAATTCCATATACCCCAACAAACAAAAGCAGGAATGAACTTGTGTGATTTAATTGAATCCACCCAATCTCTCAAATTAGATTCAATATAAGTATTGCCCCATTTACGTGTAATCATCAGGTCATATTTGATATGATTCCACTGATGCTTTTGCAGAATGAACAATGCACAAACATATGAGAAATAGATTCATAGTTCCTCCTACACAAAATACAAAAAGCTAGGACTAGGGCATCCCCTTCTAACCAGGTTATCCCAAGTCAAAATGTGTTTTTCTAAGCATAGCCCAAAAAACATTTAATTCTCATTGGAAAGTACCATTTCTAAAGTATATGATACCACCATTTGGATTCACCCTCATAATTAAAATGAGATATTGCATCGTAAGCCACTTTGGTAATTACCTGTCCTGTAGCTTCATTTTGATCCTGCACTAGCAAATATTCTTCCTAATTTAATTTGATACTTGCTCTATTGAGAGAATCAATTTATGGAGTCCATTTTTTTGTCCATTGTCCTCCAAGACCAAAATACTAAGAAAGAATTCAATATAGGTAGAACTTCTCAAACAAGAAGGTATTTTGATTTTATCCAAGGAACATAACCCAAATTTTCCCAAATAATCTCTGATATAAGAGGAGAGTACCAATGTCTCCCCTCCACCTAAGAAGGGATCTAGCCCAACAAGTTCTTGAGAACCCTTCCCCACTTTCCACGATAACCATCTTCTAATCCAAGGGAGAGCCCGAACAAATCCATTCCATAAATTAGAGACACCTCTAACAGATTTCATAGGATTCATGAACAAATGAACTAAAGACTTATTGTTGAGATATTTATCTTTAAGATATTCATCCATAATCTTGTGCCACATAATCCTCTCCAAAATCTCTTCAAACAAAAAGCAAGACCAAACCACTGTAAATTTTTTATATCCCAATTCCCCCATGGATTTTGGTAAGGATAATCTATCCCATCTTACCAAATGGATTATCTCATTATTAGCAGCTCCAGACCAAGGAAAGTTAAAGATTTTCTCTCTAATCATTTTTGTTAGTTTTGGCACCTCGGAGGTACTTATGTACCATGTGCCTAGGTGCATGGGTCTGAGCACATGTGTCTCACTTAAGCGATATAAAGTGACTTTATAATATGTTTTTATAAATTAACTTTATAAAATTAAGTTGAGTTGTACTTTATAAAGTTAAGTTGTACTTTTTATTTATTTTGGGGTTAAGTGATTTTTTGAGAGAAAGGTGATTTTATATAGTTCATGAATTAAGTAATTTAAGTGAATTTGAGATTAAATCATAGACATCGATATTGTGGGCCAAGATTCAATATTGGCCATAAAATATGAAGAGTCAAGGCAACTACCCTAAATGAATAATAAAAGTGCTTGAGTGAGACTCATTTTACACATTCAAAGAATTTTTACGAGAGAATTGTGAGAGACGCATTTTTCAAGAGAGGAAGTGGATTTGAGCCGAGAAGAGGAAGAGGGAGAGTGAGCTGGGAAGAAGGGGCACAATTGTCAAGAGAGAATAGTGGCATGAATCCCAAGAAACTCAATATTTATTACAATGATGAAGTTGAGTGTAAATTCCAAGGAGAAAGTAGAGGCATGCATCCCAAGGAAACCCAAACAATGATTGTTGGTCTGTACTGTAGCAGAGGAGGTGTACTGTATTGATTTGTAGGAGGTCATATTGTTGTCCTTGCACATAAATCGAGGTTGATGTTCATCCACAAATTTCAAGGTGCCAAATTTTCTTGGTAAGATTTTTGCTACCTATTAATGAGAATGTTGTAGGTATGACTAATTTGCTTCCAAAGAGGAAGACTATATAGTGGTACGTATAGCTGTACCTGTGCATAGATTTCGAGGATGTTTTCTATAGTTGATTTTGGGTAATGTTTTGGTACACATTTCAAAGAGTTGTTGGTACATATTTTCTATTTGTACTAGGTTTTTATGCTGCAATATTCTATTGCTATAAATATCTGATATTTTTCTATTAAGCTCAATAAATCTCTCTTGACTAGTTTTCCCCTTAGGGGGTTTTTCCAGGGTCTTTAGCCAAACTTCCTGTGTTGAAAATATCATTTACATACTATTTTTTTTGTTCTTATTTCCGCTGCAAGGTGTACTTATTTGTTGTATATCAGCTTACAATTACTTGGAGGCGAATGCATGTGAAATGTATTTGTTTTTATGCCCGTAGAAGATTAATATCAAAGTTGGATAAGTGCTTTGGATAGATTTTAAGTTTGAATTTTAACACAGGATCAGAGTCAAGGCTTTGAGTGGTGTTGTGAGAAGTTTTGTAGCAGTTGTGTGTGTAAGAGTATTGTTGGTTAGTACAGTTGAGTGTGATTTTTTAGCACTAGTTAGGGTAGTTTTTTGGGTCTTTTGCATGGAAAAAAAGAAAAAGGGGAAGATGACCAATATCTGGTATGAAGATCAGTGTTGGCAGGAAGTTTGGTAAGGAAGAATCGCAGCATCGTCGATGCTGCGACACGACAGAGAAGGTTGCGGAAGGAAGAAAGCTCTATTATTTTATGTATTTTTTGAGTCGTTTGTACTGCAATAGGCGGGTTTTTGGGTCATTGGACCACATGAGATGTAAATTTGAGTCGTTTGTACCGCAATAGGAGGGTTTTTGGGTCATTTGGACCATGTCAGTTAGACTTTGGTCATTTGTCCAAGAGTCAGTTAGGAAGTTGTTGGTAAGTGGACAAGCATTGTAAATGCTGAAGCCTATTTATAGTCAAAGAGTCATATGTGTTGGATAAATTTTTGGAAACTTTTTGGAAATTAAGCAGTATCCCAATGAGACGGTGTGGGATTTCGACCAGTGATTCAAGACACTGATGGAAAGGGTTAGTTTCAATATGAGCGTCGTCCAACATAAAGAGTGGTTCATCGTGGCACTACTACCACATATTCGGCTACCATTGATGCAATAAAACATCTCGACGCCTAGTGAAGCTCTGGAGATTGCAAGGCAATTGGAGGCGTCGTCGATTGGAGAAAATGCAGCCGGGATGTCGCAGATACAAACACAGCTCGCTAACTTGACTATACAGCTGCAAGATTTGAAGAAGGGAAAGGAGCAGTGCGAAGAAGTATGGTGTATGCGATGTTAAGGAGAAGGGCATATGAAGGACAATTGCTCAGACTTCCGCAATTATTTGGTTTTAGGAGCGCCTAATCCATTGAATGGTGGTAGCATGTCGTGGTGTCGCATATGCCATGTATATGAGCACAGCCATAACAATTGCCCATATATGAAGAAAATGGTCACAACCCCGAGGAATCTTTATTGTACATTTTGCAAATCAGTGGGTCACGATGACAAGGATTGTCATGCATATGGGTTGCTACAAGAGCGAATGTGTGATGCATTCTATGTAAAGGATGACCAACGTGCCGTACAATAGCCGCAACTGCAGGTAGCCCAGCCGCTACCTCAACCACAGATGCAGTTTGTACTGCAACAGTAACAACTGATGCAGTTCATGCCGCAATATGCTTTGATGTAGATGGCTCCACAGCAGCCACCATTTGTACAGCAACTGCAGTATGCACAGCAAGGGCAAGGAATGCGGCCAACACCAATGCAGCAACAGTTCAATCAACCACAGTACCAACAGTAGGGAGGATTCCGGGGAGAATACCGGGGAGGACATGGCAGAGGATTTGGTCATGGAGGAGGATGAGGTGGTCGTGGACCTATTCAATGCTATCATCGTGCGGTATGGGGACACTACCAGCGAGACTGTCCACTACTGCAGAACCAGTGTACGTTCTTTTTTGTTAACGATCACACGGTTGAGAATTGTGATTGCATGATGGCAAGCAGGAAATACTCCCCAGTTGCATAACCAGCCCTAGGCACAACATCCTGCCCAAAACCAAGTGCAGCAACCAGTGAAGAACTATAATATGCGGCCTAATCAGAATCAGAACGTGAACCCACCCGATAATTTGGCATTGAACCAGACCCAGGGTGCGAATATTGCGACAATTTCTGCAGATCCAAGATCGCAAAATGCTTATGTTGTTGTGGTCACTCGCGAAGGAAAGACAACTGGAGCGGATAGCTCAATGATCAGGTTAGCCAGACAAAAGAAGGTATTATTTAACATTGATGTGAAGGGGGAGACGTTTCTCCAAGCACGACATGCACTAGAAAACGACCGAGGTAAGGTTGTTGTGTATGACATGCCCTCCACTTTTGATGCTACTTCAGAGGCCGTCCCATCACAGCGGTTCAGCACACTTCGCGGATTTTTGGAACATTGTTTGTCTCTGGAAAGAGATCCCAACGCTCTTGCTGTGATTGAAGCTTTATTGCGATGACCAATCCAGGATCGACAAGAGTTCGCGGTTAATTCCCTACAACGACGAAATACGGGTAAAGAGAGGTGGATGAATATTCAAATCTGTGACTATGATGTTGATTCGGTTATTCTAGACCTTGGTTCGGATGTCAACATATTGACCAAGCAGGCTTGGCAAAAGATGGGGAGTCCCCCATTGAGCTGGTCTCCTGTACAGCTCCAGTTAGCTAATCACGCTAAGGTGACACCGATTGGGAGAGTTCCACGAATGGTGGTGGACATTGAGGGAATGAAAACATATGCCGACTTTGATGTAATAGAAGTAGTCTAGGGAGGAAGCTCTTATCCAGCACTACTAGGGATTGGATGGGCTAACAATAGTGGAGCTATAATCAACTTCAAGCGAAAGATGATGACTTTTGAAAATCGCGATCTCAGAGTTACTTCCTCATTGGATCCGGCTGAAGGACACCGCTACATAGAGCCAGTGAAGGATGATGATCCCAGTGGATAAGACCATGCATTCAATATATCTGAAGATTATATCCATCCGACTGCCAATGGTGAGATGGGATGGTGTAGTGACAGCTCTATGTCTTCCGACTTTGATGATGTGCTAGAATATTGGTAGAATCACTTGCATGAGGTGTCACTCTGTAAGTGTGGGTTGATCACACAGTCATTATGCTGTGTCACAACTAAAACAGTTATGCTACCCATATACGAAGGACTTCCTGGCTTATCTGACTTTCTGACAGAGTTCGAGGAACGATTTTCCGAACCACAACGGTTGTTGGCATTGAACGAAGCACTGAAGGCTGCTCCAACACACTGGTGGGAAACACATAAGGCATCAATTGATGGATGGTAGAAATGTAGAAGATTAATGATGGTACACTTTGGAGATACCGAGGTCTACCGCACTGGGAAGTATGATGGTTGGAACGATCCTGGTGGTCACTTGATGGAGTGTCAGCGGTTATGGGTATCGCAACCAAGAGACGAATGGGTCCATGCTTTTATCCATACGTTGGATGAGATGCCACGATCATGGTATACTGCGGCTGAGTTGTGAGGGGAAATTTCTACTTGGATGGAGCTCACAGTGTGTTTTACCCATACATTCAGTTTTGCGGACGTCGATCTAGAGGTCAATAATGCATCACAGCTCATTTGTGATGTAATACTGCAGGTTGTCCTAGTGGCCTATCCTGCAGATCCGCATACACACTACCAGATGCAGTCTCTCATGGAATGTTTCAATATCAATGGTGCTCTAGAGGATGGTGATGATCTGCGGAATGTGAACATCTCAGAATCAGAAGGAAGTCGTGCTATGGTACCACCTGATGGGCCAAGTGATCCGATCAGTCAGCCACCGAAGATCCGCAAGATTAACATTAGGGCTGAGGACAATCTGAAGTTCGCAAATGTCAGGGATTACCGGGATGATGAGCTGATCAGCAAGGTCACTGATTTGCTCCATGAGTTTCAGGATGTATTTCCCACTAAGTTTTCTGACATGAAGGGGATTTTGGGAGAATTAGGGGAGATGAAGATTCCCCTAAAACCAGATTCTAAGCCGATCCGGTAGCAACCCTATCGATTGAATCCGCGACATAAGGAGAGGGTCAAGGTAGAATTGGATCGCATGTTAGATGCCGGTATCATTGAAATAGTCGAGGATTTGGAATGGATTAGTCCTATGGTGGTACAGGATAAGAAGACTGGTGAGGTGCGCATTTGCGTCGACCTCAGGAAGCTAAATGGTGCATGTTTGCATGATCCATTCCCAACCTCATTTACTGACGAAGTGCTCGAAGGTGTGGGTGGCCAGGAGATGTAATTTTTCACAGACGGGTTCTCTGGCTACCATCAGATCCGCATTGCAAAAGAGGATCGCCATAAGACAACTTTTGTTACCGAATGGGGTTGCTTTCAGTACACCATGATGGCGTTCGGCTTGAAGAATGCACCTACGATATTTTTGCTGGTTGTCATTGCTTCATTCAAAGATTTCATTCAGAAGTTTCTACAGGTATACATGGACGATTCAATGGTGTATGGTTTGGTCTGTGATCATCTGGTGAATCTATGATTGATGTTGGAGCGATGTCGGCAACACCAGATCTCATTGAACCTAAAGAAGTGTATCTTCTTTGCATTGTTTGGTATATTGTTGGGTCATATTATGTGTAAGCAAGGCTTGTTGGTCGACCCAGCAAAGATTGCACTTATTCTGAGTTTGACACCGCCGACTACTATTAAGCAGTTACGGGTGACGCTAGGACACACGGGGTATTATCGCAAATTCATCAGGGGTTATGCTACGATTACCGCCCCTATGGAGAAGTTGTTGAAAAAGGATGCGGTATTCCAGTGGAGCCCTGAATGTCAGGATAGCATTGAGATATTAAAGACGAAGATGGATTTGGAGCCGATATTAGTATTTCCTGACTGGAGTAAGGAGTTCCATGTTCATGTTGATGCCTCATCGATCGCACTGGGAGTAGTGTTGGCCTAGCTCAGAGAGGGGGATCTTGATCACCCCATTGCTTTTTCCAACCGAAAATTATCATATGTGGAAAGAAACTAGACTACTACGGAGAGGGAAGGTCTGGCAATGGTTTACGCATTGCAGAAGTTTTGCCATTACTTACTGGGAGGCCATTTCAAGATGTTCACAGATCATTTTGCATTAAAATACCTAGTTAATAAGCCTTTGTTGGGGGGGAAGATATGTTGATGGCTACTTCTATTTCAAGAGTTTGATTTTGAATTAATTGTGAAGCCAGGGAAATTAAATGCTGGCCCGGATCATCTCTCCCAGATTGAAACAGGGGAGGAGCCAACTAACATTGAAGATGGGTTGCCTGATGCGCAATTATTTAAAGTTGGAATCGCTGATGGATATTTTGAAGAAATCATTCAGTTTCTGGTGATCGAAACTACACCAGAAGAATTCACCACTAGTCAGAAGAAGAAGTTGGTAGTCAAGGCTGCGGACTTCCATCTAATCGCAGGAGCGCTGTACAAGATGGGTGCTGATGAGATATTGTTACGGTGTGTTTTTCCACATGAGCAAGAGAAGATCCTTTCTGAAGCACATGTAGGAGTGGCTGGAGGGAACTATGGTGGCCATGCGACAACAAGGAAGGTGCTTCGAGCGAGGCCCTGGTGGCCTATGCTACACAGTGATGCGGCAGATTATGCACGATCCTACGACATTTTTTAGAGAACCGAGAAGTCATCCTGACGGGATGAGATGTTGTTGAATCCTTAGTTGACATTGCATCCATTCGACAAATGGGAAGTAGACTTTGTGGGACCTATCCATCCCCCGGGGAAGCGCCCTAGTGCTAGGTATATTATCACGGCGACATATTTCATGACACGATGGGTAGAAGTTGCACTAGTTGTTGATTGTTCCACGGCCATAGCAGCGCGATTTCTCTTTGATCACATCATCACTCGGTTTGGCTTCCCCAAGAAACTGTTGAGTGATTAAGGCAGCCACTTTCTCAATCCAACATCAACGCATTGATGGAGGAGTTGCAAATACAACATAAGAAGAGTACACCCTATCATCCATAGGCGAATGGCACGGTGGAAGCTTTCAATAAGATATTGGAGCATGCACTGACAAAGGTGTGCAATGTGAACCGTGATGACTGGGATCTCAAGATCCCAGCAGTATTGTGGGCATATCGCACCACATGTAAACGACTGACCGGACAGACACCATTCAAGCTAGTGTATGGGAAACATGCGGTTATGCCTATGGAGTATATCATTCTGAGTCTCTACATAGCGGCAACAACTTGCATGGACGATGCATCTGCATTAGAGGAATGTCTTGCACAGTTAATACAGTTGGAGGAAGATCGCTTCATCACTGGTTTCCATCAGGGTGTGGAGAAAGATCGTTAGAAGGCTTGGCATGATTGCCATATCAAGAACAAATAGTTTCAACAGGGTGATTTGGTGTTGTTGTATGACAGCAAGTTTATGAAACATCCAAGAAAATTGCAGATGCATTGGCTTGGTCCATATCGCATTAGTAGCATTACTTCAGGAGGAGCAGTCCAGTTGCAGTAGTTGGATGGGGCGATGCTCCCCAAGTTGATTAATGGTAGCAGGTTGAATCCCTATTGGTCGGGCTTGGAACCGCGCGATGCTTGAGTCGCATCGAGAAAAAAAAATGTGTAGATTGATTGGTAGTAGGATGGCTCACCAACAGGGACGAAATGCGGAAGCAGGGAGGCTTCTGTAGCAAGTTTGGAGTGGTCTGCGACAAGTGGCAGCGTTGCGACCCGATCAAATTAGAAATAAATGCCAAAAGTTTGAACAGTTAATTAATGGCGCGTGTTCGAATGATGGGCATTAATGGCGGATCCAACCGATCGCCTAACAGGATCAATGACAGATTTGCACCATTAATACAGGATTTTGGTGGAATTAATGCATGATTTAGTGATCATTATGGAGGATTCGGCTAGAAGCTATAAAATTGGGTAGAAGTTGGTCGGAAGGCACCGAGATTTTCATTGTTAAGTGCCCACGCAGAGATGATGAATAGTGGTGAGCACAGTGGTGTGTTGGGAAGGGTTCAGTTGAATTTGTAGAGTGCTGCTCAGTCGTAGGAGCTATCCATTATAAGTGCTGGGTAAGGTATGCCATGAAACTAGAAACGGTGGATATTAGTAGCGAGGTAGAGTCTCCTTTCACTGGGATTGTAATTGAGGAAGTTGTGTCTGCAGGAGGCATCAATCTTGAGGCAGAGGTCGCCAACATGCCAGTGGGAGCCTCAGTCGTCGTCAAGAAGCATCAAGGGGGTCAACATTCAGAGTCCCTGCAAAGCAATAGGAAACTGAGATCGCCCGTTGGAGTGGTTGGCGAAGCTCAGGTGCAGGCCGGGCAGTCCAGTCACCACGTTGATGAATCTTCCGTACGGGAGGGACTGTCGGCTATTGACATCCGTGGGTATATCCCTCCCATTCGATCAGATGTAACCCCGTGTAAGATGAACCCGGAGCAGCAGTATGGCATGAAGATGCCTCCGCTCCCTGCCGAAATGGAGTGCCCTATTGATATTGGATCGACGTTGATGTGCTTCCACTATGATGATCATGATATGGTGGCCCAACCCGACATTGCATCGATCCCATATGTGGCCGGGTCATGTCTTACCACGACGTCGATTGTGCAGGACTAGGCACGAGGATTGAAGCAGGCTCGGTTGTTAGGGCTTATTAACATGATGCATTTTGGTCGACTGGCGGAAGTTAATTGTGGTTGGACAGCAAAATTCTAGTCACTGTTGATTTAATTTCGCATATTACAGGATTGCCGAAAGATGGGGTCGACCCATCACAGTTCTTCCAAGGGAAGGCGAATGACAAAAAGCGGGCGGGACAGCTCGTAAAGAAGTATGTCTTGGTAATAGATGGCCATGGGTATCGCACCAGTAGTATTAATGATCAGGTTGTACTCACTGGCACCAAGATCTTATCCTGCAAAAGGATCAGAGGAGGTCTCCCTAACCAGTGCACCTAAGGACTTGTCGCATGTGCAGTACAGTGTGCGAAGGGCATCCAAATGAATTGGTCCTTGGTTCTCTTGAATCAATTAGCCGTGGTTGCTGCGGCCGTTCAGGCTGGTAAGGGATCATTTTCGTATAGCTGGCTGCTACTCTTGATTGCATTTGTGGCTTGGAAGGAGCGACAGGGTGCGCACTATTAGAACTTATGGTATGTATGGGAACTTGAGCGACTATGCGATTACCAATTGATATTATGGCTCTACTGGGAGATGCTTTGCGATGCCGCAACGAAGGTACCATGGATATCCAAAGAAACTGCGGCAAGATTTAAGCCACTCATGGAGTTTGCGGGTCGGCCGCATGCTATTTATGTGTAGGCACAACAGGACCCCGGTTAGCAATGGTTGCTGACCCCTTACAAGGTAACAACTAAAGCATTGCAGGCTATCGTGAATGACTGGCGAGGGAAATGGCATGAACCTGTGGAGTTGGTTGAGATTCAGGTTGGTGGGCTGGCGAAGGGTCCAGATGATCGTATATCAGTACAAGACCCACCTAGTCATCATGATTCAGATCAAGAGTCCATCAAAACACCGAAAACCAACGACAATGACCATACCTTGGAAGAGCACAGATGAAAAGGACATTAGGACTCGGCAACAATTAGTGGGCTGCCCTTGGCCGCGGAAGCACAGTTGGGTCGACTGATACACACAATCCCTGATGCATCCAACACAACAGCTTATAAAATGATAAGGGAGACAAATGAAGGATTCCATGCATTCACTGCTTGTATGGACTCTGTGCATGACATAGTTTCGCGCTGGGAACCAGATGATGCAGCGGCCCCACAAGCTAGCACAATCAACACTGAGCCGCGGGTGAGGAATGTGGAGATTCCCCCGATTGCGATTGTGACTGAAGATGAAGCTTATAATGCCGTGTTGCAGTAGCTGAAGACGGTGACCATCAATGTGAATGCCTTGCCCGCGGAAGGGTTGACCACTATGCAGGAAACTACTAGTCAGGAATTGACAGATTAATAGGGGCAGATCAGCGGTATGTGTGTACGACTGCAGGCGAGTGAGGCTGATGCGAAGCGCACTATTGAAGAATTGATTGGCAGGGATGCTTCAACATGACAGGATGTGGATGAACTCGAAGCACACATTAAGGCAGAATAGGATGAGAAGGCACGCGAAATCGAAGGCCTAAAAAAGGAACACGATTTCCTTATTGCGGAGAAGGCTCGTATGTGGGATGACAGTGTACGGGTCAATCGGGCCATCATGAAAGCTTATCAGCATGTGTCAGAGCCCATTGAAGAGGTGGATGTGCTCCAATAGGTGTAGTGACTGGGGGCTGCCATTGTTCAGTTGTGGTAAGAGAATCAAGAGTTGAAGGCTCAGGTGAATCCTGGTATTCCTTAAGTTGAAATTGATGACAGAAAAAGGGCAATTGAGTAAGTCGCAACTCAGCTGGAGGAGCTAGAAAAAACCGTGACGAAGCTCATAGCTGATATTGTACAGTTTTGGAGCCACATTGTCCAGGACGAGCAGGTTGAACAGTTGATCAAAGATTGGCAAGACGCAGAAGGACAGTTGGCGACACTCAAGGTATCCATGTGCACAATGCCACCCATGGAACAGGTCGCCAAGTCTCAAGACTTAAAAGAATTGCAACAATGGGTTACTAAGGCTGATGAGTGCCAGAAGAAGTGTGCTGCACAGTTGGAGCAGTGTCAATATGTCAGGGGTAGTGTCTAGGACGAGCAGGTTGAAAAGTTGATCAAAGATTGGCAAGATGCAGAAGGACAGTTGGCGACACTCAAGGTAGCCATGCGCACAATGCCACCCATGGAACAAGTCGCCAAGTCTCAGAACTTAAAAGAATTGCAACAATGGGTTACCAAGGCTGATGAGCACCAGAAGAAGTGTGTTGCGTAGTTGGAGCAGTGTCAGGATGTCGGGGGCCAGTTAATGACCAAGGCAGGAGAAGCACTTCAGGCAGTATAGAAGGGTCGTCAACAGGTGATGGAAAATCTCACTGCGCATCCATCTGCAGAAGATGTGGTTGATAGTCAAGTGGTGGCTACGGAAGTCAAAGAAATGGTGATGACAGTCATGCAACAGTACGGATATTTCAAAGTGAATACCACAGAGTTCACCATATCCAATTGACGTGGCTCAAGGGCAAGCCACAAGATTGTGTTGGGGGCCTGTTGGAAGGTGGTTTGGTAAATAAGAATCGTAGCATCGCCGATGCTATGACACGACAGAGAAGGTCGTGTAAGGAAGAAGGCTTTATTATTTTGTGTATTTTTTGAGTCGTTTGTACCGCAATAGGTGGGTTTTTGGGTCATTGGACCACATGAGATGTAAATTTGAGTCGTTTGTACCGCAATAGGAGGGTTTTTGGGTCATTTGGACCATGTCAGTTAGACTTTGGTTATTTGTCCAGGAGTCAGTTAGGAAGTTGTTGGTAAGTGGACAAGCATTGTAAAGGCGGAAGCCTATTTATAGTCAAAGAGTCATATGTGTTGGATAACTTTTTGGGAACTGTAGATATGAGTCTGTATGTGAGATCTGAGATTTGGTTTTGCGGAGATGTTGTATCAGGGTTTTTCTGAAGTAATATGACATGACAAAACTGTTTGGTGAAATTCCTTGTGTACCTTCTCTGTTAATACATGTTGCGATGATTTCTTACTGCAGTTAATACTTCCATGTTATGCTTGTCGCGATGAATGTTTCTGTTGAATAATGTTATGAATGTGAATGATGTTAATCTTGAATGCATAGATCTGTTTTGAATGCTGTGATAAATAAGTTAAGTAAGCAAATGCCACAACATCCTCCTTCATTCAGCAGAAACATGATTCCGTCCACTCTCCCTTGATTGCCTCGGGTGAGACCTCATCTGCTCTGCAGGTTTTGCTGGGCGGGGTAAAACCTGTCTAGGCTAGTTCTCAGGGAGATCGAGGTGGGTTGGTGTTGACAGTGATGTGAACCCCTGTCAACTGGGTTTGAGTCAACAATCAGTTGGAGGTTATTTCCAACTACTTGCAATGGAAAGTTCAGATGACTATTGTTCTCAAGGAGAACAAGATATGGAAATATGTCAGTACCAATGTTTGGGTAAATTATATAGTATAATCTAATGCATTTAAATGTCAACCCCGGGGCTCGTAATTTTGTGAAGTGCTTGGAAAAATATATGCATAATTGAATCTTAAAGTTCTTCAAAATATATCTAAATCACACCTCTATATTTCAAGATCCAAATCTAAAAATAACAAAGATGGGATCCCTCACACTTAAATAAAATCTTTACACAACAATCACACTTCTTTTGAAAATAAAAATTATCTAGCATGGCTTCATGATCAGATTACTTAGACTTTCTATGATATTTTGAACTGTTGATGTTAATCCCAAAAGAAGCTATTAGCACACCAAAGTGAGTTGAAACAATTCTTCAAATAAAGTCTACAATCCTTTGGAACCAATACTATTGAAACATGGCTATGTAAGCAAGATTCTAGATCTTGTGTGAGCCTTTGAACTATTGATATTAATCCCAAAAATATTCTAAGACAACACACACTTACAGCGAAATAATCTCACAAAGTTGTAAATTCTTGTGAAAACTCGAAATAAAGCATTTAAACTAACACACACGTAATTATACAACCGGGAAAGGGAAATTGGGACAACATATAAAAGAAGGAGGAGGGCCTTCCTCCCTTGGAATACACTGCCAAAAAATACTATGAAAGTAAGCTCACAATCTGCAACAAAAAATTCTTTATTCCCACTTGAAGAAATTACATCATGGTATTTACTCTTCAACCCCACTCAACCTGCAACCTCTACTTCTACCTAACTCTCCTCCTCTCTAATCCATCATCTAATATAATATCTGAATCACATGCTTCTATTCTCTCTTATATATCCATAAATATCTCCTTTCATAAAAAGGAAAGGAGTTACAACTAGATCCAAGAAAAGTGGATCCACAACCAACCAAATTTTGGACTTAACTAAAGTAAGACAATTAAGGTTATTTGATTTGATTGAAGATCATTATGAGCATACCGACATTTATCCATATCCCAAATTTGTTGATGGAGAGATAAGGGAAAATTGCTGGCCGAAATTGTAGGAACCGACAATTGCTGCAAGATGAAACTATGTTGTTGCAAGACTAGTTTTTGAAGGATCATACAGTTGTTGCAAGACAGTTGCTGCAAGACTGTTGTTGCAAGATGAAACAGTGTTGCTACAGGAACATGGAAACCATCGAAAGATGCCACACCTCAAAGATTCGGTTAAGAAACAAACTCATACATCTCAAATAATCATTAATTAATACATGAATATTCATATTTCGAACATTATTAATCCTTTTGAAGTTCATATGAGTGAATATAGATAATGATGGATGAAATAGGTAAATATGTGCCCATGAAGGTGTAAATGAGTGAAATATATAAGAGAAATGATATAAGAATTTGTAAAATAACCCTTCAAAATATGTCAAACTTGGAGCTCAACAACCATTGTAGTACTGCTTTCATCAACAGATCCCGTTGCCTTGGATATTCACTAGGTGAAAGAGGCGAGAACATAGGGAATACTTCTAGATGGATTATTAACGGATCATCTTATTTTTGGGGCAGCTGGGTTCGTCAAAAGTATGCAGTGTGGGTCTCGTTGGATGCAGAATTTAATTCCACATCCAACAAGTTATCCAACTCAAAATTTGAGTAAAAGCACGGGGAGATATGTTGAAAATATGAACAAAAAAGTAGTTTTTTTCTTTCTTCCTCCAAAATTAGTAAACATTATTTTATTATTTTAACTATTATTTCATTTTTTTCCTTAGGAGGTCCATTTTAGACCTCAAATTTCCTCTAATGAACCAGTTGCAACCCACTTGTGCTGAATTTTGGAAAATGACCCCACAATAAGCTAAATGGGTGCATTCTGCAAGTGGGATTTCAATGTATTTTCTAGATTTCACTCTATTTTCCCACAAATCAAGCTGCAAGTTGACTTCCTGTTTATACCCGTTGACTATTGATGCTCTGTAAAAATTACAGATTTTATTCTTTTGCTTCTCTGTTTCGAATGTTGTAGGGTCCAGAACTATACCTGAAGCTGCTTCCTTACGTGCTTTTATCCAAGAATTACCTTGTGGTAAATCTTCATGCTTCCATACATGAAAAGGATGGCATGGATGCTGAACTGGAAATCAAAATTTCTTATTATAGAAACAAAAAATCTGAAAGTGGTAAGGACATGTAACTTAATGCTTTAATGCTCACACATTCAAGGGAAATTCGTGTAATAATGCAACAGATTTCCCACTGAAAGCATCAAACCTTCTGTTTTAACCTTTGACAAGTATTTCATGAATGTTTTTCTGCTTGCTAATTCATTATTGTCTCTGTCAGTTGGAATTGGAGCACAAGTTGATCTAAGGTAGAAATATCATAAGGAGACCACTTGGAGCTTATTAGAACCAGGACAACAAATTGATTTTTTTACCACCAAAAGTTTTGATCATTAACCAGAATGTTATTCCTCCATGTTCCTTCTTATTCCACTGCAAAATCTGAATACTTGAAGCTCTATAGATGATACTAATCTGAGTGAAGGGGAATTTTGGTTGTAACAATCTAGTGACTTCTTCCAACTTAGAGACCCCTCCTTATTTATTTTATTCATTTCTATGCTACCCTACCCTACTTGAAAAAGATAAAAATATATTTCCAAGTGTAGGCATATTTCCAGTGAAGCCATGTGTGCAACAGGATTTAAAACAAATTCATGTTCAGATTTAAAATATAAACTCTGACATGTACCTGAACATGAAGAACCAGTTGATCCTCTTGATGTGGTGCCAACAATTGTTGAAGAAGAAGGTGGTGTATTGGTCTGAAAAATTCCTGGAACTACTCTTCAATGTAATCACTGCTCCCTTGGTTCTCCTCTTTGTCTTGCATGTAGGTTTTTGTCACATCCTGTAGGTTCTCAAAATTATGAATTTCACATTCTTCAATGCCTAAAGGATCTAGACATGCCAGAAATTCTTCAATTTCAAGCTCCAATATATGTTCTTCATCAAATTTCATCCATGGCTCTCTAATATCTTCTCCCGATATGTAAGGATAATCAGGTACAACTTCTAAATCTAATTGTTGCTCATGAACAATTTTCTTTTCTCTTCCTTCCTGAGATGAAAATATGTTTCTTATGGATGTCAAGATTTGTTCCTTCTTAGATGCAGAAATACTCCCTATTACTAAAAGGATTTGAGATATTTCTTGAAGACACATCCTCCTTCTTCCAACAATTCTTGAACATGCTTGAATTCACTCCGCTAGATGATAATCCTTGGCACATGGATTATAACAATGGTGTTTTTTTTCTTGAAAAAAACTTTGCAAATATACCATTGACATTCAATCTTAAATGTTGGAAAACATTCAAAGCACACTTTTCCAAACAAACTTTACTCACCAGACAACAAAACAAGGGCTCAGAGGAACGTGTCTACAACAGATGCACAGGTTCTTACCTCTCATCTTTTCGCTCCCCCTCCTCTAAGTCTAAAATTCTGGCACTACCATCAACTAAAACAAATGCTCACTTCAAGACTAAATCCTTAAGCACTTCCCCGACAACGACGCCAAAATGTTTGGGTAAATTATATAGTATAATCTAATGCATTTAATTGTCAACTCGGGCCTCATAATATGGTGAAGTGCTTGGAAAAATATATGTAGAATTGAATATTAAAGTGCTTCAAAATCTATCTAAATCACACCGCTATCTTTCAAGAGCCAAATCTGAAAATAACAAAGATGGGATTCCTCACACTTAAATAAAATATTCACACAACAATCACACTTCTTTTGAAAATAAACAGTATCCAGCATGGCTTCATGAGTAGAGTACTTAGACTCTCCATGAGATTTCAAACTGTTGATGTTAATCCCAAAAGAAGTTATTAGCACACCAAAGTGAATTTGAATGATTCTTCAAATAAAGTCTAAAATCCTTTGGAACCAATACTATTGAAACATGGCTATGTAAGAAGGATGCTATATCCTTTGTGAGCCTTTGAACTGTTGATATTAATCCCAAAAATATTATAATCCAACACACACTTGCAGCAAAATAATCTCACAAAGTTGTAAATTCCTGCAGAAACTGGAAATGAAGCATTTAAACCAACACACACACAATTCTACAACTGGAAGAGGGAAATTAGGGAAGCATATACTAGAAGGATGGGGGCCTTCCTCCCTTGGCATACGTTTCCAAGAAATACTATGACAGTAAGCTCACAATCTGCAACAAAAACTTATTTATTCCAACATGAAGAAATTACATCATGGTATTTACTCTTCAACCCCTCTCAACCTGCAACCTCTACTTCTTCCTAACTCTCCTCCTCTCTAATCCATCATCTAATCTAATATCTGAATCACATGCTTCTATGATCTCTTATTTATACAAAAATATATCCTTTAATAAAAAGGAAAGGAGTTACAACTATATCCAAGAAAAGTGGATCCATAACCAACCAAAATTTGGACTTAACTACAATTAGACAATGAAGGTTATTTGATTTGGTTGAATATCATTAAGAGCATAACAATATTTATACATATCACAAATTCGTTGATGGAGAGATAAGGGCAAATTTTTGTCCAAAATTGCAAGAACAAACAGTTGAGCTACAAGATGAAACTGCGTTGCTGCAAGATTAGACAGTTGCTGCAAGACTAGTTGTTGAAGGATCAAACAATTGTTGCAAGATAGTTGCTACAAGACTAGTTGTTGAAGGATCATACAATTGTTGCAAGATGAAACAATGTTGCTGCAAAAACATGGAAATCAATGAAAGATTCCACACCTCAAAGTTTCGGTTAAGAAACAAACTTATACATCCCAAATAATCATTAATACATGGAATATTCATGTTTTTAACATTATCAAGCCTTTTGAAGTTCATACGAGTGAATATAGATAATGATGGATGAATTAGGTAAATATGTTCCCATGAAGGTGTAAATGAGTGAAATATATAAGAGAAATGATATAATATTTTGTGAACTAACCCTTCAAAATATGTCAAACCCAGAGCTCAAAAACCATTGTAGTACCGCCTTCATCAACGGATCTCATTGCTTTGGATATTCTTGAGGTGAAAGAGGCGAGAACTTAGGGAATACTTCTATATGGAGTATTAAAGAATCACCTCATCCCACATCTAGCTGAGAAAACAACATCCAAGGAAATGTGGGACACTTTGAAGAGCTTATATGAAAACATGAATGAGAACCGCAAGATGGCTTTGAAAGACAAGCTTCTTCATGTTTTTAACATTATCAAGCCTTTTGAAGTTCATATGAGTGAATATAGATAATGATGGATGAAATAGGTAAATATGTTCCCATGAAGGTGTAAATGAGTGAAATATACAAGAGAAATGATATAATACTTTGTGAAATAACCCTTCAAAATATGTCAAACCTAGAGCTCAAAAACCATTGTAGTACCGCCTTCGTCAACAGATCTCATTTCCTTGGATATTCATGAGGTGAAAGAGGCGAGAACTTAGGGAATACTTCTATATGGAGTATTAAAGAATCACCTCATCCCACATCTAGTTGATAAAACAATAACCAAGGAAATGTGGGACACTTTGAAGAGATTATATGAAAACATGAATGAGAACCACAAGATGGCTTTGAAAGACAAGCTTCACAACACTAGGATGACCAAAGGTGAAAATGTGTCCTTATATCTATGATGTCCCCAACCCCTAAAACCAGGCTAGAGACACCAAGAAACCCAAGGGGAAGGATGAATAAAGGGAATGCACATCAAAATAAGGGTAACTAAGGCTAGGACAACATGACAAAGAGCCCATAAAATAAAACATTCAGCCTCTTTAATTTGAAATGCAAGAATACAATGCAGATCATTCCCTAAGCGCATGCTATGCAAGGTAGAAGCAAGCATTAAATGCAACCAAATATGAACAATATATTAACATAAATTCAACATGATACATCTGATCTATTACAACCATTTAAAATTTTAAAATAATCAGATATAAAAGCCACCATAAACAATGTAAATAAACATATCTACAAGATGCCACAATCAACCATATTAATAGTGTTAAAAATAAGATCTAATGATTTCCACCTACAACCACATTAACATAAACAAAAACAGATATGAAGGCTGCCATCTATATCCATATAAATGATAAATAGGTCAGATCCCATGGTTTCCACCTACAACCATGTAAATAACTACAAAATCATATCCATGAGCACATATATATCAGAAATTGCAGTAATAAACATATAACAAGATACTCATATTAATGAAAATCAATTAGCTTCAACAGGACAACATTCCATCCAACCATATACATGCCATGTTCATGCATCTTTCAACATGGTAGTCACCCTCGAGCTCATGCCATAGATCCACAAGCAGAGGTACTCTCAAACCAAAGGTAGGTTGCGCTCTTCTCCACACTAGGAACACTGCCACACCCAAAAAAATATATCTTAGTCATACATAAACATTTTTCAGTGAAAAAAAGTATTCTTTACTGGAAACAATGTTCTAGACATAATGGAACAGGTCTCACAACTCAAAAATTCTAAGAAATATTTCAACCAGAACATATGGTCGCACCCTTCTCAACACCGTGAGAATACCACAACTAGACCTTTCACCATATCAAATTTCCCTTCCATCTACTCTACTTAGTTAGTTGTGAATCCCCTTGCTAAAAAATCCCTCAAGATATCACCACCCTCACCTCAGATTTATGAGCTATATTGGGCAGAGACAAGCAATAGGAGAAGGGCTCATGTTGTGTAAGCATAGATCAATCTTCAATCCCCATTACAGGGTCTTCAAACCTCATTACAAGGCCTTCAATATTCCTGCAATTCAATGTATATCCTACTGGAGAGCATGTATTTCCAAAACAATAGAGAATTCCTCTGCACTAGAGATCTCAAAGAGAGAGAAGATGAATGAAAGCGAGCCAGTTCGAATCCTTCTATAACCATTCGAATTCCCAAGGGAGTGACTCCAATTCCAAGAGAGGTAACTCAAATTCACTGGGAGTTACTCAATTCATGAGAGAGGTATTACAATTAGAGATTCCCTTTCCCAGGATATCAAAAGGTGAAATAAGAGGGGAGTCAAAATTCTTCAAGGAGTGTAGGCTAAAAATAGCGAGTGAGGGCGCACTAGCACATGAGGAGCATCAAAAGTGGCTTGGAATAGCCAGTGAGGGTGCACTAACAGAGAGATTCCCACCAAACATCAAAGAGGGTGTAATAGTGCCTCCATAAACCAAAATAATAAAAAATATGGTCCAAAGAGTAATGTTAGGAAGAGAAACAAATCATAGTCCCCAACCCGCTCACATGTAGAATCCATGCCCCCCCATTCTTGTTAGTTGTCCATGTGAGCTAGTTATTTAATTAAATAATAATAATAATAATAAATTCCATAGTCCTAAAACCTAGTTCCCAATAATAATAAAAATAATAACAGATGTCTGGGGATTAACGGTCGGGGTATTACATCTCCCTCCCCCTTAAAACAATGCATTGTCTGTGATGCATATTCATTACATACATGTCGCAACAATTTTTTTTAAAGATGAGGGTATGCCTCCCTCATAGTATCTTCCAACTCCCAAGTAGCATCTTCTAGATTGTAGTCATCCATTGGACCTTTACATACCTGATCTCTCGATTCCAGAGTAGCTTGACTTTTATTCCTAATATGGTAACTAGTTGTACTAGAAAATCCTCTTTTGGTCCCACTTGAATCACATTCCAATCAATCACATGATTAGCATCAGGTATATACTTTTTTAACAAAGATACATGAAATACATTATGCACTTTTATGGAAGAAGGAAATGCAAGCTCATATGAAATGGAACATATCCTAACTAAGATCTCAAAGGGTCCACAATATCTTGCATAATGTACATATATTCTATATCCCCATAATTGTATCACACATTCCACATGAGCATTAGTAACTTTTAGTTATGACTAGCTACAACATAAATACTAGACCTTAACATAGTAATTAAAAGCGTTAAGCTATAAAAGCATATTCCAACCATTAAACTTCAATCTTTACAATCATCAAGACATGTGCACTATTATTAAAGAGGCCAAGCCTCACCCAATGATAACACATAGGACTATCATGTCCTTCCTAATCAATCCAAGTTGAGCCACATAACACCATTCATTTATCAATCATGCCTTTACACAAGAAGGATGACCATCAAGCATTATTATAGGATTAAGGACTAGACTAACAAGCCACATAAGCATTATTCCTATGGATTATCATGGCTATATATGCTATGCTATCTTTTTATTATTCCTTCATGTGCATCATGTTCAATAACCATTAGAACATCACCAATTATCATATACACACATGATGCACATTTCCTTCATAATACTATCATAGCTTAAATGCATTTATGATGATGTCACTCCCTCATACTAGAGACACATATTCGCATGATCATAATATATGTACAAAGTGTATGCATATACAACATAACTACATAAGCACATACTTACGTAACCATATGCATACCCATAACCTGCATGGACAATATGTATTTGTGTCAAGTACATCACAAAAACATGATTACATGCTAATGTATACAACATTAATCATTATTCCAACACATACAGTCTTGCCGATACCAAGCCGGGGAAAAACAAGAACTTACATAATATCATTAGGTGTAAGGACTACATATACATCCTAATAAGTCTTTTAATGCATCATGACCACAACTTAAGAATGCTTGACTAATTAAGGTAAACTATGTATCCAAGTTCCACGTTCCACCCACCATAGGCACTCATCCGACATATAATCTTTCTATTGTGAGGCCACCCCTGAGATGGGAAACGGTTACACTAGGACCAAGGGAAGACATATAATTCTTCCCAATAATTTTTCTCATCAACCAGACACCAAGTCCACAGCCATCTCGGGCTAAGAAACACAAGGATCTACTTGGAGTTGATCCTTCATAGGTAGAGTACTTAATCCTACTTAATATGCATAAACAAGAAAAGGAAAGCAATCCATTCCCAATCAACTTATCATACCAACAAACATAGTTAACACCAATCCATTAGCTTAATAAGCATCGATAACACACTTGACCTCATGAGGGTCAATCCCGTATCCCACTTAAGGGACTTAACAACAAAAGCAACATGGATGACAATTCACCCATAGCCAACCAAATACTACAAATTTGTCCCATGTTCATACATATGCATTCAAGCACAAGAAAAGGGACAATCCCTTACTTACCAAACCCTATACATGGTCACGAATCAGCCCATCACAATATCCAAATCCAAGCAATGTCCATCTAATACTTCGGCCACAAACACACATGCATGTGCATAGTGGGAAATGCCTAACACTGAATAAACATTTACCAATTATTAGTATACAATTTGGTGCATAGAAGGCGCCTTCAATATTCAATATATAGTGATGATAACATCAACATACTTAAAACCTATTGCACCTAGACGAATCTTATTGATCATATCATTTCCACTCAAGGCAATGCCTTATCACTGCAAACAAATAGGAACAAATCTACTACATGATCACATATGGGAAATACCCTCTCCCTTGAGCATAGAACAACACTATAAGACAATCATCAAGGTCATATCCCTCTCTTCTTCCACAATATCCCATTTACCATTAGGAGCAAGTTCATAGGGATAAAACCTCTCTTGCACTTCTTGCAACAGAAAGTTAAGCACACATTCCTTTCATTAGAGAAAATTAAAATACTTAAGTAACCACTGGATTCAGAATCACCCTCTACAAGATCATGGAGGGGAAAATCCCTCTCTCTAACGTTAAAATATCTAAGAGACACTACACATGGTACATATAAATGCAATTACTTATCCATCCCACACATAATATATATGTATGCAATTACTTACACACACATGGCATACACTACAAGTATATAATAAAATTATCAAGATAAGACAATAATAGGGTTTCACCCTTTCTCTACCATCACATGCATCTCATTATCAATCCACAAGCATATTATACATGCATATGCATTACATCCAACTATAGATAGGCATAATTCCTCTCTTGCAAACCATGCCAACACAATTAATTATAGAAGATAATCAATCCAAGACAATAGTGAGAAGAATAGGCCCTTCACCGCCATACATATATAATATCTATATACGCAAGGGAAAAAAACCAATGGGATGCACCCTCCACTACATGTAATATATATATGTATAAAGGATACACCCTCCAAGAGGATCACCCTCATCCATTCTCCGCACTTAATAAGCAACATCAATAAACACACACACACACACACACACACACACACACACACACACATGAGCCCAAAGTCCACACCCTTCTCATCAAGAACATGTTTTATTTAGTTATAAAATCAAGCCAAGGCTATGCCTTCAACAATTCTCAAGCAGTTGTAATTACACATTAATTACAAAGGGCAAGGCCCTTATCATTTGCAAGCAATCAAAAAATATATTAATGAGATACAATAGGCATCCAAGGGATCCTCCCTCAACATCCATAACAATAAATATACAGTTATACAGTCCAAGATCTCATTTAAAGAGGGATTCGACCTTACTTTCATTGCAACATCAACCACACATACAACAAGATAACAAACCACCTATGGAGGGAGATTTCCTCACCACTTATCACATCCAATCAATTAAATCATTAATAGATGTATAGTGCAGAAGAGGGGGCTATGCCCTCCCAACAATTATCTATTCAACAAAAAAATTATTTAAATAATGCAAAGAAGCAAAATCCATCCAAATATATGGCCAACAAACAATAATAATATATGTATATACATATAGGAAGTCAAACCCTTAGAAATAGGTTCCAAGAGTAATAGGGGTGGGGATAGAATCTCCTTAGGAGGTTTATCCTCTCCCTCACTCTCGAAAACCAAGACCAATACAATCAATTAGACATGAAGAATGAGCAACCATCATAACCAGAATGGTTCCCCATTCCATCCAATAGAAGTAACCCCAAACCACTAGGCTCTTCTTTTTTTAAACACAAATTCAACACCCTCTTTTCAATTCTTAGTTATTCCAAAATAAAAAAATAAAATAAATGTGAAACCACTCTCTGGACAAGTGGCCCATTCCCCCCAAAAATAGACGAGGAGAAGAATCTAAATAATTAAATGAAACATGCCACATATATTGAAAATAAAAATAAAATGGAAAATGGAACCACCATTAAGACAAGTGGAGTATTTCCCCAAAATACACAAGGAGTTACTCATGAATGTAACCACTGACATCCAAGTGGCATAAATAGGCGTATAAAAGAATACCATCATTAGAAATCCCAAAATCCATATATAGTATAAATGTCACTTAATAATTATGCTCTTAGTTAATAATAATAAAACTATATCATCTCGATAACTTAGCATTAAATTAATATTGATAATAGTACATATTATTTTCCTTTTATAAAATAACAAGATACATGTCATTAAATTAATAATGAAAATTATTTACTTATCAATTAATAATCATATTGCTTACTTATCATTAAGATACAAAATAATAACTTATTTCTATTACAGCAACCACATGTTATTAACCCATTATCATTGTAGGTCATACTTGCATTAAGCACTTAATAGGTGCCAGAAGGTATCCACTACTTCATTTGGGGTTTAAAATTGTATTTCAATAGCCACACTGCATGATCATTCATTAAATGACATAACTGGGGCTGTAATGTGTTCACGATCAATCATTGTTAGCAGACTGCACATCTCTTTCACAATACATATACTACAATTCCAAAACATAAACATGAAGTTATAAATTTGTAGAAGGTCCAATAGTCGTAGAGTTGAAACCTAAGCTTTGATACCACTCTATGATGTCCCCAGCTCCTAAACCAAGGCCAAGGACACCTGGGAACCCAAGGGGAAGGATAAATCAAGGTAATTCATAGCGGAATAAGGATAACTAAGGCTAGGCCAACATTCCAAAGAGCATATAAAATAAAACATTCATCCTCTTTAATTTGAAATGCAAGAATCAAATGCATATAATTCCCTAAGAACATGCTATGCAAGGTAGAAGAAAGCATGAAATACAACCAAATGTGAAAAATCTATTAACATGACTTCAACATGATATATTAGACCTATTACAACCATTTAAACTTTTAAAATAATTCGATCTACAAGCCACCATAAACAATGCAAATAAACAGATCTACAAGATGCCGCAATCAACCATATTAAGAGTGTTAAAAATCAGATCTATTGACTGCCACCTACAACCATATTAACATAAAAAAAAACCAAATATGAAAGCTTCCATCTATGGCCATATAAATAATAAATAGATCAGATTCCATGGCTTCCACCACAGCCATGTAAATGACAACAAAATCATATCCATGAGCACATATATATCAGAAATTGCAGTAAATAAACATATAACAAGATACCCATCTTAATGAAAATCAACTAGCTTCAATAAGACAATGTTCCACTTAGCCATAGACATGCTATGCTCATGAATATTTCAACATGATAGTCACCCATGAGTTGAGGCCATAGATTGTAATACCCCCATTTTGATCCTTGGGATATATATTGACTTTTAATGTAAATATTGTATACACGCGATGTATAATTTCCTAGCGTGGATCTCAAGGCCAAGGTCCCGCTAGTGTATGCTTGAATTTTATTTTAAAAGAAAAATATTTTATATTTTTCTATCCATGTGCTATTAAGCCATAGAACATTGTAAAATGATGTAAATATTAATATTGCAATAAAATACCAAAAAATGGCTATGGAAGCAACTAATTAGAGGGGTCTATGTGTATCCACTAGGGAGTGGTGAGGGGGATTGTGGGGTTGAACCATATGTTTCTAAATGTCATATTGAGAACCCATTTGACTTTACTTGCTGACATTTAATTTTGTTGTAAGGAAGTAGTTGAAGAAATCAGTCCATGGCTTCAATGGAGCATGGGCAGCCCATAAATTCGTATGGCAAGTATAGGCTCTATTTCCTCGACCCACAAGTCACTCTACCTCATGGGAATTTGTTCTTCCGCATTCCCATTCCATTGTTGAACATCCAAGCTTGAGTTTTCATCCATTACACATTGCCAACAGTGAGAAAAACTAGAAATCGCAACTCTACATCAATCCACGTTTTGAAGTACCATAAACACCCATAATTTCATGTGGACAGTGAAATCTAATGGGGGATCCATAGACATGAACCTTGGGGTTAATTTGAGAGTGTTAGATCCCTAGAAATCCATGGGAAATCCCATTTTTTATAGCCCGAAAATCCAATTACAGGATTGAGTCATTTGGTCACCGAATTGTGAGAATCCAAGTGTGAATGACAGAACAGAGGTTGGGATTTCTTGAAAAACCTAGTGAATGATAGAATCTCAAGGAACTAGCAACTAGACCTTTCTATTCCCACCCTGAATAGCACTGGAGGGAAGGGGCACCTGAGTCACTGTGTAACAGAGAAGGGGACCTTCCTTGTGTCGGGTGTGGTAGGTATTGTGGGTGCCAAGTCTATTTGGATTTAGTTGAGATGCATGTAGATCTATGGTTGAGCTCACTGGTTTAGCATCCTCCTCTGTTTCTTGCATGCTTGATAAACCCAACTGTGAGTTGGATTAGCATGACTATTTGTGTGAAACCATGGCTGTGAGTGAGCCTGTTTGGTTCCTCCTTAGTGGATACACATCCCATCTCGAGAGTGGTCTCTTAGCTAAAAGAATATAGGATGGGTAGGGACCTATGGTTAGGTGGAACATTTCTCTCACATAGCCAGTTGTTTGGATAGCTTCATCATAAAGATAAGTGTTTCCTGTGGTTAAATTACGATCATTTTGTGTTCTGCTCTGAATGTTTAATTATTCATGTTAATTGAATGAAATGATTACCTTAAGTTACTTGGCATGAAGCCTATGCATATTATGAGAAGGGGATTGATTCTCTGCATGTTGTTTCATCATTCTACTTGGGATAAATATGTTGATGCATTCCATTTTGTGTGTGTGTTAATATGTTTTAATTCCGCTATATAATTTAATTATGCATTTTATTAAATAATGAATTTAGTCATATGGCTTGGGGAAGAATTAGACACCCCCACATTGCGTTCATGTTCCCTCTGTGGGTCGAGAGGACAGGAGGGGACGTGACATAGATCCATAATCAGAGGTACTCTCAAACCAAAGGTAGGGTGTGTTTTTCTCCACACCAAAACAACTATATCTTAGTCATACATAAACCTTTTTCATTGAAACAAAAAGTATTCCTTACTAGAAACAATGTTTTGGACGCAATGGAATAGGTATCACAATACATAAATGCTTATAAATATATTAACCATAACATATGGTTGCGCCCTTCTCAAAATCATGAGAATACCACAGTTACACCTTTCACCATATCAAATTTCCCTTCCATCTACTCTACCTAGTGAGTTGTGAGTCCCATCGCTACACAAGTCCTTAGGATATCACCAACCTCACCCTAGATTTACGATCTAGATTGGATAGAGACAAGTAATGAGAGAATAACTCATGTTGTGTAAGCATAGATCAATCTTCAATCCCCATTATAGAGTCTTCAAAACTCATTACAAGGCTTTCAATCTTCTTGCAAAACAATGCATATTCTACTCGAGAACATCTATTTCCCAAACAAGAGAAAATTCCTTTGCACTAAAGAGATCAGAGAGAGAGAAGAATAATGAAAGAGATCCCAATTGAATCCTTCTATAGCCATTTGAATTCCCAAGGGAGTGACTCCAGTTCCAAGAGAGGTAACTCAAATTCACCGAGGGTTACTCAATTCATGAGAGAGGGGTTACAATTAGAGATTCCCTTTCCCATAATAGAAAAATGTGAAATAAGAGGGGAGTTAAACTTTTTCAAGGAGTGCAGGCTAAAAATAGCCAATGAGGGCGCACTAGCACATGAGAAGCATCACAAGTGGCTTGGAATAGCCAAGGAGGGCCCACTAGCCAAGAGTGTTCCACCAAACATCAAAGAGGGTCTAAGAGTGCCTCCATAAACCAAAATAATAAAAATAGGGTCCAAAGAGTAATGTTAGGGAGAGGAACAACTCCTAGTCCCCAAATCCCTCACATTTGGAATCCATGGCTCCCCATTCTCGTTAGTTTTCCATGTGAGATAGTTATTTAATTAAATAATAATAATAATAATAATAATAAAGTCCATAGTCGCAACACCTAGTTCCCAATAATAAAATATGTCAAGGGATTAACAACCAGGATATTACAATATCTCAGTGGGCTTAAACAAGTGAAGGATGAGCTGAGCACAGTTGGTGAGATCATTCATGATTCCAAGTTGGTACAGATATCCCTAAAGGGATTCACCAAGGATTGGGATGTGTTTGTGAAATGTGTGGTTGGAAGGGAGAACTTTCCCTCCTGGGAAATATTATAGGATGACTTCACGCATGAGGAGATCTGAGAGGGATATAAGGAGAAGATGGATCATGGTATCAATGACCAGGATGTGGTCCTTTCAGGAAATCTAAAGAAGAAGAAGGGATCAAGTACAGGAGCCTCATCAGAGAAAGACACGAGAAAGGTGAGATGCTTTGCTTGTTATAAGGTTTTCTACTTTGCAGGCTAGTGTCGCAATGAGAAGAAAGGAAATAAGAAAGAAGAGATAGAGGCTTCCACTTCAGCTGAAGTGGAAGAGTGCGTCAAGAAGTTTGAGAAGGAATCCTCATTGATCTCAATTCTTTCGAGAATCAATGTGGCAGAGAGTGTGGACACTGGAGCATGGTTTGTGGATAGTGGAGAAGCACACCACATGATAGGAACATGAGCTATGCTCCTGCAGTTGAAAGATATTGAGAGATTTATACTTGCAGAGGATTGGTTTGACTTCACCCATGCATTAGAAGGAGTTGGATGTGTCAAATTCCAGCTCAATTTTGGTGGTTATATTTAGGTGGGTGGAGTATTGTTTGTACCTAAGTTGAGAAATAACTTGCTCTCTTTCTCATTTTTAGAGGATGACGGATATGTGGTCTTGGTTTGCAATGGACAGGTTTTTTATATTCAGCGGGTAATAGCATGGATGCAACAAAAGTGCATGGCACTTAAGATGGAAAGACATACATGTTGTGAGGACAACCTATGGATGGTGAGTCAGGATGGATATTTGACTTAGTGGCAATACTAGAGGCAGCAGGTGGAGAGGATTCTTCCAACTCAATGAGGAGACCGAGTTGGTATGAGATTACTGCTGAGGATGAGTGAGAGAGTGAGGCAAACTCTCAATTTAGAGTTTTCTGGCACATATCTTCATCACATAATCCATAGCAAGTAGCTAAGAGACCTTTAGTTTCATAGGGAGAAATCATAGAGAGGAGGTTGGAGATGGATCTAGGTGGAGGTTCCAATAGTACCTCCCTCACTAAGAGGGAGTGTTAGTTTTGGTAGCTTGAAGGTACTTTTGTACCATGTGACTAGGTGCAGCGGTCCGAGCACATGTGTCTCACTTAAGAGATATAAAGTGACTTTATGATATGTTTTTATAAAGTGACTTTATAAATTTAAGTTGAGTTGTACTTTATAAAGTTAACTTGTACTTTTTATTTATTTTGGGGTTAAGTGAATTTTCGAGAGAAAGGCGATTTTATATAGTTCATGAATTACGTAATTTAAGTGAACTTGAGATCAAATCACAACCATCGATCTTTTGGGCCAAGTTTGATCTTGGACATAGAAGACAAAGAGTCAAGGAAGCTACCCTAAAATGAATAATGAAAGTGCTTGAGTGAGACTCATTTAATACATTCAAAGAGTTTTTGGAGAGAAGTGTGAGAGGCATGTTTTTCAAGAGAGGAAGAGGAAGAGAGCGAGTGAGCTGGGAAGAAGGGGGCACAGTTTTCAAGAGATAAAATTGGCAGGAATCCCAACAAACTCAACATTTATTAAAATAATGACATTGGGCATAGACTCCAAGGGGAAAGTAGACACATGCATCCCAAGGAAACCCCAACAATGATTGATGGTCCAAACTATAGCAGAGGAGGTCATACTGTATGGATTTGTAGGAGGTCGTATTGTTGTCCTTGCATAAAAATCATGGTTGATATTCATGCATATATTATGAGGTGCCAGATTTGCTAGTTAAGAGTTTTGATACCTGTTCATGAGAATGTTGTAGCTGTGACTAATTTGCTTCCAAAGAGGAAGACTGTACAGTGGTTTGTACAACTGTACCTATACGCATATTTCGAGGAGGTTTTATGTAGTTGATTATGGGTAATGTTTTGGCATGCATTTTGAAGATTTGTTGGTACATATTTTTTATTTATACTGGGTTTTTATGCTACAATATTCTACTGCTGTAAATCTCTTATATTTTCCTAAGAAGCTCAATAAATATCTCTTTATTAGTTTTCCCCTTAAGGGGTTTTTCCAGAATATTGTGAAAAATATTGCACAAGGGTGAATCCTTCCCACTTGGTAAGGGGAAAATCCTGGTAAGTTGTAGCAAGGCTTCAGTATTAGGTTCCCCTACTGTGTGGGTGAGTGCTCCAAGTGATCCTGCAAGTGGTTTTTAATGAAAAAAAGAAAATGAAAATAAAATAAAACAAAGAACAAAGGTGTAGGAATGAAAAATCCAACAACCAATAGATGTCAAACCACTTTTTTATTTCCCAATGGTCAAGCATGTACAACACCTAGAAGATGTGAGCTCCAATGGAATCAAACAATACCTCTTAAGGAGGTCTATATAGTCCACACTAGATGCTAAGTAGCTTAAAGAACAAATGAGAAGAACACTTTCCCCTTGGAGGAAGGTGGCAAGGGAGCTTGGAATATGTTAGACAAGAGGGAAGAGGTGATATATAAGGGAGATCAAGCACAATTCCAATAGCATAACCTTTCTCTTAGTTTCTCTTTTTCATAATCATTCCCATGGATTCCTTTTATAGGCTAAGAGGTGGCTAAGATATGACTAGATCCCAATCATGTGAACTCATTTATCTCATGATATAGCTCCAAGGTACACAAAAGGGGCCATTTAAGGAACCCAAGTGTGTGAGGAGCCAAATTCAAATTTGTGTAGGTAATGGAGCTTTCATGAGTCTTTAATGCACCGTTGGTGGTTGAGATTCCTCTATTTCTGCCAGTCGCATGTATATCAAAGGAATATACACGATGGTTACATGTTCGTAGTTCTGATAGCACGTGCAGTAGCATTTATTAATAGACATGTGGCCACGCGGTTGTATTTTTTGACTATTTTGCGGCATTTATGGTCTCATGCTGCTTCTTGGATATGATGAGGATGTCTTCGGTGGGATACATGCTATAAGTTGATGACGCTTTATTGTGTAAATTGTAAAATTGTTGCATGTGTGCAATATTTGAGAGTTAACAAATTCCCCCTAATGTATGAGGTTTAGAGGGTACTATAGAGCTGATAATGCATCATTGTTTCTTTTGTGTTATCTCTATTATTCTTGAAAGGTGTGAAACATAGGTGGACAAACAGGACCTTCTTAAGAGAAAAATTTGCTAGTGGATTTGTAACCAAGAGTGTTGTTTTATACAAACGAGGTGGGCATACCCATGCTCGTGAAAATTAGCTGAAGTGGATGCAAAAAGAGGATATCGAGGGGCCCACTCAATATAATGTTGGAACATAGATGAAAGTGGCTTCAATCCATGCAAGAGCAACTGAACCTGGAAATGTTGTTATAGGTGTGGATGAAGCAGTACTATAGATAACCATGATGATCCCACGGGGGTGGTGGACTAGAATACCAGTGAGTATACTGAAGGTAGGACCTCACTGAACTATTTCTACCATGATTTATAAATGTGAACACTGCTATCTTCGAACTGTACGACTCTCCCAGATGCGATAGATGTGTTGGTGTTGAGCATAGGAGAGACCACTAAGTTAGGGAGCACTAAGGGATCTCCATACTTAGTTCGAGGAAATCCCTTATAATGATTGAAAGGGACCCTAAGGTACAATTACAACTATTTTAACTATCAAAATGTAGTGATGTGATGTTGACTAGAGTTGAAGTACATGATAAGATGAGGGTCTTATCCTGATAACCAAGATCATTTTGTAGATGAATACTAGACTGACTGACCTGAAACAAGACTGGATGGTAAGTATGAGGCTCATGATTTCCTTTTATAAATGTCAACTTGGAGAGTAACGGTCGACAACATTCTTCAACATAAAGGAATAGAGTGTAATGGAGGGAGACAAACTACAAATGAAGGGCTTTGTTTGGGACATGACACTGAGGGTGATGGTGACTGAAAAAACACATAATGCTAGGGATAAGGTGACTCAACAACATTGATCAAAGGTGACTAAGGGTTGCTTCCAAAAGAATAGTGCTGTTCCCATGGTTTTGAGTAAATTGGGGAATAGGTTGTACATAAAGAATAATTGGTGGGGTCCCCACAATTTTTGGGGTGTCGGGGGACCAATTTTCCGATGGATGAAGTTCCCATGGTTTTGAGTGAGTCAGGTAACCTTTTCCATGATGGTGTGAAGTTTGTTTTGCAAATGCGAAGACAGGTGCCCCATGTAGTTGGTTCCTAAGGGAATAACTAGATAGAAGTGGTTGTTTTGGGAGGTGGGGGGGGGGGGGGGATTGGTGTCTTAGTGAGGGTGGTGGTACGAAGAATATTGAAAATGGTAAATTTCTCATGGAGGGGTGAGTAGTCAACTATGTGTCTTTATCATAACATGTGCCAAGGAATTTGATGGCATCGACTACTAAAGGTGATGGATTAAATGCACAACTATAAAATGTTGAACTATGGGTTGATCATTTTAAGGTTTATTTAATTCCTTAGGCTTGTGGGGGACCAACAACATGGGTGGAAAATGATGACTAGGATGCAATGGTGCGCACACCCATGGAGAGACAATGATACCCCCAGTACTAATATTGATGGCATATCATTACTAGGGATGAGGACCCTATGGTTATTAGTGGTAATATCTGGTAAAGGTAATGCAAACACAAGGAAGGTGTTTCCTATTGCCAATTTCAAGGTGATAGTTGTGATTGAAGTTCAGTGCCATTTATAAGGGGTGGAGTCTTGTTCTTATAATGGAAAAACAAGATGAAATTGATTCTTGGTCATTATCTTGCACAAATGGCACAAATAATCAAGTGTAGTAAAGAACATGACAAAGGTATTGACGATGCAAAATGGAAAACCAAAACATAGCTCACTGGTGGAATGTCGAGATCAAGGGTATAATCGTTTAAGGTGTAACCCATTGGCAGGATTGTTGAGGGTAAGTCATTTTGGGTTAGTTAATACATATGCCCCTTTGGGAAGGAATTTCTTAACGACATAAGGACTTTTCCATTTAGATACAAATTTATCGAGCCTAGTTTGTTGTCTTTTTTGGCATTGAAGACAAGGACAAAGTCTCCCTTACTAAAGGTGCGAGGTAGTGAGCTTTGGAGTGTAGCTTCATGGCCTCATTTTGTTGAAGTGATTCATGGCGTTCTTCATCTAGGTGTTCCAAAGTAAAAATCCTTTTCTCAAGGGCCAAAGTATTAGGTAGTTACTCCACCATTGATTGAAGTGTTGGGATTTGTCATTCGATGGGAAGTACGGCTTCTACTCCATGGAAAAGATGGAAGGGATTAAATCCTATAGCTTTCTTGATTGAGGTGTGATAAGCCCAAAGATATGGGAATTGCATGTGATGCCAATTAGATTTGTTCTTATTTACTGTGCATTGGAGCATATTTTTAAGAACTTTGTTCACAACTTCAACGTGGTCGTTTGCTTGGGGTAGTAGGATTTCAAGAATTCATGTTTAAATTCTAAAAACCCTGACAGTTCCACAAAAGTATCATTACAAAAATGGGTTTTGTTATCAAAGAAAAATTGTTTGGGTACTCTAAAGCATGAGATGATGTGGTTAAAGAAGAAGAGTGCGGCAGTGGTTCCTTTGCAATCGAACATGGGCATGGCTTCATCTCACTTGGTAAATTAATCAATGGCCACGATGATATATTGGTGGCATTGTACCGAGGTAGGGAAACACTCCATAAAATCAATTTCCCATTTACAAAATGGGTTGGCTGTGATTACTAGGTGGAGAGGGGAAAGTGGTGACCGTGTTTCGTAGGAAAATACCTAACAATTCACACATATTTTGATTGCATAAACACAATCCTTGAATACTGATGGCCAAAAATAACCAGCACGTAATATATTTTAGGCGGTGACTAGGATTGAGAGGTGGCCTCCACTTGCTCGGCTATGACAATCATTGAGAACTTGTTCAGCTTCCTCATGTGTTAAGCAACAACGTAGGATAGTGTCGACCCCACGATGATATAAGATGTATCCTATGAGAAGGTATCTTGGTACCTGATGATGGATACATTGGAAGTCATGATGGGATAGGTACGGGGTGAACTTTTGAGTGTAGAGATATGTTAGGATATTTCCATACGATGGATTTTCATTGGATATGAGGAAGAGATGTCATCATGTAATTGGTCGTGCACATGTTCTCCTAAGGCGATGGGTGGGAGATCAGTGATGAACTCATCTTGGGCCAAGGATTTATTTCTTTTAGGGATTACGAACTCAAGGTCGAATGCTTGGAGGATAAAAATTCAACGTGAAAAATTAATGTTGATAGGATTGTGGATAAGTATGTATTCCATGGGATTTGATTCGGCAACCACAATTATTTTGTGAAGCAAGATGTAGTGGTGTAATTTTTGTATGGAGAGGATGACAACTAATGCAAGCTTCTCATCATGAGTGTAATTGAGTGTTGGTCTTGCTAAGGTTTTACTAATGTAGTAAATGACATGTTCATTTTGATCCTCAGCTTGTTGGACTAGAATACTTGTAATAGAGGAAGATGACGACGAGATATAAAGGGTAAAATATTTGTTAAAGTACAGAGGTGAGATGAGGGGTTTTGAAGCCAATGCTTGCTTCAAAGCATCAAAGGATATTTTGGCATGGCCATCCCATTTGAAGGGGATTTATTTCCTAAGTAGACACAAAAAACCATGTTCCTAAGTGGCATAATTGGGGATGAAACACTGAAGGAAATTGGCCTTTCCTTGAACACTTTGCAACGGGCACTGTTTTCATAGAGGTGGTAGTTCAAGTATGGCTTGGAATTTCGATGGGTCAATGGTGATGCCTTCCTTGGATATGATGAATCTGAATAACTATCCTATGGTGACATAAAACACGCATTTGAGGGGTTTCAAGTGTATGTTATATTTGCGACAATGCATGAAGATGGCGCGGAGATCACAAAGCTGATCACATAATTTTTTAGACTTGGTAGTGAGATCATCTAAGAAGGCGAGGATGATGTGAGCCAAGTCATTAAAAATTTATGTCATAATGCATTGAAATATGGCGCCAATGTTCTTCATACCAAAGGGAATAACTATTAAGATTCAATATGCTAAGACAGAAAATATCAACAGTACATTCCATTTCACAACAATAGCATATACATGATGCCTGAAAGAACAACAAGCACAACATAAACACAAGAGACACAGATTTATCCTGGGAAACCCTCATGGAGTAGAAAACTCAGCAAAGGTTCCTCAATATAGATGACCAACAAATACAAAGATGTAAACCCTAGACATGAACTCCTTCTCCTCCATAGCAGATCTCTCCCTCACCTATGCACCAATCACAAGTGAGTGAATGTGTGTTAAATGAGGAACACACCTCCTCTATTTATACACAACTCCGACTTGACCTTTACACTAACTAGGTCGGCCCCAACTTAACCATTTAACATAATGTGACAAGGCCGAATCCACTAGGGTGGTCTAATAACCCTTTAACCCACATGACTCATACAGGGATGACCCCCACTAGGGAAGTCTAATAACCCAAGTTACCACATTCTCTACGGAGGAAAAAAAAATCTCCGGATATACAATAAGGTCTTCACAAAGGAATGAAACATCTCCGAAATAATAAAGTACAAATATAATATTCTCAAAAGTTACGAGATTCAACAATAACTTTATAAGCAAAGGTGCCCCAAGGTGTGGTAAACATTGGTTTGTACTGATACTGGGGTGGATCCATATTTGGTTGTAACCAGAGAACCCATCTATAAAGGACAACATTTCACTAGTGTCACATGAATCGATGATATGGTCGATGAATGGGGTCTAGTAATTGTCCTTGGGGAAAGCTAAGTTGAGATCACAGAAATATGTATGGACTTGAATGGTACCTTGCATTTTGTTGACTGGGACAAGGTTATAGACCTAGGACGTATAAGCGATGGGGAAGATGAATCCCGCATGTAGAAGTTTTTCAATCTTAGCTTTGATAGAAGGGACTTTAGAGGGGTAGATAGGTCATTATTTTTGTCTAACCGAGGTGGCGTTGGTCCAAGTGTCAATATGATGTTCGACAATTAAAGGGTCTAGGCCTAGCATTTCTTTGTATGACCATGCAAAAATATCATGAAAATATTTGAAGAGGCCAGTGAAGTCAATAATTTCCTGCGGTGAACATGACACACCAATGGAAATGTTCTCGATGACTCTTGGGGTCATAGAGATATCAACCTGGATTGTGGGGGAAATATTGGCTAGATTGTTTTCTTCGAAAGCATTAGGGGCTTGAATGAGATTTTTGAACCAATCAATATGCCTAGGAGGAATAAAATCCTTTGATTCAATTCCATATTGTTGGGCCACTGAAAGGATTTGTGGGCCCTGAGTATAGAAAAATGATGACCTATGATGGAGGTCATCCCATAGGGGTTCATATGAGTTCATGGATTCTATTATATATTCATCCATGGAGAAGACATATTCCTCTAACATGCCTTCATCAGAGGAAAGGGAATCCTCTGAGTCGGTATGAATGAACTGACTAATTATAGGGACGGTTGGTGGGTTGGATCCAGCATGGGTGGCAGAGTCGCTTAGTAGGAGGGGAACTGAATCAAGATGAAGGATTCCCACATAATGAAGGGTGCTTAGGGGAGGCAGTGGAATCTCCTCTTGGGGGAATATTAGGGGGTTTAAGGATTCCTAGTAAACTTATGGTGGGGGATTATTATTGCTTAGGTGGTGAGAAACCATGGGTATATTGGGTTCTTCGGTGTTGTCTATAGGGTCTAAGGCTTCCCAATAAAATCATGATGGGGGATTATTATTGCTTAGGTGATGAGAAGCCATGGGTATGTTGGTTGTGAAGCCTGATCTTCCTTATTCATATATCGTGTTTCATCTGTGTCTAGATCCAAGCACTTGAAGAGGGGGTTTGGGGGCGGTTCCCCCCCCCAAATATAGTCGTTTCCCCCTTGGTGGGGGTTCAAGGGAAGCACCTGTTAACACCCAAAAAGTGATCACTAGCTCATTTCCCTATTCACATGACCCATTTGTCCACTTTTTCACCATCTGAGCCTCTGAAACCAACAAAAGGTCACCAAAAGACCTAAGTACACCCCTTTTTTCATTAAAAAATATTATTTTTCCTAAAAAACCCTAAAAAAGGGTCCAAATTCCCAAAAATATTAAAAAGGGAATAAAAATATTAATTTTATTCAAAAAAGGAAAAAGGAGGGAAAAGTACCTAAACCATGTTGGTCAATACCATTTGGTTTCCACAAAACCACAAATGGTATTCCCCACCACCAAAACCTATAAAAAGGTGGTAGGGGCTCCTCATTATCGATCCATCCATATTCCTATCCTCATGCTGCCAAAATCTCCCTTGAGTATTTGGCCATTGTAGCAACCTTGGAGAAAGGACCCATTGGAGATTGGAGCTGCTCACCATTGGAGCCATTCAAACAACCTTCATCACTTGAAGGTATTGTTCTTGCAAGCATTTTCTTGCCCCATTGTCAATACAAAAAATTATTTTTTATTTTCTTGTTCTTGTTTTTAAAAATATTTCCATTATTTGCTTATATTCTTGCATAGATCCATGATTAGTTTTGTTTAGATTAGTTTCCTGTTTAATTCTATTGAGACTGCTGCTACTAGTTAGCAGGTGCCCATAGCACTAAGCCTGGTTGCAAAACCAAGCCAACAGGTTTTGGCGACTCCGCTGGCTTTGAACAATAGATCTCTAGTTTTGCTTTCAATCTTAATTTTTTATTAGTTTTTAGCCTTTAGATCCATAGATCTGCCATCCTAGACAGCAGATCCATTGCTGCTCTAGTTTTTGGCCCCATCTATTGCCATTAAAAGCCCGGAATTCTCAATTTTTGGGTTCATTTTTTGGCTTCCGTGCATGGCTTTCACCTCGCGGTTTTTAGCCTGATAGTCGCGCGGTCCATCGTGACTTTTCGACTTTTTTCCGCGTGGTTCACCGCGGCTTCGCGGCCTGTTTCTGCGCTGCACATCGCGGCTTCGCGGTCATTTACCGCGCTACACATCACGACTGCGCGTCCCTTTTCCGCGCTGCACATCGCGACAGTGAGGCGAAATCCCACGCGGTCCATCGCGGTTGTGCGGCAGAAACCCGCGCGGTCCATCGCGACTTTTCTGTCAAAACCCGCGCTGCTAATTTTTTCATTTGGCCATTCCGATTCAAAAAATTATTTTTTACTGTATTTTCTTCCCACATAGCACATTTTTACAGTATTAAATTCTGCATATTTTACAGCCATAGAAAAAATTTTACTATTTAAATGCACATCTAGAAGTCTTTTTAAAAATTTTCAAGAAAGTGAAAGAAAGACTTATTTTGCAGTTTATCTAGATTAAAAAATTTTCCTGTTTACTTCTTTAAAAATCTTTCCCTTAGCAATTTCCTTGAAAAGAAAACCATTTATTTCTTTAAAGAAGTCTATTATTTTCTTTCATGATTCCAAAGATCCTTTGTTTTTTGAGTTAATTTTGCAAAGCATTTAGTTTCCATTTATTGAAAAAAGTCATAAATATTTGCTTTTTTATTTTTGAAAGATCCTTTATTTTTTGAAAATTTCCTATAAAGCATTTACTTCTTTCAAGTTCAGTTTACAATACTACACGTGCACCCACTCAAACACTTAATTGAGCTAAGCTTTAAAACTTACCCTAATTTCAACACACTTTTAACCTCACTTGAGGAACACTAAAAGAACTTTGTAGCTAGGTAGTATTGGGGGGATAGGTGTTCCAATAACACCCCTCAATTATTACATCTGAGACATAGAAGTTGTCCATTTAGGGAGCTAAAATCTCTTAGTATTTATTGGCGCGGTCACAACTGGTTTGTGGGAAGGCCTCTCCCCTAGGAGGGTTGAAGTCGCGAGGATGGTTCCGGAAGCCTGAGTGGAATACCGAAATCAATTCAGTAACCGAAGGGCTACCATTCGCAGTTCTCGGGATATCCATGTATTGGGATATTGCGATCAAAGGACCAAACGGCAGATTTACCTTTTCTCGACACGTCATGAACGGAGTATCCTAGTAGCCATTCTTTAGGATTGATTACCCGGTGTCCCTCCCGGTAGGGGGATATCTAGCCGTGGACTTAACACTCAATATTGTCTAACTTGAATTTCATCACCTTGCAGAGAATATAGTTTGTTGATTCACAATACTTTTAGTTAGGTGTTTGCATGATTCAACCCACCTTTGGTCTAGTTACACCTATTTTTTCTAGAAGTTGTTTGCATGTTGGTACTCTGACCATTTGTTGCATCCCTCCACTTATTGTAGCACAGCTGCTGGAATAAGTGCCCTTTTTGAGGTTGATTTTTTGGCCTGAGAGCCTTCATTTTTCACTCCCCTTCTTGCACCCTTGGTTGCATTAGGGTTTTGAGTTTTTTATACATTACCATTTTACACATACAGATTTTTTCCACAAAAACTTATTTTCTCACCATTGAGAATTTTAGACGCTCTCGTCGTCTACAGGGCGAACTCCCAGAGTTCAGTCTACTTGGCTCACCATGTCACCGACGCCAAGCCTTATCCCTTGACTCGACACATCGTCGGTCAACTAGACAGTCATCCGATTCTGACACGCCTCACTTCACTTCTGATTCTGAGGCAGAATCCGAAAATCCCACTGCGTTATTCCCAACCAACATTATGTCTGGAACACCATTTGATCCACTCTTTACCAGCACCATAGGAGAGACGTCTACAGACCCTTCTACTGCGGTGCCGTCCATGGCAACAACCACCCCCCTGGGTATGCCCAATATGGGAAACACTCCACATTTAGGAATGCCCAACACGGGGCCACCTCCTGTTATAGGAATTCCCAACACAGGGCCACCACCTATTATGGGTATGCCCAACATAGGGGTCACACCCCATCTGGTTTCCACAAACCCTATCCCAGGAATCACCACTACTATTCCTAACCCTGGTGTAACCCATGTTGCACTAGGAAGCGCTGGCCCTTACCAGACCACACCTATTGGACGACATATACCTTCAATACCTAGCATACCTTTAGGTGCTACTGGACCCCATACCACCATGACTAGGAATGTCCCAGTCCCAGTCACTACATCTGCTAGCTTACCGTATATGGCGAGTCTGAACTTGCCAGATTTAGCCAGGCTCACCAATGACCCTATCAGACACGATCCTGCGTGGCCTCACATGCCCACCAAACTCCCCTCCGACATCCCTAAGTTTGAGGGTAAGGCAGGTGAGGACCCCCAGAACCATATCATGTCCTTCCTTTTATGGTGTTCCTCCAACTCCATAGTGGACGACTCTGTCCGCCTCCGTCTGTTACACCGCACCTTCACTGGCTCTGCAGCCAAGTGGTATATTGAGCAGCCCCATGGGACGCATGCCACCTTTACCTCCCTTTCCTCGACCTTCCTGCAGTTCTTTCAGTTACCTATCCGCTATGATGCGGGCGTCGAGATCCTACTGTCTTGCAGACAGAACACGGCCACCCACATCACTGACCACATTCATGAGTGGCGTCGACGCCGAAGCCTCTGCAAAATCAAATTAGATGACCGTATCTTCCTAGATTGGTTTCTAAAATCCCTTCTCCCTCTCATTGCGAAGGATGTGGCATCCGAAAGACCCCAGTCTGAGGAAGAGGCCATCCTCAAAGCCCAACAGTTTGATCTCATTTACGCCCAGTCGGGTTATCTATACACAATCATACCAGACGCCCCACGCGGCGACTCTTCACGCGGTGACGCACCGGGGGCATCACATGTTGCTGATGGCATTATTGGCCAAATCACACCGCAAGCTAAACCTTTCAGCATGGTGAACACCATGCCTGCCCCAGACCTCTCTAGGGCTACATCCAGTTCCGGAGCGACAACTTCTTACGCTTCAACAAATCAGACACATCACATTCATGGACCCTCTTGTCCACAACATTGCTATGGACAAGCGCCATCAACATATGTACCTCCTACATACTATAACCAACCTGCTACACAGAACCCCATTCAGTTCTCGCCACCACAGATGCAGTACCCACCGCAAGCTGCACCAGCTAATCCAACACATCCAATAGCTCAAGGGTACCAACAACCCCAACAGGCAGCTGGACCACCTTCAGCTCCACCAACATATTATCCACCGCAAACTGCTCCTGCACCTGCGGCTCCCCAAAATCCCCCTAATGCTCAAGGGCATGTGTACGCACAACAACATCAGCCCCAATACAAGAATAACCAATGCAACCAGGGTGGGCAACCAAACCGTGGAAGAGGACGTAACCGCGGTAACAACCAACACAATAACCAAGGTCCACAACCTCCCCATCCTCCGCAAAATAATAACGCGGTGCCTGCTCATCAGAATACTGATCGGCCACCTAAGCAAGCCAAAAATGCTAATTTACGAACAAACCATCCTTGTTCTATTTGCGGGGTCTATGGCCACTATACCCACGCTTGCCCACATCTGGAGCGAGCTCGGCAACTATGGACAGATGATGCCCATCGTCAAGGGCAGGCGGCTCCTCAGCCGCCACCCAACCCTCCACCACCTCAACAACAACCTTTGGTGCTACAAAACCCTTTTCCAACAAAAGGAGTGGTGAATACTCAGTCGTTAGCTCCCCCACAGGGCAACGTGCCACCACAACAAATCACTTACGCCGCTCCTGATCAACCAATGTTTGATTCAGGCACTCACCACTTATTGATGATGTCCACTGCCGATGTCAACATCCAGACACGTCGGAACCAGTATGGCCCTACCTCCGAAGCCCCCCCCGCTGATAAGGATACTAACGCTCATCCCACTGATCAGACGTTACGTATACCACCGCTTCCACTTGATGGCACCTCTAAAGCACCTCGTTTCCCACTCCGCCGTATCAACAACAACCCCAATGCACGGGCTGCATCAAATTACAACATCGTAGATGACTTAGCTCAATCTCTCGTAGCCATGTCTGCATTAGAAGTCTTGAAAAACTGTCCTACACAGCGCAAGACTTTACTTTCCGCCATTGGGGCGATTGACCCAAATGATTCAAAATTGATGACCTTTGACTTGGACCAGTCCGAACCACGTCTGCCTTCCACCATAGCAGTCCAAGTTTCTCTTTCTATTCGGAATCTTGTCATCCATCGATGTATCATCGACGAGGGTGCCTCTACATGCGTCATGTCCACATTTGTTTGGCAGAAGTTGGGATCCCCTACTCTCCAGCAATCCACCACTGCATTGCGAGCCTACGACGGTCGGTCAACTCAACCTCAAGGTCTACTACCCAATGTCCCCGTCCAATTGGGTGGGAAAACTGTGCTCATCGACATAGAGGTCATTAATTCCCAACTCGATTATAACCTTTTACTTGGCCGCAGTTACATGTACGCCATGAAAGCGGTTGCCTCATCCGTTTTTCGTACCATGATGTTCCCCCACGAGGGACGCGTGGTCAAAATCGACCAACTCACCTACTATGATCCCAATGCCCCTGCAGCACCCGTAAATGTTCTCCCCATGGTTGAACAACCTGCTTCTAGTGCAACGACCTCCTTTGTTTCTTCTGTGGGACCCGGACTTTACTCAGATACACCAATGACTTCTACATTCCAGGCCATTCCACCACCGTCACTGGAGACCCACGTCGCAAACCTCTGTACTCTTTCACAGAATACACAAGCACCCGGTAGTCAACCACCATTGGTCCCTAGTCACATTGGTGTTACACCAATCCACACCATCCCCTTTCTATTTCCTCCTTCGGGTGTAGTAAGCGCCCCGGTTATGGCTACCCTTAGTCTACCCGGGTTAACATTGGGATTACCCATGTGGTATATTTTGCCTCCCGTTCCACCGCCGACACCAAATGTCATCCTCCAACCGGTACAACCTATTGTTACCACTACTCAACCTCCTCCTGGTGTCACAATCCCTTCGTCGTCAACGAAACCTCCTCCTAGTCTCAATATCCCTTCGTCATCAACGAATCCTCCTCCTCTTGTCAAGCCCACTGGGGGCAGAGGTCCACAACCATACACTGCTATACCACCTCCTAAGGCAGTTAAACCCCCACCCGTATTTCGAGCTCCTCCTAAATGCTCATTGTGCGATGAGATAGGCCATCCCACTCATCAATGCCCACAGTTACCGGCACTCCAGGAACATATGAATATGTTAGACGATGACACCAGCATCCCAGTAGTTATACTACAGCCACCTCCTCAGCCTCGCGACAGATCACTGTGCACCAACCATCCTTGTGCCATATGCAGTGTTTACGGTCACTACTCTCACCATTGTCCTGATCTCCTTGACTATAGAGCAGCATTGTACGATTTAAACAACGTTGATTTAGAGATATCTCCTCCCCTCATCGAGGAGATCTACCCCCCGCCATCATCCTTGTCGGAAGAAGTCAATACAATCTATATGATTTCTACAACTTTCAAACCAGAACCCCTTGATTTATGGTCTGACTACTTCAATACTGATGAGCAAATTTTGGAGACACTCACTGCACCCGACTACCCTTGGGATGATATGCATCATCGCTCGTATTTCCTCCCGGAAACATCTACATCCACCGTATCCAACCAGCTATCGGTCGAATCGAAAGATTTCATACCCACTAAGGTCGATTGGTTAAAAGACCCCATCCCAGCACCAGATGCCTTTGAAGAAGGGAACATGTCCAACATTTCCCCCATTATACAAATCGATATTTCCACAACACCAGGAAAACCTGAGCTCATCTCGCTGGGCGCATCTTGCACCCAAGCAGAAAATCAGGCGTATAAAAAGCTTTTTCAAGATTTCCGGGATGTTTTCGCCTGGTCTTATACCGAAATGCCTGGTCTTGACCCCGCCATTATAGAGCACCACATTGATACATGGCCTGAGGTACCCCCTGTTCGTCAGAAACAGCGACCCATTCATCCTTCCAAACTCCCCGCTGTTAAAGCTGAGGTCGAGAAACTTCGTAAAGCAGGATTCATTTATCCTATTCCGTACACCACCTGGGTGTCGAACCCCGTTCCCGTCAACAAAAAGCAAGGCACCCTTAGAGTATGCACTGACTTCCGTGATTTAAACCACGCTCGTCCAAAAGATAATTTCCCCACGCCATTCATTGACCAACTCATTGATGAGTGTGCGGGCCATGAAGTCCTATCTTTCATGGACGGGTTTTCTGGATACAACCAGATTCACATCCGTAAGGAGGATCAGTACAAGACTGCCTTCACCACCCCATGGGGCACCTTTTCCTATCGCGTCATGCCATTTGGCCTTAAAATGCTGGTGCCACTTTCCAGCGAGCCATGACCTATTGCTTTCACGACTTGGTCCATATCCTGCGAGTCTATCTTGACGACCTTACAGCCCGTTCCCGAAAACGATCAGACCACATTAACGACCTCCGGCAAGTTTTCCTGCATTTTCGCAAATATAAAATCCGCTTGAACCCACACAAGTGTGTGTTTTTCGTTCCGGCAGGCCGGTTGTTGGGTTTCATTGTTTCCCCACACGGAATTACTGTTGATCCCTTGAAAGTCAAAGCCATATTAGAACTCCCCCCTCCTCGCACGCTTCGACAGCTCCAGAGTCTACAAGGGCGGTTCAATTTCCTTAGGCGCTTCGTTCCTGATTACGCCACCAAAGTCCACAGATTCTTACGCTTACTTCGTACCCACATACCCTTTGTTTGGGATGAGCAAGCAGACACGGCATTCGAAGCCCTCAAGAAAGATCTTACACAAGCCCCCTTGATATCCCCACTGGATTTCTCTCAAGACTTCACCCTTTATGTCTCAGCATCTGAATATGCTGTGTCCGGAGTTTTGGTCCAAGAAGATGCCTCTCACCAAGAGCATGTAATTTATTACGTCAGCCAGACCTTGTCTGGTCCACCCCTACGTTACCCATACGAGGAAAGATTAGCCCTAGCTGTAGTCTTTTCCGTACAAAAATTGTGACACTACATTCTACTCAATCATACCACGGTTGTGGCCGACTCCAAACCTATGGTCTATCTCCTAACCCGGCGACTCCTACAAGGTCATGTTGCTAAATGGGTCATTATCCTCCAGGAATATGACCTTACTTTCAGAACTCCTAAAAGCACCAAAGCCCTCGCGCTTGCTCACCTCATCACCGACCTCCCATCCTCTTCATCATCACCCGCTATCCAAATAGATTTGATTGACGAACAAATCTTCATCATTTCGTATGACGACCCATGGTACGGAGACATTTTGATTTACCTCTGCACGTAAAAATTTTGACCACACATCGATCGTGATGGACGCCGTCGGATACGACACCATGCCCCCCGATACCTCTTAATAGGGGATGTACTTAATCGACGCGGCATTGATACCATCCTACGCCGATGCCTATCCCATAGTGAGGCAGAACAAGTCCTCAATGATTGTCATAGCGGTGCTTGCGGAGGCCATTTCTCCGGCATGGCCACTGCCCAGAAAATCATTCAGGCAGGTTACTTTTGGCCATCATTGTTTACTGATTGCATCACCGCAGTCAAGCATTGCCAGAACTGCCAACTCTTTGCCCCCAAAGCAAGAACCCCCCCCGCCCCCCTTCATCCAGTCATCACTGTTGGACCATTCTGCAAATGGGCCATCGACTTCCTCGATTGCAACCCCACGTTAGCCGACAGTCACAAACACATCGTTGTGGCCGTAGATTATTTCACCAAGTGGGCAGAAGCCATGCCGACTTACAATTGCAAGGCTAACACTGCAGCACGGTTTTTCTTCAACCATGTTATCACTCGTTTCGGAGTGCCGAAGCAACTAGTCTCTGACCACGGCTCTCACTTCGAAGATGCCATCTGGAAAGAATTATCAACCATGTTGAAATTTGAACACCATTTCTCTTCCGCCTACTATCCCCAAGGAAACGGCCAAGTCGAAGCGATCAATAAAATTTTGAAGACCATCCTCCAACGTACGGTAGACAAACACAAATCCAATTGGCACCACATGCTTTTCCCGGCACTATGGGCTTACCGCACCTCAACCAAAACCGCCACCGGTTTTACCCCTTTCCATTTAGTTCACGGTGTCGAATCCGTCCTCCCTATTGAGTGCCAGATTCCAGCCTTACATATCGCCGTTGAACTCCTACTGGATACTTCCCCGATTGAGCAACAATTAATACTATTAGAGCAGGCCGATGAAGATCGGCGCACATCCATTCAAAACATGGAAGCAGCCAAACAACGATCAAAACTAAGTTACGACAAACACGTCCACCCAAGAACCTTTTCTAAGGGAGACCTTGTCCTCGCTTACAATCAAGCTCATGATAAAACCAGAAAGGGAAAGTTTGTATCTATGTGGCAAGGACCTTACATCGTACACACTTGCCTCGGGCAAGGGGCATACATTCTGACCGATTCAGAAGGCAATCCCCTACGCAACCCACGCAACGGGTTGTACCTTAAACTATTTTACCCATAGAAAATCTGATGGACACCACCGTCCATTCTAGTATAGGCTTACTTTCTTTTCTCACAAAAAATTCAAAAACCTAAATATTTGTTTTTCTCTGCATGACCACAGATGGATCCTCTTCCACTCTGCTATGTCGGTTTCGCTGATGGTGCAAGCCGTTGGTATCCCAATCTCGCCTCCGCAGCTTGGGTAATATACTCCCCTTCACATGAGTTAGTTCACATTGACGGAGTATGTTTAGGTGCCGCCACCAATAACCAAGCTGAATACGATGCCATGACCGGTCTCCTGGCCGCATCTCTCCAAATGAGCATCCGTCACCTCAACGTTTTCTTGGACTCACAGCTCCTAGTTTCCCAGCTCAATAATGATTACCAGGTATGCGATCCCTGTCTTTTCAGAAAATTCCTGCGCACTAAACAAATGGTTAGACAGTTTGAATCCATTTCGTTCACACATGTCCCAAGACACCTCAATAGTGTAGCAGACCATATGGCCAACAATGTCCTCGACTGGCACACCAATCACATCATGTCATAACCAAAATGTGCATCCACGTGCATAACATGTGCCTCCACGGGCATAGCCATAAACAAAATGCATCCACATGCATAACATGTGCCTCCACGGGCATATACAAATAACAAAATAATACATCCACGTGCATAACATGTGCCTCCACAGGCATATACAAATAACAAAATAATGCATCCACGTGCATAACATGTGCCTCCACGGGCATATACAAGAGACAAAATGTGCATCCACGTGCATCCACGACAATATATCCAAATATATATACACATATATATATAAACCATGATAGTAAACATGTCATAGGTGCCCTCAGCACCCAATATACAAAAAATACATCAATCTTACAAAAAATGCTTCCCCATATGCTCATCAGCATTTGGGGGAAGATACAATATCATCTACTCATCAGGATCCCTAGGCTCCTCCGGCTCCTCCTCCGCTGGCCCCGCCGGGTCATGGCGAGCCCGAACTCTGCGCTCCTCTGGCGCCTCCTCCGCTGGCCCCGCTGGGTCACCTCGTAGACGGATCCTCATCTAAGCCGGCTCTGTCGGGACATCCTGAGCACCACCCCTGTGCTCTGCCACAAACACCGCTATCCTCAGCAAGAGCGACCGCCACTTAGGCGGCGCACCGAAGCAACCCTCCAAAATATCCCGATCCAGGTCTCTCCAACCATCCTCGGGGAGTCCATCTAGGATCCGATCAAAGGTCTGTCTGACACCCTATATGGCGTCATCTCGAGGGCCAACCCCTCTCCCATGAGCTGCAAATCCTCCACCATGTGGAGGTGGTACCGCTGCAGGTGGATGAGCGACCACCATCTCCCACCCCTGACGAGCCACGTAGTCGGCCGGTGGTACAGGCCCAACATCTGCACAATGCAAATAAACCATCATATGCAACTATAATAATAGACTGATAAATCAAACAACACATGATATAGTATAAAATAAAACACAAAACATACCGTCTAAACTCCAGGCCTGTCCTAGGGCACGAGGCATCTCTGGGTCGCCTCGATAGTCCATGCCGGCATAAGGGTAGTCCTCAATCAGCAGGGGCATCTGCTCCCACTGCTCATAAAAATCCTCAGTGAAGAAACCACAGACACCACCGCCGCCACGAGGCATCATCTTCCCCCACTGCATCATGCGAGGCTCACTCACCAGACCAGCACGAATGGGTACCCGTGGCCGCAAGGTCGGCACCCGCTCAAAGAAAAAACAGCATAGAAAGGAGGCATAACAAAACTCTCCTCCCTCTCGATTGGCCTTGTCTAGATCTCTTCGGACACCAGCTAGAAACATCTGCCCCTAGGCATAGTAAGTCCCCCGAAGAACAGAATCCACCAACATCATTTGTCCCCCAGACAAACGATGTGGCGCAGCAGCACCCAATATCCGTAGAACACATACCCCAACAACTCGCATTTCCCATTCACGTAGGGATCACAGACTAATAGAGCTATTCTGCAAAATGGCATCACCAACACAGAAAGTCTGTAACAAGTCCTCCATATCTACACCCGGCGGGATCCTTGGCAAGAGATCGCCCACCTCACCCAAACGAGGCAACCCAGTCAAAAAATAGACATTCGTGAGGGTGATCTCCAACCTCTCACCCCCGATAATAAATGCACCCTCCGCCGGCACCCACCAACTCACCAGCTTGTTCAGGAGCCGTCTCACTGAACGAATAGGTGGGATCTGAGCGAACTTCAAAAGTCCGCTCACAGCCAGAGTCTGTCACACCCCCGGATCAGTCTGAATCTTCTCCATCAGATCATCATCGATCTCCCGTTCTCGCCATGAGGACAATGGTCTCCTCAACATCCTGCCAGAAAACAGAAGCAATTTTTAGCCCCAACACAAAATTTTTTGAAAAAATCCCATCGTGGCTTTTCCACCAAAAGCCGTGATGACCATCACGGCCTTTCCACCAAAAGCCGCGATGACCATCGCGGCCTCCATCCCAAAATTTGCGATGATCATCGCGGCCTCCATCCTAAAAACCGCGATGAACATCGCTTGTTTTGGCCGGACAGACGCGATGAACATCGCGACTATCCCCCATGAACTCGGGATGAACATCGCGAGATCCAACCTCACAGTCGCGATGAACATCGCGACTGTCAGCCTGAAACCCGCGCGGTTCATCACGGGAAAAGACCCGAAACCCGCGATATTCCACGTTGGAGGGTCAACATGGAATTTCGCAGCCTTCGGGGGCCCGCCGACAAACAAAAAAGACATAATTGAAAATGCTAAAGCAAATAGAGTTACCTAAAACTCGCAGAATCGAAAACCAACGGTGAAATCTCCCGAAAATCGAGAAATAGCTCTAACTGCTCTGCCAAACTCGCACGTAACAATGACACGTCATTTGGGCCCCACGCCCTATTTATAGAAATTCCACCATTTTTCAAACAACCATTGTGGTATCATACGAAGTCCATTTTTCAAACTGTTGGTACCATTGGAATCAGCACAGCGAGAACTTCATGCAGGTTCCTTCCTTTTCCCGTTTTCATGGGGTCTATTTTTTTACCATTTTTTGGCCTCTCTCGTGGCCCCGGTTTGCATGCCACATCGGTCGTTCTCCATTTTCGACGTGTCATATATCACCGGATTCAGTTTTCCGCGCTCATGATGATGCTTGAGATCATTTCTCGCTGTCACGTCCTGATTTTTCGTGCATTTTTTAATGCCCCCACGTCGCCTTGGTTTGCATGCCACATCGGCCATTCTCCATTTTCGACATGTCATATATCACCGGATTCAGTTTTTCATGCTCGTGATGATGCTTGAGATCATTTCTCCCTGTCATGTCCCAATTTTCAGGCCATTTTTTCAGCCCCCCACGTCACCTCGGTTTGCGTGCCACATCGGCCGTTCTCCATTTTGGACAAGTCTTATATCACCGGATTCAGTTTTCCGCGCTCGTGATGATGCTTGAGATCACTTCTCGCTCTCACGCCCATCTTCTTCGGCCATTTTTTCAAAATTCCCTCTCATAGCCTCGGTTTGCTACCACAACGGCCGCAGCCCCCTTTGTGACAATCTTTATGTCACCGGATACAGTATCCCACACACATGATGACGCTTGAGACCTTTTATCGCTCCCATCTATCCATTTTTTATCGGTATAATTTTATCCCTTTTTCGGGCTGAGCAATCCCTTTTTACGAAAAAGGCACTTAGGGAGTTTCTGTTAAGCTCTTTTCTGACTCCTAAAACATAAAAAGATCGCCGAGCAATCTTGCTTCCTTTCATGCTCGCTAAACGTATCTGAAAGGGCGTCTACCTGGTATAAGTTTACCCCTTTTCCGGACCTCGTAGACTAATCATGAAAAAGGTATACTCTAGTCACATCGGCTAGAAGAGTTCTCCATCTACATCATTTTACGCTTTTTCGGGCCTTGGAGACTAAACTTACGAAAAAGAAATACCAATAGAGTCCACTTACCATTTTCAGACTCTCTAAACATGAAGGAAACCATGAGCATGAGACATCCTGGGCTCACAAAATCCACAGGACCGTACCATTTCAGAGCACACTTTTATCCCTTCTTGGAGCTCATTAAAACTACGAAGAAGGAATCAATGGTGCCTATTGGCGCCATGACAGATCACATCTAATCATATGGCAGCTTCCCCATTTTGGTCTCCTTTGTTCAGAGTGTTCTGCAGTATGTTACCTTGAAAATCCCTCGACAACACCTATCAGCTCATCCTCCCCCCCCAGAGTCAATATATAACATTCAGTCAAAGCAATGATCCCCACACCTACAAGTCAGTTCCCTACGCTGCCAGGTCAACCATGTCATCATGCTCTGAACAAAGGAAGTTTGAGTCTACCCACTTTTTGACCCAGTTATTTCCCATCCCCACAAGTATGTCAGTCCTACCATCAGTACTACAACACTTCAGTTCTACACCTCGTGCTCCTATCAAGGAAAAATAATTGCTTTGCTAGTTGCTGGTCTCCCTCTATCGACGACAACCACATTTATTCCAGAGGATAGACCTAGAGGTCCCTGTGTCTTGGACTCATTACCATTTATGATGAGTGCCTACGAATCATTTCGAGAGGAATCCTCATTGCCTCTCCAAATGGTTGTTTCTCACATGCTCGACTTCAACACCTTGATCGCATCGTTGAGACTTGCACAGGACATTGATCCTTTCAGTTATTAGTCGAAGACCTCGGATACCTCCTGACTCCTCCAAATTTGAGAATCTTCCTATGGATACAACCAGTTACACTTTTTCTATAGATATCCGGGTTGCGCATGGCGACAGTATTCAGATGTACCCTAGTTTCATACTCCCTTGAGTACACAGTTACATTAATTCTCAGAGATGACTCGTAATCTTTGAGTCCCTACAGATGTTGGACACCTTCAGTTTCAGCAGTTCACCAGTTATTCTAGTGTATCAGTTATTGAGATCAGTTATGGTCAAGAGTATATCCCAAAATAATGTCCCCCCTGGACCATTATGATGTACCAGTAGATTCTTTATGTATTAGATCCCCCTTCTTGGGACTAATTGTTATGTATATGTCTTGATACGAGCATGGGAATGCCCGCCTCGTCCATTATCAGAGATTATACCTCATTCATATTGAGGCCATGTAATATGTTTTGTTTTTGCAGCTTCCAAGGGCCATGGCTCCAGTCTCCAACCGGTCTCTTCTCTCCCCTAAAACCCCAGAAAAATACAAATGAACTATGATGTCTATCAGCCATATGATGAGCTCCTGCCCTCACACATCAGGGGGCAATCTGTTAACACCCAAAAAGTGCTCACTAGCTCATTTCCCTATTCACATGACCCATTTGTCCACTTTTTCACCATCTGAGCCTCTGAAACCAACAAAAGGTCACCAAAAGACCTAAGTACACCCCTTTTTTCATTAAAAAAGATTATTTTTCCTAAAAAACCCTAAAAAAGGGTCCAAATTCCCAAAAATATTAAAAAGGGAATAAAAATATTAATTTTATTCAAAAAAGGAAAAAGGAGGGAAAAGTACCTAAACAATGTTGGTCAATACCATTTGGTTTCCACAAAACCACAAATGGTATTTCCCACCACCAAAACCTATAAAAAGGTGGTAGGGGCTCCTCATTATCGATCCATCCATATTCCTATCCTCATGCTGCCAAAATCTCCCTTGAGTATTTGGCCATTGTAGCAACCTTGGAGAAAGGACCCATTGGAGATTGGAGATGCTCACCATTGGAGCCATTCAAACAACCTTCATCACTTGAAGGTATTGTTCTTGCAAGCATTTGCTTGCCCCATTATCAATACAAAAAATTATTTTTTATTTTCTTGTTCTTGTTTTTAAAAATATTTCCATTATTTGCTTATATTCTTGCATAGATCCATGATTAGTTTTGTTTAGATTAGTTTCCTGTTTAATTCTATTGAGACTGCTGCTACTAGTTAGCAGGTGCCCATAGCACTAAGCCTGGTTGCAAAACCAAGCCAACAGCACCCTTGTAGCGAAAATTTCAGAAAAAAATGCCTTGTAAAATGTTGTAATTTCATAGTCATGAATTGGTCAATAATGGGTGATTTACGATACCATGGTATTAGATAGCCTGTGGTATCTTCCCATGTTAATCCCTCTTTAAAAGGAATGCATTGTAATATGGCTAGGTATTGTAGCATTGTAAATATCTCTATGATTGTGTAAGAGAGACTGTGAGAGAGTGAAGAGGAAATTGATGCGGATGTATTGTGGGTTGTATCCCTTCATTTTATTGGATGGTATAATAATAAAAGGACTGGAAATATCTCCATGGATGTATCCCATTTTGGTGAAACACGTTATATTGTGTTTATGTGATTTATATTTGGATATTGTTTATTGTTATTGCTCTGCGAGCATGTCATTCTAACAGGGTATATTTGGTTCTTCGATGTCATCCATAGGGTCATTGTCTTCCTCCATTACTGTTGGGAGGGTGGTTCTAAAAGGGGCAAGGTTATCTTATAGTCTCTTTTGAGTCGCATGAAGGGTGCATAATGTGGCTAATATATGACATTGGAATGAATGATGAGATATCAATTTGCATGATCGGCATGGGAAAGTATCGTAGGTGTGGTTAAGGACGATGGCAAGAATTTGTGGTCATCGAAGTGGTAATTTTTGGTCGGGTATAGACTATTGGAATATTCTTACCATCATTTTTTATATATTCATGCCTTCATGCAATTCTGCATGCATCCAGTCATCAGTATGGTAGTCTCCCAACACCTAGTCCTTATTTTGCAACCCCCAGGAGCCTGTTTCTCCTCAGTTTTAGCCCTCCTAGCCACTAATGCGCCCTTGTTTTCATCACTGGAGTACAAGTGCACCCTCTTCCACCTATTTAGGAGATTCTTTAGTTAGTTCAATGATTAGTGGAGATGTTCCTTAATACGAGGACCGATTACTAGTTTAACTGACTGAACCACTTAGATAGACCTTCAGAGAGACTAGATCAGTTATACTGACTACTGACAGCTCCTCATACACCCTCATTGGAATCTCCTTCCCTAGATTAGTGCCCATGCACTCAGTTAGACTCATTTGACTGTCTTTGACTATTGTGACTACTGCCACTGGTTTGGATGATGTCTCCAATGCTATCCAAGCCACACATTGAGGAGAATTCGAATGACCTTAGTGGCATTCGAATCCATTTGATTGTATTAAGTTATTATTCACTATTCATAGTGCCATCTTACAGCTGATGTATGATACAGCAGTTTTTATCATTTCTTGTGTATGAGTGATTATTGAATCAACATTTCTTCTTCTTCTTTCTTCACTTCTTGAGTGATTTTTAGTGAGGTCTGCTACAACTGAGTGATCCAACTTCTAAAATATCACATAGACTCTACCCATTGAGGTGTCACTGAAGAGCTTGCTATGGGGACCATAGTTGTAATGGTATTGATAAATGCTACTTCAGATGATGGAGGGGGGGGGAGTTTTCTTCCAATGGCTAAGTGAGGTGGATGGTCTACAAAGCATCCTAAAATCAAGGGATATCGGGACAATGATGTGTGTAAGGCCCAAACTGGGAACAAATCGAACATGCGTGATTGGTACGCAATGATTTGTACTTTTGTGTGGGAACATATGAGGTACCCCCTACTACTTTTAGTGGAGCATGGGTCACACTAACAGGGGTGTTGCGAAAATTTCTAAGCTCCAGCAAGGTGGGCCATATGTTGGTCACATGGCCTTGTCGCATGCAAAGAGAACATGGTGGAATAACTCTCCATGTGGGAGTATTGGTCATTACTAGGGATTTTAATTGTGGTGGGTTTATGCCTCCTTCTTTAGGCTTGGAGACCCTTGAGGATTCGGGAGTGGGATTATGTAGGAGGGGGGATTTCAACTTATGTTGTTTCATGCCCCCAATGGTGGGTTTAGTGATGAATGACTGGGGTTTAGTTGTGGATGTTGTAGGGTTGACCGACGGTACAGATGGAATAACTGGACTAGAATGCGTAACAGCCAAAATAGGGACAAAATCATAATGGGATACTGGTTTAGAAGCCATCTCTGTGATATACCTAAAGTGAGTCCAGGTAGAGTCAATTGAACCATAACTAGTGTCCTTTACACTCCTTTGGGTGGGTATAAGAATGCAATTTGAAAAATAGGAGCTACCAATGGACTCAACATTTTTTCAAGGCCATTTATCAGTGGCACTGTTGATGATGGTGTTGAGGGAAAGGTGGGCTCATTTTTAGCGGTGAACATTATGCACATTAGGCCATCGGTGGATGCGGGGATCTTACGTAGCAGGCTAGAGTACACCCTTAGCAAGTAAGAGTCGTTGTACATGCCTGGGGAAATATCAATGTAAGGGGCTTAATTTGTTCCAGCGATGGTGTGTAGGATGTTGTCAGGATTGGTATTGGTATTGGGATTGTAGTAGTTGAGTTGGTCAAGGGTGACTATTTTCACATTAAAGGGAAACATCATGATGTGGAAGATCGAGGAGGAAACTGCCTTCATGGCATACATGAAACTATGCCCCAAGAGGATGTTGTAGTCGATTTTTACGTTGACCACTTCGATATCGATCATGACCATATTTCGCCCTAGCTTGATGGTGTTAGGAACCCATGTCAACCCTTCTATTTACTTTGTTAGTATATTGTTGTTGGACGCATATGCTTTGTAAGTCATCCCGTAGTATTTGTTGATCCATAGTTTGTATTATTGTTGTTGGATGCATATGCTTTGTAAGTCGTCCTGTAGTAATTGTTGATTCATAGTTTGTATTGGCCCATGGTTTGTATTGACACATGGTATTGACCCATGGTATTGGCGCCTAGACTTAGTATATAAGTTTGTGTTGAGACCAATGAAGGTACCGTGAAGTTATTTGTATTGAGCTTGCTCAAAGGAGGTTGCCCCCTTGAAGTGGCCTACAATCAATAAAAGCGATTCTTAGTTCTATTATTTCTTCTATCTCATGTATTTTCATTAATTAATTGTTAAAGGTTCTTCACATCTGGTATCAGAGCACTTTCTTGGGCTCGTTGGGTGGAATTTCTGCCAATTTTTTTTCGCATCTGTTGCAAGTTCAGATCCGGGAATAATCCCTATCCATTTAACTGTGGGAAGTACTTGGGAATAAGCCCTAAAACTCATTGTGAGGAGTATCAAAGGAACCACAAAGTAGGTGGCCCATTGAGAGGACCTGCCAGCGAAAAGGGCAATGACCCCTACCTAATTGACTAGTTCCCACCCATGAGGTAAACCAAGAGCTGTCATTTGTGGCAAAGCAGTTATCAATTTTACTTGAGCAGTGGAGTGAGGGGTACTTTCCCAATACCCAAGTCATCAGACAACATTGGTGGTCGAGTGAAACCCCTGAACTGTCAGGAAGCCGCACATACCTGGGGTCCATATCTATTTTTAGCTGAACTATTGCCGATCACTTCCGCGTTGTTTAAGATCCATTTTGAAATCCATTTCAAATCCAATAATTTTCGATCCATTTGGCACTATTTCAGATCCATTTGTTGCCGATCACTTCCGCGTCGTTGCAGATCCATCTATTTCTGATCCCTTCTGCACTGTGTTGAGGCCTCGAATGTGGAGGGTATGCAAAGTGCTAGAATTAGGTTCCTAAGCTCTCAATAGAGGGTGAAAACCCAAACTGAAAGGCTTCAAAAGGCCCTACGCAAGGACAGTTCTATCCCTAGCCTATTTGGTGTAGTAATCTCCCACGGATATTCGGCCTCCGCTCGCACTCTAAGAGTTGATAGGTTTTGATCCAAAGGATCAGTTTTCAAATAAAGAAAACCTAAGTGTAAAATTCTGCAAACACTAATCTACTTAAAGGAATCTAAGCTAAGTTAGATCTATTCTAAGAAGGTGTTTTGGAAAAGGTGCAGATCAGCTTGATTTGTAAATAAACAGATCATTTATCAATTACACAGAAATGTATAACATGTTCAGTGATTTGTTCAGCTCAAGTTGTAATTAATTAATGAAAATCAACTAATGGAAAATTGAGTTTGTTAAACATTCAAGACTTGATATGTTAATTGAAAAATTAACACCATTTGTAACTTACTGAAAGAATCATTTGCAGAAATCGATAAAATATTTTAAAAGAAGAAACTCTTTAAAATCTTTATGAACACATGAATCATGAGTAATGATAAACCAAAACTGTAGATTGATATGTTTAATAAATTGCAATGATTAAAACAATGTCAGATAAACAACATGGAGAAATCTCATTCATCAAATAAACTTGACAAAAGACAAAAGTGGATCTGAAAAATAACTTTACTGTATTCAATAACCAGTTTGCAAGAAACTACAAGCTTGTATCGAAACAGAGCATCTCCAGCCTCTCTTGCAGAGTTTGTCTCCAAGTTCTATCTCCCTTGTCTATGAGGAATCATCTCTTTAAATAAGAGTTTACAAAATAATAATACAAACAGTAAATTCCCACAAACCGGGATTACAAAATCAAAACTAAACTATACAACACCTTTCAAGGTGATTTTCTTTGAACACAATTCTCCAAATGAGAGTCATCTTCTAATTTCGGGAAGAATCCCGTTACAAACTGCAAAATTCGTCAACAAATTACTTGCTACCTATAATAGGCAACAAAAGATCTGAAAAATATTCCTTAGGAACTTCTGAATGATTGACAATGTCTTCAAAAATAGAGAAATAATCCAGCGAGTTGTGCTTAATAGAGGATGATGGAGTGACAGGATCCTCTTTGATTAGAAAATCACGGATAATGGTATCATCTGGATCAATTGATTCTTCGGGAATTTCCTTTTTCTTGTTCTGAAGGAGGTGCATGTAGACGGATGGAACTTCAGAATTGTTGTCTTTGCTGCTACTACTCGTATCAGGAACACCTGCATCAAAAGGTGGTGACAAAGGCTCTTGATACAACAAAGGATGAAGTTCCTCATCTATACAAAATCTATTCAACGATTTGTGATCTGTCTTCATATTGCTCATACAAGATTATCAAAAGGAAACCTCTAGAAACCAAATACAGAATAGTTACACAAAATCTAAACGTCGAATTGATTGCCTCATACCTATTCCCGTATTTAAAAGAACTGATAAAAACTGTAATGATTGAGCATAATGAACTGCTATGATTAAAATCTTACGATCTGAGAATTGCAATCATTTAAGCTGTAACAAAGCAAGTCGTGACATGCATTAACCAGATTTGGATTAGGATGAAGTACAAATTCAGTTAAATCATGCATGACTAGAAGTCGAATCTGAAAACTCATCATTATGGCTTAATCCAATCAACAATTATGACTTCGAATTTGAGCCGAGGGTGAAAACCACAGTCTGAAAGTTGGTTGCAAACACGACGAAGAGCAGAGAATCCACACGTTCAAACAAACAACGTATTTACAACGTGATAATAACTGAAAAAACTATGAGGGTGACCTTGGTAAGAAAATGGCAGTAAAATCCACGTAGGAGCGTAAATTTCCGATAGTAAAAACGATATTTGAAAAATAAAAAAAACGTATATTTATGGGTTTTCCGGTTGGATCAAATCTGGGCCGTAGATTTAAAAGAAATGGATGGCTAGGATTAACCCCTATGGGATGTGGGATCAAGTTCGAAAACAATGTTGATTCAAAATTCCCAAAATCCACAATCCGAAATTCCGAGTTGCGGGTTTCGGGTTTTACAAATGTTACAAAATAAAAAAAGTGTTTCTGAAATCCGCAACGCAAAATTCTGGGTTTCGAAAACGAAAACTAAAATCAAAATCAAATAAATTTTTCCACAACCCGCAATCCGCAATTTGTGGGTTGCGAGTTTCAGGAACACACAACACAACTTATAGGCTTAACAAATTTCCGCAACCCAAAATCCAGAATTTCAGGTTTCGGGTTTCAACATTGAAAACATTAAATTATTTACATGGTCATTCCACAACCCGCAATTTCGGGTTGCGGGTTGAAAATTTCCAAAAGATAACCAAATGATTCTCGCCATGCGGAGTTGCAGGATTTCGGGATTTGCTGTGAAAAAATGATTTTTGGGAAAAATCTAAGGTTTTTTCTGCAAATCAAGAAAACAACGAGAAACTTAGAAATTTTCAAAGGAAATAATAAGGATAATTCAGCAATCCAAACAAAGGGTGATATGCCGTAGTAAACCAAAAAAATAAATTAAAACTTACCTAATTACCTGTATATTTACATGATGGGGGTTCCCATGATCAAGATGAAATATGGGATCTGTTGTACCTACAACACCCCGTTGTAGATCCATCTGTTTTTTCACCATATCTCCCTTGTTTTCACTCCGTTTCCCTTGAAACTTCCCTGACACCCCTGCAATCTGATTCTACATCTTTCATTCTTGAGGACCCTATCCCAAATTCCACTTCCCAAAGCTAGAAATCCCACATTTGTCTATTTTTAGGGTTTGCCATAACTTCTTTAATTTTCACCCAAACGCCTTCAAATTTTTCCACCATGTTCATTCCCTATTTCTGCTTCTTTGTCCCTCTCTGACAACTTTTCCCATTCTTTCACCCCGCTTCTGAAATCCTCATTTATGCTTCCCTGTCCATTCGAAGGTGTCCAAAACCTAGTCAAACCCCAATTACCCATCAGAGTTTTTCCCAAATCCAAATTTCCCTTTACTAAATGAGGTTCTATTTGTGTTTTTCTACCCATTCGCCACCCCCCCCCCAAAAAAAAACTCCTGGTTATGGTTGTCACCCGCGCAGGAGCAAAAAACATGGAGGAAGCACTTGCAGCTATCCAAACCAAACTCCAGGATCTGGATGAAAAATTTCTCGGCCTCCATCTTGAGCATGCATCCATGAACAAAAAATGATAGTCTGAGTCTTCATCAGACAATGGGTTCTCTTCTTCCATCAATTTCTGTGGTCCAAAGCTTGACTTTCCTCGCTTCAATGGTACTGATCCAACTGGATGGATCTATCGTGCAGAATAGTATTTCAGTCTACATAATACTTTTGATATCACCAAAGTTCCACTTGCATCATTTCATTTGGAACAGGAAGCTCTTCAATGGTACCATTGGTACATCAAGGCTCATGAGGAGCCAAAATGGCCAAATTTTTGCTAGCTCCTTTTGCAACAATTTGGTCCTAGTGCTTTTGATGACTTCACAGGAGCCCTCACTAAAATTCACCAAATTGGCACTCTAAGAGAGTATCAGACAGAATTTGAGAAACTAGCCAATCACACAGAAGGATTGTCTGATGAATTCTACAGGAGTTGTTTTATCAGTGGTCTTAAGGATGAAATCCACTCAGAGGTTAAAATGTTCTGTCCCAACACAATGATGGAAGCCCTAGAGTTGGTTAAGTTGGCAAAAGACAAGATTGCAGCCCAATAATGCTCCATACCCACTTCTATCCCCTTCCGAAATATGGGTTATCAACAACCTCACATCCCGCTAGCTCCTCGACCAACTCCTGTCAAGCATTTTCCTGAAACAGAGATGCATGCACGCAGAGAAAAAGGGCTTTGTTATAATTGTGATGAGAAATTCACTCGGGGACATAGATGTGTTCAACAAAAGTTCTATCTCTTGGATATGGATTCTCCGCTTGCCTCTAAAATTGGTGAAAAAGCTCCATATACAATGGATGATCAGGTCGACATTTAGGAGCCACCTATTGACCCCCATCTCAGGACGACCAACCAGAGATATCTCTCCATGCTTTATCCGGTGTCACCACCCCCCAAACAATGCAGGTCAGGGGTTACTTCAAGAAGCTTCCTCTTACAATACTCTTTGATTCTGGTAGCACTCATAACTTCATTGACCCCCAGATCGCCAAACAGGATGATTGTTTTGTCCATCCTTGCTCCAACTTTGAAGTCATGGTTGCCAATGGGACCACCTTACCTTGCAAGGGAAAGTGTCACAATGTGCATATCTCTCTGGAAGATTATAATCCAGGCGCTCTGACATGTTTTCCTTGTCCTTAGGTGGATGTGATGTGGTTTTGGGCGTTTACGCACACTTGGCCCCATCTTATGGGATTTTGTTGAACTTTGGATGCAGTTTTCAGTCAATTGGACACAACACCAATTTATGGGCTTACAACCAGGGTCTCTCCGCATCATCAGTTCACATCGCTTGGAAAATATCCTTAAGAAGAATTCACATGGTTTCATCGCTCAGCTCCATTCCATTCAGATGCAGCCATCAACGGTCTCCACTACTTCCTTGGATAGATATGCAGGCTTCTTTGCTACACAGTTGGGCTTGCCGCCTTCAAGAGACCTTTCCGGTAAGCATTTAGCCACATCTACATCTCAGCAAAAAGTGATGGAGCTATTTTGCATGCAGTACCGAAGTGGAATCCATCCCTATTAGGGAATTATTTATGCATCAAGACTAATCTCCAGAATATGGAAAATTTCCTGGAACAACGGGTCTCCTCCCCAGCACACCTGAAATGCCTTATCCCACTCATGGGTTATGACTATGTGATCACTTACAAGAAGGGTAAGGACAATATGGTGGCATATTCTCCTTCTCACACATTTGATCCAGTTTCTCTTATAGCTATTTCTCTGCTTGTTCCAAATTGGTTGCAATCTGTTCAATAGGGCTATATCTTCTATGAACTCCATGCTTCCTCATCGGCAGGGTACTCTAGGTTCCTCAAAACATATGGCCGGGAACAATGTAACTTATTTTGGTAGGCACTGAAAATGACAATTCAATAGATGGTCGCTGACTGTGATAATTGTCAGGTCAACAAGGGTGAAACGACACTCCTTTCGGGATTGGTCGAACCCTTGCCCATCCCTACACAGATTTTGACAACTATTTCTATGGATTTCCTAGAATCACTCCAGTGGTACAATACCATGTCTAAAAGCACACCATATGAAGCATTCTATGGACAAAAACCTCCAGTTCATCTTCCATACACCCTTAGCAGCTCCTTAGTTTAGGAAATTGACTCGGTTCTTCGAAACCACAATTAGATTCTTCTCATTCTACAGGACAATCTTCACATGGAAAGAATTCGACTAAAACAACAAGCTGATCAACACCATTCATAGTGCACTTTTCACATGGCTAATATGGTTCTTCTTCGTCTATAGCCTTCCAAGAAATCCTCCTGAAACACAAAAGGTGTCAGTGGCCCGGAATGCAACCCGAGGATGCTACAGGGGAACCACTCCTTTAGATTCTGCATCCATTTCCACATCTAAAGCTTTGAGGACAAAGATTTTTCGAAGGGAGAGGGGATGTTAGGAACCCATGTCAACCCTTCTATTTACTTTGTTACTATATTTTTGTTGGACACATATGCTTTGTAAGTCGTCCCGTAGTATTTGTTGATCCATAGTTTGTATTATTGTTGTTGGACGCATATGCTTTGTAATTCGTCCCATAGTAATTGTTGATCCATAGTTTGTATTGCCCCATGGTTTGTATTGACCCATGGTATTGGTGCCTAGACTTAGTATATAAGTTTGTGTTGAGACCAATGAATGTACCGTGAAGTTATTTGTATTGAGGTTGCTCAAAAGAGTTTTCCCCCTCGAAGTGGCATGCGAAAAATAAAAGCGATTCTTAGTTCTATTATTTATGCTATCTTGTGTATTTTCATTAATTAACTGTTGTAGGTTCTTCACAGATGGGGAAATTTTGGTACAATCCTCTATGTTGGGATTTCCTCCCATCATATGCGCAGATGGTGATAGAGGAGGGGACTAGATCAGGTGATCCCAATAGTTTACAAACATTAGAGGACATGATGCTAGTGTATGTTCCTTCATCGATGAGTCATAAAGTTTTTTACCGTGACAGATACTTGGAATGCGACTGAGGAGGGTAGTCGTAGTCCACCTTTGTCAAGATCAAAGGTCATGAGGCACAAATTGGAAGGGTATACTATGCCAAGTGCATTTAGTAATTCCTTTCTTTGAGTTCGGAAATACTGTAACACTTCTAATGTGGACATCACGACAGGTGACTGAGCCAAGTCATCCAAAATACTGTAATTGTGAGCGGATTTCATATGGGGGTTATTAGGTGTGTTCCAAAGTGGGACTTTGGGGATCTGAGGGATTTATTAGTTACTTGGGTGTGGTATCTGCAAAGGGACCACTGAGGGGATAGGTACCTCTTCCACTTAGGGGTATTCATGCCTATCATAACCTTTGGCTCGATTCTGGAGGTTAACATCTAGTGTGTATATATTTTGGAAGGAGACATTGTAGGAGGGACAAGGTTCTTGCCACCGAGGAACCACCCCTTAATCTATGAAGGGTTTTTGTAAGACAACGATTTGTGGTTGTGTAGGATTGGGTGCCTAGGGAGGATTTACCACTATCTTCTTCTTGGATTCCACCAACTATTGGAAGTAGAGGAAAAGAGGGAAATGGTGAGTGTAATGACCATATTATTTGAAAATGGATCAAGAGTAATTGGTCCTCAAGTTGGTGTTATTCCCTTGTCTAGGGTAGTTGTTTTACCCGAGTTTTGGTTTTGCTTGGGAGTGGGGTTTCCCCATTTCCCTTGTTGTTGGTTTTGTTTTTTCTCTCCCTTCTTCTTCCCCTAATTTTGAGGATTTTGAGCATTTGCGGCATTCAACTGCTCAAATTATCGAGCTTTTTGTGCAAAACAATTTTGAATAAGATTGACTCCCATGTGAGGTGTGCGGGTCTAACTAGTAGGACATCGAAATAGGTAGTAAGGGATATACCCCGATAGTGGTATAAATGTGGTTTGCACTCCATAAAATGTGGATGTAGGAATTTATTGTGCCATTTACGGTGGAGCGACCACTGTTTCCTCGCTAACAAAGGGAAAATTAGGGATGTAGGGTCCATATTGTAAGTGACCAAGTGGAGGAGTTGCTACATGATTAGGGGGTTCCGACAGGGAAGGCATGGGTGGGTACTGCAAGACCATATTAAATGGTGTTGGAGTAGGATGAGGAAACTTTCTTGGTGGGAAATGGACCCAATAATCCCATCCGTCGAGTGTGATGAACTCGCAAGTGTAGTATCCAATGACTGATGTTGTGGGCATCGGCAATGATGGTGTATAGGTATCCATATTGTGCATAGATAAGGTCAAAATCTTGGGCCTTTAGGATGGCCTCTTCCTCATTTTGTGGCATGGATGTGGTGACATATTTTACAATGGTTGGTTGGAGTGATTTAATGAACCAATCCAATAAGAATGGTGGTTGTATTTAAATTTTGCACAATGTTCGATGTTTGCACCACTCATGGATATGGTACGTGATCTGTGTAGATGTGTTTTGTTGAAATTCTGTGAGAATTTAAAGACCGAGGTAATGGAGAATAAGAAGCTAGAAGTATGTGAGAAATGTTGTGGCCAATGTCGTAAATGTGGCATGGGCCGATTTTGGTAATTTCACATAACATTTGGCTTCTGTTCCAGTGAGCTTGCACTGAAAGAGGTGAAGCTTCACTAAATCGTCTACTATGTTGTTGAAGGAACACCATAAGTGGAAGGACATGACATGGTTGGTGTGATTTTCTCCTTGCTTCCCTTCGAATTTAGGAATGTCAAAGGGAATTTTATATGGCATAGCTAGCCATGTTGGATCATGTGCAATAAGTTCATTGATTAGTTTGGCCAAATCTAGGATATTTAGGATAGCCATGAAAGGTAGATTAGGATTTGGTCCTGCCATTTTATGTTGTGTGTGGTTTCCTTGAGGGGAATATTGAGGTGGTGTTGAAAATAATGAATGAACTACTATGAGAGAGGAAAGGTCAAAATGGTCCAAAGGATATCTGGGGATAGAAGACAAAGGAAGGCCTCTTTCGAGAGGAGGGGAGGAAAAGGGATCTAAATTCTCTCCAAGGGGAGAGAATAAAGGAGAACCTCTTCTGACAGAGGATGGGATAGAAGGAACAACAATTTCTCCTAAAGAAGAAAATGAATAAAGTAAGGACTGGCCTCACCCTTATGATCCGATCAATGTGTCCTAGAAGAAGCCCCGTTTATGGTATCTCCCATGTGAACCATGGGGAGAAAGTGGAAAGACACCCCTTGAGAGAAGGGATAGGCCTTGTAGTCTTTCGGACTACCTTAGGGGTTTGTTTTGTTCCTAAATTGTGAAAGGTTAGTTCCAAATGAGAGTGATGGTGGAATTAAACACAATTGAACAAATGCAAAAATATGCCAACCACAACAGATGAAAATATGGTGCAACAAGTGAGTGATATGTGCAAAGTTGGCTTAGTGCAAGAGTCCCCACATGTAGGTTATTTTTAATTACGAGTTAGTTATCTTGTATTTTAAAAAGAAAATAAGTGTGAATTCCCTAAAATACCCAATGTCCTTCCTCTCAAATGTATCCGGGCCTTCCAAAATCATAATTGAGGGTGACAATGGGGTCCACACATCGATTTCCTAGTGAAGGTAACAAAGAGCCAATTATATCAGTGATGGGGGCAATGTTCCAATCAGAAAGACTTGGAAACACTTCCCAACCACAATTATTGACTTCAGGAGTCAATTGCGCTCACAATTTATCCATGGTGACATCCTAAGTTTGGCCACTAAGATACCTTGCGTCAAGTGTGGATAAGTGGTTGTGCCTGGGAGGTATAGCATTTCTTCCACAAAAAGCTGAGTGGATATTTGGAGAGGGTAGTGAAACTATACCTTGGATTTGACCTCCTTGGGCATCGTGCACTTCTCATATGGGTGTTATTTTAACACTTGTTGATAGAAGGATTTTGATAGTACCGTATATGTTAACAATGTTCTGTTTCAAACATCTAATGAAACTACATTGGTGGGAATTAATGAATGCCTATCCCAATCAATCCTACATAACTAAAATGTTGTTTTGTGACCTCCTGTGGAGGATTTTAGTTGGTTGGAAATTTATAAGGTTGATTTTAAGGGTATTGATTCACTTAATGAGTGTAAGGGAGGTATTTCACACTTCTCTTCCTTCCTGATTCACCAAGCTCACAAGAAGTGTCAGGTGAAGAGCATACTTGGAATGCGATATCTTTTAGGTCACTTAGTGTGTGCTAGTGATGCAAACACATGTGAGATAATCAAACCGATTGTTGCAAATTAACTAGAAGAGTGTAAAGTAAATGCAAATGCAAATTAGATTTTAACTCTAAAATATGCTAATGGTGCTTTGCAAAAACAAAGTGCTAATGAATTAAAAGTGTGCAATGGAGTTATTTCACACTTCTCACCCCTTTTTGATTCACTAATCTCACAAGAAGTGTGAGGTGAAGAGAATAATTGAGGATACAAGAGTCTTTAGGTCCTTGCTTGTGTGCAAAAAGTGGATTCTACACTACTTTGATCCTAAAAACATGTCAAGTAAACAAAAACACAAGATGTCTTGAATACTAGTGACAACAATGGGGCCTGTCCAAATCCTCAAAGTTGGTTACCTAAGTAAGTTTCATGAGAGAAGGACTCTTTACTCCCTAATATTATTTTAAGTGAGATAATTATTATAGAAACATGTAACTATTGCAAGTTAACTAGTTTTGGTTCATTAGTGAGCAACAATGAGGCTGCAATATTGTGAAAAACATGTATAAAGCAAAGAAATAACACATATGTGTGCAAAACAAAAAAAGAGGTGTGCTATAGCGTGACATAAATACTCACTAGCATGTAGTAGCGTTGTCACAACGCGAAGAGGTTGCGTGAATCAGTGATACAAAAATTCATGTAGGAGAAGATTCGTTAATAAGCATGCATAGCACGACTGTTGACGAATCGTCCGTGCGAACAGTGTTCTTGAGACATCGGTATTTGAACATCTATCGAAACAACAATTGTAGCCAAAAGGAGGTCGATTTTCTTGAATTAAGGGTATGGACCTCTTCACCTACAAAGCACAAGATACAAAAAATTAGCTATTCAACAAATAACAACCTAGTTTAAGAGAAATGAACAGTAAAATAAGTGGAGTCACCATAAATAATGTTGTGAAAAATATTGCACAAGGGTGAATCCTTCCCACTTGGTAAGGGGCAAAGCTTGGTAGGTTGTGGCAAGGCTTTAGTATTAAGTTCCCCTATTGCATGGGTGAGTGCTCCAAGTGATCCTACTAGTGGTTGTTAGTGAAAATAAATAAACAAAGAAAATGAAAATAAAATAAAAAAATGATCAAAGGGGTGGGAATGCAAACTCCAACAACCAATAGATGCGAAAACACTTTTGTATTTCCCAATGGTCAAGCATGTACAACAAATAGGATATGTGAGCTCCAATGGAGGCAAACAATCCCTCTTAGGGAGGTCTATCTATTCCCCACTAGATGCTAAGTAGCTTGACGAACAAATGAGAAGAACACTTGCCCCTTTAAGGAAGGTGGCAAGGGAGCTTGGTCAGAAGCTAGACAAGAGGGAAGAGGTGAGATATAAGGGATCTCAAGCACAATTCGAACAACATAACCTTGCTCTTAGTTTCTCGTTTTCATAAGAATTCCCATGGATTCCTTTTATAGTCCAAGAGGTGGCCAAGAAATAACTAGATTGCAATGTGAACTTATTGATATCATGATCTCGCTCCAAGGTACACAAAAGGGGTCATTTAAGGAACCCAAGTGTGTGAGGATCCAAATTCGAATTTGTGGAGGTAATGGAGCTTTCATGAGTCTTTAATGCACCACTGGTGGTTGAGATTCTTCTGTTTCTGTCAGTCATTCAGATATTGAAGGAATATATGTGTTGGTTTCATTGTCATAGTTCTAATAACATGTGTTGTAGTGCGTATTGATAGACATGTGGCCACGCAGTTGTATTTTTCAGTTGTTTTTGGACATTTTTGGGCTCATGCTACTTCTTGGATCTGGTGAGGATGTCTTTAGTAGGATGCGTGCTATATGTTGATGACTCTATATTGTGTAAATTGCGAAAAATTTCGCATGTGTGTGAGATTCGAGCATTAACACAAGGCCTTTGACCAAACTTACCGTGTTGAAAGTATCATTTACAGATTGTTGTTTTTGTGCTTATTTCTGCTACAAGGTGTACTTAGTTATTGTATATAAGCTTATAGTTATTTGAAGTTAAATGCATGTGAAATGTATTTGTTTTTATATCTATAGAAGACTGGTGTTGGATTTGGCTAAGTGTTTTGGATAGAGTTTAAGTCTAAATTTTAACAATTTTCATAATAGTATGTGGCACCTTTGCCAGATAATTGTACTCTCACTTTAATTTATGTTATTTTATTTTATGGACATTTTTTTGTTGTATTCTATTCATATTCTAATCATATTCTTTTTTCATTGTTTCCCATATTTATATCTATATTTGTATTTTATTCCATGTTTTAAATTCATCCTCATCTTTAGCATATTCCATGCATGGAATCAACTTTTGCTATCCATTCTTCAATTTATTTCTAGTATGGCACCTTATTGTTTTGTGTTTTATATTATTGTTAAATCATTGCAATTGCTTAATTGCACATCCATGTTTATTGCTCTATCAAGCACCGAGAATGATCATATCCACTCATTAAATAGTTAAAATGTAATAATGAAATAGTTATCTATTCTCATTTGGAATATATTGTAAATGTTGTAAATGCTAACACATTAATCCCACAAATAGACAAAAATTGCATTAATTAATTAATTATGAAGTAAAATAGTTGTTTGCCTAAATTTAATGGTGGAAGTGCCAACTATTTCATGTTGTAAAGTGTAACATATAAATACTACAAATAGGCAAAAGTTGCATGCATTAACTAATTATGAAGTAAAATACTTGCAATTTACCCAATTATTATTAATTTTCAATTATCACAAAACTAATATCTAGCTTAATGTTCTATTATTAACTTGAAAATACATAATCCAATATATTTTCCATCACAATCTCTCACGTGACAACTATTCCAATTGGAATCGTAAAAGATAACACACACAAATCCTATATATTATGTCCTAATTTTTTAAAATCTAATTTGAGTCCACATGTTATTTTTTATATATTTTTATAATTTTTTATAAAGAACATGTGTCAACTCCACGATGAGCACAGAAGCAGTTATTCATCTCCCCACTGGGCTATAGAATGCACCTCTTAAGCGCAATTAACATAACAATACGTAACCCAATATATCTTCCATCTAAATCATCCACATACACACAAATATTATAAATAGGCAAAAATTGCATTCATTCATTGATTATGAAATAAAATAGTTATTCTTAAATATTTATTTAAAACACAAGGATGCATGAATGGAAATTGGAATTGAAGTTTGATGTATATTTATAGAAATGTAGCTTACAATCAAACCAATTTAAATTTGAGGTGACATGTGCTTGGTTATATAATTTTTTTATATATTTAGTTTTTGGATCTCATCCACTTTGGGCTGCTCATCCACTTTGGGCTGTAGAAAGGCCATGCAATCATTGTTGAAATCAATGCTACTAGTAGGCATCATGTCAACTTATACATGGATAAATTTATTTTGTCTACCTCATAGTATACCTTTCCCATTTAACATGGTTCTCACTTGCTGAATTAATAAACCTTGGAAACTTTATCCAAAAATATTTAGATTCAACTTAGAATTCATTCTCTTTTTACAACTCAATATGAGAGAGATGTGTCCATATAAATAAAATATTTCAATGTTTCCAATATCAACTATATATATTTATATAATTGAAAATTAAAATAATCTTATGATTTTTCATTAATATTGAACATGAAATTACATATACATATGGTATTAAAAAAGATATTACTATTAAATATCAATATATCAATAACAATATACTATAAAATGATTTAGTACATTATTTTCAACTATATGACAAATAATTTGATTCATTATACTGATTTCTTTGAAATCGACGCCTTTGATGCATATGGAAAGGACTGTTTATCTTAATATTAAGTAAATAATAATTTAAGAACATATCTATAATATTGCTTTTTTATTATTATTTTCTTTATCATTGAATAATCATTACTTTATTACTATTCATTTTAATCTTTATATAACTTTTGAAGTGACTTTCATTTAAAATATATATTCAATAATAATCGTTTTGGGTTTATTGTTGTAATCATTTTAAGTGACTTTCATTTAAAATATATATTCAATAATAATCATTGAAAGTTTTGGTTTATTATTGTAATCATTTTATTGTAAATCTTTGAAGTGCAAACTTTTTTCAAGTTTTACATTGTTGAAATAAGTTTCGACCTCTAAGAATTTGATAGATGAAATTAAAATAGATTTAAGTTAATAAAAAGTGTTAAAAAGTGTAATATTCTTCTTGTTATTAAAGTTTATATGATTTAGTTGTTTTTAGGTTTATCTTTTATTTTATTTTTATTATATTTTATTTTAAATAGATATATAATAATATCAATATTATAAACTTGTGACAAAACAATTTCTTGATTCTTCCCCACTAAGTTGTAAATACACCTCAAGATTTCTAAATACAATACTGCATCATTTAATTATTTTTGAAATTTGATTTAAGAAACTTATACCAAACATTCAATGCTCCAAACCTAGTACATTGAAGTTAAGTTTAGGAAACCTCTGTAACTTTCTCAAGAGCGTTGCCATTTATCTTGACAGAGACATGGCTTTCTTGTTCTTCCACCATTTAATGGAGAAAATATCACTTTTCATAAATACATTCATCTCCACCTACCATAAAATCAGTTAAATCCTAATTTATTACGTATATGAAAAGATAATAAAAAAAAAATGCAGAGGAGCATCGTCAATATCATGAAGTCCTATAGTGATATCATTATCAGAGACCATATGCTGGTGATAAAAGGTATTTCTTGAAGACAGATAAGCTCTCACAACCATAAAACATTTAACCGTATCCCTGCCATCACAGGAAAAGCAGCTTTGTTATGGAGAGAAGAAAATACAGGCAGCAGTCAGGTATGCAGTCAGGTATGACTTGAGGGGCTGAATGTTGACAATATGAAAATGTGATGAAATATCTGGAACACGAGAGGAAACGTTATTGTAATCACGTACGTGAAGATGGGAATTCTAGGAGGACATATTCGACCACTCCATCCGATTTTGGTACTACCCTTGTGCAGTCGAGGGGTTATGATTTCACTAGGCGTGGGAAAGTAAATTTTCTTTCGCCAAACTCTTCTCTTAAAAATCATTTATTTTTCTACCATGTTTTTTAATAAGTCTTATTTTATGTCTTATTTTATTTAACTTATTGAAACCAATCATTGAGTGCATGTAAAAGGTGGGTAGAAAAGTCTTCTCACGTAGTTATATAAGCATGGAATGAGTACACTCCTTGTGGGCATTCTAAGAGAAATACATTCTATAGTCACTAATGCAAGTTGTCCTTTCTCAAATTAGTGATTATAGAATAGAAAAATTAACCATAGATTAAAAATGCAAAGAGAAAATTGTGGACCTTGTAATTAGGAAGTCTTCACCCATTGTACAATTGTTGCTCTTTGTATGCTTGAGAAGCCAAGTATTGACTTTGTAGGCAATTCTTCGAAAACATACAACAAGTTGGACTCTTTTTACATGCACTAAAGAGAATTGTAAGGGAAGGGTGTTCTAAGGGATTGTTGAGTAGAGAAAAGCTAGACCTTCCTTGTGTTGTGTGGGGCAGTGATGCTTGTAATGTTTTGTGGTGAATAGATTAGCTAAGCATGATTGCAAATGGATTGGGCTGAGAGAGAGAGAGAGAAGCCTGTAGCTACTTTTCCTTCACCCTAGTGGCCTTATAGCCCAACTTGGGGTGGTATCTATAGCTATTACCTGAAGTTGGGTGGAAAAACCCATCTACAAAATTTGTGTTTGTTTTCTATTATGTGAATCATTTGTGTTATATATGTTGCGTATGTATGTGTGTGTGAATGTAGTTACTATTTCACTGCATTTTACTTTCCAAATGCATATATGTTTTCTTAGATTTAGGCACTCATGGAAGAATTAATTAGTGGTTATTATAAATATTAGCTTATGTGGATTGGAATTTGGAAGTAATTATCTATTGTTACTGGTCCTATATTTGAAACACTAAATGGGGATGCTACACATTATATAAAAGATAACCTAATATAAATTATAAAATAGTAACAAATTACACTTTATTAGCTCAATTCATCTATTTAATTTTAAATTTGAGCTTAGATTCCTTTCAAACTCACATCTATTAAAACCATATTATAAACTTAAAACCGTTCAATCCAAATTTCTCAAATTTGGTTTAAGCTCCATGTCTTTCAACACTTTCAAATTGGGTTCCATATCCTTCCTTACAAATTGGTTCCATGTCTTTCCTTTCAAACTCTTTCAAATTGGTTCCATATCCTTCCTTTCAAACTCACATAGATTGAAAACTATATTATAAACTTAAAACCCTTTAACTCAAATTTGGTTTAGGATGTATGTCTTCCAACCCTTTCAAATTGGGTTCCATATATTTCAATCCTTTCAAAACTCAAGTGTTTCAATCATTTGATATGGAATTTGGGTTAAGGTTCGATATCTTTGAACTCTTTCAAACTCATGTCCATTGGAAACCAATCCTTTCAAGCTCACGTTTATCATCCATTTAATCTCAAATCTGGGCTTAGAATCCATGTATTATAGTTTTAAAATCCTTCAAACCAAAATATCTTAAATATGGGCTTAGGATCGATGTCCTTCCACCCTTTTAAATTTAGTTCCATGTCCTTCAACCCTATAGATATCACTTCAATAGGTTTAAAAGTTATCAACCCAAATTTCTCTAGGAAATTCTTTGATATATATTTTTACCTTCGCTCTCTCAAAGCTTTAATTCCAAAACACCTAAATCTTTCGAAGTTTTAATTCCAAAACATCCAAAATTTTCAACTTATTTTTTATGTTTATTTTCATTTTCTTTGACCTATGTTATTAAACAAGGATAAAGAAATATGGATTATTTTTAGCAAGTGATCATTGTGATATAAAGGGATGTCAGAAATATAATAACAATGAATTAATATGTCATTTTGGTTATACATTATAATATTCCTACATGAAAATAGAAGTACTTAACCACTTGACTTGAACCTAAGTGAATTTTACAAATGGATTTATATTAGAAGAATCTAGACAACAATTACGCTCGATACATATACTCCCTTCCCAATCTCTTGGGGTGAGGATATGCATGTGTTTCCTAACCACCCACCCTTCTATGGATGAGAGTATGTATGTGTATTTTAGGCCATTTTGGTCAAACATCCTAGATCATATTTTATAGAAGCTTGCTTATACTCCATCATATAAATTCTAATCAATTTCAATATTCTTGCTTCCTCTTAATGACAATTACACATTATTGGTCAAGACAAATGAGATAGGATTTGAAGTTAAATATTTTGGTGAGCCTCATTTGGCCATGAACATTTGTTTCTAGTTGTTGTTCCATATGCGTTGATGCAATATTACCATAACATTTTGACAAAGTGTTTCAATATTGTCAATATTAATATTTTGTGTCTTTAGCAATGATAAAGAAAATACAACCTTCTAACCAACAAAAGAATATTTAGTTATCCTATAAATGGTATACAAAGTTGAAAGTATTTATAGTTCTCCTAGAAATATACAAAGTTGGAATTACTTAGCATTGAACTCATGTCCAAGTTTTGGAAATAACACACTTGCTCTTATAATAGTTTTTACCATGTACAAAAGAAGATGTTGGTAGTTCTCCTAGAAAATAATTCCCCATTAGTTTTTTGATAGAATATGATTATGTCAAGTAGGAAAATTACAAGGTGTTATCATATCGATGTTAATGCACCCTCAGAACTCTACAGTTAAGCACACATGGGCTAGCGTAGTATTGGGATGAGTGACCTCCAAGAAGTCCTAGTGTTGCACCCTGCCCTGTTTTTAAGGGTGTAATCATATGAGTGTTAATGCGCTAGATCCCATTAGAAATCCATAGTTTGGGTAGGCAGGTGTAAGAGGGACATCATTGATCTTGAAGGAACCAAGAAAATTAACTACGCTTGGGATCTTGGAATAACCACAAATAATGAAGCAAAGCACATGCGCTAATACAAGGGATCTAGAGCTTTGATATGACTAAGATCAAAACTATTCTAGTGATTGATTCTAATTAAGTTCATTGTTAAGGAATACCAAAATCCAAATTGTCCTCTTATTAAAATTGTCTCTCGATTCAAGTAAGAAGCATCTCGGTATTAGGAGCTAAGCTTCTTCCATGTCCTGCAAGGCCTAAATGGTAAAGCGCACCTCCAAGCCAACATGACCTCTCAATTGGATGAAGGAATTTGCAAAAAACATGGGGTTACAATCCACCTCCCAATCAGCTAATGGTTATTATCTTTAAGTATTACATATCCAACATTAATCACAACTTGTACAAGGGTACACATAGAATTGGTATCACAAGGCAAATTATAGTGCATTAAAGGGATGTGATGGGCATGGTGTGGCACCACATGTACCATCCCTTTCAATGCCAATTTATTTTGAATTCCAAAAACTTGAATACATTGAAGAATGTGGGATAATGGATATTGTAATTTAGACGTGCTTTGACATAGAACACAGAGTTTGTTTCGTCAGTGAAGTTAATGCATGTGTGATTTGATTCCAGTTCTTTCAATGGATTTTTTGTTTGTTTGACCAGTTGGGTTTATCTGTGATCTTTTTATTCTTTAATTCTCGCATTGAGGGATTGGAAGGATTCCTCAAGGGTTCCATTGCTATTTGGGTTGTGGTATCTTGTACTGTCACTTGGATAGGCTTGGATTTCCTTGGTTTTTGTTGTTTAGTCTTGTGTTTGCTTTTTGTAAACCTTGTTTTTTGAAATTGGTTTAGCCATGTATTTGCATTATAGGAACCCTCTCAGGTGGAGGAATTGGTAAATGTTATCCTTGTGAGCTATGGTTACAAATAACCAAGCAATTGGACTTAGGAATTGATAATTGGGAATTGGGAACCATTATACTTGTGTATTATGGGGATTTTCAATTGCAATCATTTTCAAAATATTATAGCTCAAAAAACAAATTTGGGCTCTAGGTTTTTCTCTCTAAGCAAATTATAGGTGACTCTTTGGTTAATTTATCCCACACTCTCGGTGGGCATATTACATAATCCAATCCCATGTTGCATTTGGGTTACTCTTGGTATATTTCAAGCAGTATGGATTTTCTAGGATTCCATGGTAAATGTGAGTAGTCTATTTGAGAAATTCAAAGGATGATAAGACATGAAGATTATCAACTAAAATAGTACTTCTCTTATCTTCCTCTCCAACACAATTCATAGAAATGAAAATTAAACCTACCTTAAGCTAAGGGACATCATTATGTAGCAGAAAGGTCAAATCTAGGCTCTTGAGGTGAAATGCATATCCCTCAAATCCATTGTGAATTCTCTCTTTAAAGGAAACTATTCAACAACCTTCAATCAATGGTATTCTCCGAGATATTCTACTTCGACGCTCACTAAAGAAGGGGAAACAAACTCTCAAATGATGGGAGACATGGGAAATGAGAATCCAGGGCCTCAACAAGACAATGGAGATTCAGGAGAAGCCTATAATCAACATTTCTTCCACTAAATCTCTACCGTGATATGTAAAACCTTATATATTTTTACAGCATATATTATCATTAGGATAGAGATAACCTCTTTTTTCGTTTTTGAATATTTGGTGACCAAACCCAAATCAACTCATACTTTTGTATTACTCAATTGTTCAGTTTAGTTACATCCTTTTAATGAAAATTAATAACCACTTTTGTTTTTCAAAAGGTAGGAAAATTACCATTTTGTAAAAAAAGGTCATAGATGTGTCAATTTTTATGACCATAGTATCATGTAGTTAAAATCAAATTGGGTATGAAATTAAGTGAATTCCTTTGTAGCAGTCCAATGCAAAAGGGGTATGCTATTAGGTCTAAGACTCACTTGCTTCTAGCAGATAAATCCACTATAGTATGAAATACTTACAGTTGTTGCTATTGGATCATTATTTTTAAAGTATATAGATATATGTAGAATAAAAGAATAGATAGTCATCGTTATTTATTATAAACTACAAACTATGTGGCCACTTATTTCTCATAATATTTAACAACAAATCGAAGTCTATTTATTCTTAATGCACATTCAAAAATAATATTGTATGAATTGGTTTTTTCTAACCATGGTAATCCCACTTTTCCTTGATTTATGAACTCCTAGTTGTGTGATTTTGGGGTTGTAAGTAGTAAAACACTTTTTTCAGATTTTTTGGGTTGAATTTTTCCCATTCTTCTATTTCAATTATACATATTTGAAATACATCTTTACGAATTAAAACTTTGGATAATATTTTAGGTAGAAGCTTGAATGTAATTGGTCCTATTAACAAGACTAAAACCTAAAAGAGAGTGAAAAAAAAATGCACAAAAGAACCCAAAATACTATCATCTTATTCATGATATAGTAAATTTCATATATAGGACTGTAAATATATAATCATATTTAATGGAGTCAACTTTAACCTATCTCCTATATTTATTATAGATCACTATCTAACTAACTCCAAATAAGATTCCGATGTTTTGCATTGGAAACGGTGCCCAAAAAATGTGCTCATCTTGGAGAAGTGCATGTAGTTGGGTGGCATGTAGCCTTAGAGTGTGCCCATATTATCCAACAAGGTAGGTGAAGGGTTGTAACCTTCTACCTTGCGCAATTCCTCCCTATTTATTTCTATAAGTGTCCCTACTTTTGACATAAGGCAGGGAAAGGTATCTTGCAGTGCAGACAGAGAAAACCATTTAATTGTTAAGATTCAATATGCTAAGACATAAAATAGCAGCATTACATTCCATTTCACAATAATAGCATATACAAGATCACTAAAGAAACAACAAGCACAACATAAACACAAGAGACACAGATTTTGTCCTGGGAAACCCTCATGGGGTAGAAAACCCAGCAAAGCTTCCTCAATATAGATGACTAGCAATATACAAAGATGCAAACCAAAGACATGATCTCCTCCTCCTCCATAGAAAACCTCTCTCTCACAAGTGTGCTACCTTTCAAGTGAGAGAAGTGTGTCAAATGAGGAACACACCTCCTCTATATATACACATCTCCAACTTGTACTTTATATTAACTAGGTCAGCCCCAACTTTACTATTGGGTTAAACACCCCATTACAACTGACTAGGCCGAACCCACTAGGGTGGTCTAATAACCCTTTGACCCACATAACACATACAAGGCCGAACCCCACTGGGGAAGTCTAATAACCCAAGTTACCACAATCCGACGGAGGAATAAACATCTCCGGATATGCAATAAGATCTTGATGGAGGAATGAAACATCTCCGGATATGAAATAAGATCTTGATGGAGGAATGAAACATCTCTGTAATAATAAAGTACAAATATAATATCCTTATAAGTTACAATATCTCAACACTCCCCCTTAACGAGAATGATATTATAACAACATCTGCAGGAGCAAAGCATCATCAACATCATACATGATACATCTATAAATCATTGGAAGCTTTCTCAACATCATCAGTAACTCAAGCAGTTACTAGAACATCTTCAATACTGGAACATCAACATCTTCAGTACTGAGTCTTTATCTTCTGCAGCACTCGAACAACTACAACAACATCAACATCTGGATCCTCATGATCATCAGCATCGTCATCACACGATCATTAGCATCGTCATCTAGACCATCACGATCAACAACATCATCATCACATGATCATCAGCATCATCATCTAGACCATTACGATCAGCAGCATCGTCATCTAGATCATCACGATCAACAACATTGTCATCTAGATCATCAGTATTAGTATCCAAACCAATACAAGTATACATATCATCAATACAAGTATCTTCATCAATACATATCTTCATCACAAGTATCAATACATCAATACAAGTATCCTCATCAGTCAAGTATACACAATAGCAGCATACTCTGCAATACACATGATCCTTCCTTTCGAAATTACGAGATCATGGACAATCCTTCCTTTCGGAATTACGAGATTCTAGTCCATCAGCTCTGGTGATCCTTCCTTTCGGAATTACGGGATCATAGACAATACTTCCTTTCGAAATTATGAGATTATAGTCCTTCAACTCTGGTGATCCTTCATTTCGGAATTACGGGATCATGGATAATCCTTCCTTTCAGAATTACGGGATTATAGTCCTTCAACTCTGGTGATCCTTCCTTTGGGAATTACGGGATCATGGACAATCCTTCCTTTCAAAATTACGGGATTATAGTCCTTCAACTCTGGTGATCATTCCTTTCAGAATTACGGGATCATGGACAATCCTTCCTTTCAGAATTATAGGATTCTAGTCCATCAACATTGGTGGTGCTCAGACAATCCTTCCTTTCAGAATTATGGGACCCAGTCTTTATGGAGCTACCACACTTAGACGATCCTTCCTTTCGGAATTATGGGATCCTTTTCCACTACTCACATCTTAGGCAATCCTTCCTTTCGAAATTACGGGATTCTAGTCTAAGGATCAATATTTAAGACTATCCTTCCTTTCGAAATTACGGGATCATTGTCTGAGGATGATCAATCCTGATCTATTTAAGACACCTCTCATGTCTATGGAAAATGCAGTCCTATCACGTACACTTTGAACTAAACGTTCAGGGACGATGCAGTCCTATCACCAATTTTCATAGACAGATGTCTATGGGTCAATTCAGGGGACCGAAGTCCAGGGATGATGCAATCCCTACCTGTCCACTAAGGACTTCATTCTCGAAGACATAGGTCTATGGATCAATTCAAGGGACCGAAGTCCGGGGATGAAAAATCCCCACCTGTCCACTAAGGACTTCATTCTCGAAGACATAGGTCTACGGATCAATTCAAGGGAGCAAAGTTCGGGGACGATACAATCCCCACCTGTCAACTAAGGACTTCATTCTCTAAGACATAGGTATACAGATCAATTCAAGGGACCGAAGTTCGGGGATGATATAATCCCCACCTGTCCACTAAGGAATTCATTCTCAAAGACATAGCTCTACGAATAAATTCAATGGACCTAAGCCCGGGGACGATACAATCCCCACCTGTCCATTAAGGACTTAATTCTCGAAGACTACTGTTTATGGATCAATTTAGAAGATGTGTTCAAGGATGATGCAATCCCCTTGTCAGCTTAGACCCTATCTAAGGACCATCCACCAACCTCTCTGTCGGCATCACCAATATAGGTATCCACATCATCGACCTCACTGTCGATGCAGGAAATCTCATCATCACTGTCTACATCACTCCCCCTTTTGAGGAGGGTCCTACCAAGCTTGTCTTAGAAATACTCAAACTTTACTTGAGGTAGAGGTTTGGTTAGTACATCGGTAGCTTGTTACAAATTCGAACTGTATAGTTCCTTTCTGCACCATATCTTGTATATAGAAATGTCAGATCTCTATGTGCTTTGACTTATCATGGAACACTGGATTCTCTGCCATCTTGATACAACTCTGTTTTTCACATAGGATCACAATTGGTTCTATCTCTAAGTCAAACAATTCTGAAGCCATACGGCTTCACAACTAGCAGAGCAAGCAGCCATATATTCCACTTGTGCTGAGAGCCACACTAGACTGCTTCCTGCTAAACCACGAGATCATGGCCGATCCTAGACAATAACATCCTCTCGATGTGCTCTTCCTGTCTGATACACTTTCTGCCCAATCAACATTTATGTAGCCATCTGAAGTCATGATCTCCTCATCACATGCTTTGCAAATATCAGGTGAACTCCACTAGATACTGTCTCAAGGTGTTTCACAACAAAGCATATATCCAGCCTGGTATACGTCAGATACATGAATGACCCAATAATTTGTCTGTACAGAGTTACATCCACTAACAGCTTCAAGTCGGAACCCATGAGAGTGGCCATGGCTTCACATTCCAACATATCGATTCTTCTCAAGATTTTCACAACATACTTTCTCGGGATGAGAAAGATTCCTTCTGATCCTTGCCATACTTCCAGACCTAGGAAGTAAGAGATCTTTCATTTTTCATTTATGCAACCATCTTCTTCTTTCTTTTCATGATCTATTTGTAAAAATAGATCATCCACATATAGTAATACTATGATAGGTTCATCATTCGTAACGGATCAACTTTACTTTTGGTAAAGCCCAAGCTTATCAAGAAACTGTCAATTCTCCCTTTGTGACTGAACATTGTTCACATTCTGCATTTGAGTGATCTTCTGCATATCTATCTGTGCCATCTCTCGTCAGATGGGTCTATTGATATGAGCATCAATATCATTCGAACTCTATGGTGAGTTCCTTCTTGCATCCATGTCATCTGTGTATAGAAACCATATTCAACCTTGTAGCAAAGGTTGAGATCCACATCAACCATGGTGATCATTAAGCTCATCAATTGACTATTGATCCTGGGTACCCGAACAGAGCTTTCTTCAATTACATCATTAAGATAATGGTCTTATCTAGCCACTTGGAGCAAACATCTCATCATGATTCTCTTCCTCTTTCTAAGAGAATCTTCTAGCCACGAGCCTTCTATAATGTGTTTGATTTGTAAGTATTTTTGTTGAACATCCATCACTTGTTCAGTGTTCATCATTCGTCATGATCTTTCCTACAAATCAAAATTAAGTACATGATTAGTAATACTTCATAATCATCAAATCATATTGACATGATAACCTATTATGCATACAAATATGATTTACATAGTTATGCTACTATCTTGACCAATACTTTGGCACAACACTTTTCCATATCTTGTATGCATACAGTGGCTATCTAGATGCCTTCCATCTCTACCAGAACATACGATCGAGAGTGTGCACAACTCTTAGCATGTCAGCAAAGAGGTTTCATTCTAGACAAGCAACAATGGAATGTTTGTCCAACTTATCAATCATATGCATATTAGTAGTATACTGTTCAATGTTATATGAATGTTTACACTCAACATGATATATTCTAGGAATACAAATATGTATACAACTATTGCAAGCAATATCATTTACTATTTCAAATAACAACTCAAATACTTATCTTTTATGTTTGTGTGGCTACCTCCCGCTTGATCTTCTATATGACTTTTGAACTTCTATTCATTCTATACCATTGTGCATGCTCAAGTGTGCACTAGTGTCATCCTCATGATCTCATACACAAACATACATTCATTAGTATAATCTCAATATTATCAAAACATTATAATTCTAAATAATCTTGAATATGTATAGTCATGATCATAGATAATAAACATTAGTATTCAAGGTTTCAGGGAAGTCTTCTTTTACTCATGCATATTCTTCTTTGATCATAGGACTCTTCTGGTTAGTTTAAATCATCAATCAAGATAAGAGACATAATATGCATAAACCCTTGATTACTATCTTTATGAATAAGCATAACCAATCATACCAAGGATACTTATATAAGGGATCCTAACACAAGGTAAGATTCTAACTTGACATAGGAAAACATACTTGGATTAGTATACCTGCTTAGTTATGTCTAACATACCTAATCAATATCTTCTTTGTTCTCTTCAAAGATTTAGAGATCCTGTGCTGGAACCTGCATATCTCATAGGTTAAGCATAATAGAACAAAGTCATACATACCTCGTAAGTAGAACTTCTATGTGATCAAAGATTATGGATGAGTTTTTGTCTTCATGTTGTCATGGTCATGGAACTTGATTTGTCTTTCGTGATGTACATGTATCTTGTTAGCAGACAACATCAACCTCATACAACACCACAGTGTATTAGTACAATCATATATCAATAAATGTCTTCTATCATTCACATACTTTTACTAGGGTGATAAGACAATTCTAACATTAATCAAGATTGTACTAATAAATAATATGAAGACAAACATATTATGAACTTAATCGAGAATCAGATTTCAAGACATACCGGTATCTTCTTAAGTCATACCTGTCGAGACTTCTTGTAGTCTTCTTATGTAAGGCCTTAGCCTTAACTCCCCCTGAAACTGGATCTAGAGCTTCATTAGGGTTTGTTAGAGAAACCCTAAAAATTCAATTTTTGACTTTCAAACTTTTGAATGGATGGAAGCATGTGTCTTGTTGAGCTGATCAAACTTGCATACTTCAATTTTGAAATATCCAAAATTTGACCCCTCAAAAATTGCCTTTGAAACTTCTGGATCTTCTAGACAGGATCCCGAACTAGGGTTTGATGGAGCCCAACCTTATTCCTAATCAAAAGGTTCGATCCAAGGCTCTAAACTCTTATTTTTCTAAGGATCTTTCAGCCGTGGTCACAGACTTAAAAAATTCCAACTTTTGCTCAAGCCCTAATTTTCCATCTTTCCGATCAAAATCCTGAACTGGGGTTTGATCCAGCCCGGTCTTCTACCCAACCAAAAAATTCGATCTTGGTCTCTAAATTTTGATTTTCCTAAGTAGCATTCAGCAGTGGACTCTGATTCCAAAAATTATAACTTTCTCTGAAACCCTAAATTCTGGAAGCCATGAATGAAGGTGCTCCAAAAATAATTATGTTTTGACAGAAATATGTACCTAATTGTTTCTGCTGTAACTCCGAACTTTTCGATCCACAGGGTCTAAATTTTTTATTTTTTTTTTTCTGTGGTAGCCTAACCTATCATCTTTCCATCCCAATAGGTCTGACCTCAATTGTATTTGCTGAGAGAGAGTTATGCCAAGTGTCGTAACGTGACCTGTTTATGGGATAAAACATGAGAGCGAACTTGTACGGCGTGCCACGTGTCACTAGTTCAACTTCAGCCTCTGAAAACGTTTCCTGAGATAGTACGATTTGTGTACTATGTCACTTTTTACTAAATTTCATTTGGAACTTCCTAGCCCAAGTTATGACCTTTTTTCCTAGGTCACCTGATTTTGACTGAGATCTGGAAGAGGCAGAAACCCTATCTTGTACTGATCATAACTCACAAAGTACAATGGATATGAGGGTGGCCTTTGGACACAAGGTACCTGGGGATGTTATCTACGACCTGTAAACTTTTTCGATTCTAAAACTTCGCCAAAAGGGATTTATAGCGAAAGTTACATGATAACTAGTTTTTGCTATATAAAACCCTAACCTTCAAATTGTCGCAAGTGAAGCAAGTGTTGTAAGTGCCGTACATTGCCTTCCTTCAAGTTAGCTCTAATACCATGTTAAGATTCAATATTCTAAGACAGAAAATAGCAGCATTACATTCCGTTTCAAAATAATAACATATACAGGAGCACTGAAGAAACAACAAGCACAGCATAAACACAAGAGACACAGATTTATCCTGGGAAACCCTCATGGGGTAGAAAACCCAGCAAATCTTCCTCTATATAGATGAATAGTAATATACAAATATGAAAACCAAATACATGATCTCCTCCTCTTCCATAGCAGACCTCTCTCTCACAAGTGCACTACCTTTCAAGTGAGTGAAGTGTGTCAAATGAGGAACACACCTCCTCTATATATAAATATCTCTGACTTGTACTTTATATTAACTAGGTTGGCCCCAACTTTACCACTGGGTTAAACACCCCATTACAACTGTCTGGGCAGACCCCACTAGGGTGGTCTAATAAGCCTTTGACCCACATAATACATACAGGGCTGACCCCCACTGGGGAAGTCTAATAACCCAAGCTACCACAATCCGACGGAGGAATAAACATCTCCGGATATACAATAAGATCTTCACGGAGGAATGAAACATCTCCAAAATAATAAAGTACAATTATAATATTTTTAGAAGTTACAATATCTCAACATTAATTTGTTTTGGTGGCTACCCTTTACAACCCACAAGGTAGGAAACATGGTGTTTCTAATGAGTGGTTTGAATGCAATTATTTTAGATTGTATATTTAAATAGAGGATGTTGAAAATATGAAATGGTCTTAATAGGGTTAGAGATTGTAATAGATTCCTCCAAGATAGGAGGTTCGAATAGCTTTAGCTTATTCGCATTGAAGACATCATGAATACCTAGCTACATTGGAAGCAAGGTATTTTTTAATGATTCTAATAGTATACTTAAGTGTAGTATTCTAGTCTATTATTTTGGATTGGAACACACACACACACACATATAGGAGAATATTAAATATGACTCATACCATTTACTCTTGAAACTTGTAAATTTTGGCGAATATTTTTATGATAAAAAAACACATTTTATGTAAATATAGGCAATATTAGAGACTAAAAATGACCAATAGAGAATTTATTTTTTGAAAAAAATCCCAAAAAATAGCCAATTGGTGAAATTTCGACCCTAAAAATTTCCCTAGGTGGAAGCTAGAGACAATAAGTCTTCTCTCTAATCTATTGGATGACTGTATAAGGACCATATCTGAGAGGTTGTAGCTTATGATGGAATTTCCATTTAAATTATTGCTTCTCTAGAAATATCCAAATACGATCCCCAAAATGAAACTGAAGAGGAGTGCAATGGAGGCCATGCCATTGATTTTAGTGGATATGAGCTGCTTGGAGAGTTTCACCAAACTGATCTTACTTCTTAGCCAAATTATGAACGAAGGACATAGCTAGTTCTTGTTCTTTTTGTTGATGTGCAGTACTGAAATGATCCAATGTAAGAGGGAGCTCTGATGTTTCAAAAGGATGATATCCAAAACAAAACTCAAATGTAGAGAGACCAGTGATAGTATAGATGGCACAATTGTAGCTATACTAGCTAACATAGAGGTAAGAGTCTCATTGATGATTCCTGGAAAAACAGTTGTGGACAACATGAACCTGACTAAAATTGACCACTTTTGTTTGGCCATCAAATTGAGGATCAAAAGATATGGAAAAGTGAATTTGACCACCAAGTCGGGACCAAAGTATTTTCCATAATGAACTAAGAAAATTGGAGTCATATTCATAAATGATACCACTAGGTAGGACAAAATGTGTCCACACCTATGTGAAAAAGAGTTATGTAGTCTAAGAAGACGTGGTCTGGGTACAAGGGATGAAAAATTTCAGCTTGGAGAAGTGATGGATTTCCACCCAAATGGCATCATGTTAAGTTCATGGTAATACCAGTTAAAAAATTCAATATAAATATATTCCCAGGGTTTGGAAGGGATAGGAAAGGGTTGATACCTGCCACGTTTCCAGTTATAGGGATTACTTTGATGGAATATAGAACAAGCATGAATATATTTTTTCCACTTGATGATGCATAGAGAGACATAATTAGAAATGGCACTAAAGGTGTCGGAGAGTTTTGGAGTTTCCAAAGTGCTCATTGTATGAGGAGGATTTATCTTCCATAATCAAGATCAAATGATCATCAATTTGAGGGACACTAAGTTGATTCATCTTATACAACCACCCCTCCCAAATGGTGTAATAAAGAAAAGGATTATGAATCACCTTCATAAGGTTGAGTACATCATGCCAAATGGGACCAAAGTGAGGGTTAGTATGATAGATCTCTTTCCATTGGTCATAAGCACCACACTAGACTTCTAGTAGATGTAAAACCTGAGCTGGGAAACGACTCAATATATCATCCATGTGATTAGCACTACCCCAATTATATTTAATCACAAGATGGAACTATTTTAGGTAGGTAGTTCATTTCAGGTGTCGTTTCTCCTTAATCTTAGAATGGGTATTAATAAAAATCATGGGTTATGATCAGTATGAAAAATTGTCTCCTTAACTAAGATGTAGTGGCACCACTACTTCAAAGCTTGAATCAAACTGTAGAACTCCTTATCATAGGTGTTGTTGTTGAGTTTGGATTGAGACAAGGTTTCATAATGATATGCAATAAAGTGTCATCCATGTTTATTAATGACAACAATGAAATATTGGGAAGCATCCATCTCAATTTCAAAGGGATAGTGTAGGTTAGGGAGTTGTGTAATAGGAGCTTAGTAGAGGTATTTATTAATACAATTGGACTAATCCTCGATAGATGAACACCACAAGAAAGGTGATTGATTGGAGAGTTGATGGAGAGGCCTAGCCAAATGTGAAAAATTAGGAATGAACCATTGATAGAAATTAATGCCTCCCAAAAAATACGTATGGTCTATAGTAGTGATGAGAGAGGGAAAATTAGTTATTGCTTGCAACCAAGAAAAATCAAGGTGGATACCCTCTTGAGAAATTATAAAAGCCACATATTCAACTGAAGTTTGATCAAAGAAAGGCTTCTTCCATTTGACCTGCAATTTATGAGTCTATAATAGATCCAAAATTAAATGGGCATGTTGAACATGGTCTTCCCATGTAGCTCTAAAAAATAATATATCATCGATATATATAATAACAAAATTCCCAAGGCGAAGGTGGAAAATGTCATTAATAAGATGCATGAAGGTGGAAGGAGCATTGGGAAGGAAAAATGGCATTACCATCCACTCATAAAGATTGAATTTGGTCTTAAAAGAATTATTTCATGTATCAGTTCAGTTCATGCGCACTTTGTGGTATCCAATTATCAAGTCCATCATGGTGAAGTAATGAGCACCACCAAGGTGATCCAACAAATCCTCAATTATGGGAAAATAATAATTTTTTTTTAGAGAACTGTAATCAGTTACTAAATGCCATTCGTTGATTTTTTCATTTGAAGTAATGAAGGCAATGGATGCATAATGTGATGAGTTGGGTTGAATATGCCCCAAATTCAAGGGATGTTGCATTTGATGCACAATTTTCACTACCTAATGAGGAGCAAGGTGATATGAAGGGGCACTTGGAAAAGATGTTCCAAGAATAAGATCAATGGACTGTTGAATCTCACCAGGAGGAGGGAGGTTGTCGAGTGTTGTAAGGACATAAAAAAACTCAGAGATTAAAGGATCCATTTCAGCGGGGATAGAGGACAAGAGTTTATATGGATGAATCAAGTGCACAATAAATGGGAAACACATTGATTGAGATTGACTTGGTGGAAAACAACGTGGCCAGAGAGAAGCTTAGGTGTCTCGAAAGAAATGGACTAAAGGATTTAAGTATTTTCATCCTTTTGAATATGATAGGTGTGATTACGAGCATGGTAAATTGATTGGCGTTCATTCTAATAGGGAATACCAAGAAGAAGATATTGTTGGCATGGGATAAGTCCACAGGAAGTGCGGAAGCCGACAGGTGCGAAAGGGTCATTCCACGCAAGAAGGACCATTTGCGGAGTTTGCGGAAGTGCAAGAATTGTTTAATTAGTTAATTTGGTCATGTGGACTGTTTTGTAACCAAAGAGAAGAATATAAATAGAGTAGGATTGTAAGCCTAAGGGAATCCAATTTTTGATGATTGATCCTATATTTTGGGTTTGCTTGGTATCCACAACATGGTGTATTGACAGTTTCTACGAGGTTCATTCCGCAGGGTTAGTGAATGAATGAAGATGTTCGGTTATGGTGTAATCTCTGTCTCTATCTTTATGCAATGATGTGATGATGAATGTGAATGTTTTAGAGTATTGTTGATGCGATTATGCTATGGGTTTAAGAAGTATTGCTAATCTGAATACGTAGGTTGAATATGTTGTTTCGAGTGTTTGTGATCTGTTGAACTCTGCAAATGACTTAAAAATGTGAATGATAAGTTAAGAGCATGATGTGAATGTTATAATCTCTGGTTATTGCAAGGGTAATGTGTTTTGAAAGCATATCCTCAACTCCACTGTGGAAACTTGGTTCCAGCAGCCCCCTTATCCATATTGCTGCACTTGCTCCACAAGTGTTGCTGGGAAGGATTACACCTTTCCGGGATGGTGGATAAGGGAGTTTGGGTTGGTAGTTTGTTGACAACAGTGAGAAGTGAACCCCTATCGATAGACGTTGTGTCAACAAATGGTTCCGTTGCCGGGACCTTGAGGAAGAAAAGAAGAGTATATGCTGTGGAATCCAATGAAACCAGAGATCCAAGAGTGGTTCGAAAAGAAGGCGGAGGAATTCGTAGAAAGTGAGAAGCAAAATCCTAAACAAACAACAACCAATTGGATACAAAGATACATCTACTTAGATATCCATGAAATATTCTTCTGTGAATTGTCGGTGTTGCTGCATGAGTGGCTAGAACAGTTGACATTCCGAAAGAATCAATGCCAGAAGACTGAACCTGACTATTGGACCCCAAAGTTGGTTCGACAGCTAAAGCAAGTCAATAACAAGGTATCACGAGCTGTTGATTTTTGGGTGGATAGTATCCTCGAGGGATACGTGACTGAGTTCACGGTAGATACTATCAAGTCGTATAGTGACACCGAGAGGAACTTCTTCAGGGGGCCAAGAGGAAGGTTCCTTTCATCATTAAAACTATGGATTAAGATGCTTATCTGTGAAAAATGAATATTGAGAATGTCTTCCGATGAGTAGAAAAATCAGTGTGCGGAGGGTGAAGGTATCGCGTGAATGCGGATCTGACAAAAAGATGTGGGGTAGATGGACATGAGTGATGACAAGTTTCTAAGGGAAGCTGACGAAGAGTGTGGTACCTTGAGGAGTGGAGCAATATTCTGGCATCCTGAGAAGAAGAGGAGGACTGAGAGAGAGTCTCCTAAGAGGACCGGAACGGAGAACTGGGAAACAGGACCACAAGGGAGGAAGCGACCATATTGCGAAGGAGACGTCAACTAGGCTACCCCAAAAGTAGAAGGAAGACAAATTGTAAGTTACAACATACCTTCAACCCCATGCACTCCTCCAAATTTTATAGGAAGAGATACAAACTACTTGCAGAGTTTCCCTATGTGTAGCGGTAAGAGTAGCGCTTCAGTAAACAACAATAGTAGCAACGTTAGGATGGAAGACGAGACAAAGATGCCTACCTTTCAGGGGAATGGGATCGAGGATCCTGAACAGTATTGGTTCATATGTGAAGCAGTTTGGACTGTAAAGAAGGTCTAGGATGATGCTATAAATATGGGACAGCTAGAGACGACCCTTAGGGGCCAGGTGTTAGACTGGTACATGAAGTTTGTAAAGGTTCCAACGGGAACACCAGCCAAGACATTGGCGCAGGTCAGAATGGCAATGATTGATGAATTTAAAAATCCAAAATCTAAGTTGCAGTATGTCACTGAGCTTAAGGAGATTAAGAAATTCCCGAATGAGTCGGTGTGGGAATTTGATCATCGGTACAAGACATTGATTGCAAAAGTGAGCTTCCCAGTAAACAAGCTGCAACACAAAGAATGGTTCATCGCAGGATTGGTACCGCATATCCAAGGACCACTGGTGCAACAAAAAGTCACGACATAGGTAGAAGCATTAGAAATTGCGATGAAGCTGGAGGGTTCACTAATCGATGAAGCAGGGATAGGAATGGATAGAGTCTAGGCGTAGTTGGCTAATTTAACACTTCAATTGGAGGATATCAAGAAGGGAAAGGAAACCCGCGGAGACATATAGTGCACTAGATGTAGAGGTGAGGGGCACCATAAGGACAATTACCTAGAGTTCCACGAGTATTTGCAGTCGGGGGCACCAAACCCCCTTCGTCAAGGAGGCATGCCATGGTGTCCTGTCTGTCAGACCAAAGGGCATCGACCCGAGGAATGTGTATATTTGCAAAAGATGGTGTTAAAACCGACAAACTTATACTGCAAGTTATGTCGATCAGTGTGCCACGATGAGAAGGACTGCAGGGCCTATGACCTACTCCAAGATTGGACAACTGACACATATTTTATGAAGGGAGAAGAGCTGCTGGCGGTGCAGCAGCAGTTGTAGTATAGTTAGCCATAGCTACAGTTTTACCAATCGCATCAATATGACCAGGGGAAATATGGGTAACTGCAGTACGGACACCCATAGTATCCACCATCGCCGTATGGCCAACTGCAGTATGGGCAACAACAGTATCAGCAACCTCAGTATCAACCACATGGACCACCACGCAGAGGTTTCAAGGGAGGATTCCGCGGAGGCCCAAGCGTCAGTATGGGACACAGAGGAGCTGTTGGATGGGTAAGAGGACCAATCATCTATTACAACCGCGGACAACAGGGGCACTACCAGAGGGAATGTACAAACCCAATGTCGCAGTGTACATACTGCAGTGCTGTATATCATAGTGTAGAGGACTGCCCTCAGCTCATTGCGAAATAGAAAACTAAACACCCACCCCAGAACCAGAACAAAAATAATTCGAATGCGCCACCAGCTGTGTAGATGATATCGATAGAAGCCAAAGGTAGCCATGCAACAGTTGGAATAGTGACACGAGGTGGGGCGGTGACAAGCAACGATAGGTCACACACAAATGTCAGGCTGACACAAACACAGCAGAAGCGGGTTACCTTTGACATAGAAGCTGAAATGGATGTCTTCTTGAAAGCACAGGAGGCAATGAGGAATAGGAGGCAGCTACCTCTTCAGGAAGAAATCTATGACATGCCACCGACGTTCGACTCAACGAAGTCACGAAGGAAGGGAAACACTCTAAAATCCTTCTTGGAAAGTTGCCTTGACTTGGAAAAGGACCCCGAGGCACTGGAAGAAATAACTGGTCTACTACACTGACGGGATGGTGCACGACTAGAACATAAAGTTAATCGCATACATACAAGTAAGATAGGCAGGGAGATGTGGATGTCGGCACAAATCAAAGCATTTGATGTCGACTCCATCATTCTGGATTTGGGTTTGAATGTGAATATCCTGACCAAACAGACGTGGGAGACAATGGGGAAGCCACGAATGACTTGGTCACCAGTACAGCTCCGACTCGCGAATCAGAGTAAGGTCACTCTGCTTGGTAGGGTATGTCAACTTCCAGTTGAAATCGAAGGGCTCATGACGTATGTTGATTTCAACGTCATTGAAATTATGGATAACACCAGCCCCTATCTGGTACTTCTGGGGATAGATTAGGCCATGGAGAATCAAGCGATTATCAACTTTAAGAAAAGGATAATGTCATTTGAGAATCAGGAGATGAGAGTCATCACACCACAAGATCCTGCAGAAGGGCTATGCTATACGGAACCAACCAGATACGAGTTTGCGGAAGGGTGGGACAACTTGTATAAAATTTTTGAGGGTTAAGTTAATACCACCGCAGATGGAGAATTAGGATGGCCCAGCGCTATCTTGGTGTCCTCAAATTCAGACCAGGCCCTTGAAAATTGGCAGAACTGGTTGCATGAAGTGTCCTTTAGAATATGTGCAAGGGTAACGCAGTCCCTGCCAAGGGTAGCCATGGAGGGGTATGTGTTACTTACATATGAGGGATTTCCCAACTTGGGCAAATTTCTCACAGAATTTGAGGAAAGAGTGGCAGACTTGCAACGTCTACTAGCCCTGGAGGAAGCCTTGAAGGATACCCCTGTGCGATGGTGGGTGGCGCACAAATCAAACATCACAACTTTGCCACTATGTCTATGTCTCATGGAGGCTTGGTTCGGCGAAGGAGCATATGAACGCTTTCCAACACCAATGGGGATCGAGAGCGAAGCAGGAGTGGGTACATGCATTCGTACACACATTAGATGAGGTACCACAGAGCTGGTATGTTGCAGTAGAACTACCACGCGTGACGAATTCTTGGAAACAACTTACTATTGGATTCAGCCAATCTTTTTCATTCTCAAAAGAAAATCCCTTGATCCACAACACACTATAGGAGATTCGCGGAAATATATTGGAAGCGGTACCGATAGGACAACCAATGGCACTTCAATGGACTGCGACACCAGAAATGTTGATGGAGTGTTACAACGTCATCGGAGAGCCTGAAAACAAGGATGATCCTAGGGCCACATACATGCTAGAATCAGAGGGTAGTCACAGTGTCAAGGTACCAGATATACCTTCGGACAAATTTCAGCAACCATTGAAGATCAAGAAGGTGAACATTGGCTCGGAGGAAAACCCAAAGTTTGCAAGCATTGGGGACTACTGGGACGAGTCAACCATTGTGAAAATGACTGACTTGCTGCATGAGGTTTAGGATTTGTTTCCAATGAAATTCTCAGAGATGAAGGGAATCTCCAGAGACTTAGGGGAAATGAATATCCCCCTGAAACCCGATGCGAAGTCGATCAAGCAGCGTCCGCATCAACTGAATCTAAGATACCAGTAACAAATGTGAGCTGCAATTGGAAGAATGATCAAAGCAGAACCATCGACAAATGACGTTGAGAAGTACACAATAGTGACCCGGTGAAATCGATAGAGATCAGCCACAATAGAAAAGCCGACGATAAAGTGAGGTATCGACACAATGACGCTCATTGTGTCGAGAAGGTAGTGAAAAAAAAAAGCTATCAACACATTGTAGGCAAGTCAAACACTACCATGATGCATGAAGGTCCAATCCGGCAATAAATGCCGCAATTATACCACACCGGACAACAGCAAAACCAAGACCAATGACACTTAATATCCAACGCATGTGATGGATTTGGCAGATCCTGGCTATATTGGGTCATAATGTCCCATGATTGGTTGGATACTCGTGACCAATGCTATAAATATAGGAGGAGGAGAAGCAGAAACACATTAACTTATTTAGTATCCACAAAAATGAATGAAAGTGTATGTTTCCAGCACCAGCACCAAAAGACTGCAACCCACACCAATTGTGCAAGAACAGCCATAAGTTATGTCTACCATTCCACATAAAAAGTAGAGGAGTGTGACTCGACCCCCAAACATTGGTCGGGAGAAAATGAAAGGTACTCGGGCATCAGCAAGGCTTACGAATGATGATGTAGGACCTTTAGCTACTGATGCCACCCAAGATGGATATGATGGTCCACTGCTCTCACCATATGTCCCACCACATCGGGCAGGGGTGCCCATGTTGTGGATCAACAAGAATGAGAAATACCATCGAGGTCGCACCGGTACCACCAGGGGTTGTCGAAGTTGGGGATATTACAGCCACGTTGTAAAGGCTGTAGTATATTGAACATGACCTAGAAAAATTCAAAGAATACACCAAGGCTTATGAATATGTCCCTAAAAAAGGAGGCCCAACGATGAAGGAACCCAAAAAGTGGGCATTGGGACTGACACGCTCAGGGCTATTAGGTATCACCCTCCTGCCGCACTTTGGGCATTTGGCACAAATAAATGCATGTGTCAAGAAACTTATTGCATGTTTCCATGATGGTTGTCTCTGGATGCATGAGAATATCCGAGTCACCATTGACCTAATTGCAAGGATCACTAGATTTCCCAAGGAAGGAGCCGACCCTTCCCATTTTTCCAGGGGAAGGACAACGATAAGAAACTCGCAGAACAGTTAACGATAAAGTATGGTGTGCAGAAAGACTCCCAAGGGTACCTTATTAACACAATCAACAGTCAAGAAGTCAGAGTAGGGGAAAAGATACTGGCTGTCAAAATAACTAGGAAGAACCAACCCCTGCAATGTAACTCAGGGGTCATCGCTGCTGCGGAAAGTTGCACCACAGGAGAGCAGATGAACTAGTCCTAGTTCTTGTTGCATGAATTAACTGAGGATGTATACGATGTTCAGGAGTATGGATGGCCATTTACATATTCATGGCTACTATTGCTGATTGCCTTAAAAGGATGGAGGGAACCCGATGATTACCAGGGGGTGGATCCCATACGAAAACAAGTCTGCGAAGGTGCATGGTACTAGAATCTATGGGAAACCACCAATAAGGAACACCAGAAAGACAACACCCTACATTTTTATATATGGTTGGAAAGAATGCAAATGGATGTATGGATGATCCCGCGGATATCAGCGCAAGCTGCGACAAAATATCACTCCATCGCAAAGATATCCATTGAAGCACACACAATTTACCTCCAGGCCCCAGCAGATCCGACGAAGCAATGGTTGCGGACACAGTACAAGCTCACTAATGCTGAGCTCAAAAATATCATCGTGAAGTGGTCAGAGAACTGGAAGGTCCCCGCCGATCCAAAGGACATAGAAAATGGGCAGGAAACAGGGCAACCAGATCAGGCCAGGGAAGACATATCTTCAGCCAACCGGAGGGAGAGTGTAGAATAGGAGGAGGATGCGCAAGACTAGATGGAAGAATCTGGCTGCGACAGGGCATCCACAACCAACACCCTAACAGATTCAGAACTGGAGACCCAACAGGAAGAACATAGGACAAAGAAAAGGATGGATCATACTGGAGGTAGCACACAGGAAGGGCTCACTGTGTAGCAGGCCGACAGATTCCTGGACAAAATTAGAAAAATCATGGAGAGTAACCACTGAAAGGTTACACGGCATTCAGCGGAGAACTTCCAGTACATAGGGGAGGTATTAAACACCATGGAGAATACAATAATCAACATAAGTGTACCACATGGGGAAATCAAGCACCTCCTATTGACTCCCAGAGTCGAGGTAGAAGTTGGCACCCAACAACGCATAGTCCAACTCGAGACCCAGGCCATTTTGACAAGGGATAATACCTTGGACCTCGAGGTTTGGAAGGCTGACCAGGTGATGGTATGTTTCAATTTACTCCCAATGATAACACTACATAGAGTCCAAGCAGCAGCAAGCGCAGAGATCCGCGACCGCAAAGCTACGATACACAATAAAATGGTCAAATACAAGATGCAACTGCAAAACAACGAGATGGAGGCACATCACCTCCGAGATGAACAAGCCATAGTAATGAATACAAAAGTACAATATATCGAGGAGAATATTGGATTAGAATAAGCACTGGATAGGAAAGAAAAGTTCACAGAGGAGCAGACTATAGCACTCACTGCGAAGGAAAAGGCTATAGAGGAATGAACTATGTTAGAAAGAGCACTCGCGAAGGCATGCAAAATGGTGGCGCTAGATCCGGATGTTGCCTTGTAATCCCAAGATGTTATGTTAGGAGTATCCATTACCTAGCTTATAAAGGAAAATGTGGAGCTCGAGACTTGGGCGACACCTAGCACACCGCCAGAACAAGTTCAGAATCGATAGAAAACAATAGAGGAAACAGTGATAGAGATCCGAGAAATAGACCAGGCAGCGCAGCAAGTTGTGGTCAACATCACAGATTTTTGGGACAGGCTGGTCAAGGATGACCAACTGGCCATGTTGAAGGGAAACAATTGGGAATCATAAGAGCAGTTAGAAACCTTTACGGGATCGCTCAAAAAGATGCCCACAATGATGTGAATGATAAAGGTCGTAGAACTACAAAGTATGAAGCAGTGGGTTACAAAGGCCCACGAACGAAAGAAAAGATGAGCCGAACATTTGGATGAGCTTCAAACAAAGGTTGAAGCTTTCATTGCAAAAGTGGTACCAGTGATGAAACAAGTATAGAAGAAATTGGAAGAGGTACAATGGAAAGTATGCGACCACCCAACGGAGCAGCAGGTGATAGAGAGTGTGCAGCTCCCTACATCAGTAAGAGAGTTCGTCGACTAGATCCAAACCACCTATGATGACTTCCAACATCAGTACAACAAACCAACAGTGTCCAGTTGAGGTGGCTCGGGACGAGCCACAAGTTTGTGTTGGGGGCCTGTTGGCACGAGATAAGTCCGCAGGAAGTGCAAAAGCCGACAAGTGCAAAAGGGTCATTCTGCGGAAGAAGGACCATTCGCGGAGTTCGCGTAAGTGCAAGAATTGTTTAATTAGTTAATTTGGTCATGTGGACCATTTTGTAACCAAAGAGAATCATATAAATAGAGTAGGATTGTAATCCTAAGGGCATCCAGTTTTTTATGATTGATCCCATCTTTTGGGTTTGTTTGGTATCTACAACATGGTGTATTGATAGTTTCTGCGAGGTTCATTCCGCAGGGTTAGTGAATGAATGAAGATGTTCAGTTATGGTGTAATATCTATCTCTATCTTTATGCAATGATGTGATGATGAATGTGAATGTTTTATAGTATTGTTGATGCGAATATGCTATGGGTTTAAGAAGTGCTACTAATCTGAATAAGTAGGTTGAATATGTTGTTCCGAGTGTTTGTGATCTGTTGAACTTTGCAAATGACTTAAAAATGTGAATGATAAGTTAATAGCATGTTGTGAATGTTATAATCTCTGGTTATTGAAAGAGTAATGTGTGTTGAAATCATATCCTCAACTCCACTACGGAAACTTGGTTCCAGAAGCCCCCTTATCCATCTTGGGTGAGACTGCACTTGCTCCGCAAGTGTTGCTGGGAAGCGTTACACCTTTCTGGGCCGGTGTATAAGGGAGTTTGGGTTGGTAGTTTGTTGACGACGGTGCGAAGTGAACCCCTATCGATAGATGCTGTGTCAACAAATATGCACAATCCAAAGGGGACACATCACACATTGTAGTATCATCGAAATGGCCAAGTGCAAAAGAAACAACACAAAATTGAGTGAGCATGAGGTGAGGACCATCTTTATGTACCCAAACCCATTTGTAAGGATAAGGATGAACATTGGTGCGAAGAGAAAGGTATTGAACAATGTCTCAAGCAACCAAGTTCTTCTAGTTGCCATTGTCAAGGATGAGGGTGGTCAGAGTGTGCTTGTTTTTTCAATTATGGATAAAGAGAGAGGCTTGATTGGTGGGAGAAAAATCATGGGCCGTGAGGATTAAATATGGATTTGGGACCGTAGAATTATTTGAGGTAATGAACTCATAATCTTAGGAGGCATGGTGGATAACATCAATACTCTCAGTAAGCAGGGTTTTAGAAGGGACAGTATGTTGGAGGGTGTGACATGTGGGTGTGATGGAAATGGAACCAAGGACCCTGCCATCGATAGGTATGGGGTGAGGGGTGGGGAGAAGAGGAGGACATAGATATAGGTGGGGGAGGGTGCCAATGTGGAGCAAATTTTTGTTCCACAACAAGAGTATGGAAAAATGCCTCAACAAGGGAAGTGCTTGTAAACAATTCTACTTCTCGATAAAAAAATAACGGTAATCTATAATTAAATTTAAGAATGAGTACCTTTTCAATTTCATGAATGTGAATATAGAGGTCAATGTATTGATGTACATATTTCATATTTTTCTAACAAAGTTGGAGCCAACATCACATCAGGTTTTGTAGATAACTAGGAGGATAAAATCAACTTCTTAAGTCTTGGCGAAAAATCCTCCCCTTACATCTGAATAACGTACTTTGACAAAGTGAACAGAGTGTCCATCTAGAATGGAGAAGGGCATCACTACTAGAGTTACATGAGTTTTTACAAGGTTAAAGCAAGATCCCGAGAAAAAGTGGTAGGGCCAGATTTGGATTCCTTCAACGTGGAGTCTTTGTGAGGAGGCATGTTGAAGAGATAACTGACAAGATAGTTGAACCCACATGGGAAACATATGCATGGGTGAGAATTATCCAAAAAATTTATTGGTCTAATGTCTAAAATATTGAAGAACCCTTGTGAATAAGGCATGTGGCCTAAGAGGAGACCCGATGTGTAGTTGGTTGTGTAGGCTAGGCAGAGAGAATTTATCATCAATCCCAGAGAAAAATGCATCCAATATCACTGCTATGATTCCAATTGGTCTAATTAACATGAATGAAACCTAAAAGAGTGAGAAAAATAAAAAGGAAAATCCACAAAAGAACCCATAATACCTTCATCGTATTCATGAGATAGGTAGTCTCTTATATAGGACTATAGATACATAATCATATTTTGCATAGTCAACTTTAAACTATCTCTTTTATTTATCATAGATTACTATCTAATTAACTCTAGATAAGGATCAACATTCTGCATTGGATAGAGTTCCCAATAGACATGCTCATGTTGGAGGGGACTTAGTTGGGTGAGTGTGCAACATTGAAGAGTGCACCCAGATTGTCCAACTAGGCAAGTGAAGGGTTGCATCCTTCTACCTTTCCCAATAACCAAATTTTTTATTTAATCCTCTTTCTGGTGAATTAGGTAAATAACACCTTCTTATCAAAGCAATGAAAACAATGCAAATACCTGAAACCCAATTCTTCACCCCTGATCTTTTTCTTCATTCGATTCCTCTATGTTGAAAAGAATGTATATTTATCAACATGAAATTACTATTATTGCATCTAATTAATTATTACAAAACAATACAATCTACACCATCTAGTCACGAGATTTGGAAAAAAAATCCTCAAAACATAAGCAATACATAACAAAGTGTCATAACTACCCACAATATGCAATTACATGACAATATCATATGAGCATTTTCTATTGTTTAACAAAATTATTCCTCATTGATAATTCATCCTTAGATTCAACATCAAATGTTATCATATGTTTGTGAAGAAAGGCCACACTAACTCAATAAATAAAATGTTCTTGATTCTTATTGCATTCTAATAAAACTTTTAAAAAAGAAATTTGGTTCCCCAATTTTGTCATGAATTTTCCTTCAAAACACAACAAGCACAGTTATCACCTTAAATCCCATGTTACTCTTTCAAAAAATCACTTTGAAATATCAAACTATACCACTACAAGATTTGTTAAACACTATTCTCTAATTCATGGAACATATCAAATAATGTGATGTACTTCATCCTACAAATTAGAGAAACAACAAGATAAACAAGGATAAACAATGCGAGAATCCCAATATTATAGTGTAGAATAATATAACAAGAAAATAAGGAATATAAATGCAACAAAATTAAATTCTTGTATTGATATGTTCAAATCATGAGGCAATGTTCACATGCCTCTTAAGGTTGGGCGGCCTTTCACTTGAGAAGAGCTCGAATACAATCATTCTTGAAAAATAAATTCACATCCTTCTATCTCTTTAAATAGGATTCCATGATCCAAAACCCTAACTACTTGACATGGTCAAATTATTAATAAGTACCAAATTTATAGTGGGCCTTAATTAAAAGAGAGACCATTTTTACATTGATTGTTGACTTCTAACTACTCAACATTATTCAAAAGACATGGTTGTAAATTGCTTAACGAAATCTTAAACTAAGGGGGTTAGGGTAGGACACTAGCATGTCCTCCCCCTTCAAAATCAATGTTGTCCTCAAGGATGAAGGTGAGGAAATTGTTGTGAAATCCATGTTACTTCCCACGTGGTATATTCTAGTGTCATATATTTACACTATATCAAAACTTATTTGATTGTATTCTTGTGCAATTGATGTTCCCTGGAATCCAAGACTATTGCTAGTTGGAGTCAAATGGAGCCTTCCTCATCCAATTTTGGTAATTTGGTCTGCACTTTACAATTAGAGCCTACCACTTTTATTAGGCAACAAACATGAAATATTGGGTGAATATTGGAGTGATCTAGTAGAGAGAGCTTGTAGTACACCTGTCTAATGCGTTAGAGGATTGTGTAGGGTCCATAGAACTTCAGAGAAACCTTTTGGTGGAGATGAATCTTGAGGGATGTTTGTTTATAAGGTTGGATTCGAAGAAACACTCAATCCCCTACTTCAAAGGAATGCTCGAAGCAATCATGATCTACTTATTGTTTCACTCTATTTTGAACCACAACCAAATTGTCCTTAAGGGTGCAGAGAATAGTTTCTCTGGTGTGAACAGTGTTTTATACAGCCTAAACCTTCGAGGTTCCTAGAAAATAGGAAATCACTTATAAGGGATTTTGATCATACACTGCATCATATGGTGTCATATTTTTGAATCCATGATAAGTGGTACTATACCACCACTCAACCATAGGAAGACATTATTCCCATTGATGTGGAATGTCTAATGGAAAACATCTCAAATAGGTTTCCAAGCACTTATTAACGACTTCCATTTAACCATTTGGTTGGGAATGATAGGTTGTGTTGAGTTTCAACTAGGAGCCCTGAAGTTTAAATATCTCTTGCCAAAAGTTGCTTGTGACTCAGGTCCCAATCAGATACAATAGAAGTTGGCATGCCATGTATCTTAAAAATATAATCCCCGAAGACTTGTTCCATTAGGGATGGTGTAAAAGGGTGTGATAAGGAAAAATAATGAGTATATTTCATCAAGTGATATATTACCACAATAATGATGGACTTATTGAATGCTTTAGGAAGCACCACGATAAATGCATAGATATTTCCACCCATTATATGGTTGGGAATTAGAAGTGGCTACAAAGAACCAAGTCACTTCATTGTTTCTCCCTTATGTCATTGACAAGTGTCATATGATGAAACAAAGTTGCGGATGTATTTTTTCATGCATTCTCAAAAGAATGAACATCTAATTCATTCATAGGTTTTATGAAATCCCAAGTGACATCTTGTGGGTGATGAATGTAACTCCTTTAATATTTGTTGTTTTAAGGCCAAATCCAAAGTAAGAAAAATGTGATCCTTATATCACAACGTATTTTGGTGCCATGTATACCAAAGCATAGGGCTTGGTTCGTATTGAAGCCATTTGATGAGTTTTCAAATGGTTTCATGGGCCAACCATTCCTAATGTGCTTCATAGAGCCACCTAGGAAAGGGTAAGGACAATGCAAAGAGGGAACCCTCCTCCTAAAATTTCCTAGAAAAAGAATTTGCCTCACATTGTCGTGACCCTTGTAGCTAGGTTATTCAAGCTAGCTAGTGAAACACTTACTAAGAGTTGTGGACTTCTTAGTAATAGTTCGGGAATATGGGATGCATGCATGCAAATGAAAAACAATAAATGAACGAAAATAAGAAGAGTTATTGCAGTAAGGAACAGTAAATAAACAACTAAACTAAAACACAGAACATTCTTCAGTCAACATTCGACAAAGACCTTTCATAAATTAAAGAATGGTTTCATTTTCATTATGTGAAAACAAATTTACAATGAGAGCTTACCTCACAGGTTTCCAAACTCAAGTATAGGGAGAAAATCAATCATGAATGGTGGCTTAGGGTTTCAGTAGGAATTTTGGCAGAGTTTAGGTAGTATATGGAAAACTTGTGAAATGAGGGGCCTTCACTATTAATTTATAGGAATTATTTCCCTAGGTTTCTTTCCCATGGTATTTTGAGGACCATGGTATTGGTTAGTGGTTTTGGGTGGTAGTTTAGGGTTTTTTCTCCTTTTTGACTTTTTTTAATGTTTTTTCCCTTTTTTCTTTTTTCTTTTTTGCTTTTTTATGCGGGGGGGGGGGGGATTTTCCCTATTTTGGGGGATATTTATACTTTTTGGAGGGAATAAATCCATTTTCCCTATTTTTGAGAGGGAAATAATAAATTGAACCAATATGTGGGTTTTTGACTTAGGCTTTAGTGGTTAGTGAAGGATTTTAATGGGGGGGATAAGGAATGTGGTGATATCACTAGGGGAGGAGCATGGTGAGGATTTTTTTAGTGTTAACAGATTGCTCCCTAATGTGTGAGGGAAGGAACTCATCGTATGACCGATAGACATCATAGGTTCTTAATTTTCTAGGGTGGTGAAAATGATGGTGGTGGAGAACAGAGACTGTTATGGAGAGTGGAACAAGCGCTTCATACAAACTAAAAGGGTTGTAACTGCAAATACAACTCCTCAATAGGGGATGAGGTACATATAATCTCAAATATATGGACGAGGAAGGCATACCCATGCTCGTAACAATGTCTCAAGATATACAAATACTGATGAGGCCCAAAGGGGACCTGGTCAATACATAGAGAATTATTGTGTACATCATAATGGTCTAGAGGGGACTCAAAGCTGGGATGTAATCATGGTCCAACCATGGCTGGTATGAAGAATTGAAACTGGAAACAATGACATTCATCCTAAATTCGGTATCACAACAATTGATGCTCTATTGGATCTGAAGGGGTCCAACAACTATATTGACTCAATGACAAAGAGTCAGAATCTCAGAGGTACATTGGACTACATCTGAACTGGATACTGTAGGAAGCATATAACTGAAGGGATTCCAAACATTGTCTCCAAAACGGCCCAGATATCCATAGGAACGAATGATTGGAATGGTTCCAAAGAGACTCACCACCGTGCTAGAGTTAGAAGAAATCTGGGGTATTCAACCAATAACTGAAAGGACCAACACCCTGTACGATTCTCAGTGGTGCGATGATGGAGTTGAAGTCGAGCACATGAGAAACAATCATGTCAAGGGGAACTAAGGAATCCCCTCAAATGGTTCATAGGAACTCACCACTGATGGTGATGAGGCCAAGGTACATGAAACCTTTGGTTTTATTGAAATATTATCACCATCATCATTTTCATTTGCATGCATGCATCTAGTAATCAGTATGGCAGTCTCCCAGTACCTAGTGCTTATTTTTGAGCCCCCATGAGCCTGTTTCTGCTCATTATTATCCCTCCTAGCCACTGATGCACCCTCTTTTCCATCACTGGAGTACAACTACGCCCTCTTCCACTGATTTAGGAGATCTATCAGTTAGTTCCATGATTTAGGGGTCAGTTCCTTGATTTGAGGACTGATTACTCAGTTAACTAACTGTAGCTCTTAGATTGACTGCTACAGAGACTAGAGTAGCTCTACTTGACCACTGTCAGCTGGAATGTGCCCTCCTTGGAGTCTCCTTCCCTAGATCTGTGCTCACATGACTCAGTCAGACTCAGTTAGACTCACATTGACTGATCTTTGACTATTTGTGACTACTTCCACTAATTGGGTGATGTATCCAATGTAGTCCAAGCCACACCTTGAGGAGAATTCGAATCACCTTCATTGATATCAAATTCATTCTATTGTATTGTCAACGTTTTTCCAGCTTATAGCTGATGAATGTATCAACATCAGTTTCTCACATTTTTTGAGTTTCATGTGTGAATTTTGTTCATCTTCTCTATATTCTGCTCTGCAATTATTGAGTGAAATTGTGAGGTATGTTCAAGCTAAAGTGATCTCCTCCTGTGGAATTTCATAGGGTATATCCTATGGAATATATGTGTTGGCATCGATAGAGGGAGACCTACCACTACCAAGGAAATGAGGTTTCCTTTATAGGAGTGCGAGGGATACATCCAATATGTGATGGAACTAGACATGAGACTGAGGCACTGATGGGGAATACGAGGGTTGTTGAGTAACAGGACTCAAACTTCCTTTTTTCAGAGTATGACGGAAGAGATGACTTGGCAACATATGAAACTGATCTGGGGGGAGGGGGAATCGTATCTTAAGGGATCAAGGACTATAACTGCAATGGGGGATACTCACAGGGGGGAGCTAATGGGTGATATCGGGGGAACTCTAAATACAACACATTGCAGAATACTATGAACAAAGGTGACCATACTAGGGAATGTTGCCATAATACAAGACTACATGTGATTTGCAAGGGCATCGAAAGGCACCAGTTGGGACTTCTTCATGGTTTAATGGGATCAAAGAAGGGATATAAGTATGCTCAAGATGGCACTGACATGTGGATTTTGACAAGTTCATGATAGTGGCTGCTCATTGGTGCTTTCAATTTTAGAGAGTCTGAAAGTAGGAAGAAGACTCTGTGGGTGTTCTTTTTCATAGGTTAGTCCCCAAAACCCGAAAAAGAATAAATGTATGCAATGGAGAACTCTTCTAGCTGAAGGGACTATAGTATTCCTTTTTCATAATTATTCCATCCAACCTTAAAAAATGGGTAAACTTAGACTGGATAGACACCCTTTCATCTACTTTAATGAGCATGAAGGGAAGAAAGATTGCTCAGCGATCTTTTCATTCTTAAGGATTCGAAAAAGAGCTTAATAGAAACTCCATGATGAGAGCCCAGGAAATGGCCAATGAATGACAATATGAGGAAATGCACGTGGAGTCAACTCTAGATTTCAAACTATAGGGAATCCCAATCCTAAGTGCGTATGAACGTCATGGGTTCCAAATTAGTGGCGTACTAATAAATGGTCACCCATGTGCAGAAGGATCTACTATCGAGCAAGGGCGAATGCAACGGTGGCTGGGTTGGGCCACTTTGGATAGGGGGGTCCTACAGGTGTAAACAAAAGGAAAATTAGGTCAATGCATGTGATACTGTGTAACAACTGATTAACTATATGAAAGTTGATAGGTTATACCTATAGGGATCAACTGTCGATTGGAACAAGTGGAGTTCAACACAACTTGGACCTGTACACATGGAAACGGCGTCTAGAAATCAAACCAAATATGCAGGTGACATGTGACCTCAGGAAATGGTTGATACCACCCATGTGCAAAAGTGAGCAGTGTTAATGACGTACCCCCATGCTATGTGCATGGGGTTTGTGATTGTGGATCACATATGTGTTGGGTGGAGTGATGGGCTCACTAAAATACCAAGATATATGTGATGAGGTAGGGTCAAAATTATTGAGCATGCCCTGTATCCCAGGGTTGAGGTAATATATTATGTCTCTTAGATTAGAGGTGTTAATGCGGTGTGGATGTAGTCTTAGAAAGGGATTGACAGGGCATTGATCAAAGTCTATAGGGGGTGTGCATTAAGGTTATTTGCCATGGTGGCACACTGAACTGGTCATATGATTATGGGGAATGCTCCCTTCGGTGTGGATTCTCCCAGTGTCACCGACAATAATGACGACATTGATGAGTAGGAAAGTTTGGAGGGTTTGCCCCCATGCTGTGGACATGGGAATTCCTCATCTGTTTGAAAGGATTAACTATAAATATTTCAGGGATCTGTGTCTATCAACACACTATTAGTGATATGGGTTGATGATGAAGTCTCATCAGTGGATTCGATGAAACAAATAGTGTTCATTTCGGTCGAAGAAGATGTCGGGGGGTGGAATTCTTCATTAGGGGTGACTTGAGACTCTAGGGAGAGTGTATGCAAGTTAGTAGGCATATATTTGTATTTGGGTAGATCTAGATAGTGATGTGAGTAATGGCCATAAAGGCCATAAGACGCACATGAATGAGGATGGGTTGGCACTTGAACTACCGGGATGTTCTTGTCATCCTACAACGACTGCATATGGGTGTGAAGGGTGGGTAAGTGTGGACAGTATTAGGTAGCGTGACCCAAAATATCACACAAAATGCAAGGCATAGGTGCTCGAGTTGAAGCAGGATAAGGGGGATTGATAGATTTGTTCACAGTTGCCGAGGCAATAGTCTTCATGGATTTTCCCCTAGTTTTCTTGGGAGGAGGGGGATCAAGGTTGGAGGAAGTTGCTGCCAACATGCCACGGGGCAGATGATTGGCGGTGTTGATTTGTTGGACCAGTTGAAGTATGACCTGTGGGGTCGGAGTGGGATTATGTTCCAGTAAGTACCAAACAAGAATACCTAGTGTCAGTCCTGGGAGGTTCAATGTTTCCATGACAACCATGCTTACCACTCCTGATGGTGGGAACAAAAAGGGGATAATGGTAATCGGGGTGGCTCCCACATGGATGGGTACCATTGGAGGTTGCGATTGGGATAGCCGCTGAGATTGCAGATGGGGTGTTGGTTGAGTGGAGGGTTGTGATTCAGGGACCAATTTGCTTGATGAAATGGTGAATAAGTCAGACATTTGAACAGCCGAAGGAGGAGGGGGAAAGGCTGTAAATGTGGAGGTCATTGGGGTCTTAGAATAAAGACTTGTCCCAATGATGGAAATCAAAAGGGTAGATATAGAAATTGCAGGTTTTTTTACCATGGAGAGTATAATCTCTGGAATACTTGGCGCGTTGGGGTCATAGTAGGTGAGTTGGTCAAATTTGAAGACTTGTCCCTCATGGGGAAACATCATAAACGAAAACACAAATGAGGAAATGACCTTCATCGTGTACATGTAGATTCATCCTAAAATAAGGTTGTATTTGAGTTGGTTGTTCACAAATTTGATGCCAATCAGGATGAATTTTTCAACTAACTGGATGGGGACATTTGTGAGAAGGCCTTTCGGCTAAGCGGTGTGGCCATCATAAGATCAGAGGGCCATTATGGATGATTGCAAAGGAGGGGGACCGATTTTCTGCCACACGAAGGTGTACATGACGCATGTAGAGGCACCCTCATTGACTATTCATCGATGTATAACTAGGTTTCAGATTGAAACTGAGATCTGAAACGTGATGGACAAAGGCATGCGGGTTTTAGACTGATCTAATTTGAATGTAATAAATCATGAGTTAGAAGGGTCGATCACACCTAAGTCAGAAAACAATGCTTTGCATAGGAATTCTTTATACCCTTATAAAGGAATTATTATTTATTACCCCCTATTATAGCTATTTAATTACTTGCGCTGGGAAATTATTCAAAACTTATAAGGATGACACATCAGTGGGGGACTGAGCTAGGTCATCCACGATGTTATAATTGAGGTCAGTGCGAGCATTGGGGTTATTGACGATGAGACACAAAGGGAATTTGGGGGATTTGGGGGCCCCATCAACCAGGGGTGGGTAATCATAAATATTGATCTATAGGGGTAGCAGCAATAGCCTTATCCGCGAGAAGGGTCTTGGTAGATGAACCATATTGATTATGGTGCGTTTGAAGGTTTAATTAAGAAGAAGACATCATTAAAATATGATGGACTTTTAAGTCAAGGACTTGACTAGAAGAAGCAACATAGGTGACTGGTGGTTGTGTAGAAGCAACCCCTTGCAGAGGTAATGGGTTTTGTAATACCATGGGTTGGGTGGTAACAAACCCTTAAGTGGGTAAGGGGTTTTGTAACACCATGGGTTTTAGTGGGTTCAATGGTGTTGGAGGTGCAACAATCCCTTGACGTTGGTTGTCCTCATTCCAAATTTGTTTGGCTCTATCCAAATGGGGTCAATGGTGCATGCAATGGCCATAAACCCCACAAAAAGAGCATGGGTGGTTTGTGTGTAACTGAGGGTTCTTGCCTTGTCCGGGCTATTGATTGAGGTTCTAATTGGCCGATGCAACACCATTATTATCTGGGGGATTAGGAGGTTGTGCACCTCCACCAAATTGTTGATTATTTCCACGGTTCCTACGTCATCTCCTAGTAGGATGGATTTGATGGTTCCATTGGGCGGGTTGGTTTTGAGCCTAGTTTTTCTAGGTATAAACCTGCCCTTGTGGAATGGGAGGAGCTTGAGGTTGGACGGGTGTAGGTGCGGCCAACGGTGGGTAGTAAGCTGCAGGATAGGGTGCATACCCTTGCGGTTTATGACCATAACTAGGTCTCCCATAAGTGGTTCCATGTGTATGGGGAGTCTGGGATGGTGGAACGTATGAAGGTGTTGCTCCAGAGTGAGCCATTGCGCATGAAATATCAAGGCCACATCTCATGGTAGACTGCGCAAGACTAGGTGTGGGGTGATATACAGGGGTTTGAGACAAGCGCATAGGCGCATAAGGTCTACTGGTGGACGCAATGTGATCGATGTTGTTGTTGACGAAATGAGATGCCCCCCCCCCGATGCATCCTTCCGAGAGGAATCACCGTGAGAGGCGTCAGGCAAGATCGTATAGAGGTAGCTAGACTGGGCATAAATAAGATCAAACTGTTGGCATTTTAGTATGGTCTCTTATTCTGTTTGGGGTTGCTTGGATGCCACATCCTTGGAAATGGATAGTATAAGAGATTTCAGGGACCAATCTAAAACAATATGGTCATCTAATTTGATCTTGCATAAACTGTGGTGTCGAAGCCACTCATGGATATGTTCCGTGATGTCGGTAGCTGTACTTTGTCTGTAAGACAATAGAATATCAACACTAACATCGTAACGAACTAGTAACTCAAATAATTGTAGGAAGGTTGAGGCGAGGGATACAAAGGTGGAATGTGTCCCATGGGGCTGGTTGATGTACCATTTGGCGGAAATTCCAGTGAATGTTTGTTGTAATAGGTGTAGCCGGGTAAAGTCATCCACTATGGAGTTAGAGAAACACCACAAGTGGAAGGACATGATGTGGTTATGGGGGTCTTCACCACCCTTCTCCTTGAAATTTGGGATTTCCAAAGCTATTTTGGTGGGCATGGGAGGCCACATAGGATCATGTCGGATTGGGTCGTTGGTCAATCTAGCCAAGTCAGCGGGGTTGAGACTGGCCATGAAAGATAAACTTGCAGGATGATGTGACATGGTAGGGTCGACCTATGTGCTATCCATGGCGGAAATCGTGGGGCCACCTCCATCGAATGGTGTATGGGTAGCAGTTGTCATAAAGGGGATATTGGCCACCCGGTGGCGATGGAGGGAACTAGATGGGGGGACTTGTGCCCCCAAGAGTATTTCCGGTGACCAGAGGGATGGTTGTCGGAATGGACTTGCTACCTGTGGGTATGAACCCAACGGGTTGGGTGCACTATAGTGGTAGGGGTAGGTCCAGTGGAATTAGGGATGGTGGGTCATATATCACCAAGGATGATGGGTCTCGTGGATCCTACGGTCGGGATGGAGGCTAAAGTGGAAACAGGGCTTCTTAGCAGATCCACCACCAACTATCCCTCCGTAAAATAGGTTAGGATTCATGTTGGCCATGGGACTGGGGGATATATGTATGGGTGACTCGGACTAGGAGGAGTTGGACGTGAAGTAAGGGGCATGGGGATTCAAATATGGGGATGAATTTGTGAGCCTTAAGGGTGTGCGATGAGCGGGGTCCAATGGACTGTATTGTGGGGACTGCCCCCGTAGTTGATGGGAGTATGTCAGGGAATAAATGGTGACCAGTATGTAAGTGATAAAGGGTTGTGGTTTGAAAACACTCTAAAAAATCCTAATGCAACTGTGCATGCAAGAGGAGAGATCTAAAAAAAATTTGGCACTTAGGCCAACAACAAGCTCAAAAAACCTATTGTAGCATCGTGTTACAACAGGGGAGCAACAATAAAATGGTTAGAATACCAACAGGATAACTCCTAAAAAATAAAAAGACTCACTAACCTAAGGGGTATAAGAGATTGTAATCACCTAACTAAGAGATGGAAGCTCACAAAAATTGTATCCCCTGTAGGGTGATGAAATATATAGTCAAGAAATATGAAATGGAGAACCAACTGGCTAAGGGATATCCCCCTATTGAGATGGATCCCAGGTAAAAGAGCCCTAAAATAATGGATACTAGGATACCTCGTTCATGGCACATCTAGAAAGGTATCGCCCGACTTCAGTTCTTTGGTCGTCGCACACCTGGTATGGTGTCCATCATGCATGAAGAGAACAATGATTTTTTGTCCTCCAATGCAAAGTGGAGAGCAGCATTCCACTTAGACTTCTAGAACCAATCTTTCTACTTTCCCTCCTAAGGGAGAGGCCCTCTGACAAATCAATGTTTAACTATGCCAATAACTACTAGGGTATTTTGGATCCCTAAAATACAACAATTATATTTCAAATGTACGTGACAAAGAGGGCGTTGTTTGGATGCCTAACGCCAGTTCCCTACCTAGCTACTAGATTCTTTTACTCCTCAAGTGAGGTTAAACATGTGTTTGATTAATGTACATTTTAGGCTCAATTTGGGGCTATGGACCAAATGTTGATACTTAGGGTGTGCGATGTGTGCACATGTGATGTGTACCCAAGTAGCCAAGTATAAATCTGAAAATAAACTACAATAACTGAAATAATTTGCTTCTTTTGATTTTCAATGAAAATAAAGCATCTAACTTATGATGTGTCCAAGCAAACTTTGAACCAATCAACTTGTTGAAATGTAAAATGTAAATGCACATGATCAATATGACTGCTCACAACATGCGACGACCAAAGTAAGACAAAGAGATACAAAGGATGCATGTAGGAAGGATCCAAACAAGTGCTAAAAAAAGTAATGGGACAAAAAAAGGTTATGTAAATAGAATGTTGGATGTGAAAGGGCCGATTGCAATTAGCAGATGCTGAAATGAAATGATAAATGATACTAAATAAAAATTTGAAGCAAATTTTGTGAATTTTTTTCTAAATATAACTATATATTTGGATTCCTTGTTCGAAAAAACCCAATTTAAAAAAACAAATCGTCCCAAACGGAGTTCGGGAGAGGGAGATATGGGCATTTCAAAATTTGAGTCGCACTTATCAAGGCTTGATCGCACTTTTTGAACAAGAAAAGTGCAGTTGAAGGGTTTTGACCACTCCTTCTGAATGGGAAAAGTGCAGTCAAAGGGTTTGACCTATCCTTCTTAATGGGAAACGTGAATTCAAAGGGTTTGACTTCTCTGTCTGAACGAGAAAATTTTGGTCGAAGGGTTTGACCACTGTGTCTGAATGAAATTTTTTCCAGAGAAGGGTTTGACCAATCTATGAGGATATGAGAGTTATGGTTGAGGGAATGATTGGGAAAAACACACATGGATCTGTTATGAAACCAATATATCTGACAGAGGCCACTGTCCAGATCTACAGAGATGATGAAAACGACTGCAACCCAACTTTCAAACAGGGTAGAAAACTCAAAATATGCAGAAAGATTGAAATAAAATTCACTTGGGCTTCGAAAAGGGTGGTCAAGAAAAACTGCAAATCATAGGGATCAAACCAGTGGAGTCGACAAAAACTGTAGCTAGGTTATTCATGCTAGCTAGTGCAAAAATGCACTTACTAAGAGCTGTGGGCTTCTTAGTAACAGTTCGGGAATATGGGATGCATGCATGCAAATGAAAAACAATAAATGAACGAAAAATAAGAAGAGTTAATGCAGTAAGGAACAATAAATAAACAACTAAACTAAAACATGGAACATTCTTCAGTCAACATTCGACAAAGACCTTTCATAAATTAAAGGATGGTTTCATTTGTATTATGTAAAAATGGATTTACAATGAGAGTTTACCTCATAATAATGGGAGTGCATGGGCCCTTGCAGTTGTGTAGAAGGGGATGCTCCTGGTCTCTGAGGTCTCTTGGTTCTCCACCAAATGCTCACAGGTTTCCAAATTCAACTATAGGGGGGAACTCAAGCATGAATGGTGGCTTAGGGTTTCGGTAGGAATTTTGGCAGAGTTTCGGTAGTATATGGAAAACTTGTGAAATGAGGGGCCTTCACCATTTATTTATAGGAATTGTTGTCCTAGGTTTCTTTCCCATGGTATTTTGCGGACCATGGTATTGCCTGGTGGTTTTGGGTGGCATTTTAGGGTTTTCCCTCCTTTTTTACTTCTTTTTTTTTTTCCCTTTTCCCCTTTTTTCTTTTTTCTTTTTTCTTTTTCTTTTTCTTTTTTTGGGGGGTGGGGGGTGGGGGGTTAATTTCCCTATTTTAGGGGATACTTTTACTTTTTTGGAGGGAATAAAGCCATTTTCCCTATTTTTGAGAGGGAAATAATAAATTGATCCAATATGTGGGTTTTTGACTTAGGCTTTAGTGGTTAGTGAAGGATTTTAATTGGGAAAAATAAGGAATGTGGTGATATCACTAAAGGATGAGCATGGTGAGGAATTTTTTAGTGTTAACAACCCTTTTTATAGATGATCTCATAATCATACCACATTATCTTAGTAACTCATTTCTACTACTATGGTGAGGACAACCTTTGCCCCATAAAATATTTGAGACTATGATGGTCATCCTTGATCTAGAAACATCATCCGATTAATTATGGGTGCCATGTCTAACTGACATGAATAATAGCCACCATTTATTTGTAATAGGTGGAATTTCCCAAGCTCTGCTCACATGGATGCTTACTAGTGAATGCTAATGAGTTTCCATCTTGCAACAATATTACTCCTAGGCCACGACTAGAGACATCACACTCTAAGATGGATTTTTTAGTGAAATTCGGCATAGCTAAAATAGGAAATGAATACCATATACTTCCTTCTTGAGTACCATAACCACCGACAATGAATAAGGGCTAGTGTTGGGATGAATGATGTTGTCCTCCAACAATTCCTAAATGATCTTTCAACTTCATTCTTTTTGGAAAAGCAATGGTGATAAGGGCATACATTGGGATTTTGAGTGTCTGAAATTAATGGAATATCATTGTTACGTAGCCATGTTCCCCATAGGGTGGTGGTAAACACTTTGGTGCCTCAAAAACCTATTGATATTATGACAGAACTTGTTACAAGTTAGGGTGAATGTTCTATGTGGGTGTTTCCATGTCCTTGATGAGATTGAATTGAGCAATGATATTGGAGTGGCATTCCTGTAATAATTATCAATATGGTGGGAGGATATAATTTTGGGAGAATTGGAGGTAATTCCATTGAGATGATGTGGGTTCTCATCTTGAGAAAATTTGAGAGAGAGGTCCTTAAAATCTATGTTTATGGGGTCCAAAGTTCTGATCCATTCTTCCCCCGGAACTATATCACAACCAACCATGTCCATAGTTAACATGTGTGTTTTGAGATGGTAGTCACCAATTTGGAATTCCACATTTTCATAACAACTCCCACATTTCATCATACCCCCATTTTATATCATAATTTAGAAATTGGAAAGGGCACATATAGCAATGAATTTCTTCATCCACTCGCCAATGAATGAAATAATGGGTGGTGTGACTTTCAATCGATGCAATAAATTTATCATGCTTGTTGTAGTTGGCCAACTTCAATGTCCGAGGTGTGATAAAACCATATAAAGCATGGAATGGGATTTGGGGTTGATCCTCGAGAATTGGTATATTGGGAGCATCTTCCAGTGTTGGCATAGTATCATTCACGTTTGGTTTTGGTTGAGCCTCCATGTTGTTGTCCTTGAGAGAATCATGGGGGGTTCCTTTATTTGGATTTTTTTTTATCTTTGCATTTATGCTCGTGAATTTGTTTTCATCACAATTATAAAAAATTCCAAGGCAATGATGTTCGACCATGGCATTCACAGATTACTTTTGTGTTTGTAAGAATGGTGTCGGGGATTTACTTTAAGTAGTATCTAGGGAAGCCACTATGTGGGTGGGAAAGGAAGGGTGTTTAGGTTTGGAATTGATCACCATTTCAACTTCTCTAGTTCTATCACAAGCTTCCAACCAAGTGTAGGTCCACCACATAATGACATTTGCTTGAATTTCCTCTTTAATGACACTAATGAATACTTCTCAAAAAAGAAGAAGTTGCGAGGCCTTTTGTGTGGATTTCCAATTGCTCAAAGGTTGTAATATAGTCCATAACTGTGACATTCTAGCATAATTTGGTCAATCAGACTAGATAGTGGGTTCATGGTCAAAACAATCATGAAGTATCTTCACAAATTGGCTCCAAGGGACATAATGATGATATGATTTCTAGTACCATTTCCACCATTGCCAACATTCCGAGTCTAAATATAAAACCCCAATTTTTTACTTCTAAAGATCATCCTTAATTCCATGGAGATAAAAATAATGTTCCATTTGAGGAACTCGACCCAAGGGGTCAAATCCATCAAATTTTCACATGTCAATCTTCGGGAACCAATGCCATGAATTTTTATCCTTAAAAGAGTGAGGTTGAGTTTATAGGAAGAGAGTGTGAGAGACATGTTCTTCAATGAAAACTCCTTCATGGGTTGGAGCATCAAATGCCATAGAGAATCCCACATGTTGAGAAATATCATTCATCACATGTTGCTAGTTAGTTAGATTGTTGAAGTTTTCAACCACAATGAGTTTGAGCTAGTCAACTGAGTCTCTCAAGGGGGTAATTATTGATCTAATGATTAATTCAAGTACATGACCACTTTTGTTCGTTCTTTAATTCCTTTTAGTTGGTCCTAGTTTGTTACCTCCATGTGGATTTGGTTGCAGGCGTGTACCATGGAAGTTGAAAAGTATGAAAACAAATGGATAATTGATGGGTCGACCCAAAAAAGGTTGTGATAGATGTAGATCAATGTGAACATCATGATTGAAGGATTATGTTGAGGTAGGTCTCCAACAAGGGTGTCATGGGTCCACCCAAATGGGTTGTTGGATATATATATCAAAATTATTGGCACGTACATTACTTGACTAACTTCTAAAGTAAGGGGGTTCAAATAGGACCCTAAAAATTACCCTTCTCAAATTTCTAGGTAAAAATGATCCAAACAATTTATGGTACCCTCTTTTCAAATAACATTCCCCACCTTTGTGTCTTCTCCCACTCCACTCTGACTCCAAATATTTTTAATCCCTCATTTCCCCACAAAAACACTAGAAACAAAATACTCAAAACCTAGTAAACTAGCATACACCCAAAGTAGGGGAAAGGGAGCACCAAAGTGAATCAAAGTGGTTATGATTCTCAAAGAGAAGACATTTTTTGGTAGCGGTGGTCCATGAATAAGAAATAGAGTATTTTTTTAACAATATTTATGAATAACTAATTAAAAGTAGCTAATATTGAGGTAATTTTCATTAGATTATATGGTGGCGGGATGTGATGAAGGAGACCATGAGATTCCCTTTCATTGAAAAATCAATGTTGGCACAGCAACAATGAGGATTTTAATGGATATATCACAAGGATCCAATAAAATTCTTGATCTCTAACCTATATGAGACATATTCCAAGAACAATGTAGTGGTTATATGTAAAGAGAATCTCCCATGTAGTGGTGATATGTAAATAGAATCTATGAAGGACTATTAGAGTAGGCGGAAAGCGAGGGTTATAATTATGTCTTGGGACATTTTTTTAATTCACCAATAAAACACAATTATATGTTAGGAACCACCATTTCAGATGAGACTAATATACTATAGTGCACAAGAGGATTTCCATGTCAACAATTTTCCAACAACAATGATTCATTGTCTTTGCTTAAGGTTTCCTTTCCCATGGTATGTTTCTTACATTCTATAAATTTATCCATGACTCTACATGTTAAAATACAAGCATTAAAAATTTAAGTTCAAATGTAGTCCTTCATTTGAGTATGATTTTTATGGAACCATAATTTAATTTGTTGAAGGTCAAGGCATAGTTTCCAATTAGGTTCCTAGTTTTGCTTATACTAAAGTTGTAGGCACTCTCAAAAGAAGCTATAAAGAAAAGAGTAATGGGTTTAATTAGTTTTCATTAAATAATGGGTCCATAAAAATACCTTCTTTATATCATTACAAATCTGCTGCATTGCCAAGTGTTCTTTGTAATTATTTATAATAGTAATTGTAAATTTAAATTAACTTAACTTAGTACGTATGTGTAGTCAAAAGATCGTGAACATCTCAAACTATTTAATATGATGTCATTTGTCCTTGTTTGGAATTTCAATCTTCTCTATATGCTCCCTCGAAGTTTTTAATTCTAGAGCTACTCTTGAATTGTTCTTACCTTATTTTCCCCAAATCAATTTTAGTTGTTTTTATCTTTTGATGTTCTTCAACCGGTGTCAACTTATTAAAAAACAACGAACACAATTTAGCCAAATACATTTAAAGGACTATTACTATACAAGTATATAATAAACTCTATATAGGTAACCGACATATTTCTATAGGCACACTCTGAAATTACACAACCATTTTTTTGGGCATACCTATATTGGAATAGCACTTGTCGCACATAAGGTTTATTTCTCTCTCTATTCCCTCCTCCTTTGAAATGAACATCACTATTAGTTTTAATGACAACATCAATTCAATGTTGTTCACAACTCTGAATCTAAGGATATATTTGCTTCCAACATACTATGCCACTCTTCTCTTATTTTTCTTTGTACACCCATAAAATCAAGGTGGGATTCCACAACCAATGGATGGGATTTTAAAGTGGTTGAAGAAAAAATGCAACAAGTCAAATCTCAGAAAGACTTGAGAGCCAAGATTTATGACATAATGACTAGGGAATCCACCTTAAAAATAAATACCAATATTAAATAGTCTCTATATTTGGTTTGTGTGAATGAGATCATGATATAGAAAATTGCACAGGATATGACACTGCAATGAGCCTACATCGACATTATAATGGAAATAAGAGCTCCTCCAATAATTTGAAATATGCATATATTAACAAATTCAACATGCATGTTTAGAGTGTTTGTGTTTATGATTTTTCTTAGAGATTAAATTACTCTCACAATTGTTTCCTATAGAGGTATGGACCTAGAGAAACCATGGTTAACATCTTGTTTCTTCTTGAGTAACAATTCCACAATGGATGCAACTCTTTTGGGAAGCAATGGCCCAAGTTTCCAAAGACAAAGCCATTTGAGGTTAAGCAAGGAATAAACTCATGTTATAACCATTGATGGTTTGATTCAATTGGGCCAAAGAGACCAAGAGATACTAAACTCATGCACGAGATAAAATATGGGGATGAACAAGATCACAAACTAATCCATCAATTCACGAGGGTTTCATTCCACTAACAAGAAACTTACAGATAAAAAACTAACCTGGATTATTTAGAGTATGAAATGAAGGAAACAATATAAAATGGAAATGTGCACACACATAATTTGTGGAGAGAACAATATTACATTAAAACCCAAATTCTATTAATGAATGGAATGGATAAACACTAGAAACTGCAAAGAAATAAAAACTAGCAAGGATGGTGGCAGCTTATCTATGAAGAGAGATGTGTTAGATACACTCATTCGCAGGATTTGATTACAAAGAGACAAAAAAGTGTAATTTTTAAACCTATGTAGAGAAGCAAATCATACATATTCCTCTAAGAAAATTAGAGATTACACCACAACATTTACACATAATACACAAAGATTTACCTTGGAAACCCTTAACCGGAAAAACCAACAAAACTTAGATCCGCACCTCCCACTTTCTCATTATGATTATTAACCTCTCATAATACAATATGTAGATATTATGCAACATCAAAAGCCCTAATACCTTAACCCATATTAGAAATAGACCGGAATACCTTGTCACGTCCCCCTCCCATCGATCCGACTCCTAGAGGGGACATGAGCACAACAGGGGTACTAATTTCCCCCCCAATGCCATATTATAAATTTCTTAACAGTCAAATGTATGTGCAAATACATGATAAACATACACGGCGGAAATAAATCCGAATACTGCACACACAGAATGCATTTAAAACATTCCAACACAGGCATAACAGAATAATGCATAAGCATCCATTTCAATAGCATAGCTGGTCCAATTCATGTAATCAGACATATTAAATAGACACTCATAACACATGAATGAAGCATAATTAATAACATAATGCACTTATCTTTTCCAAGTGAATTCACCAAGAAATAGGATATGGAATGCAATGTTCCAACCCAACCATAGGTCTCTGCCCAACATATATTCTTTCAGCACTCAGAGACTACCCCTGAGCTAGGGCTATGTATCCACTAAGGAGACTACACAGGCTCACTAATAGCCATGGGATCAGTCATTCAAGCTAAACCAACATACAGCTGACTCTGTCAAGAAAGTGGGGAGGCGGGGTAGGATTTTACTCACTCATTGATATCAACCACATAGCTATAGGCATATCTCCTTGGCTTCAGACAGCCCAGGAACCCCCATCACCTCCACTCTCAGCCTGAGTAAGGTCCCCTTCTATACTACACAGTCCCTTAGGCACCCCTTCCCTCAGCACTAACCTGGGCAGGTATGGATGGCCCTGAATTCTAAACTAATGGTTACTTAATCCTTCATTGGTTCCACTATGGAATCCAACTCTCTGATCTCTCTCCCACTTCAATCCACTCTTGTATTTTTCCCCAAATCTGCCCACGTGAATCTCATTCACGGATTTCCACTTTCAGGCTTCTAAAACATGGTTCTCCCATGGATTTCGGGGCTCTTCACAATATCAAACTTGACCTGGGGTTCATATCTATGGATTCCCCAATGGATTTTACATCCTCCACAAATTTATGGGCCATTTTGGCACCCCAAAATGTAGCTTATTTACAAGTTGCGATTTCTAGTTTTTCTCTTGTTGGGCATGCATTCTTTGCACATAATTACAGGCTGATGGATCTACAATGGAATGTGAAGCATGGGATAGGAATTCCCATGAGGTGCAATGACTTATGGGTCAAGTAAACAGATCCCACACCCACCCATATGAATTATAGGTTGCCCATACTCAATCAAGTTCATGGACTGATTTCTGGAGTACTTTTCTTACAACATAAATTAATGACAACAGGGAAGTCAAAGAGAGTTCACAAAGTGACACATGGAAAAATAGGGTTCAATTTCCCCAACCCCCTGACCTCTCCCTAGTGGATACATATGGCTCCCTCTTATTAGTTGCATCCATAGCCAGCCCCTTGGTATTTTATTTGCATTATAGTTATTTACATGCTTTTACAATTTACATGGCTCACTAGCACATGGTTAGCACAATATAAAATATCGTCCTCTTCAAGGCTAAGGATTCACTAGCGGGACCTTGGCCTTGAGCTCCAGGCTAGGAATCATAAATATGCACAATATTTACATATAATGCAAATATGATCTAAGGGCCAAAATGGGGGTATTAAATTCCCATCCCACTTAGAATAACACCATCCTCAGTGTTCAACTAGTTAGGAATACATACACACTTTGCACATGTCCAAAAATTCACAAAATGTGGTAGGTTTGTCCTTCATTTCATCTTTTACTTTGGGTTTTCAGGACCAAGTCCTTTGGCTTCCCCAAGCTACTCCTGCTAGCTTTGATCTTCTAGCTCAGAAAGTGGGCATTGCTCCACAGCAATCCCTTCCTTTTATTTACCTTCCAGTTGATCTACAAGTATGGAATTTCATGGTTGTTATCTTTCTTGCCGTCCTGGAAACTATTAAAGGAATATTTTCAGCCAAACCCCATAGCCTTTGGTCTACTTCCATGGCCAATGTGCACAACTGGCTCTCAATTTGCTTGCTCGAATCACTTGCCTTGTAACAGCTGCAATCAATGGCTTTCAATTTCTCACTTGTGAAATTCATCATGGAAATTCTTATTAGGCCAAGCATAACATAATCGTTAAAATCATTCAATTATTTTCCCAATTGACATGGATATTCCATGCTTTATTCATGAGACTTACAAACTTGTCATGCTTTCCCAATCATACACATGAACTCATTCACGCTCATCCTTTCATAGGGAATTAGCTATTTCAGCATTCACAATTTATTTCAAGCAATTTAAACACAATCAATTTTCATCCATAGCATGCATTCAACAATTTTTTGTTTTCTGAAATACATCAATCAAAAGTAAATAGAAGAGTAAGAGTTTCCCCCTCTTAGTCTTGTTCCAATCCGAAGCCACACCACCACTATGGTTCCATGCTCCTTATCCTCTTTCACTTCAAGGTGAATGCTTTTCTTGCACTTTCTTGGCTATGACACTTAGTGTCTAAGGTCTATCTAAGGCTTTTCAACCAAGGAACCCTTCCCCATTATTTCCTACAGAACCTTTGGCTACTAAGATTCACACAATTCCACTAGCACCATCTTTCATTATTGCTCATGTTGAGCTTTTTTTTTTAGGACAGTCACATGTCCACATGCATCCTTAGGATGCCTTCATAGTCTTTGCTTCCAGCAATACCTACACTCAAACATTGAATCAATTCACATGTTTAGTTTATTTTCATATGGTTTATCTCTAAACAAGAGTTCAAGAATAAGGCCTATATATTTAAAAACATTATAATATATATTTGAAAACATTATAATATATATTTGAAAACATTAAAATATATATTTGAAAACATTAAAATATAATCAAATTAAAAACATAATTTAAGCTAAAATACTCTTAAATTCCAGATCATAACAAGGTGTAATTTTAATAAAAATAGAAACTTATTTCCATAAAGTATCAAAACATTAAGATAAATCTTAAATAAAATAAACTATCTCACCAATGAATTATGAGTTAAAAAATTGGAGATATTTTAAAAAACTTAGTGGTTAATTTTTTTTACAAAATAGGTTCATAATTAAACTTAAACCGAGAGTGTATCTAAATTAACTAAAGTTAAAATATTCTCAACCTCATGACATTAATAAAGTAAAAAGAATAACTAACTATCCTTAGAATTAACCTAACCCTAAAAACTAAAGCCGACACCTCTAACATATTTCCTTTGACTGAATCACCAGTACAAATAAATCTTGTTGGGAAATCAAAACATTCTCTTCTTCCCAGACTTCACTATCTCCTGATGATGATCCCATAGTAAGGATCGAAACGTCGAGAAACTTTCGTTGATAAACGTAGATCCTCTCTTCTCTTAAACCCTATCTCTGTGTATGGCGCTCTATAAAAAGAGTTCAAGAAATCATGTACACACGTATTTCATATTAAATAAGCAAGAAGCTGCAAGATAACCAAATACTTATCTGTATTGGATGTCTTCACTTTATTCCACAGGCTCCTTCTTTGATTTACAAGCCTTGGATTGCTTGTAGATACAATAATGAATGTTGGGCCAGCATGCAGGATACTCCACAATCATTTCAATAGGAAATACCAAGCCAGTACATCGATTGGGTTTATCAGGAATCCCATTTATCAATATGATAAGCCAGTACGCCAACTGGGTTTACCAAGTATTTAAGGAATGTTTGGCCAGCAGGCCGACTGCTCCACAACATTCAATGTCGAACCAGTACACTGACTGGATTTACCAAGCATTTATGGTGCCTTTAGGGTCCTTGCTTCCTGCAATGACCAAGGTTTCCAACAAAGAAACAATAGTGTATCATCTTTGTTGTCATAAGACTTGTTCATGAAATTTTCATTATCCAAAATAAAAATGAATGAAAATTAAATACTTATCTATATTGGGCAGTTCCTCTCTACTCCACAAGTTTCCCTCTATGCTTTACAAGCCTTGGATCACCTATGGGGTGGATGCTTGGCCATCACACATGCTGCTCCACAACATCAAGTAGTTAATTCCCAACAAGTTCACTGACTGGATTTACCAAGCATTGGCGGTGCCAAACCAGTCCCATACCTGGTTTTCCATTTCCATTACCAAGCCAACACATCCGTCTGGGTCATCAACCAATGGATGGAAACTGCACCACGACCATTTATAGGTCAAGGCTCTACTACAGATCCATAGGAATCTTAGGGTTTCCATTCAGTCTTGGTACCCCACCTTATTGTTGACCTAATAGAGATTTTATGCCTTCATCAATATCACCACAACCCTTCACACACACATCAAGTCTTCATCCACACAAGGATGTCACTCCTTTTCCTATGCAAACCAGTGGTTCCCTCTAGGAACTCTATAGGTGACTTTCTTGACTGCAGGCTAGCATGGCCCCAGAATACCCACTTACACTACACAAGGATGATACCCCTTTTCTACTACACAACTCCTCGGGCCTATCCATCGCTTCTAGTGTTATTTAGTGTGAGTGTAGAAAGGTTACCAATTCTCGTACATTCCTCCTGAGTACCCTTTCTTCACTTTGCCCCTTAATGTGCATCACCAAATTGCATCTGTGTAAGATGAAAGCACAAGAAGGATAAGCAAGCTCATTAGTGTTGCTGCTCTAAAATTGTAACCATATTTCATAACATTCACTATCTAGTATTGAAACACCAGTAATGCATCCATTCCCTTAGGGTGTAGTCAATATGGACAACCCTAACATAACCCAGCACCCGAAAGGTATGCATCCCTTTCCGATGTGAGCCATGCAGGCCCTAGTCACACTTCAAGTAATATGGAATAATAATGAAATAATAAAACATACTCTGCATATTAAATCTAATAACCAAACATGTATATTATTAGCTAGGGTTACATAATACTCATCCGTTTGCAAATGTATTCTCTCTTCATTTGCAAAGAATGGGTCTCCCTTCTCTGATTCAATAGTCCTTCGGTTTTCAACCCCAATATTTTCATGTTCCATAACCCACATATTCCTTCTTGGCATAATTTTACCATCTCACTCACATGGTTTTACAACATGCAGTGCAGCTGAGATATTATCAAAATTTACAATGTCGTTTCACCCGGAACCCATTTCCAAAGCATGGGATCCTTCCCATAGAGTTTGGCTTCTGCAAGTCATCACACATGGTATTCCTGCAAGGTGTCTTCCTCATACACTCCTCAAACAACCAAACGGTTAGCAACATTTTAACAATCAAATTCAAATCTAATTTCCCTAATCAGTCAATGGCATTAATAATTAAATTCAAACATGAATTTACAATTATGTCTCCTACAGGAATTGATTTGTTTAACCATGAGGCCGCCCTCATATTGTTTGTCTCTTGTAAGTGGTATCACTATGTCCATTATGGTTTTACACTTGCTGCCATAACATGAACATCCACCTACAACACGTCCTCTTGACACAATTCTAGAGAATCCAAACAACCATTAGTAATTATTAGCAAAATTTCAAACCTAAAATTTACAAATATGTTCCATGCATAAGTTAAATTTTACAACCATGAGAACCTTCTCATGACCTTTGGATTATGCACATGGTAGATCCTAGTCTTTAATATGGGCTTATCCTCATTTCCATACTCAAGACATTTCTACCTAAAACTTGAAACTTTCAATCAGTCAAACACGTTGTGAGTATCTATGCAAAGAATCTTCTCATTGCTACAACCGTCACTGAAGTGATCTCATAATTCTAACACTCAATAATTCAAACACTTTCAACTGTCAACATTTGAAATGCAATGAAATATATATATCTATATATGCATAATTATCATAATAAAATTGCAAGACATAGTCACAATATCCCTGCAATTTAAATAAAAACTCCAATAGTCATTACTTCACAGCCATATCATTTTATGCAACTCTGTCCTTTCAACAGAGCACTTTGATATACCAACAAACATGACTACCTTATTCATATAATCTCATGAAATGATCTCAAAATTATCATTAATTCATCATTTCATATATTGTTTAATTTTCCATCAACATACACCACAACCACGCCTTCACACAATGCATCACAACATGTGCACCCATACTCATGCATTCACCTTTACAACATTTGCACAAACTTTTCATTTGCATTCACTCAATGCAACCACAAGATTTATAAAATCTCTTAATGCATATCCACTCAATTCCACCTTGCATTGATTCATGAGTACTATACTATCATGTCATTCATTCTATCATAACAGGACCATAAGTCCTTACCTGCTTTGGTTATTAAACTCATAACCAACATACACAAATGGCATGATATAATTTCATATGAATGCATTCTAGCATTTAAATAGTCACATGGTAGAAGGTTCCTCTCCCTTACTACCCCATACCTCACCATATCATGGTAGTATGTCATTCACATAAATGCATTCAACCTTACATACATACCATTCTATGACTACAAAATATGGTTCAAGGGATTCTTACCCAATTCCCCCTTTTTGTATTAATGCAATCAACATAAATAAACCATTACCTAGATGGATTCCATCAACATATTTTATGTTACCTAATCAGTTGATATCTTACAAAGGATTACACCATCCTTCCACCAACCTCTTAATCATAGATTTTTTGCCCCAACCTTTTTCATAAGGTTTTTGGTTGCACGCAACAACATCTTCAACATCTTTAGCCATTCTTTGGTTGTATTTGGTCCTACAACCAATGCGAACACCACTATTTATTAACAACCATAATAAATATCATAAGTGGCTCATTGCATATGTAAAACTTCACTATTTTACTAGCATGAGATCATCATTTACATGAAAAAACATCTTCACATGCAATATGAAATATCTGGCAATATTCCCACTAGTGTGTATTCATTTCATCTATCTAATCTCCTGCATTTCTAGCATTTCTATGCCATAACTTTCTGTAAAAATATAATTTCAATAGTAAGAGAGGAGTTAAGGAATTCTCCCTTTCCAATCCCTCATCATAGCATGTAATTCCTCTTCCACATCATAGATGATCCAATTTCATGGCCTCTCTAGCGAGCACACACGGAATCATTAGATACAATTTTCTCACCAAGCAGCAATTCAATACATATACTCATGTATAACATTCCTACTTGCTACTTTCCAAGCATGCAATTCTTATGCTATAAAGAGAAATAGTTCAAGGTGAGAAATTTCCGTCTTTATCAAGATTGCCTTCCTGCTCCAATTGCTTTAAGAAATTATGGCCTAGTTCAACTTGACCTTTCTTAACTTTCCATTGCCGACGTCTCAGGGGGATGACGGGGGTTAAGGGGGCTTTCCCCCTTGTAGGGAGGGTCGAGGGCAGCGCCCTCGTTTTTTTTTGTAAATCTTCCAATTTCGCACAATCTAGCGCATAACTTCTATGGCATTTTTCAATTTCGGGGACCTGAAAAATCCCCTTGGAAACTACTCAAATTTCTTGTTTTGGCGGACTTTTGAATTCCCCTCTGACCTGTTTCGGCGGACTTGGCCTTTTTTCTCCAATCGGAGCACTTTCCACTTTGACACCGACCTATGTCGACGGACTTATCAATTCTCACCCGATCGACACACTTCCCATTTCTCGTCGATCCGTTTCGGTGCACTTTCACTTTGTCACCGATCAGAGCGATTTCCATTTCTCGCCAATCCGCTTCGGTGAACTTTCCAGTTCCTCGCCGCCCCTTTCGACGACTTATCTAGTTTCTTACTAATCTCTTCATCACCGAAGGTTTTAATTTGTCGCCGACCCATTTCGGAGCAACTTTCAATTTTATGCCAATCAGCACACTTTTTGTTTCTCCCTGACCCGTTTCGGTGACTTATGACTTTTGCGCCAACCGTTTCGGCACAACTTTCTCTATCACCGATTGACAGACTTTTCACTTTTCTGCCGACCGTTTCAGCGAACCCTTCAATTTGTCACTGATCGACACAAATTTCATTTCTCGTCGATCTGTTTCGGTGAGCTTTTCCATTTTACGTCGAAATTTATTTTTGGAAACCTTCTTTCTTTCTCACCGAAATGTATCAGAAACTCTCCCAATTTCTCACCGATAGTTTCGACAGACTTTCCAATTCTGCGCTGACACACTTAGGCAGAAAACTCAAAAATAACTATAATTTTTTTTTTAAATTTTGAAATTTTTGCTAAGCAGAAAGCACGCTTACCTCTGCAAGTTACCTGATTAGGCCCATATAGGCCCAATGTTTCAACCTCGTGCTCTGATACCAATCTATCACGTCCCCCTCCAGTCGATCCGACTCCTAGAGGGGACATGAGCACAATAGGGGTACTAATTCCCCCCCCAATAAATGTATGTGCAAATACATGATAAACATACATAGCGGAAATAAATTTGAATATTGCACACACAAAATGCATTAAGAACATTCCAACACAGGCATAACATAATAATGCATAAGAATCCATTTCAATAGCATAGTTGGTCCAATCCATGCAATCAGACATATTAAACAACCACTCATAACACATGAATGAAGAATAATTAACAACATATTGCACTTATCTTTTACAAGTGAATTCACCAGGAAACCGGCTATGGACTTCAACTTTCCAACCCAACCATAGGTCTGTGCCCAACCTATATTCTTTCAACACTCAGATACAACCCCTGAGATGGGGCTATGTATCCACTAAGAAGACTACACAGGCTCACTAACAGCCATGGGCTCAGTCATTCAAGCTAAAACAACATATAGTTGACCCTGTCAAGTAAGTGGGGAGGCAGGAAAGGAGTTCACTCACTCATTGAGCTCAACCACAAAGCTACATGCATATCTCCTTGGATTCATATAGCCCAGGCATGCCCATCACCTCCACTCTCAACCTGAGTAAGGTCCCCTTCTCTACTACACAGTCCCTCAGGCACCCCTCCCCTCAGCACTGACCTGGGAAGGTATGTCTAGTCCCGAATTCTAAACCAATGCTTACTTGAGCCTTCACTGGTTCCACTATGGAATCCAACTCTCCGATCTCTCTCCCACTTCAATCCACTCTTGGATTTTTCCCCAAATCTGCCCACGTGAATCTCATTCACGGATTTCCACTTTTGGGATTCTAAAATAGGGTTCTCCCATGCATTTTTGGGCTCTTCATAGTCTCAAACCCGCCCTGGGGTTCATATCTATGGATTCCCCAACAGATTTTACATCCTCCACAAATTTATGGGCCGTTTTGGCACCCCAAAACGTAGCTTCTTTACAAGTTGCAATTTTTGGTTTTTCTCTTGTTGGGCATGGATTCTCTAGACATATTTATAGCTTTATGGATCTAAAATGGAATGGGAAGTATGGGATACACATTCCCATGAGGTGGAGTGACTTGTGGGTCAAGTAAACAGATCCCACACCCACTCATACGATTTCTAGGTTTCCCATACTCAATCAAGTTCATGGACTGATTTCTGGAGTACTTTTCTTACAACAGAAATTAATGACAATAGGGAAGTCAAAGGGAGTTCAAAAAGTGACACATGGAAACATAGGGTTCAATTCCCCCAACCCCCTTACCTCTCCCTAGTGGATACCTATGTCCCCCTCTTATTAGTTGCATCCATAGCCAACCCCTTGGTATTTTATTTGCATTATAGTTATTTACATGCTTTTACAATTTACATGGCTCACTAGCACATGGTTAGCACAATATAAAATATCGACCTCTTCAAGTCTAAGAATTCACTAGCAGGGCATTGGCCTTGAGCTCTGCGCTAGGAATCATACATATGCACAATATTTACATATAATTCCAATATGCTCTAAGGGCCGAAATGGGGGTATTACATCCGTTAGCATAGATTAAATTACACAGTTTTAGGAAAAAAACCAAACAATATCCAGATGGGTGGGGATCATCATATGTCGTCTTATAGAAGATAAACCCCACTCACACATGCAAGGAATATAACACATACCAAAAATTATCCCACTTGTTGTTTTATTTGCATAACAATGATCCATGTACTGATGGGGTCACAAGTTCATGGCATTAATGCCCATAAATTCTTTACACCAAGAGAACTTCTCAAGACTGACAGACTTCATGGATGGGTCTGCAACATTCTTCAAGGTTTCAACCTTTTCTAGCAACACCTTGTATTCAACCATATCTCTCACAAAGTGATATTTCACATCAATATGTGTTTTCTTAGCATGATAATCAAGGTCCTATTCCAAGAATATTGCAATTTGGTTGTCGCAATATAACCTTATATATTTCTATACAAACCCAATACCTGAACAAATCCCTACAACCATACATGTTCTTTTCTTGCATGCATGGATTCCATGTATTCAACTTCTTTAGTTGAGAGTGCAACTACATTCTATCTCTTGCTCATACAACTGATATCTCCTCCAAATAAGTTAAACACATACCCACTTGTAGATATTCTTCAATCAATATATCTAGCCCAGTCTGCATCAACAAATCCCTGTATGTCTATAACTCTGTATAGCCCTGGTCTTCCTTAGTAGTTGATTGCATAATATTTGGTGCCACAAAAATATTTGAATGCCCTCTTTACATTTTTGCAATGCTCCTTCCTTGTTTTTAACATATATATTCTCAAAAGTCCCATTGCATGAGAAATGTCTGTTCTGGTACAGACCATTGCATACATCAAACTACCAATAGCACTAGCATATGGAACTCATGAAATATCTTCTTCCTGTTCCTATGTCTTGGGACATTGATATACATATAACTTTACACCTACATGAATAAGGACCTTGATCGGATTACTTTCCCGCGTGCTAAATCTCTGTAGTATTGTCTCAATAAGTTTTCTCCGGTTCAACCAGCTTTTCCTATTTGCACAATCTCTTTTAATCTCCATTACCAGTATGAAGTTTTCATGATCGTTTAGTTCCACGTCATTTAGTTCCTACAAATGACAAAGATTGGGATATCGAAATATGTACCTTTAATCGACGGCTAGTCCTAGCTTTCACTTGATCTCCCTCTTGATGAACCTACAACACAAAGGAAACCTTCCTCAGCATATCTTGACTATATATAAATATGATGAAATTAGAAAGTAATTTAACATCAAATATAATCAGATATTAAGCCAAATGAACATACAATCTAATAGACATTCGATTTGGGACAGGAAGGGTATTTCCACCTTTTTATTGTCAAAGAAACATGAATCAGTACAATATACCTGACATGTCGAGATGTTTCTGCAACCGAGTCCTGGTTTCCTTCTCTTCACAATGACTTGGGAATATCCTCCAGCGTAACAACCCTTAAAGCATTCTTTCTGGGTTCCTCTCTCATGGATCCTCCTTGTATTTATGGGACAAGGTAGGCAGTAGGAATCGAGAGGTGGTTGAATTGGGAGGTTGGGGAAGTTGCAGAACCAACTTCAACTAATCCCAATTCGTAATCTTAATATATTTTTTGATTTCATCTTAAGATGTGTGCGAGTTTCTCAAGGCATAGTAGCGCACAGTATGAAACTTCACTGTTTTACAACAAGCATTTGCAACTTTTCCAAGGTGTGCACTGGTTTCCCTTGAGTAAAGTAGGGCATTTTCTGAGATGTGCGCTGGTTTACTGCCCAAAGAGTAGCACACATGTCAAAACATCAGGGTAAACATGGAGTTTCTCAGCTACAGAGGGTAGTTCCAGTCCATACATCATCTAGGTCAACCTATCTCTTCAATCCATGTTGTCCTTTTGTGTGATCGACAGAGAAATGTGATCACAGACGGAGAAGTGCATATTTGACCCATAACACTCTAGTTCAACTAGATTTTCCTATTTGCACAATCTCTTTTAATCTCCATTACCAGTATGAAGTTTTCAGCACTGAGATCCTTCATGCCAAATTTGGAGGATATTTGTGACTTGACCTCCTTTATGACATCTTTTTTGTTTCCAATTAGAAACAATATGTCATCAACATACAATACTATATTAATGAAGTGATCACCAACCTATTTGGAGTATACACGATGATCAACTTTGCTTCTCACAAACCCCAATCCAAGGATACATGTGTCAAACTTTTGGTACCACATCCTTGTAAATTGATTTATACCATAAAGGGACTTCTTTATCTTACAAACTAATGTGAAAATCCTCACAGCAGATCTAAGAGATGATGTATCTCACAAGAGAATAATTATGATTAAGCAAGAAAATAGAAGAAGAGTGATACATGCAGTATAATGAGCAACAGAATAATATGGTACAGTAGAACTCAGATAGAAGCAATAATACTTCGGTCATACTAGATTATTAATCACAAATGGACATATAAATAATACAATGCATGAGGAATTCGAATGCCTAAGGTGGCAATTCGAATTAGCCTTCATGGAGTGATCAAAGGATCACTGGAGTGTCATCGGAGCACAACTAGGTGTCCTCATGATCATCGGAGTGCAACTAGAAGTCTTCATCATCATCATTGGAGTCATCAATGCTCAAGTAACTGTCAACCATCAGTCAAACTAACTCTGGTAGGTGTAACTCAGTGTAACTAAGTGTAACTCAGTGTAACTAAGTGTAACTCAATGTAACTAAGTGTAACTCAATGTAACTAAGAGTAACTGAATGTAACTGAGTGTAACTGACTGTAACTGACTGTAACTGAACTGGTAGGTGAAGAAGGGCGAGTTGCTCCCTAAAATCAAGGAAGAAGGGCGCACTAAGCAACTGGAGGGCTAAAACTGAATAGTGAGAAGCTCCTGGGGGCTGGCTAACTGAGGGCTAGGTGCTGGACTGATGACTGGGATGCATGCAAAATGCATGCAAACCCTAGAATGCATGCAAACCCTAAAAGGTGCATGCATGACTGAAAATGTAAATGATCAAAATACTGGTGGGACTAGGATGGAGTATAGGAATATCCTAACACCCCCCCTTAATCCATCCTGGGCCCTGGTAACTAAGACCAAAGGTCACCCAATACAATGAATAATAACAATCAATAAACCAAGGAAGTGGGAAAATTTCATGGGAAACATACCCCCTCCTCAAAAATAGACTGTAAGGCACACATAAAAAAAAATAAAAGCTCCAAACTCAAGCATGTGTGATGCTTGGTCATATGTCTGGAGGTATCTTCTTCTTGGGAAGAAGTGGATCATGCTCAAAAAGCATGTGCTTGTACTTGCTCTTCAGATCGAATGTGATGAGAACAAATCCAACAGTATTAGAATGATCCTTGAACCTGTGATTCGAATCAGCTGAGGTAGGATCAAATTTTTGAATGTGCATATAGTCCTTTGTCTTCTCCTTCGAACCACCATGGGTGAGATTATGCCAAAAAGAACTATTACATGTTTGCTTGAAATCAAAATCAGATTTAAGACTTTCAAAACAGTTTCTTGAGATCTCCTTTGAACCAGCAGGGGTGAGATCAAAACTATCATATGATGCATGAGAAATTATCTCAAGCGGGTGGCAATGGCCATATTCTTCAATAACCTTCTGAAAGCATGTGCTAATGATCATATAGTAGTAAATAAGAGATGTTTGCTGAAGAGGAGCGAATGCATTACCTCCAATAGCTGATGTCACCTCCGAAATAATCATGTGATCATGATGCAAACCAACAAACTCTGGTGCAAGAGAGGATTTAGGACCTTCTGCAATATCTAGAGTGTGAACTGGCACAGAAAGAGAAGAAAGTTTGAGCATGAGCGGAGAATCTGCAAGTTCTTTGTCAACAACTTCAATATGAGATGATATTGGTTCATGATCTGAGAGATCATCAAGGGGAGCGAATGCAACATGATCTGAGAGACCATCAGGAGGAGCGAATGCATCATGATCTGAGAGACCATCAAGTGGAGCGAATGCATCAACTTGCTTTCTTTTGAAGGGATTTGGACCAAATCCATCATTCTTTTTGCCGAATCTTTCATCCAGATGAGCCCATAACTCTTTTGGAGTTTCAATTTCAAAGATGGTCGGGTACAATATGTAATCAGTCATAGTAAGCTTCATTCTTCCAATGTGCATGTCACCTTTATTCAACCATTTAATCTTCTTTGTAGAGGATTCGAACTCTCTTTCAAAATAGAAATCAAAGAGATCATGGCTCTTTAAATATGCTATTATTTTTGGTTTCCATTCATCATAGTTGAATAGAGAAAGAGGAGTGATTTCTTCTAATTCAGGATACATTGAAGATGTAGAAGACCTGCAAAAACAATATAGAATAACTGCAACTGCTACTGCTGCAAAAATGCAGATTCTGCTGCAACTACTGAACTCGAAATCTTGGTAATAACCTGCAAAAAACTCTCAAGAATGGAGATAAACAATACTCTCAACATGCTCTGATACCATGTGAAAATCCTCACAGCAGATCTAAGAGATGATGTATCTCACAAGAGAATAATTATGATTAAGCAAGAAAATAGAAGAAGAGTGATACATGCAGTATACTGAGCAACAGAATAATATGGTACAGTAGAACTCAGATAGAAGCAATAATACTTCGGTCATACTAGATTATTAATCACAAATGGACATATAAATAATACAATGCATGAGGAATTCGAATGCCTAAGGTGGCAATTCGAATTAGCCTTCATGGAGTGATCAAAGGATCACTGGAGTGTCATCGGAGCACAACTAGGTGTCCTCATGATCATCGGAGTGCAACTAGAAGTCTTCATCATCATCATTGGAGTCATCAATGCTCAAGTAACTGTCAACCATCAGTCAAACTAACTCTGGTAAGTGTAACTCAATGTAACTAAGTGTAACTCAATGTAACTAAGTGTAACTCAATGTAACTAAGAGTAACTGAATGTAACTGAGTGTAACTCAATGTAACTGAGTGTAACTGACTGTAACTGACTGTAACTGAACTGGTAGGTGAAGAAGGGCGAGTTGCTCCCTAAAATCAAGGAAGAAGGGCGCACTAAGCAACTGGAGGGCTAAAACTGAATAGTGAGAAGCTCCTGGGGGCTGGCTAACTGAGGGCTAGGTGCTGGACTGATGACTGGGATGCATGCAAAATGCATGCAAACCCTAGAATGCATGCAAACCCTAAAAGGTGCATGCATGACTGAAAATGTAAATGATCAAAATACTGGTGGGACTAGGATGGAGTATAGGAATATCCTAACAACTAACTCTTTCCTTCCCTTTACTATAAACTCTTCTGGTTGTTTCAGTAGATTTGTTCTGGTTGTTTCAATAGATTTCTTCTTCAAGATCCCCATTTAAGAATGATTTCTTCACATCCATGTACTCTACTTTAAGATCAAAAGCAGTAGTAGTAGAAAGAAATCTAATAGAATTCAATTTAGCAATTGGAGAAAATATTTCACCAAAATCAATTCCCTCTACCTGAGAATATCCCTTTTATACTAAGCGGGATTTGTACTTCTCCTGTTTACCTTATGCACTCAAATTCTTCTTAAACAAGCATTTGCTACCAACATCTTTTCTTCCAGGTGGTAACTCAACTAGATCCCAAGATTCATTTTTGTCCAAGGAATCCATTTCTTCAATCATGGCCTTCTTCAAGAGATATTTATCATCAAAATCAATAGCTTCCTTCACATTTATAGGATCATCATCAGTAAAAGATAAAGAAAACTAGACCAAAAATCACAAGGGGAATACCTTTCTGGTTTCCTTATTTCTCGAGATGATCTCCTCAAAACTGGGGTATGAGGTTCTTCTTCTTCTTATTTATCTTCTTTTGTTGATTAAAATTCTTCATTCTTCAACTCAAACTCTATTTTCTTTGGTCATTTTCCATTGGAGTCACTTCCTGTCTGGGAACATCTTTGACCTCTCTAAAAACAATGTCTCGATTGTAAAAAATATTCTTAGTTACAGGATTCCAAATCTTAAAACCTTTCACACTAGGGTGTTCCCATGAAAATGGATAACACTTTTTAGCAAGCAAAAGGCGCAAAGGGTGGAAAAAAGGAGCTCAATCGAGCTTTTAAATCCTATATCGAGGGATAAAAAAAGCACTCAATCGAGCTAATTAGAAACTCTCGATCAAGCCTTTTATTAACGCTCAATCGAGCTCTATTTCTTGATCGAGGGTTTGAGAAAACCCTCAATCGAGCTTTATTTATCGATCGAGGGTTTGAGAAAACCCTCGATCGAGACAATAAATCGATCAAGCATTAAAGTATGGATCGAGACAATAGCTCAATTGATACATTGTCTCGATCGAGCTATTGTATCGATCGATCTATTGTCTCAATTCGGGATCTGAAAAATGTTATAATATCGATCAAGCATCTAGAAATTGATATAAAAAGGCGCAGCGGTTTAGTTTCTCTTTTGTTACTGTTAAAATTCTCGATCGATAAATAGCAAGGGTCTTGACCAAGGATTTGTAGCTTGACCAAGGGTCAAATCATCAACAACAACCACCACCAAGGAGCCCCTCCCCCTCCTATTTCCATGGCCGCCAGACGGCGAGGTAGGCTCAGAAACTCTTAAACCTTTAAAAAATTACTTATATTTTTTGTTTAAAATTTAATTTTTGTAAATTAGTCAGTGTATTTTAAAAAAAATTGTAGAACTTTTTATTTTCATTAATTGTGTTTTATAATATAGATTTACATAGTTTTGTTTATTTAATAACTTAATTTAGATTAAAATTTTGTAATTGTGTTTTTTATAATTTATATTTAGTTTTAGTTTTTATAATTGTGGTTTATAAATTAGATTTGTTTTTTTTTAATTATGTTTATAATTTAAATTTATATTTTGTGTGTGTGTGTGTGTTTATGTTCACTTAGAAAAAAATTATAACTTTAAATTCCAGGATTATAGTGTCAAATTTAAATATACCTAGTTCTCAAAAAACAAATAGTGTTAATGTATCCAATAAGCGGTGATGGATTCCCTTGAAATGTCATGTGTATTGGTTTAAGGTGGTTTTTTTGGTCTTATATGCATGCAAAATTAACTTAGGACCTATGTGGTCATATGTGGGCCTATTAAGAGGTCTTATTTGGTGGTCTGCAGTACATCTACTTGATTTTGGTTTCTTCCCATTGATCATGTTATTTCCTAAGACTCATACCTAGTGTTATTTCTGCTTGAATCTTGCCCTATCCCTATTCTAAAGTAATGATCCTTTCAAGAGGTCATTTGTAATAGTTCAACACATTGCTCTAGAACCTAGATGCATAGAAACATTTTTTAGTGCCTACGAGATAGGTTTTGTCATATTTTACATAAGATACATCACCATGGTAACATTGTCATGTACCAACACTATCCTAATCATTCGTTTCATCATCCTCATCATTGTTGTCACCATCATCATAACATCATGAGGTTTGTATGAACATCATTTTATTCAAAGAATGACACGCACACACACACACACACACATATGATTTTTATTCATTGTTTCATATGGATCGTTCTCCATAGCAGGGCTATTCCATCTATTAGTCGTGATCGTCAGGACGATCTGCTATTGCAACACCCTTTTTGTGCCGCGAGCGGACTCGTATCTAAATTGTATACATATAGTTTTTTTTTTTAATTTAATTTACATATAGAAGTAAAAATTATGGTATACATGTACATGTGTTTAATTATTAATTGTTGTTTGTGTTCAGGCACCCTGCCAGCTAGGATGTTCGGTGAGCATGACGAAACTTGAGTTATTGCATTACGATACTTATGTTACCTTCCTAACTAAGTGTTCATGCAATCAGTTAGAGGGTGAGTTCACTCTGAAGTCAGTTAAGCATCATTTAATGTCAAATATGAAAGGCATTGCACATATGTTATGTAGGATTGAAGAAACTAATGAACAAGATAATTCTCCAAGATGGCAATTCACAGTTTTTTCATGTGATGCACCATTACCCATGTAACCATTCGCTACAGCTTGCATGGTAGTGATTATTTCTTGTTATTAATGTGTTGGGAACATGACAAGTTGATACAATTGATCTATATTCTATATTCTATATTGCTAAGTATTCTATCTTATCTAGCACTCGGGGTGCCAAAAGCAATCTGTTATTTTGTAAAAGACATTCTCTTTTATCTATCATAATTATACTCTAAATAGTTGTTGGGTTTTTTCATCCTCATTGTTTTGAGGGTTTTATCCAAGGTACATCTTATGTTATGGTTGAATGTTTCATGTGATTGAATGGTTCATTGATTCAAGTATTTAGTATTTCCGCACTTAAAGTTTTAAAGTTCAAATCTCATCATATTTGCTCAAAAATTAACATGGTATCAGATCTCAAGGAGTGAAGGAGATAATATTTGTCAATCAAACTTGAGCCTACGTAGATCCTTAGGATTTGAGCATAATAATTGATATCCATGGCATCAATCTACGTTCAACCAGAATACCGTCTTGAGGGAACTTTGAATTTCAATACTTGGAAGGAGAGGGTGTTGAACATATTGAAGGAACATGAATTGGAGGGCTATGTATCCATTGTGGTGGAGGATCATGCATCTAATGCAGGGTGCATCAAAATCAATAAGAACCAAGCGAAATACAAACGGATAATCTATGATTCGGTAAAGGTGTTAAATTTTCAGAATTTACTTCGATCTGATCTACGATCTTAACTGAGAGAACAACATGTACAACAAATCTACAGCATATCAATCATGGACACAATAATGCAAGCACACAATAGACACAGAGTTTACTTGGGGAAAACCATAAAGGTGAAAAACCCCAATAACTTTCTCAGAGATAGATAGAGCAATGATACAACCAGAAGACAAGAGATAGTATTCTCCTAGCAGCAGAACCTCCTCCTCATAAGTGTGCCACTTTCTGAATGAGAGAAGTGTGTGAATGAATGATCAAATAGAGATCTCCCGATATCTATTTATAATTGTTCTGTCCTACCCAATAAACTAATGGGGCCTACATGTCTAGCTTAACCCATGGTTAACTTAATCCAGGCTGACCCCACACTTGGTGGTCTAATAACCCTTTGACCCACATGACTTATATAGGGCCGACCCCAACAAGGTGGTCTAATAACCCATCGATTATAAGTTACGACACTTACAATATAAATGACGACACTTCCATATAGAGGAATAATAACATCTCTATAGGAATACAAACACTTCCATATAGAGGAATAATGCCATCTCTATAGGAGTACAAAATACATATATGAAATACATGGATGAAATACATTCCGAAGTTACATATACATCAACACTCCCTCTTAACTATGAAGGTATTTCTCGACACATGTCTGGTAGCACAAGTCTTCTTCTCTGGATCATCATCAGCGAATCATCATCCTTGAATCATCGTCATCGTCACTTCTACTGCTATCTCAATCAATCTCTGAATCTACTCGTCATAGGAAGTTCAACAGAGCCAGTCCTTTTTCATACTGGATGTAGGCCCACCACCTGTAGGTCTTCATCGTCACTAGCCATACTGTGGAATTCTCAGGACTTATTACGTGCGTCACAAAACCTTAAAAGAGTCTCTTGACTAGCAAGAACCCTAAAGATCATCTGAGGCCTTTTTCATCCTGTCCAGATCTCCAAGACTTATTACATGTGACCCCACCACAAAACCTCAAAAGAGAATCCCAGGATTGATTACGAGCACAAGGCTCAACCTATCGGATCTCCCAGGGCACAAATTACATGTGGTCACCACAAAACCTTGAAAGACCATCCCAAGACTGATTACGAGCACAAGGATCAACCTATCGGATCTCCCAGGGCACAAATTACATGTGGTCATGGAAAAACCTCGAAAGAGCATCCCAGGACTGATTACGAGCACTCGGCTCAACCTATCGGATCTCCCAGGGCATAGATTACATGCCATAGGACAAAACCTCGAAAGAGGATTTTCCAAATATCCCAGGGTACAAATTACATGCCATAGGAAAAACCTCGAAAGACTATCTGCAAATCTCCCAAGGCACAAATTATATGTCCTCCCAAGCAAAACCTCGAAAGAGCATTTGCTAGATATCCCAGGGTACAAATTACATGCCATAGGCAAAACCTCGAAAGACTATCTGCAAATCTCCTAGGGCACAAATTACATGCTTATCTACACAACCTATTCCACGGCCATAGAGTATCAACCTGATACTCACCATACATCATCCTGATATACACATGATCATCCTGATCATCATCACTACAACATCCTGCTGCATGTCATCTGGAGCAACATCATGAAGCTCGTCATCTATGATCATCCTGATCATACACTGCATCCACCTTATGCATACCAAGTATCTACCTGATACATATCATCATACATGATCTACCTGATCATACAATGTATCCACCTGATACATACACAGATACATGATCCACACAATGTATCCACCTGATACATATACAGACACATGGTCCAAGCATCCAACATGATGCATATTCAAAATACATACAGATGATCCAAATGATCATATCCAACATCCAACATGATGCATACATACATAAATGATCCAACTGATCATATCTAGCATCCAACATGATGCATATATACATAAATGATCCAACTGATTGTAACAAGCATCCAACATGATGCAATGATCCAACTAATCATAACAAGCATCCAACATGATGCATATACATATACAGTGTAGTAACTGGAGCATCGTCTTGATGCTTGTCATCCATGATCCTCCTGATCATCATAGCATCGTCCTCTTCAGATCATCTCACCATCCACGAAGCACAACCTACATGCACATCATCCAATACTTACACCACCGACATGGGAGAACACATCTACCACCATTCGAGGAAGGCTCCAGCCCTTACTTTTTCACGATCAGAGAACATATCTACCACCATGTGAAAAATGGCTCAACAATTACATCATGACCAAGGGAGAACACATCAACCATGTCAGAAAATCTCATGTGCATCTGCATCTTCCGGACTCATCATTTCCCTTTGGAAGGAACCTTGATCTGAAGTGCACCAAGCCTCTTTCTGAAGTACTCGAACTGCACTTTGGCCAACGGCTTGGTTAATACATCTACAACCTACTCATCCATCGCAACATACTCTACTTCAACTGTACTCAGTGCTACGCAGGACAACTTCCTGCTAAACCAAGAGATCACACCTGATCCCATACTGAAGCAGCACCCAGAAGTGCTCTTCCTATCTACAACATTGCCTACCCAATCTGAATCAACATAACCCTGCAGGTTAAAATTTTGATTCGCATCATACTTGAGCCCATAATCAACTGTACCCTTCAGGTACCTTAGAATATGCTTTACAGCAACCAGGTGAACACTCCTTGGATCTGTCAGGAACCGGCTCAATGTGTTCACCGCAAAGCAAATATCTGGTCTTGTTTTTTTCAGGTACATCAAGGACCCAATCATCTGACGATACATCGTGACATCAACCGGATCAGATGGAGCATCACACAGAAGCTTCAGGTTCGATGCCATAGGTGTGGCCATATCCTTGTAGTCCATCATCCCGAACCTCTTCAGGATCTCTACTGCATACTTCCCTTGTCCAAGGAAGATTCCATCTGCACTCTGCCACACCTCCATGCCAAAAAAAAATAGTGCATCATCCCAAGTTCTTCATCTCAAACTCGATAGCAAGCTTCTACTGCATGTCGGCAATCAATCTATCCTCACCTATTACAAACAGGTCATCCACATACAATAGTAGTATCACTGGATTTCCTTCCTCAACCTTGTAGTAAAGGTTGGAATCTGCTTTACTCTTGGTAAAGCCCAAACTAGATAGAAAGTTGTCTATCCTACCATACCAAGTTCTGCACATATATGACTCCCTATCATGTGTCTTAGAACCAAGTGGCTTCTCCACATACACTTCTTCTTCAACTACACCATTCAAGAAGGTTGTCTTGAAATCCATCTGGTGTATCTTCCACTTCATCATTGCAGCCAGAGCACGTACGGATCTAATGGAAGTGTATCTAGCTACATGAGCAAAAGTCTCTATGCTACCACCTATAGCATGCTTGATCTTGTAGATCCTCTTGGAAGTCACTACAGACTACCCTTTGGGACTACATCCCAAACATCTTCATGATTGACTGGTACTCCTCGATCATGGCATTCTTCCCAGATCTTGGGAACCTCAATATCTTCAATATTTTCAATAGATAACTTTGTTGCTGAACAAATGTTGTAGTCCTTCTTTTGTAGGTGATGGTATACGATCTTTCCTACACAAAAAGTTAAATTGCATGATTAGAAAACATCTCATAGTTTTCAGAACAAATTCTTACACATAAAGAAATATGTCATACAGTCATGCAATTATCTTAGCCAATGCTTCAATACAACATTTATCTATATTCCGTAACTTTCTAGATGCCTTCCATTCTCTACCAGAACATTGTTAAGAGTTTGCACTACTCCCAACATGTCAGCAAAGAGGTTTCATTCTAGATAAGTAGCAATGGAATGTTGTACAGTGCCATAGGCCACTTACCCATTACTTGCATATTAGTAGTATCTTGTTCATCAATGCAGTTATTCTAATATGCATAATACGCAACCTAATTCTATGAATATAAGCATATACATCATTGAAAAACATTATGTAAGAAATGAAAATTCAAATACTTATCTTTGTTTGGTTGCTGGGTGGACTGCCTTTGAATCTTTGCTACTCCATTCTGATGTGGATTGTGAGAAGTGGACAACTCCCTCTGAATATCTGCATCCTTGCAGAAACTACTGAAGTGTGCTCCTTTACTTTCTTGCAGGAACAACTGGAGTGTGCTCCCTCTTGATCTTTGCTTCCTGGATTACATGTCCTTGAACTTATATCCATCCTTAATCACTATGCATGCTTATTAGTATCATCATTGTCTTATCCTTGAGGTCTCATACATAATCACACATTTATTAGTATAATCTTAATACTATCAAAACACAATAATCTTAAACATGTATAGTCATGATCATTCATAGATAATAAACATTAGTATTCAAGGTTTCAGGGAAGTCTTCTTTTACTCATGCATATTCTTATTTGATCATAGGACTCTTCTGATTAGTTAAATCATCAATGCATAAACCTGTGATTACTCAAACCTATACCTTCATGATTCTTCTGGTTAGTCATATCATCAATTATGGTAAGAAACATAACATGCATACAACCATGGCTATTCAAACCTATGACTTCATGAATAATCATTATCAACAACACAACAGTATAAGATCCTAACACAAGGTAGGATTCTAGCTTGATATAGGAAAAACATACCTAGATTAGCTTGCTAGATAGTTATGTCTAACATACCCGCATAATGTCTTCTGTTTCTCTTCAATGACCTATGCTAGTAACCTGCATGTCCGAAACCCTAAATTCTGGAAGCCATGAATGAAGGTGCTCAAAAATAATTCTTTTATGATAGAAATATGTACCTGATTGTTTCTTGTGTAACTCCGAACTTTTCAATCCACATGGTCTGAAACCTTTTCCTAAGATAGCCCGACCTGTCATATTTCCATCTTGATAGGTCTGACATCAATTGGATTCTCTGAGAGAGAGTTATTCCAAGTGTCGCAACGTGACCTGTTTATGGGATAAAATAGGAGGGCGAACTTGTACGGTGTGCCATGTGTCATTGGTTCAACTTCAGCCTCTGAAAACGTTTTCTGAGATAGTAAAGTCTGTGTACTACCTGTAACGTTTTACAAAATTTAAGTTGGAGCTTCCTAGCCCAAGTTATGATCTTTTTTTCCAAGGTCACCTGTTTATGACTGAGATCTGGAAGAGGCAGAAACCCTATATTGTACAGATCATAAATCACAAAGTACAACGAATTAGAGGCTTTCCTTTGGACACAAGGTACATGGGGATCTTAGCTTCAACTTGTAACAATTTCAGATCCGAAAACTTTGCCAAAATGGATTTATAGCGAAAGTTCTACGATGACTGGTGTTTTCTATATCAAGCCCTAGCATCGTAAGTGCAACAAGTGTCATACATGCCATATCATGCCTTTATTCAGGCTAGTTCTAATACCATGTTAAATTTTCAGAATTTAATTCAATCTGATTTAGGATCTTAACTAAGAGAACAACATGTACAGCAAATCTACAGCATATCAATCATGGACACAATAATGCAAGCACACAATAGACACAGAGTTTACTTAGGGAAAACCATAAAGGTGAAAAACCCCAATAACTTCCTCAGAGATAGATAGAGCAATGATACAACCATAATACAAGAGATAGTCTTCTCCTAGCAGCAAAGACTCCTCCTCATAAGTGCGCCACTTTTTGAATGAGAGAAGTGTGTGAATGAATGATCAAATAGAGATCTCCCGATCTCTATTTATACTTGTTCTGTCTTGCCCAATAAACTAATGGGGCCTACATGTCTAGCTTAACCCATGGTTAACTTAATCCAGGCCGACGCCACACTTGGTGGTCTAATAACCCTTTGACCCACATGACTTATATAGGGCCGACCCCAAGAAGGTGGTCTAATAACCCATCAAGTATAAGTTATGATGCTTACAATATAAATGACGACACTTCTGTATAGAGGAATAATAACATCTCTATAGGAATACAAACACTTCCGTATAGAGGAACAATGTCATCTCTATAGGAGTACAAAATACATATATGAAATACATGGGTGAAATACATTCCGAAGTTACATATACATCAACAAAAGGAAAATTTAATGTCTGTGATTACTCCGTTGAAGACCGCAAATGATTGTTTTGATACATTGGAAAACCTATATGAGAAGAAGGCCCTGAGTCAAAACAAGGCATTGAAGAATAAGCTTCGAAACCTAGAGATGCAGAAGGATGAAATAGTGGCCTCTTTCTTCACCAATATGTCTTAGGTAAGAGATCAACTTGCTAATATTGGAGTAGTGGTGGATGAAGATGATCTTTACCAAACTTCTATTGATGGTCTCCCATCCTCATGGGAGACAATATTGGCTACAGTAAATGGCCGAGAGGTACAACCTAAATTCAAAAGGTTTTGGCATGATTGCCTCCAAGAGGAGGGGCGAATCCATAGAAAGTCAGTGTGCATCAAAGAAGAAAAAATTTCCCTCGCGGAAATGATGAAGAAAGCCAAGAAGAAATTATCTCAAAAGAAGTTTTCCCATTCGAAGAAGAAGTTATATACCAAGCACTTTGAAAATTCGAAGGTTAGATGCTACAACTGTGACAAGAAGGGCCATTATGCAAGGGAGTGCAAAGAAAAGAAAAATTGAAAAGGAAGGTTTCATGCTTCTAACACTATAGAAGATGAAACTACTTAGAAGAATGCACTCAGAGAAAAGGAGTCAAGGAGGGAGTATTAAATAGTCTCATCACTTTTCAGATCCGTCATCACAAGTGAGGACACATGGTTGTTTGATAGTGGTGCATCCAAACATATGATTGGTTATAAGAGTGCCATCACCAATATCAAGGAGAAAATGTTTGCATGCAAGGTAGAGTTGGGAGAAAACACAACCTATTCGATCCAAGGAGTTGGATCCACCTCCTTCTGTTGGCTTGAGTATTTTTCTTTAAATTTTCAAGATAGACCCAGGTTCTGCGTGGTTAGGGGAACCAACAAAACCCCCTTTTCATAGGCCCTTTCAGAAACAGTATACAAGCAGATTGAGGTCTCACCTGAGGGGAAGTTATGGGGGGGTTGCAGAATCAAGTTTCCACAACTGGGTGATGCTCGGTTCGATAGAATGGGAGACTATGTGAAGTTTCAACTACTTCGCGGTTGTTACTTATACGATAGCATGCATAGGGACTGCGCGGCTTGGAACAACTACTTGACGATGGGACATCGCAACTAAAGATTGCTCTACCTTTTTAACAATCATACATCTTCAATAGACTTTACTTAGTGCGGATTATGCATTCAAAAATCATATTAGGTTGTATACTTTTGGACTTATGCAATATGATGAACTACAATGCAACTACGCACTTTTGGTGTTGCGCTTCAGGGAATCACACTACACAGACTTCGCTGATTCAAGTTTTACCCGATTACCTCATGCATTCATTATGTTCAGAAATACTTGCACATTCAAACTTTACTCATCTATGTTCAATGTGAAATTTAGTTCACACCAAGATCTGATCAATAGATTACACACTCACAAATATCTCACACAACTAGTCAAAGAACTATTGGCTTAAATATTGTTCTAGAGGTTTCCAATGTAGACCCAGGTTCTTCGCAGTTTAATGAACCAAAAAAACCCCTTTTCACTGACCCTTTCAGCAACGTTCTGCGAGCAGACTGAGGTCTCACCCAAGGCGAAGCTATGGGGGAGCTGCGAAAGCAAGTTTCCAAAGCTACGTGATGAGTTGTCTAACAGATCTGATAAGTAGCGTGCTACGGGTCTCGCGTTGCGGACTAGGAGTTGTGCGACGACTGCCTTCGTCACGATTAACACACTTCTGCAAACTACGATGATTGCACACCTAGCGCATCTATGCACTACGTGGTGTGGGTAGGTTTCAACCTATAGGACATCACAACTGACTTATATGCTTCCTCTTCGGACTTAAACACTATTACTGACTTTACTTAGTTCTTTATTCATTCACCCACTACCTTAAGTTATTTATCCTTATGACTGATGTAAATAGATAAACACACGCTACTACGCACTTCTTGTGCTGTGCATCAAAGAGTCACATGACACGAACTCTACACACATATGCGGTTATTCAATAGACGGATACCTTCGCAGACTTAGAATACTGCGCATTCATCATTCATCCATACATGTAATACTTAACATATTATTCCCATTCACATTCTTTTGGCAAATACATATAAAAATAAAACACATAAGCCGACAAGAATGAATTCAAGCATTCATGGTAAGCAAATAAACAAGTGCAAACATATAAACAATAACACAACACAATATTTAACGTGGTTCACCCCCACCATGGGAGATACGTCCACAGGAACTGTTGTTATATTATTCCGGGAAGGGTACAACAGTTCCAGTTTGTGCACTTAGTTGCATACTTTCTTCTCTCTCAATAGGCCTCTGCGCACACAGCTTGCAAAGCCTTTACAAATTGTCTCTCAACAGAAGATTTCTCAATAACAATCAACAATATAGAATCAACAACCCTTTCCCTTACAAAATATGCCTTATTTATAGATCATTCCCGTAGGTCATGTCTTTACAATGCATGGCAAAAACCCTAAGGTTCCCAAAACTGGTGCAGATACCCGCCACCTTTCCTGTCATCATCGCCAGGTCATTCCACTTGCTTCGGCCGCCTAAATAGGCCACTCACAGCTCTAACACCCTTTTGACAGCCGCAATGATCACAAAATGATTGCACTACATCGTGGCATGTCACTTTCCGTCCCTTTAGCCTGCGTGTCATCATCGAGTTAGTGGCCTAGATCCTTAACTGCTTGTTGCCACTCCCTTTTACAGGTCACTTTCCTCGTCCTCCATTATGATTATTACCTAAAATAGGTCACTTACTCAGCTCGACCTTCCTCTATACTATTTTACCAAAAGTAGCTGTTGCGCAGGACGTGCGCACCAGAACTGTTGCGTCAAAACTGCATATGTACTCCAAGCTGCACACTCCTCAAAATTGTATCTTCTGAATTCGCAGTCCAAAATCTACGCAGCTCCCAAAATTGTGTCCTTATCAAAATTGTGCCCAACTTGGGCCACGCCCAACAAGAACTCGGAAATTACTCACAATAATACAAACTGTATTAACTCTCATGAATAAAATACATTATCCAACCTTTGGAAACTAATAGGATTTTGTTATATAACATTACAATAGATATTTGAATGGCTAAATATGCCATTTGGATCCTCATATCATCAGACTTACTAAAACTGTGCAAATCCCCCCTAGGTGGCAAATGTGTTCTCCAAGTCACTCCAAAGGCTTACGAATTTTTGAATTAGTGACCTGTAGCTGATGTGTGATGAAAAAAAATACCAAATCCCAAATATGGAAATAAGAAATATCATACAGGATGTGTGGTCCAAAAAACAAGTTTCCCTAGAAGACTAGCTTTTCCCCCATTGGTAAAAAGCAATAAAAAGAAGTAAATTCAGCAAGGCACCTTTTCCACCAAATATTATCCATAATATTTTAGAAATGTTCCCAAGTGGTTTAGGAATATTGTGGTCCACACTTGGAAGTCTTGTGGTCCCCCCAATGTTTCCTTGTGGTCCACACAATGGCCCAAATGGCAATAATCTAGTCTAATACATAGGAATTAATCATAACTAATTAATTAATGCTACCAATATATTTAAATGACATAGATAGGAATATTTAATATTCCAACAACCCCCCATAAATATGAATTTATGTTCTAAATATCATAAAATAGAAATACTAGGGCCCAGTAAGAAGACTTGGTCACCCTGTACAATACTGTCGGTCCACAAAACAAGGATAGAAGGAAAATCTCATGGGAAAAACCTTCTCTTAAAAAATGGACATATCAAAATTGAAAGATTGCTGATCAATCCTTCACTCCACCACATGTTCAGCCATCCCAGGCAGTGATCTAAGATATTTGAATGTCTTCTTAGTAAAAGCTTTGGTGAAGATGTCTGCAGTTTGCTCACCTGTTGTGCAATATTGCAAATCAATGATCTGGTCATGCACTAGTACTCTGATGTAGTGTTTATGTATCTCAATGTGCTTGGTCCTCTATCTCTGTACTGGATCACTTGAGACCCATATATCACTTTGGTTGTCACAAAATATGACAGTAGGAGTACTAAAGGAAATCTCAAACTCTGAAAGAATCCCCTGCAACCACACACATTGAGTAGCAACATTCACTGCTCCTCTGTACTCGGCCTATGATGAATATAATGCAATGGCACTCTATTTATTGATAGACCAACAAACTGGACCACTTCCAAGCATGAATACAAATCCATATGTGGATTTCCTATCAAGTCTATCACCAGCCCAATCTGAATTAGTGAAGCCAAGAAGATCTAGGCTAGAATATGCAACATAGTGAATCCCATCAGTCTTGATGCCCTGCACATAGTGAAAAAATATTTTTGCAGCCCTCCAATGGATCTCATGTGGCTGCTCCATGTATCTTGATGCCACACTCACAACATAAGCAAGATCAGGTCGAGTGTGAGTCAAGTAAAGCAAGCTGCCAACAAGTTGTCTATACAAGGTGTTGTCAACTAAGGGTGTAGATTCTGCTTCTTCCATTCTAACTCCTGAAAGGAATGGAGTCTTAGAAGGCTTGAAATCAGACATCTTGAACTTATTTAACATATCATATGCATATTTGGACTGAGATACCTTTGTTCCATTCTATGTTTGATAAATATCAAGCCCCAAAAACTGCTTAAGAATTCCCAAGTCACTCATGGAAAAAGCTTGATGCAAAGCAGTCTTCAATGAAGCTAATTTGATCAGTAGAGCTACCTGTGATTAGAAAATCATCAACATATAGCACTATAATCATTATTGAACCATCAATCAACTTCATATAAACATTAGGATCAGATTTGCATCGAACATAAGATTGTGACAAGAGAAAGTTGTCCATTTTGGCATACCAAGCCCTCGGGGATTACTTAATCCCATATAAGTAATTCTTCAACCTACACACATAGTTAGGATCTGATGTATACCCTTCTAGATGCTGCATATAAACATCCTCCTCAAGATCCCCACGGAGGAATGCACTCTTGACATCCATATGGTGTACTTCCCAACACTTGGATGCAGAAATTGCCATAACTAGTCTTATCGAATCCTTCTATGCAACTGGTGAAAAATTTTCATTGTAGTCAAGGCCTTGGAATTGGGAGAAGCTCTTTGCTACCATCCTAGCCTTATATTTCACTTCTGTACCATCAGCTACACATTTTGTTTTGTAGATCAACTTACACCTTACCAATTTTTTGCCCGCGGGGAGCTTGACTAGCTCCCATGTTTCATTCTTCTACAATGACTGAAAATACTCATCCATGGAATCCTTCCATATTGGGTCATGTGAGGCTTCCTCATATGTCTAAGGATCAGAATCCACCATCATATAACACTTCTAAAAAAGGTAGGGGTCATTCACATTGAGAACAGTCTCAAATTGTGATCTAGTCCTCCTTGTGTCCTGAGGATTTCCCACTAGTTCACCTGCTGCTTGCAAAGTCTTAGCAGTCCATTTAGGATTTGTTGGTGAATTAGCATATACAATAAAAATTTACTCATCATCATAAATATCAAAATCAAAAAATTCAATAGGATCATCACTTACTTCTTCAGGTGGTGGTGAAGATGGTTCTCCAATTTCAACACTCTATGAGGGTTCTTCCTCAAACTGAACACTCCTTTCTGTGAAGGATTTTTGAGTGCTCATGTTTAGAAAATTATATGCTTTAGAGTCCTCTGAATATCCAACAAACAAACATGGTTGGATTTAGGGATGCATATCCCTCCTCTTCTCAAGTGGAATCCTAGCCCAAGCCTTTGAGCCAAAAATCTTGAAATGAGAGATATTAGGTTTATGTCCTGTCCAAGCCTCAAAAGGAGTGATACCTTTGAGATATTTTTGTGGCACTCTATTCTGAATGTATGTGGCATAATTTATTACCTCGGCCTATATCTTGGGAGACAATGACTTTGCGTCAAGAATACATGTGACCATCTCCTTAAGAGACCTGTTTTTCCTCTCAGCAACCCCATTCTGCTGAGGTGTATATGGAACTGTGTGTTGCATCTGAGTGCCTGAAAAGGCACAAAATTGTTGAAACTATATTTTCACATATTCACCACCATTATGATATCTGATAATTTTTATATTCCTACCAGACTGGTTCTCAACTAAGGCTTTGAATAGATTGAACAGACCAAAAACTTCATATTTTAGCTTGATGAAATAAATCCAACAGTACCTGCTAAAGTCATCTATGAATGTGAGGATGTACTTGGCATGGTTCAAAGACTGATGAGGGAATGGACCTGATATGTCAGTGTGAATAAGATCCAGTGGTGCAAAGGTTCTTTCAGTAGTGGACCTCCCATACTTATGCTCAGGGTGTTTTCCTAGGATGCAAGATTGACAGACACCTTTGGAAAATCTGATATTGAGCAGCCCTATAACCATTTCTTTCTCATGAAGTTGGGAAAGATATTTATAATTCAGATGGACAAATATTTCATGCCATAATTTTCTTGACTCATTGGCATGGTTTAAAAGAGAAAAAGGTGAGGGATTTGGCACAAAGTGAGAAAACTTGTAGATTCTAGAACTGTGATCAGCAGTGCCTAATGCAACAATTTTGCTTGTTGAAATTTCAGCTATCTCAACATCATTTGGGGTAAAGGTTACTCTCTTGGGAAGCCCTGTATGGGTCATCTGATAGACTAACAATAGATTTGAATCAAGTCCACGTACATACAAGACATTATTGAATGAACCAAACTTGAGATCTATGCTACCTTTTCCTTTGCTACATATTTCAGAATTGTCACCCAATACAATATTTGGACCACTGGAAGAGTCAAGTGAAGTGAAAAACTTACTTGTAGACACCATGTGTCTTGAAGCTCCAGAATCAATAATGAATGATGTAGGTTTGGATGTGCTTTCCATTAGTGCATGTACTCTCTCCTTGTCATCATAATTTTGTCCTCCATCCTTCCTCCTTGTGCTCTCTGGAAGAGGAATGTTGGCTTTCTCCAAGAGTTGAGCCATTTGGTCAATGGTATTCTTCATGCAAGAGCTTTCAGGATGAAATCCCTTGCTTCAATAATTGCATTTTGTCCTCTCATTGTTTTTATTTGGATTCCTCTTGAAATTCGAGGAGTCTTCATTAATTTTCTGCTTGTCTTTCCTCTCACTGGTGGGCTTCTTGAAATTGCCCTTCTTCTTCCCTTTCAAACACTTTGAATCTCCAACATTTAGATAGTGGTCTTTGGATGCATTTTTAATGGTTCCCATCAATACCAATTTGTCTTGTTCTTGTGTCAAAGACTCCATGAATTTTGAAAGTGTCAGGCTCTTCCAATTTGTAACTGCTTTCTGGGTGGAATGGAAAGTCGAAACAAAGATTGAGTAGTCCGAGCCAAGTTTGGAGAGAATGGCCAAGAATAATTGCTCATATTTATTTTCAATACCACATTGCTTCAGCTACAACACAATTGATTTGAATTTGGAAAATAAATATTGAAGGTTATCTAAATTTTGTGGACTCAATGAAACTAGCTCATTATCCAGTTGGTGGCCTCTTAATTCATCCATCTTTTCGAACAATTCTTAAAGTTTCATCCAAAATTCATCGGGAGAGGTAACACCATCAAGATGAAATAGAATATCCCTAGATGTAGTGAGACACAACATCCCATAGGCTTCATCTCTTTGATTGTGCCATTTATATTTCTCAACTGCTGAGGTTGGCTCAGCTTCAGTTGCCATTGTCACCCTGTAGAGCCCTTTGCTCCTCAATATGATCTCCATCTACGCCTTCTAGTCAAAATAATTGAGTGGAGTGAGGATGATATGCTGTGAATGATCCATGGCAACTTTGAAATTAATTTTGGAATGATTTGGGTGTGCCCAAAGCTTGCTTGATGCGCCTTCTTGATGAAATAATGCGCCAAGTGGATGAATTACGGCGCCCTCCTAGAGACTGGTTGGATCCTGCAAGAAAATAGAAGAAGAAAGGAATAGATTGATATCTCTGATACGATGTAAAATTTATTTCACTCCAATATCTGATCAAGAGATTACACTCACTCACAAAGATCTCACACAACTAGTCAAAGAACTCAGAAAATTACTCACAATAATACAAACGGTATTAACTCTCATGAATAAAATACATCAGCCAAAATTTGTAAAATAATAGGATGTTGTTATATAACATTACAACAGAGATTCGAATGGCTAAAGATTCCATTTGGATCCTCATATCATTAGACTTACTAAAATTGTGCAAATCCCCCTAGGTGGCAAGTGTGTTCTCCAAGTCACTCCAAAGGCTCACAAATTTCTGAATTAGTGACCTGTAGCTGATGTGCGATGAAAAAAAATGCCAAATCCCAAATATGGAAAGAGTAAACATCATATAGGATGTGTGGTCTAGAAAACAAGTTTCCCTAGAAGACTAGTTTTTCCCCCATGTGTAAAAAGCAGTAAATCTCAGCAAGGCGCCTTTTCCACCAGAATCTTATCCACAATCTTATAGAAATGCGCCCAAGTGGTCTAGGAATCTTGTCGTCCACACTTGGAAGTCTTTTGGTCCCCCTAATGTTTCCTTGTGGTCCACATAATGGCCCAAATGGCAATAATCTAGTCTAATACATAGGAATTAATCATAAATGATTAATTAATGCTACCAATGTATTTAAATGACATAGATAGGAAGATTTAATATTCCAACATTCAATACTTAACATATTATTCCCATCATTCATTCTTATGGAGAATACACATGAAAGCAAAGATACATATACTCATAAACAAGAACTTAACCATTTAATCAAAAGCAAACACATATTCAATCACACAACACAAGATTTAACGTGGTTCACCCCCAATATGGGAGCTATGTCCACATGAACTATTTTTTATTATAAATGGGAATGGTTCAATAGTTCCAGTCTACGCACTTAGTTGCAGGCTCTCTTCGTGCTACAATAGGTCTCTACGCATGCAGCTGCAGAGCCTTTCCCTTACAAAAGATTCCCCTTATATAGATCATTCCCTTAAGTCACGTCTGTTACAATGCGTATGGGACAAAAACTGTAAGGTTAGCCAAAAATGATGTGGTTACTCTGTCGACCCTGCCTGCCGTAGTTGAAAGCTGCTCCACTCGCTTTTGGCCGCTTTGCTGGGCCACTCGTGGCTCACACACCCCTCTGACCGCCGCAGTCTTTATGAAACGGTTATAACTACATCATGGCATGTTGTTTTCCACCTCTCTGGCCTACCTGTCACTGTCGACCCGTGGCTTAGGTTCTAATGGTTTTCCGCCACTCTTAACTGACAGGTCGCTTTCATCTACCTCCACGTCGCTCCTTACCCAACTCCTGGGAATCATGGAGTCGCTTACCCAAAACAGGTCGATTTCATTTGCTCGACCTTTCCTTATACTCTTTTCCCAAAATAGTTGTTGTGCTGGCACTGTGCATCAGCATAACTGCGCTATGCCTCAACTTCGTACTACTCACTGTGCATATCTGACTTTGCAATCCAAACTGCGCCACTGTGCCATCTGAGCTTCGTAGTCCAAACTGCACAAATGCCAAAACTGTAATTCTTCAAACATGTACCAAATTGGGCCATGCCCAACACCTTCTAGCTAAGTTCAGGAGATATTTTACATGTGGATGAAATTATTTGTGTTCTAGGATTGAATAAGAACCTCCTATCAGTTTCGATTCTTGAAGATAAGGGATTCCAAGTTATATTCATAGATAATCAAGCACTATAATGGCCGAAGAGCAAAGACTTGAAATATGCAGTAGTGATTTGAGTCAGAGAGGGAGGTCTCCACAAGGTACCCGAGAGGTACATTCAATCTATGGTTCACAAAACTATCAATCCATGTGAGATATGGCATAGGAGGCTTGGTCATCTCCACTACAAAGTGTTGCCAGGATTACAACAAATGGTGAAAGGTATGCCCATATTTTATTTTGAGCACGATAGTGTATGTAGAGGTTGTGCACTTGGGAAGAATGCTGAAAATCATTTCTCTAGTAGTACTAGTAGATCTAAATGGGTTTTACATTTAATACATTTTGATGTATGTGGGCCCATGTCATCCCCTTCCCTGAGTGGCTATTTATATTATGTATTACTCATAGATTATTGAAATTTGGTTCAGCTTTGATATTTAATTATTTTATATGCGGAGACTTGAAGCAATGAGACAATTCAATCCATGAAATTCATACAACCATAACACAAGATATACCCTGGGGAAAATCCTCAAAATTATGAGAACAAAAACCCCAACAATTCTTCTCATTATAATATAATGGATAGCAGACAATGCTTTCTTTTACAACATAAAAGATAGCTTTCAAAAGATAAGAGATCACCAAACACTCTCGATGAAGATACTGAACCAATAGAGAAGAGAGATCAATCAGATGTGTACCCAACACAACAATAACAAGCACAAACAATACCCTTCACAAAGACAAGCTCATTTCCTTCAATGGAGAAGATAATTCACTTCACACTAGATTCATCAATCATGTATAACATATTTATACATTATTATCTTCTATTTTTAACTTCTAACTTCAGGATGAACTCGCCCTCAAACTGGATGTATTAATATTGCATGCAGAAATGCACCCCACTTCTCATGCAGTGCTTTATCTCATTGAGTTGTCATTTAGGATGAACTCGCTTCTTTAGTGAAAGCTTTCCCACTTAGTTAGGTGGCTAACTTAAGTGTCGACATGCAAGTGTCACAACTCACATGTCATCTTTTAGTTTAACATAAGTTGCGTCATGCAATAACAATTAGTTAACTAAATATTCTTTGTTGTCACTTAGTTAAATCTCTTTAACTTAAGTGTTGTCTTTTAGTTTAACTAACGTGAAAACACTTGGGTTAAATATTCCTTCTTATTTAACACTCAGTTAACTGAAATCATGTTGATTGATTTACTTGAAGTGACCACTGTGAGTTCTTTAGTTAACTGGGGCATATCTTTAACTCATGCTTTAATTGAAGCATTGATACTTAACTGAAGCTTTAACAATTTGAGTTCTCTTTAATTAGATAAAGTGTTTTCATGGGCAATTTTGAATTATCTTGATCTCTATGCTTTATCTTTTATTTCTTTATCTTTTACTTCATGGTCAATATGTGCTAACTTTAATTATCCATCACATTACATTATACTAAGAATAATTATCGGATGTTGTGATCATATTATATTATTCTGGACCAAATGATCATATGCTAAAGCAATTCACCTTAGAAATGCCAATTTCATTAAATTTGGACATATTAGGCAATTTTTGGACTAAAAAAGTGTGAATTTACTTCTTCAAAGTGTCAATATCAACCTTTCTAAAGTGCAAAAACAGGTTCTGAAAGTGGAAATATTGGCTTTGAAAAGTGCATTTTTCTATTCAAATAGTGTGTTTTTTGACTACTTATGAATCTTAAAATTGTAGTTTTTTGTTATAAAACTATGAATTTCAAATCAAAATATGCAAATTTTGATTTGAAAAGTGTGAATTTCAAATAAAAAAATGCAAATTTTGATTTCAAAAGTGTAAATTTCAAATAAAAAAATGAAAATTTTCATTTGAAAAGTGTGAATTTAAAATCAAAAAATACAATTTATGATTTGAAAAGTGTGAATTTCAAATCAAAAAATACAAATTTTTATTTGAAAATTGCAATTTTTCATTTTTAAATGTTCAAAATTTTAAGGTGAAAAGTCCAATGTCTAAAATATTCACTCATTGTTTGAATAGCCAGACAATCGGCTAAGTTATAACATATAAAAATGGTTTGTCCTGACTTCTGTTTTTCGACAAGAAGGATCGACCGCCCCTTCTTTTCGTAGTTAATTGTGAAAACATTTATCTAGCAATTCAAATATATTCATAATGGAGAACACAAGAAGGGTCGACCAACCCTTCTTACAGTGTCGAACTATTATGAAAATAATATTGGGAATATGAAGGGTCAGCCGACCTTTCAATTACGAGGCAATTTAAAAAATATAACACCTTGGAAGTGTGAAAATATAAAAATGGTTTCTCCCGAATCCCGTTTTTCGACAAGAAGGATCGGCGCCCCTTCTTTTCATAGTTAACTGTGAAAACCTCTATCCAACAATTCAGCTATATCCATAATGGAGAACACAAGAAGGATCAATCGACCCTTCTTGCAGTGTTAAAATATTATGAAAATACTATTGGTAATAAGAAGGGTCGACCGACCCTTCTTGCAGTTTTGAACTATTATGAAAATAATATGGGGAATAAGAAGGGTCGGCCGACCCTTCAATTACTAGGGAATTGTAAAAATAGAACACCTTGGAAGTTATATCATATAAAAATGTTCTGTCCCAACTTTCGTTATACGACAAGAACGATCTGCCATAATGGCTAATACAAGAAGGATCGATCGGCCCTTCTTTGGAGTCTCGAACTATTATGAAAATAATATTGGGAATAAGAAGGGTCGGCGGACCCTTCATTTAGAAGGGAATTGTAACAATAGAACACCTTGGAGAAAGAGCGGCCGCTCTTTCTCTGAGAATATTTTAACTTGCCAGCAAGGTCTTTAAAAGAAAAATGTCTATAAATTTTGTTGTTAAAATGTTGATATCTAGTATCCTAGGGTGACACGTGGAATGATCATATTGTGACACATGGCATATTTGATTTGGCAAATTGAGCATAGCGAGGTTACTATTTTTTATTTGATTTGACACATTGAGTATAGCAAGGTTACTATTTTTTATTTGATTTGTCACATTGAGTATAACAAGGTTACTATTATTTACCTGATTTGGAGTGTATTAGTTTTAAACTTCGTTAAGGAACTTCTACTTAGAAACTCGACCATAAATTCCTTACACCATCTTCATCTCCAACTACTTCTCATTTCTCCACAAAATGCAAGCTATACTTCTCATTTCTACAGAGCCAGGAGGATAGCTAGCAAGAGAAAAAACTAAAACTAGCAAGAGTATTACCGAACAACTTGTGGGTTATACAAAAAACCTGCCTCCAACAGCGTGGCCAAAAACAAAAAATAGTCTAACCGAGATCATACAAAAAACGTCCACATCCAGGGTTAATATATGGTATACTTGATTCACATAAACAATTTTGTTTCTTAAAAAAAATCATGGAAGTAATTGTACAATTTAATATATGGTATACTTGATTCACATAGGCTGAAACTTACGACGAACATTATTCAGCTCACTGTAGGCCATTTAATGTGTTTGAAGCAGGCATGCTGGCCGTTGGATTTTCAAGGAATCGATTGGAGTGATAAGTGTACGATTACTCTAGCAAAATCTGTAGTCGCTAAAGATGATATCTATGACGACGCCATCTATGACTGATATCTATGACCAACATACTGTGATAATTACCATTCCCCATCCAAGACTTTGTTGGTGACAAGACATAAACATAATGTGGACTGAAGCATGATGAGATTATTCACACGAGTGATACAATCCATCATTTACGACAAATATTATTCAGCTTGCTGTAGGCCATTTAATGCACTGGCAGTAGGCATGTTGGCCATTGGATTTTCAAGGAATCGATTGGAGTGATACGTGTACGGTTACTCTAGCAATATCTGTAGTCGGATTGGAGTGGAGTGATATGTGTATGATTACTCAAGAAAAATTTGTACTGGCTACAGATGATATCTATGACCACCATGATTCCGCCATACTGTGATAATTACCATTCCCCATCCGTCCCAGACTCCCATCCCATTCAATCCATCAACACAGTGGCCACTCACTATATATAGGCTAACCATGCCCCATATCCATCATTGAACAATTTTGATATCCATATTCCAAAGCCTCTTACTCTTGTCAACTTATTGGATCAAGTTCCTAACCTTGAAGGACTACATATCCGCAAAAGGTTTTTCTCGGTAAGAAATAATTTTTGTAGCCATTATTATATACACATATAATTTAAGTATTTGCTTATCCTCTGCAAAATATATTTCATTGGTTGAATTCCTTTGCTTCCACTAACTATGGTGCTAGGAGCTAACCCGTCTAAGTGGGCTGCCCAGACCAACTGTCTGGCCATCCCTTGTTATGGTACACTTAGAAATTTAGGAATAGTTTCTCTGTTTTTATTGTTCATGATGATATGTGTGCTCACACGCTACCTTGGCTGCAATAAAATGATTATTTTTGCATTTGTTGGAAATAGTTTCTTTTTACATAAGTGTGATAAACAGTTATTTTTTTGCTATGCAAGTATTCGAGAGAGATGCAATATTGTCGTGTCTAGGCTATCCGCTTGCTAATCTTTGGGTGTTAAAAGTAGACATGAAGGGACATGATGGGAGGGAAATCCCATCAGCAGTCTTTGAATGTTGTTTTAGTACCAGACCATGCTGTTAGCTTCTTCTAACTGCGCAAGTAGAAGGCTTTGATCACTCTTGAAGTCCCAATACACCATGATATATGGGAATTTTGAGCACTCTCGAAGTCCCAATACATGGATTTCTCATTATGTTCCTTGGCACCAATCACGTTTTTGTCCATCTTCTTTCCGTCACTCTTCTTTTAATAACCTATTGCTATGCAACGAGGAGGGGAAATAGGGAGAAGAAGCAGCGGAAGTAGAAGGCAAGACTGTGCATTCTCTAAGACAACATGGGTTGTTGCGATCGTCAACATTAGGCTTGCAGCAGTCGTCGAATGTTGTTTTAGTACCAGAAGGCTTCGGTCCTCGGGAAGGTGAGAAACTATGCGAGTGGTTGAATCAGCATCTTAAATTACAAAGCATTCTATATCAAAGTTTGTTGACGACTCTCGGATGATGTAGTATCAAACTTAATAGACAGTAAACTTGTTATCACCATCACACATTTTTTGCACTATGCATCAACAAATAACTACATCTATCCCGGAGAGCTTACCAATCTTTGCAAGAATATTCCGACTAGTTCCTCCATTCGAATACTTCAAAGATCATGTCGAACCGTCGTGTCGATCACTATTAAATTTTAATTAGCATTATGGTGTGTCTGGGAAGGCATGAATGTGTTGCTTGTTTTTGAAATTATACACGGAATGTGTTGAATATAATTGTACAACTAATGATAAAACTATTCATTAATGACAGTCTATAAATTTCCTTCCTTTCTCTGTTAATTGTTGTTTCCAATACTGACAGTCTGTAAATTTCCTTCCTTTCTCTATTAATTGTTATTTGCAGTAAATTATGTCATTCTGTTAATTGTTATTTGCAGTAAACTATGTCATTCTGTTAGATGTTATTTGTAGTAAATTATGTCAGTATGTAAATTTCCTTCCTTTCTCTGTGAAAAAATCAATGTCTAAAATTTTAGTCATTGTTTGAATAACAAGTCAACCGGCTAAGTTATAACATAAAAAAATTCTTTGTCCCGATTTCCTTTTTCCGACATGGAGGATCAGTCGCCCCTTAATGGCCAACACAAGAAGGATCGAATGACCCTTCTTGCAGTGTTAAACTATTATGAAAATAATATTGGGAATAAGAAGGGTCGGCCGACCCTTCAATTTTGAGGGAATTATAAAATAGAACACCTTGGAAGTTATAACATATAAAAATAGTTTGTCCCAACTTCCATTTTTCGACAAGAAGGATCGGCTGCCTATTCTTTTCATAGTTAACTGTGAAAACCTTTATCCAACAATTCAACTATATCCATAATGGAGAACACAAGAAGGAGCGATCGACCCTTCTTGCAATGTCGAAATATTATGAAAAGAATATTGGTAATAAGAAGGGTCGACTGACCCTTCTTGGAGTTTCGAACTATTATAGATATAATATGGGGAATAAGAAGGGTCGTCCAACCCTTCAATTACGAGGGAATTGTAAAAATAGAACACCTTGGAAGGTATATCATATAAAAATGGTTTGTCCCTACTTGTGTTTTAAGACAAGAAGGATCTGTTGCCCCTTCTTTTCCTAGTTAATTGTCAATACCTTTATCCATCAATTCGGATATAGCCATAATCGATAATATGAGAAGGACCGACTGACCCTTCTTGCAATGTCGAACTATTATGAAAAGAATATTGGGAATAAGAAGGGTCTACCGACCCTTCATTTAGGAGAGAATTGTAACAATAGAACACCTTAGAGAAGGAGAGGAGAAAGAGCGGTCGCTCTTTCTCTGAGAATATTTCCACTTGCCAACAAAGTCTTTAAAGCAAAACATCTATAAATTTTGTTGTTAACATATAAAAATGGTTTCTCCCGACTTTCTTTTTCCGACAAGAAGGATCTGCCACCCCTTCTTTTCGTAGGTAATTGTGAAAACCTTTATCCAATAATTCGGCTATATCCATAATAGAGAACACAAGAAGGATCGACCGACCCTTCTTGCAGTGTCAAACTATTATGAAAAGAATATCGGGAATAAAAAGGGTTGGAAGACCCTTCATTTACGAGGGAATTGTAACAATATAACACCTTGGAGAAAGAGCAGTCGTGCTTTATCTGAGAATATTTCCACTTGCCAACAAAGTCTTTGAAGCAAAACGTCTATAAATTTTGTTGCTTAAATGTTGATATCTAGTATCCCAAGGTGACACATGGAATGATCATATTGTGACATGTGGCATATTTGATTTGGCACATTGAGTATTAGAAATATAGTTTAATTATAATATTGACTCATATAGAACATTTTCTCCTCTAAGCACCACTGAATCCATGCTACGTTTTATTCTCTATTAAACACTATGTTTTAAATATGCTTGGGCGAACTGCAAGAGGAAGTGAATAATTATATTAGCATTTGTGCTCTCGCACTATCACTGCCTCTCTAGCACCTCCCGGTACACCCTATTATATTGGTGATTTACGTTGATCTAGATACTTGCAAACATTTTGATGTTTTGTGCCTATGTTTCATGTTCTAATCGACCATCAAACCCAAATGGTTTCATGCACCCAACTTATGAGATATTGAAAAATATAAATACCTGGCAATTGAAAAACAAGATTTATGGTTACAGATTTATGGTTTGAATAATATAAATACTTGGCAATTGAAATGTTCTGTTATAGATTTATGGTTTGAATAATATAAATACCTGGCAATTGAAATGTTTTGTTACAGATTTATGGTTTGAATAATATAAATACCTGGCAATTGAAATGTTCCGTTACAGATTTATTATTAAGACATAAAAATCAGTAGAAGCTATAATTCTTGGAAATTGAATTTACTTCGATCTTTCAACTTTTACAGAGCTTGGGCTCTTAATACATTTCACGACTACGAGTTTGAGCTCACAAACACAGACTCTTCTACTACAGGATTTATTTTGGATTTACAAGTTTTTACATCCAAATTTGATGTAAAAACTCATCCAAGTTTGAGGAATAATGACTCATTATTTTTGCGGTTGCAGGGGATGAGTCCACTGCTTCTATGTCTACAAGTCGAAGCTCTAATAGAATTTTAGTCTTTTATTACTCCTGCAAAGGAGATGATCTGATTCAAGGATATTACGGAGAATCTAAAACATTCAAAGACTTTGTTGGTGACAAGACATAAACATAATGTGGACTGAAGCATGATGAGATTATTCACACGAGTGATACAATCCATCATTTATGGTGAATATTATTCAGGAGCCTGCTACATATCTGTAGCCGGATTGGAGTGAGACGTGTACAATTGCTCAAGCAAAATCTGTACTAGCTACAGATGATATCTATCACCACCATGATTTTGCCATACTGTAATAATTACCATTCCCCATCCGTCCTAGACTCCCATCCCATTCAATCCATCAACACAGTGGCCACTCAGTATATATAGGCTAACCATGCCCCACATCACAACAAACTGATATGGGGACAAAGGGAGATTAGCACTGTTTAAGTCCCAATACATGGATTTGTCATTATGTTCCTGGGTATGCAACGAGGAGGGGACATAGGGATATTAGTAGTCTTGGAAGCTTTTTTCTCTCAGACAACATGCGTTGTTGCCGTCATCAACACTTGTAGTAGTCGCCGAATGTTTTAGTACCAGACCATGCTGCCAGCTTCTTCTTACTCTTGTTTCAATTCATGAATAGTTTTTCTGTTTTTATTGTGCATGATGATATGTGTGCTCACACGCTACTCTGGCTGCAATAAAACGATTATTTTTGCATTTGTTGGAAATGGTTACTTTTTACGGCAGTGTGATAAACAATTATTTGTTTTCTATGCAGGTATTCGAGAGAGATGCAATACCGATGTGGCTAGGATATCTTCGAATGTATGTGCCTCCATATCATGCTATCAGCTTCTTCTATCTGTTCCAAGTAGAATATGAGAAAATTTCCTATTGGAGGGGACAAAACTCACCAAATTTCAACTCATCAACTGAATTCCATGCATCAATGCTCACCTTTGTTCATTGGAAAAAGAAACATATCACTTCACTTCAATGAAACGGTCCTCAAGAAGGTGAGAAACTGTGCGAGTGATTGAATCGGCATCTTAAATTACAGAGCATTCTATCTCAAAGTTTGTTGAGTGACTCTCGGATGATGTAGTATCAGACTTAATAGACAGTAAACTTGTTATTAGGTCCATCGCACATTTTTTGCACTATTCATCAACAAATAACTACATCTAGTCTAGAGAGCTTACTAGTCTTTGCAAGAATATTTCCTTTGTAGCTGAAGGTGGGAAAATCATCAAGGTAGGAGGCTTTCTAAAGTTTATCCAACCTGCATCCACGAGTAACTAGGCCAATTTAATGGGGGTGGAAATTGGAATCCTTGGATTACTATGGGATTTTCAACACTTTTTAAATGTTACCTTATACTACCACCTTGTGCAGGAGGTATGATGTATTCATGAATGATTTTATTTCATTCTTTCAAAGACACTTGCAATAGTCGTTGAATTTTGTTTTAGTACAGTCCTTCATGTCTAGAAAGCATAGTCCTTCTGCCTTCGACTTGCCGCAGTAAGAAGAAGCACCAGCAAGTAGAAGTCAGGACTGTACTTTACAGACATGACGACCCATTAGCAGCCAAGGGAGTTTCCGGTACCACCTTTCAGGATGAATAAATGTATTGTTCATGGGGGAGATGTTGGAGGACCTTATTTCGGCCGCCTGACTAGGTCCTCCGTTCGACCACTGCAGAGAACATGTCGAACCATCATGTTGATCACTGTTAAATTTTAATTAGCATTATAGTGTGTCTCGGAAGCCATGCATGTGTTGCTTGTTTTTGAAATTATACATGGAATGTGTTGAATATACTTGTACCACTAATGTCAAAACTATTCATTAATGAGAGTCTGTAAATTTCCTTCCTTTCTCTGTTAATTGTTATTTCCAGTAAATATTTTCCATTGTGTTATTATTCATGCTTGGATGAAAGTAATATTAAATCAGAATTCATATGTTTATGCTCTGGTTTACCGCATCTAAGTATTCACCATTTTTTTGCTAAAATTGATATTGGATTCACTTATGACCAATGCCCAACATTAATGGATTTTTTTCTTTTATTCATTATCAAACTGCAAATTAAGACCTTGACTGTAAGAAGATAACTACCTATAATATAAAAATAGTTTGTCCCGACTTCTGTTTTCCGACAAGAAGGATCAACCGCCCATTCTTTTCATAGTTAACTGTGAAAACCTTTATCCAACAATTCAGCTATATCCATAATGGAGAACACAAGAAGGATAAACCGACCCTTCTTGCAATGTCAAAATATTATAAAAAGAATATTGGTATTAAGAAGGGTCGACCGACCCTTCTTGGAGTGTCAAACTATTATAAAAATAATATGGGGGATAAGAAGGGTTGGTCGACCCTTCAATTATGAGGGAATTGTAAAAATAGAACACCTCAGAAGTTATATCATATAAAAATGGTTTGTCTCTACTTCCGTTTTACGACAAGAAGGATCAACCGCCCCTTCTTTTCCTAGTTAATTGTCAAAACCTTTATCCATGAATTCAGATATAGCCATAATGGATAATACAAGAAGGATCGACCGACCCTTCTTGCAATGTCAAACTATTATGAAAAGAAATTGGGAATAAAAAGGGTTTGCCGACCCTTCATTTAGGAGGGAATTGTAACAATATAACACCTCGGAGAAAGAGTGGAGAAAGAGCCGCCGCTCATTCTCTGAGAATATTTCCACTTGCCAGCAATTTCTTTAAAGCAAAATGTCTTTAAATTTTGTTGTTAAAATGTTGATATCTAGTATCCTATGGTGACACGTGGAAGGATCATATTGTGACATGTGGCATATTTGATTTGGCACATTGAGTAAAGGGAGGTTACTATTTTTTATTTGATTTGGCATATTGAGTATATCGAGGTTACTAATGCGGGTTTAACCACAACACAATCAGGAAATGAAAATTCACTCATACTAGTTTTAAGGATTGGGCACATGCAAGATTACCCTGTAGCTGGAATGCTAATTGAAAAATTAACTTGAATTTATTAATTTATGTTACTCATTTGCATAAATAGATAAATTTTTTAATTAAATAAATTCACTTAAAACATAAAATACACATAGATCATGAGTAAAGACAAATACAAACTGTAGATCAATGTATGGATTATTGATTGCAAAAAATTTAACAGCGTTCATAAATAATATGAAGTGAAAATCAACATTCATCAAAGAAATTTGATCAATTAACAAAAGCGGAATGAAGAGAAGGACTAACTGTATTACTTCAAAGTTGCAAAAAGTTACAATCTTTGCATCAATTAGAGTGTCTCCAGTCTTCTTTTTCTTATTTTCTCCCCCCTACCCCATGAGACCTCTACCCTTTAAATAATAATCACAAAAATAGTTACACAAGATAGACTTCCCATAAAACAGGGATTACAAATCAAAACAGGGAAGTATCCCGTAACAAACTGTGGAAGATATCGACTGTTAGCACCCGAATTGTACCTTAAGGTTGCAGAAAGGCTCCAAAAATCACTTTAGGAAAGGTAAGCTGGCTTCTTCCTCTCTAGAGAGGGATCTCTCACAGATATTTAAACAAGTCCATATACATATGAATGAATATTGTAATTGAAATGTTGTTTGGTTGAAAGCAAAGTGGACAAACTCATTGGGCAGTGGAGTCAAACAATACAAATATGATTAAACATGACATTGCTTTGCAAAGAAAACTAATCAGAGGCAAGATAGCCACTCTCTCACAGTCAAAGATATTTTGTTTGGTGATTAAAGAAGAAGATATCAACAAGCCATCAATATAAAGCATATGCTAATGAATTCTATATTGACTTTAGAATAAAATGGTAGTGGATGCTTGAAATGAAAGCAACATAGCATCATATGTATGAATCCTGTCCCAATACAACACCTATCCAAGCATGAAAAAGCATAACAGTATGAATTGTTGGGACTCAGAAATGTCCTATTTTCATCCACTTTACCTTTTTCTATTCTTCACATTTCATCGTCACATTAACCTTTCATCATACCATTTCCATACATATAATTGAGTTTCATCTTATTATTTTCCACTTTATTCATTTTAGTATTATAAGTGAATTTATGATTAAATATTGGAACATAACATGTTTTCACTAATATCTCAAGTATGGATGAGCTTTGTAATGTGTAAGAATATGGAAGGATCAATTCAAGGAAAGACTCCTTGAATATCTCCTCCACTACATGGAGATAGTTATTCAAAGAATATTCCAAGGAGAAGATCATGGAGATTTGGTTGGCATATCTTATTTAGGATGTATGAGAAACATGTGGAGAATTTGTGAGAGACATGTGGAGGATTTGAATGGATCATATTTTGTAATAATAGGAAATTAGTTGAGAGTGGTTGAGATAATAGTGGATCTATCATTATGACATGGTTATCTCCCTCTCAAAGAAATTCATGTATAAAAAAGAGTGCTCTCTCTTCATTTTGGGATATGTAGGTTAATCATAGATTAGGAGGAGATTAGTCTCACATTGTAGAAGTTAGTTTTGGTTTTGTAATATGGAGAAGGGGATTCTCAGCTTTTGTTCATAATCTAGTTTTGATGATTTGTCATTGATTTGTGTGATGTAAATTAAGATTTATTTACTGTTAATGTGAGCTCACATGTGTTGTCTTATTTCTCTTCATATGTTGTCTTTCTTTTATGCAATTTACTTTCAGCAGTGTGTTTCAGCTTCCAGCATTAGATTAGCAATTGTGTGTTTTAGCTTAAGGGGGGATTAGATTAGCAATTAGCCATTAGCAAGGGGGGTTAGACTAGATTAATTCAACTTCAGTTCTGCATAGATTTTGCATGTGCTTCGTAAGCCTACGAACCTCGGATTGAAAAATTAAATGGTTGGGCAAATACTACAACGGAATTAAACGACTTTATTTCCGCCTAACATGAATTAAATAGTGAGAGAAACATTCACATAAGAGAAGAAATAAATAGAATGTAAGAAGAATAACATAGGAATATCTGATAGAAAACCTTGCTCAGCCTAGCCATATTTTATTAAAATATATCTTAGAGTGCTTAACACAGGGAATTCACGAGTCCAACAAAAGTTCCCAACCCTTTCTCCTTCTATTACATTTCTTATATAGATGCTTAGAGCCCTCAGGCTCAAGCTGCCTCAACAGGAAGTTGTTACAATGTAGGTGACACCTATTCAAATGGGTTTGCCACCCTCAGGAATTAGTTACAACAAAATGACAATGCTGGAAAAACTGGATCAATTTCCTTTTACAAAATTACTGAGCATTTTTACCGAAAGACAACAGACTCTAAAAAAATAAAAAATGCTTCAGTGGTTCAATATTAGCTTTATCTTCCCATATTTCTCAACGAGCTTCCATAGCTCGGTTGCTGGAAGCTCTGAGGTGGCCAACTCCTTCATTAAGACTCGGATCTCAGTGCGGTCTCTATAAGAGTAGCTTCGCAGATGTGCACGAGCCTCCTTGAACATCATTCTTAACTCAAAATCCTTTGTCATTTTCTCCACCACTGTCTTCCCTGATAGAAACTGATCCATACCTGCAAAATCTATGAAATCCACTTTACATCCTGCCAATTTCTTCTGATATTCTTCTTCTGTGAGCATTGTTCCATCCTCCTCCCAAAAGGGAGGTAACCCTTTCTTGAACAAAGGGTCAAACATGTCTGTGAAATACTTGATCTGTTGTGCCATGACATCTATTTTAGCTTGAATAGCCTTTACCTGTTGGTGCTTGTTCGTCACGTTTTTGGCTCCAATGATGATAGAAACCCTTTCTTTTACACCAGTTGTCTTAAAATTCTCCTAAGATAAGCCGTTCAAGAATTTGATGGCATTCTTAGTATACTCTACAGGTTTTTTGTTCAATTTCTCATTTGTTGCTGTCACACTATTCTTGGCTAATTTTATCATTGCTTCCTTGTCCAAGACAAAATCGAGGAAGGGACCCAATTTTCCTACTTCTTCAATCATGCCATCCCAGATGACCTATGCCATCCTAGATGACCTGCCTGGCCTCTAGTAAGGAAGTCTTCCCTGTAGCTTTTCTTGCCAACTCATCATATTTACCCTGCAACTCCTGGTGCTTGGCTTCCCAAGCCTCCTTTTCTCTTTCTGCATTGTCCTTCAGGATTTTCAGATTCACATTATTCTTTTTTAATCTTGTTATTTCCATGTCTTCCAAACTAGCTTCGGCTATAAACCCTACCAGAGAGAAATCACCAGCCTCTATGGATGGTGTGGCCATGCTTTCTACTTCTTTCTCTTTCTTCTGCAGTTTCTTCTCAAGCTCTTCCACTTTGGCCTTTGAGATTTTCTCACTTTCCACAACAATGGCTATATATATCTGCCATTGTTTTTCCTTCTCTTCAAGCTTCAATAGCTTGGCCCTACAGTCTGTCAAGTCAGTCTACAATTTCTCCTTCTTTTCCTCCAGTTTTATTAGATCAGAGACTCCTACTAACTGGGTAGAGGGGGTTTTCAACCCTTTTTTTAGAGATTGGATGATGTTGTCTTTTTCTTTAAGTAGGTTTTGAATGTTGGATCTTTTATCATCTTGACCCTCAATGGCCACTATCTAACCCTGCAATTTCTTGATTTGTGCCTTATGAGATTTTTTTTCCATCTTTTCCTACTTGAGCTGGATGGAAACCTTACTCTTACTGACCTGTACCTTTGATAGATCCAAAGCTGTCCTCAACAATTGAGTATAAATAACATCTGCGGTTTCTTTGTGAAAGTTTATTACATCTGGGATAGGGATGTCCTCTAAATTCATCATTAGCTTAGTGGCCTTGCTCTTGGTGGCTATTGGCTTAAACTGACCCAGAGGTTTCCAATTAGACCCAGGTTCTTTGCGATTCTCCCTTTAACCAACAAAACCCCTTCGCACCTGCCCTTTCGGCAATAACCTGTGAGTAGGTTGAGGTCTCACCCGAGGTGTATCTTTATGGGGTACTATGGAATCAGGTTTCCACAGTAAATGATGAGTTTTTTATAAGAACAAGATGCGTAGCGCAGGATAGAAGGATGGCACTACGGGCAGAGTGATGCAGTATGCAGTAGGATCTATGCTGTGAGCAGTAGTGCGCGGCGTAGGCAACATTGCGGGCCGCACCAAGGGTTTCTTACTACTGTGAATCTTCTACTGGGACTGCGAATTACCCACACTTATCCTCTACTTGGAAGATCTCAGAAACGTTAAGGCATTGAAATGAATATCACTCATCCATTCATTTAGGCACTTACTGATTATCTTTCTAGCATTCGTCAAAAACTTGGATTATTACAACGTAAACTAAAATGATAAACATGATTAACTGTGTTGCATTCCTTTACTGTGCTTACGAAAGTATTTAAACTTAAATGACTGATTCACAACCTTAACATAGAATTGGAATGTTTACCATTCATCTTCTTCTGTGGAACCTAGCATATCATTCCCAAACTTCTCTTATTGGTAAATGCATATCAAAGTTCTCATATTACAGCATGCAAGGAAACATTCAAGCATTCATTCTACAGAAAATACAGACAGTCATTAATTCATAAACATCATCACATGACACAGGATTTAACGTGGTTCACTTCCCTCGATGGAAAGCTACGTCCACAAGAACGGTTGGTAATATATTTCTTCAAAAGGGATGGGGCAACCGTTCTTAGTCTGCGCACTCAGCTGCAGACTCTTCTTTCTCTCAGCTAGGTCTCTGCACACACAACTGTAGAGCCTTTACAATATTCTCAGCTCAAAGAGATTCTACAATACAAAAGGGTTATCTCCTTAAGTTCTCAGCAATAAAAAAAGAATAACAATAATACAAAAAGAGAACAACCCAAAAAGAGAACCCCCATCCCATACAAAATGTCTTCTTAAATAGATCATGCCCGAAGGTCATGTCTGTACAATGTCGAAGACCTAAAATCCAAAACCCTAAGGGTTTCCAAAACTACGCTGGTTTTCCAAACTGGCTTGCTGGCTCCTGGTAGCGTCTGCTTGATCATGGCAGATCTCCACGTCCTCATTCTATCGCTATCGGCCTTCCTATCACATGCATGCCTACAGGATACTTCTGCCAAACCGTTTCTCTCTAACGGTTTTACCTTCTAAGTGTGCCAAACATCGCTTTCCTTAACAACCCACGCGTGGCTTCCTTCCTGTTTTGCCTACGTCCGCCACTCGAAAATCCTGAAATATATTTCCAAAAATGGCTACTATCGGTCGAGCCGGTAGCTACACTTGATACTTGTCTAGCACACCGCTTTGCTGGCTCCACGTGGACTCCTAACTCCACAGCAATGCTTCTACGCATTACTGGTCTTCGCATCACGGCCAAAACTTCGACGCTGCATGCAACTCCGCAGTTTGATCAAAAGTTGGATGCTGCACGCAACTTTGCAGCATCCTCAATACTTAGCCAAAATTCTGTTTCTAAGCTGCGCTCAGCTCATCTTTCCTTACTGGCCTCAAAAAGGTGCTTCCAAAACTTTAACTCAACCTGGGCCCAACATGCCCCTCACACTTACATGTGGCTCGTCCCCGAGCCATTAATTATTTCATCTGTCTCACTCTGCGCCGCAACTGGTGGGATGAACTTGGCCGCAAACTCGTCATATGTACTGCACAACTGCACCACTGCTTCTCTTGTATCCTCCTCAACCTGTTTAATTGTCTCAAGTAGTGTTGGATTTATTTCTTGTCCAATTTGATCTTGTACCTGCTCCTGGTTCTCGCGCAGTTCTACTAGCTTATCTTCGATCTGCTGCAATACCGCCATGGCATTCTCCAGGAGCTGCTGCAACTAATTATCCATCTCAGTCTCTTTTTGTCGTAATTCCTGTACTTCTTTCTTTAGGATGGATATCTCCTTATATCTCGGCATCCTTTCTCTAGGTGGCAGAGCTTTCACCTTTGCGTTCATCTTGTCCAGTGCGGTTTATTTTTCTTGTACCGTGGTCTTGACCTGCAGCAACCCTTGATCCTCTTCAAGGGTCACGATCGCCTGTGAAACCTTATCCAGGAGATATTTGCACTTAGCCATCTCACTTGTGATGCTTTTCGAGGTGGCACTCACCGCTTGCTCTCTGACTTGCTATTCAATTAATGGTGCCTACTTATTTAGCTTATCCTTCAATGTAGCAATATCGACCTCATAATAAATCTCTTTATCCTGCATCTCCGTCTTCAAGGATCTCACCTTATCTCCGATCCTCAGAACTGTGTCCACAGGATCATCTTGGATTTGTATGCCTTTGATATCCTTCGCCACATTGGATATGGTGGTCTCTAAATTTTGTCAGCGGTCCTATTCGTTGCGTAGCTGTACTTCTACCTTCTACTGAATTTGTTTGTTTGCTATGGTGAGCTCTGCTTGTAACTTCATCACTTCAACCATCCGTTCATGCATCTCCTCCACAATCTGCATATTGATGAAGTGCAATCCTGGTAATGGGATTTCGGCTAAGTCGAGCTCTACCCTCTCGAATCCCTTTGTGTCCAAGACCACTTGCTCTGCTATTGGAAACACAATAGCCAATGGGTCCACATGGACAATCCGAGTATTCGACGGCAACGTTATTGCTAGTTGTTGGCTTCCCTACTGCGAGGTTCCTACCGACCTCCTTTCAGTCCCTGCTTCCTTCGGCAAAACAAGGATTTTCTGGACATCGTCCATTTTCTTCATTAGGCCTTGCATTGTGAGCCTCATCTGGTGCAGGTCATTGTGGATGACCTTGTCCTTCTTTTATTTAGCCGCCATAAGTTCCTTCATCTGCTCTGAGACTGTTTCGGCTATCATCTCGTAGTCATCATCATTGAGGACTACCTCCGATTGAATCTTTATAGCCTTCACCTTTTTCCTCGACTTTGGCTTCTTCGAAGTCTCAGCTTCTTTTCTCTTCCCTGTTTCTTCAATGATTGGGCATGAGAACGGGATCGGCTCATCTTCTACTGAATCTGTCTCCACGTCCATGACCTCTACGCGGAACTCTGCTGGCCAATCTTTCATGAGGTCCTCAATATCCTGCTCATACAAGATGTACTTTCCCGGGAACCACTCTGGTTTCCTCGTTTGTGCTTTCGGCGATATGAATATACATTTCATATCCGCCTCAAAGTCGATGATGCGGATATACTTCACCGTGACCTGCTTTGTAATACGGGGTGTCTTCGTGATTGTGTCACACAGCTGGATATAGTATTGGTAAAATAATTCTGCTGTCGCATGCTGGCGCTCTGCATTTGTGTTTTCCCAGAGGTTGACGAACTTAAATCCTCTAGGATCCTTGGTGTCCATCATGACGCCCGCATAATCTCGTAGCTCCTTCCATCCGCACAAAGCGATCAGAATGATGAGCCAAGTGAAATGGACCTGGCTGCCATTCACCTGGGTGTCGTTGAGTTCTTCAAGGAACTCATTCAACAAAAATTGACACCAATTGAAGCTGTGGCCTTCGGCTGCTGCGGCACCAAGGAGTATTGCACCCGCAGGCACCTCCGAAGGCCTAACTATTTTGAGCATCTTGCCTGCGAGCAACTGCATTACGAATCTTGTTGCTCTGGCCTCTATATCTTCTGTCAGGAATCCTCTTTTGGCCTTCACCACCGAGTGTGTCTTCTTCATCTTCTCAATACCCTATTTTTATTTGCTCTTCCGCTAGAAGAATTGCTTCGGATCCTTACTGCGCTTGCTTAGCCTGGTGATGCGGTGGATCAAGACAATGTTAATGTCAATGTTTCTGTCGAGCCACAGATAACCTTGGTGGATTCGCGCCATGAGTGTGTGAACCACGATATTCAGTTTTGGAGAGCGGTCAAAATGTGGCAATATTAGCAAGTTCAGTAGCCCTGACTGAACGACAGGTGCTAACCAACTGTTAGCTACCAAGTTCAGAGTTCCCTTGGCATCCTTTTTCCAGCACATATACTGGTCTGGTTGAAAATCTGAGTATTTGGGAACATCTGGTTCGTCTTTATTCATTTTCAAGAGGTCATAATCCTCCCATTTACAATTTGCTATCTTTCCTAGGAGATTCTTAGCAACATTTACATGCTTTGACATAGGCGACAGCGATATGTCGTATCTGGCATTCTTGGACAATTTAAACACAGGCGCATTCAGTGCCTGCGGGGAGATATATTCAGGTGTCATCTTCAAAGGTTATGTCTGAAAGACTGGTGCTTTCTGTGCCGAGGATCCCAACTTTATGATGTTGGATCGAGGTGCAGTTACAACTTTTCTCTTACCTTTTGCTTTTTCTTGCATCGTCGGATTAATTCTTGGTGATCTGCGGGATCCTTCACCTTGTTCTACGGCGACCTTCTTAACTGGAGTTTTCATTAACTATTGAATCCATCCGTGTTGAAAGATCCTCAGTGCTTCTTCAAGGGTTAGTTCTTCTTCTCTAAAGGAAGTTTTGGACATTCATAAATGAGGTAGCGGCTAAGGCAGACAGAATATAGATGGCTACTAGCTCAGAGAGGTTAATTGCAAGAAAATGCTAAGTGCTTGGTAACGCCCGCGAGTCTCCCAATGGTGTTATTTATAGGCGCAATAGACCCTCTCCCGCACCCTTCAACAACTAGATAAGCATTTAATGTGGTGTCCGTTGGTGAATTTGAGCGGGTCCTTTGGTCTTTTCTGTCGTTAGCGTGCTCAGAACAGCTATCTTTTCTTTAAATGCTGAAGCGGTTGCTGCAACGGTCATCTAACGGCTATTTTTCTGAAAAGCCATGCAACGGCTATTTTTCTCTGGGTGCTGCGCCGAACTGCGTGGCAAGCCATCTACAACCCTGCGCGGCTACTTCATAGTGCCAAAAATTTTCAACTGCGCGGCCTCCACTATATATATATATATATATATATATATATTTTTTTTTTCCCTTCCGCGCAGCTTCAACAGTGCTGCACGGTGCATAGATCATTCTTCTTATCATACCTTCTTCCTTTTATCATACATGTACAGACTCCTTTACATTTCTAGTGTCCACTTTCAACTGTACTTGACACTTAGAAATTCCTTCCTTGGCTCGTTATTCAGGGTTCTGCGAAGTAGTGCTATCATGGTATAGCTTTAGCCTGCTTCCATTTATCAAAGTTGGCAAAGTATCACCAGCTAAATTGACTAACTAGACTGCACCAGTGTTAGTAACATGTATCACAGTATATGGGCCAAGCCAATGCATCTTAAATTTACCACAGAATTTCATGAATTTGCTATCATATAGGAGGACTAGATCACCTACCTGAAAACACTTGTTCTTTATATGGCGATCATGCCATGCTTTCTCGCAGTCCTTCTGAGCTTGCTGGTGGAAGCCTGTGATGAAGCGATCTTCCTCCAAGCCCAGTAAGTGTAGTAATCTTTCTTCTAGAGCTTCGCACTTTTCCATCTCTGTAAATGCAACGATTCTCAAACTAGGGAAAATATATTCCATAGGCATTATAGCCTCCTTCCCATAAACCAACCGAAAGGGTGTCTATCCTATCAATTTCTTGCATGTGGTCCTGTATGCCCATAGCACAAATGAGATGCAGAGGTCCCAACTGTCTCTTTTTACATTGCACACCTTAGTGAGTGCGTTCTCCAATATTTTATTGAAAGCCTCTACAATACCATTCTCCTGTGGATGATATGGAGTATTGCGCTGATGACGAATGTGGAATTCCTTTGTAAGTGCCTCAATCATCTTGTTCAAAAAGTGAGTACCTTGGTCACTAATCAAAATCTTTGGATAGCCAAATGTGGTGAGTATTTATTCAAAAATAAACTACACAGCAGTACTGGCGCTGCAGTCCTTAACTGGTTTTGCTTCTGCCCATCTGGTGAGGTAATCTGTAGCAGTAATAATATACCTTGCACCCATTCTTTTTCCTGGTGGGTTTATAGGACCCACAAAGTCTATTGCCCATTTTTCAAATGGCTGCAGTGTCAACTGTGGATTCAATGGCATCTCATCTCGGTGTGATGGTTTTCCTGTCCTCTGATAGAAATCATAGTTCCTGCAATGTTCTTTGGCATCTTTATGGAGAATAGGCCACCATAGCCCTACGCGCTATATCTTCTGCGCAGTAGCCCTTCCTGCATAATAACCTCCCGCGATTCCTGGGTGTGCGTCGGCTAAAATAAATGGCTTCTCATGATCGAGTACACACCTGCGCAGGACTTCATCCAGCCCAAGTTTGTATAACTGACCTGCAATTATAGTGAAGTCCGCGGCATGCACCACTAACTATTTTTTCTACTAGACCGATAATTCCTGGGGTGCCAGCCCTATGGCTAGGAAGTCAATGATGTCCTTGTAATAATCATTGGAAACCTGTATACTAAATAACTGCGCATCAGGAAGACTGTCTTCAATATTCATCGGCTCCTCTCCTGACTCGATCCTTGACAGATGATCAGGTCCCAAGTTCATCTTACTTGGCTTGACAATAATTTCAAAGTCATATTCCTGGAACAGCAATAGCCATTAGCATATGCATCCCCCTAACACTGGCTTGTTGACCAAATATTTCAACTCAGAATGGTCAGTAAACATAAGGAAGTGCGATCCCAACAAGTAGTGTCTAAATTTCTATAGGGCATATACCATCGCAAGACCTTCCCTCTCAGTAGGAGTATAGTTCTTCTCTGCTGTTGAAAGCTTTCTGCTTGAAAATGCAATAGGGTGGTCAATACATCCCTCTCCTGGCTGAGCTAACACGATCCCCAAGAAAATACATGATGCGTCAATATGGACATGGAATGGCTTTGTCCAATTTGGAAATACTAAAATAGGCATAGTGACCATCTTTTCTTTTAATGTGTCAAAACCTTGTCCGCATTCTGTGTTCCAAATGAACGACGCGTCTTTCTTCAGCAGCTTCTCCATTGCTGCGGTTATCTGTGCATAACCCTTTATAAATTTCTTGTTATATCCAGTATCGCCTAATGTAGATCGCAACATCTTAACTGAATTTGGTGTTGGTAAGTTTGCAATAACTGCAATTTTTGCAGGATCTACCATCAATCCTTGCTTACAGACAATGTGGCAAAGTAAAATTCCATAAGGCACACAGAAAATACACTTTTTCAAATTCAAGGATATTTGATGCTGTCGACACTTCTCGAGCATCATGTGGAGATTCGCGCAATGATTTTTCAATATACCAAATATAGTCCAATCATCAAAATACGCTTCTAAAAACTTGTGCATAAAATCTTTAAATGTTGCGACGACGACTCTAGAGAATATGGAAGGTGCGTTCTTTAGCCCAAAAGACATGATGGTGTACTAGAATGACCCCCATTCTGTAGCAAATGTCGTCTTATGCCTATCCGCAGGATCAATCCTGATCTGATGATAACCAGAGAAACCATCAGTGAAAGAATATGCCTCATTTCCTCCAACGTTATCAAGCACTTCATCTATGAATGGAGTAGGAAATGGGTCATGCATGGAAGCATCGTTCAACTTTCTGAGATCGAAACAGATCCTGATCTCGCCTTTTTCTTTCTTGTCTTGAACAACCATGGGGCTAATCCATTCGGATTCTTCAACTGGTTCAATGATTCCTGCTTCTAGCATCTTATCTATCTCTACGCGGACTTTTTCCTTATAGCATGGATTCAATCTGTATGGCCTCTGCTTGATAGGCTTAGCACCTGGCTTTAAAGGTATTTTCATAACCCCTAGGTCTCCCAAAATTCCTTTCATCTCTGTAAATTTTGTTGGAAATAGTTCCTGATACTCATGTAAGGTATTTGCGATCTCTGCAATAGTCTAATCGTCCCAATAATCTCCTTTTGATGCGAACTTCAGCTCTTTGTCTGTGCCAATGTTCACTTTTTATGTTTTTACTGGTCTAATCATATCTGGGATTTCCAACGGAGGTCCTTCTACCTCACGTGCGCCTTCTGATTCTGGTATATCTATGTTGCACAAATCGTCCTCATCGTCTTCATTTGTATCATTGGTATATTCATCTAAGTTGTAACACTCGATCGAGTGCTCTTCATGTTCCTTCCATTCTGATTGTCGGTGCGCAGGAACACACTCTATCCCAAAAAACTCTTGCAATGTTATGTTTTGATGATGACAGTCATCCTGGAATATGCGCTTCTTGATTAGTTGTAATGCTTTATGGATTAATGGATTCTCATCTTCAAAACTGAAGTCTTTCCGGAAGTTCGCAGCGAGCAGCTCCCAATTAGTGAGTTCACTGCGCAACTCCAGGTCGAGGTACCATTTCTCTGGGATACTCGCATCCAATGTATGTACAAATAAATGTACCCATTCTGTAAGTGGTCTTTCCACCCATACCTTTGAATAGATTTCAATGTGCTGACTAGGGTTTGTCTGTCCATTATACTTTTCAAAGGGTAAAGTAACCTTTTCGGCGAATCGGATCTGCATCTTAGTTCTGCATTGATCCCAAGTGGTCAATGTTTTCTTCTATGCATTCCACCATCTGGCAGGTGTATCGTGCAATGCTATATCTAAAGCCAGCAGTATATGCTCATCTGGTATAGTTGCAGTATATTCCCTTATGAAACTGTAAACATTAGAAGAACCATCATATGTGGGAATAGGACTCACCTCTTTTCCGATCCAACGCAGTGATTTTGTAACCTGCGCACATCTTCTTGCTGATACTTCATGCATATGGCTTTGCCGATTCTCCAGTCCTGTATCCGAGTCAAAGATAAAAGAAGTGTCACATCGCCAGCTGAGCGTACCGTCCGCAGTAGGATTAATATAGTATTCCTTGTTCGCAGTCAGCTGGTATAGTCGGTCTAAGTCTTGAGCTTGGGATTCCTCCTGAATCGGCTCATTGTATCTATCACCATCTTTAGGATCCAATGGTGCGATGAACCTAAGATGATTCGCTTCAAAGATCATCTTCTTTGTCTTCAAGTTCATGATAGCCAAGTTATCCATAGCCCAATCAATTCCCAATATTACTGGAAAAGGTTGACTATCATCCACAATTTCAATATTATCAAAGTCTGCATGACTTTGTACTCCATCAATGTCAACTACTACATTAGCTAAATGGCCAAAAAGTATGACCTTCTCTTGATTAGCCATCCGTAATTGGATAGGTGACCAGAGCAACTTTGGTCGACCCATCTGCTGCCATGTCTGCTTAGTCAAGACATTCACTTCTGATCCTAGATCAAGGATGACTTCATCCATTTCAATATCTCCTATCTGCACAGTAAGCCTCATCTCTCGGCCTATTCTTTTGTGCTTCCTTATATGATGTACAACGCTATCTAGAGTCTCTGTTGCAATCTGAGGTTCATATTGGCTGATAAGCTTCTGGAGCTCTACTATGGATTTTTCTCTTTTTAGTAACTTCATGCAGCTTCGCAAGAACTTTGCAATAGAAGTATGGATATCTATCATAGTACTTATTTTGTCATACGGAGCTGGCATGTCTTCAACATGCGGTGTTTCACTGCGTAGCGGGATCCTTGATGACTTATCCGCTGGTTCTCTAAAGGTATCCTGCGCGTCAATGAAGATCTCCTTGTTCTTTTGTAGGTTAAGAGGGGGTGCTTTTCCTGGTGCTTTCCTTATCCATACTGTTTCAAGGGGATCCTTCTTCATATGTGCTTCCCCTGACGTTGAAGCTTCTGCTCCTCTGTCACAGCCTGTCTCAGCGCCACTGTGCATGACCACGTTAATGCTTGGATCCACTGGTCTATTCTCTACTGCGATCCACTGGACATTCGGATTCGGAGCCTCTGTTCATCTTCTCTTCTGCATTTCCACCTCTAATACTGGGCAATATTCAATGACATGTTCAAACGATTTACAATAGTTGCACATAGTGCATGGGTTAACACAATATCGGGTTGGCCACAGTTATAACAAATGACTTGGTCGTGGCCTCTTCCTTGTGTCGGACCAGCATTTCTTCCTCTGCCATGGTATCCACCACCATGACCTCTGTATCCTCGGTCATATTGTGCATTGTCTTGTTTCAGCTGGGTATCTTCTTATATGCGGTACAAGCCAACGCCTCGCATTGAGTCCATTTCCCTTTTTCTTTCATTCATTAATTCATATGCGCGGCAGTTGGATTCATCATGTCCAACTAATTTATAGAAATTGCAGTATAAATTCTTAGGATTTTTCACATATTTCTAGATGAGGTAACAGTCTTCAGGTTTGTGTCCTGTGGTTCTGCAAATTTCACACCACGGGGCCTGATTCTGATTTAATGGGTTAGGTGCACCACTATTAATATAGTCGTGGAATAGAGGGAATGCTCGTGGTCATGACCTTCTCCTTTACAACTTGTAAACCAAACCTCCTGTCTAGGTTCATATCTTTGTTCTTTACCATTTTTCATACTTTGCAGTTCAAGTGTCAGGGTGGTCAGCTGGTTCTGGATCTGAGACATCCCAGAACTAGTATCACCAATCGGCGAAGCTTCCAGCTTCATTACAATTTCCAAGGCCTCTGCTTGGGATAGAAACTTCTGCTGCATCAATGGTAATCTGATATGAGGTAACAACGCAGTAATGAACCATTCTTTATGATGTTCTAGTGGTATAACAAAACTTACTTGGTCTAGTAAGGTCTTAAATTTATGATCAAATTACCAGACCATTTCCGTTGCTCTCTTCTTTATTTCCTTCAGCTCAGTTATACACTGAGACTCAGACTTAGGTTTCTTGAATTCTGCCACCAGCACGACTTTAATTTCTGCGAGGGTTCTCGGCTGTACGGTAGAGTATTTCATAAACCAATGTAGCGCTCTATCCCTGAAAGTGGTGATGAGTTGTGCTTGCTTCACGGCATCGTCCTGGATTTGTCTTACACTCCATACGGCTTCACAAAGGAACCAATGTTGATCAGGGTCTTCTAGGCCAGTTCCTTTGAATATTGGTAGTTTCATATTAGTGTTCACCATTGTGCTACTAGGTGGTGGGGCATCGGGATTACTGCGCAGCTGCCGTAAAGGGATCTGTGCAGTAAATACAAACGGGACTATCGGGAGAGATGGACTTGGATGATTCTTCTGCGGGGTGGGCTGTGTAGCGGGTGGGTTCTGTGATAAGGGTGGCACGGTTTGTGCAGCCAGCGGATTCTAAGGGGTAAATGGTTGTGCAACTTTGCTATCAAGATCGCAGGGGATCTCAGTATCTATATGAAGTTTAGGGTCTTCCGGATTCTTATTAATTTTATATATCTTACCACTTCTAAGAGTATGTGTCTCTTCATCAGAATCAATATATGTACTATTTATCATGACAAACTTCAAGCATATTACTGCATTCTTAGAACACCTTTCTCAGCTAACAGCATCTTAATGTATAGACTGAGATTGTTCAGAAATTTACCTTGGAATCCTCCAAAAAAATGTGCTTCTGCTTGGCTATAGGATTTGAGCGTGTCTACAACAAATTCTGTTACAAATCCTTCTAGCATATGATCGACCCAATAATCAACTATGCATGACAATGGGCTGTCTAACGCTTTAATCTACGCTTTGAGCTCGGGATTCCACTCCGTAGGAACTCCTCCTTGGAAATAGTTTTTCTTCTTTGTGAGCCGCGAGATCCACGCATGCAGCTCGTTTGGAAACGATGCCCAAAATATCTCGTGAATGTCATCCAATAGATATCTATCTGACCACTATGTGTCGCTTAGACGTGGATGTCTATTTTCTTGTCTGTTAAAATAGCTTATAGTCTTATCCCACCAAGCTTGGATTTCTGTCTTTTCAGGATGCCAATAGTCAGATCCTTCAAGGAACTGATATTCTTCTTCACACATCATGTATGCAACTCAACGAAACCATTTCAACTCATCATGGATTCTACCGCGGAAACGGAACCATTTGTTGGCTTAAACTAACCCAAAGGTTTCCAATTAGACCCGGGTTCTTTGCGGTTCTCCCTTTGACCAACAAAACCACTTCACACTTGCCCTTTCGGCAACAACCTGTGAGCAGGTTGAGGTCTCACCCGAGGTGTATCTTTATGGGGTACTGCGGAATCAGGTTTCCATAGTAAATGATGAGTTGTTTATAAGAACAAGGTGCGCAGCGCAGGACAGAAGGATGGCGCTGCGGGCAGAGTGACTCGGTACACAATAGGATCTATGCTGCGAGTAGTACTGTCCAGTGCAAGCAACATTGTGGGCCACACCAAGGGTTTCTTACTGTTGCGAATCTTCTACTGGGACTGCGAATTACCCACACTTATCCTCTACTTGGAAGATCTCGAAAGCGTTAAGGAACTGAAATGAATATCACTCATCCATTCATTCAGGCACTTGCTGATTGTCTTTCTAGCATTCGTTAAGAACTTGGATTATTACAACGTGAACTAAAATGATAAACATGATTAACTGTGCTACGTTCCTTTACTGTGCTTACGAAAGTATTTAAACTTAAATGACTGATTCACAACCTTAACGTAGAATTGAAATGTTTACCATTCATCTGCTTTTGTGGAACCTAGCATATCATTCCCAAAATTCTCCTATTGGTAAATGCATATCAAAGTTCTCATATTACAGCATGCAAGGAAACACAACATTCATTCTACAGAAAATACAGACAGTCATTAATTCATAAACATCATCACATGACACAGGATTTAACGTCGTTCACTTCCCCGGATGGAAAGCTACGTCCACAAGAACGATTGGTAATATATTTATTCAAAAGGGATGGGGCAACTGTTCTTAGTCTGCGTACTCAGCTACAAACTCTCCTTTCTCTCGGCTAGGTCTCTGCACACATAGCTGCAGAGCCTTTACAATATTCTTAGCTCAGAGAGATTCTACAATACAAAAGGGTTATCTCCTTAAGTTCTAAGCAATAACAAAAGAATAACAATAATACAGAAAGAGAACAACCCAAAACGCGAACCCCCATCCCATACAAAATGTCTTCTTAAATAGATCATGCCCGAAGGTCATGTCTGTACAATGTCGAAGACCTAAAACCCAAAACCCTAAGCGTTTCCAAAACTGCGCCGGTTTTCCAAACCGGCTTGCTGGTTCCTGGTAGCGTCTGCTTGATCATGGCGTATCTCCATGTCCTCATTCTGTCGCTATCGGCCTTCCTGTCACACGCGTGCCTACAGGATGCTTCTGCTGAACCATTTCTCTCTATTGGTTTTACCTTCTAAGTGTGCCAAACGTCACTTTCCTTAACAACCCACGCGTGGCCGCCTTCTTGTCTTGCCTACGTCCACCGCTCGGCAATCCTGAAATATCTTTCCAAAAATGGCTGCTACCGATCGAGCCGGTAGCTACACTTGATACTTGTCCAGCACACTGCTTTGCTGGCTCCACAGGGCCTCCTAAATCCACAGCACTGCTTCTGCGCAGTACTAGTCTTCGCATCACGGCCAAAACTTCGACGCTGCATGCAACTCCTCAGTCTGGTCAAAAGTTGGATGTTGCGCGCAACTTCGCAACATCCTCAATACTTAGCCAAAATTGTGTTTCTGAGCTGCGCTCAGCTCAGCTTTCCCTTCTTCCCTCAAAAAGGTGCTTCCAAAACTTTAACTCAACCTGGGCCCAATAGTGGCCGAGGCCAAACTCAGGGTGTTCTGAGTGAGGCTCTTCTAGTCACTAAAGAAACTTCTTTGCTTGAAATTTTCCTTGCTTGAGTATATAACTTGGACTCCTCTAAGGCTGCATTTTATTCCACCTTGTATTCATCTATCAACTCATCTCTAGTCTTTCTTAAGGCAGCAGGATCAGTGGTTGTTGGGTTAAACACATACTCTTTGATCTCAAGTGTTGGTAGCTTATCCACTTGTTTCTTATTTCCTTTGCCAGTCCCCACAGGTACTAGTTGGGATAGCACTTATTTCTTTTTTCCTTTACCAGTCCCCATAGGTACTAGCTACTGCTCAGATTCCTCAGTTTTCTGCCTCTTTTGGGATCTCTCAGCTTCCCCTTATGTGTCCATAGGGACACTGTCATCTTCCTTGCTGGAATTTATTAAGTTGGTGGCCATAGGCATGGTTGTTGCCACTGATAGGACTAGGCTAGAAGAGACAGGCATTGGGGGTATGTTCCCTTGTGTTAGCAGGGAGGATCTCTCAGGTGTGTCTATTTCCATCTGTTCCATGACATTCCAATAAATTTGTAGCTTCTGCCATGCCTGGAATTTCAAAATGCACAAAATCCTTCCTGTTGCTTTCCTTCCTGCTGTTGGAAATGATGTGGTGGGGATCATAGTTTAAGGGTGCTTCTGTTTTGAAACCCATCTCCTTTATCTTGCATTCGGTGGTTGTAAGAGCTCCTTTGTTTTTTTATTAAGAATGGACCTACAGTCCATGGAAACACAATATCAGAGCCCTTTCTATGATATAGAAAGTGCTCAACTTCTACCTTCAATTTTTTTTCTAATGAATTCTAATGCAAATATTCTGGGGGTCAAGAAAACTGGTAGCACGTAGGGTGCATAAGCAAACCCATAAACCCTGATGATTGTGCCATCTCTGAAAGGAACCAATCTCCGACCCTCTTCTCGGGAGAAAGTTGTAGTAACTCCTGCATTTCTGGTAAGACTCTAGGCAGCCTCTTTTGAAAAATTACCTGATAAACCTCAAACATGAGCTCATCATGGAACTTGGTGTAATCAATGTACATCTCCTGAGTAAGTATTACCTCAGGCATTTGCAAGTTTTCCTCATTGAATGCCAGGAAAAGTTTTAGTAAGTAGGACTGAAATATGAAAATCCTTGTTTCCTGGAAATCATTTAGCTAGGAGTGTATACTTTCAGCCAAAACTTCATCAAACCTGAGGCATGCACATTGGGTCGACTGGCTTGGGTCATATGATTCCAGGGGGCAGGTGCCTAGGACAAAAAAACAAACTTATTAGAGGTTCTGTGACATACATATCAGAGTCTAGACCTAGGAATTGGCTCATCATGGCGATAACACCTCTGGATTCTTCCGTGAATAGTATGGCTTCAGTTGGGAAATCCTTCTTTTGTATTTGGACAGTAGGATTCACACAGAACCTGTAGGAATTATGTTTGACTTCAACAAGGTATTTTCTAAAAAACTGGATTAGGGATTCCTCAGTATACCCTATAGCTTTCTGGAAAAACTCTTCTGGGACAAACAGGGTTTTTCTAAGGGTTTGGGGATCAATTTTGCAAAGGATTTTGAACTTGGAAGCATCAATGATTTCCCTCTCGATAGAAGAGTAGTTAGAGTCACACCATTCAACAAATTTTGGAAAAGTAGGGGTTTGGCTGACTGTAAATAGATGGAAATAGGACTGGTGTACCTGGTGCAGATCTATACCTCGCTCCCCAACTAGTTTCAACTTGTTTTTTATAGTTTCCATAGGGTCATCGGTCATCATAGTGTCCTAGACCTCTGTGTCTCTGTCTATCAACACTGTTTCTATGCTTTGAAGCTCAAACCAGGTGGTTCTTTATCACTCAATTTAGCCATTAAATAGTTTAGTGTAGAGAAGAGAACCTACCTAGTTCATTGAAGGTTGGCTTGGGGCCCTAGTTGACCTGTCTATTTCTGCACAGCTTGCTCCTATCCCTTTCCAACACAAAATAGGACAGATGGAATCCAACTCTCCATGCAGGCGTGTTTTTTATATTATTTATCCTTTGCTATCACCCCTGCATCTCCTGTTGTGTGGAAGCTTCCCTGGCCGTCTATTTTCCTGATCCGGTCTGGGCCGTGGATTGGCACTGCTTTCTAACTCTATGATCCCTGGTGGCCTTGAATCCCACCACATGTTACCTTTTCTGCCAGTTAAAACCACGAGAAATCATCCACCGTTGATCTGGATCTTGCATGAATCTTGGCCGTCAAACGGCGCAAATTTTACCAACTTCGTGTTGATGTATATGTAACTTCGGAATGTATTTCACATATGTATATTGTACTCCTATAGTGAAGGTATTATTCCTCTATATGGAAGTGTTTGTATTCATATAGATATGTTATTATTCCTCTATACGGAAGTGTCGTCATTTATATTGTAAGTGTCGTAACTTATACTTGATGGGTTATTAGACCACCTTGTTGGGGTCGGCCCTGTATAAGCTATGTGGGTCGAAGGGTTATTAGAACACCCTATTAGGGGGTCGGCCATGTGGGTCAAAGGGTTATTAGACCACCAAGTGTGGGGTCGGTCCGGATTAAGTTAACCATGGGTTAATCTAGACAAGTAGGCCCCATTAGTTTATTGAGCAGGACAAGACAAGTATAAATAGAGATCGGGAGATCTCTATTTGATCACTCATTTACACACACACTCTTTGGAGAATGGTGTACTTGTGGAGGAGGATAAGCTGCTTCTAGGAGATGTCTATCTCTTATGCTCGGGTTGTATCATTGCTTTATCTATCTTTGAGGAAGTTATTGGGGTTTTTCACCATTATGGTTTTCCCCAAGTAAACTATGTGCCTCTTGTGTGCTTGCATTATTTTGTCCATGATTGATATGCTGTAGATATGCTATACATGTTGTTCTCTCAGTTAATATCCTAGATCAAATTGAAGTAAATTCTGAAAAATTAACATGGTATCAGAGCTAGCCTGAAAGAAGGCATGGTATGGCATGTATGAGACTTGTTGCACTTGTGATGCTTGGGTTTGATATAGCAAAAACCAGTCATCGTAGAACTTTCGCTATAAATCCATTTTGGATAAGTTTTCAGATCTGAAAATTCTACAAGTAGAATATTAGATCCCCATGTACCTTGTGTCCAAAGGAAAACTTCTAATTCGTTGTACTTTGTGTTTTATGATCTGTACAATATAGGGTTTCTGCCTCTTCCAGATTTGATTCATAAACAGGTGATCTTGGAAAAAAGGTCATAACTTGGGCTAGGAAGCTTAAAATTAAATTTCGTAAAATGTGACAGCTAGTGCATGGACTGTACTTTATTGGGTAACTGTTTCAGAGGCCGATACCAAACCACTCACACATGGCACGCCATACAAGTTTGCTCTCCTGTTTTATCCCATAAACAAGTCACGTTGCGACACTTGGCATAACTCTCTCTCAGAGAATTCATTTGAAGTCAGACCTATGGGGTTGGAAAGATGACAAGTCAGGATATCACAAGAAAATTTTTCATACCCTTTGGATCGAAAAGTTTGTAATTACACCAGAAACAATCAAGTACATATTTCTGTCAAAACATAATTATTTTTTAGCACCTTCATTCATGGCTTCCAGAATTTAGGGTTTCAGAAAAAAGTTGGAACTTTTGTAATCGAAGACTACGGCTGAATGCTACTCATCAAAATCAAAATTTAGAGACCACGATGAGAATTTTTGGTTGGGCAAAAGGCCAGGCTTGATTAGACCCTAGTTCGGGACTTTGATTAGAAAAGTGGAAAATTAGGGCTTCTACAAAAATGGGAATTTTTCAAATCTGTGACCACGACTGGAAGGTCCTTAGGAAAATAGAATCTTAGAGCTTTGGGTCAAACCTTTTGATTGGGTAGAAGGGTGGGATTTATCAAACCCTAGTTTGGGGTCATGTCCAGTGAATCTGAAAGTTTCAATGGAAAATTTGAGGGGTGAAACTTTGCAATTTTCAAATTATGAGTATACCAGCTTGATCAGCTCATCAAGGTGCATCTTTCTATCCTTTCAGAAGTTTGAATTTTTAGAGTTTCTTTGACAAACCCTAATCCATCTCTAGATCCAGTTTCTGCAAATCAACTGGATTGGGTTAATCCTAGAAGAGAATGGATTGGTCACCTGCATAAGTGAAGAAGATCCTATTTCAGAGGGAGATGAGGCTAAGGCCTTACATAAGAAGATTACAAGCAATATCGACAGGTATGACTCATCCAGGTATGTTTCAAGATTTGTTCATGATTAAGTTTATGGTATGTTTGTCTTCATGTTATTACGGTTAGTACAATTTTGATTAAATTTAAACTTGTCGTATCACCTTAATAAAATTATGAATGCATGATAGAAGATATTCATTCATTAGGGTGTTGACACTTATGATTGTACTAATGCATTATGGTGTTGTATGAATTTTATGTTGTCCACTAACATGAAAGGTACACCAAGAAAGACAAATCATGATCATGATGACATGAGGATAAAGATTCATCCATTGTCATGAATCACTTGGAAGATCTATTTGCAAGGTATGTATAACTTGGTTCTATAATGGTTAACCTATGAGATATGCAGGTTACTAGCAAAAGTCATTGAAGAGAATAAGAAGACATCATGTGGGTATGTTAGACATAACTAGCTAACATACCAATCCAGGCATGTTTTTCCTATATCAATTTAGAATCCTACTCGGTATTAGGATCCCTTATATAAGTATACTTGGTATGATTGGTTATGTTTATTCATAAAGTTAGAAATGTAAGTAATCAAGGGCTTATTCATTTTATGTCTCTTATCTTGATTGATGATTTAACTAACTAGAAGAGTCCTATGATCAAATAAGAATATGTATGAGTAAAAGAAGACTTCCCTGAAACCTTGAATACTAATGTTTATTATCTGTGTTTGAAATGATCATGACTATACATGTTTAAGATTATTGTGTTTTGGTAGTATTAAGATTATACTAATGAATGTGTGATTATGTATAACACAATGATGATACTAATAAGCATGCATAGTGATGGATATAAGTTCAAGGACAGGTAATCCAAGAAGCAAATGTAAAGAGGGAGCACACTCCAGTTGTTCCTGCAAGGAAGCAAAGATCAAGAAGGAGCACACTTCAGTAGTTTCTGTAAGGATGCAGATATTCAGAGGGAGTTGACCACTTCTCACAATCCACATCAGAATGGAGTTATAGAAAAGAAGCAAAGACTGAGACGGAGTCAACCCAACAAACAAACAAAGATAAGTATTTGAATTATCAGTCCTTGCATATTTTATTGTTTAAATAATATTGTTCAATAATGTATATACTCATGCTCCTAGAATTAGGTTGTGTATTATGCATATTAGAATAGTTGCATTGATGAACAGTATCCTACTAATATATATGGGTAAGTGGCCTATGGCACTGTACAACATTCTATTGCTACTTATCTAGAATGAAACCTCTTTGCTGACATGTTGGGAGTTTTGCACACTCTTAACAATGTTCTGGTAGAGATTGGAAGGCATCTAGAAAATTATGGGATATGGATAAATGTTGTATTGAAGCATTCGCTAAGATAATTGCATGACCGTATGACATATTTCTTTATGTGTAAGAATTTGTTCTGAAAACTATGAGATGTTTTCTAATCATGCAATTTAACTTGTTGTGTAGGAAAGATCGTATACCGTCACCTACAAAAGAAGGACTACGACATTTGTTCAGCAACAAAGTTATCTATTGAAAATATTGAAGATATTGAAGTTCCCAGGATTTGGGAAGAATGCCATGATTGAGGAGTACCAGTCGATCATGAAGATGTTTGGGATGCAGTCCCAAGACCTGAAGGGGAGTCTGTAGTGACTTCCAAGAGGATATACAAGATCAAGCATGCTGGAGGTGGTAGCATAGAGACTTTTGCTCCTGTAGCCAGTTACACTTCCATTAGATCCGTACTTGCTTTGGCTATAGTGATGAAATTGAAGATACACTAGATGGATGTCAAGACAACTTTCTTGAATGGTGTAGTCGAAGAGGAAGTGTATGTAGAGAAGCCACTTGGTTTTTGAGACACATGATGGGAAGTCATATGTGTGCAGATTGAAGAAAGCCTTGTATGGCTTGAAGCAAGCTCTTAGAGCTTGGTATGGTAGGATAGATAGCTTTCTATCCAGTTTGGGCTTTACCAAGAGTAAAGCGGATTCCAACCTTTACTACAAGGTTGAGGAAAGAAATCCAGTGATACTAATTTTATATGCGGATAACCTGTTTATTACAAGTGAAGATAGATTGATTGCCGACACGCAGCGAAAGATTACTGCCAAGTTCGAGATGAAGGACTTGGGGATGGTGCACTATTTTCTAAGTATGGAGGTGTGGCAGAGTGCAGATGGAATCTTCCTTGGACAAGGGAAGTATGCAGTAGAGATCCTGAAGAGGTTCGGGATGATGGACTGCAAGGCCATGGCCACACCTATGGCATTGAACCTGAAGCTTCTGTGTGATGCTTCATCTGATCCGGTTGATGTCACTCTGTATCGTCAGATGATTAGGTCCTTGATGTACCTGACAGATACGAGACCAGATATTTGCTTTGCGGTGAACACATTGAGCTAGTTCTTGACAGATCCGAGGAGTGTTCACCTGGTTGGTGTAAAGCATATTCTGAGGTACCTGAAGGGTACAATTGATTATGGGCTCAAGTATGATGCGAATCAAAAGTTTAACCGGGAGGGTTATGTTGATTCAGATTGGGCAGGTAGTGCTGCAGATAGGAAGAGCACTTCTGGGTGTTGCTTCAGTATGGGATTAGGTGTGATCTCTTGGTTTAGCAAGAAGCAGTCCTACGTAGCACTGAGTACAGCCGAAGTAGAGTATGTTGCGATGGATGAGCAGGTTTCAGATGTATTGACCAAGCTGTTGGACAGAGTGCAGTTTGAGTACTTCAGTGAGAGGCTTGGTGCACTTCAGATCGAGGTTCCTTCCAAAGGGAAGTGATGAGTCTAAAAGATATAGATGCACATGAGATTTTCTGACATGGTTGATGTGTTCTCCCATGGTCGTGATGTAATTGCTGAGCCATTCTCACATGGTGGTAGATGTGTTCTCCCATGGTGTAGATGTAAGGGATGAAGCCATTTTTCACATGGTGGTAGATGTGTTCTCCCATGGTGAAAAAGTAAGGGCTGGAGCCTTCCCCGAATGGTGGTAGATGTGTTCTCCCATGTCGGTGGTGTAAGTGCTGGATGATGTGCATCTGGGATGTGCTTCGTGGATGATGAGATGATCTGAAGAGGACGATGCTATGATGATCAGGAGGATCATGGATGATGAGCATCAAGACGATGCTTCAGTTACTACTCTGTATGTGTACATATGCATCATGTTGGATGCTTGATATGATCGGTTGGATCATTTATATGTATATGTATGTACGCATCATGTTTGATGCTGGATATGATAGGTTGGATCATTTATATGTATATGTATGTATGCATCATGTTTGATGCTGGATATGATCAGTTGGATCATTTATATGTATATGTATGTACGCATCATGTTGGATGCTGGATATGATCAGTTGGATCATTTATATGTATATGTATGTACGCATCATGTTGGATGATGGATATGATCAGTTGGATCATTTATATGTATATGTATGTACGCATCATGTTGGATGCTGGATATGATCAGTTGGATCATTTATATGTATATGTATGTACGCATCATGTTGAATGCTGGATATGATCAGTTGGATCATTTATATGTATATGCATGTACGCGTCATGTTGGATGTTGGATATGATCAGTTGGATCATGTGTATGTATCTGTAGATGTATCAGGTGGATACATTGTATGATCAAGTAGATCATGTATGTTGATATGTATCAGGTGGATCATGTATTTGTATATGTATCAGGTGGATACATTGTATGATCAGGTAGATCATGTATGATGATATGTATCAGGAAGATACTGTGTATGCATCAGGTGGATGCATTGTATGATTAGGATGATCATGGATGACAAGCTTCAGGATGTTGCTCCAGAAGACATGCATCAAGATGATGCAGTGTTGATGATTAGGATGATCATGTGTACATAAGGATGATGTATGGTGAGTATCAGGATGATAGTCTATGGTAGTGGAATAGGTTGTGCAGATGAGCATGTCTGGGAGATCCTATAGGTTGGAGTTGTGTACGTAATAGCCTGGGATGCTCTTTCGAGACATTGCTCTAGGAGGACATATAATAGCACCCTGGGATATCCTTCAGGTCAGAGTTGTGTACCCGTAACATCCTAGTATTCTCTTTCGAGGTTTTTTCCTATGGAATATAATAGCGCCTTGGGAGATCCTTCAGGTCAGATTTGTGTACCCGTAACATCCTGGGATGCTCTTTCGAGGTTTTTCCATGACCACATGTAATTTGTTCCCTGGGAGATCCTACAAGTTGGAGTTGTGTACCCGTAACATCTTGGGATGCTCTTGTGAGGTTTTGTGGTGACCACATGTAATTTGTGCCCTGGGAGATCCTACAGGTCGGAGTTGTGTACCTGTAACATCCTGGGATGCTCCTTCAAGGTTTTGTGGTGGGGTCACATGTAATAGCGCCCTAGGAGATCCTACAGGTCGAAGTTGTGTACCTGTAACATCCTGGGATGCTCTTTCGAGGTTTTGTGATGCATGTAATAAGTCCTGAGGATTCCACAGTATGGACAGTGATGATGAAGACCTGCAGGTGGTGGGCCTACATCCAGTATGAAAACAGACTAGCTCTGTAGAACTTCCTATGATGAGTACATTCAGAGATTGATTGAGATAGCAGCAGCAGTGATGATGATGATGAGTCGATGACGATTATCCAATGACGATGATCCAAAGAAGAATACTTGTGCTAGAAGACCTGAGTCGAGAAATAACTTCCTAGTTAAGAGGGAGTGTTGATGTATATGTATCTTCGAAATGTATTTCACATATGTATATTGTGCTCCTATAGAGATGGTATTATTCCTCTATACGGAAGTGTTTGTATTCCTATAGAGATGTTATTATTCCTCTATATGGAAGTGTCGTCATTTATATTGTAAGTGCCATAACTTATACTTGATGGGTTATTAAACCACCTTGTTGGGGTCGGCCTTGTATAAGTTATGTGGGTTGAAGGGTTATTAGATCACCCTATTAGGGGGTCGGCCATGTGGGTCAAAGGGTTATAGAACACCAAGTGTGGGGTCGGCCCGGATTAAGTTAACCATGGGTTAAGCTAGACAAGTAGGCCCCATTAGTTTATTGGGCAGGACAAGACAAGTATAAATAGAGATTGGGAGATCTCTATTTGATCACTCATTTACACACACACTCTTTGGAGAGTGGTGCACTTGTGGAGGAGGAGAAGCTACTTCTAGGAGATGTCTATCTCTTATGCTTAGGTTGTATCATTGCTCTATCTATCTTTGAGGAATTTATTGGGGTTTTTCACCTTTATGGTTATCCCCAAGTAAACTCTATGTCTCTTGTGTGCTTGCATTATTGTGTCCATGATTAATATGCTGTAGATATGTTGTACATGTTTTTCTCTCAGTTAAGATCCTAGATCAGATTGAAGTAAATTCTGAAAAATTAACACTTTGCAGATTTGGCTTGCATTGATGTTTTGTGCTAGTTATAATTGCGATCAAAACCTTGGACATAGATCTCAGCCTCGTCAAATCTGCGCCATCCAAACCCATGGGCCTCTACCAAAATTTTGCGGATCCGAAAATTTGTTTCCTCCACGCATGTCGTATCGGAGAAGTAATTCTCGACCGTCGATCTTTTCCATTGGCCATTGATCTACTCCTTAAGATGCTTATGGGATAAACTTCCCACCTCCGTCTAAAACACCTCACCCTTTTTTCCCGACTGTAGATCTTCACCATTGCCGATCTAGACCATTTATTTGCTTGGTATTTGATCATTTCTCCATTATTTTTAGAAATTGAACCTCCCACTTTCATCCAGGACAAAGCTAGTGCTAACACCGACAAGATAAATAGGCAAGCTAAACTTCATTTAAATCATCCAATGTAGTATCATCCGCAAGATCAAGACAAATCGATGGTTAAAACATAAACATGCGGGAAGGAAAAGAAGGGTTGCAGGGTTTTATTATATAAATATATACATTCTTTTCGCAATCTGCAATTGCAAGTTTCAGGTTGCGGAAACACAAAGTGCAAAACTATTTGAAGACTCTTCCTGCAATCCGCAATTGCGGGTTGCGGATGCAGAAGACAACAATTATTGAAGACCACAATTTTAATTTTTAAATGTTCAAAATTTTAGAGGTGAAAATTCCAATGTCTAAAATATTCACTCATTGTGTGAGTAGCCAGTCAACTGGCTAAGTTATAACATATAAAAATCATTTTTCCAGATTTATGTTTTTCGAAAATAAGGATCGGCCACCCCTTCTTTTCGTAGTTAATTGTGAAAACTATTATGAAAAGAATATTGGGAATAAGAAGGGTCGACCGACCCTTCATTTACGAGGGAATCGTAACAATAGAACACCTTTGGGAAAGAACGGTCGCTCTTTCTCTGAGAATGTTTTCACTTGCCAGCAAAGCCTTTGAAGCAAAACGTCTATAAATTTTGTTGTTTAAATGTTGATATCTAGTATCCCAGGGTGACATGTGGAACGATCATATTGTGACACGTGGCATATTTGATTTGGCACATTGAACATTAGAAATATAGCTTAATTATAGTATTGGATCATATAGAATATTTTCTCCTATGAGCACTGATGAATTTGGCACTTTGAGTATAGCGGATCATATTTTAGTATTTAGGTAGTTACTCTAAGGAAAATTACTAGATTTTAAGTGCAGCAGATAAACCACTTCTAAATGCCAATTATTCTTAAGCACACTTAACTAGTAATTAAGGTGTTAATTACAACACTTAACGACAGTAAGTGCACAAATGATGACAATGATCACAAATCCAATTTTTTAATAGGTAACCATCCATTATCAATCCCAGTGGCCTTTCCTTTTATAAAACTTTAATGAAAATGAAAAAATACAAATTAAATTTAAAGAACATTGATGTATCGTTATAAATTACACTATAAATTTAAATATATTTAATCTACAAAGGCTATGTCAACAATTCCTGACTTCCGACTTCCGCTGTAAATAGTAGGGACCAGGACATCATCTAAGTCCTAACATATAAAAATGTTTGTCCTGACTTCCATTTTTCGAAGAGAAGGATCATCCGCCCCTTTGTTTAGGAGATAATTGAGGACAACTATATCTAGCAAGTCACCTATATCCAGAATGGTGAATGAAAGAAGTATCTATCGACCCTTCTTGCATTCTAGAACACTGGAAGAAGGGTCGACCGCCCCTTCATTTAGTAGATAATTGTGAAAAAATTTATCTAGAAATTAAACGATATCTAGAATGGCGAAGACAAAGAAGGATCGACCGACCCTTCTTGCAGTCTCAAGCTATAACGAAAATAATATTGGGGAGAAGAAGGATCGTCCGCACCTTCTTTTACGAGGGAATTGTAAAAATAGAACTTGGAGAAAGAGCAACCGATCTTTCTCTGTGCATATTTCCACTTTCCAGCAAAATGTGTGAAGTAATGTTCCTATGAAATATGTGTTTAAAGTTCTGATATCTACTTTAGCCACTCCAAAAAACTCATCCCTGGGGGAAGGAGCGGACGCTCTTTCTCCTCACCATCTACTTCCAACAACCCAAAATGGAACAACCTGATAAAGAGCGACCTTGCTTTCTCTCACGAAATTTTGACTTGACAACAAACTCTAGTCTCTAGGATGACACGTGGAACGTTCAAATTGTGCCACGTTGCTTTGATTATTCAAGAATTGATCTATTCTACACTCAGCGAAGTAGAAGCTGCTATATCATTCACCACGTTATCGAGAAGAGCAGACCCAAAAGTAGATTGTTTGAATAATATAAATACTTGCCAAATGAAAAACTAGTAGTCGATTCTTCAAACCAATCTTACTGCTCTACCCTCCCAACACTCTTCTCGGTTCCACCTCAGCAAAAGCAAACCTCGGTCCTGAGAGAAAATAGAGATCCAAACTGGAAAACACAAAGAGTTTGAACTTTAAGTTTTAATGTAGGTAGTGGGCAGGATATCATCACAGTATCAATGCATAAAAGTTCGTGACATTAATTATCATAGTGTGGTGGGATATCATCTGTATGTCTTGACACATAAACACAATCCATCATAAATGCGGTGAGATTATTCACACGAGTGATACAATCCATCATTTACCATTGGTGTCATCAGGGTCAGGATCACTGCCAGCGTACAAACCATTTTAAATCGCAGAAAAGATCAACGGTCCCACGTCCATTCTGCATCCCCAACATGCGCGCTAGGACGGAGGGATGGGTGGTTGCGGAATTTGAAGCCACTCTCCGCGTGGCAGCACCACATGATTTCACAATTTGGAAGGGCGATAAGGAAAACCACCTTCCTCCATTTGCGAAACCACCTTCGCCCATGCAAATCCTCCACGTTTGGGCTCCTGCCCACGTGTCTCCTCCACAGATAAACATATTTAATGTGAGGCCAACCATGCGACGTCAAGTCGCTGGGCTATTAATTCCCCTGCCCCTAACATCACCTCATCCTGCCTAGAAACAATTCACATGGATCTCCAGTGTGCAAAGATCAAGCTACCAGGTTCACGCTACTATGTTCTATCATGGCCCTCTGTGCTATGCATTTGCACTCACCTGGTTCTGCTCCAATATCCTCATGCTCCAGTTATCGTCACACTCTCACTTACCTGCACCTGTAACATCTTCTCATTGGCTCCCATGGGCAGGCCAAAGGGTACCAAGACCAAGAGAAAGCAAAAATATGCATCTCTGGAGACGAGTCACACCAGGCAGGGCTACGGTGTTGAAGTCTCCATTCTAGTTTGTTTACTGATTGATAACTGGGAAGATAGGATAATTGCAGACATTTTGGCTAACAAGAATTAGGAGCAGACCTGGGACCCCTATTGGCTTGTGAAGAACATGTTAGGCCAGCTTATGGAGGACATGCATACTAATTGGACCCCTGCTCTCCATACCACCAAAAATCTGTGGGCTAATCTGCCAAACAAGGCTACCACCCTCGACACACTGGAACACACGCTCAGTTGTGACAGTCGTCCTGGGAACAATACACTTGGTGCCACCATGTCTGCTGACAGACCTGAAGTCACCCTTGGAACTTTGGCCACTCCTCTTAGGATGGATAAGTCCAACCCAGGGGGTAGCATGTCGATTTTGACATGTAGCAGGAACCTTATGAAGGGAAAGGAGCAACCACACACCTCCTTCCCCATCCCATCCACCTTGGGCCCAATCTTGTCCAAGCGTACACTTAATGAGCCGACTGGTTTCGTTTTTGTCATGCCCCGAAAGATGACGCCCTTTCCGGTCAAGCTCCCTGCTCAGGCCACTCGTCCTTATGCAAAGACTACTCTGCCTCCTGTGAGAGCTACATCAACACTTGGGATTACTGCTTCGACACCTGGGAATGTTTCTCCAACACCTACAAGCGATTGGAAGGACACGGATTACTACAGCTGCCCAATTCTAGAGGAGACACCTTCTGATGCAAAAGGCCCCTCTGCAACTGGTTAAGGAGGTTCTTCTGATGTCTCTCTTACTTTTTGTCTGTTTTGGTTATGGCAACCTATGACTGTAAGTTTTTTGTATGCCTCTATGGCCATGACTACTACTGATATTCACCCTGGTTTCCCTACAATGGCTAGGGTTTTTTTGTATAATTCGATTTTGAATCGCCACAACTCTACTGATATCTATGGCTGGCACTTCTGGATAAGACCACCGCTGACTGTAATCTCTATTGTATTTCTATTAGCTTACTATAAATTCACATCTTTACAAAAAAAAAATCTCTCTCCCATTACAGTCAAGCAATTTTGATTTTCGACATGATGTTGTTCATGAACTGAGTGTATTTTGTGAGTGTCTCCCGAGTCAACCAATTTTGATTATTACAATGTTTCCTACCTCAATGCTTTTGATATTGAAGGGAAGGTTGTTCACAGGATAGGTGTTTTTAATTTCCGATTAAAATGCATGCGATTTCTTTTGGAAGATGTCAACATGCAACTCATGAAGAATTAAGGTATATGTATTAGGATGTGCGAGACAATTGTTTTATAAATATATTATGTGGGGGTAAATATAATAATATTGTTTTTTAAATGTGTATGTGTATTCATAAAATAAGTAATAATATATTTCTGCTTTTTTGTAGCTGCTTTATATAAATAAGCAAGTTTTTGTATTGGTTGATATCTGAGTCATGATGATCGGATAGTTTTGGATGAACAGTTTGTTTTTAGTTCTCTGTGTGGAAGCTGAAAGACATGATCCGGAAAAGATCAGATATGTTTTTTCACTTTTTGATTTCCTCGAAATAACACAAGTACGTTTTTTTCTCTAAAAAAAAAGTAATATACCATTATATCTATCTATCTATCTATCTATCTATCTATATATAGTATATATATATATAAAATAAATAAGTATGTTGAAATTTCATTTCAATCATTTCTTAAAAATCTTTGCTTCTCATTCAAACATACAAAAAAATATTTAATTTGTTGTCTAAATAATTTTTTTTACATAGATTTAATTTGCTATCTAATTAACTTGTTTTTACATTATTATGTAAATTTTAATAATTACCTTGATATGAATTAAATTATGTATTGAACTTGTCAATGTTGAAATTTGGCATTTACCTTCTCTTGTCAAAAATAAAATTTATAATACATAATTATTTTGATCACCCCTGATTCTACATTCACACAAATTAATACTGTGTCAATTTTAAATTGACGACATCAAAATCAATCAGTATTTATATATTAACTCTAGGATCATGTAACATTGTAGTTATAATGATAACATTATTGATAATTCTCAATCAATTGTTGTATATAACCTTTCGCGTTGCAACAATTCTCATTGATTATTTTTATTTCATGTAATTAATGGTTTTTTATTCCATTTAATTGGATTGAAATCTTGTTAATTTGCTACCCTTTATCCATATGCAAAATGCAAGGCACTATGGGTCATAATAATTTTTTCATATTGCTTGAAAAGGAATTTCATAATTAGTATATGCCAACCACAATGTAGTCTTGATAATTGGAAAATTTTCATGGAAAACCATGTGAGTTAGAATTTTCATATTGGTGTAGGGTTGAATTGTGGTCATGTTATGATAAACAACCTCCTCCTAGTGGATAATTGGGTCCCTTAGCTATGTACTTAAACCATCTGATCCCTTACCCCTTGCACCCTTGTAACCTAGGTCTCACCCTTTTGATGAACTCGTTTAATGGCCAAATCTCCTCAGGATTCTCTCGCTCCTTTCAAACGTCTCCTCGTCTGAAATGGCGGCCACCCTTGAAAGGATCCATCTGTATCGCATCTAGAAGATCGATGTGGACTAGTCCGAAGGTTTTCAATGGATATTTCATGCATGAAGGTGGCGCACTCCGTATCTCGCATGTCTCTCTCTGTGAAGGTTCTCCCAACGATTTTCACCAAAGTATGTTGTTTGGTCTGAATATGGAGGATACCAATTTGTGTATGTCTTCTCTACAATGTCGCAATTGTAGGAAGTCTTCCTAGGGGCACTCCAGGGGGGTTGGCTCAAAGCGATACCTCTCTGATATTTTTCATGGACACAGCACTGGCGGTAATGAACTCTCTCGTAGTGGCCAGACAAAGAAGGCTTTCCACGGCCATTCCAAAGCCGAGGACCATGGCAACGGAAAAATATGGGTTCCTCTCGACTTTGGTCAGGATCAGGGAATCAGGGGCCTGTCCAGCATTCTGGCTGTGGTTTTGATTCTGGAAGCAAGAATTGCAAGGTCCTCTCGACTCCTGACTCTGGGTTTATTTCTACTCCTATGCAACAGTTTCGTGGTATCCCGGGAGAACTAGGAGGCAAAAACAATTGGCAACATGCATTGGGTGATAATGGTGGTCTGGTTAACATTGACTCTCCTCGCGGGAAGGATAGCCCTTCCCTTGAAATTCTCACGCAAGTTTGGGGTGACTTCTCCGACATGAAGAAAGCAATTTCTCACCTCACTACCTTCGTTCAAATTTCTAACTCTGAAGTCTAGAATTGTAATGCCAATATGAAAGACTACTTCGAGAAGCTAGTGGGAAATCTTGATTCATTCCATACTAGCCTCAAGATAGTGGAGGCTAAAGTTGATTATATCAGAGATAGTGGCAAAAATAGCCCATCCGTCATCCTGAACAGTGACGATGAAATTGCAGGTGCAGCAACAGGAGGCAAGGAAAATAACACTCGTCCCCATCATGGCAATTGCCTCCTTTGTGTTCTTGTCTTGGTTAAAGAGCTATGTTTGGGCTGGAATTTTGTAATCCTTCTCATATGTATTACTCTTGCAAGTTTCTCATAGGTCACTTTGTTAAAATTTTCAGTAGTGGCAGGCATAAGGCCTTTTTTGAAGATCAGATACTGAAATATGAAGAGACTATTTCGACAGCTCTTGTTTTTGGGACCAGTCTCCCCTATGATATGTAATATGTTCCATCCTTTTAATATAAAAACTCTTTAACCATTTGTGTAAAACAAAAAAGAATTTTTTGGTTTAAAAAAATAGTTATGATCCTTAAATTTTAAGATTAAATCACGAACAATATATCAAAATTGCTTGACACTTTATTCGATATCAAAATTTCTTAACACTTTATTCAATATTAGTTAGCTTAGGATCTTTGATTATTTTATTCATGCACTGCAAATTCATATCTAGATATCCCATTAGACATCCCTTGGGTCTTCTGATTCAACAACCGAGGACCTAACCCTCCTTTCATGGACCTGAACCCCTCAAATTGTCTAGGCAAAAACTAGTGCCAACAATATGATTGTAGCTTAAGGATTGAAGCACATACAAGATTATCCTGTTATAAAATGGTAATTGAAAAATTGGCATGAATTTAATGTTTCTGCCATCCGCAGTCGGGATAAATGAAAACTTGGAGAAAGAAGACAAAGTCACTTTTTTTATGAGAATATTTCAACTTACAAGGCCCTATGAAGGCTAAACCGTCAATTCATTTATATCCAAAACGGTGAGCACTGGCAGAATACTTACCACAACAAGGGTCAGTGGAACCTTCATTTACGAGTGAAGTGTAAACATACACTAGTACAAAATGAGAAATTAATGACTAAAATTTGACTATAAATGACTATTTTTGAGTCGGTGACTAATAGTATCTGATTTCCACTATCTTATCTCTAGTCGTATTTCACTAGTCATTAATTGGTTGACTTATTAGTCATTGATTTATTTATTGATAGTCACTGATTAAGTCATTGATTTAGTCATTGATACTCATTGATTTAGGCATTGATACTCACTGATTTAGTCATTGATTGTCAGAATTAATGACCAAATAAAAGACTAAATAAACTACTAGATGATATTATATTAATGACTAAGCTAAATACGACTAAACATTAGTCGCGTTATAAGATACTGAAAATTAGCTACTAATAGTCGTATATATGCGAATTTAGTCATTTTATTAAACACTAATTTATGATAGGGTACGTAGGAATCGAACCACCAATCTCCTGCCTATAATTAGGCAGGTGCTCTACCATTGAGCTAGCACCCTTTAAGAAGTTGTTATTGCTTGACAATGATAATATTCAAACCAATTTTGCATGGGAACAATATTTGAGTCACTTGAACAAGGACAAGTCATATGGTAATTCCGCCACAAGTAAAGAGGAAAACAATAATAGAATATGGTTGAAGGTTCAATCCATATGCAACAAAAATTTCAAATAAATAAATGATTGGCATGAGTATTTATAATTTTAAATGCTTGCAACATGCAAACGTCTGGATAAAATTCACTTGGGCATGGATATCTTGAGCATATTGATAGATATGCTCAAGATGCTTGCAAGATTTTATAGCCTGAAAGCCTAGAGCCTGACCAAAATTGTTATGAAGAAGGGTTAGTGATTTGAATGCATGCAACCTAGAAATTAAAATGTCTAGGTTCGGGAACTAAAAATGGCATAATCATTAGCACTGTTGTTCTATGGAGACAAGACATACAAGAAATTGTTTAGGAATAACAAGTAGAGTGTGGGATGTAGTTCTTTAATGCCCCTTTTCAAATGCAATCAATGAGGTTTATCAAATTTGATGTTAAAATATCTGAGTCACTAGAACAGAGACAAGTCATACGTTAATGCCCACACAAGTAAACAAGCAAACAATAATAGAAGTAACATTTGGAAGTGGTGTGAGGAACATTTGGTCTTTACATTGTATTTTGAGAAGTAACATTTTGTTTTAGTTGTCAAAAGAATTTCCCCTGGTTGAACTAACATGTTACTATTGATGGAGGAAGGAATAAGAAAAGTCCCAGAGCATTACTCTCAATGCATATGGAAGCTTCACAAGCTGTAATTCTCTAAGATTATTATTCTTTTTTATGGGATCAAGAATTAAGGCACCATGTCCAATCATGTAAAGTGATTTTGGTAGAACATGAAGTTTTTCATCTAAAATCGAATTTATTGCAACTCCAATGTGTTGATGTATATGTAACTTCAGAATGTATTTCATCTATATTTATTGTACCCTTATAAGAGATGTGTTATTCCTCTATAAGGAAGTGTCGTCATGTGTATTGACAAGTGTCGCAAGTGTGTGTACTTGCCGATGGGTTATTAGACCACCATGTGTGGGGTCAGCCCTGAAATATATATTATATTGTGGATGTACCTAGCTAGACAAGTCGGCCCCATAAGGTCACTGGGAAAACATGTTAAATATAAATAGAGATCGGGAGATCTCTATTTGATCACTCGGAAACTCACACTTCTCTCACTCAGAAAGTGGCGCACTAGTGAGGAGGAGGATCATCTGCTACTAGGAGACTATCTCAGTGTATTTTGGTTGTACTTTGGTTGAGCCATTGCTCTCTCTATCTCTGAGGAAGTTGTGGGTTTTTTCACCTTAGGTTTTTCCCCACAAAAACTTTGTGTCTCTTGTCTCTCATGCTTTTGATTCTTGTGATGCTTGTCATGCTTATTATGATTTTCATGCATTGATTTACTGTACATGTTATTCTCTCAGTAAAGATCTTAGAGTATTGTGAATTAATGCTCAAAATTTAACATGGTATCAGAGCTAACCTGAGAAGAAGACATTGTGTAGTGATGGAAACCAAGGGTTTCTTGTTTATTGGGTTTCTCTCCACAGTTTTTGGAAAAGCAGTATAGTAGATTGAATCTACTCATCAAGGAAAATCTATCTATCCAATCAGAATTCAATTCTGAGCATTTTCAGATTTGGTCCTAAAAATTAGGGTTTCCACAAAAATAGGAATTTCTGAAATCTAAAGACATAGCTGGACGCTCCTTGCAAAAATCGAAGTTTAGAGCTTTGGATCGAGGTTTTTGGCTGGTTAGATCTCTGGGAAACTCAAACCCTAATTCAGGGTCCTCCTTAGTGAATCTGGGAAGATAGAAAGGAAGTTTTGAAGGGTGTAGCTTTGCAGATCTCAATTTCTGAATACACCGGGTTGATTAGCTCATCAAGGCACATCTTTCTACCCTTTCAGAAAGTTGAAATTCACATTTTGAATTTTTAGGGTTTTTTCGACAAACACTAATCTAGGATCAAATCCAGTTTTCAGCAATTCAAGTGGTAAGACCTAAAAATTTTATATTTCCATTTGAAGTACTCTTTAAGATGTCTCACCACACCAAGCTTGAGGATAAGCTTGAAGGGGTTGATAACTTCCGAGCCTGGAAGTATAGGATTGGGTTAATCCTGGAAGAGAATGAGTTGGACTCATATATAAAAGAAGACATGCCTATCCCAGAGGATGAAGAGGCTAAGATATTGCATAAGAAGAACTTGGTCAAGGCAAAGAGAATCATTACTGAATCTATCAAAGACCATCTCATCCCTCATGTGTCATCTCTGAAGACACCCAAAGAGATGTTTGACTCCCTGACCAAGTTATTTGAAGGGAAGAACATAAATCGGAAGATGACTCTGCGGAATCAATTGAAGGGGGTCAAGATGTTGAATGGAGAAACCATTCAATCTTACTTCTCCAAGGTCTCTCAGATCAAGGAACAACTTGAAGCTGTGGATGAAGTAGTGGACAATGGTGAAGTTGTTATGACCACTCTGAATGGCCTACCTAGGTCATGGGACTCCTTTATTCAAGGAATCTGTGCAAGAAAGAAATTGATCTCTTTCAGTAAACTGTGGGAGGAATGCTCTCAAGAATAAGCTAGACTTGTAGCTCGTGAAGGAAAGATGGGAGGTGAAGATCAAGCTCTCACATCTCACACCAAAAGAAGCAAGCACAAGAAGGAGCACTCTCACTACAAGAGATCCTATCAAAAGAATAAGAAGGATCTAAGATGCTTCACATGCAATGAGAAGGGTCACTTTGCTTCAGATTGTCCCAAGAACAGAAGGGATAACAACAACAACTCCAACAACAAGAAGAAAGGCAGCAAAAGAAAGTTCCATGCTCATGCTGCCGAGGATGATGAACCTCCAGAGAAGAAGGCTAGGGCAGAAAGTAATGATAGTGATGATGACTCATCAAGTGAAGACGACTATGTTCTAATCTCTGCTCTCATAGGTACTATCTCCCATGGTTGTAATGATTGGTTAATTGACAGTGGGGCTTCCAAACACATGATTGGGTTTAAGGAATCTTTTGTAAACCTATCTGAACATGAATCACCCCATAAGGTGAAACTTGGGGATGATTATCAATACCCAATCAAAGGAAGTGGTGAAGCCTCCTACAACCCAGATTCTGGAAAATATTTGAAGATGAAAGAAGTCCTTTATGTACCCGGGCTCAAGAAGAATCTTCTCTCCATCTCTGCATTGGATGCAAAAGGCATGAGGGTTGCATTTATAGATGGCCAAGTCCTAATGTGGCCAAAGGGTAAAACAGTCGATGATGCAGTAGTGATTGGAGAGCAAGAGGGAGGTTTGTATAAATTGAAGGGACAACCTGAACATGCCATGGTACATGACTCCATGGAGCCAAGTGAAATTTGGCATAGAAGACTCGCACATATGCACTACAGGGAATTACCAATTACAAGTAAGGCTATAGAAGGTCTTCCTGAAATCAAGACCAAGCATGAAGGTGTTTGCAAAGGATGTGCAGAAGGAAAGAACATTAAGAAGGCATTTCCAAGCAGTGAAAGCAAGGCAAAAGATATCTTGGAAATCATCCACTCAGATGTATGCAGTCCTATGTCATCCAGTTCTCTGAGTGGGTATGTTTACTATGTCTCTTTTATTGATGACTTCTCTAGGAATACTTGGGTCTACTTCTTGAAGAAAAAAGATGATGTGTTTGATAAGTTCAAGGAATTCAAAACCTTGATGGAGAATCAAATTGATAAGAAGATCAAAACATTCAGATCCAAAAATGGTGGAGAATTCACCTCAGGTGACTTCAAGAAGCTATGCACTGATTCAGGGATTAACAGGGAGTTGACTACTCCTGATAATCCACAACAGAATGGGGTTGCAGAAAGGAAGAATAGAACAATCATGGAAGCAACAAGGGAAATGTTACATGACCAGGATCTACCTATGCATCTATGGGCAGAAGCAGCTAGAATAGCTGTATATGTGCAGAACAAAACACCCCACAAGATATTGGACAACAAGACACCAGAAGAGGTCTTCTCTAGTAAGAAACCTGAAGTCAGCCATCTCAGAATATTTGGTTGTCCAGTATACTCTCATGTCCCAAAGGAAAAGAGGACCAAGCTAGATCCTTCAGGAAAAAAGGGTATCTTTGTGGGTTACAGTGAAAGCTCAAAGGCTTACAGAATATACTTTCCAGGGTTCAAGAAGATTGATGTCAGCAAGGATGTGGCATTTGATGAAAACTCAGCATTCATCAAATCAAGAAACACACCTGTTGAATTTTATGAAGAACCTAAGGAAACTAGATTTCAAGACACTACCATGACTGAAGCAATTCCAGATGTTGATCGTGAAATTGAAGATCCGCAACAACTTGTAGATCCACCCCGTGAGAATAACTCTCACAAGAGGAAACCTACATGGGCTAGAGAGCTCATTCAAGATGCAAAAAGATTTGGCATTCCAGAAGAAGAACATAGACAAAAGAAGAGAACCAGATCACATACCAGCTATGTTGCTTTACTCTATGACATTATGAACAAAGAACCTTCCAGTTAGGAAGAAGCAGCAGAAAAGAAAGAATGGAAGGATGCCATGATCGAGGAATAACAATCAATAATGAAGAATGATGTTTGGGATGCTGTCCCAAGACCTAAAGGGAAGTCTATTGTGACTTCCAAGTGGATCTACAAGATCAAGCATGCTGCAGATGGCAGCATAGAGAAATACAAGGCAAGATTTGTAGCTTGTGGCTTCTCTCAGAAAGAGGGAATAGATTATGAAGAAACTTTTTCTCCTGTAGCCAGGTACACTTCCATCAGAACAGTACTTGCCCTGGCTGCAGCGATGAAATGGAAGATACACTAGATGGATGTCAAGACTACTTTCTTGAATGGTGTAGTTGAAGAGGAAGTGTATGTGGAGCAGCCACTCGATTTTGAAATACATGACAAGGAGTCATATGTATGCAGATTGAAGAAAGCCTTGTATGGCTTGAAGCAAGCTCTCAGAACTTGGTATGGTAGGATGGACAGTTTCTTATCTAGTTTGGGCTTTACCAAGAGTAAAGCGGATTCCAACCTTTACTACAAGGTTGAGGAAGGGAAACCTGTGATTCTGCTCCTATACGTGGATGACTTATTTGTAATAGGAGATGACAGATTGATTGCAGATACAAAGAGGAAGCTTGCTGCTGAATTCGATATGAAAGACTTAGGGATGATGCACTATTTCCTAGGTATGGAGGTGTGGCAAAGTACAAATGGGATTTTCCTTGGACAAGGGAAGTACACTGTAGATATCCTGAAGAGGTTCAGGATGATGGATTGCAAGGCCATGTCCACACCTATGGCATCGAATCTGAAGCTTGTATGTGATGCTTCATCTGAGCTGGTTGATGTCTCTATGTATCGTCATATGATTGGATCCTTGATGTACCTGATGAACACGAGACCAGATATTTGCTTTGCGATGAACACATTGAGCCAGTTCCTGACGGATCTGAGGAGTGTTCACCTGATTGTTGTAAAGCATATTCTGAGGTACCTGAAGGGTACAGTTGATTATGGGCTCAGGTATGAAGTGAATCAAAAGTTTAACCTACAAGGTTATGTTGATTCAGATTGGGTAGGCAGTGCTGCAGATAGGAAGAGCACATCTGGGTGATGCTTCAGTATGGGATCAGGTGTGATCTCTTGGTTTAGCAGGAAGCAGTCCTACGTAGCACTGAGTACAGCTGAGGCAGAGTATCTTGCAGCTTGTTCAGCTAGTTGTGAGGCAGTATGGATACGGAAGCTACTGTCTGAGTTATTTGATCTCCCATTGGATGCTATTGGTATCTTCTGTGATAACCAGAGTTGTGTGAAGCTATCTGAAAACCCAGTGTTTCATGACAGGTTGAAACACATAGAGATCAAATATCACTATATTAGGGATATGGTGCAGAGAGGAGTAGTCAAGCTCTTATATGTTGCGACAGACGAGCAGGTTGCAAATGTGCTGACGAAGCCACTAGCTAGGGTGAAGTTCGAGTACTTCAGGGAGAGGCTTGGCGTTCTTTAGATAGATGACACTTCGAGGAAGAAGTGATGGACACATTTGCTAAAGCCATTCCAAGCATGTTGGAAGGAGGAACCTTCAAATGGATGTGGATGTAAGCCCTCGATGATGAGCATCAGGACGGTGCTCCAGTTACTGCTCTGTATATGCATCAGGATGATGTTGGATATGATCAGTTGGATCATTTATATATGTATGTGTGCATCATGTTGGATGTTGGATATGATCAATTGGATCATTTATATATGTATGTGTGCATCATGTTGGATGCTGGATATGATCGGTTGGATCATTTGCATGTATTTTGTATATGCATCATGTTGGATGCTTGGACCATGTATCTGTATATGTATCAGGTGGATACTGTGTATGATCAGGCAGATCATGTATGTTGATATATATCAGTTAGATGCATTGTGTATCTATGTATGTATCAGGTGGATACATTGTATGATAGGTGGATCATGTATGATGATATGTATCAGGTAGATACTTGGTATGCATCAGGTAGATGCATTGTATAATCAGGATGATCATGGATGACGAGCTTCAGGATGTTGCTTCAGATGACATGCAGCAAGATGTTGTAGTGATGATGATCAGGATGATCATGTGTACATCAGGATGATGTATGGTGAGTATCAGGTTGATACTTTATGGTCGTGGAACACGTTGTGCAGATGAGCAAATAATTTGGCCCTGGGAGATTTGCAGATAGTCTTTCGAGGTTTTTCCAATGGCATGTAATCTGGCCCTAGGATATCTAGCAAATGCTCTTTCAAGGTTTTTCTCTGGGAGGACATATAATTTGGCCCTGGGAGATCTGCAGATAGTCTTTCGAGGTTTTGCCTATGGCATATAATCTGGCCCTGGGATATCTGGCATATGCTCTTTCGAGGTTTTGTCCTATGGCATATAATCTGTCCCTGGGAGATCTGATAGGTTGGGCTGTGTGCCCATAATAAGTCCTAGGATGCTCTTGCGAGGTTTTGCCATGACCACATGTAATATGTCCCTGGGAGATCCTATAGGTAGAGTTGTGTGCTCGTAACAGCCTGGGATGCTCTTGCGAGGTTTTGTGGTGACCACATGTAATCTGTCCCTGGGAGATCCTATAGGTAGAGCTGTGTGCTCGTAACATCCTGGGATGCTCTTGCAAGGTTTTGTGGTGAGGTCACATATAATATGGCCCTGGGAGATCCTATAGGTTGGAGTTGTGTACCCGTAACATCCTGGGATGCTCTTTCGAGGTTTTGTGACGCACGTAATAAGTCCTGAGGATTCCATAGTATGGCCAGTGATGAAGACCTACAGGTGGTGGGCCTACATCCAGTATGAAAAAGGACTGGCTCTGTAGAACTTCCTATGATGAGTAGATTCAGAGATTGGTTGAGATAGCAGCAGCAGTGACGGTGATGATGAAGATGCATCGATGACGATGATCCCAAGAAGAAGACTTGTCTAGCAGATCTGTGTCGAGAAATACCTTCCTAGTTAAGAGGGAGTGTTGATGTATATGTAACTTCAGAATGTATTTCATCTATGTATTTCATATATATTTATTGTACCCTTATAAGAGATGTGTTATTCCTCTATAAGGAAGTGTCGTCATGTGTATTGACAAGTGTCGCAAGTGTGTGTACTTACCGATGGGTTATTAGACCACCATGTGTGGGGTCGGACCTGAAATATATATTATATTGTGGATGTACCTAGCTAGACAAGTCGGCCCCATACGATCACTGGGAAAATAGGTTAAGTATAAATAGAGATCGGGATATCTCTATTTGATCACTCGGAAACTCACACTTCTCTCACTCACAAAGTGGTGCACTAGTGAGGAGGAGGATCATCTGCTACTAGGAGACTATCTCAGTGTATTTTGGTTGTACTTTGGTTGAGCCATTGCCCTCTCTATCTCTGAGGAAGTTGTGGGGTTTTTCACCTTAGGGTTTTCCCCATGGAAACGCTGTGTCTCTTGTCTCTCATGCTTTGATTCTTGTGATGCTTGTCATGCTTATTATGATTTTTATGCATTGATTTACTGTACATGTTATTCTCTCAGTAAAGATCCTAGAGTATTGTGAATAAATGCTCAAAATTTAACACAATGCGTATTAGCAAATCATTTTTCATCTAAATTAAAAGTTACTGCAATTAGAATGTGCATTAGAAAATCGACATTAAACTGGTATAAACAGAGGAACATTGCAAAAGTCTAGTCTTCTGTATATAAAGCAATTAAATATGTTCTCACAAAGTATTAGTCCAAAGTCCTTTAATCAGAATATGGAAATTTTGCACCCAGTAATTGAAACAACTCATACAATTATATACCGGAACAACAATAGAAGCTTCATAAAGAAAAACTGATTTTGTGGATGCAATAAGAATCCAAAAATTTAACCTGTTTTATGGAAACATTTTTAGCTCCCAAGTTATGATATAAGAAGAAATAGAGATCTAAAGGGCCAACTATTAGGAACTTAGAACCCACCTCAGGTGTTGCCAATAATTGTACTGATGTGTAATCTCTGACATCATCAAGAGTATTTTCCCTAACCAAACCTTCACCAGGAACCTAAAGGACAATCAACAAACAAATTATCTCCTCTCCAAATCTGAATGCAGTAGAGAAATAGATGTATGCAACTAAAATACCTCTATAACCAGACGATGTGGATATTATGGGATCAAGAATTAAGACACCATGTCCAAGCATGTAAAGTGATTTTGGTAGAACATGAAGTTTTCAATCTAAAATAAAAGTTATTGCAACTCCAATCCGTATTAGCAAATCATTTTTCATCTAAATTAAAAGTTACTGCAATTAGAATGTGCATTAGCAAATCGACATTAATCTGGTATAAACAGAGGAACATTGCAAAAGTCTAGTCTTCTGTATATAAAGAAATTAAATATGTTCTCACAAAGTATTAGTCCAAAGTCCTTTAATCAGAATATGGAAATTTTGCACCCAGTAATTGAAACAGCTCATACAATTATATACAGGAACAACAACAGAAGCTTCATAAAGAAAAACTGATTTTGTGGATGCAACAAGAATCCAAAAATTTAACCTATTTTATGGAAACATTTTTAGCTCCCAAGTTATGATATAAGAAGAAATAGATATCTAAAGGGACAACTGTTAGGAACTTAGAACCCACCTCAGGTGTTGCCAATAATTGTACTGATGTGTAATCTCTGACATCATCAAGAGTATATGCCCCAACCAAACCTTCACCAGGAACCTAAAGGACAATCAGCAGACAAATTATCTCCTCTCCAAATCTGAAAGCAGTAGAGAAATAGATGTATGCAACTAAAATACCTCTATAACCAGACGATGTAGATATTATGGGATAAAGAATTAAGGCACCATGTCCAAGCATGTAAAGTGATTTTTGTAGAACATGAAGTTTTTCATCTAAAATAAAAGTTATTGCAACTCCAATGCGTATTAGCAAATCATTTTCATCTAAATTAAAAGTTACTGCAATTAGAATGTGCATTAGCAAATCGACATTAATCTGGTATAAACATAGGAACATTTCTAAAGTCTAGTCTTCTGTATATAAAGCAATTAAATATGTTCTCACAAAGTATTAGTCCAAAGTCCTTTAATCAGAATATGGAAATTTTGCACCCAGTAATTGAAACAACTCATACAATTATATACAAGAACAACAACAAAAGCTTCATAAAGAAAAACTGATTTTGTGGATGCAACAAGAATCCAAAAATTTAACCTGTTTTATGGAAACATTTTTAGCTCCCAAGTTATGATATAAGAAGAAATAGAGATCTAAAGGGCCAACTATTAAAAACTTAGAACCCACCTCAGGTGTTGCCAATAATTGTACTGATGTGTAATCTCTAACATCATCAAGAGTATATGCCCCAACCAAACCTTCACCAGGAACCTAAAGGACAATCAGCAGACAAATTATCTCCTCTCCAAATCTGAAAGCAGTAGAGAAATAGATGTATGCAACTAAAATACCTCTATAACCAGACGATGTGGATATTATGGGATCAAGAATTAAGGCACCATGTCCAAGCATGTAAAGTGATTTTCGTAGAACATGAAGTTTTTAATCTAAAATACAAGTTATTGCAACTCCAATGCGTATTAGCAAATCATTTTTCATCTAAATTAAAAGTTACTGCAATTAGAATGTGCATAATTTAGCAAATTGACATTAATATGGTATAAACAGAGGAACATTGCAAAATTCTAGTCTTCTGTATATAAAGCAATTAAATATGTTCTCACAAAGTATTAGTCCAAAGTCCTTTAATCAAACAATGGAAATTTTGCACCCAGTAATTGAAACAACTCATACAATTATATACAGGAACAAGAACAGAAGCTTGATAAAGAAAAACTGATTTTGTGGATGCAACAAGAATCCAAAAATTTAACCTGTTTTATGGAAACATTTTTAGCTCCCAAGTTATGATATAAGAAGAAATAGAGACCTAAAGGGCCAACTATTAGGAACTTAGAACCCACCTTAGGTGTTGCCAATAATTGTATTGATGTGTAATCTCTGGCATCATCAAGAGTATATGCCCCAACCAAACCTTCACCAGGAACCTAAAGGACAATCAGCAGACAAATTATATCCTCTCCAAATCTGAAAGCAGTAGAGAAATAGATGTATGCAACTAAAATACCTCTATAACTAGATGATGTGGATAACAAGGTTCGTCCCAACAATATGAGCAACATGTGTATGGTTGTACCATATTTTCAAATTTCTTAGACCTTTGCTGGTAAAATCTCAGCCTCTTCACAATAAAAGAACTGCTGTCAGTGCCACATATTTTTCATCACCCCCAACAGTATTACCAAATCGAACATGAAATTACAATCGGTATTTAAGAGTCATTATAGTCCACACTAAATTAATTCCAAATTCCTTTCATGTTCAAGATAACAAACCAAAAGTAAAAGATACAATTAGTATGCAACTGTTATAGTTAGAACATATTGGTCATCTAGACTACAAACTTAGGAAAATTAATAATGTCACTTGGTGACTTTAGAGTACTTTATGTATAATTGTTATATTAAAGTACACATAAGTCATTTTTGGGTTTGTGCAATTAGGGTTTGAGAAGTTGAGATTTATGTCATCTCATTATTATAAAGAAATTCATAGACAATATGTCATGCTGCAAAAGCCTACAGGGCATGGGCATTGGTCACTTGTGGATGCCAGCATATTTATTACTTATTTCCTTTGTGATATTAAAACATAGGAAATAAAACCTAATTTCCTTGAAAATGTTTAGCGAAACAAAAGTGGGTTGCACAACAATGGCAAATGATTTTAAATTTTTAACCAACATAAGAAACACACAATGGAACATATAGGCAGTTAACTTTATTAAGTCATTTTCTTTGATCAAGAAAAAAAAAGCATAATAAAACCTAAAAACAAATATAATAGCACTAACAAAAAAATATCCAATTTAACTCATAAAGATGCATTCCATACCTCCGTAGAAAAGTTATCAATTCTGTATGGCATAAGACCAGTATCATCATCAGAAAGCATAATCAAATAAGTCCCAAAGCTCCCATCTGAATTGTCAACACTTTTCGTATCTCCAACTGCTGCACTAGCATTCTGCACTTCAACACGTACCATCTGTAATGCACCAGTCACATAATTACGCAGTTTGACCAGAGTATCTCCTGACTGATTAGGATGGAAGCTACCAGACCAATCCCAACCAGGTTCATTGAATCGGATAGAGACAAGAAACTCCCTGACACATCAACAAATAGAAAAGAAATGAGCATCCAAAGTCAAAGATGTAAAAGGAAAAGCCATTAGAGAAAGCATTAAGTGTTTCAAATATAGATTATTATAAAATCCACTATCCAATAGTTTACAAAATAGTAATTCCTTTCTCTGAAAGCAATCAGACAAGAATACATAATCAATGGAGAGGATATTTTCATGAAGGATTAGAGATGATAATTTTGTTTCAATATTTCACTATAAGAACGAGTGTTGAACCCTCCCTGGATGCAATACATTTAAGATATAGTGTTCAATATAAGCCCAACAAGCATGTAAACATAAGTGTCTCTCCAAAGCAAGATTGGCAATAGAAGATGAACAAATTCACCATAGAAACTAGTGAAACAATTTTTAAGCTAGTCCCTGTTTAAGTCAACGAATAAATACAAAAGTATGAAACGTGTAACTTAAAATTTAAATATAGGTAACTTCTCTAGTCCCTACTAAAAATACATCAGTTCTCTAAAAGCTTGGGTAAGGAGGAATCAAAAATGTATGATACATGGCAATTGAGCCAACAGTTAACTGTTAAACCTGTAGAACAGGTTTCCTAAAGCATTCAGTTTAAAAAATTGTACTGCAACACAAAGTTGTCACACTCGGACTTGGAAAAAATCGGCTGGCATGGGACTTGGCAAGACATGGTGACTCGAAAAAATCTCATAAAAGACTTGGCAAATGCAAAAAAAAAACTCAAATATAATCAAAGCAGGTCTGGGCCTGTCTGGCAAGTCTAGTTGAGTCTTGGTCACTCTCACCAAGTGGCAAGTTTAGGGTTGAGTATGAACCCAGTATTCCACCCAGCTAAGACATGGCAAGACTCACGAGTCTTGGCCAAGACAAAATACACTACTGTAACATCCTGCCAAGATTGTAAGCATCTATGTGATTTTAGTGAGAGTCCAGTTCAATCCATATCTTGTTTTATTGAAAGAACATCTTCATCTAACACTCAAATAACAAATCATAGAACATGACAATTTTTTTACTTATAATTTTTTCATGTTCTTTTGAACCTAAATCACCCTACCAAATTATGGAATATTTTCTTGCCATTAAGTTGATGTTGTTGGATTTTGGGGTTACTTCAAAAGTGTTTTCTCCTTGCTAGGAGAGTGCTATCTCTCGTAGCACCTACAAGATACTTCATGGACACATGGATGGCTCAGTTTGGGTGGATGTTTGACCTTGGTTAGAGTGTTGGCATGGCACCCTTATGTAGGAGGTTGATACCCTAGTTGGATTGATGCCCATTGAGGGCACACAATGGGAGAATCTATGTCTCAACTGGGAGAGTCAATGTCCCAGACATTCCATTGAAAAATATTTGGCAGTGGTATGAGGAACCTGGTAACTATGGTCTAGAAGTAAAGGCCTAGGATCTACAACATTCAGCAAGGTTGGGAATTGATGGAGATATGTTTCATGCCTACTTTGTGCCCTATTTATTAGGGATGAAATTATTTGGCTTGTCAAGATCCTCACCAACACATTGCATGGATGTTCAGAACAGTGCAGAAATGATTAGGAACACTATGTAAGGAAACCTTCCTATACTTTCAACTCTTTTGTCAAAGCCTGCCATAGCAGATGATTCAACTATACCAGAGTATTTGGGCTCAAGTTCAGATTTGTGTGCACATTATGAAAAACATGTTTGCAGCTGTGATGCAACCTCACAAAATATCTACTTACTGTTTGAATTTTTTGAGTGTGAGCAACCGCATCAACGTAGACCGTTGTTTGAAAAGTATGTATATCAAGCATAAATACTTATTCTATGTGGGGTTTGTCTCCTCCACTTCTGTTAGTTTATATTGCTGTTCATTATGTGCTTCAGGATCAAGGAGTTGACCAGGAGTGGTGTAGATTCAAGTTCCCAGCATTCTGGTGACCCGTGCATTTTGAATTCCTTGAAGATAGGCGATCTTCATTCAGCTTCGTGGTAAGGCAAAATAGATTATGCAAAGGAACATCTGTAGAATTTTGTATCTCCTCTGGATCGGGATATCTGAGCATTGAAACCCATCTACGAACTAGCAATTTATAGGATTGCATGCAGTTTGCATCTAAAATACAGAAATATTCATTTTAATATCTAACTTTATCACGTTATTGTTGAAGTTTTATTTTTCATTGTGTTTGACAGGTTTGTAGTAGCCTGGTATCCAATTTATCTAGTGCCAGAGGGGCAGTTGCGTGCAGTATTTTTGACATACCATTCACTTGGTCGTTTTTCCCATAGAAATCCCTGTTGTGATCGAGTTGGAGGCACCAATTCAAGTATTGTAGCTCCAGCAATTGGTCTGCAAAGTTATAGTAGTTAGGTCAACAACATTTTTTACCTTTAGCTCGAAGCATTATCATATATTTTAGTTCTGTGCTTTGACCCTTCTTGAATTAAATTTGCTATAAAGAGGAGAATCAACCACGTTTTTTTCCTATGCCTTCAGTGCAATTTTTCCATATCTGCATGATGAATGGAACTTCTTGTGCTGTGCAGTGTGCATTATTCATGGTGATAGGTCTACAAAGGAAATCAAATAGGTGGAAATATTACATTAATCACTTAAAAAAAATAACATTCATTCAACAAAGGATGAATATTGCTTACTCTGGTTGAAGAACCCAACACTCTCAATTTATACTCCAAGTTTAGAATACAAGGTGATGTTTGTTATTCCATAGCAAGGGTGAGGATGCGTGGTGGTGGGAGGATTTGTGGAAACTCATAGCCCCACTCAAAATGAGATTTTATATGTGACTTGTGCTCAGGAACAAAGTGTTAACATGAGATTTCCTTCAAAGAAGTGGACAGGGCCTTGGATAGCATATCATGTGTACATTGGAGGAAGAATCTATTGACCATATGCTCAATAACTGTCCATATGCAAAGAAATTATCGAAAGAGGTGGATGTTTTCACTAGATAACGGATTTTGGCAAGGTGAAGTTAAGAAATGTATGGGAATAGGTTCCAACAAAAAAATATTTAAGGCATTCAGAGCACTACCACCGATGGTTGCACAGGGCATTTGGCTTGCTAGAAATGCCAAGATATTGCAAGGCAAGTCCTATCCAACACTTCCATGTGCATCTCATATAAGGTCCTTTTATGTAAGCTTAAAAGGAAATCCCCAAACCTGTGAATGTAAGGATTCCGGTATAGCTTGTAATTGACAAAACTGAAGCCTAGGGTTTTTTGATGGTACATGCTAAGGCCAAAATACATTTGGATGAAAATCATTATATTACATTCAAAGTAGGGCTGTTGTTTGGCTCCAATAATTATGGATTATAATTAAGCTGGCAGCATAAAAGGTTTACTAGTAAAGGTACATGTATGTGAATATTCGCAATCAATTGGAGGAAAGGGCTATTTAGAATGGAAAACCTAAGTCTTCTTCCTATCCTGAACTAGGACAAAAGAGTTGAGGTTGAGTTTGCATGTATATCCTTCCATCATGTCTTTAGATATATAAATGGTATAATAGATGCTCTATTAAAAGTAGGTCAGTTAATGGAGGCTAACATAGAGAAATAAAAGAGCACACAAAATGGAGCCTGAGAGGCATCCCAATGACAACACATTGATCTCAATCTAGATAGAGTCGGTAACAATGTAAATTATGGGGGGGTATGGCTAGATTTCTATTTCAAACAAGGCCCTCACCTCTTAAATATAGGATATTATGTGGCTTATTATTTCAAACAAGACCCTCACTTGGGATGTTAAGATTCAATATGCTAAGATAGAAAATATCAGCATTACATTCCATTTCACATGAATAGCATATACAAGATCACTGAAGAAACAACAAGCACAACATAAACAAAAGAGACATAGATTTATCCTAAGAAACCCTCATGGGGTAGAAAACCCAGCAAAGATTCCTCAATATAGATGACCAGCAATATACAAATATGCAAACCAAAGACATGATCTCCTCCTCCTCCATAGCAGACCTCTCTCTCACAAGTGCGCTACATTTCAAGTGAGGGAAGTGTGTGTGTAATGAGGAACACACCTCCTCTATTTATACACATATCCGACTTGTACTTTATATTAACTAGGTCGGCCCCAACTTTACCACTAGGTTAAACACCCCACTACAACAGACTGGGTCGACCCCACTAGGGTGGTCTAACAACCCTTTGAACCACATAACACATACAGGGCCGACCCCCACTAGGGAAGTCTAATAACCCAAGTTACCACATTCTGACAGAGGAATAAACATCTCCAGATATACTATAAGATCTTCACGGAGGAATGAAACATCTCTGGAATAATAAAGTACAAATTGTTGGCTTGGTTTTGCAACCAAGCTTAGTGCTATGGGCACCTGCTAACTAGTAGCAGCAGTTTCAATAGAAATAAATAACAATAAACTAAATCTAAACTAAACTAAACTAGCATGTGCATTTTGAATTAAAGAACAAGAACAAGAAAGATAAAAAATAATTTTTGTATTGACAATGGGGCAAGCAAATGCTTGCAAGAACAATACCTCCAAGTGATGAAGGTTGTTTGAATGGCTCCAATGGTGAGCAGCTCCAATCTCCAATGGGTCCTTTCTCCAAGGTTGCTACAATGGCCAAAACTCAAGGGAGATTTTGGCAGCATGAGGATAGGAATATGGATGGATGTGAAATGAGGAGCCCCTGCCCCCTTTTTATAGGTTTTGGTGGTGGGGAATACCATTTGTGGTTTTGTGGAAACCAAATGGTATTGACCAACATGGTTTAGGTACTTTTCCCTCCTTTTTCCTTTTTTGAGTAAAATTAATATTTTTATTCCCTTTTTAATATTTTGGGAATTTTGGACCCTTTTTGAGGGTTTTTTATGCTTTTTAGGAAAAATAATCTTTTTGAGTGGGAAAAAGGGGTGTACCAAGGTCTTTTGGTGACCTTTTGTTGGCTTCAGAGGCTCAGATGGTGGAAAAGTGGACAAATGGGTCATGTGAATAAGGAAATGAGCTAGTGAGCACTTTTTAGGTGTTAACAGATTGCCCCCTGATGTGTGAGGGCAGGAGCTCATCGTATGGCCGATAGACATCATAGTTCTTTTGTCTTTTTTTTCTGGGGTTTTGGGGGGGAGAAAAGATCGATTGGAGACTGGATCCGCGTCCCATGGAAGCTGCAAAAAATAAACAAATATTACATGGCCTCAATATGAATGAGGGATAATCTCTGATAATGGACAAGGCGGGCATACCCATGCTCGTATCAAGACATAAACATAACAATTAGTCCCAAGAAGGGGGATCTAATACATAAAAAATATACTGGTACATCATAATAGTCCAAAGGGGACATTATTCTGGGATGTACTCATGATCATGACATGACTGATCTCAATCACTGATACACTGGATAACTGATGAACTGCTGGAACTGAGGGTGTCCAACATCTGTAGGGACGTAATGACTGTGATCCATCTCTGAGAAGTAATGTGACTGTATACTCAAGGGAGTATGAAACTGGTGTACAGCTGAATACTGTCGCCATGCGCAACCCGGATATCTATAGAAAAAGTGGTAACAGGTTGTATCCATAGGTAGACTCTCAAATGTGGAGGAGTCGGGAGGTATCCGGGGTCTTCGACTAATAACTGAGCGGACCAATACCCTGTGTGATTCTCAATGATGCGATCAAGGTGTTGAAGTCGAGCATGTGAGAAACAACCATTTGGAGAAGCGCTAAGGACTCTTCTCGGAATGATTCGTAGGCACTCATCATAAATGGTGATGAGTCCAAGACACAGGGACCTCTAGGTCTATCCTCTGGAATAAATTTGGTTGTCGTCGATAGAGGGAAACCAGAAACTAACAAGGCAATGATGTTTCCTTGATAGGAGCGCGAGGTGTAGAACTGAAGTATTGTAGTATTGATGGTAGGACTGACATACTTGTGGGGATGGGAAGTAACTGGGGTCATATAGTGGGTAGACTCAAACTTCCTTTGTTCAGAGCATGATGACATGGTTGCCCTGGCAGCGTAGGGAACTGACTTGTAGGTGTGGGTATCATTGCTTTTAAGGACTGAAGGGTATGTATTGACTCTGGGGGGGTCAAGCTGATGAGTGCTGTCGAGGGATTCTCAGGGTAACATACTGCAGAATACTATGAACAAAGGCGACCAAATGGGGAAGCTGCCATATGAGTAGACGTGATTTGTTGTGGCACCGAGAAGCACCATTAGGTCCTTCTTCATAGTTTTAATGAGCTCCAAGAAGAGATAAAAGTGTGCTCTGAAATGGTACTATCCTGTGGATTTTGTGAGCCCAGGACTGTTCGTGCTCATTGGTGCTTTCATTTTTAAGGAGTCTGAAAGCGATAAGAAGACTCTGCAGTGGTTGTGACTATTGTCCTGTTGGTTTTACAAGCCACAGATGGTGATTGCTCGTGGTTGCTTTCATGTTTAGAGAGTCTGAAAGCGGTAAGTGGACTCCATTTGTGTTCTTTTTCGTAAGTTTAGTCTCCAAGGCCCGAAAAAGCATAAAATGATGCGGATGGAGAACTCTTCTAGCCGATGTGACTAGAGTATACCTTTTTCGTAATTAGTCTACAAGGTCCGGAAAAGGGATAAACGTATACCAGGTAGACGCCCTTTCAGATACGTTTAGCGAGCATGAAAGGAAGCAAGGTTGCTCGGTGATCTTTTCATTGTTTTAGGAGTCAGAAAATAGCTTAACAGAAACTCCCTAAGTGCCTTTTTCGTAAAAGGGATTGCTCGGCCCGAAAAAGGGATAAAATTATACCGAACAAAAATGGATAGATGGGAGCGAGAAAAGGTCTCAAGCGTCATCATGTGTGTGGGATACTGGATCCGGTGACATAAAGATTGTCAAAAGGGGGCTGCGGATTTGTGGCACGCAAACCGAGGCAAAGAGAGGGCATTTTGAAAAAATGGCCAAAAAGTATGGGCGTGAGAGCGAGAAATGATCTCAAGCATCATCACAAGCACGGGAAACTGAATCCGGCGATATAAAGATGGTCAACCACGGAGAACGGCAGATGTGGCATGCAAATCGAGGCGACGAGGGGGCATGGAAAAAATGCCCAAAAAATCTGGGGGTGAGAGCGAGAAATGATCTCAAGCATCATCACGAGCACGGAAAACTGAATCCGACGATATAAATATTGTCAAAAATGGAGAACGGCGGATGTGGCACGCAAACCGAGGTGACGAGGGGGGCATGGAAGAAATGCCTAAAAAATCTAGGCGTGAGAGCGAGAAATGATCTCAAGCATCGTCACGAGCGTGGAAAACTGAATTTGACGATATAAGGCATGCCAAAAACGGACGAGGGTCGATATGGCACGTAAATCGAGGCGACGAGGGCACCCAAAAAATGGTAAAAAAATGGAGCTGGTGAAAACTGGAAAAGGAAAGAACTGTCATGAAGTTCTCGCTGCGCCGATTCCAATGGTACCAACGTTTTGAGAAACGGACGTCGTATGAGACCGGAATGGCGGTTGGAAAAAATGGTGGAATTTCTATAAATAGGGCGTGGGGCCCATATGACGTGTCATTGTTACGTGCGAGTTTGGCAGAGTAGTCAGAGCTCTTTCTTGATTTCTGGGAGATTTGACCGTTGGTTTTCGATTCCGCGAGTTTCAGGTAACCCTATTTGCCTTAGCCTTTCCAATTATGTCATTTTTTGTTAGCGGCGGGCCCCCGAAGGCTGTGAAATTCCACATTGACCTTCCAACGTGGAATATCGCGGGTTTTGGGTCTCTTCCCGCGATGAACCGCGCGGGTTTTAGGCTGACAGTCGCGATGTTCATCGCGACTTTGAGGTTGGAACCCGCGATGTTCATCGCGAGTTCATGGGAGATAGTCACGATGTTCATCGCGACTGTCTGGCAAAAACCCGCGATATCCATCGCGGAATTTCTGATGGAGGCCGCGATGATCATCGCGGCTTTTGAGGAAAAGGCCACAATGATCATCGCGGATTTTGATGAAAAAGGCGCGATGGGATTTTTGCAAAACAATTTTTGCTGGGGCTAAAAAATTCTTCTGTTTTTTGGCAGGATGTTGAGGAGACCGCTGAGTTCCTGGCGGGAGCGGGAAATAGATGATGATTTGATGGAGAGGATTCGCACTGATCCGGGGGTCCAGCAGACTCTAGCTGTGAGTGGAATTTTGAAGTTCACTCAGATCCCACCAATGCGTTCAGTGAGACGGCTCCTGAACAAGTTGGTGAGTTGGTGGGTGCCCGCGGAGGGTGCTTTCATGATTGGGGGACAGAGGTTGGAGATCACCCTCACAAACGTTTATATTCTGACTGGGTTGCCACATTTGGGGGAGGTGGGACATGAGGGTTGTTGGGGCAGGTGTGCTGCGAGTGCTGGGTGCTGCGGCGCCACATTGTTTGACAGGGGGACAAACGATGATGGTGGACTCTGTCCTTCGAGGGACGTATTATGCATGGGCTCAGATGTTTCTAGCAGGTGTCCGGAGAGATCTGGACAAGTGCTTTCGAGAGGGAGGAGAGTTCTGTTATGCCTCCTTTCTATGTTGTTTTTTCTTTGAGCGGGTGCCGACCTTACGACCACGGGTGCCCATTCGTGATGGTCTGGTGAGTGAGCCGCGCATGGTGCGGTGGGGGCATATGATGCCTCGTGGAGGTGGTGGTGTGCGCGGGTTCTTCACTGAGGAGGTATATGAGCAGTGGGAGTAGATGCCCCTGGTGATTGAGGATTACCCATATGCTGGCATGGACTATCGAGGGGACCCAGAGATGCCTCGAGCCCAGGGACAGGCCTGGGGTTTAGACGGTATGTTTTTTGGTTTGTTTTATACTATATCATGTGATTTGTTTATGATTATAGTTAGATGTGTGTATGATGGTTTATTTGCATTGTGCAGATGTTGGGCCTGTACCACCGACCGACTACGTGGCTCGTCAGGGGCGGGCGATGGTGGTTTCTCATCCACCTGCAGCGGTACCACCTCCACGTGGTGGAGGATTTGCGGCTCATGGGCGAGGGGTTGGCCCTCGAGACGATGCTATAGAGGGTGTCAGACATACATTCGACATGATTCTAGTTGGACTCCCCGAGGATGGCTTGAGAGACCTGTACCGGGACGTCATGGAGCGTTGCTTCGGTGCGCCGCCTGAGTGGCGGTCGCTTATGTTGAGGACAACGGTTTTTGTGGCCGAGCACAGGGATGGTGCTCGGGATGACCCGGCAGGGCCTCCTGAGAAGAGGATCCGTCTATGTGATGATCCGGCAGGGCCAGCAGAGCGAAGAGTTCGGGCTCGCCATGATCCGGCGGGGCCAGCGAAGGAGGCGCCAGAGGAGCCCAGGGACCCTCATGACTAGATGATATGTATTTGCCCCCAAATGCTGATGAGCATATGGGGAAGCACTATTTTGTACGGCTTATGTATTTTTTTGTATATTGGGTGCCGAGGGCACCTATGACATGTTGACTATCATGGTTTATATATATATGTATATACATGTTTGGATATATAGTCGTGTATGCACATGTATGCACTTGTTGTTTTTACGTTCGCTCGTGGAGGCATGTTTGATTTTATGTATGCCCGTGGAGGCACATGGTATGCACGTGGATGCACATTTTGTTTTGGTATATGCCCGTGGAGGCACATGTTATGCATGTGGATGCACATTTTGTTTTTGTATATGCCCGTGGAGGCACATGTTATGCACGTGGATGCATTATTTGTTTATGGTATGATGCGATTGGTGTGCTAGTCAAGTACATTGTTGGCCATATGGTCTGCTACACTATTGAGGTTTCTTGGGACATGTGTGAATGAAATGGATTCAAACTGTCGAATCATTTGTTTAGTGCACAAAATTTTTCTGAACAGACAGGGATCGCGTACCTGGTAATCATTGTTGAGTTGGGAAACTAGGAGTTGTGAGTCCAAGAAAACGTTAAGGTGACGTATGCTCATTTGGAGAGCTGTGGCCAAGAGACCGGTCACGACATCATATTCATCTTGGTTGTTGGTAGCGACACCCAAACAAATTCCGTTGATGTGGATCAACTCATGTGAAGGGGAATATATTACCCAAGCTGCGGAGGCCAGATTGGGGGACCAACGGCTTGCACCATCAGCAAAACCGACGTAGCAGAGTGGAACATGTGTGTGAACGGGATCAGTAGAAGGGGCCGACCGGACAGAGGGGTATCTAGTGGAGATCGTATAAATGGTGGGGTCAAGGACCGACATTTTGGTATCTGACCAAGTAAAGACATCAGTGAATTCTTGGAATAGTTGTTGGTATTCTCTGATCTCATGCTCACTGTGGGAGGCTCCTATAGTAATGGTATGAAGGGCATTAAGTGGGTCAGAGATGTCAATGTGGCTGACGGCGGAAATATTGGCCATGGGATCCTTTAACCAGTCGACTTTAGTAGGAAGGAAATCTTTGGACTCAACCGCGGATTGGGTAGCGGTGGTGGATGAAGTCTCTTCCGGGAGGAAGTATGGACGATGGTGCATGTCTTCCCCAGGATAATCAAGGGCAGTAGGAGTCTCGATAACCTCTTCATCATTGCGGGAGCTTTGAGTGGTCAAATCAAGTGATGAGGTAGTGGTAGTCGAAGAGATCATGTAGATGGTGTTAATCTCTCCGGATGAGGATGATGCGGGAGGGTAGATCTCCTCGATAGTAGGGGGTGCGTCTCAAGGTCCAAATTGTTCATCTCGTAGAGGGCTGCTCTGTAATCTGGGATGTCAGGACAGTGATGGGAGTAGTGGCCGTAAATACCGCATATCGCACATGGGTGGTTGGTACGCAGTGATTTATCATGAGGCATGGGGTTTGGATCTAGTTTGACAACTGGGATGTTGGGGTCATCGTCCAACATTTGCATGTGTTCCTGCAATGCAGGTAACTGTGGACACTGATGGGTTGGATGGCCTAACTCATCACACAACAAGCATTTTGGAGGAGCACGGAATATGGGGGGAGGTTTAACTGCCTTGGGTGTGGGTACCGCAGTGTATGGTTGTGGGCCTCTGCCCCCAGTGGGCCTGATGAGTGGAGGGGGATTCGTCGATGACGAAGGAGTATTGATACCGGGAGGTGGTTGGGTAGAAGTAATAATGGGTTGGACCGGTTGCAGGATGACATTTGGTGTCGACGGTGGAATGGGAGGCAAAATATACCACACGGGTAATCCCAATGTTAACCCGGGTAGACTAAGGGTAGCCATAACCGGGGCGCTTACTACACCCGAAGGAGGCAATAGAAAGGGGATTGTGTGGATGGGTGTAACCCCAATGTGACTAGGGACCAATGGTGGTTTGGGTAACAAGGAGGGTTGATTATCGGGTGTTTGTGAAAGGGTGCAGAGGTTAGCGACGTGGGTCTCCGGTGACGGTGGTGGAATTGCCTGGAATGTAGAGGTCATCGGCGCCTCGGAGTAAAGTCTGGGTCCTACTGAGGAAATGAATGAGGTAGTTGCACCACAAACAGGTTGTTCAACCATGGGGAGAACATTTTCAGGTGTGGCAGGGGCCTTGGGATCGTAATAGGTGAGTTGGTCGACCTTGACCACGCGTCCCTCATGGGGGAACTGCATGGTGCAAAATACGGATGAGGCAACAGCCTGCATGGCATACATGTAGCTGCGACCAAGTAAAAGGTTATAGTCTAGTTGGGCATTGATGACCTCAATGTCAATGAGCACGATTTTACCCACCAGCTGGACAAGGACATTGGCTAAAAGACCTTGGGGTTGAGCCAAACGACCGTCGTAGGCTCGTAATGCAGTGGTGGAATGCTGGAGAGTAGGGGATCCCAACTTCTACCAAACAAATGTGGACATGACGCATGTGGAGGCCCCTTCATCGATAATGCACCGATGGATGACAAGATTCCGAACAGAAACAGAAACTTGGAATGCTAAAGAGGAAGGCAGGCGTGGTTTAGACTAGTCTGAATTGAATGCGATCAGCTGTGAATCATTGGGGTCAATGGTGCCAATGGCAGAGAGTAAAGTCTTGCGCTGCGAAGGACAGTTTTTCAAAACTTCTAAAGCAGACATGGCTGCAGGAGATTGGGCTGAGTTGTCGACAATGTTGTAATTCGACGCAGTGCGAGCATTGGGATTATTGTTGAGACGACGAAGTGGGAAGCGAGGTGCTTTGGAAGCGCCATCAAGTGGAGCCAGAGGTATACGTAACGTTTGATCTGTGGGATTAACGTTAGTTTTCTTGTCGGTGGGGGGGGGGCTTTAGACGTGGAGCCATATTGGTTCCGACGGGTTTGGAGGCTGGCATCGGTAGTCCACATCATCAACAAATGGTGAGTACCTGAATCGAACATGGTTTGGTCAAGGGCTGCATAAGTAATCTGTTGTGGTGGCACGTTGCCCTGAGGGGGAGCTAACGGCTGAGTGTTCACTACACCCTGGTTTGGAAAGGGGTTTTGCAGCACCAAGGGTTGATGTTGAGGTGGTGGAGGGTTGGGTGGCGGATGAGGAGCCGCTTTCTTTTGACGATGGGCATCGTCGGTCCAGAGTTGCCGAGCTCGCTCCAAATGTGGGAAAGAATGAGTGTAATGACCATAGACCCCGCAGATAGAACAAGGGTGGTTTGTTCTGAGGTTATTATTTCTAGGCTGCTTAGGATTCCGATCCGGATTGCGGTTGGGAGGAGAAACATTGTTATTCTGCGGAGGATTGGGAGGTGGAGGACCTTGCTGATGTTGTTGGTTATTACCGCGGTTACGACCTCTACCACGGTTCTGTTGTGCACCTTGGTTTCACTGGTTGTTTTGGTTCTGGGGCTGGTTGTGCTGTGTGTACACTTTCCCTTGAGCAGTGGGAGGATTTTGGTTCACCGCAGGTGCGGGAGTAGGTTGTGGTGGATAATACACCGGTGGGGTTGGAAGTGGACCAGATACCTGCTGGGGTTGTTGGTAACCCTGAGCTATTGGAGGTGTTGGGTTAGCTACCGCAGCTTGCTGTGGGTAGTATACTAGTTGAGGTACAGCTGGGGGGGCATATGCAGGTGGTGCATGACCAAAACACTGAGGTGGACATGAAGGTCCATGGGTATGGTGGTGATGTGCCATGGGAGCATATGAACTGGTTGCTCCAGACTGAGATGTAGCCCGCGAAAGGTCGGGACCATGGCTAGGATGTGCAATGGAAAAGGGTTGGGGATGCGAGGCCATACGACCAATGATGCCATCAGCGGCATGGGATGCCCCCGGTGCATCATGTTGGGATGACTCACCCCGAGGGGCATCCAGAATAATGGTATACAGATAACCCGATTGGGCGTAAATGAGATCAAACTGTTGGGCTTTGAGGATGGCCTCTTCTTCAGACTGGGGTCTTTCGGATGCCACATCCTTCGCAATGAGAGGGAGAAGGGATTTTAGAAACCAATCTTGGAAGATACGGTCGTCTAATTTGATTTTGCAGAGGCTTCGGCATCGACGCCACTCATGAATGTGGTCAGTGATGTGGGTGGCCGTGTTCTGTCTGCAAGACAGTAGGATCTCGACACCCGCATCATAGCGGATAGGTAATTGAAAGAACTGCAGGAAGGTTGAGGCAAGGGAGGTAAAGGTGGCATGCGTCCCATGGGGCTGCTCAATATACCACTTAGCTGCAGAGCCAGTGAAGGTGCACTGTAATAGACAGAGGCGGACTGAGTCGTCCACTATGGAGTTGGAGGAACACCATAGATGAAAGGAAATGATATGGTTCTGGGGGTCCTCACCTGCCTTACCCTCAAACTTAGGGATGTCGGAGGGGAGTTTGGTGGGCATGTGAGGCCACGCAGGATCATGTCTGATAGGATCATTGGTGAGCCTGGCTAAGTCTGGCAAGTTCAGACTTGCCATGTACGGTAAGCTAGCAGATGTAGTGACTGGGATTGGGACATGCCTAGTCATGGTGGTATGATGTAGGGGTCCAGTAGCACCTAAAGGTGTGCTAGGTATTGTAGGTATGTGTCCTGCAATAGGTGTGGTCTGGTATGGGCCAACGCTTCCAAGTGCAACGTGGGTTACATTTGGGTTAGGAATAGTAGTGGCGATTCCTGGAATCTGGGTTGTGGGAATCAGAGGGGGTGTGACCCCTATATTCGGCATACCCATAACAGGTGGTGGCCTTGTGTTGGGAATTCCTATAACAGGAGGAGGCCCTGTGTTGGGCATTCCTAATGGTGGAGTGTTGCCCATATTAGGCATACCCAAGGGGGTGGTTGCTGCCATGGATGGCACCACAGTAGAAGGGTCTGTAGACGTCTCTCCTATGGTGCTGGTAAAGAGTGGGTCAAAAGGTGTTCCAGCCATAAGGTTGGTTGGGAATAACGCAGTGGGGTTTTCGGATTTTGCCTCAGAATCAAAAGTGAAGTGAGGCGTGTCAGAATCGGATGACTGTCTGGATGACCGATGATGTGTCGAGTCAATGGATAAGGCTCGGCGTCGGTGACATGGCGAGCCAAGTAGACTGAACTCTGGGAGTTCACCCTGTAGACGACGAGAGTGTCTAAAATTCTCAATGGTGAGAAAATAAGTTTTTGTGTAAAAATATGTATGTGTAAAATGGTAATGTATAAAAAACTCAAAACCCTAATGCAACCAAGGGTGCAAGAAGGGGAGTGAAAATGAAGGCTCTCAGGCCAAAAAATCAACCTCAAAAAAGGCACTTATTCTAGCAGCTGTGCTACAATAAGTGGAGGGATGCAAAAAATGGTCAGAGTACCAACATGCAAACAGCTTCTAGAAAAAATAGGTGTAACTAGACCAAAGGTGGGTTGAATCATGCAAACACCTAACTAAAAGTATTGTGAATCAACAAACTATATTCTCTGCAAGATGATGAAATCCAAGTCAGTCAATATTGAGTGTTGAGTCCACGGCTAGATATCCCCCTACCGGGAGGGACACCGGGTAATCAATCCTAAAGAATGGCTACTAGGATACTCCGTTCATGACACGTCGAGAAAAGGTAAATCTGTCGTTTGGTACTTGATCGCAATACCCCTATACAGGGATATCCCGAGAACTGCGAATGGTATCCCTTCGGTTACTGAATGGATTTCGGTATTCCACTCAGGCTTCCGGAACCATCCTCGCGACTTCAACCCTCCTAGGGGAGAGGCCTTCCCATAAATGTTGTGACCGTGCCAATAAATACTAAGATATTTTAGCTCCCTAAAGGACAACAACTATGTCTCAGATGTAATAACTGAGGGGTGTTATTGGAACACCTATCCCCTCAATACTACCTAGCTACAAAGTTCTTTTAGTGCTCCCCAAGTGGGGTTAAAAGTGGGTTGAATTTAGGGTAAGTTTTAAGGCTCAGTTTAAAATTAGTGTTCGAGTGGGTGCACGTGTGATATTTTAAACTGAAATTGAAAAAGTAAATGCTAAGTATTCAAAAAATAATGGATCTTTGAAGTTACAATATCTCAACACTCCCTCTTAATGAGAAGGATATTATAATAGCATCTGCACGAGCAAGGAGTCATAAAGATCATACATGATAAATCTATAAATCATTGGAAGCTTTCTCAACATCATCAGTAACTCAAGCAGTTACTGGAACATCTTCAATATTGGAACATCAACATCTTCAGTACTAAGTCTTTATCTTCTGTAGCACTCAAACAGATACAACAACATCAACATCTGGATCCTCATGATCATCAACATCATCATCACACGATCATCAACATCGTCATCACACGATCATCAGCATCATCATCTAGACCATCACGATCAGCAACATCGTCATCACACGATCATCAGCATTGTCATCTAGACCATCACGATCAGTAGCATCATCATCACACGATCATCAACATCGTCATCGCACGATCATCAACATCGTCCTCTCACGATCATCAACATCGTCATCTAGACCATCACGATCAGCAGCATCGTCATCACACAATTGTCAGTATTAGTATCCACACCAATACAAGTATTCACATCATCAATACAAGTATACATATCATCAATACAAGTATCCTCATCAATACAAGTATACATACAAGTATCCTCATCAATACATATCATCAATATCAATACAAGTATCCTCATCAATACATATCATCAATATCAATACAAGTATCCTCATCAGTCAAGCAGCATACTCTGTAATACACATGATCCGTCCTTTCAGAATTACGGGATCAATCTCATCACAATCATGTTTAAGACTATCCTTCCTTTCGAAATTATGGGATTTACGGTCTAAGGATGATTAATCCACACCATTCATTTAGGACTATGTCCAAGGATGATTTAATCCACACCATTCATTTAGGACTATGTCCAAGGATGATTTAATCCTCACCATTCATTTAGGACTATGTCCAAGGATGATTTAATCCACACCATTCATTTAGGACTATGTCCAAGGATGATTTAATCCTCACCATTCATTTAGGACTATGTCCAAGGATCATTTAATCCACACCATTCATTTAGGACTATGTCCAAGGATGATTTAATCCTCACCATTCATTTAGGACTATGTCCAAGGATGATTTAATCCTCACCATTGATTTAGGACTATGTCCAAGGATGATATAATCCCCACCGTACATTTAGGACTATATCCAAGGATTACTTAATCCCCACCGTTCATTTAGGACTATATCCAAGGATGACTTAATCCCCACCATACATTTAGGACTATGTCCAAGGATGACTTAATCCCCACTGTACATTTAAGACTATATCCAAGGATGACTTAATCCACACCATTCATTTAGGACTATGTCCAAGGATGATTTAATCCACACCATTCATTTAGGACTATGTCCAAGGATGATTTAATCCCCACCATACATTTAGGACTATATCCAAGGATGACTTAATCCCCACCGTTCATTTAGGACTATATCCAAGGATGACTTAATCCCCATCGTACATTTAGGACTATGTCCAAGGATGACTTAATCCCCACCATACATTTAGGACTATATCCAAGGATGACTTAATCCCCACCGTACATTTAGGACTATGTCCAAGGATGACTTAATCCCCACCGTACATTTAGGACTATGTCCAAGGATGACTTAATCCTCACCGTACATTTAGGACTATGTCCAAGGATGACTTAATACTCACCGTACATTTAGGACTATGTCCAAGGATGACTTAATACTCACCGTACATTTAGGACTATGTCGAAGGATGACTTAATCCTCACTGTACATTTAGGACTATGTCCAAGGATGACTTAATCCCCACATGTCCATCAAGGACTTCATTCTCGAAGACCATGCGTCTATGGATCAATTCAAGGGACCGAAGTCCGGGGACGATACAGTCCCCACTTGTCCACTAAGGACTTCATTCTCGGAGACATATGTCTACGGCTCACTTTAGGACTGAATTCCAGGGATGATCCAATCCCCACCTGTCCACTAAGGACTTCATTCTCGAAGACATATGTCTACGGATCAATTTAGAACATGTGTTCAAGGATGATGCAATCCCCTCGTCAACTTAGACCCTGTCTAAGGACCATCCACCAACCTCTCTGTCGGCATCACCAATATAGGTATCCACATCATCGACCTCACTGTCGATGCAGGCAATCTCATCATAAGTGACCACATCACTCCCCCTCTCGAGGAGGGTCCTACCAAGCTTGTCTCAGAAAATACTCAAACTTTACTTGAGGTAGGGGTTTGGTTAGTACATTGGTAGCTTGTTCACTTGAGGTATAGGTTTGGTTAGTACATCGGCAACTTGTTCCAAATTTGAACTTTATAGTTCCTTTTTGCGCCATATCATGGAACACTGGATTCTCTGCCATCTTGATACAACTCTGTTTGTCACATAGGATCACAGTTGGGTCTATCTCTAAGTCAAACAATCCAGAATCAATATTGCTTCACAACTAGCAGAGCAACTAGCCATATATTCCGCTTGTGCTGAGAGCCACACTAGACTGCTTCTAGCTAAACCACGAGATCATGGCTGATCCCAGACAATAACATCCTCTTGATGTGTTCTTCCTGTCTCATACACTTTCTGCTCAATCAACATCTGTGTAGCCATCTGAAGTCATAATCTCCAAGATAGCATAGATCAAAGTCTATCGTATCCTTTAGGTACCTCATCACATGCTTTGCAATTATCAAGTGAACACATCTATTTTCCACTAGATACTGACTCAAGGTGTTCACAGCAAAGCATATATCTGACCTAGTATTTGTTAGATACATCAATGACCCAATAATTTGTCTGTACAGAGTTATATACATTAACTCTGATGAGTCATCTGCTAACAATTTCAAGTTGGAATCCATGAGAGTGGCCATTCCAACACATCAAGTCCTTTTAATATTTCTCGACATACTTTCCCTGGTTGAGAAATATTCCTTCTGAGTCTTGCCATACTTCCAGACCTAGGAAGTAATGCATCAATCTGAGATCTTTCATTTTTATTTCTGCAGCCATCTATCTGTGCCATCTCTCATCAAATGGGTCTACTAAGATGAGCCTCAATATCATTCGAACTCTGTGGTGAGTTCCTTCTTGCATCCATGTCATCTATGTATAGAAACCATATTCAACCTTGTAGCAAAGGTTGAGATCCACATCACCCATGGTGATCATTAAGCTCATCAATTGAATATCGATCCTGGGTACCCATATAGAACCTGATTCACACTTCTTCTTTAATTACACCATTAAGAGAATGGTCTTATCGAGTCACTTGGATAAAACATCTCGTCATGATTCTCTTCCTCTTTCTAAGAGAATCTTCTATCCACGAGCCTTCTATATTTTGTTTGATTTGTAAATCTTCTTGTTGAAAATCCATCACTTGTTCAGTGTTCATCATTCTTCAAGATCTTTCCTAAATATCAAAATTAAGTACATGATTAGTAATACTTCATAATCATGAAATCATGTTGACATGATAACCTATTATGCATACAGATATCATTTACATAGTTATGCAACTATCTTGACCAATACTTTGGCACAACACTTTTCCATATCCTATATGCATACAGTGGCTATCTAGATGCCTTCCATATCTACCAGAACATACTATTGAGAGTGTGCACATCTCTCAGCATGTCAGCAAAGAGGTTTCATTCTAGACAAGCAACAATGCAATGTTTGTCCAACTTACCAATCATATGCATATTAGTAGTATACTGTTCAATGCTCTATGAATGTTTACACTCAGCATGATATAATCTAGGAATACAAATATGCATACAACCTATTACAGGCAATATCATTTACTATTTCAAATAATAACTCAAATACTTATCTTTTATGTTTGTGTGGTTGCCTCCCGCTTGATCTTCTATATGTCTTTTGAACTTCTATTCATTTTGTACCACTGTGCATGCTCAAGTGTGCACTAGTGTCATCCTCATGATCTCATACACAAACATTCATTCATTAGTATATTATAATCTTGAATATGTATAGCCATGATCATAGATAATAAACATTATTATTTAAGGTTTCAGGGAAGTCTTCTTTTACTCATGCATTAATCAGGATAAGAGACATAATATTGATAAGCCCTTCATTACTAACTTTATGAATAAGCATAACCAATCATACCAAGTATACTTATATAAGGGATCCTAACACAAAGTAAGATTCTAACTTGATATAGGAAAAAATACCTGGATTAGTATACCTGCTTAGTTATGTCTAACATACCTAATCAATATTTTCTTTGTTCTCTTCAATGATTTAGAGATCCTGTGCTGAAACCTGCATATCTCATAGGTTAAGCATAATAGAACAAAGTCATACATACCTCGTACGTAGAACTTCTATGTGATCAAGGATTATGGATGAGTCTTTGTCTTCATGTTGTCATGATCATGGAACTTGATTTGTCTTTCGTGATGTACCTGTATCTTGTTAGCAGACAACATCAACCTCATACAACACCACAGTGCATTAGTACAATAACCCTAATCAATGAATGTCTTCTATCATTCACATGTATTCATACTTTTATTAGGATGATAAGACAAATCTAACATTAATCAAGATTGTACTAATAAATAATATGAAGACAAACATATTATGAACTTAATCAAGAAACAGATTTCAAGACATACCTGTACCTCCTTAATTCATACCTGTCGAGACTTCTTGTAGTCTTCTTATGTAAGGCCTTAGCCTCAACTCCTCCTAAAACTTGATCTGGAGCTTGATTAGGGTTTGTTAGAGAAACCCTAAAAAAAAAAAATATTTGACTTTCACACTTCTGAATGGATGGAAGGATGTGTCTTGCTGAGCTGATCAAACTTGCATACTTCAATTTTGAAATCTCCAACATTTGACCCCTCAAAATTGCCTTCGAAACATCTGGATCTTCTGGACAGGATCCTGAACTAGGGTTTGATCAAGCCCGGTATTCTATCCAACCAAAAAATTTGATCTTGGTCTCTAAATTTCGATTTTCCTGAGTAGCATTCAGCTGTGGACTCCGATTCCAAAAATTCTAACTTTCTCCGAAACCCTAAATTCTGGAAGCCATGAATGAAGGTGCTCCAAAAATAATTTTGTTTTGACAGAAAAATGTACCTGATTGTTTCCGCTGTAACTCTGAACTTTTCGATCCACAGGGTCTGAAAAATTTTCTTGTGGTATCCTGACCTGTCATCTTTCCATCCCGACAGGTATGGCCTCAATTGTATTTTCTGAGAGAGAGTTATGCCAAGTGTCGCAACGTGACCTATTTATGGGATAAAATAGGAGAGTGACCTTGTATGGCGTGCCACATGTCACTGGTTCAAATTCGGCCTTGAAAAAGTTTTCTGAGATAGTAAAGTCTGTGTACTGCCTGTCACTTTTTATGAAATTTAATTTGGAGCTTCCTAGCCCAAGTTATGACCTTTTTTCCTAGGTCACCTAATTTTGACTGAGATCTGGAAGAGGCAGAAACCCTAACTTGTACTGATCATAACTTACAAAGTACAACGAATCTGAGGGTGTCCTTTGGAAAAAAGATACCTGGGGATGTTATCTACGACCTGTAAAGCTTTTAGATCCTGAAACTTTGCAAAAATGGATTTATAGCGAAAGTTCCACGATGACTGGTTTTTGCTATATAAAACCCAAACCTTGAAATTGTCACAAGTGAAGCAAGTGTCGTAAGTGCCATACATTTCCTTCCTTTAGGTTAGCTCTGATACCATGTTAAGATTCAATATTCTAAGATAGAAAATATCAGCATTACATTCCATTTCACATTAATAGCATATACAGGATCACTGAAGAAACAACAAGCATAGCATAAACACAAGAGACACAGATTTATCCTGGGAAACCCTCATGGGGTAGAAAACCCAGCAAATCTTCCTCAATATAGATGACCAGAAATATACAAATATGCAAACCAAAGACATTATCTCCTCCTCCTCCATAGCAGACCTCTCTCTCACAAGTGCGCTACATTTCAAGTGAGGGAAGTGTGTGTGTAATGAGGAAGACACCTCCTCTATTTACACACATCTCCGACTTGTACTTTATATTAACTAGGTCGGCCCCAACTTTACCACTGGGTTAAACACCCCACTACAACTGACTGGGCCGACCCCACTAGGGTGGTCTAACAACCCTTTGACTCACATAACACATACAGGGCCGACCCCCACTAGGGAAGTCTAATAACCCAAGTTACCACATTCCGACGGAGGAATAAACATCTCTGGATATATAATAAGATCTTCACGGAGGAATGAAACATCTCTGGAATAATAAAGTACAAATATAATATTCTTCGAAGTTATAATATCTCAACATGGGATGTCCTGCAAAAACAAGCATGGTCCAGGTAGGTGCCCCCCATGCAAGAATGAGGAAACCATTAATAATTTACTTATCCACTATCATTATTCAAAGGAGGTTCAGGATGAAATGGACACATTGACAGGGGCAATGGATGGTTGGTTCTAGCTCGGGTGTTTGATAAGACAGGATGAAAAAAGTAAAGTAAAGCCTAAGAATCAAAATCCAAAAGTAGAGAGCATATACAAAAGAAGCATGTACAACATGCATGGATCCAAATTCTGGAATGAAACTAATAATAAAGCAAGTTTATCAATGTTTTAAGGTCTTTAATTTTTTTGAAATACGCTTCTCATATCACTATGTAGCAATGGTCCTATAATCTTGGGTTAATTACTTAGTATACAATAATATATATTTATGATTTTTAAATCTCTTTATTTTTTTGACAAATGCTTGACTAGCAATGATGGTGCTCAAAAAGTCATAGGTAAAGGCATGATTCCAAAAAGACAGAGAATGTTGATGTAAAAATGTAGGTAATGTGTTCTATGCTCCAGTATTAAAAAAAATATTGATATCTGCAAGCCAAATTGCAAAGCAATATTACATAATTGAATTTATGGAAGGTAGATGTCTTATAAAAGACAAATTGGACCATTAGAGGGTAGTTTCCAAAAGGGATTGTGGAAGGTGGCTTATAAAAATTTGTAGCAACAACAATTTGTAGACAATTGTTAAAGGTTTATCAGTGTAATAAGAGAATTGTGGAATCAAATATTAGGTCATTGAAACTATTGTCATCTCCTTTTGTTACAGATACTTAATATGGCACATTTTGCATAGTTTTCCTAACATTCTACCGTCTACCTTCCTTTTTCTATATCTTAGATTTGACAAACTCCTGCAACAACTGAGAGGCCAATTTGAGCTAGAAGGATTTTTTAGGTTAACCAGAGTTCCTCGAACTAAAATGTTTTCTAGTGAAATTTTCATTATATGAGCAAATAATTTATTCATCATCCCCGCCTTCTGATATTTTCCTATCAAATGTAATGAATAGCCTATAGAGTGCATGTGCAATGTGATACTCCTTATCTGCACACAAATTTATTAACCCTCCAAGTCTTGAGAGGTGCCTACTACCTTCATTCATCTCAAGCTTGACACGACTACTACAATAACTGAGAGTATGACCATCGCAGTTGGCAGGATTTGGAGATCAACTAAAGTTATTAGAATAGAAAATTTTTCTAATGAAATTTTCATTATACGAAGAAATAGTTGCCTTGACATCTCCACTTTTTAATTTTCCCGTAGATCCTAATGAAAAACCTATAGATTTCTTGTGCAGTGTGAGACTACTTATAAAAAAGCTTCTAGCCATACAAAAAAACTCATACTCCAAGATCCCACATAGCATTAATATGTGCAACATAGGTATAAACAACAAATAATTGAATGGATTTGTTTGGACTGTATACTCCCGATTCAAAAAGAAAAAAAATCTTACTAACTACTCAAAGGGAAAGCACATGAAATGCACGCCCAAAAATAGGAAGCAAAAAAATCTTCATTCTAGAGCTCTCTGAGAGCATTCTATCTTCATACTATTTACTTACAAGTCAAATGCATTTGATGTGCAGAATCCCAACACAGATGTAACCACTCTTACTTTTATCATCATAGATAAAATTATATAAAAAAAATAAAAAAGAATGGAATTTACTAACCTAAGAATCTATAATAGATGGATGGGAAGTATCAAATTCGAACTCCAACACTGTAGTAGCCTTCACCCACCTCTTCAAGACCCTCAAAGTTCTATCCATTGTGCCTTTATCCATGGAAACAAGTATAATTATATACCGAATTTGCAAACCCCCAAACAACATCACTGCAATTTCCAACCGCAATTTCCAACCAAAACCAATTTAGTGGGTTAATAAATGGCCCAAACCAGCATTTTAGGCCCCATTAAGAAGTAATGGCCTCTCAAACCCAAAGAAACCCCTTCCTTCCAAATCCAAGCCTCTTATATCCAAATAATTCCCCTTCCCTCCAAATACAAAAACCATTCAGGAGTAATGGCATCTCAAACCCAAAGAAACCGCTTCCAGCCAAAGCCAAGCCTCTCAGACCCAAAGAAATCCCCTTCTTGCCAAAGCCAAAAATTTGGCGTCAATTCAGGGTTTCACAACACTGGTATGAAGGAAGAACCCAAAGAAACTACTTCCAGCCAAAGCCAAGCCTCTCAGACCCAAAAAACTCCCCTTCCTGCCAAAGCCAAAAATTTGGCGTCAATTCAGGGTTTCACAACACTGGTATGAAGGAAAAATCCATGAAATTGGCTCACAGATGTCGGGCAATCATTAATATTCCCCATTTTGGAGGTTGGTTGCATATCACTATGGATAGAGGGTTCTAGGTCGCATATCGCCATGATGGAGGAGTACCATTAACGAAGGCATGTTGTTACACGATGGAGCATGGGCTTTAGTTTTAAAATTGTTTGATATTGTTTTGTTTTGTTTGATATTTGTTTTTATATTTGAGCATGGGTTTTGGTTTTCTAATTGTTTGATATTGCTTTATAACCAATATATGTGTAAATATATTGCTATATATTATATATTGGGTTAGTATAATATTATATGCTATGTTTTATATGATTATATGGATGTATAATGTTGTGTTATTATTATATCGTATATTTTTAATTTGGTATTATGTAATTTTTTTTTTCAGTAGAAAAAAGTCATACTATTGATATTCAAAAGGAATCAAATAGTACATGGAGTTTGGTCTTATAAGAGACTATACAAAGGAAGAAAATTGTCGGTAGTGACCAAAATGGCCAAAAAGAAACATCCCAATGAAGTACATGGAGGAACCAAAAAATATACAAAACAAAGTATATGAGCATTAGAGTTCGTAAATATTTATAGAGCCTTCTGCCACTCTACAACCATCCTGGAACTCCTCTCGCAAAATGTAACCCTCATCTCCCACCAATGCAAGTTTGGATAAGATGTTAGCTTTCATATTATGTTGGCGATAAATATGTTTAAAAGATATATCCTTGAACAAACATATTGATGACTGTATCTAGTCACCAATAAGAAAGGGAAGCAACATTTAGAGAATATTGACCACATGCCCATTTGATGGTAACCTGAGAATCCTCATAGACTTGAAGATCCACGATGCAAAAAATGTTAACAACTCTTAGAATGCACCATAACACCAAGAGTTCAGCTTTCATGTTTGTGCCGCGACCACAATTGAATCTGAGTGAGAAGTACTATGTATTGTTGATATAAATAATTCCCCCAGCTGCACAAAGCCCATCTTTTGAGGCCCCATAAAAAAAGCCACAGTCCTTTTTATCAAAAAATTGAAGAAACTCACACTTTTAGACCTAGGAGGAGCAATCACCCACGCAGTTCGCTTTTACTAATCTATAAACTAGAGTGCATATTTGATACACATTTGGATCCACATCCTCAAAAAGATATTGGTTACGCGCACTCCAAATATCCCATGAGATAATAGAAGGTAGCTCGATATAAAATTTGCAATTTCTGGACCAATCCAAACAACACTTATCAAAATAGTCCACAAGCCAGATAAAATCAATCTTTAGTTCAATCATAATTTTGCTCCATTTGTTTCTAGTAAATGCACAGTGAACAAAGATGTGGTGAATTGTCTCCGAGATGAAGCGACATAGCATAAACAAGCTCAGGCCTATCCAACCTCAAACTATGAGTTTGTCCCAAGTTTTGAGACAGTCAGCTCGATAATATGTAATATTATTATAATATATGATTTGTAAATCTCGTATATTTTTTCTTTTCAAAATGGAGGATATTGGTTATTTTTCACAGAGGAGGGACCTGTGGTACTTCAAAACTTTATAAAATCAAGTGTGAGGAGAACCATGATGAATGGATGCATATGGAGAATTAATGGAGGTTGTGAAATTGACAATTTTTAGCTAACATGACGCAAAATACATGAACTTGCCGAAACTTTAATATGCTGTCGAGAGGGTCAAAGGACGATGGTTTTGTTCAAACAAAATATGAATGCAATCAATACAATGAGCTGAAAACAATGAAACCACATTCACGACATGATGATGCTCAGAGGGAAAGACGACAAATATACAAGACTCAACTCAACCACACTATGATGACGCACATGATGCAACTTGGAGGATCTGTTGTCGAAGTAATAATATTACAAAAGTAAAAATGGTGAAATAAGATATGGACATGATAATCTCATTGAACTGGATGTGACGGTATATAAATTTGTGCTTTTTGTGGTTCTAAGAACCCCCATGGATATAAATATCAAATCAAAGAAAATCATACATCACGTTTGGTCAATGATGAAAGGCAAGGGTAATTCACATGGATCAAGGAACAAGGAAGAATTACTTAAGGATCATGTGGTAATCTCACATGTTGCCACACCACCATGATAATGCTAGCTCCAAGTTGTAAAACATGACTACTCCAAGTTCTAAAACATGGACTTTTCACATTAGGGCATAATGCCTTCAAGGAGGTCCTTGTATCACAAAATATAAGAACCATTTTTTCTTGGGAGCCTAAGTCTAAAGGTATTTCGAAACATTATTAACTATGGGTGTTGGATTCATATGAGGAATTATGAAATGCCATGACCAGGCCTAGAAATTCACATCCCATCCACCCATCAAATGGAAATATCAAAATTGTGTATAATTATTAGTGCTCATTAAAAGGAATTAATGTTGTAAGGGGCATTGAAGCATAGATGAGGAGTTGATTATTAACCAAATTTTTTTATTTATCCTAATTATTGATCTCGTGTTGATAAATAGGCTAAGAAGGAGCTATATGCTTTTTTCTCTGCTTTTTAGCACTGAGGACTGTATGTTTTTTTATCAACAGTGAATACAAAAAATAGGCCAAGAAGGTATTTTGTTGGCTTGCATCAATGTTCTACACTACAAACTTATGTATTTAAAAGAGGATTGGTTGCATTCATATTCTTCATGTGGCTAACATTGTTTATTGAGAATGTGCTTATTGTGAATTCTTCAAGGCCAGGCTCATGGCTGTGAATTCATTAAGGCCATGCCGGTTTGGGTAAACCCCCCTCATAAATATGAAAGTGCTAATTGGTTAATTGCTAGAATTCTTGGACAATATCAATTACAAGACCTGGGTTGAGTATACTAGAATTTTAGATCATTTTCCTGTGGTTTTAGAAACCATATCTAAAGTTCTAAACTTCAAAATGAGCACCACATCTCACTTCCAGGCCAAATATCCCCTATGGAGGGCCAATATGATGGTTTGGGACCACACACATGGACCATGACCCCCATAGTAAGATCTCTAAATCCATCTACATTGTTAAAATTTAGTAAAATATTGTACAAATTCATTATCCAAATTGTAATTTTCCATTGTCAGTGTGACACAACTAAAAATGACTAACATAAATGACTAATTCACATTAATTGTTGTTAGTTAGTCATATTTATATTCCCGTGACTAAATTAGTCATTTATGTTAGTCATTTTTATCTTAGTCACTTGTTATCTAGTCATATATTTTATCCCGTGACTAAATTAGTCATTTATCTTAGTCGTTTTTAGTTGGCTTATTTAAAAATGCTCAATTTTAGTCGTTTATCCCTTGAAAAAATAAGTGTGACTAACGTTTTTAGTCACCTAGTCACTTATCTCTCATTTTGTACTAGTGATATTTAATCTACGAAGGCCAGGCTAAGAATTTGGGACTTCCAGATCCCGCTGTAAATATTTTTGATCCGCCCATTCGTTTAGTGGATATCTTTTAACAGCCTTATTCAGGAGTTCACCTATATCCAGATTGGCCATCACAGGAAGGATCAACCAACCCTTCTAGCATCCTACAAGTTTAGAACTATTAGGAATAGATTTATGGGCAGAAAAAGGGTTGGTTGCCCCTTCCGTTATGAGGGATATGTAAAAATAAACAACTCGGAGAAAGAGCCACTGCTCTTTCTTTGAAAGTATTTCCCACTTCCAAGCAAATTGTGCAAAGCAATGTAAAATTCATCTATATCCATAATGGTGAACACTGGAAGAATACTTACCACAATAAGGGGTGGTCACCCCTTCCTTTATGAGGGATTTGTAAAATATACAACTTGGAGAAAGAGTGGTCGCTCTTTCTCTGAGAATACTTCCACTTGCACGCAAATTGTGACAAGCAATGTAAAATTATTCAACCTACGAAGGCTATACCGTCAATTCATTTATATCCATAATGGTGAACACTGGAAGAATGCTTATCACAACAAGGGTTCGACCGACCCTTCATTTACAAGATTAGTGTAAAAAAATTTAATGTACGAAAGCCAGTCTGAGAATTATAGACTTTCAACTTCCGTTGTAAATAGTAGGGATCCGCCCCTTCGATTAGTAGATAATTGTGAACACCCATATCCATCAATTCACCTATATCCAGAATGGAGAACACAAGAAGGATCGACTGACCCTTCTTGCATTCTTAAAACTATTATGAATAGATTTATGGGAAAAAGAAGGGGCGGTTTCCCCTTCCTTTATGAGGGATTTGTAAAACTAGACAACTTGGAGAAAAAGCAGCCGCTCTTTCTCTTAGAATATTTTCAACTACAATCAAGTTGTGTGAAGCAATGTTCCTATGAAATTTGTGTTTGAAATTTGTGTTTAAAGTGCTGGTATCTACTTTCGTCAGTGCTACAAAACACCTCTGGAGGAAGGAGTGGACGCTCTTTCTCCTCAACATCTTATTCCAACACCCTTTCACTAAACACAAGTTTCAACTTGCCATCAAACTCTTTCGAGGAAACTTTCTATAAATTTTGTTGTTAAAATGTTGAGATCTTGCTTCCAGGATGACATGTGGAATGCCCATATTATGACACGTGGCATATTTGATTTTTCCATTGGTTTTGCTATTGTTTAAAAGAGTATTACGGATCTTAAAGGTACCATTTCAATATAAACTTATGGATTTAAGTTATAGTAATTCCAATGCAAGATTAGAATCATTTTATGTTATAGTGATTCCAATGCTTCACGAGTAGAAAAATTGGGTGATTCCAATGAAAGAGCAAAAACAGCGAGTGAAAAACCAAGAAATACATGACCTTCGATAATACTCTTTTTATAATAATCCTATTGATAATGTTTTATTAAAAATTATTGTTTTCGAACTAGAAATTTAAGCCATATTTAGATAACCATGTATATTATGCAAAGTAAATAAGGAAATTTACAAACATTAGTACTTCGAAAATCAACACAACTCCATTTTCAAATCTTATACAAAATAGCTAAAATGCACTTCCAAGAAAAATATGGTTCCTCGCTCAATCTGAAAAACAAAATAAAATATGGTTCGTTAATGTGTTTCATAGAGTTTTTCTAAATTCAAAGAGTTTTTCTCTAGTAAATAATCACTATGTCGAATTGATGGCCTCGATTTTTTGTTTTCCGTTATTTAAACTATCATGCAAAATAAATTCAAAACTTTATCTAAACTGAAACAGAATACATAAATCCAAACATAATCGATAAATAAGAGAGGTTAAGAATTTAGACAAGAACAAAGAATTAAGAAAATTAATATTAAAAAAACTGGATATATATTCTTCAAATAATAGGGACATCATCACAGAGTTTAAATATTTTTTTCAAAATTTGGGGTATTGAACAAAAGCCCTCCCCTCAACTTATAGAAAAGTAAACCTACAATAGTTTTCGATACAAACTTAACATAAGGTCTGAGGACAAAATCCATGGCCTAAACTAATAGAAAACTAAACCTAAAATAAGAAGTGACCGTTTTGGGTGGGCCGCATCGCTCCCTCAGGGGTCAATATCCATTGCTTTGACCGCTCCTGATGATCTTGCCGATCTTGCCTTTGAGGGAGCCTCTAACGGAGTCTCTGAGGGAGTCGAGGGAGTTTCGGCAGTTGGACGGAATGGATGGGACTGTCCAGAACCTACCGAAGTAGCTGGGCTCCCCTCGGGTTGATTTGAATGGCTTCATCGCATTCACGAATGAGGGCTCGCACACTAGTACAAAATGAGAGATAAGTGACCAAGTGACCAAAATATTTGGTCACCACATCATTTTTTAGGGATAAATGACCAAAATTGAGAAATTTTAAGTGAATTGACTAAAAATGACTAAGATAAATGACCAATTTGGTCATGGGATAAGAACTAAACAAAAAATGACCAATTTGGTCAGGAGATAAGAACTAAACTAAAAATGACCACATAATGATTGGTCATTTTTAGTTGTGTTATTCTGGCAATGGAAAATTATAATTTTGATAATGAATTTGTATAATTTTCTAAATTTTAACACTACAGATGGATTCTCCAAATCCATCAGCAGTGTTAAAATTTAGTAAATTGTAACTTTAATAGTACACAACTTGGATTATTTTTCAATACATGTAGTCTAAGGGATCATTTCTTTGAGGCCATCCCGATACCTATTGTGTTAGATGATAGGAGAATCATTTAGATGCTCATTTATGGGTTTCTCTACTAATTAGTGCCTTGGGTGTGGTGAGTTGATATCTAAATAATATATCATGTCTTGCATATAGTTTATTAAGTGATAGATGAGTTCTTCTAGTACATGTGGTTGAGTCGAGTCTTAGATATTTGTCATCTTTCACTTTTAGAATTGTCATGTCTTGAATTTAGTGTCACTCCATTTAGTTTGTTGTACTGGTTGTGTTCATATTTTGTTTCAACAAAACCATCGCCGTTTGACCATCTCGGCAGTCTGTTAAAGTTTCGACAAGTTCATGTATTTTGTGTCATGTTAACTAAAAATTGTCAATTTCACAACCTCCATTAATTCTCCATATGCATTCATTCACCATGGTTCTCTTTACACTTGAGTTAAAAAATATTTAAAGTCCCCATGGGTCCTTCCCTTATAAGAAATAGCCAATACCCTCCATTTTGAAGAAAGAATAATTCCTCCCTTTTTGTAAAAGTTGATACTTGCTTGACATGATGACATATCATTTCATTTTCAATCAAATAACAAATAAAGCTACACCCATGCGATAAATAAATTTCTCACATTAACAAATTAATTAACTAATAATATTTGAAAACTTTATGTCATAAGTGTAACACTATCAAATTCAAATTTTACATATAATAAACGTAACCATTGAACATAATAATAATTCAAGCAAAGAATAAATAAAATGAAGACTTGCAAAAGATCGAGTTCTATGCTTTGAGATCGTTTCATTTAAAATCAGATTTATATTAAGCTGAGTCATTTGAACAATCCATAAAACTATGAGTATCTGGGTAGAAGTAGCAGGATCCATGCAGGCTTTCCCAACCAACAATCCATGAGACACAAAATTTTGTTTGCATAAACAATACTAAGGGAAAGAAATAACACCAGCAGCAGCATTAGTAATGATGATTCCAAGTGAGAAAGAATATCTAGCACTTCCATTAAGATTAATAACCCGGTCTTCCTTCAATTTCCTGCGTTTGGTTGTTCCAGAAAATCTCCATTTGTTGCGGCTGTTGGTGGTGAAGTTGCAGCTGGTTTTAACGAAGTTGCTGCTGATAGAACAACTGATCATGGTGAGAAGATAAAGCATGGACAATATCATATTTAGAAGTGCGGATCTGCTTATCCATGTTTTGCCTTAAAAAAATGTTAAAACCATAAAAATGGAAATCCAACAATCCTAAGTTTATGCTCCTATTTTATAGGAGGCAAAATCGTGTTTAAAATCGTCACTAAACTTAAAATAAACTCCGGCGAATTACCCAAAAAAGCGTGCTCTACATTATTAGTAACAAGAATCATACTTCCAGATTTCCAATTTTTAAAAACTTCCGTTTAGTTCAGGTTCTCTTTCCACACGTTAAAATAATTATGCAAAAGATTCTTTGGTTCAAATGCTAATAGATTATTCTTGCAATTACTCAAAACATTACCTTTAGAACTTGAGAGTGGCAATAGTCATCCGAGAGGCCACCAAAACTACAAAAATCCCTCGACACCTTCATGCACGAACTACTCTAGAATTTCGGTCTGATCACAAAGAAGCAACAACACTCCTTGTCGTGAATCGCAATATGGGAGAAAACCATTGAATTCTACATAAAGATTGCATAAATATTCTACTTTCCGGTTGCCAAGGTTAAGGAAGTGCAAACCTGTAATATTGTCAAGCGTCCCCTATAAACTACCTACCTACGAACTCCATAGCTCCTCGTTCTTTATTAAAGAGTATAGAGGGATCCGCGAGCCTATGGAGCGGATGCCATTGAACCACAATGTAACTTCCACCACATGCCATTTATTCACTAACACCAACAACACGCAGCCATAACCACACAACCACTAACGTCCACCACGCGTTAGATATTTAAGGATTTAACGAACTGGCCTCCCTCTAACATTGCAACTACCGCCTCGTCCTGTAGCCACCTCCTTCAGCCTTTGCAACTGTCACCTCCTCCTATAGCTACCTATGTAGCATTTTCAACTTCTAGCATGCCCTCCTTCCACCTCACGCGTCTTGTAGCCGCAACCACATTTAACCTGTGGTGTAATAAACACAAAATTTATGAGCTAATTTCACTTTTTTAATCTAAAATACGCCGACAATGAGTTGAATCCTAGATGTACACTTGCTTCATTGTCGTGAATCTTGATGATCCGCTTGATCAAGCCCAATTCCAAAAAATATCATATATAAAATCCTATCAACCTACATCGATAGGTTTTTAGATATTATCTGAGATTTTGGACTTCCTTGAGTGGATCAACAAGATTAACCTCAGTGTAACAACTGTAGAGTGGGGATTCATTTTATGGTGGTCTTATCTTATTATGCTCAAATGCATCTTGATTAAGATTTAAATAAGCAACACTTAAGCGGTGGTTAAGAAAATGAGTATGTTTATTAAATAGTATTTGTTTTTATGTTTATATTAATTATTTTAATGTTTATGTTAGTTTAATATTTATATTAATTATTTTAATGTTTATGTTATTTTAAAATTTATATTAATTATTTTAATGTTTAACTTTTGTTTAACAACCAACCATCTCCACAAAACTAAGTGGTTGGCTGCCACTTTACTTATAACTGTGCTATTCTATTAACACCAATACATATTTAAAAAGGTAATTAAAAATCGTATTAATTAATAATCCAAAATCTCTCATGCAGTACTTCGGTGTATAACTAAACCTCCAAGGCCTAATAGCATTGTGGACGTTGCGGGTTTTACCTCGATCGCTAAAAGTGGGTTGAGTTCATAAGGGATTCGAACCTTTGACCACATGCACACATCACAATAAACTGAATATATAAAATTGAAGACACGGGGCAGTCGATAGGTCTTTGTGTTGGCGTTTTCCCTCAATCATACCCCACCGCCTGTAAGCAATAGAGGGTTTGTATGGTAGCAGAAAGAATAATACTGATTCCATTTTCATGACCTAGAAGTCATTAAATAGTAAATCATCAAGGGATTTGCGAAATCGGAAGAAAAAGGAGAGATAGATAGGTTCCAGGAAGGGGTCCTCGGATGAAGACCAGGGAGCCCCATATTCATGGGAGCTGGAATACTTGGATGAGAGAATGAGGAGATTGATGGTCTCTTCTTCAAAGGTTTCCGAGACCCAGTGCGATGCTCGCTCTGAGACATCTAGAGCCATTTAGAACCCTCAGGAGGGCTTGTCTAGTTAGTCTTCGATTTACCATCTTTAGGGTTTCGTAGTTTTTTATTTGCCTCCTTTTTTAATGGTTGGCAAGCTAGTTCGTTTCTTTGTCAACCTGTTAAGCGGAGCCCTATAATTAGGGTTTTATGGGTATCGCGTGGTTAGTTGGTTTAATTGCGGGGATTTCTTTAGTGTGGTTGTGCTACCAGGATATAGATTTACTCATATCTATTTGTGTTTAAGATCTGAAGTTTGCGATAGTTAGAATGGTAAATGTCTTTAATTTACATGAAAAGAATAGAGGGGAAAGCTCCAGTTGGAAAGAAGGAGGGAGGCCCCATCATTCTTGGGGAGACAGGAAAAATCTATAGATCTTTCTTGATATTAAGAGGAGTCGAACCCTATATGGTGAGGGGGGAGACTGAGCTGTTGGAGAGAATGACTGCTCCTATGGAGAATCGAACTCATCCTACAATGGATAAAATGGTATCCTACCAGTTTCTGTTCCTCAATACAAAACATTTAATTTATTGCATTTATATAATGGATAAACGTATGTTTGGGGCTAGGTTTCTACAGAGCCGTGAGATCTTCTTTCTATTGATACGTATTACTGCTAGAAACCTTTCTTTATGTTAAATACTTTTATTCTCTTTAAAAAAAGGTGAGGTGCATTGTTGCCTCTTAAAAGACCGACCTCTTTTGCATGATAGAAGAGGCACAAAATCTTCCTTGAAATTTTGTTTGTATTTATACTTTGCCAAACTAGTGAAAAGGGGCATGCTGTTTGTGATTCTCTTTTATTTGAGTAAGAGAGAAGCACTAAGTCCTCTCTCTCACTTTTTACCTGGACTCTATTACCCCAGTTATATATTTATAATCCAAAGTTGTAGATTTCCAAAGGAGAGAGCCTAGCTCTCTGAGGTGGTTTATATATGTATTATGTTCAGTAAGTTTTCTCTAAGAAGTTGCACGGCCTTTTTTTGAGGAAAATAATAACTAAGATGTATACATATTGTACATTAGCCATTTGTACATTAGCCACCAAAATGATCTTTTACTAAAGAATGCTTAGATCTAGAAAGTGATGCTACTTTGTGCCACACTCTAGATCCATAATCGTGATGCACTTACTAGTCCAACACCAGTAGCATCACGGATTCTTGCTGCATCCCAATAATGTTCATCTTCTATTGATTTCTACATAAGTTTGTGGCCTTGTGAGTTGCACAAAAAATCAAATGGTGAGTTCATTCAGTTAAAACTTAAATTGAAACTTAAATTTAAGGAAGAGATCTGCTCTAACCTTGAGCTTAGCCATGACTTCTGCAATAGTGTCTTTTGACGTTGTTGTTGCAATAGCTCTTTTCAGCCGAGAAGCTTCCTGGAAATATTCACTTTCAACAGCTTCTTCTAATTGCAACGGTTTACATAAGAGAAAATTTGTTAGAAAAAGTTCCACTCGTCATCAGCTCTAAGAACAACAACCAATGTAGCTTTAAGGGCTTTAAAATAACATTCAAATTTCAGTAAGTGCTAAATTAATGAGACCATGCATTCTGTAACTATTAGCTACATGCCTCTAACTGATGACTAAGAAGGTTGATGAATTGATGAATAGATATGCATGCTTACTCTTACTTGGCTAATGGGATTTAGGATTACTAGATATGAGTTGGAGGAAACAACAATTCTACTTATGCACACAAAAACAAAAAATTAAATATCTTCTAAATATAATATAAGAGCACTGGTATTCAGATCATACGTAATATGGATGGTACATAATAAATTTAAATTATAAAATAAAGACATTGACATGTTCCATCAACAGACTCAACTACTCACCCAACATAAGAGCCTCTATTAGAATTGCACCACTATAGCTGGGCGGAGCACTTCTACTACCTATTGCTTTCTAATATCAATGTGGATAAGATATCAACAAGTTAGGACACTGCAATGTATAAGAAATCGAAGAAGTTAGGACACTATTTAAAGCCTATCATTGAGCTGTGGGGAGATCAATTGGGCATATAGATGCAATGTAATTGATGAATTACCAATGGAGCTGTTTGCAAGGCTGTAAGTATGCATATGGACTCTCATAAGAAATACCAATGTCCAAGAAAGAAATAAATAGTTTACTTCCAACAAATCAATTAGAAAATCAGCTGGAAAAGGTGGCTAACGGCTCTAAAATTTACACCAGAAATATCATATGGCTCTTAAATAAGCGGTCTATAGTACCTGCTGCTACCCCGATGTTGAGATATAAATTACAGTTCGCAGCTACAACCATCTCAAAATGTAGCACATTTCGATCCAAATTTACAGTATACCCACATGCTACCAAGCCATACTCCATATCCCAATGTGAATGTCGATCCGAAACTAGTTGCATACCTTGTGATTCTGAACAAGATACCAATTGTTGATTTACCAGTGCTGCAAGTTCCAAAACCGATGATGCCACACTGTCGATGTAACTAACCACCCTAAGTAGCCGGCCGTTGTTATCAATCGAAGATTAAAAATGATTCTTTCGGATCTATGTCAGCCATATAATCCCAGACCTATTTGAATCGACCTTTAAGAAATCAGAGAAGTTAGGACACTATTTAAAGCCTATCATTGTAAGTAACAGGTCACATGCTTTCCTCCAAGAAATACTTTAAGTAACCGATCACATGATTTCCTCCAAGACTTCCTTGGACGAAATACTTTAATTGTGAAGTCAAAGATCTCTTCCCAGAACATAAAATAGAGTACTCTATCTTGTCGCAAGCTTTTAGGGGCTTAGTCAAAGAATTGAACCATGCATACTAATGCTTCAGTCAATATAATTCAACAATGCATACTAATCTTTCAAGAACTTCAAGCTACTCAATTCAAGCTAAATACTATTATGCAGATTGCATGGCCTATTGGTATGTATGACAAATCACCACAATGGCAAAGAGTCAGAACTGATATTGCACATGGGTTTCCTTGCAAAATAAATTAAATCCCATGCAACTATTTCAGTAGGATTCCCAAAGAACCCAACCGCATACTATCCTCCTAAACACAGTGTTTAGGACAAATATTTTTCTAATTGTTAAAACATTTATGCACTTCTTAAAAATATATTAAAACTTCTATTAAAAATATATTTAAACTTCTATTAAAAATATGTATTGTTTGTTGAAAATGCAATTTACATCATAAAATATAAATGAAAATGTTGACCCAAAATAATATCCTTGTCTAATAGTGTTATCGACGGAGGATACCCAACTTGAGGCAGGTACCTGAGATGCATTCTGTACCCAACCCACAATAGTACTATGTACGTCACCAATATTATAAACAATCATAAGAGATTTACCCTGTTAAGTGTAAAATGGTAACAACTAAGGTCTTTATATATTGGTACTAATTCATCTCACCTCCGGTGTGAATTTCACAACTCTTTTTCCTTCTATTTTGTTAATTATGACTCTACTCTTACATTTTTTTGGTTGATGTAATGCCATGAACCCTGGCACAATGAACACAACTTCCACAGATGCTACACTTTCACCATGCACTCCTCTAAACTCTGCTAAATACTCACAATTTCTAAAATACAGTAGCAATAGAGACAACGACGATTGGATAAATACATTGAGATGTTGGGATATATGCCTGTTATGTTGCTAGAACGAAAAAGATATTGAGTATAATAAAATACTTATTTTCTCTAAGCCATTCCTAATGTATGAATCTCAATTCAAAATGAAAGAAACAATGCGAGGATAGCAACAAGTAAAAGCACCAATATCAGGAACATTTTTTAAAAAGAGTAAAAACTGAAAAAATATGGAGTTGAAATAATTAATACTTACTAGTATGAACTACAGAATAACAAAAGTTATGTACATACTAAATATGAATTCCTGATGAGAGCATGATTTGAATCAAATATGGACGGTAGATTTTTTATTTGCAATCTTTTTTCAATAGGACCTTTACTTGTGTACATTTTCTTTCCAAAGAAATACATTGGTTTTAGACAAGATCTAAACTCACTTATATTTAAAAAATTAATGTGCAACTAACAAACTATTTCTTTGCTGAAAAGGATAAACCCACAGAGTTTCTTCACTGAAAAGGATAAAACAATGTCCCTAAAGACTTGAGAAAGATTATTGCATGAAAGATACTTACTGTTCTCCTTAACAAGCAATGTTCCTTTGATTGCATTGCCATAAAACAATGTACCTAAAGACTTGAGAAATATTATTGCATGAAAGAGACTTATTGTTCTGTTAACAAGCAATGTTCCTTTGATTGCATCACCATTATAGAAAAGATGACAATGGATCAGCAAAGGAGAGGCCTGCATAGACATTCAACATATCCACAACAAAATTTTATATCAAGTATCATCAAATTGATCCTACAGTTCTTTTGTCATAGTAATGTTTACCATGCCACTAGAATGTCTAAAGACTTCCTCCTTAGTCCTAGTTTCCTGTACCCTTGGAATCATTATTCCCAGAAAAAACATAATGTTCAATGGAAAAATATGCAAGGCAGGAGATAGAGAATCACAATTGTATGAAAACTTATTCGTGAATGATGAAAAAGAATATGAAGGTACGAGAAAGCAATACTAAGCCACGTGCAAGGGAGATGAGATAAGATAAGATAAGATAAGATAATTTTATTAATGTCCAACAAATGACCACAGAAGTATGTCAATGGGACTCTGCCGTAACATGATGTCAATAAGCAGGGTAAGACATCATGTTAATAGGAAGATCAACAATAAATGAAGATCCTTGTTAATGTTTTGAAGGTTTTGGCTTGAAGATGTATTTTCTATATATTTTTTGGTGCTATTAAGATGCCAAAAATCAAATGTTATATTATTACTTTATTTTTAATTATGAGTGGGATGCAGGTGGATAAGTTATTTATCACTATCTTTGAATGATTGAATGAGAACTAAAATAAGGAGCTAGATGCCATAAATCATCAGTATCCTTTTGAACCTCTTAAGGTATGAATTTTGAAATTTTCTATGGCTTCTTTTGTTTCTCTGCAAACTCAGATTAATATAGTGGTTGTAGGTAGTATAGTCAAATAATGGCTAGAAAGATATATTTTTACTTTATTTTTAATTATGAGTTTGATGCAAGTATTAGAAATTTTGGATCAGTTATTTATCACTATCTTTCATGAATTGAATGAGAACTGCAAGAAGGAGCTCCATGCCATAAATCATCAGTATCATTTTGAACCTCTTAAGGTATGAATAGTGGTTGTAGGTAGTATAGTCAACCAATGGTTAGAAAGATACATTAGTTGCATGTCAAATGTTGCATCAACCCCAATACTATGGATATATTATGTTGGGACAACCGGTGCTTGAATCATCTAGAAGGTTTTGGTTTACATGGTTCATTTTAAATTTTTGTTCAGGTTTGGAAGAAACGAGTTTGCATGAATGTGCAATAGTACTTGCAAAAAACTTTGCATCTTATGACCTTTCAAGGTGTACAAATGCCCAAGGTATTTTGCTTACTTTCCATTGATTTAAATTGGAGGGAAAAGAATGTCAAGTGCCTTGAGAGAGAGAATGGAAGATTTTCTTTCTTTGCAATATTAAATGTAGAAAGAAGGTACTTGTTCTTTATTAAAGATCAATTTGTAGTTAAGAGAATGCAAGGTATATGGAATATTTCCCTTGATCCATATTTATTACATAAAAAATATTTCTCTGACAATAAATTTTTTTACATCTGAAACATGCTTCCAATACCTTGGAGATGTATTACATCGGGAGCATATTCCTTTTGATATCCAAATTTGGAACTCTCTATATGGCCTTAAGTAGTTGTCTAGTTGTTTCCATATGTTGAATGCCTTGTTCAACATACCTTGTTTGTGACTCATATATGAACTTCACATATGTTGAATGCATCAGACCCTAGCTAATGTATCTGCTCAGAAAATTTTGGGCCAGTGACATTATATTTAGTCGAAGGAAAAGTTACATGGGAACGCCTAGTCTTTAATTCTGGAATATTTTTTTCAATATTTTTTATGTGGTCATTAGATTTGACTTGCTTTAAATATGTGGTCTTCTAGATCAACCATCCTTACTTTCCTATGCAACATTTGACTGTCATGGCTATGGATAGTTTGTACAAAATTACATTAAACAAAGGCTATGAACATGAATGACATATTTTACTTTACACATGCAAAAGCTGAAAGGTTTGAGATGTGCTTATTAACTCACTTCCTTACTTGCTATGGTCTTGTATATTGACGATAGTTGAGGATCTAGCTCGGGCTACCATGAAAAAGTTAATCCAAGGAATGCTAGAGCATAGTAAATCCATGGATGCTGCTGCAAAGGCTAATGTAGTAAGTTTTTTGTTGTGTGTGTCATTTTAATGACTTTTATTATTTTAAAGGAAATATTAGGGTCTGATGTATTCAATATTTCTTTTCATTCTTTATTTCGCAATTCATTTTGTGGAGAGAGGTTTCTTACTGCATTTTGTTCTTTGGGCATGTACTTGCAAGTGAATAAGGTGAAGAAGGTAATGGAAAAGGTTCCTTCTCAGAATATTGGCAAGGTTATTGATAACATGATAAATACAGGAAATCTCAAAACTCAATGAGGCCTTGAACTACAACACGTATGCATAATCGTACATTCAACATTCACCATAGGGGTTGGAACTTTTTTTTTAACCAAGCTTTTCAGTTTGCTACTCAACAATCTTGATTTGATATGATTTCTACTTTGTTCACTAATATAATAAGGCTCTTTTGTGAGAGTGGTTCAATGCAAAAATTCAAGGGTGGTTTGTGCTGGAAAATTGAAATATGAGTTCACACAACAATTATATGCTCATTGGTATGACAATTGTTGGGTTCTTACTGGTATGGAAATGTTGGATTTTTCCTTGTTGTCTTTAGGATTGATCAAATAATAAAATCTCCAGCGAGTGCCTTGTTTGATAAAGTTGATTTTGTATTCTTTTTTGTCAGCACTAGATTATAGTGTTTAGATCCTATAATCCTTTGTTTAATATCTAGTTTTTGTTAATACTTCTAGTTATGAGAATAGACTTCTCATAACTCATCACTATGAATCTGAGTGGTGCTGATTTAAATGGTGTTAATTGCGTGTTTCTTACCTACTTATGCGACCATTTTCCATAATTTGGCAAGATGGTGTTAACTGTTTGGAAATTTTATTCTCATATAAATCCATAAGGAATTCTATTTAAGGGTGCTAGCTCAATGGTAGAGCACCTGCCTTATAGGCAAGAGGTCGGTGGTTCGATTCCTCCGTGCCCTATTTATATTCTGAAACCACTAAAAAGAGCTAAATGACTAAAAAAATGACCAAAATTTGGATATAAATGACCACCAGTACAACATGAGAGATAACTGACCAAACAAATGACCAAAATATGCATAGAAATGACCACTTTTGAGTTGACGATCGCTGGTAGAAAATTAGCGGTCATTTATCACGTGACAAAAAATGTGGTCATTAATCGTGACAATTAATGACCAAATATATTACCAAATTAATGACCAAATATATGACCACAAGATAAGCTAAATATGACCACATTTTTGGTCACGTGATATATGGCCACTAATTCACTACCAGTGGTCACCAACTCAAAAATGGTCATTTATATGTGGATTTTGGTCATTTTTTTGGTCACTTATCTCTCATTTTGTACTAGTGGCAGTAGCCTCATCATTTCGGCTTTGTCGGCTTGGTCTTGCGCATTCCTCTTCATCCTTTCAGCTTTGTCATTTGCCATGGTTTGCTCCAAGGAGTCTAACTTCTTCCGAACCTATGCCATTTCCTTGTACAACTTCTTGACTTGTTTGCGAGTGTGTGCATCGCTAATGCTGGTCCTTCTGCGATTGCTACCTTCCGACATTAAACAAGGAGATAGGCTTGAAGAACTCCTGCAAGAAAGCTTATCGCAAGGGCTCTCGTGGCTACTGAGCAGAGCAGTGGTCGGAATCCTCAGACTTTCCTGTTCTCCAACTCTAACAACCTGACGTTGATGAGGGCCAGTGGACGGAGAAAGAGTTGAACAGAGAGATAATTTAGAAAACATTTTCAGCAACCTCAAGCGAACAGGACCAGATCCTATTTAATTCCACAACACGGATCTGAAATGATAAAAAAAAAATAGAACACAGATTGCAGTAACTCTACAGAGCCATCAGAATTGAAGATCAAAGCAATTGAAAGACTATTCTAGCGCGTTATAGGACATTGAGGGTCAAATACGTTACCCTTTGATTTAACTAATGGGACATATTGACAGTAAGGGTTCATAATTGGGAAAAAGAAAATTTTGAAGTCCATTGTCGATCTTGGATGGGGCATGATTTTCCTTAATAAAGTTTTCAAATAATAAAGTTCTTTGAAAATATATATAACCATACAAGTTAAATGTATGAAGAGGACCATAGGTGTCTATGAAGTTTTGGTAATTGCATATCAGAAGCAAGATCTGAAAAACCGAAGTTAAAACTATTATAAATTAGAGAGTTGTTGGGTGCTTCTTGGGGCAGGTTCAAGCCTTCTATGGGAATTCTTGCCTCCTTCCAGTCGTGGGTAGATATTTAGGGTGGTGGGGCATCCTTGTCTATTTAGGAGGTAGAAAACCAGGGGTGTAGGAGCATCCTTTATGTAGTGGAAGAAGAATCCATGTTCTCCATCAAGTTGGTGCTTGTAGAACAATTTTGTATACGATTACCTCATTAATAGGAATGCTTTGTTGGTATTAGCTTTGAGGTTACCATGATAAATCGGTGTGTTCAAATTTTTAATTGTCCTATTCACATTGGGAATGATAATTATTTAACTTGTGCTTAATACTAATTTTATATAAAAGGGTTTAAAAAGGCAATACTGATTCCCCCCCCACCTCTTAGTATTGTTGGATGAACCAACACTTGCTGCACAGCACCCTCATCGTCGCCTAATGTCTTGTGTAGTTGATTCTCTAGCACATATGCTTAATATTTTAAGCACCTGGGCCTATTAGCATAAGTTTGTAGGCCCCCTAAGGTAAGCTTACTTCCCTTATATGTTTTAATCCTTCTTTGGACTCCAAATCTCATGAACTATTTACCCGATCTTTTTAGGTACTTGGGACAAAAATAATGCTAAGAATGGGGTCCCTTTGTGCAGAGATTTTGTACCTTGTCCCACTTGATGAACACCTTCCAAATTTATCTTTCATGCACTAAGGTTTTTGGACACAAAATCCGACGGCCAAAAAGTCGTATTTTCTACATTTTGTGGTCGACTATCCGACAACCGTAGTATTTTTTTAACGTCGGTCCAATTTTGGATTAAAACCAACAGCTCGGACTTCGTTGGTTATGCGACACCTGTGATGGTTAGATAACCAACGCCCATCACAACTGAGAAGGACTTGGATCTGACGTCTTTTGCCATCGGATCTATGGCATAGTCGTCGGTATTTTTCACTGTGGCGGTCGGATAACCAACGCCCATCACAACTGAGAAGGGCTTGGATCTGACATCTTTTTTCATCGGATCTATGGCATAGTCATCGGTATTTTTCACTGTGGCAGTTAGATAACCGACGCCCATCACAACTAAAAAGGGCTTGAATTCAACGTCTTTTGCCGTCAAATCTATGGCATAGTCATCGGTATTTTTCACTGTGGCAGTCGGATAACTGATGCCCATCACAACTAAAAAGGGCTTGGATCTCATGTATTTTGTTGTCGGAGCTATGGCATAGTCTTCGGTCTTTTTCACTGTGGAGGTCAGAAAACCAATGCCCCCCACAACTGAAAATGGCTGAGCATCGACGTCTTTTGGCATCGGATCTATGGAAAAGTCGTCGATTTTGTGCACTGTGGAGGTCAGAAAACCGACTGATCACCGACGTCAAAAGATGTCGGATCTATGGAAAATTCGTCGGTTGTCTGACACCTATGGAAAAAAAAATTTAAAAAAATATTGTTTGGAAGTGTATGTTGCTACAATTCCTATTTTTCTTTTCTAGTACACCCTCGGAGTCTTGAACTTTGTGAAGTCATGTTTAAACTACCATTTCCTTTCATTGTCCAAATTAAGGTCTATTATAGCCTTCCTACTTCATTGCAAATGCCAAGTTGTACCATGCCTCAAGTTGTCCCATGCCTCAATCTTGTTCAAAGCCAAATAAGTTTAAATTATTATTATAAAATCATTTATAAATTATATATGATTTTAGTATAATAATTTAACTTTACCTTTATAATAAAGTTGGAAATATTTTGCCAAATAAGTTTAAACTATTATTATAAAATCATTTATAAATTATATATGATTTTAATATAATAATTTAACTTTACCTTTATAATAAAGTTGAAAATATTTTCTAATTATTATAATAGTCCATTATTTAAAAGGTGGCTTTTATTATCAAACTTGAAACGACAACTCTAAGTGTTCACTCCAAGCTAAAATCATACTTAGCATTATTTAATATTCAAGCTATCAAGTCAAGTAAAGGTGTAGAAGAATTGATTGTAGCAAAATACAATAAGGAAAAGATTGGGGGTAAAGGTCGAGCTTGTACAAGAAACTCAATAAACAATGGAAAATTTGTAATGGATATATGTTGCAGTAGTGAGTGGTGTTGTTGTAGAAGATGACACTATAGAAGAGAGTGATGTTACAATGGTAGAGTTGCAAGGAGATGATATTTAATTAAATGTAGTAGTGCAAGATGCAAATGTGTTCCCATAATGTGTAGTGTGTTGATATCATTGCAGATGAATTTGAAAGTGCAAAAAAGAAAACAGAGTGGATAAAAGGAAGGATTCCTGCAAACACAAACCACTATGTTACGCTAACTTATTTCAGGGCTTTGTTACATTTTCTTCTAAGATATTTCATCGCTTTGTTACAAGAATATTTTTGACCTAAAAGTACACTTGATAGGTTTGGATGGAACAGATTTCCATGGAAATCCTCTTTACGTTCATTCTCGAGTGACTCGATATTAACAATTCCGATTATCACAAGGGGATACATCATTTAAAAAAAGGGAAATAAAGAAAACACATAAAGGGATACGTAAAGTTGACAAAGGAAAATAAATAAAATCTATAATTTGCATCGAAAGAATAACCGAGTACGAACTAAACTGAGGAGATTCGAACCTGCGACCTATGTCTAGTCCCAAGGCTACCAACTTCAAGCCTGACCTTGTCAATCATATCCCATCGCCATTTACTCTCATACGAAGTCCCACAACCATTTATCTCGACACTCAGTACTCTTCATTCATTTTGCATGCATTTCACTATGTAACGGTCTCAGATTCACTGCGTTTTTCCTGAATTAGTGTCTCAATTCAATATGACCCATGCCCGCCGTCCAAGGATTGTTTCCAACGGTCTTGAGTTTCATCCTGGCAACGGTGACGATTCATGGTATTATGTTTCCCTTCAAATGCAATATGGAAAACTCATAGTCCACTGCGAAGGTTTGTCTGACAAATGTGACTGTTTGGTTCATGCTGAATCAAGAAACCGAAACCATCACATTTGTCAGACAAACCTTCGTATGAGAGCTTTGAGTTTGTCATATTGAAGCCGAAGGGAAACATAATACCATGAATCATCACCGTTGCCAGGATGAAACTCTAGACCACTGGCAACACTCTTCGGACGGCAGGCGTGGGTCATGCTGAATCGAGAAACTAATTTAGGGAAAGCATAGAGGGGATTTGACACTGTTGCATAGTGAAATGCATGCATAATGAATCAAGCAAGGTGGTATCCCATCGTCTCCCACTATGAAATGCATGCAGAATTAATCATGTTGCTTGAAGGTGGTCTCCCATTGTCAGTTGCACTTCAAGCTTGAAGGTGTTAGCCTTGGGACTAGACATAGGTCGCAGGTTTGAATATACTCAGTTAAGTTACAACCATAAAAAATGATGAACATTGACAACAGGAAGCATGTTTCTAATTTTTTTGGTGTATTCTAGATTAGTTGCAAATATCATGTTTCAGAAGCCAGGCTTCAATGGTAAATAGACCATTTTGGAAGGGTTTAATGTGAGGTTAAGGATATTGATTCCAATGAAATTAAAGAGAAGGTTAAGGATATTTATTCTAGTGCATCATTTACTCAGCCTTTGAAGTTTTGGAAACTCGAAATTGGTTATGATGAGCAACCAAACATCACAATAAACTCCAAGAAATTGTCAAAATTTAGATGGCACGCTAGTGGGTTGTCAAAAGCCAGCATCGTAACCATTCATTGAGCTCCTCTCTATTTCGAGAATAATTTAATATTCTCTACTGAATAGGGCCAACCACGTGAAGGTGGAATCTCTTATGGCCCCTCCCCCCCCTCACATCACTCTCAATTCCCCATACCTAGTGCATGTACTTGAAAAAAACAAATACGTGCAAATTCATCCATATTTAATTATGAACTTTCATCTACCATTCATTCAATAAAGGCTAACATTCATTAAACCATTGTTTCATTCAATCAACACATTCATACAATAAAAGATAAAATTCAATAAAAAATTCATTCATTCAGTCAACACATTCATTCAATATAAACTGACATTCAATAAAGGTAACAGTTTACTGCACTGAATCATTAAACCATTAAACCATTCATTCATTCATTAGGCCAAAAATCATGGACGATATATTGTTATCAAAAATAATTAGACGAATACATTTTTCGAGTCACTTCTTTTTACTAGCAGTCTTTCTTTTCTTTATAAATGGTAAATAATATCTAAGAGGAGCATCTACCCTTGGACTTTTTGTTCCAGTTCTTGGTTCTTCATCAGGCGCTTGTGGTGATGTTTGCGGCAAGGGGTTCGGATTTGCTGCAACAATGTGAAAATGTTACATTGTTGTATTTTGATATTGTAATGACAAGTATTTCATTTAAAAAAAACATTACAAAGGTGTTTTTTTACCTGGTGTGGCCACATCATGTAGTTCATGTTCTTGTCCAGGCTCAACCTGTACAGTTTCACGCTCTACATGCTCTGCAGTTGAAATACGGTGAACTATAATTAATGTTCACCATTTGCAATGCTATACATAAAATTTTAGTATATGAATAAATTCATTACCAGGATTAGAAGCACGATCTTCAATTTTTTGTTCTCCCTCCTCGACATTAGGGGGATCGTTGCTTTTCTGCTCAAAAAAGAGTCAATATTGTTTTTCAAGTATTTATAACAAATAGATTGCACAAGCGGTTAATATTCAATCAAGTATATAGGTTCTATTTACCTGTGTACCGAATGGATTGGTACCAGAAGACTGTGTTTGGCCAGAAAAGCTTTTTCGTCATTCAACAACAGCTCCAAAGCCTTCCTTGAAGCCAAGCTTCATGTCTTCCTCAGTGGGCTATTCATTGAATCGTTTGGTCTGCATATTTGCATAATGTCGTTAATTAACATTTTCCGATGCAATAAAACAAAAAAAAAATTGCAATTTATTATTTGCATGCATTATTGGTTTTTCGAAACTTACAAATCGTGCCGCGAAATTGGAATAACCACTAGGCCCAAGCTTGTGCTGACCTATTTTTTCAACTCTTTCCTTTGTGGCCTTTGATGTGTCTGGCAGCCTATGCAAGTGTTGAAATACATTAGATGTTCCAAGTTCGATATAGAAATATTCAATAATAATAAGGTTTTGAATTACATTGTGGAAAGTATTGCATACCTCCCTGTGCCTGGTGTTATCTTTACTTCTCTTCTTTGATCCCTCTCCCTTCCATCATCCACTAGATATCTCCACTCCATTGGTGAAATCATTGGAGGGTGCTCATAATTAGGGTTTTTTTCAAGGTGTGTCCTATATTGGTCTCGGACAACCTTCACATGTTGACAAGCCTTTTTCATGACCTCGACTTTATTAAAGGTTTTGTCGCCAAACAGGCCAACCAACCGATGCATGAGTTCATCTTTTAAACATTTATGTTGTTTATGCCACCTTTCTCAAATGGTGGGCCCGAAGATCTCCAAGCACGCATCATTCATTTGTTTATAGAAAACATCATTTCCTGCGAAACGATCATGCCATGATCATAATTAGTTGAAAGAAAACATTTTATTGGTATATTACAATGAATTTATAAACAGTAACTTGATCAACGTATATTAATTACCTGGGACCTTATCGATCTTTATTGGGACGAGATCGGAGTCGAACAAAAATGTTACCTCAATTGTTCCCGTGCTAGTGACACGGGAAGATCCTAGAAATGCAACTAGTCGATATTAATATTACCAAGATTCTCGTTGTCGACCTCTTCCGGTGGATGATCTAGAGTGCGTCGGTCACCAACAGCTAGTGCACTCACAGTTGGGGTTTGTGGTGTGTCAGAAAGTGTTTCTAACTGTTCATTCGACAACAATGGTGAAGGAGTCGATGTAGTACATGGAGTCATTTGCTCATGATGCCACGTCTCTCCATGAGCCTCGCTACGGCCAAAATCTCCTCCACCACTATTGTGTGTTTTCTGATAATTCTGTAAATACAAACCACGCCTTACACGTTCAGTACTATCATATAAAAGAGAAAATTATAAAGTTATAAATGAATTATTTTATAAATCAAGATTCCTCAACTTACTTCCAAGGATTCAGATTTCCGTTCCAACAATTCAATCCTTGCCAGGTTCTCGCTTGTCTGCGGAATCTTGATAAACAGAGAAACGAGTTCCGCAGAATATTTTTCCAACAATTATTCTATCATCGTAAACTGGTTTGTGGCTTCACTAGTTTGTCTATCATCTTTAAGGATCTCAACCACTTCAGGATCTACTAGACATTCTCCTGATGTTGTTTCATACAACGATTCATCAAGCTGCAACAAAAAAATATAAAAGACTATTGAGTTATATCATGATAGATACCTAAAAATTATATGAACAATTCCAATGGATTATACCTACAATGTAGAGGATCATGATCCACTCCTCGGATCGATGCTCATAGGTGACTTGCCCCGATCTGCTAATAACTGGGAGTTTCCCATTACAACTACCTAAATAAAAAACATAGTGAAAGTCACCTAAACATAGTGAATGTCAACTATTTTTTCTTATTATATTTGCACTATTACAAAGATGTATACCTGATCCCTCGAGGAAGATGTACTCCTCCAACCATCCGCTGGCGGTTATTTATCCTAATCATTAGCCTGCAAAGTAAATGAGGAAAATTTAAACGAAATAAACTAACTAAAAAATCCTTAATATGTTAAATTCATTAATAAAAGGTTGGGTAAATTGTTAAATGTATCACTCCCATAGTAACCTTTTTTGTATCTACTCGGTTCAAATTGTAATTAATAAGCAACTCTTCCCCTCCAGATATTGATTTAATGGAAACTACAAAAACACGGTTTCCTTCATGCCTCTCAAATTTGCAGTTTGGTTGCTTAATTGTAGACCCTGGTTGTGTACTGTTTATAAACCCCGCAATATTCCCTATGGCCTTTGGCCTTTCGTCCATGTACAACGTTGCTCCTTTATTTTGATTTTTGTCTTTCAACTATAAATAGTTTGTTGACAATCCATAGCTACGCATACTTTTTGTAAATTGGACCAGGCACATCCAATCTTTGTAGTTGTAACATGGTCCAACATACTCCATCAATTTTGTACATGTGTTGGAAGGGACCCTTATGCCATCCATGCTGAACAACCCGAAACCATGTATTGACAACGGTGCTATTCTATATATCCTATCGTTCACAAAAAAATCTGTGTTCGGTTGAGGAAGATCCTTGGGTACCCATTGTTTCACTAAATGTCTATACCTCAAGGGCACCTCGAGGTCGTCTTTTGTCTCATCACCATAGGAACATGACCCCCCTTGACCATGAAAAAATTCATTGCATTTATTGAATTTTCTTCTGGTGTTTTGACATCTACTTGAATATACAACTCTTCTAGACCTACTAGATGTCTCACTTTCCTCTAGCCTTCCTAAACTCCCCTCGCTCGAGGAAGACATATTTGACAAATACCTGTTTGGTTCTACCTGCAACATGGGAAAAAGGTTTAGATACGACCGCAAGGAATATTGCCTCTTAAAAGGTGACGTGTCGCGCCTTTTATAATGTTACTTTATCCTCATTCCCTTTCTCAACATGTAGGCATTCAAGTGATGAGGAAGACGATCACTTTATCTTTCTTATGAGTACAAATTCACACAATTATGAACTTTCTTTTATTTCTCCTTCGGGTCTTGACTCCCATATCAAACCATCCAATTATCAGCTATGTTGTCACTGCCCTAAAGTCTCTCTCATCCCCTCAATTTGGGTTCATTAACTCAATAATTGAAGTCCAGTCACATTTAGTAAGATATTTATATTCAGCAATAATAATATAAAATAAAAATCACTAACCATTATGGAAAACGTCTAAAAGTTTTTAAGACTTTCAAAAGTAAGATATTTTAAGTGGTTAATAAGTGTTCACAAATCTTCAAAAACAATATTTCATATAATGTTGTGGAACTTGTATAATCTTATTCAAGCATGGTCTTCTTAGATGACTGAAAGTAATTGAATCAAGCAAAAACGGAACCGTAAACATGTAAGCTATTTTGAAAAATGGTAGCTTTCACTCATACTCCCAACTAATGTTGCCTTTGAACAATTACTTGTAATATTGACTTAGGGTATTTAATACATAACATAGATTTTCAATCATATTGACAGAGAGAAAAGTAGGGCTTTATTTATATTATCATGACATAGTTACAAAGACTTTCTTTTCAATCTTTATGACAATTTGAATGGACAAGCCCCACTCATAGCCAAATACTTTTGAGATATTTACAACTCATCGGAGTATGGGGGACCATACAATTCTCGAAAGACGTTGGATTCAACAACCCATGCCTTTGAATAAACAAACCTTAGGACCACGTGTCTATTCTGATGCATGTGGACGTTTATGTGGGTTTTGACAAGCCACTGTTGTTCATTTTTAACGTAGTATCGAAGGATTTGAGCCTTCGTAAGCTTTGTTTGCAAAATATCTTTTACATGTTCAAGAGATTCTCCAACTTCCCGTTTTAGATTATAAATATCACCTGGATCTAATGCTGTCAGGTTGATGCCGAATGACCGCCACCAGTCTCTAGTCCAATCAAGGACGAACCATGCAGGATCCTCATGGATATGTGTCATTTGAGGTCCAAACTTTAGCATAGTATAATATGTTCTATCTTTATTTTCTTTTCTCAAGAATTTCCACCATAATTTTTTACATTTTTCATAAGTGTGTGTAGTACTTGGAAACTGGAGACTAGCATCTTGATGTGGTCATGCTTCCAAAGAACGTATCCAGTTAATACATTAGTATTGTTGTTCTAGTCATAGCCCGAGGTGAGGTGTAGAGCCCTCCGTCAATATTAGGTTAAGATCATGGTATAGGTGAGTTAACCAATTGCTTGCATCAGCTGATTTTCTCAAGGAGTTGTTGTAAATCATCTTTGGTACGTCAATACTAGATCCCATAGGCATTCTTCTAAGTTATGGCACTAGTCTAATAAAATCATCAGATCCTTGTAAGTTAGCATCTAATACTTCAGCATGTCTCAACTCCCACCTAGGTTTCCAGTCTTGCATATACTCCAACCAACTCATATTATCATTGATAGTATAGATATGATTTTTTCCTCCAGTCCAAGCAAATATTTTCATGTTTACTTGTGGGTTACCGGCCCACTGGATTCCGCTTTGAACTTCTATGCTTGCTTTCCTCATGCTCGCTTGCACCAGGCTCACTTGTTTCAGGCTCACTTGCTTTTGGCCTACTTCTTAAAAATTAACAACACACTTCTGTGTCAAATATTCTCTTGTTATAAAGTCAGGAATGCTTTTTGCTTTCCTAGAAATGTGCTCATGAACAATACAGTTATAATATCAGAACAATGCTTCCCATCTTGCAAAATTTCCTTTTGTTGTTACAAATTTTATTGTGTTGTTTAGCTCACAAATGGAAGTCTGGAGCAATCTGTTATAGTTATGATAAGGTCATGGTTCAAGAAATAAATTCATAGTTCTACTCAGTTTTCTGTCAGGACACTTATTATCCAAGATAATTTTCCTCACAAGTTCAGTCGAGGTTGAGTTCCACCACTCGTAAAATTCTTTACCAACAAATATAATTTGATTACCAACAATTTTGTATGACAATACAAGCCTTAACTACTTAATTCAAATTATTTACCATGTATTTTATTACCAACACTTTGATTACTAATTAAGTCTTATAACCAACACATATTTAATTACCTGGGTGTAGACGTTTCTTGTAATATACTCAGAAGAGTTACTTTCAGAAATGACTGTTCCTCTTAGAGGCCAGTCAAATCTAGGAACCAAGTGACCCTATTATAGGGTTAGTACAAACCAGAGAGAGAGAGATGACTGGCTATATTGGTACGGTCAATCAAAGAAATTCAATGACAATCAAAAGGATCAGTGCAATCATAATAAAGATGAGCTGACAACCAGCAGACTGAGGCCAAAGAGACTCACGCCCCCCAGTAATGTACAAGGACCAACCAAAGGGTAAAAAAACCAACCAGTAAGGTACAAGTAAAAAGGAAAAGAGTGGGTATAAATTAGACTCATAACCCTTGCGACTAAGGGGGTGTAGTACCTCAAATTTGGACAATCTAGCATAGTTATATCCACAAGACCAATAACAAAAAAGGTGGTACAATTCAAAAGATAACTCAAGATTAGTAAAAGACCCAAAAGGTGAGAGGCAAGGTACCGCAAAAAAATGAAAGGACCAAAATTAAAGGACAAGCTACCACAAGACCAATAAACAACAGGGTGTAAGGTCCAAAAGTAAATCAACCATTGTGGGGGAAGGTACAAATAAGGTCAAATATATATTGCAATAGCTCCTTGTAACTACCTGTTATTTGACATGCCAAAGAGATGGAAGGTCAAATAATGTCAAATATATGCAATATCTCCTTGTAACTACCTCTTATATGCAATAGCTCCTTGTAACTATCTCTTATATGCAATAGCTCCTTGTAACTACCTGTTATTACTACCCATGTTCATAATTCTCTAGGAACACTTATAACATTCTTCAATCATTCATCACAAAAACACAATGATAGTAGAAACAATAAACTGCATATAATTGTTCATGAGCTTAATAAAAAAAAAAAAACCACAACTGGAGCCCTACAACTCCTCTTCCTCCAGGAAAACATGAAATACATCTAATTACATCACTCATTATACAAAGTGATTGCTAACCGCATGGGGGAATCCTTATACAAAGTGTAAACGCTAAAGATAAAAAAAACATCCAAACTGCAATAAATGCTTATTGTAATTTGTAATATTAGACTTGTAATATGCATTAAAACACACCAAGCAAGCATCCAAAACACAGATTTACAAATTGTGGCAGCCTAGTTGAGAAGTAATAAAAAATTGTAATTTTGAAAGAAAGTCCGACGACACTGTCCTTTTCGTCGGAGGTCATCGAATTTTCTTGTCCGATTTTGGGTTCAAATCTACTAGTGCTAGCATGTACAACATAAAAAAAATAGATATGGGTAAATTCATAATTGGCCTAAGTCCAATGGGTATATGGAGCAATAAGCCCCATGGTGCTTTAGTAGAGTTTGAGATTGTTCTTCTACTCTTCTAAAAACATATGTGGTCTATTTTTTTGTTGGGTATTGACTAGTGATAATGATGGATGACACTTTTTGGAACATACCCGTAAAAGGGAATTTTTTTTAGTTTTATGTGTTGGAATGTAAGGGGTTCACAACCTTTCTCCTTATTTAATTCTCCATCCATGAACTGGGTTACACCCTAGATTCCAACTCCAACGAACTTTTGGAAAATAATTGCTTGCACAAATTATATCTAAAAGATTAGAGGCCATGTAGAAAGTAGGGAATAGTTCAGGATTATCACTCTAGGCACTCTCTATAGATTTATGCACGGAAAAAGACTAGATAGGTTCCCAATTAAAAACTGCATCTGATGTAACCACAATATAAATAATAGGAACCCAACTGCATTGAGGTAAGTGTAGTCTCTTGTTTTCCATACAACCTACACATACTAGCCATGACATATATATGGAAACATCATTTTTTTAATAAAATGCATGCCATCTTTCCTAGATATGAACCTATTTACCTCTACCACCAACTAACTAAATTCTTCTTCATGTCATGATCTTTGTGAAATTTTTCTACCCAACCATTTGTCAAAAAAAAATTCCGGTTGGTGAATCTTATAACACTTTTCAAGCCCTAAAGGTTGAAAATATGTAATGTACTATCCATTTCTATTGATGAATATCTTATTGTCAGTATTAGTATGTTTAATTATTCAATAAATGACATATTAACATGTTAACATAAGAGCCTAAACCTTCCCACCTCCCAACTTGTACCTAATTAACCAAAAATAAACTCGCATGTTTAAACTAATTGAGTTTTCCCCATTATATCAGCTGCGTTGATTACAATGCCCACTGAAACAGGTCACTACTAACAAACTACTTTTTTAGGAAGAGCAAGATTATATTTGTAATTTAAGAACAAAACCACCCCATAGCTTCCAGATCACATGAATGAATCCATTAATGTGTATCATGTGCGACCATAAAATTTCAGTGAATACTACTAGCGTCGATCAAACCGTCTTTTATTGCCTTCACATTATGCCATATAACTTTTCTTAACAGGCAGTAATGCCATCTGTATATTCTTATAACCTTTTATATGCATTGTGTATCATATAGAGAATGTGCCATGCAAATTGGTAGGGATATCCATCATTGCCAAGTAGATTGTTGGCCATTCTAGAAAGCAATTCCAAAGGCAAATTGATTCTTGAAGATTGGGAAGGCACAATCGACAACATAATTTAGAAACTTCATATTGGGAATTTGGGACACAAGGTAATAACATTTTCCATATGGACAAAATAACTATTCTAGATCCCTCTTAAATTTGTTTCCATTTATGCCTGATGTCTAGATGTAGCTCTAAAAGAACCCCTACAAAGATCCAATCAATCAAAATGATGTTTTAATGTAATGTTATTTCCAAGTAAATTGATATTAGTCGTTAAACAATGCCTTTTGTTGGCAGGATCTTTGGCACGACTAGTTGATGCCAAATTGACCTTTGTCACTGGGCATTGTACAAGATGTTGAAAGACTCTGTTCATCACGTGTTTCTATGTTAATTTTTCAGAATTTACTTCAATCTTATCTAGGATCTTAACTGAGAGAACAACATGTACAACATATCTACAACATATCAATCATGAACACAATAATGTAAGCACACAAGAGACACAAAGTTTACTTGGGGAAAACCATAAAGGTGAAAAACCCCAATAACTTCCTCAGAGATAGATAGAGCAATGATACAACCCAAGCATAAGAGATAGACATCTCCTAGCAGCAGCTTCTCCTCCTCCACAAGTGCGCCACTCTCCTGAGAGTGTGAGAGAGAATAGAATGATGAAATAGAGTGCCTCCTGCACTCTATTTATACTTGAATTGACTTGCCTAATAACCTTTACTAGGTAGGCCTTAACTTAAGCACATAACATAATGCTTACTGGGCTGAAACTCAATAGGGTGGTCTAATAACCCTTTGACACACATGGCCGACCCCCACTAGGGTGGTCTAATAACCCTTCGACCCACATGACTTATACAGGTCCGACCCCAACAAGGTGATCTAATAACCCATCAAGTATAAGTTACGACACTTACAATATAAATGACGACACTTCCGTATAGAGGAATAATAACATCTCTATAATAATACAAACACTTTCGTATAGAGGACTAATACCATCTCTATAGGAGTACAATATACATATATGAAATGCATTCTAAAGTTACATATACATCAACACTCCCTCTTAACTAGGAAGGTATTTCTCGACACAGGTCTTCTACCACAAGTCTTCTTCTCCGAATCATCATCACTGGATAATCGTCATCGAGTCATTGTCATCATTACTGCTGCTGCTATCTCAACAAATCTCTGAATCTACTCATCATAGGAAGTTCTACAGAGCCATTCCTTTTTCATACTGGATGTAGGCCCACCACCTGTAGGTCTTCATCATCAATGGCCATACTGTGGATCCCAGGACTGATTACGTGCATCAACAAAACCTAGCGCAAACTATAGGTTCTTTTACATGTTGACCTTCACAAAGCCTATTTAGAGCATCCCAGGATGTTATGAGCAAACCGCTCTACCTGTCTGGATCTCGATAGAGCATCCTAAGCTGTTACGAGCACACCGCTCTACCTATTCGGATTTTAAAGGATCTTTTCTATGTGAATTTTTGCAAAACCTACTCAGAGCATCCTAGGATGTTATGAGCACACCGCTCTACCTGTCCGAATCTCGATAGAGCAACCCAATATGTTACGAGCACACTCCTCTACCTGTCCAATTTTTAAAGGATCTTTTCTATGCAAAACTGTAGCAAAACCTACTCAAAGAATCCCAGGATGTTATGAGCACACTACTCTACCTGTCTGGATCTCCATAGAGCATCCCAGGATGTTACAAGCACACCACTCTACCTGTCTGGGTTTTAAAGGGTCTTTTCTATGCTACCTGTAGAAAAACCTACTCAGAGAATCCCAGGATGTTACAAGCACATCGCTCTACCTGTCTAGATCTCGATAAAGAAACCCAGGATGTTACGCGCACACCGCTCTACCTATCTAGTTTTTAAAGGGTCCTTTCTATGCTACCTGTACAACCTGTCCACGGCCATAGAGTATCAAACCGATACTCACCATACATCATCTTGATGTACATCATCACATGATCAACCTAATCATCATCATACCATCAACCTGATGCATATCATCTAGAGAAACATCCTGAAGCTATTCATCTGTGATCATCTTGATCAAACACATAGCATCAACCTGATGCATATCATCTAGAGAAACATCCTGAAGCTCGTCATCTGTGATCATCCTGATCAACATCATAGCATCAACCTGATGCATACCAAGTATCTACCTGACACATGTCAACATACATGATCTACCTGATCATACAAGTATCCATCTGATACATATGCAAATACATGATCCTCCTGATCATACAATGTATATACCTGATACATATCAACATACATGATCAACCTGATCATACAAGTATCCACCTGATACATATTATCATACATGATCAACCTGATCATACAAGTATCTACCTGATACATATACAAATACATGATCTACCTGATCATACAAGTATCCACCTGATATATATACATATACAAATACATGATCCAACTGATCATATCCCGCATCCAACATGATGCATATACATATACATGATCCAACTTATCAGAGCATCCAACTGATGTATATACAAAGCAGTAACTGGAGCATCATCCTGATGCTCATCATCCAACGCTTACATCCACAGCCATGGGAAGGATCCTCTTCTCACCATGAATGGAATGGCTCCAGCAGATGTGTTCATCACTTCTTCCTTGAAGTGTCATCGATCTGAAGAAAACCAAGCCTCTCTCTGAAGTACTCGAACTTTACTCTGGCTAGTGGTTTCGTTAGTACATCTGCTACCTGCTCATCCGTCGCAACATACAGGAGCTTTATTGCTCCTCTCTGCACCATAGATACTTGATCTCAATGTGCTTCGACCTGTCGTGGAACACCAGGTTCTCATACAGCTTCACACAAATCTGGTTGTCATAAAAGATACCAATATCCTCCAGTCGGAGATCAAATAACTCAGACAGTAGCTTCCGGAGCCATACTGCCTCATAACTAACCGAACATGCTGCAACATACTCTACCGTGTCTGTACTCAGTGCTACGCAAGATTGCTTCCTGCTGAACCAAGAGATCACATCTGATCCCATACTGAAGCAGCACCCAGAAGTGCTCTTCCTATCTGCAGCACTGCCTTCCCAATCTGAATCAACATAACCCTCCAGGTTAAACTTTTGATTCGCATCATACTTGAGCCCATAGTCAACTGTACCCTTCAATTACCTCAGAATATGCTTTACAGCAACCAAGTGAACACCTGTGGGATTTGTCAGGAACTAGCTCAATGTGTTCACCGCAAAGCAGATATATGGTCTTGTGTTCATCAGGTACATCAAGGACCCAATCATCTGACAATACACAATGACATCAACCAGATCAAATGAAGCATCACACAAAAGCTTCAGGTTCAATGCCATAGGTGTGGTCGTGGCCTTGCAGTCCATCATCCTGAACCTCTTCAGGATCTCTAATGCATACTTCCCTTATCCAAGGAAGATCCCATCTGTACTTTTCCACACCTCCATGCCTAGAAAATAGTGCATCATCCCCAAGTCCTTCAACTCAAACTCGGTAGCAAGATTCTGCTGCATGTCGGAAATCAATATATCTTCACATGTAATAAACAAGTCATCCATATACAAAAGTAGTATCACTAGATTGCCTTCCTCAACCTTGTAGTAAAGGTTGGAATCTGCTTTACTCTTGGTAAAGCCCAAACTGGATAGAAAGTTGTTTATCCTACCATACCAAGTTCTGCACATATATGACTGCCTTTCATGTGTCTCAAAACCAAGTGGCTGCTCCACATACACTTCTTCTTCAACTACACTATTCAAGAAAGCTGTCTTGAAATCCATCTGGTGTATCTTCCATTTCATCACTGCAACCAGAGCAAGTACGGATCTAATGGAAGTGTATCTGGCTACAGGAGCAAAAGTCTCTATGCTACCACCTGCAACATGCTTGATCTTGTAGATCCTCTTGGAAGTCACTGCAGACTCCCCTTCAGGTTTTGGGACTGCATCCCAAACATCTTCATGATCGAAAGGTACTCCTCGATCATGGCATTCTTCCCAGATCCTGGGAACTTCAATATCTTCAATATTTTCAATAGATAACTTTGTTGCTGAACAAATGTTGTAGTCCTTCTTTTGTAGGTGATGGTATAAGATCTTTCCTACACAAAAAGTTAAATTGCATGATTAGAAAACATCTCATAGTTTTCAGAACAAATTCTTACACATAAAGAAATATGTCATACAGTCATGCAATTATCTTAGCCAATGCTTCAATACAACATTTATCCATATTCCGTAACTTTCTAGATGCCTTCCATTCTCTACCAAAACATTGTTAAGAGTGTGCACAACTCCCAACATGTCAGCAAAGAGGTTTCATTCTAGATAAGTAGCAATGGAATGTTGTACAGTGCCATAGGCCACTTACCCATGTATATTAGTAGTATAATGTTCATCAATGCAACTATTCTAATATGCATAATACACAACCGAATTCTAGGAACATGAGTATATACATTATTGAACAGTATCAAATAAAATATGCAAGGAATGCTAATTCAAATACTTATCTTTGCTTGTTTGTTGGGTTGACTCCCTCTCAGTCTTTGCTTCTTTTCTGCAACTCCATTCTAATGTGGATTGTGAGAAGTGGTCAACTCCCTCTGAATATATGCATCCTTGCAGAAACTACTGAAGTGTGCTCCTTCTTGATCTTTGATTCCTTGCAAGAACAAATGGAGTGTGCTCCCTCTTGATCTTTTCTTCCTTGCAGGAACAACTGGAGTGTGCTCCCTCTTGATCTTTGCTTCCTTGCAGGAACAACTGGAGTGTGCTCCCTCTTGATCTTTGCTTCGTGGATTACCTGTCCTTGAACTTATATCCATCACTATGCATGATTATTAGTATCATCATTGTGTTATCCTCGAGGTCTCTTACATAATCACACATTCATTAGAATAATCTTAATACTATCAAAACACAATAATCTTAAACATGTATAGTCATGATCATTTCAAACACAAATAATAAAAATTAGTATTCAAGGTTTCAGGGAAGTCTTCTTTTACTCATGCATATTCTTATTTGATCATAGGACTCTTCTAGTTAGTTAAATCATCAATCAAGATAAGAGACATAAAATGCATAAACCCTTGATTACTTACATTTCTAACTTTATGAATAAACATAACCAATCATACCAAGTATACTTATATAAGGGATCCTAACACAAGGTAGGACTCTAACTTCATATAGGAAAAACATACTTGGATTGGTATGTTAGCTAGTTATGTCTAACATACCCACATGATGTCTTCTTGTTCTCTTCAATGACTTGTGCTAGTAACCTGCATATCTCATAGGTTAACCATTAAAGAACCAAGTTATACATACCTCGCAAATAGATCTTCTACGTGATTCATGACAATGGATGAATCTTTGTCCTCATGTCATCATGATCATATGTTCTTGAACTAGAACATGATTTGTCTTTCTTGGTGTACCTTTCATGTTAGTGGACAACATAAACCTCATACAACACCATAATGCATTAGTACAATCATAAGTGTCAACACCCTAACCAATGAATATCTTCTATCATGCATTCATAATTTTATTAAGGTTATACGACAAGTCTAAATTTAATCAATATTGTACTAACCGTAATAACATGAAGACAAACATACCATAGACATGAACAAATCTCGAAACATACCTGGATGAGTCATACCTGTCGAGATTGCTTGTAATCTTCTTATGTAAGGCCTTAGCCTCATCTCCCTCTGAAACAGGAACTTCTTCACTTATGCAGGTGACCAATCCATTCTCTTCTAGGATTAACCCAATCCACTTGATTTGCAGGAACTGGATCTGGAGTTGGATTAGGGTTTGTCAGACAAACTCTAAAAATTCAAGCTTTTAATTTCAAACTTCCGAAAGGATAGAAATATGCACCTTGATGAGTTGATCAAGCAGGTATACTCATAATTTGAAAACTGCAAAGTTTCACCCCTCAAATTTGCCTTTGAAACTTCTGGATTCACTAGACATGACCCCAAACTAGGGTTTTATAAAGCCCACCCTTCTGCCCAATCAAAATGTTCGATCCAAAGCTCTAAGCTTCTATTTTTTTGAGGAGCTTCCAGCTGTGGTCACAGATTTCAAAAATTTCCATTTTTGTAGAAGCCCTAATTTTCCACTTTTCCGATCAAAGTCTCGAACTAGGGTCTGATCAAGCCTGGCCTTTTGACCAACCAAAAATTCTGATCTTGGTCTCTAAATTTCGATTTTGATGAGTAGCATTCACCTGTAGTCTCCGATTACAAAAATTCCAACTTTCTTCGAAACCCTAAATTCTGGAAGCCATGAATGAAGGTGCTGAAAAATAATTCTGTTTAGATAGAAATATGTACCTGATTATTTCTGGTGTAACTCCAAAATTTTTGATCCAAGGGGTATGAAAACATTTCTTGTGATAGACCGATCTGTCATATTTCCAACCCCATAGGTCTGACCTCAAATGGATTCTCTGAGAGAGAGTTATTCCAAGTGTCGCAACGTGATCTGTTTATGGGATAAAACTGGAGAGCGAACTTGTACGGCGTGCCACGTGTCACTTGTTCAATTTAGGCCTCTGAAAAATTTACCTGAGAAAGTACAATCCATGTACTATCTTTCACTTTTCACTAAATTTAATTTGGAGCTTCCTATCCCAAGTTATGACCTTTTTTCCAAGGTCACCTGTTTATGACTGAGATCTGGAAGAGGCAGAAACCCTATATTGTACAGATCATAACTCACAAAGTACAATGAAATAGAGGTTTTCCTTGGGACACAAGGTACATGGGGATCTTAGCTTTGTCCTGTACGATTTTCAGACCTTGAAACCTTGCCAAAATTTATTTATAATGAAAGTGCTACGATGACTGGTTTTTGCTATATCAAGCCCTAGCATCGTAAGTGCAAAAAGTGTCATACATGCCATACCATGCCTTCTTTCAGGCTAGCTCTGATACGATGTTAATTTTTCAAAATCTACTTCAATATGATCTAGGATCTTAACTGAGAGAACAACATGTACAGCATATCTATAGCATATCAATCATGAACACAATAATGCAAGCACACAAGAGACACAAAGTTTACTTGGGGAAAACCATAAAGGTGAAAAACCCCAATAACTTCCTCAGAGATAGATAGAGAAATGATACAACCCAAGCATAAGAGATAGACATCTCCTAGTAGCAGCTTCTCCTCCTCCACAAGTGTGCCACTCTCCCGAGAGTGTGAGAGAGAATAGAATGATGAAATAGAGTGCCTCCCGCACTCTATTTATACTTGACTTGACTTGCCTAGTAACCTTTACTAGGTCGGACTTAACTTAACCACATAACATAATGTTGACTGGGCCGACACCCAATAGGGTGGTCTAATAACCCTTTGACCCACATGGCCGACTCCCACTAGGGTGGTCTAATAACCCTTCGACCCACATGACTTATACAGGGCCAACCCCAACAAGGTGATCTAATAACCCATCAAGTATAAGTTATGACACTTACAATATAAATGACGACACTTCCATATAGAGGAATAATAACATCTCTATAGGAATACAAACACTTCCATATAGAGCAATAATACCATCTCTATAGTAGGACAATATACATAAATGAAATACATTCTAAAGTTACATATACATCAACATTCTATTTTTCAGAAGTTCCTATTTTAGGGACAATTTCATTTTTAGCAGATTTGGATATCAAGACAATATGTTTTAGTAAGACTTTTATTTAGTTAATTTTGAGTTAGGATTAGTGCATTTTAATTGCATGACTTGGGAAGTTTTTCCTAGGAGAGGGAATCTCAAATCTAGAGTGTGCATCTAGGTGTGTGTCTAGTGTCAGTGAAGTGCTGACCTGTCAAGAAGATGATCTCTTTAGGAGCTTGATTTTTTGTCTAACTGATGAACCAAACAACTCAGCCAAAACAAAACAAAAAATAAATGTAGTTTGTAGACCCAGGATCGAATCATGTAGAGGTGTAACCAAACAAACATCTTAACAAAAGCTACAGCAGGATCGTTCCTACCAAACCTTTGCGCAAATGCTAAAACATTTAAACTAATGCGATTTACCAGCTAGGGCTTACCCAGCTCTTTTCATTTAACAAATACATCCTATTTCAAAATGTAATAACACAGAGATCGAATCTCACCAAAGGAGAAACACTAAATAAATAAAATGACCAGCGTTACAGACTAAAACTCCAAAGTCGAAACACACATCGTGTGTTTTCGATGACTTCTCAAACAGAAAATACTTGTGCCCAGAACCAAAAACATTAAGTTACAAAATTGCTTCATCAAAGTCAAAACTCATAATATAGAATCGTTTTCCAAACATTTTAGCTACAGGTTCGAATCTCTTAGCCAAACAAATAAATACTTGTGTCGAGAGTCCAAAACAAATAGCTACAGGATCACTTCATCAAGCTAACACAGAATCGTTTAAACTAAAGACTCTTTCCAATAACCTATAGCAACAGGGTCAATTCTCACCCAATCGCTTAGCAGAGTATAAAAACTCATGTTTAAATAGAAACAGAGCTAGTATTTACACACAGCGAAACCCCAATTCATTTTCCAAACCATCAATTTACACGCAAAGTCATTTTTGTCACCTACAGGTGGCAAATTACAAGTAGAGCATTCGTATTATCTATGAATTGATACACATAACCCAAATGAAAGATATGCATTTCAACATGTTCCAGATTACAACCATTTAAACAATTTATACAATACCCAATCCATCACTTAGAGCAACACAGTAAGCGAATACCAAAACAGAGGTAAGTCAAAACCTTAGATTAGTTACAAACAGGGTTACAACCATTCATGGCCATGGCCAAGTCATAAGTGCCCAGAATGGGCATACTTCATTACATTAAACACTCCATAAACAACTACCAAACTACTCATATGAATTACATTCCCATTATGGGTCAAACCCATTACAATTTCTCACTACCCACGACTAGCCCCAATTCGAAACGGAGTTACAGAAACCCCGAAGGGCACCAAACAAAAAACTACAAACACACTCCTCATCCATGAATAGAGTAGGCATCGAAGCTTTAAGAAAAAGGAATGGTCATGGAGATTGAATGAAGAAAGATTTGCTTCAATGAGAAACAATTTTGGGATCATTACTCACCATGTTACTCTGCTTACAAGTTGAACAGAAGTGTATCTCACTCTCGGCTCCTACCTCCGACTAGGTTGCTCTGCTAATGGGTTGAAAGAAATTCAAGTGTAGGAGGGTTCAAGATGAAATGTAGCCACATATCGAAGACATTGCAGAGACTAATCCTTCTCCTACTCCTGATTTTGCAATCGAAACCCCTGCTCTTGATCCTGCTTGTGCTTGTGCAAAGGAAACACTTCCGTCATCGCTTAACGCCGGTTAAGTCAAAATCAAAGTCAAGATTCCCACCGAAAATGGAGCCACATTACAAACCAAACCACAGGTCTGAAACATATGTGGAGGAGGTGGAATTTTTCCTCGACAAAATGGAGAAACCACCTATCGATCACTGAATTAGATTTTCAGTTCATCACTACCCTTCGAACTACGTTTCCCATCACACAAACTAGACCGCAAGTCTGAAATAGATGCGGAGGAGGTGGAGTTTTCCCTCCAAAAAATGTTGAAACACGCTATTGAACAGAGTGATGAGATTATCGATCAGTGACAGGAATATTAGGGGTTTTGTGTTTAATGGTTGGAGAGTTGAGGTATTAGGTGGGGTTTGGGGTTAACAGGTTAGTATAGGTTAGTAGGGGTTAATAGGTTAGTATATAAGCTTACATCTTAGTATAGGTTGTTTATCTATTGATATAATTTAGTATAGGTTAGTATAGGTTAGTCCTTGAAATACCACATCCTTGCTTTTGGTCTAGGGTGATGTCCTAGTAGGAACCACAAATGCCTATCCAACACATCCCTTGAGAAAAAGTAGTTGGTTGCTGTACTTCGAGAAAAAGCGCACTTAGTTTCATCCCACATTTTTCCATAGTTGATACATATTATCACAATACCATGATATTCATTTATGTTACTATGGGGGAAGATATCCCGCCACTTGCACCAAAAATGACGCATTGGAAAGATGAGACCACTTGCATGATCTCTTGTATATTTTCGATATAGCCTAACTTCCCCTCTATCATGTTTTGGTCACAGTGGTGAGAACGGCTAGATTGGTAGAACTAAACTTCCACTCCGCAATTGAGTGTGACATGAGTCCATCATCGACATATTCAGTTTTAAAAAAGGCATCCATAGCAAGATAATAGACAGTCATATTACCACATTAAGTTACGCTCAACATTCTCTTCATCATCTTTTTGAGTTCGCTATTTAAGTTTTTGTGTAAATGGACCAACTTCCATCTTGGATGTGGGCATTGAGCTTGCTGCTTGCTCCTATTTTTTATTGCAAGCTCCCATTTTTCTTTAACAGGTGTGTTTCTAATGTCTCCTCCATATTTAACATCCTATCCACGTGTTTAAATTATTTTATAGAGAATTTATAGATAAAATATCACCTAGTATATCATTGGGGAATTTTGTTCAAATGTTGTAATAATGCTATACTGCACATTCTTTTCTTCCTCGGAAGCATTTCTCTTTCATGGAAGTGGATAGTTTTCGGTGTTCTCTCTTATAATTAAGAAACATATTTTTTGTTTCGTTATCACTCATTGATATTTCTTACATGGATTTTCTACAGAGATGTTGTCTTCACTCTATGATCAAAAGTGATATACTAATATTCAATGGAAACTAAAACTATTCAACAGAAAGTAATCATGTAGATTTGAAAATACACAAAACACGATTAAGCAATCATGAGAAATGATGGATATCAATCTAAAGGAATTGTTAAAGTCTATCTCATTCAACTTGGTTTGTCAAACCATAAGAAAAACACCAACATTAAGTTCGTTGATATTTTTAAGAGGAAAATTGGATATTTTCACTAGTATTTTCGATCCCTTGAGTTATGTTTAATTATGATTGTTTCAGTTATTGGAATAAATATATCTATTAATTGTGCTTTGGTCGCTTAAAATGCAAGAGGGGAAATCGGTATTATTTTTTCCTTAAATTGGATAAAGTCATTTGGATTGATGAAATTGTAAATATCAATTAGTAATATTGAAAAATAGATTTGGAGCATGAGTAGTTTAGGTTGTTGAATCAATTCAGGTGTTAAAATCAATGATCATAACAATCGAAATTTGCAATTCCAGCTAGAGTTTCACTTTGAAGGTCAAAATTTAAAATATTTAGCCTTCTTCACTTTGTTAGATGTCATGGAATTGAGATTTTGTGTGCATGGCAATTTAAAACTTCCCAATACAATATGGGGAGGTTGTAACCCTTTTATGTTCCTTACGTTTAGGATGGGTTAATATTCTCTTTCTGAATCTACAATCATGAAAGGATTAGAGTAGTAGTAATGCTGCCCACTAATTTCAATAACACACTTTATTTTCCTTTCAAAAAATATTAACCCGATGTGCGCTTTGGCATTTCCATTTTATTTACTTCCACCCATGATTTTGAATCGGCATGGAATATACCAGTAATCAATTTCAAATCCACAATTATAAAATTAATAATCTAATTTAATATCAAAAATCGGCCCAACGCTATAGAAATGAAGGCATCTATGGCAGGATGAGTACATTGAACAATCATAAAATGAATGATATTCGAAGGGATCCTGGGAAATTACTTCAGAAGAGTCCACATTAGACTGATGAGAAAAATCATGGGTATTGTATTTTTTTTAGATTTAGGTTCATACCCATAATTATATTCCATGTCATCCTCATACCGCAATGCCGAGTCCCACTCATCATGAGCCTTTCTTAATTATCTAGTCTATCTTAAATTTTAGACTACTTGGTTTAACTAATTTAAGGCTTGAGAAAATGAGAGGAAAAAATATGAACTCATTGTGCTTCTTTGATTTTAAAATACCTAGTGGAGTCCCTATATGGGTTCGCTAGTGGAGTTGCTTCCCAGAGTCTCGAGGTGAAGAGATAATTCACTTCACCAAAATGATTTGTATTTGAGATAGGAGTGAAATCCTTGCTTACCGATGATGAAGATGACAATGATGATGATGACAATGATGAAGATGACGATGATGAAGATGATGATGATGATGATGATGATGATGATCGATGATGATGACGATGATGATGATGACGATGAAGATGACGATGATGATGACGATGATGAAGATGACGATGATGAAGATGACGATGGTGAAGATAATGATTATGAAGATGACGATGATGATGACGACGATCAATGATGACGATGATGATGACGATGATAATGATGATTTAAATGAAGATGAAGATGACGACAATAATTTGATAGCAATTGAGATTTAAATGAAGATAGTGCAAAAATATACAAGAGAAATAACAAATGATAAACCCTATAGTAGAAAAAAGATACATTACTTAATCTATAGGTATGGTTTTTGATGCTGCAATTGCGAGTGTCAGCCAAGTTTGAGCCCAAAAACCCTCCCACACCGTCAATGCATGCGTCTATACTAACCATGCCAAATTTCAGTCCAAGCCAACACATATTTAAAAAATTTAAACGTTGGCCCCATGTATCACATTATTTAATCTATAAGTATGGTTTTTGATGCTACGATGACTATTGTCAGTCATGTTTGAGTCTAGAAACCCTCCCACAACGTTAATGCATGTGTCTAGACTAACCATGCCAAATTGCAGTCCAAGCCAACTGTTAACACCCAAAAAGTGTTCACTACCTCATCTACCTCATTACATGGCTCATTTGTCTATTTTCCTACCATATTTCCCTTAAAAACCCTAAAAATCCCACTAAAAAGCCTCCAAAAGGCCTAAAATGCCTCTAAAAGGCCACAAAACCATCAAAAAGCCTCCAAAAGGATTAAAAACCCCTTTTCCTCCAAAAATATCCAAAATTCCTCTAAAAAAGCAAAATCCCTCTAAAAAGGGAATAAAAAATGTAAATTATTAAGCTAAAACAGAAATGTAAACTACTCTAAAACATGTGCATGAAACATAAACAACAAGATGTAAATAATGGTTTTTGTATTAATATTACCTCCAATGTGAAGGTTGGTGAAGCTCTTGCAATGTCCAAGAGGGTTGCTCCAAGCTCCAACTTGCTCCTTCTCTTTCTCCAATGGTGGAAATGGGCCAAAAGGGGCTCTCAAGGTGAAAGTGGCTCAATGGTGAGTAATCTGTTAACACCCAAAAAGTGTTCACTACCTCATCTACCTCATTACATGGCTCATTTGTCCATTTTCCTACCATATTTCCCTTAAAAACCCTAAAAATCCCACTAAAAAGCCTCCAAAAGGCCTAAAATGCCTCTAAAAGGCCACAAAACCATCAAAATGCCTCCAAAAGGCTAAAAAACCCCTTTTCCTCCAAAAATATCCAAAATTCCTCTAAAATAGCAAAATCCCTCTAAAAAGGGAATAAAAAATATAAAATAATGAGGAAAAAGAGGAAAAAACCCTATACAGCTGCCCTAAACCATATGGTTCCCAAAACCATGGGCCAACACTCCACCACCAAAAAACTATAAATAGGTGATGGAGATCCCTCATTCCACATCCACAATCAAGTATACCCTTACTCTGCCAAAATCTCTCTCGAAACCCTAGCTCACCATTGAGCCACTTTCACCTTGAGAGCCCCTTTTGGCCCATTTCCACCATTGGAGAAAGAGAAGGAGCAAGTTGGAGCTTGGAGCAACCCTCTTGGACATTGCAAGAGCTTCACCAACCTTCACATTGGAGGTAATATTAATACAAAAACCATTATTTACATCTTGTTGTTTATGTTTCATGCACATGTTTTAGAGTAGTTTACATTTCTGTTTTAGCTTAATAATTTACATTTACTGAACTGCTACTAAGGAGTCCCTTCTCCTTAGTAGGTGCTCATTTGCACAAGCTAGGGGTAAAACCCTAGCTACAGTTTTGGCGACTCCCCTAGATTTGAATTTCTGGTTTCAGTTTAAAAAAAAAAAATTCTTTCGGCTGTCCCTTTCGGCCGCTGTACACCGCGTCTTTTCCCTCTGCAGTCACGTCCCGACCGCGTCTTTCAGGCCTTTACCTGCGACCCGACCGTGGCTCTCAGACTGTTTCCGACGCCCTGCCAGTGAATTCAAGTCTGTTACCTGTGATCCGACCGCGGCTAATCATCATGTTTGCTGCGATCTGACTGCGCCTGTCGGCCATTTTCCCGCGTCCCGACTGCGGCTTTCAGCCCCTTTCGGGCGCCCCGACTGCATCTGTTAGCCTTTTTCCCGCGACCCGACTGCGCCTTTTTCCCTGTTTCCCACGACCCGACTGCCTCTGTCGGACAAAAAGTCGCGACCTGTCCGCGCCTGTTTCGCTTAAACCTGCGGTCCGCCTGCTCAGTTTCGCCACCAACTCGCGATCTGATTTCTGCATTTTTTCCCTGGTTGGAACCCAGCCCCCTTTGCTGCAATATTTTCTGCACAACCCTCTGTCCTACCTGCAGCCTTACTTCCCTACAGCCTTTTCTGCAACATAATTTATGTTCCCTTTCCAGAATCTTTTTAAAATTTCAGTATTTTAATTCAGAAAATTTTGCATGCTAAAGTTTTGAATTCAGTATTATTGTTAGGAAGTTGCCCCCCTTGTGGCACTTCTATTTTGGGTTCATCTCCTCACGAGCACACACTCTGTCACATAATTCAAGTGAGCCTTAAAATCTACTTAACTCAACCAATATTCTAACCCCACTTGGGGAACACAAAAGAATCTTTGTAGTTAGGTAGGATTGGGGGGATAGGCTTCCAATAACACCCCTTGGTTACTTACACTTGAGACATAGTTGTTGTCCAAATAGGGAACCAAAATCCCCTAGTACTTTTTGGCACGGTCACGACCAGTTTATCAGAGGGCCTCTCCCTTAGGAGGGTTGAAGTCGGGAGACTGGTTCCGGAGGCCTGAGTGGAATACCGCACTCCATTCAGTAACCGAAGGGCTACCTTTCGCAGTTCTCGGGATATCCCTGTATAGGGGTATTGCGGTTAAAGGACCAAACGGCAGATTCACCTTTCTGGACATGTCATGAACGGGGTATCTTAGTTGCCATTCTTCTAGGATTGACTACCCGGTGTCCCTCTCGGTATGGGGATATCTTAGCCACTTGGCTTTCCTATTCATATTGTTTGACTTGGATTTCATCACCTTGCAGAGGATATGTCTAGTTGAGTCAGAATACTTTTTAGTTAGGTGTTTGCATGCTCCTTTACCTCCTTTTGGTCTAGTGAGTCCACCATTTTTTATTTCTAGGAAACCTGCTGCTTGTTGGTATTCTGACCATCTTTGTTGATACTCCACTTATTGTAGCACAGCTGTTACAGTAGGTGTTTTGAGTTGGTTGTTGGCCTGAGTGCCTTGTTTTTCAGCTCTCCTTCTGCACACTCAGTTGCATTAGGGTTTTTGAGCTGTTTTTTACTCCCCACAACCCACAGAGATTTGACACCATCTGTCACCATTGAGTCCCCGAGACATTCTCGGTGCCTCAGGGGCGAGCCCCCACAGCACGGTTCACTTGACACCACCCGTCATCGCCACAGATCATCATCACTTGATACCACTTATCGTAGACCTAGAACCTTGTCACTTGACTCCACTCGTCAGCGGCATAGGACTCTGTCACAAGATATTGACGCTCCTTACTTTACCTTCGATTCTGAGGCAGAGTCTGAGAACCCCATTTACACTGCCCCTACTAGCCCCATGGCTGGCACGACTTCCACTCCTTTTGTTATAGGGACCATTGGTGGCACATCCACCACTACACCAGTTACTACACCTTCTTTGGGTATGCCCTCCATGGGGCCCCCATCTACCGTTGCCTTCACGGTACCTATTCTCGTAGCGGGAATACCTATCCCCACTCCATCAGTGGCTCACACTACCCATGGTGGTGCAGGCCCATCCTATACTACCTCCTTTCCCCCACTTGGGGGCACCATCCCAAATCCTGTCCCTCCACTTGGGGGCATTGGCCCCAACTTGGTCCAACCCACTATCGTGTCACATCCTTCTTCCAGTTTGCCATTCATGGCTAGCCTCAACCTACCTGACCTGGCCAGATTGACCAACGACCCTATCCGACACGACCCTGTGTGGCCTCATATGCCTACCAAGCTCCCCTCTGACATCCCTAAGTTCGAGGGCAAGGCCGGTGAGGACCCACAAAACCATACCATGTCTTTCCACCCATGGTGTTCCTCCAACTCCATTGTGGATGACTCTATTCGCCTCCGTCTGTTACAGCGCACCTTCACTAGCTCTGCAGCCAAGTGGTATATCGAGCAACCCCATGGGACCCATGCCACCTTTGCTTCCCTTGCCTCGACTTTTCTGCAGTTCTTCCAGCTGCCTGTCCGCTATGACGCGGGCATTGAGATCCTCCTATCCTGCAGACAAAACACGGCTACCCACATCACGGACCACATCCATGAGTGGCGTCGAGGTCGTAGCTTATGCAAGATCAAATTAGACGACCGTATCTTCCTAGATTGGTTCCTCAAGTCCCTTCTCCCTGTTATTGCTAAGGATGTGGCATCAGAAAGACCCCAGTCTGAAGAAGAGGCCATCCTTAAGGCCCAACAGTTCGACCTCATTTATGCCCAGTTGGGTTACCTTTATACCATTATCCCCGATGCCCCTCACGGATATTCCTCCCAGCACGATGCGCCGGGGGCATCCCACGCTGCCGACGGCATCATCGGCCGTGTTTCTTCGCATCCCCAACCATTTTCTATAGCACGTCCTACCCCGGGCCCCGACCTTTCGTGGGCTACCTCACAGTCTGGGGCTACCAACTCGTATGCTCCTATGACACATCACCACCATTCCCATGGACCCTCATGTCCACCTCAGTGCTTCGGTCATGTGACTCCTGCTTATGCTCCCCCAGTCGCACCTCAGCCCTACTACCACCAGCCGTCTGCCCCAGCTCCTGCGCCTTCACAAGCCTAACCTGCTTATTACCCGCCACAGGAAGCCCCTGCGGAAAACCCACAACCTGCTCCGCAGCCATATCAGCAACCCCCTCAAGTTGCTGCACCTGCACAGCCTCCACCTACATATCATCCTCCGTAGCCTACTCCCGCACCTGCGCAACCTCAGAATCCACCTGCTTCCCAAGGGAAAGTTTATGCCCAACAAAACCCGCAGCAAAACTAGAACACCCAACGTAACCAGGGCCAACAAAACCGCGACAAGGTCCGTAATCATGGGAACAACCAACCTATAGACCAAGCTGGTCAACTGGCTAATCCCCCAGACAACAACAATGCGGCCCCCGCTAACCAAAACCCTGATCGCCCGCCCAAGCAGGCTAAAAACCCCAATTTGCGAACAAACCACCCTTGTTCTATTTGCGGGGTCTATGGCCACTACACACATACTTGCCCACATTTAGAGCGAGCTCGGAAACTTTGGGTTGATGATGCCCATCGCCATGGACATGCAGCTCCTCAAGCGCAGCCCAACCCCCCACAACATCAGCAGCCACCTTTGGTGCTGCAAAACCCCTTACCAACCCAAGGCATCATGAATACTCAGCCATTGGCACCCCCCCAAGCCAATGCGCCACCCCAACAACAACATATCACATACGTCGCTCCTGATCAACCCATGTTTGACTCAGGTACCCACCACTTGTTGATGATGTCTTTCGCTGATGTCAACCTTCAGACTCGCTGAAACCAATATGGCTCCACCTCTAAAGCCCCTCCCGCTAATAAAACCACTAACGTTCATCCCACTGATCAAGCGTTACGTATCCCTCCGCCTCCCATAGATGGCGCTTCCAAAGCACCTTGTTTCCCACTTCTCCGTATCAACAACAACCCCAATGCGTGCGCTGCGTCCAACTACAACATTGTAGACGACCTAGCCCAATCTCCCGCATCCATGTCTGCGTTAGAAGTCTTGAAGAACTGCCCTTCCCAATGCAAGACTTTACTCTCAGCCATTGGGGCTATTGACCCAAATGATTCGAATTTGATGGCATTTGATTTGGACCAGTCCGAACCACGCCTGCCTTCCACCTTAGCATTCCAAGTTTCTGTTTCCGTTCGAAATCTTGTCATCCATCGATGCATCATCGATGAGGGTGCCTCCACATGCATTATGTCTACATTCGTATGGAAGAAGTTGGGATCCCCTACCCTCCAGCAGTCCACCACTGCGTTACGCGCCTACGACGGCCGTTCGGCTCAGCCCCAAGGTCTCCTAGCCAATGTCCCGGTCCAGTTAGGTGGTAAAACCGTCCTCATCGATATTGAGGTCATCAACGCCCAGCTTGATTACAACCTCTTACTCGGTCGTAGCTACATGTATCCTATGCGGGCGGTCACTTCCTCTGTCTTTCATACCATGATGTTTCCCCATGATGGACGCATGGTTAAGATCGACCAACTCACTTACTATGATCCCAATGCCCCCGCTGCCCCCGAAAACGTTCTCCCCATGGTTGAACAACCGGTCAGCGGTGCCGCTACCTCATTTGTTTCTTCCTTGGGACCCGGAGTTTACTCAGAACCGCCGATGACATCCACCTTCCAATCCATTCCTCCCCCGTCATCTACGCCCGAAGTGTCTGACTTATGTACCCTGTCCCACGATAACCAAACACCTAACACTCAACCACCCTTGTTGCCTAAACCACCACTGGTACCTAGCCACATTGGTGTTACACCTATCCATACAATCCCCTTCCTAGTCCCTCCATCGAGCGTAGTAAGCACCCCGGTTATGGCTACCCTTAGCCTCCCTGGGCTAACCTTGTGATTACCCGTCTGGTATCTTTCGCCTCCCGTTCCCCCGCCGACACCAAGCGTCGTCCTCCAACCGGTGCAACCCATGGCTACTACCACTCAGCCACCCCCTGGTGTCTCTACCCCTTCGTCCTCCACGAACCCTCCTCCTACTCCCAAACCCACTGGGGGCAGAGGTCCCCAACCTTACACTGATGTACCACCTCCCAAGACAGTAAAAAACCCCCCAGTATTTCATGCTCCTCCCAAATGCTCGTTGTGCGATGAGTTAGGCCATGCGACTCATCAGTGTCCACAGTTACCAGCATTACAGAAGCACATGCAGATGCTCGACGACGACCCCAACATCCCGGTTGTCAAACTAAACCCCACCCCCAAGCCTAAAGATAAATACCTGCATACCAACCACCCCTGTGCTATATGCGGTGTTTACGGGCACTACTCACATCATTGTCCTAATCTCCCAGATTACAGAGCGACTCTCTATGAGATGAACAATCTGGATCTTGAGACGGCACCACCCACCATAGAGGAGATCCACCCTCCGGTTTCCTCCCCTTCAGGAGAGGTTAATACCATTTATATGATCTCTTCCACTACCATTCCCTCGTCAACTGATTTGACGGCCCACACTTTCCGTACTGATGAGGAGATCCTAGAGGCTCTGACTGCCCCAGATTATCCCTGGGACGACATGCACCATTGTTCATATTTCCTCCCAAAAGAATCTTCCTCTCAAACAGCTGCCCAATTCGCGGTTGAGTCCAAAGATTTCCTTCCCACTAAAGTTGACTGGTTTAAGGATCCTATTCCTGCTCCTGATGCCTTTAAGGAAGGTAACATGGCCAGCATTTCTCCTATTATCCACATAGATATCTCTGCCCCCGGAGGTGCCCCTGAACTCATCACTTTAGGAGCCTCTTGCAGCGAGTCTGAGATTGAGGAGTACAAAAAACTCTTCCAAGAATTCCGTGATGTCTTTGCCTGGTCCTATACCGAAGTGCCCGGTCTTGACCCCGCCATCATAGAGCACCACCTTGACACCTCTGAGTCAAGGGGCATAATAGATTCCCTCGACCCTGGGATAGGGGGCATGATCAATCATTTTGAACCTTCCCCATCACATCTATCTCAGCACGTCAATGAACCCATTGTTCAAACCCACACATATGTGATCCATAATCACAAACCCCCTGCACATAGCATGGGGGAAGGTCATTAACCCTGCTCACTTTTTCACATCTGTGATCTCAACCATTTTTGAGGTCACATATCACTTGTATATTTCATTTTATACACCTAGTTATTTCCTTTGCCCATTCTGGAGTCCTTATGACCTCCGTTTTTTGCACCATTTGCACCGTCAGATTCATTTTTCCGAGCCCGTGATGATGCTTGAGATCATTTCTCGCTCTCACCAGGACCAATATCAACATTGTGTCCAGACACCACCTTGTCGCCCCGGTTTGCGTGCCACATCGGCCGTAGCCCATTTTTGATATACTTTATATCATCGGATTCATTTTTCCGAGCCCGTGATGATGCTTGAGATCATTTCTCGCTCTCACTCCCATATTTTTTGGGTATTTTTTCCAAAATGCCCCCTGTCACCTCGGTTTGCGTGCCACATTGGCATGAAACATAAACAACAAGATGTAAATAATGGTTTTTGTATTAATATTACCTCCAATGTGAAGGTTGGTGAAGCTCTTGCAATGTCCAAGAGGGTTGCTCCAAGCTCCAACTTGCTCCTTCTCTTTCTCCAATGGTGAAAATGGGCCAAAAGGGGCTCTCAAGGTGAAAGTGGCTCAATGGTGAGCTAGGGTTTCGAGAGAGATTTTGGCAGAGTAAGGGTATACTTGATTGTGGATGTGGAATGAGGGATCTCCATCACCTATTTATAGTTTTTTGGTGGTGGAGTGCTGGCCCATGGTTTTGGGAACCATATGTTTTAGGGCAGTTGTATAGGGTTTTTTCCTCTTTTTCCTCATTATTTTATATTTTTTATTCTCTTTTTAGAGGGATTTTGCTATTTTAGAGGAATTTTGGATATTTTTGGAGGAAAAGGGGTTTTTTAGCCTTTTGGAGGCTTTTTGATGGTTTTGTGGCCTTTTAGAGGCATTTTAGGCCTTTTAGAGGCATTTTAGGCCTTTTGGAGGCCTTTTGGAGGCTTTTTAGTGGGATTTTTAGGGTTTTTAAGGGAAATATGGTAGGAAAATGGACAAATGAGCCATGTAATGAGGTAGATGAGGTAGTGAACACTTTTTGGGTGTTAACACCAACACATATTTAAAAAATTTCAACGTTGGCCCCATGTATCACATTATTTAATCTATAGGTATTGTTTTTGATGTTGCAATGGCGAGTGTCAGCCAATTTTGAGTCGGTAAACCATCCCACACCGTCAATGCATGCATCTAGACTAACCATGCCAAATTTCAGTCCAAGCCAACACATATTTAAAAAATTTCAACATGGGCCCCATGTATCACATTATTTAATCTATAGGTATGGTTTTTTATGCTGCAATGATTATTGTTAGTCATGTTTGAGTAGAAACCCTCCCACATCGTCAATGCATGCGTCTAGACTATCCATGCCAAATTTCAGTCCAAGCCAACACATATTTAAAAAATTTCAATGTTGGCCCCATATTGTATCACATTAATTAATCTATAGGTATGGTTTTTTATGCTCCAATGGTTAGTGTCAGTCATGTTTGAGTCCGGAAACCCTCCCACACCGTCAATGCATGATGAAGATGTCAATGAATAATGGTGACGATGATGATGATGAAGATGATGATGATGATGATGATGATGGTGAGGATGACGACGATGATGATGTCAATGATGATGATGATGGTGGTCATGACGACGACGATGATGATGACAATGATGATGATGATGGTGGTTGTGACGACGATGATGATGATGATGATGATGATTATGATGATGATGATGATGATGATGGCGATGATGACGATGATGAATATGTTGATCAAGATGATGAAGATGCCAATGAAGAAGAAAAATATGATGATGATGAAGATGATGGTGATGATGACGATGATGATGATGATGATGATGATGATGTTTGAGTCTTGATAATTGTGCCTTTCCTTACTAAGCTTCTCTCTATTTTGAGAATAATTTAATATTCTCTACTAAACAGGGCCAACCATGTGAAGGTGGAAGTTCTTATGGCCCCTCCCCCCCCCTCACATCACTCTCAATTCCCCATAACCCAAAAAAAATATCTATGTACAAAAACTTTAAATGTGTTTTTTGACATACTCTATAACAAGCAATGTTACTAATTATATCATACTGGAAAATGGAAACTCACTAAGAAACAATTAATTTATTATTACTACATACCTCATAAACTTCAATGGTCTTCATCATCTTCTTCATATAAGTCATCGTCTGTACTATCATCCAATGATCCAGATTCAACATTGTAAGGATTGGCCATATCATCCTCATTGTCAGTGTTAGTTATGATCATCATGTCATCATCGATATCATCTTCATGGACATCGTCTGATACATCATCTAATTCAATAAATTCTTCAACATCTTCTTCAGGAACATGATCATCTAACTCATGTTGATCATGATGATCTTCTACGGTGTCTTCTTCTTCGAGAACGTCTTCATTACCTTCATCTATGTTATACTTTACTGGCCTTCCTCTTGTATTGTGTCTCACAGCAAATGACCAACCCGCTCTACCTGGAACCTCAGAGTAAAATACCTGTTCACATTGGGTTGGAAGAACATAGGGCTCCATTCCTGGCTCAAACAACCTTGTATTTACCATGGTAAATTCATTATCATGTTCAATTATTTTTTTATCGGGATCACGTTGATTCAATCAACACCTGTACTATTTGAAAAGGAACATAAATACCTTGAAGGAGTTAAAGTCACATTGAAGAATGTCTTCCAGATACCCATAGTATTGATTTTTAGAGAGTTCTGGATGTCTGTCACTTCTAGAAGAAACATTGGTCACCTCAAAGACTGCAGATATCCCACAATCAGATGTTTTCTTTGTTTCATCCAACTTTTTGATTCGATATCTACATCCATTGCACCACATAGCCTTATGGTTTTTTACCTACAACAAGCCATACAGGAAAAGATTACATAATGATCCAATATTTATGATTAACTAGTGCATGTTTATAATGCCATACAATGAAAAAAATAGCGTGATGTACAACGGAATTATTTTTTACAAAAAAAAATAGTGTGGATGATTAATATGCTTACCTTCTTATCTTTTTAACCTCTTGCTAAATTGATTTTCCTTTGTGTTAGATTGGTGTCTCCATTGCGATGTGCAGCTTTAACCAATGAATCCACACCTTCCCATGATATTCCATGACTAGATTGTTCACATCGTTCAATCCATACCTTCATCCAATCAATATTGTTTGCGATGTATAAATGAATTGCATCCCACTCTCGACCAACTGTTTCATGACAATAAATTAAAATTCAATACAAATGTAATATAGTAACTTAACAAAGTATATTACAGTATAAATTTATGCAAAATACTGAATATAAGAAGGTGTTATATTACCTTTCACCTTCCTCAATCTACCTTTCCCCTTCGGGTACTCCCCTTCGAAACTCTTATTGGATTCTAGGTCACAAATGCGACGTAAATTGAGCTTTTCTGCTAATTTAGGAAGATATTCACTAATATACAGCATGTTCTGGTATACCATATATCCCTCCATCATAGAACCCTTAGCATATGCTTGTTGTCTGACCAAACCCTTCATAAATTTCAAGTGCCTCTCAACCATCCACATGGACCTTGAGTGCGCAGGTCCACACAGTTCAATCTCCTCCACTTGGTGTATGAGGTAGTGTTCTTGTGCATTGAAAAATGCCGAAGGTAGATGCTTCTGCATTTCACACATGAGACGAGGAATTTCTCTCCTCCAATACTTTATGTCTTCTTTATGGAATTCTTTAGATGACAAGCATCTACAAGTGACATGACAACCAAATCAAGAGATTGAAGAAAAAAACAATATATTACGTAACATCATGAATTACAGAACGAAAATCAAATATAAGTTCTATATTGAATTAAACAATCACTAATCGCATGGAAAAAATCACCACTTACCTCATGTATTTCCCAAGACTATATATTATTTGCTTGACATTGTTGTCGAAGTTGTCCGGGATAGAGAGAGGTAGAACATACTGTAACAATAATATACAAATAGTTTCATTTTATCAACAAAGAGTAGACAAATAAAAAATATACCAACCATATTCACTGTAATAGGAAAAAAAAAATTAAATCTATACCATAATAATTACCTTCATGAATACATGCCAATCGTGAGTTTTCACCCTCGCGAAATCACCTTTCTTTGTTATGATATTCTTCATGTTCGCACAAAATCCAGTGGGAAATTTAATTTTTCAAATGACTTCTTTTACAACATTACTTTTATGGTCCATTAACATCCATGGAAGTGAGTTTATATTAATTTTCTCTCCATTGCTATGAAATTGAATGATGTCTTTCATTGCATGGTTGCTATCTTGAATGTCTTTGCAAATTTTGACAATTTTTTCTTTGTCACTCCTTCCATCCAATATTCGCCATAATGTTTCAGTCACATTCTTTCCGATATGCATTGTATCAAATAGATGAGCAATTTGTAGGTTCTCATAGTAGGGCAACCTACTGAATTGTCTAGGATAACTTTTCATTCCTCGTGGAAGCCCATTAATTCCTTCATGATCACATGAACGACAATCATGAAATTACATAAATTAATGTCAATTATAGTAAAAAACACACAATATAAAAAAATACAATATAACATATCATATACGATGATTCATTATACGTACCTTGACGATTTCTATTATATTGCAACTTCCATAGACGAGGTGTCATTCTCTATGGTTTTAATGCAGTCTCTTGCTTGCCATTGAACAAATATTTTCGGTAGTTCCATACCTGTGATTCTTATAGAGGAAGTGCCTATACTCATCAAACACCTCCTTTCCTAAGCGTTTTGAATGACGAGATTTGATCTTAGGACCACAAATTGGACATGCAAATTTCCCCTCTGCCTGAAGAGCTACATAAAGAGATGGAATATCTATGTCAATTATAATTATATACAAAATGACTGGATTATTTAGAAAAACATGTGTACGTAGTATATTAACTAGTAGTTCGTATAACTTTTTGCAAATAAAGTGGAACTTATAATTACATACCACAGAAATGGGTTAAACATCGGGCATCATGTATTGTCCATACAAGAATTGCATGGAATTGAAATTTCCTTTGTCGTATTGATCTAGATATGTCATACATAGTGATGCCATTCCATAACTTCAGTAGCTCGTTAATAAGAGGTTCGATATATACATTCATATCTTTCACTTGGTACTTACCTGATTGATATATATGAACATATAAAAAATATAAATATGAGACGTACCATTTAAATTACATTAATTAAACCATATTGCACAATAGAAAAACATTAAATATATATATGACATTATGTGACAAAAATATGACAAATGAGATACAACTACTTAAAAAAAAATGTAGGTTTCGTACCTGGAACAATCATCGACAACATTATGTGCTCCCTCTTTATTGTCAACCATGGAGGAATGTTGTTGTTGATAACAAAAATAGGCCACACCAAGTAAATGGATTGACACCATCTGCTACCAAAGAAATCCTAAGATTACGAGGTTCTTCTTTAAAGTGGGGCCATTTTTCCTCCATCTCTCTAAATGCAGACCCATCTGGAGGCATCCAAATAATGTCATCATGACTTTTGTTCCGTGCATGGTAATCCATAAATTGCGCTATGTTTTTTCACCTAAATAGTCGTCGCAGACTTGGAATAATGGGAATATAACTTAGAACCTTGCGAGGCACCTTTTTAGTTACTTGATCTGTGAGATATCTACTGATATGACATTCAGGACATTTTGTTGCAAATTCATGCTGATTATAATATAGAAGATGGTCATTGGGGCATGCATGAATTGCTTCATACTGCATTCCAATTTCTTTCATGATGGAAGATAAATCTCGATATGTGCGAGGTAAAATATTTGACGATGGTAAACAATATTCACCTATCATGCTACAACAAATTAAAATAAAAATCTAGTTAATATAATATAGAAATAATATTAATGGAACAAATTTCATCCGTAATAATTTGACTTATATATGAATGAACAACAAAATACACAATCATATATATTTTGTGATGGAATATATTACATACCTTAACATTCATGTGACTGATATGTTTCAAAGACCATTCATAACCTTCAAGTTCATTATCAATAATATAGCAGAGAGAATATTTGTCTTGGAGCCCTCATAAAGGGGTTCGTATGCCTTATCAAGAAGAGGTATATCATGAATATCATCAAAATGTTCATAATTTTCATGATCATCATCATCATGAACAACATCGACCATTCCAACATTAAATGAATCATGGATCAAATTATTTGTAACATCATCTTACTATGTTTTCAGAATGATCATCATTTTCATTAATGTAATCATTAACTTGTTCTCCATCAATATTCATAGCTTCCGGTACTTGTTGTGGAAGCACTTCCTCCGGACGAAGTGCCCTAGGATGTATTTCCTTTATAATTACATGAAACCATCAATAGATAAAAGTTAATATAAGAAACTCAACCGCAAAATGTAAAAATTTCAACGCAAAATGTAAACATTTATGTGATGCATTTGAAATGTAACAAATTTTGTACTGTTGGGATGAAAAGAGCAATGGCCTATTGAAATGTTGGTCAAATAGGTGCATCCAAACTATCCAAGAGACATAATAATTTACCCAATTATTGAGCAAAGCTACTCAAATATAACACAAAATTTCTCATATTGTACTCCACTAAGGTAAGATAGATGATGCTTTGGTAATTTCTATAGAAAAAATATAAGAGAAATTACAACATGCCAATATAGTTGTTATTTCTATTATCATGATAGAAAGTGTCATAAATCTAGAGAGTTAAGTGCTTTCCCCGGTGAGTGGGTTAGTCTCACTAATGAACAAATAAATGAGTTATTCTACTATACCCTAGATTCAACATGCACAAAAGAAAAAGAAATAGTATAATAAATGTTTAATATTAAAATAATATTTATTGTCCATGTTAGTCCCCATCTATTGAAACCACGATCAATACATAAATTTACAAAAGCAATCAAAATAAAAACATATATAATGCAAAACTTACAAATGGATGCTATTCATGTCCCCCCTCGGTGTGCCCATGCTCCCTACAATGTTTTGTGGCTGTTGTGATCAAAATTCTTCTCCTCTTAAAGCCCCTGCATTGATTACATGGACAATAGCATTTCCTATCACCCCTTTTTTCAACTCCTTCCCACAATCTAGCAAGCGATTGTCGATTTTGTTCGTCTGGATCAGGAATATTGCTAGTTGACATTTTCTCGTAAAGAGCTTGAATGAAGATTATCGATCTTAGAAAATGAAGCTCCACACTTCGCTCGCTTGAATCTCAAAAACAATGGAAATAATGAAAAACAATCCACCGAATAAAAAACTTACGCAAATCGTCGCTTATATAGAAAACATGTTGGAATGTTTCAATATTTATAAGTTTTAAAAGTCAACCTTCCGTCAGATATCCAATGCCTTGAACCTATTTACCGTTGGAGAATTGATGTCAGATTTTCGACATCCTCAGGTTGAATAACTTGGCATCTGATATCCGACATCCCAATGCATAATATGATGTCACATATCCACAAAACCGTCGAATATGAGCATAGTCGTTGGATATCCTACGTTTCCTTCTATTAATTTTAAAAAGATCATCAAATTTTGAGGTTTTTAAGGTGAAATATGACAACATAGCCCTTCTTCGTCAGAGGTCGTCGGATTTTGGGTCCAAATACACTAGTGATGTGATCATGTATTCCATGCAACATGATATCCATTTCCATTGCATTATTATTTGTTAGCTCCTTCATGGATGCAGTTTGTTGTAGTCTTTTTAGAGCAATGTAAGCATTTAGAACATAATTCTAGATAACAAAACCATTTGCATTTAAATGGAGTCCCATTCTTATAATCCAATCAAATCAGAATTTGATCCATTAAGAATAGTCAAACCCCATCTGCGAAGTAGAGACTTTCATGTTTGTCCATGTGCTCTAGATATCTTCGATCCAACTATCAGACTCTCTTGAAGGAATTGACTCCCTGATTTAACTGCACCAACTGGAAGGAGGTTTGAAACCTAAGGAAGATCCAACTCCTTGGTTTATTAGGTCCATCTATAATGAGGCTACAACCCCTTGGTTGTCATAATTTCCAACCTATGGATAGGAATCCAGACCTCAGTAAATTCCAACTCAATAGTTTTACTTGTACCTGTATCATTGTATTAATGTCACTATCACAATCCATGTTCGTCACAAGGACACAATCATTGTCTCTGTCATAATGCCACAAAAAATATCGATGTCACAATGTCAACTTATACATGCCCCAAATCAGTCATCCAAGAATGGCAGCAACTTATTCCAAGATATACTTTAGATGTATAGCAAGACCATAAAGATGCCTCCAAAGATTGTAATCAAATCCCAGAAATAATCACCAATATACTTCATCTATTTTCACCTTCAAACTTACATCATAGACCTCATAGTACATTCCAAAAGCTTAGAGGGATCTCATGCCAATATCATTACCATGGAATATTCCAATACAATCACCAATAATATATATGCCATTGGAGAGTGGTTTTTTATCATTTCTCATTTTGCGAATTGGAGAGCATAGCTTGTCCATGCTTGTGGAGGGTTTACTCTACTTGCCTTAGTACCAATTTCGAGGGTGAAAGATTCCCATCCTAATTGGGAATTGGAGAGGACATTGTGCATTGGACCATGAGGACACATATTAAGAGGTTGTGGCACCCATTTGTGGCAAGATTCCCCACTACACTTGGCATGATTCTCTCACCAATTCTAGTTCAAGATGAAGGGTAACATACTTGGGGTATTTTAAGAGGTATTATTCATGGCATGAGTCATGTAAGGTCGAATTGGAGTGGAATATTAAGTCCCATGGAAGAGGAAGAGGCATATTAGAAGAATTGTGACAGTTGGGATAGATTTTGTAGCCTCTAGTGTGAAAACAATGATGAAGATGCTATGACACCTATGACACCAGCTTGCTCGCATCAGTCAATTGCATCTCCCTATCCAGTCAGGAGCTTGAAATTCCAAGTTTGGATTTTTAGGGTTTCTCAATCTTTTATTTCCATTCGAGTTTCTCATTAAGATCTCTCACCACACCAAGCTTGAGGATATTAGCTTGAAGGGGCTGATAAATTCCGAACATGGAAGTATAGGATTGGGTTAATCCTAGAAGAGAATGAATTGGATACCTACATAAGTGAAGAGGTTCCAGTCCCAGAGGGAGATGAGGCTAAGGCCTTACATAAGAAGAACTTGGTCAAGGCCAATCATTGCAGATTCTATCAAGGACCATCTCATACTACATGTGTCATCCCTAAAGACACCCAAAGAGATGTTTGAATCCTTGACCAAGCTGTTTGAAGGAATGAACATAAATCGGAAGATGACTTTGAGGAATCAATTAAAGAATGTCAAGATACAAAATGCAGAGACCATGCAATCACACTTTACAAGGGTCTCTCAAATAAAAGAGCAACTTGAAGCCATTAAAGAAGATATAGAGAATGGAGAAATAGTGATGACCACCTTGAATGGTCCTCCTAGGTCATGGGATTCCTTTAGTAGGCTGTGGCAGGAATGCTCACAGAAGAAGCTTGAATTGTAGCTCGAAAAGAACACATGGGTAGTGAAGACCAGGCTCTCACAGCACACACCAAGAGGAATTACAACAAGAGGGAGCATCCTCATCACAAGAAGGAGATTGTCCCAGGAACAAAAGCAACTCCAAGAAGAAGAAGAAGAACACTCTGTGATAGACTCTAGTAGTTCATGCAAGGAAGCAAAGATTGAGAGCGATTCCACCCAACAACCAAACAAAGATAAGTATTTGAATTATACGAGACCAGATATTTGCTTTGCTGTAAACACATTGAGTAAATATATGGTGGAACCCAGGAAAGTTCACCTGATTGCGGCAAAACATGTGATGAGATATCTGAAGGGTACATTGGATTATGGACTCAGATATGCCTCAGATAGTGAGTTCATACTGTATGGGTACACAAACTCAGATTGGGATGGAAGTGTTGAATACAGAAAGAGTACCTCAAGATCATGTTACTTTAGTTTCGGATCAGGCGTGATCTCATGGATCAGTAGAAAGAAACAATGTGTTGCACTCAGTACAACGTAAGTTGAACATGTAGCAACTTGTTCAGCTTGTGGTGAAGTAATGTGGCTTCACAACATGTTAACAGGATTGTTCGATGCAGAGATTGATGCTACGGAGATACTCTCTGACAACCAGAGTTGCATCAAGTTGATAGAAAATCTTCTGTTTTATGATATTAGATCGAAGCACATCGATATTATGTTCCACTATATCTGGGATATGGTGTAGAAGGGAGCTATGAAGATCGATTATGTTCATACAGAGGAACAAGTTGCTGATGTGATGACTAATCCTCTGGCTCATGTGAAGTTTGAAGCTTTGTGTGGTCCAGGAGGGATGGAAGACCAATATTGGTTGACTGGTAGTTCCAACTCTCACGAGTTGATGCCCATCCGTAGGGATGGATGCCTCTCCAAGGGTGAGGGTAGATCAGTAGTGGCTGACTGATAGTATCAGTATAGACTGGCTGACGAGGTTGCTGACAATAGAAGATGTTCCAGCTGATGGTGCTGATGATGAGTATGTTCCAGTAGATGGTTTTCCAGTTGACGAGGTTACTGATAGCAGGAGATGTTCTAGCTAATGGTGTTAATGATGAGGACGTTCCAATAGATTTTGTTCCAGATGACGAGGTTGCTAACAACAGAAGATGTTCCAGCTGATGGTGTTGTTGATGAGGATGTTCTAGCAAACAGTGTTCTAGTTGATGAGGTTGCTGACAACAGAAGATGTTCCAGCAGATGGTGCTCCGTTGACGATGAGATGATCTAAATATGATGAGATGATCCAATGATGATGGGGTGATAGTAGGGTACATAGGTTTTTTCAGGTTTTTTTAGAGACAATGTAATCAGTCATGAGATGTACCCATGGAGGACTTGAGAATTTTATAAAAGTCACAAGAACAAAGAAGGAGAGTATATTTTGTGATTTTCCAAGAATATCCATTTATTTGTATTCTGATATATATACTATGTATTTAATGCTCAGAAGAATCTTAGGTCGAAATACCAGGTGAAACTATGTAAAAATACCAAACAATACATAAATGGTGCCATTTTCCCTATATTATCTTGTTGTTGGAGCTTGAAGAGACATTATTTCGAATTGTATAAGTCAATATTTGTGATTTTATTGATGTATGGAGTGTCATTAGTTTTATGAATAATTTTCATTAACATTGCACAAGTCCTTGCAACCTAAATCTCGAATTTCATAACCAGTGGTGAAGTTTACTAGCATTTCCCCCTAGACTTATGTGAAGACATGTATACAAAAATATGATTTATGGTACTAGTTGCAGAAGCCTATAGAAACTAATTGATGATGAATTGGGGAGATCATTGGAGTCCTTTATCAGGACCACATATCTGTTCTGAAATTTGGAAAGGTCTTACAACATTTGGGAATCCATCTTTGTCCCCTACCCTTGGGGGTTTTGAACCTCGATTTGACTAGTAAAATTCCCCAACTTCTCCTGAAGTGAAATGGATGTTGCAGAAGTATTCTGATATTTGTCTGCAATCACTGATGATGTTCCTTTTTATGTCTTAATATCCTTCATATTGTTGAAATATTGTAACTTCTAAGAATATTATATTTGTACTTTATTATTCCGGAGATGTTTCATTCCTCCGTGAAGACCTTATTGTATATCCGGAGATGTTTATTCCTCCATCGGAATGTGGTAACTTGGGTTATTAGAATTCCCTAGTGGGGTCGGCCTAGATTCAGTTGTAATGGGGTGTTTAACCCATTGGTTAAAGATGGGGATGACCTAGTTAATGTAAAACACAAGTCGGAGTAGTGTATAAATAGAGGAGGTGTGTTCCTCATTTAACACACTCACTCATTATTCACTCACTTGTGAATGGTGCATAGGTGAGAGAGAGAGATCTTATATGGAGGAGAAGGAGCTCATGTTTGGGATATACATCTCTGTATTGTTGATCATCTATATTGAGGAAGCTTTGCTGGGTTTTCTACCCCATGAGGGTTTCCTAGGATAAATCAGTGTCTCTTGTATTTATGATGTGCTTGTTATTCTTTCAGTGATCCTATATATGCTATAATTGTGAAATGAAATGCAATGTTGATATTTTATGTCTTAGCATATTGAATCTTATTGTATAAGACAGGAAGAGCACATCGGGTGGATGTTATTGTGTGGGATATACCATGATCTCATGGTTTAGCAGGAAGCAGTCTAGTGTGGTTCTCAGCATAGCTGAAGCGGAATATATAGCTGCTTGCTCTGTTAGTTGTGAAGTGATATGGATTCGGAAATTGTTATCAATATTGTTTGACTTAGATATGGACCCCACTGTGATCCTGTGTGACAACCAGAGTTGTATCAAGATGACAAAGAATCCAATGTTCCATGATAAATCAAAGCTCATAGAGATCTGATATTTCTATATATGAGATATGGTGCAGAAAGGAGCTATCAAGCTCGAGTATGTGAGCACTGATGAACAAGTTGCTGATGTGTTGACCAAACCTTTGTCTCATGTAAAGTTTGATTATTTCTGAGACAAGCTTGGTGTCATTCAGAAGGACCCTCCTCGAAAGGGGGAGTGATATGGTCGATGATGATATTTGGATACTAGTATCGATGTGGATACCTGTATCGATGATAAGATTGCCTATACATGTGGTAAGGTCGATGATATGGATACTGTATCGATGATGTGGATAATGTATCGATGATGAGGATACTAGTGTTGATGATGAGGTTACCTGTTTCGACGATGAGGTCGATGATGAGGTTGTCGGTGACATGCATGGTCCCTAGTGGATGAGAGGGATTGTATCACCCCTGGACCTCGGTACCTGAATTGATCTGTAGACATATGTCTCCGAGAAAGTGGTCCCTAGTGGACGAGAGGGATTGTATCATCCCCGAACTTCAATCCTTGAATTGATCCATAAACTCTTGTCTTCGAGAAAGATGTTGGTGAATGATGTAATGTGCGCTCCTAGATTGCTCAGCATAGCAGTAGGTGATCACTCATAAAACTTGTAATGATGTAATGTTCGCTCCTATATTATTAGGTGATCATTCACAGGTTGTAAATCCTAGATTTGATCTAGGTCACACCCCAGTTGAAATAGTACTGGCTCTATGGTTGTTAATCCTAGATCTGATCTAGGTCACACCCCAATTGAAATAGTACTGTCGATGTGGTTGACTAGAATGATGTAATGTGCGCTCCTAGACTGCTCAGTGTAGCATCAGGTGATCATTCACAGGTCCTGTAATGATGTAATGTTTGCTCCTAGACTGCATCAGGTGATCATTCACAGGTGGTAAAAATCCTAGATTTAATCTAGGTCACATCCAGTATGAAAAAGGACTAGCACTGTGGTCAGGATTGCATCATCCCTAGACATGAGAGGTGTCTTAAAGTGATAAGGATTGATCATCCTGTAAGTAGATCGGGATTGTATCATCCCTAGACATGAGAGGTGTCTTAAAGTGACAAGGATTGATCATCCTGTAAGTAGATCAGGATTGCATTGTCCCTAGACATGAGAGGAGTCTTAAAGTGATAAGGATTGATAATCCTGTAAGTAGATCAGGATTGCATTGTCCCTAGACATGAGAGGTGTCTTAAAGTGAGAAGGATTGATCATCCTATAATCAGATCGGGAGTGCATCGTCCCTGAACGTTTGGTTCAAAATGTACATGATAGGACTGCATCGTCCCTGAACTTTTGGTTCAAAATGTACGTGATAGGACTGCATCGTCCCTGAACCTTTGGTTCAAAATGTAAGTGATAGGACTACATCGTCCCTAAACGTTTGGTTCAAAATGTACATGATAGGACTGCATCGTCCCTGAACTTTTGGTTCAAAATGTACTTGATAGGACTGCATCATCCCTGAATGTTTGGTTCAAAATGTACATGATAGGACTGCATCATCCCTAAACGTTTGGTTCAAAATGTACATGATAGGACTGCATCATCCCTGAATGTTTGGTTCAAAATGTACGTGATAGGACTACATCGTCCCTGAACATTTGGTTCAAAATGTACATGATAGGACTACATCATCCCTGAATGTTTGGTTCAAAATGTACGTGATAGGACTGCATCGTCCCTAAACGTTTGGTTCAAAACGCACGTGATAGGATTGTATCATCCTTGGACTTATGTCCGAAAGTGAGTAGGATTTATCATCCTGTAATTGAATCATGTGTATTGCAGAGTATGCTGCTATGATGATGTTGTTGATCGAGATGATCCAGATGTTAATGTTGTTGATCAAGAGAATCCAGATGTTGATGTTGTTGATCAAGAGAATCCAGATGTTGATGTTGATGATTGAGAGGATCCAGATGTTGATGTTGTTGATCGAGAGGATCCAGATGTCAATGATGTTGCTGTAGCTGTTCAAGTGTTGCAGAAGATGAAGATCTAGTATTGAAGATCTTGAAGATGTTCCAGTAACTGTTTGAGTTACTGATGATGTATGAAGAAAGCTTCCAATGATTTATAGATGCATAATGTATCATGTAGTTTATGACTCCTTGCTCTTGCAAATGTTGTTATAATATCCTTATCGTTAAGGGGGAGTGTTGAAATATTGTAAATTCTAAGAATATTATATTTGTACTTTATTATTCCGGAGATGTTTCATTCCTCCGTGAACACCTTATTGTATATCCGGAGATGTTTATTCCTCCGTCGGAATGTGGTAACTTGGGTTATTAGACTTCCCTAGTGGGGTCGGCCCAGAGTCAGTTGTAATGGGGTGTTTAGCTCAGTGGTTAAATATGGGGCCGACCTAGTTAATGTAAAAGACAAGTCGGAGTAGTGTATAAATAGAGGAGGTGTGTTCCTCATTTAACACACTCACTCATTATTCACTCACTTGTGAATGGCACATAGGTGAGAGAGAGAGAGATCTTCTATGGAGGATAAGGAGCTCATGTTTGGGATATACATCTTTGTATTGTTCATCATCTATATTGAGGATGATTTGCTGGGTTTTCTACCCCATGAGGGTTTCCTGGGATAAATCTGTGTCTCTTGTGTTTATGCTATGATTGTTGTTCTTTCAGTGATCCTGTATATGCTATTATTGTGAAATGAAATGCAAGGCTAATATTTTATGTCTTATCATATTGAATCTTAAAACATATACCTTTAGACCCAATTCAAAATCCTTTAAAGGGTCTTTTGGAGCCATCTACCCTTGGGGGCTTCAACATAGATTTTCCTAATAATTATGCCTTTCATTCTCTAATTGTAAATGCAAGTGGCTGAAGTCTTTTGGAAGTTTCCAAGCCTATAATAGCGGCATAAATTTGTCATATTACACCTCAACGGTTATGAATATTTTTCAAATGTTATTTTCAAATTGTTAGACATCAATTTGCTTATTAAAAGCAATAGAGAAGAATGATTGAAATTTTGTCGCTTTTTATGTCCCAATACCTTTCAAACACCTTCAGACCCAAATCAGAAGCATTTGAAGCCATTTGGAAGCATTCGAGTCATTAATAGTCTAAGGGTCGAATTGGCCAAAAATTGCAATTTTCCAATTTTAACAAATTTAATAAAAAGAGACACTACATGAACAATAGAATTATGCAACTATTATGAAATAGGTTGTGTAAAAAGACAACACCAACCTTAGATGTTATTTCTACGACATGTGATCTCTCCTTCTTTTCCTAATTTAATGTTTCATCTCGATGCCATCTTGGAAGATTGATCTTGTTGTTTAGACTTCTCTTATCTCTTATGGTCATCTCTCCCTCTTCTTCATCGACTTCTTCCCATGTTAGACTAGATCTTCTACAAACCCATCTACAAACAATGTCTAGAATTGGTATAATTGATCAAACAAGTGATTTCTTCATATTGTTAGCATTTTTGTCTCTCTGTTTTTTAAATTTATTCTATATGGATTCTTGGGTTATTTAACATTAATATAACATTGCTTATTAATGTTTATAGAGAGGAACAATGCAAATATTGTCATAATCTAAGGTCTCTCACTCCAAGGGAGGAGGTGGAAAAGGCACTAAAAAATTGGACGAGTCACACCAAAACAGACAAACATGTAGCAACGTGGCGGAATTACGATGCAGACCCACCCAGAAGCAAATCAATGGTGGAAATGGGTTCCCATGCTAGAAAGTGCAAGTTGGTTAAACTTGGGAAAGGTGGAGCAGAAATTAAACCGCTAACCATGTGACAAGTGTTGGTGGAGTTCGCTATGAAAAGTAGTTAAATCTAAACTGCTCATCGCAAGTTCCGAAACCACCTAAGCATATTTTGTATAAAAGGTTTGTTCGAAGTTTTAAAAAATGTTTTTGTCGCTTATTGCTTGGAGGAAAAGAACCCGTGGGAACGTTGTTGTCTTCATTAACTGGAACAACACCCAAGAAGCTCACTTCATAGGTAGCTCGAAACCCTCAATGTTTTGATTTTGTGTTCCAAATGGAGAAAACCCAAGACCTTCTTCCCTTCAATGAAAGTTCAGATGACAACGAGAAGCTTGTATTTGACAGGGAAAGGGATATTTTCAACCCTGTTTTGTCAATGGGTAGTATTTCGCAGTCTAAGGAGAAATTAATAGAGTTTAAGTTGTACGAAAAGGATGTATTTAATGTTTTTGGTTCTTTTCTGTATTATTTTTGTGTCGAACAAAACCTGCACCAATAAGAAATCAAAAGTGGAATGACATAAGGAAATTATTAGTATGGAGGAACGAGATTCAATTGTTCCAGAAAAAATGAGTTTGATTTTTCCGCCACCTGCAAAAGTAAAGGAATATTTTTTTTCAGAAATAAAGGAATATGGAAGTAACTCTCAGTATAAGTCCAGATCTGATGTCCTTTCACAATATACATCAAAGAGGAAGTAGTCTTCCGAAGAAACTGAAAAATTGTACCCTCAAGTAAGAACACTAGCAGAACAAAACGTTTCCCTCCTTACAGCTATAGATCCAAGAAGAAACTCTATAAGGTTTGTAGTGGTGAACGATGAGAAAGTTTCTGAAATGGAAGTTAAGCTTGATGCAATTAATATACCAGATAAGATTCAATTGCATAAACAAACAGGAGATGTCCTGTATTCTGATTTATTGCAATTCACTTTAAAAAATTCTAAATTGCAGTCTGTGATAGCAAAGCTGGAGAGTCAACTGAGGCAAGAGAAGGTAGAAAACAAAGCAAATTCGATCCAAATCAAAAGACTACAAGTGGACCTTGTGACCGTGGGAGCTGATCCAGGGAACATCCAATGTACCAAAAGGCTCATTGATGAAAAAGAAAATGTCATTCAAATTCTCAAGAAAAATTGAAGGTGCCAAATAATCAACATGTGCAATCTCAAGAGTTGACAGCATTACAACAAGAAAAGGAATCCATATATCAAGAAATGATGGATCACAAAGGTAAAATGTTAAAGTTACAAGATGAAAAGCATGCTTGGAAAAAACAAAGGATTGGATTGTTGTCACAAATTTCATTGTTGAATACCAATCAGATTGAAACTGTGCAAGCGCCAGCGAAGCGAGGGGATCAATCTCTATGTAAGGATGAAGGACAAATGGAAAAGTCCTCCACTGAGGAACTGACCAGTGCTATGTCACAAATTAGTCTAAAGACTAGTGCTATGTCACAAATTAGTCTAAAATATGTAGAGATAAAAGAGTTGAAAGCGGAAAACTAGAAGTTGAAAGAGGAAGTAATTTGAATTTCTGGAGCAAAGATAAAGGCTTTGAGTGATAGAAATAAACTACAAAAGAAAGTTGATGAATTAAATGATAAATTGACAGGTTGACTTCCATTATAAGGAGCTAAACACCTTATATGGGATGCGATATCAGGGGAAGTCACCAAATTCTAGTCTTATTTGAATTTTATAGCAGATAAAGATGCTATAGCAAATATAGCTCTCCAGAGGTGTAAAGTGGCAAATGAGACATTATGCAAAAGGCCTTCAGAAAGAACTCAAAATACAGTCAGTTTGTTAAAAAATCTAACCCAATTAGATATGCAGAGTTTTGGAATCAAAGGTAGACCATCAATCATCATTTCAGCAAGAAGAGTTATTAGCAAGCATGATCGTGTTAAAGAAGTAGAAGACATGGTGCAACAGATGGTCCTTGAAGTTAAAAAGTTTAAGGAATTATTTCTGGGGCCTTTTGAATGTGGTCTACCTTCTTTTTGAGTGCCGATGGAAAATTAATGACTCAATAAAATTATTACAATTTGATAGTACAGGCTCGTATGGATCACTCGAAATTTGAAGGTTTGGTCAAAGGATTAACTGGAAAGACAATAATTGATAAATTGACCGATGATTTTGAAATAATTGAACAATTTGTAATGATTAAGAAGGGTCTTCCAGATGTATGTTACACAGAATGCATAGAATTGGAGGCGATGGTGAAAGAAATGATGGATTATGAAATCCCAACTCAAGATCAATGGAAAATTGTTGAAAGATTTGGGAAACCAAAACACAGGTTATGTCAGCAATAAATATTTAGGTGTCTTAATTTTAAATGACATTGTGGTTCCTTTGTTAACTTCCCGAGTGTTACATCAGACAGATTTCTTTGAAATTTCTTTTTTTAGCGAAGAATTCAAAGAATGTTTTGTATAAATTTTGATTTTACAAAGTAATAGGGGTTGGATCCAAAACAGAGATTCATATGTTGTTACTTTTTTTCAGTATTTTAATTTCTCTTTTGTGAATGTATTTCTTGTTACACCATCTTATCGCTTTGCCTCATAGTTAACTGTAATATCTGAGTTAGAATTCATTTTATAGGCTCCGATCCACACATTTAAGCGTTGTCAATGTTCTGTCTTCCAAATTAATGCATAATTCATCCTAGAACGAAGATTGCCTAAGTTATAACATATAAAAAATATTTATCCCGACTTCCGACCTCCGATAAGACGGATCAGCTACCCCTTCGTTTATTATAAAAATGTGAACAACTATATCCAACCATTCACTTGTATCCAGAATAGTGAACACAAGAAGGATCAACCGACCCTTCTTGCAGTCTAGAACTATTTTGAATAGAATACTGGATAGAAGAAAGGTCATCCGACCCTTCTTGCAGTCTAGAACTATTTTGAACAAAATACTGGGTAGAAGAAAGGTCGACCAACCCTTCATTTATGAGTGAATTGTACAAATATTCAACCCACCTAGGTTGGGACAACAATTCCAGACTTATGACTTCTGCAATGAATAGTTTGGATCGGTATATTGGCTAAGTTATAACATATCAACAATATTTATCCCGACTTGCGACAAGAAGAATCGGTTGCCCCTTCATTTAGTAGATAACTATAGACACCTATATGTTACAATTGACCTGTATCAAGAGTGGTGAACACAAGAAGGATCGACTGACCCTTCTTACAGCCTAGAACTATTTTGAACATAATACTCGGCACAAGAAAGATCGGTCGACCCTTCTTGCACCCCCCATGAGGATTTCATTTCCATTTTCTGAAGAAATAAATATATTGCCGATTGCAGATACCTAGATTTCTTAAAATGTTCCATCAATTCCGCTATCCCGCAACCCACAATGTAGATTGCGGGATGGGACAACAATTCCTGACTCCCGACTTCTGCAGTAAATAGTGGGGAACGGAGATTGGATAAGTTATAACATATAAACAATATTTATCCTGACTTCTGACGTCCGAGAAGAAGGATCGGTTGCCCCTTTGTTTAGTATAAAATTGTGAACACCTATATCTATGAGTTCACTTGTATCCAGAATGTTGAACACAAGAAAGATTGGCCGACCCTTCTTGCAATCTAGAACTATTATGAAAAAGAATACTTGGTATAAGAAGGGTCGGTCGCCCCTTCATTGCATGGGAATTTTTAACAAAGGCAAGGTAGCCATTTGGTTACAGTCAAAATACTTTGGTCTGGTGGAAAACAAGAGATAAGAAACAATCCAATCAGTACTCTTTAATTAAGTTTTATTTGTGATCTCTGTATGATTTGTAGAGCTTGTTTTCCATATACTTTTGTCCAAATATTCAACCTCCGAAGGTGAGGGTGTCAATCCATGTATATGAAGAATGGTGAACACTAAAAGAAGACTGAGTCCAATAAGGGTCGGATGACCCTTCATTCACGAGATAAATGTATACACAAGAAAACCCCTTTCACTGGCCCCTTCGACATCACCTTGTAAACAAGTTGAAGTCTAACCCGAAGCGAATATGGGGGTTGCATAATCAAGATTCTCTTAACCATCGCGATGCAAAGATGTCGTTACGATATTCGCATAACGTTCTATTTAACATCAACTAACTAATGGGATAGAACACCAGATGACTTCACACTTGGCAGCTATTGCAGTATACAGGACTATGCTGAATCTCTATTGTATTCAGTAGTTAGCTATGAATTCGTCAAACTTTGTTTTTCTTCTTCACAATCACGCACTTGTATTCCAATTAATCAATGTGCAATTACCATTCACATACAAATAAATTAAGTACAGAAACTCACATAAACTCGAATACAAAACATGTGATAAACTCATACACATAAATAAGACGGATCATCCACCCCTTCTATGATGATCGCTTGTTCTATGACTGATCCTTATCTCAAAGGACTCTATAAAATATGCATTTGATCTCTCATGGATAATGCTAGTAGATTTGTTCTTAATCAATCAATTGATTTTGAAATGAGGGGTCATTCCTTAACCATCAATCATTAGAATGAAAATTTGCAAGTATACATCTAATATTAAAACACTAATTTATAATTATAGACATTGTATGCATTCTTATATTGACTACTTAATATTGATTGTTTTGCAGATAAATCATGGCTGCGTTGTTGAGATTCAGTAACTACCAGGAAATCCCTTTATTTGAATTGACAAAAGATCATGACCTTCACCTATTCACAAATGGATGGAATGTTGAGATGGAAGAACCCGATAATTTGTACCCAGATTTATATATATTCTACTTGGATTATGAGAGAGCTCGGACTAGAGCTGGAATATTGACATATGTGGATCCCGAAGAATTTGATGAAAAATTGCGAGTTCAAGTTGAAGCGGTCAATGGTGAAATTTTTTACCTTCTACAACTTGATCTTATGGTTTGTAATTATCGACCAAATCTAACGAAAAGTGGTCCCAATCCAGATCCGATTTCCTATGCGAAGCAAGGGTGGGTTTCGCCCTTGTATGATGTTTCTAAACATTCCAGAATTGATACCGCATCATCCTTGAAGAAAGGAATTTTGTTGGTATGGAGGAAAAGAATGCTGGCTGGGAAAACTTCCTCTGTATTGCATTACATGAATATTAATAAGAAGTCAATAAAGGTATGCCATGAAAAGATTCTTACGTACAACAGAAGAGTATTTCTCCAATATATTGTAAAAAATGTGGACAAATATTCCTTCAAACAACTCAAAGGAAGTCCTTCTAAAGCGATGTTGCGGAAAGCGACTAAGAGCTTCGAAAGTTCAAAAGAAGTTCAACAACAACAGATCAAATACTTTTTGTTCAATGAGAAATCTTTTTCCATTGACGTAACAAGGTGTGTTGTTGCACCTCCGCACTTACAATATCGAAAGGTTGATGAGGACGTCGTGCAAAATATGGTTGTATCTCTTGTCCATAAATTTACAACAACATTGCGAGATGTTATTCTATTTCCTTTTGATAAGGAGATGACATTGGCCTTTCTTCCTGGAAATGAAAAAGAAATTAATTTTCCATCAGTAAATTTTTATATATTGGATGGGCAGCATACTATTTCTGCGCTGAAAATAATCATTGCAGATGATCGATATAAATATCTCCATTCAAGGTATCGGCAACGAACAACTCGTCTTCTACATAGAAACGTTCCTCAGCACACCATCAGCAAATTATGCAAACAACAAAATTTGTCAAACAAGGAATTTGCAAACACTTAATTCATTTCTCAAGTTGAAAAATCAAGGGAGAAAAGGATATCCTGCGGTACTCCATCCTACCCGGGAAAGGGAAACATTTCCAGTGATGCTTGGAAGGTATAGAAGTTTTCTTCTTATCAATCAAAGTCTTTAGATTGCTTCCTGTGTTATGAAAATTAATTAGAAAATTAACTAGAATATTCAATTTTATACATTTGCAGTCTTTCCAAGATGAATGTAAGGATATCTTTCTTGTTCAAAATGAGGAGAGCCTTAAAGACAAGCTAACTCTTTTTTTGACATCGGATCGACTTTGGAGCAAATGGCAGTCTGTACTCAAGCTTTACAAAAGTGGCTCCTTGCTATGCTCACCCAAGAGCATCACTGAGGATGATTTTGTTCAAAATAAAATAAAGAATTATGGCTCTAATTTTTTTAGACCATTGCGTGATCTTGATGAAGATGAATTGACCATTGTGGTAGACAATATAATCAATGGATTGGTTTGGATGAGCACATCAGTCGATAAAAACGTTTGCACACAAACTTTAAATCAATATTGCAAACGAATAAAAAACGAGAGGTCAACCAGGCATTCAATCGTTGAATATTTCAAAGTTAATGATGTTCAAATTGATTGATCACAGACTGTCACTGACGATAACATCATTGAAATATATAAAATTGCACCAAACCATCTCCAGCAACTGTGCAGTATTTTATGCTCGGGAAAGCAAACAAAATCTCCGCGTAAAAAGAGAAGAATGAATATGAAGTGGATAATGGTACCAAAATACCAATTGATGCTCAGAAAATATTGAATCTATATATCAATAAAGAGAGGATGGGTATGTCCATTGACGATGTCGAAAATAGTTCACAGTTTGCTTGTCAATGTTGTTATCCCGAATCTTTGGTCAACACACTAAGATTAATTCCATTCTTTGGTACGACAATCAGCTGTGAATTTGTTGTTGTAGATATGTGTAATTGTGATAGTACATGGACAGAACAAGACATGCTTGTGTTTTTGTACTACTTAGAAACAAATGAAGAGGCATGTACTTCTATTTTTTTAGCTGATATGGAAAACTCTTGTATTATTTCTAAATCTTTCACAATTGTCAGCAAGAAATAAAAAAAACATGTTACATCGAATCCTACAAAGGGAGTTTATAGAGAATTCTCCAGGGACTTGTTTATAGGATTCTCTATTATACAGTGTTGGAGCATTGGAAGGGATAAGGATATCTTATCTACTTCTGAAATTGATATGGATTGGAAGGATGGGGGCCTACCGATGATTAATTTACCTCGGCCAAAGGTTGAAAACGATAGTGCGAGAAGCCATGTGTTTGCAAAAGAAAGGACACGGGAATTCTGAAATCACATAGTTTCCAGACAAGTAACTTCTCAAGGAACAGTTCTTTCATTGTACGCAGGAGGTAGGCTTCTTCGTTTGTTGATGAGGGCTCCAGAAAGAATAGTTATTTCTATTTTGGAGACAGTACAGCAAGAGTTGTTTATGAACAGTTTCTATTATGAATTGGGTGTAACAAAAGGTATTTGTATTAACTTTTTCAGATGTCTTTGATTTTATTTTACTTTTCTAAAATAAGGTATTTCTATTAACATTTTCAGATGTCTTTGATTTTATTTTACTTTTCTCGGTCCGAGTTATCTTCAATAACTTCTTCAAATTCCTATTCTACTACCTCTTCAAATAAAGAGCACACCCAGGTATCGTCCAATCAAATTGTACTATCTGATGACGAAATTGAATGTGATAGAGAATCCACTAAGAACTACCAAACAGGAGCACAAACAAGACAAGAAGGTAAAAATTTATCTTTCAAAGATCGTGGTTAAATTAACTAAATTATGAAAGGGGATAGTGACCTTGAATACTTGCAAAAAATTATATAAAATGTATACCTGCAAATTTCTAGGTCAACATGTGGATCATCCACAACCAGAGCTGGCATCAACGATGCCTCTGGATATTGGCCAGCAAATCATATTGGAGAATAATGGACCAGGCGAGAGCTTGGACAATAATGAACAAGGCGAGAGCTTGGTGTCAAAATGCGGTGTCTCCAGCGATGTTACTCACCAGTCAAATGTTGGCCTACCATTGACAGGTAAAAGACAGAATATTTTCTACTGAATTTGATAAAACAAATTTATTTCGAAGTATATAATGACAAGCAATATTTCTGTACAGCTCCCCATACAAAAATATTATTGATTTTAGAAATGGAAGGTTTTCTATTTCGCAAGAAAGCCACAAAAAATGACTCCAAAAGAGAAAAAAAGGAAATAAAAAAAATATTGTTGGAGGGGAAAGAGTAAAAATGGGGGAAGAGATTACTAATGGTGAATTTGAATTTAAACATAGAAGAACTTCATATGAGTCACGATCAAATGCCATTGAATTTTTGGATTTACTTCTTTCCAAATTCAATGTCGGTATTTGGTCATCTAAATGTAGTGTCAATGAGGGTAAGCCACTGCTTGCAAAATTTTTGATGGCATGCGGTAAAGATAAATCATATGAGAAAATTTTTATTTATTTGGTTTCAAGAGAAATGTACCTACTATCAAGAAGGAAATACACAAAAAAATATGGAGAGTGTGTGGATGGAGTTCCCAATGAAAACTTCGGAAATTAATACATCAATGATTGTTTTGGAGGGTGATGGTGTGAAAGCACTTCCATTTCAAAACTGTATTTTGAGTAAGCCCTTTATTGAATCGTCCCTTAGGACAAATACTGAATTGGTACATAGACTTGGCATCATTTTAGTAAAATGCATGAATCAGCTGATATCAAAACCTTCAATACCTTCTCCCAGTTGAATCCTGGTTGAGTGACAACCATCAAATGTAACCTATCATTGCCTATTTCTAGATGTAATCTATCATTGCCTATTTTAAATCATTCAATGTGTTTTCTGTTTTTTCCCGAGACGTTGCTATTTTCGTCTGAATGTAACATATTATTAGTTTTGTGTGATGCTTTTATTAAATCAATTGAATCTGTGAAATTTTGGGTGATTTTTGTATTAATATTTGGAAATCAACATCTTCATGTACAGTTGCATGGTTGTGATCATTAACTTCATGAATGAAGTGTTGTTGTTGTTGTTGTTGTTATATGTATAGTTATTGTTCTTGTATGTAGTCAGGATATCGCCACAAAAGAAACTATTGGTCCTGGGAGTAGAGGGATTTCTCATTGGAGTTCGGATGTTATCCAACATTGGAGATTCTTCCAAACAACCTCATTTTGTCCATAATTGACATCGTTATTATACACGCATGTTCAACCCCGAAATTATCAATGTTGCCAGAGAGCATTTCGATGTTGCTCTGTGGTTTTCCTCGCTCGACAACATGGAAATTAAAAATTTCCTTGGTATATTTGAATGGTTGAAAAATGAAGAATTTGTATTTATTTGGGGTCGAGAGCAATGTAAACTTAGTACTATTTATAATCACTCAATGTCTGCATACTATAATGTTGGTGAAGTACAAACATATACAAAAAGTTGTTCAAGGATGTACTTATCCAATATGGAGATATATATAAACAAACAAACATGTTGTTTATAGATGAAGGGAAATATCAATCAGCAGACAATTGTGAGGAAAACTGCTTGAAAATGCCAACTACTTGGAAATTTGACGGTTCACAAGAGAGAGATATAACTATAAAAACAATTTTGTGTTGTCTGTTGAATTATCTTGGGCCTCGTTCGAAAATGGGGCATTGGTTAAACACATTGAAATTGAAATGACCGTCATATTATACAAAAATAATTCATTTAGTGATTTGTATACTTTTTACAACTCCTGCATTTAATTGATGTAAGTTTTATTGCACAGTTCTCATATTATTTATGGACATCGTACCATGTATCTTGTAATGTGTTTAAAAAATTGTTGAACATGAAAACAATATACTTAGAAACATTGAACCATAATATTTTATTGACTGGGTTGTGTATGTGTTTTTTGTTTGCAGATAGTACTAGAATATTTGTTTCTAGTAAACCAATGATAATATTTTATTTCAATGGCGTTTTGTTACACGCATTACATAGAAAACAGAAACCTTGATTGCGACGACCACCGGACATCGAAACATCAACAAAGTATTATTTTATATGGCCAGGCTTAAGGGATTTTTTTGAAAAATGCTTTACTATTTTTGAGGTTGGCGTATGGACATCTTCTCAACGAAAAAACGTTGACGAGTTTTTTCCTAGATTATTAGAAAGAATGGGATTGAAAAGGGAACTATTTAGATTAATTTTAACATAGGAAGATTTTTTCTTCCGTAGCTAGAGAGGGTTTTCAGGGTGATGGAAATCCTAATGTATTTCGCAAGCCTTTGAGTATAGTTTGGGACACTTTGATCCATGGTTGGGATTGGGAAAATACTGTGATTTTCGATGACTCCTAGGAAAAACATGTTTCTAACGAGGAAGGAAACTATATTATAACAAAAACTTATGCTTTCGACAATGTCAATGACACATTTTTGATAGATCAATTATGGCCTTGCTTACTGCAGTTGAATGGCGTGAGCGATGAGAGGCCAATTGTGAATAAAATGAAAATGAAATTATTTTGTTAAATAATACACTTGAATGTTTGTTTGTACTAGTATGTTCAATTTCACTGTGATTATAATTCTTGTAAAGTGTCGAGTTTGGTTTCCAAAAATGCAAAATCAGAGTTTGAAATTGCTAAAATCTGTTTTAAAATTTCAAGATTGGATTTGTAAAAATTAGCCTTCCAAAATGGCAAGTGGCAATCTTCCCTTGGAAAATCAGATGAATGGGGGAACCATCGAAGGAGAGAACTGGAGAAACTCTGTACTTGGAGAATTGTAATGTTTTACAATCTTAAAAGAATTTCAGTTAGTTTCTCTTTTCCTTTCTTTTGTTGTATATAAAGTTTCCTTGATTCATTTTGGTTTTTCATACATACATCTAGTACCTCTGTTTAAATTGTATTGTTAAATCATAAAACATATAAATCTATGTGATTTATTTATCATTCATATGATTTATATGCAGGTTATGCATCAGTAAATTTATTTACTTGATTCATATTGTTTCACATTCTACAATTACATAATAGTCATTATCACCATATTAAGTTAATTTGCTCAATTAAGTTATTAAGCATCTAATTAACAGCTCCTTAACTAGGCTTATGCCTATCATTATAAGAACATATAGGAGGCATCCATCCATCAATGAGGTTGTGACATGGTGTTCTTGGTTATCAGTCTGTGAAATGGTGTTATGTTGAATTGCTGCTAGTCCTCTACTTTGTAGGTTAATAATTCTTTGTTGTACTCTAGCAACACTATCATTAGAACTTTTCAATATTTTTTCAAGTGAAAGGGGTCCTCTATTAGGTGATATTATAAGGATATCTCTTCTATTTTTCTGCTGAGGTCAGGTGTACCAGGAATTACAGTCGATTGTACAACTATTTGTTGTTTATAGGTAGATGTCTGTGATTGGATACGAGTGACAACTGATGATGTTCTTGTTGGAGGAGGTTTATGAGTATTCTATTTAGGCATATTTTACTTCAGGCCCTCCTTCTAGTGCCATTTGTTAAGGCCTCGAGTGTGTATGTGCTGGAATGGGTTCCAAAGCTCTCAACATAGGGAGAAAACCCAGCTAGAGGCTTCAGATAATCCTGCGCAAGTATTACCCTATCCTCGAGCTGTTTGAGATAGTGATCTCCCACGGATACAAAGGCCTCCGCTGGCACTTGTGGTTTTGATCCTAAAAGGATCTGTCTTCCAATGAAGGAAAACAAAGTGTGTTCAGTCTGAAACAAATCTACCTAGGAAGGAAAATCTAAGCTAAGTTAGACCTACTCTAAAAGGTGTCTTGTTTAAAAGAAGATTACCTTGATGTGAAAATAAATAAGTACATTCATCAACTTAACATAAATGTGAAGAAGATCAATTCCTTATTTGCTTAAGTTACAATTAATCAATTAAAATTAATTGACTGCAATATTAAGTGTTTAAGCTCATTCAAGATTAACATGTAACCAATATGTCAATTGAAAAATTAACATAGATTATAATTTACTGTAAATCATTTGCAAAAATCGATAAATATTTTAGTTTTAGAAATTCAATTAAAACATAATGCATACACAGATCTAACATAAGGAAAAATCCAGATTAACAATCTCTACATGAAATAATATTTGCAAAGGATTAAACATCATAGATAATAACCTAAATAAGAAATCAATATTTACCAATGAAATTTGATCAATGAACAAAAGATGATGCAAGAGAATAGCTTTACTGTATTAATGAAAGTCTGTAATAAATTACAAGCTTAGCATAAAACAGAGCATCTCCAGTCTTCTTTTGTTGATTTCTACCCCAAAAATGATCATCCCTTGCCTAAGAGAGATCTACCCCTTAAATAATAAATTACACAAATAACACAAAGGATAAATTCCCCTTAAACATGGATTACAAAATCAGAATATTCTATTAGTGAGGAAATCTTCCCACTTGTCCCAAAATTCTATCAATTCATCTATATCTGAATAACGCGGAGATTCGAGCCCCAGATGGGCATCACACATGAATCCTTCAATCTCAGTTTTGGCTATTTTATTCCATGTGTGGATAAACATATAGATCTTAGCCTCCAAGGAAACAGGTTGCTTAATCAATCAACCCACGTCTTCAATTTGGATATGCTCAATCTGCAGGATTTTCTCCTTGACTTGATCACAACAAGCTTCAACCTGTTCTATCATCAATTTTGGTGGATCTGCCCCCTCAATGAGCTCCATTGCAAGGAATGCCAGTATGTCCATGAGATTGTTTGAGGCATACCATCTTTTTATGCAAAGGGCTTGAGCCTGGTTGATAGTATCTTGTACCATGTCAATAAAATTCTCCCAAGCTTGCACAGCAGCTCGGATCCTTCTAAATTTGAGGTTGTCCAACTCAGGGATATCAACTGACTTATATTCAATACAGTGCTTCTGCCAATCCATGATGTCTTCTACAGCTTTAGAAGATTTTTTTGTTTCCTCTACTTGTTGGCCCAAGGTACCATCCATTTTGTCAAAGACAATGTAAGTCTCATGGATTTCACCCAAGATAGTAAATAGCTTAGCTAGAAGCTAATGATGCTCCAGGTTGACTTGATTGGCTAGGTCCTTGAACTCTTGCTGTGAAAACCTAGAAAACGCAGAGGAGGTTGCACTTGCAGTTGCATCCTTTAGCTGTTTTTCAACCACAGCTATCTTTTCAGCATTGGCAGTGTCCAAAGCTTCAGCATCTTGCAATTAGACTTGAAGAGAAGAATTATGTTCTTGAAGGTCTTCAATCTTATTTTCAAATGCTTTTCTCAGTTCACGAATGTCATCTTCATGTTCTTCATTGGCCTTAACCAGCTTCTCTTGAATTTTCTTGAGCTCCTCCTTCTTGACATCAATTTCTTTATTCAGTGTGATTACTAAATCCAAATTGGCACCTGCAAAAGCACCCATGGCAGTAGTAGTATCCAATGCTTCTTGTTGTATGTCATCTGATTACTTGGCCCAAATGATTTGATTAGGAAAGGGGCCCTACAACACATCCCGATCTCTACCTTTTTCGTTACCCTTCTTCACCACTGCCTTAGCCTTTTTGCTATAGAAATAATCTCCAAGGGAGGTTACAATATATTCCTCATAAGTAGCTACCAATTCAGTGGAAGATGTAGCCACATCTCCTGCTGCAATTATTGGGGATGTCTGAGTAACAGTGGTATTAGTTATTGTCATAGTAATCTGAGAGGTGGTTAGTGGAGAAGGGATAACTTCAGGGACTGAGGATAAAGAGTTTGGAGTAGGGATTGAATTTAAAGGATTAAAAACTTTAGTAAGTGAACAAGATGCACCAAAAACTAATGGTGAAGATGAAACAACCGAGATTTGGACATCATTGGATGGTGGTGATGAAATAGATGATGGTGGTTGCAGAGAGACAGTTGAAGACTAGATCTCTGCAACTATTGATGATGGAATGGAAAGTGGAACTGATAGGGTTGGATATGAAACAGTAATGGAAGTTATTGCATGAAATAACTAGGATATGGTGGATGGTGGTGTTACCCCAGAAGATAAAGTGGAAAGAGCTTGAATGGATGAAAGTAAGAGTGTTGAAGTTGTGGTATCAACAGTAGTAGTGGTTTCAAGAGATTGTTGATCTAGGACAAGATCATCCATGACTATGGCATCCAACACATCTGCGATTTCCTGAGAACTTTTAGTTTCTTCCTGCACCATAGTCACAAAAGGAAGTGTTTCATATTCCACATCATTGTCCTCAATAGTAAGAGTAGGAATCTCAAAGGCAAAAGTTTGAATTTTCTGTCTTTTAGTTGGTTTACTCACAGCAATCACTTGAACATCACTAATCAGGCTGGATGTAGCAGCCACTTGAATATCAGTAGTGGATTTGGATACTGCAACCACTTGGGTATCCAACACCGAAGACTTCATCTGTGCTAATTTTTGCTTGAATTGATGAGATGTATGCATTAAGATCTTTAATTCTGCAACAATTTTCAACTTCGAAGTATCCTCCATAAGGCCTTTGCCTTTGTCTCCAGCCAAGTAGGTCAGCATCAATGGAGCACTGGCTTTGTGAGCTTCCTTTTCTTCCCTATCTTTTCTTGTTTGATCATAAAGCTTGAGTTCCATGCTTCTATAGCTCAAAACCTTGGTTTTAAGCTCCCATTGATACTAAAAGATATGGCTATGTTCTTCTTTGCTCTTTTCCCTTAGAAAGACTTCAGAGAAATTATTAACTCCCAGATAAATAGAGTCATCAAGGATGTGTTGATGTGTATAACCAATCCTCATATGCGCCTATTTGAAAATGGACTCCAGAAATCCTTTGGGGTCATGAGTTCTTTTGGGAGAAAATCCCAATTTCAAAGAAACAATCATGTCTCCCAGTGTTGCAGCCCAAGTTGAAGTTGGGATAACCAAAGGCCTGAGGTTTAAAGGGAACTTAGGCCATCCCTTCCTTTTGGGACTAGTGAGCTTAAGGTATACACCATCTGTAACAGTCTGATAAGATATCTCCTCAAGTAACAGTCTGTCAGGGACAACTCTTGGTAGCAAATGTATAGTACTGCTTCCCCAGACTCTAATGTAAGAAAAGGCTTCTCCCACATACCAGTCACCCAATATAGGGATGAGAGTTCTAGCATCAGGATAAAAGGTAGAGGCATCTTCCCTGAAAATATGATGGTAAATTGCACCAAAGAAATGGTTGCAGATGTCATAGAGCAAGGGAACAAAATTGCTTTCCCATAAGGCGGAACAATAAATATGAACAGGGGGTGAGGACTTAGTCCAACTCCACCCCATGGTGGGATACTAAAACTCTGTACAGAAAAAATCAATTACAAATGCAGAGAAAAAGAAGTATGCCTTCATTGTAGCTGTTGTTTTCTGATATTTCTCAATGGTTGTCTTTAACTCTGCAGATAAAATTGAAGCCCAAGGGAATGACTGCCCCGTTGTTAGGACATGATGGGCAATAGGAGCCCATTCAGCTTTGAATACTAAACAATTAGGTAGACCATAAAGTCTGCAGAGCATGGCTACCAGAAGAGAATAAGGCTCTTTGAACCAGGAAATTGGGTATAAATTATCAACCTTGTGCATGAAATTTGTCGGTCTGTGCATCCAAGACTTCAAAATTTCATTGAAATTGTACCTAGTCTTTGACGACTCAAGGAATGCAACATTGAGGGGTTGAACAGCTGGTTTTAGGGCATAAGATCTGGTAAAAAACTCAGCATGAAAAGTAGCCAATTGAGACCCTGCGCTATCATTGAAAGAGTGCTCTTTAGGGTTAGCATGGTCTATAATCCACTTAACTGCATCAATATAGGGAAAGATAGCAGTTCTGGAAGATATAGCATGGAGTTGTGAATCCCTAATATTTTCATAGGTGGGGCGGTCACTCTGAATATCAGTTAAGTCGTCATTGTCAATGATGGAGTAAATTTTGGACCAATCCATTTGGTATGTCTCAGAAACCTTATCCCTAGTGTCAGCAATGATGCTGAAGTTTGGGTCTTTGTTCAAAAGATCTTTCTGAGGAGTTTTGCAGCTAGTGTTGCGAGACATGTTTGAAAACCTGGAGAAATCTGATGAATAAACAAACACCAATAAGAAAAAAACTCAAAATAGAAAAAAACCTTGAACAATTGAATAAGAAAGTGACATGAAGTAAACCTGTGTAAGCTGGAAAAAATGGCGAAAACGACCCCTAGTAAAAAGTGGCGAAAACGATCCCTAGTAAAAACTTGTGAAAACGACCCCTGGTAAAAACTCGCGACCCCTAGTAAAAACTTGTGAAAACGACCCCTGGTAAAAACTCGCAGTAAAATCCGCACAAATGGCGAAAACGACCCCTGGTAAAAACTGGCAGTAAAATCCACACAACAAGCAATTTTCGAAAATGAAAAATGATAAAAGAAAACGGAAACAAAATCAACATATTTATTAATTCCGTTGGGTTACATCTGGGCCGTAAGATTAAGACAAATCGACGGCTGAGATCTAATATAGGGATCACACGTGTGATATTTTGGCCTTACAAAATAGAGATCAATTCATGTATGAATGGTCAAGACCGGAAAAATATAAATCACAAGAAGGGTCAGCCGATCCTTCATTTAGTAGATAATTGCGAACAACAATATCTAGAAATTCACCTGTATGCAGACTGGTGAACATAAGAAGATCGGATGACCCTTCTGGTAGTCTAGAACTAGTATAAAAATAATAATGGGCAGAAGAAGGGTTGGCTGCCCCTTCATTCATGATGGAATTGTGCAAATATTCAACCTTCAAAGTATAGGCTGTCAATTCATGTATATCTTGAATGGTGAAGACTGCAAAAATACTAATCACAAGAAGGGTCGGCCGACCCTTCATTTAAGCTGGAAAAATGGAGAAAATGACCCCTGGTAAAAATTCGCAGTAAAATCCACACAGCGAGTAAATTAAGGTTTCCATCTAATCAATGCATGTAAATTCTATTTTTAATACCAGATTTTTTTCCAAATTATCGGGTGGCCTACATATACTTTCGTCCAATTTTAAGTATTAGCTCATTTGATCTCATGGAGGAATAATATACCTTTGGAAGTGGGAATTTTTCTTGCATGCATTGGAGCAAGCCTAAACCCCTAGATTTGCTTATATATCAAAGATTCAAAATGATTATAACTTTGTTGGACTTGGTCCCAAATAGAATGTGCAGTCAACAAGGTGCTATATTTTATTTGATTCTATCTAAATTAACTTTCCCCCCTTGACCTCGACCAAGGGGGAAAGGCAGCAACTGAATCATACAGTACTCAGATCCCCGTGCATTCCATTTTTTATATTATCTATCCTTTCCTATCATTCTTGCACCTCTAGCAATAAAGGAATTTCTCTGAGCCATCCATCTTGCATGATCGATCTGGTACCGTTGATCTTCTTCCATGCTTAGCTCCACGACCTTCCACAGTCTTCAATCTCTCAAACGTCGCCTTCCTCTCACCTTAGATATGCGTAGTTATTATCAACTATCGATCTAGCCCCTATCTGCATCCTTACCATCCAAAAGTGCGGCCTTTACTGAGGTTCATGAATTTGGAACGTGTTGATACTTCCTGCATGTTCAATCTGCGAACTAAACCTCTGTCGCTAATGCCTATCCCCGCTAGATCTTCACCATCGAAACATGCGGTCCCTACCAAAACTTCACAAATCTGAAAAGACCATTTCCCCGTGCATCTAAAATCACTGAAGTACCTGTCGTCCATAGATCTGTCCTTCTGCCCATTGATCTAATTTCTAACTTGCTCATGGGCTAGCAACACTCCACCCATGCTTAAACCATCCTATCATACTTTTGCGAACAGCACTTGTGGCCATCGATCTTCGTCAAGCTTCTGTAACCTTCGATCTTCATCAAGCTTCTGGCAGTCTAGAACTAGTATGAAAATAATAGCGGGAAGAAGAAGGGTCAGCTGCCCCTTCATTTACGAGGGAATTGTGAAAATATTCAACCTACGAAGTATATGCTATCAATTCCTGTATATCCTGAATGGAGAATATTGCAAAAATACTAAGCACAAGAAGGGTTGGCCGACCCTTCATTTAAGCTGGAAAAAATGGCAAAAACAACCCCTGGTAAAAACTCGCAGTAAAATCCACTCGGCATGTAATTTTCAAAGATTAAAAATAATAAAAGGAAACATAAACAAAATCAACATATTTATTAATTCCGTCGGGTAAAATCTGGGCCATAAGATTAGGACAAATCGACAACTAAGATCTAATGTGTGGAATGCGGAAGATGAGTTGCGGGGTCTTAATTTTTTTTAAAATATATACAAAGTCCCCGCAATCCGCAATTGCGGGTTGCAGGACTTCAACTCGAAATAAAACGCATGTCACAAATCCATTATTCAAACACTTCCCGCAATCCGTAATCATGTATAACTACATAGCCACTTCAACAAGCTATAGCATGATATGATGGTGCGTGCATTTTTCTAAAACCATGAATTATGGCGGGCATTCTCATACATGCCATGTCATCACTTCCTATGGTGTCAGTTCTCTCTTTGAGGCTCACACGTGTGAGATTTTGGCCTTCCAAAATAGAGATCAATTCATGTATAGCCAGAATGGTCAAGACTAGAAAAATATAAATCACAAGAAGGGTCAGTCGACCCTTCGTTTAGTAGATAATTATGAACACCAATATCCAACAATTCACCTGTATCCAGACTCGTGAACACAAGAAGGGTCGGACGCCCCTTCATTTATGAGGGAATTGTGCAAATATTCAACCTATGAAGTATAGGCTGTCAATTCATGTATATAATTAATGGTGAAGACTGCAAAAATACTAAGCACAAGAAGGGTCGATCAACCCTTCATTTAAAATAGAAATTCCCCAGAATATGGTAGGGATCGGGACATTACCTTTGTTATAACATGTAAACAATATTTATCCCGACTTCGGATCGCCAACAAGATGGATCGACCGCCCCTTCTCTTAGTAGATAATTTTAAACACCAATAAACAACAATTCACCTGTATCCACAATGGTGAACACAAGAAGGATCAAACCACCCTTCTTGTAGTCTAGAACTATTATGAAAATAATAGTGGGCAGAAGAAGGGTCGGCTGCCCCTTCATTCGTTTATCTCGAGCCTCATTCAAAAATGGGGTGTTGGTTAATGGCATTCAACATCAAATGAAAACAAACCAAAGTTTCTGTAATCCACATTGCGGGTTGCGGAAACACATGTCGCAAATTCATTATTCAAATAGTTCCCGCAATCTGCATTGTGGGTTGAGGAAATGAAGAACGCAAACATTTACAATACTCTTCCTGCAATCCGCAATTGCGGGTTGTGGGTTCCGAGCATAAAAATCCTTGATTATTGCAAAACATTTACAACTGAAAACCAAAATGATCAATCATGGAAATATACTAAGGCTAGGCTGTCATTTCATATATAACCAGAATGGTCAATAATGGAAAAATCCTAAGCACAAGAAGGTTAGCTGACCTTTCATTTAATAGATAATTGAGAACACCGATATCCAGCAATTCACCTGTATCCAGAATGGTGAGCACAAGAAGGATTGGACCACCCTTCCTGTAGTCTACAACTAGTATGGAAATAATACTGAACAAATCGCATGAATGGGGGGGACCATCGAAGGAGAGAACTGGAGACACTATGTACTTGGAGACTTGTAATGTTTTATGATCTTTAAAGAATTTCAGCTAGTTTCTATTTTACTTTCTTTTGTTATATGAATCAAATTTCCTTGATTCATTTTGGTTTTTCATACATACATCTACTAACTTTGTTTTGTATTGTTAAATCATAAAACATATAAATCTATGTGCTTGATTTATCATTCATATGATTTATATGCGGGTTATGCACCAGTCTATTTCTTTCCTTGATTCATATTGTTTCACATTCTGCAATCACAGTGCAATCATTATCGTCATAACTTAATTTGTTAATTAGCTCATCATTGACAGGACAGCTGTTAACACCCAAAAAGTGCTCACTAGCTCATTTCCTTATTCACATGACCCATTTGTCCACTTTTCCACCATTTGAGCCTCTAAAGCCGTCAAAAGGTCACCAAAAGACCATAATACACCCCTTTTTCCCCTCAAAATGAATATTTTTCTTCAAAAAGCATAAAAAACCCTCAAAAAGGGTCTAGAATTCCCAAAAATATTAAAAAGGGAATAAAAATATTCAAAAAAGGAAAAAGGAGGGAAAAGGTACCTAAACCATGTTGGTCAATACCATTGGTTTCCTCAAAACCATAATGGTATTATCCACCACCAAAAACTATAAAAAGGTGGTAGGGGCTCCTCACTTTCCATCCATCCATCATCCTATCCTCATGCTGTCAAAATCTCTCATGAGTTTTTGACCATTGTAGCTATCTTGGAGAAGAGACCTTTGGAGCTTGGAGCTACTCACCTTGGAAGTTGCTCAACACAAATCCTCACCATTTGAGGTATCTCAATACAAAATACTCACTCTTTTTATTTCTTGTTCTTGAATCATTTTCAGAAAATTTTATTTGTTATATGCACATGCTAGTTTAGTTTAGATTGAAATTTATAAATTGTTTTTGCTTTCAATCTTTGAAACTGCTATGACTTGTTGATAGGTACCCATAGCACTCAATCTTGGTTGCAAAACCAAGCCAACAGTTTTTGGCAACTCCGCTGGCTTCGAATTCTTAGATCTCAGTTTTTTCCCTTAGATATTAGTTTTTGTTAGTTTTAATCATTTTAATTCATAGATTTGCCATCCTAGACAGTAGATCCATTGCTATTCTAGATCTTGGCCCTTTCTATTGTCATTAACAACCTAAAATTTCCATTTTCAGGTTATTTTTTGGCGTCCATTTTTCAGCTTTCACCTCGCGGCTTTTCGCCCGACAGTCGCGCGGCTCTACGCGACCTCGCGGCCTTTTTCCATGCTGTGCGTCGCGGCTTCGCGGCCTTTTTTCGCGCTGCACATCGCGGCTTCGCGGCCTTTTTCCACGCTACACATCATGGCTTCACGGAATTTTGCCGCGCTGCACATTGCAACTGTGCGCTCGAAACCCGCGATGCGCATCGCGACTTTTAGCCCGAAACCCGCGATGTAATTTTCTAGCAATGTGGCTCAACTTTCAAATGACCATATCTCCCTCTCCCGAGCTCCGTTTGAAACGATTTGTTTTTTCAAATTGGGTGTTTTCGATCAAGGAATCCAAATATCTTATTAGATTTAAGAAATTTTTCATAGAAATTTATCTAATCTTTTATTTTAGTGTTATTTATCACTTCAGTTCACCCATTTTGGCCCATATTTTCCAGAATTAATTTTTCTGCATTTTTACAGCCATATTAAATCTTTTACTATTTATAAATGCTCCATTAAAAGTCTTTTTAAAAAATTTCAGTAATTGAAAGAAATATTTTCTGCATTTTATTTAGATCAAGGTTTTACTGTTTATTTGCTCAATACTTTGCCCAAGCAACTTTTAAGAGATCCATTTATTTCTTGAAATATTTATGTTATTTTCTTCCCTTTAAATTATTTCAAAGATCCATTATTTTTTAATAGTTTTTTCAAGCATTTACATTTCAAAAACGCCTTTAGTTTTTGCAAAACTGGAAGCGTCTTTTCTTTCATTTGTAATCAATCACCCAAGCGAGGCAAATCAATTTTAGTTTAAATACCACACTTGCACCCACTCTGCCACATAATTTAAACTGAGCCTTAAAATTTACCTTAAACTCAACAAACTTTTAACCCCACTTGGGGAGCACTTAAAAGAATTTTGTAGTTATGTAGAATTTAGGGGATAGGTGTTCCAATAACACCCCTCAATTATTACATTTGAGACATAGTGGTTGTCTTGTACGGTACCAAAATCCCTTATAATTTTGACACGGTTATCAACCAATTTATCAGGAAGGCCTCTCCCTTAGGAGGGTAGAAGTAGCCAGACCGGTTCCGGAAGTCTGAGTGGAATACCGCAATCCATTCAGTAACCGAATGATACCTTTCAAAGTTTTCGGTGTACACCTAAGAGGGTGTACAGCGGCAATAGAACCAAACTGCAGATTCACCCAACCGAACGTGTCATGAACGGGGTATCCTAGTTGCCACTCTTTAGGATCGTCTACTCGGTATCCCTCCCGGTAGGGGGATATCTAGCCGTTGATTCAACACTCTATATTGTCTGACTTGGATTTCATCACCTTGCAGAGGATATCGTTTGTTGACTCACAATACTTCTAGTTAGGTGTTTGCATGATACATTACCCACCTTTGGTCTAGTAACACCCCTTTTTTCTAGGAACTGTTTGACTTTTGGTATTCTGACCAATTTTGTTGCATCCCTCCACTTATTATAGCACAGCTGCTATAACAAGTGCTTTTTGAGGTTGGTTGTTGGCCTGAGAGCCTTTATTTTTTCACTCCCTTCTTGCACTTATTGTTGCATTAGGGTTTTGAGTTTTTTACATCACCACCTTACACTGAAATTTTTAAATATTTCTCACCATTGAGAATTTAAGACGATCTCGTCATCTTCAGGGTCAACCCCCTCAATTCGGTACACTTGGCTCTACACATCATAGACGTAGAGCCTTATCCCTTGACTTGACACGTCATTGGCCAAACACACAGTCATCCGATTCTGACACGCCTCACTTCACATCTGATTCTGAGGCTGAATCCAAAAACCCTACTGAAATATCATCAACCAACCCCAGGGCTGGATCACCATACAATCCCCTTTTCACCAGTACTATTGGAGATACATTGACAAACCCTACTACTACTGTGCCACCCATGGTAACAACAACCCCATTAGGCATGCCTAATATAGGGGCCATTCCCCCTTTAGGTATGCCCAACACAGGGCCACCACCTGTTATGGGTATGCCCAACATAGGGGTCACACCCACTCTCATTACCACAACCCAGATCCCAGGAATTCCTGGCACTATTCCTAACCCCTCTGCAACCCATGTTGCACTTGGGAGCACTAGCCTTTCCCACACCACATCGGTTGGAGCACACATACCTTCCATACCTAGCATACCCTTAGGGGCCACTGTACCACTACATAATGCTACCATTAACAGTTATGTCCCAGCCACTACATCACACCCCTCGGCCAGTCTACCATTTCTAGCAAGTTTGAATTTGCCAGAATTGGCAAGACTAACTAATGATCCTATTAGACATGACCCCACTTGGCACCCCATGCCCACAAAGCTTCCCACGGACATCCCGAAGTTTGAAGGAAAACCTAGGGAAGATCCCCAAAACCACATAATGTCATTTCACCTATGGTGTTCATCTAACTCCATAGTGGATGACTCCATTAGACTATGATTGTTGCAACAAATGTTCACTGGCTCTGCAGCCAAGTGGTACATTGAACAACCACATGGGACCCACCATACATTTATGTCCCTTGCCTCCACTTTCCTTCAGTTTTTTCAACTACCTATACGCTATGATGCATGAGTTGAAATACTGTTGTCTTGTAGACAAAACACAGCTACCCACATCACCAACCATATCCATGAGTGGCACAAGCGTCGTAGCCTCTGCAAGATAAAACTGGACGACCGTATATTTTTGGATTGGTTTCTCAAATCACTCCTACCCCTCATAGCCAAGGATGTAGCTTTTGAACAACCCCAGTCAGAAGAAGAAGCCATTCTAAAAGCCCAGCAGTTTGATCTGATCTATGCCCAGTGTGGCTACATGTATACCATTTTACCTGATGCTCCCCGTGGTGATTCCTCCCGGACTGACGCGCCGAGGGAATCCCACGCCGCCAACGACATCATTGGACAAGTTGCATCCCACAACCAACCATTTTCCATTATGTGCAATAATAATGGCCCCAATCTTTCGCGGGCCACATCTCACTCCAGAGCTACAACTTCGTATGCTCCCATGGCCCACCCCCACCACACTCATGGACCCCCATGTCCACCACAGTGTTATGGTCACACACCTTCAGCCTATCCACCTCTGGTTTCACCCCCTACGTATTACCATCAGTGGGCCACACATGCTCCTGTTCACTCACAAGCCACAACGACTTATTTCCCACCACAGGTAGTCCTTGCTGCACCACAACCTCCAATCGCTTAGACTTATCCTCCAAACAACAACAACGCTACCCCCGCCAACCAAAACCCTGATCGACCACCGAAACAAGGTAAGAACCCCAATTTACGAACAAACCACCCATGTTCCATATGCGGGATATACGGCCATTATACACACACTTGCCCCCATTTAGGGCGAGCACGCCAACTGTGGTCTGATGACGCTTAATGCCAAGGGCACATGGCACAACCAGCGCCACCTCCTCAACCACAACCCACGGTGCTGCAGAATCCTTTTCCCACACAAGGAGTGGTGAACACTCGTCCGTTGGATCCTCCTCAAGGAACCACAACACCACAACAGCAAATCACATATGCTACACACACAAACCAACCGATGGATTCATGTAGTCATCATCTCCTTATGATGTCATCATCTGACATGAATCTCCAAATGCATCGAAACCAATACACCCCCACTGCACCTAAAAATATTCTCCCTATGATTGAACAACCAGTTCAGAATGCACCTACATCGTTCATCTCCACAGTTAGACCTGGATTATACTCGGAATCACCTATGACTTCCACATTCCAATCCATCCCACCCCCTTTGAATATAACCGAGATATCTGATTTGTGCACCCTCTTGCAGAACACACAGGTACCAAACCAACAACCCCCTTTACTCCTAAAACCACCCTCAGTGCCAACTCATGTAGGAGCCACACCAATTCATACTATCCCATTCTTATTTCCCCCTTTAGGCGCCATCAGCACACCAGTCATGGCTACACTTAATCTCTCGGGATTAACATTAGGACTACCTGTGTGGTACCTACCTGCCCCAACCTCTCCTCCGACACCGAATGTCATTTTACAACCGGTGCAACCCATCAATACTTCTAACCGTCCACCCCCTGGTGTAGCAAACATCCAGAATCGACCACCTCCAATAGCGGCCACCACATCAACATCCAATTATACTCCCCCACCACTTCGAAACACTAGGGGCAGAGGTCCACAAACCTACACCACTGGTCTCACAACTCGCACCCCCCCAGCGACCCCCAAGTTGGCGAAGAATCCCCCAACAAACCGCATACCCCCCAAGTGCTCTTTGTGCGACGACATAGGCCATGCCACCCATCAATGTCCACAGTTACCAGCACTTCAAGAACACATGAATATGTTGGATGACGACACCAATGTTCCAGTAGTCAAACTAGAACTCCCCCCTCAACCTCATGATAAATCATTTTGCACAAACCATCCTTGTGCAATATGCAGAATCTACGGCCATTATTCACATCACTGCCCCGATCTCCCAGATTACAGAGCAGCACTGTACGAGTTGAATAACGTCGACCTAGAGATATCCCCTCTTCTCATTGAGTAAATTCATCCCCCACCATGTTCCTCCTCGGAAGAAATTAACACCATTTACATGGTTTCCACTGGATACCCCTCTGTCTGGTCGGCCCCTTCCATTGATCCCTTTGACACACATGTTCAACCCTTTCAAATCGACGAGGAAACCACATGTCCACAACATGGGGCCAGTCCCAAAACCTTGCCTACTCATTATCATCGTGATTCTTGTCGAAGATACTGGAGGCATCCACCCCATAAGGGGAATCGCCCATCATCATATCATCACTTCAATATGCCACCACGGTCCACAGCCTCATGGTACACCCCCCCCCTCTAGTAGTTGGTCAATGCCCTCTTGATCCCTCTCTAAGACAGCATCTGCACCGCATTGACACCTCTGAGTTCGGGGACATAATAGATTACCTCGAACCTGGGATAGGGGGCATGATCAATCATTTTGACCCTACCTCATCACCTCTATCTCAACACCTCAATGAACCCATCGTTCAAACCAACACATATGTGATCCATAATCACAAACCCCATGCACATCATATGGGGGTAGGTCATTAACCCTGCTCACTTTTTCACATTCGTGATCTCAACCATTTTTGAGGTCACGTGTCAATTGTATATTTGAGTTGATTTGATACACAAAGTATTTCTCCCCAGCGGGTCATCATTTCTCCCCACCACTACATCCTTGGTTTGGTGGGGTCACCTTCATTTATAGCCATTTTTTAACCTAGTTATTTCCTTCGACCATTCCGAAGTCCTTATGACCTCCGTTTTTCGCACCATTTGCACCGCAAGATTCATATTTCCATGCCTGTGATGATGCTTGAGACCATTTCTCGCTCTCACACCCATAATTTTTGGGCATTTTTTCAAAATGCCACTTATCACCTCAATTTGCATGCCACATCGGCCGTCATCCATTTTTGACAAGTTTGATATCGTCGGATTCAGTTTTCCATGCTCGTGATGATGCTTGAGATCATTTCTCGCTCTCACCCCATAATTTTTGGGCATTTTTTCAAAATGCCACTCATCACCTCAATTTGCGTGCCACATTGGTCGTTGCCCCTTTTTGACAATCTTTATGTCACTGGATTCAGTATTCCGCACTCATGACGATGCTTGAGACCTTTTCTCACTCTCATCAATCCCTTTTTGTTCGGTATAGTTTTACCCCTTTTTCGGGCTGAGCAATCCCTTTTACGAAAAAGGCACTTAGGGAGTTTTTGTTAAGCTCTTTTCTGACTCCTAAAACAATGAAAAGATCGTTGAGCAACCTTGCTTCCTTTCATGCTCGCTAAACGTATCTGAAAGGGCGTCTACCTGGTATAAGTTTACCCCTTTTCCGGACCTTGTAGACTAATTACGAAAAAGGAATACTCTAGTCACATCGGCTAGAAAAGTTCTCCATTTGCATCATTTTATGCTTTTCGGGCCTTGGAGACTAACTTACGAAAAAGAACACCAATGGAGTCCACTTACTGCTTTCAGACTCTCTAAACATGAAAGCGACCACGAGCAATCACCATCCTGGGCTCGTAAAAAACAATAGGACGGTACTCACAACCACTGTAGAGTCTTCTTATCGTTTTCAAACTCCTTAAAAATGAAAGCACCCATGAGCATGAACAGTCCTAGGCTCACAAAATCCACAGGACAGTACCATTTCAGAGCACACTTTTATCCCTTCTTGGAGCTCATTAAAATTACGAAGAAGGACCCAATGGTGCTTCTTGGCGCCACAATAAATCATGTCTACTCATATGGCATCTTCCCCATTTTGGTCGCCTTTGTTCAGAGTATTCCGCAATATGTCACCCTGAGAATCCCTTGACAGCACCTATCAGCTTGACTTCCCAGATTCAATACATACCCTTCAGTCCCTAAAAGCTATTATCCTCAAACCTACAAGTCAGTTCCCTACGCTGCCAGGTCAACCATGTCATCATGCTCTGAACAAAGGAGGTTTGAGTCCACCCACTCTATGACCCCAGTTACTTAACATCCCCACAAGTATGTCAGTCCTACCATCAGTACTACCACAATTCAGTTCTACACCTCGCACTCCTATCAATGAAACATCATTGCCTTGTTAGTTGATGGTCTCCCTCTGTCGATGACAACCAAATTTATTCCAGAGGATAGACCTAGAGGTCCCTGTGTCTTGGACTCATCACCATTTATGATGAGTGCCTACGAATCATTTCGAGAAGAGTCCTCAGTGCCTCTCCAAATGGTTGTTTCTCACATGCTCGAATTCAACACCTTGATCGCATCGTTGAGACTCACAAAGGATATTGGTCCGTTTAGTTATTTGTTCAAGACCCCAGATACCACCTGACTCTTCCACATTTGAGAGTCTACCTATGGAAACAACCAATTACATTTTTCCTATAGATATCCGGGTTGTGCATGGCGATAGTATTCAGATTTACCCCAGTTTTATACTCCCTTGAGTATACAGTTACATGTACTTCTCAGAGATGACTCACAATCATTGAGTCCCTACAGATGTTGGACACCTTCAGTTTCAGCAGTTCATTAGTTATTCCAGTATATTAGTTATTGAGATCAGTCATGTTATGGTCATGAGTACATCCCAAAATAATGTCCCCTCTGGACCATTATGATGTACCAGAAGATTTTTATGTATTTTTCAGGTCCCCCTTCTTGGGACTAATTGTTATGTATAAGTCTTGATACGAGCATGGGTATGCCCGCCTCATCCATTATCAGAGATTATTCCTCACTCATATTGAGGCCATGTAATATTGTTTATTTTGTAGCTTCCAAGGGCCGTGGATCCAATCTCCAATCGGTCTCTTCTCTTCCCCAAACCCCAGAAAAATGACAAAAGAACTATGATGTCTATCGGCCATACGATGAGCTCCTGCCCTCACACATCACGGGGCAATCTATTAACACCTAAAAAGTGTTCACTAGCTCATTTCCTTATTCACATGACCCATTTGTCCACTTTTCCACCATTTGAGCCTCTAAAGCCATCAAAAGGTCACCAAAAGACCATAATACACCCCTTTTTCCCCTCAAAATGAATATTTTTCTTCAAAAAGCATAAAAAACCCTAAAAAAGGGTCCAGAATTCCCAAAAATATTAAAAAGAGAATAAAAATATTCAAAAAAGAAAAAAGGAGAGAAAAGGTACCTAAACCATGTTGGTCAATACCATTGGTTTCCTCCAAACCATAATGGTATTCTCCACCACCAAAAACTATAAAAAGATGGTAGGGGCTCCTCACTTTCCATCCATCCATCATCCTATCCTCGTGATGTCAAAATCTCTCATGAGTTTTTGACCATTGTAGCTATCTTGGAGAAGAGACCTTTGGAGCTTGGAGCTACTCACCTTGGAAGTTGCTCAACACAAATCCTCACCATTTGAGGTATCTCAATACAAAATACTCATTCTTTTTATTTCTTGTTCTTGAATCATTTTCAGAAAATTTTATTTCTTATATGCACATGCTAGTTTAGTTTAGATTCAAATTTATAAATTGTTTTTGCTTTCAATCTTTGAAACTATTATCACTTGTTGATAGGTTCCCATAGAACTCAAGCTTGGTTGCAAAACCAAGCCAACAATACCCTCATTCTTTTTAATCCTTTGAATAAAATAACACAGAAATCTTTACTCTTGAAAATATGCATCAACCTTGTTCGAGAATATTATTTCAGAATTGAAGGGCTCAATACAAAATGAGTATAGTATCTTCACGATTTCCAACCCTTACTACATTGCCAAAAAAAACATCTAATCCTTTGAATAAAATAACACCGGAATCTTTAGTCTTGAAAATATGCATCAACTCTACTCGACCATCTTTATTCAAAATTGAAAGGCTCAATACAAAACGAATATCTCTTCATGGGTTCCAACACTTACTACATTGCCAAAAATTGTCTTTTATACATTGTAGAACCTCTCGAGGTAAAACCCTAACTGCTTCATAACTAAAAATAGAAATTCATAAAACTAACTATTACATTCCATTTTGGTCAAAATTTATACAATTTCCAAAATTTATCAGAATATAACATTTGATGTGTTTCTATTGGTTGTAGCTACTGACAGGGCTTCTTTCTTGAATAGTAGTCTTCAAGTGTGCAAGGTGTACTTAATTTTCCCATATCTCTCCACTGTCTTCCATTGCTCTGTAGAAGGTACCTCATAACTAGTCATCTCCTCAACCAGAACTTTCATCTCTATGTGCTTTGCAATGGAAGTTGGAGGAATATTTTCAACTATCATGGACAGCTGATTTAGAATTTCAAATTCAAGGGAGAGTTTCTTCAGTAGAAGTTTCCCTGTTAGAACATGAGTCAAACCTTGAAATTGCTCATGGTTCCTCCCAATGTTATATAGTAAATCCTTATAATTGTCCTTGGAAATTAATTCATTATTTTCATCCCAAAAAGAAGGCAGTCCCTTTTGTATTACCTTTTCAAATCCTGTTTTGAATGCTTCAACCCGTTCCTTCATCTATTTAGCACTAGCCTGAACACTCTCAATGTGAAAATGTTTTTCAAGGACTCTCCTAGCCCAAGTTATGACTATTACCATGTTTTCGATAGCCATTGCTTTCATATCACCTTCTGTTAGAGTATTTAAGAAACTTATGGTACCCTGGGCTGTATATTTTGGTATCTTATCTAAAACTTCTCTCATTGCTTTACAGCTTTGTAAGCTATCATTTGCTATGGCTTCCTTTGTCTTCATAAAATCTAAATAAGACCTCAATTTTGCAGCCTCATCGATGATTGAATCCCAAATCAAACGCTTTGCACCTTGCAATGCTAGTTGTCCTATCACTTGGCCTATCATCCTCTGATTTCTGCCTACCAAATCTTTATTGTTTTTTGTCAACTCTTTTATTTCATTTTCCTTTTTCTGATTTTCCTCTTCTAGTCTTTGTTTTTCTTCTTTTAGTTCTATGATCTCCACCTCTTTCAAGATAACTTGGGACATAGCTTGAACTATATCATCTGTGCTTGCTTCTTTGTTGCCTTGATCTGTTCCTTGCTTCTCTTGTGATGTATTTGCCAATTTGGCCTTTAGATCTTCAATTTCAGTCTTAAGACTCGATCTATATTTCTCCCAACTTTCCTCTTTTTCCTCAAACTTGAGCAATTTAGCAAGACAGTCATCCAATTCTCGAGATAAAGTTTCCTTTTCTTGTTCTAACACCGTTAATTCAGAGGCTTGAATTATCTCAGTTGTTGGAATTCTGACCTTTTGCTGAAGTAATTGGATATTCTTTTCTTTCTTAGCTAAAATATTTTTAATTTCCTCCCCTCTATTTGGTTCATCATTTCTCTTCACCAGGTCATCTTGTAATATTTTTATTTGCAGCTGATGATCTTTGTTCTTTGTTTTCTCTTTCCTCAACTGGATTTCCAGCCTGTTCACTATTTTCTGTAGTTTTTCCACTGTTAAAGTAGCTTTCATCATATCAGCATAAATCACCTCTCCAGTATGTCTGTGTAGGTGAATTTTATCAGGAACTGTTATCTTATGCAAATTCAATTTCATTTCCGTGACCTTATAATCAGACGATACGGCCAAATTCATAGTATTTTTGTTTGTATCTATGCTAGTCATCAGAGTAATTTCTGAATCAACAACATTCCTGACTTCTGGAAACAACTTATGCATTGCTTCTGCTGTTGTTTCTCTGTCTTTTCCATATTTTACACATATTTCATCTCTTGAATGAAATTTGCTAGAATCACCTGCAGCTCTTGCCTCGTCAAATTCGTATTCCTGTACTTGAATTCCTGGCCCTTGATATTTTTCTTTGTTAGATACAACTACTTCATCTTCCTGGCTTGATTTTAATCTTTTGGCTTCTCTTTATTCCTCCACCTGCATATCAATACTTTCATAAAAACTTATTTTACTTGTTGCTTCAACCTTTCCTGGGGTAGGTACCATCTCAGGTACCAACTCAGATAAAAATTTATCCAAGGTAGAAGGATTAGCGTGTGAACTTCCCGAAACTTCTATGTATGATTCATATTGTAGTAAATTTTCCATCTTCGCCAATCCTTCAACCTCTTGGTGATCAAAGACTTTATTTTTGTTCTCTTGTCTTCTGTCATAAATAACATGACAAGGATCATAATTAATAGTTGTCGCTTTCCTAAAACTCAGTTCTTCTAAATGTTTTTGTACAAAAGGGAGAGCATTCTTGTTCTTGATGATAAAAGGACCAATTTTTAAAGGGAACTTTATATCTGTAGCTTTCTTGAAATGTAGAAAATGGTCATTTTCTACTGTCAATTTTTGCCTGATAAACTCCAAAGCAAAAACTCTCGGAGTCAAAAAGGTTGATAGAATATAGGGCTCCCTAACAAATCCATAAAGTATGATTACTGTATCTTGCTTCCCTAAAAACTAGTCTCCAATTGCTTTTTTTGGGCTTAATTGCATCAGGGTCTTCATCTCTGATAATACTCTAGGAAAATTTTCTCCAAACATCAATCTATATACTTCTAATAAAATAAAATTCATAAAATTAAACATACTGTCTTCCACTGTTTCTGAAAACAAAGATTGTGGGAAATGTAAATATTTTCGACTGCTAAACAGGAGCATTTTCATCAGGTGTGTCTGGAATCTGAAATGTCTCGAAGTGTGGAAATTCACTAACTGAGAGTGGATGTTCCGAGCCAAGAATTCATCAAATTTAAGGTAGGGTACTTGACTGTAATCCATTTCTGGTTTAGTAACACTTAATATAAAAAGCAAACTTAACTGGACCTCTATGACCATGGAATCATCATCAAACCCTAAAAACTGTGAAATGAGTGACAAAACTAACTGTAAATTTTCATCAAATAAATTAATGCCAAGTGGATGGGGGGTGTTATCAATGGAAAGGCCAGGTTTCAAACAACTGGTCATGAAGGTTTGTTTGGTCTCAGGGGATGACTCTTTGTACTGGATAACTAGGGCTTCTTTGGCAAAATCTTCCTGCTAGTGGGAGGAAAATAGGGGTACTGCTAGATCTTTCCTAACGGTAGGCGTATTTACACGGCAAAGAATTTTCTTTCATGATGAATTCATAATGACTCTTTGACTCTGAGAATAATTTACTACACACCACGATACAAATTTCAGAAACCCTGAAGGTTGTTTGGGACATAAATGGATAAAACGATACTTATAAACATTGTGCACATCCAAATTTTGTTTATATAAACCCTCCAACTTGCTTTTGATTTTTGAAACCGATAATTTAACCATTATGGGGTCACGAATGTCACTATCTCTGTCCACTAGGGTTTCTCCTATCCTCATAGTTTCAACGTCCTAACAGACGGTTTCACTACTTCCTTCCATTATGTAAACAATTCTAGTTACTTTCACAAGTTAAGAGGACCTACCTCGAACGGACAAGATGAATAAACCATGCTCTGTCACTTTTGAGCAGCACAGACATGTTCCAATCCTTTGTCGTTCGCAACACAAAAGTCAATTTTTGACGTTCCCTGCTCTTTTATACACCACCGAAGGCGGTTTCGCAACGCGGGATGGTGGTTTTCCTTACCGCTTTCTCTGATTGCAGAATGATGTGGAGATGACACGCGTACAATGGTATGGTATTTTGCAACCGCTCAGACCTCCATTATGTCGGGCATGTTGGTGGTTCAGAAATATTATGAACCGTCGATCTAACCGCACTTTATCCAATAGTCATTGATATAACCGCCCTTTTATCATTCTCTCATGAGGTACGACAGGAATTTTCCCAAGGACACCTGAACTAGTTTTCCAACACTTGGTCATTTCCAATATTTTCTCCAAGGTTGATGTCAGATTGAGACACTGACTTAATGATAGCGCCAGAACACCATCATGTGTCTTTCCAGCCTCATCACACATTCCATGTCATTACTTCCTATGGTGTCAGTTCTCTCTTTGAGGCTCACACGTGTGAGATTTTGGCCTGCCAAAATAGAGATCAATTCATGTATAACCAGAATGGTCAATACTGAAAAAAATCAAATCACAGGAAGGGTCAGCTGACCCTTCGTTTAGTAGATAATTGTGGAGATGAATATCCAGCAATTCACTTGTATCCAGACTGGTGAACACAAGAAGGATCGGATGACCCTTCTTGTAGTCCAGAACTAGTGTGAAAATAATATTGGTCAGAAGAAGGGTCGAACGCCCCTTCATTTATGAGGGAATTGTGCAAATATTCAACCTATGAAGTATAGGCTGTCAATTCATGTATATCCTGAATGGCGAAGACTACAAAAATACTAACCACAAGAAGGGTCGGCCGACCCTTCATTTAAAAGAGAAATGAAAAAATATTTAATCTACGAAGGTTGGGACGACAATTCCCCACTACCAACTTCCACAGTATATCGTAGGGATCAGGACATTTCCTAAGTTATAACATCTAAACAATATTTCTTCGGACTTCAAACTACCGACAAGAAGGATCGGTCGCCCCTTCTTTTGGTAGAAAATTGAAAACACCAATATCCGACAATTCACCTATATCCATAATGGTGAACACAAGAACGATTGAACCACCCTTATTGCAGTCTATAACTATTCTGAAAATAATAGTGGGCAGAAGAAGGATCAGCCGACCCTTCATTCATTTAGCTCGAGCCTCATTCAAAATGCGGTGTTGGTTAATGAAATTCAACTTGAAATGACCATCATATTATATAGACACCGATTCATTTGATAATTTGTATATTTTTTACAAATTCAAATGACCGTCATAATTATCATATCGGAACACCGCAAAACTCAATTTCAAAAGTGGCAATATCAAAAGAAAAAGTCTGGTTTTGGAACCTGGATTTGGCACTTTTGGAAACGGATTTGGCAGTTTCGGAACCGGTTTGGTCACTTTTGGAACCAGATTTGGCACTTTTGGAACCGGTTTTGGCTCTTTAGGAACCGGTTTTGTCACTTTTGCAACCTTGATTTGGCACTTTTGCAATCGGTATTGGCACTTTCGGAACCGGTTTTGGCACTTTTGGAACCGGATTTGGCACTTTTGGAACCGCCTTTGGCACTTTTGGAACCTTGATTTGGCACTTTCGGAACCAGTTTTGGCACTTTCATAACGGGATTTGGCACTTTTGGAACTGGATTATGCTTGATTTTGGGGTTTAGAAAGGTTTTTTTTAACCGTATTCAAAGTGACTTGGACTGGAATAAGTCCAAGTTTAATGAAATTGGCGTTTAGAGGTGATAAATCTCTAAAGGAGACTTAATAGTAATCTGGTGATCATGGTTAATAATACATCACACAAAATTAAATGCTTTTAACAAGTAAAGCATGACCTTTATATGGAAGGTCCACATCTATACGAGAGGTCCATCTCATGGATACATTTATATGGAAGGTTCACATGATAATCATGACTTGACACACAAGTCCGGAGTTTTGTCCAACAAGACTTTACAACATCATTACTTTGATCAAGTACCTCTATATGAGAGGAATAACCTTTACACAGAAGGAAATCAAAGTGCTCACTTCTATATGGGAGGATCAATCTTCATTGTACAAAATTGGTTTGGAGAATGTCTCTTGATGTTGTATATTTAACATAGATGCCTTCTCTAGAAAGTCATGTATTTATTTACTAAAGGCTAAGAGAAAAACCTTTAGCACGTTTCGGGAATTCAAATCTGTAGTTGAGAATCAAACGGGAAAGCACATCCGTGCATTGAGATATAACAATGGATGTGAATTTGATTCACATGCATTTAATGAGTTTTGTAGTGATGCGGGAATTTGTAGTTAGTTAACTATACCCTACAACCCTCATCAAAATGGGGTTTTCGAAAGGAAGAATAGAGCCATATGTGAGTCTACAAAATCCATGATGCATAATCAAGACCTGTCTACCTCATTATGGGAAGAGGCCACCAGTACTACAGTATATATCTAGAATAGAAGTCCTCATGCCATTCTGGATGAGAAGACACCTGAAGAAGTGTTCACTGGTAAAAAACCAAATATTTCACACTTGAGGATCTTTGGGAGCCCTATATACATTCATGTGCCGAAAGAAAATAGGACAAAGATGGAGCCCTTGGGAAATAAGGTAACCTTTGTTGGTTATATTGAATCATCCAAAGCCTAAAGAATATATGTTCTAGGTGAAAGACATATTCAGGTCATCCAAGATGTGACCTTCCATGAAGACGCAACATTCAATTGATCGAAAGAGATTCAGTATGATACAGACACAAAGGAGCATGAGACTCCTATGATGGAGGACCCAAATACTGATTTTCCCCATTTAGATATTCAGAGAGAGAATCCAACAGAGTTCTCAAATTTGCTAGCTCCTGATGAACCGGTATAAATGGTTGATGAGCCTCCTTCCAAGAGGAGGTCTGCATGGTGCCAAGATATACTACAAGATGAAGAGATGCATGGAGCACCATTAGTCGCTTCCAAAGAGAGAAAGAAACCTGATAGATATTTAGGTATGTTGCAAAAATGAGTCACATCAGTGATTCAGATCCTTCTACCTTTGAAGAAGCTGTAAAGAAACAAGTATGGAAATATGCAAAGGTATAGGAATACAAGTCTATTCTAAAGAATGGTGTTTGGGAATTTGCTCTTAAAACTGAAGGGAATTCTGTAGCTACTTCTAGATGGATTTACAAGATCAATCATGCTATTGATGGCAGTATTGAAAAGTATAAATCCATATTTGTTGACCAAGGTTTCTCTCAGAAAGAATGCATATACTATGAGGATACATTCACTCTTGTGTCCAGGTACACCACTATTCGAGCTGTGATCTAATTGCATCTGTTCTAGGATGGAAGCTTCACCAAATGGATGTGAAGACAACCTTCCTCAATGGTGATTTTGAGGAAGAGGTTTATAGTCATCATCCTGAGTGGTTTGTGGTTCATGGGAAGGAGTCCCATGTGTGAAAATTGAAGAAATCATTGTATGGGCTTAAGAAAGCTCCAAGAGCTTGGTATTCAAGAATTGATAGCTATCTTCAAAGACTGGGATTCTCTAAGAGCAAAGTTGATCCAAATTTGTACTTCAAAGTAGTGAAAAACCAGTCGTTGATATTGGTTCTATATGTTGATGATTTTTTCCTTACTATAGAGGAACAACTGATTGATTGGTGTAAGAGGGATCTCACTTATGAGTTCGAGATGAAAGAATTAGGTTTTATGCGCTACTTTCTTGGCCTTGAGATTTGGAAAAGAAAAGATGAGATTTTTTTTTCTCGAGGGAGTACACTGTTGATATATTTCCTAGGTTTGGCATGATGGATTGCAAATCCATGAGTACTCTGATGGTTTCCAATTTGAGGAAACCGTTGGAATTTATTTAATATTAAGAGGGGGGTGAATTAGTATTAGCGTAGTTATCAATAGTTTTTAGCGTCTTTAACAAATTAGTCTTAACTTAATCTTGTTCTTTAGTTATGCATCTAATATAAATAAAAGCATTCATCCATATATGCACCAAGACAATGAACACAGAACACATAGTATTTTGACGTGGAAACCCAAACGAGAGAAAACCACAGAATTCTCTTTTGTAATGAAAAGATTACATTCAAGGAAGCACTAACTTCCCGTGTGTCATGTCCCCCAATTTTGGGCTTATTCAGTGACCATGCGTAAAAGGGGACATTATTCCCTGGGCAGATAAATGATAATTGAATTTTGTAACTATATAATAAATTTTATCCTAAGTTATGTTGGAGGAATTAATTAATTTAATTTAAATTAATCCTGGTAATTATTAGCCTAAGTCCAAGGGAGGAATTAATTTTATTAATTTAAATTAATTCCTAAAATAATTGGGCAAGTGAGCCAAGAGGGAGCCCCCACGAGTGGATATGGTTGCTAACACAAATTTGGGGTCAAGAATTAGAAAGATGACTAAAGAAATTTGTGGATTTAGAAAAAGAATAAAAGAAGGAAAGGTGTAAGAGTTGCTAAAAGCAATAAAATGGAAACAACCAGAAAAATCAGAAGGAGGGTGCTTTTGCTAAAAAGAATAAAAGGAATGTTAGAGAAAAGCAAGAAACAAAGGGATGGCAGTTTCCAAATGAAGGAAAGACATCAAGCAAAAGAAAAGGAAGGTTATCTACTCATGGGTGACTTATTATCACATGTCACCAAGCCAATTAACTTGCTCAACAGGTCAACAAGAATTCTATAAAATAACATGTCACGTCCCCTCTGACCCACCTGGTCGGCTGGAGACCGTGATCCATTTTTTTTTCTCCAAAACCATTGAATGAGCACCCATACACTCAGTCGGAGAGCTCGAATCCACAACAATGAATCCTGAAATGCACATCCTGCACAACGATTCCCGAAATGCGAATCCCACAACAATGGATCCCACAGTTTCGGGTTCAGGATTGTGGAAAGACCAAACACCTGGTGTGAGTTTGACGAACCCGCAACTCGAAACCCGATCCCAGCTGCTCCATCGAGGGGGTGTGTTAAATTTTCAGAATTTACTTCAATCTGATCTAGGATCTTAACTGAGAGAACAACATGTACAGCATATCTACAGCATATCAATCATGGAGACAATAATGCAAGCACACAAGAGACACAAAGATTTACTTGGGGAAAACCATAAAGGTGAAAAACCCCAATAACTTCCTCAGAGATAGATAGAGTAATGATACAACCAACATTAAGAGATAGACACAACCTAGCAGCAGATCCTCCTCCTCCATAAGTGTGCCACTCCTCCTTGAGTGCATGTGTGAGAAGTGAGTGAGTAAATAGAGTGCCTCCCGCACTCTATTTATACTTGACTTGACTTGCCTTTTTACCTAACTCATGTAGGCTCGAACTTAACCACATAACATAATGTTGAGTGGGCCGACCCCCAATAGGGTGGTCTAATAACCCTTTGACCCACATGACTTATACAGGGCCGAACCCAAACAAGGTGGTCTAATAACCCATCAAGTATAAGTTACGACACTTATAATATAAATTAAGACACTTCCTTATAGAGGAATAATACCATACCTATAGGAATACAATATACATATATGTGAAATACATTCCGAAGTTACATATACATCAACACTCCCTCTTAACTAGGAAAGTATTTCTCAGCACAGTTCTTCTAGCACAAGTCATCTTCTCTGGATCATCGTCACTAGATAATCGTCATCGAGTCATCATCATCGTCACTGCTGCTGCTATCTCAATCAATCTCTGAATCTACTCGTCATAGGAAGTTCTACAGAGCCAATCCTTTTTCATACTGGATGTAGGCCCACCACCTGCAGGTCTTCATCATCATTGGCCATACTGTGGAATCCTCAGGACATATTACGTGCGTCATAAAACCTCGAAAGAGCATCCCAGGATGTTACGGGTACACAACTCCGACCTGTAGGATCTCCCAGGGCGCTATTACATGTGACCCCACCACAAAACCTTGAAAGAGCATCCCAGGATGTTACAGGTACACAACTCCAACCTGAAGGATCTCCCAGGGCACAAATTACATGCGGTCACCACAAAACCTAGCAAGAGCATCTCAGGATGTTACGGGTACACAACTCCGACTTGAAATATCCCAGGGCACAAATTACATGTGGTCATGGCAAAACCTCGAAAGAGCATCTCAGGATGTTACGGGTACACAACTCCGACCTGAAATCTCCCAGGGCCCAAATTACATGCCATAGGACAAAACCTCGCAAGAGCATCCCAGGATTTTACGGGTACACAACTCCGACCTATATGATCTCCCAGACATGCTCATCTGCACAACCTGATCCACGGCCACAGAGTATCAACCTGATACTCACCATACATCATCCTGATGTACTCATGATCGTCCTGATCATCATCACTGCAACGTCCTGCTGCATGTCATCTGGAGCAACATCCTGAATCTCATCATCCATGATCATCCTGATCATCACTGCAACATCCTGCATCATGATCCACCTGATCATCAATGCATCCACCTGATGCATACCAAGTATCTACCTGATACATATCATCATACATGATCCTCCTGATCATACAATGTATCCACCTGATACATGATACATATCACCATACATGATCCACCTGATCATACAATGTATCCACCTGATACATATACAGATACATGGTCCAAGCATCCAACATGATGCATATACAAAATACATACACATGATCCAACTAATCATATCCAGCATCCAACATGATGCATATACAAAATACATACACATGATCCAACTAATCATATCCAGCATCCAAAATGATGCATACATACATAAATGATCCAACTGATCATATCCAGCATCCAACATGATGCATACATACATAAATGATCCAACTGATCATATCCAAGCAGAAACCAGAACATCATCCTGATTCCCATTATCTAGCGCTTACATCCATAGCCATGTGAAGGATCCTCCTTCCAACATGCTTGGAATGGCTTCAGCAAATGTGTCCATCACTTCTTCCTCGAAGTGTCCTCGATCTGAAGAACGCCAAGCCTCTCTCTGAAGTACTCGAACTTCACTCTGGCTAGTGGCTTCGTCAACACATCTGCAATCTGCTCGTCCGTCGCAACATACAGAAGCTTCACAGCTCCTCTCTGCACCATATCCCTGATATAGTGATATTTGATCTCTATGTGTTTCGACCTGTCATGAAACACTGGGTTCTCGGACAGCTTCACACAACTCTGGTTATCACAGAACATACCAGTAGCCTCCAACGGGAGATCAAATAACTCAGACAGTAGCTTCCGTAGCCATACTGCCTCACAACTAAGTGAACAGGCTGCAACATACTCTGCCTCAGCTGTACTTAGTGCTACACAGGACTTCTTCCTGCTAAACCAAGAGATCACACCTGATCCCATATTGAAACAGCACCCAGATGTGCTCTTCCTATCTGCAGCACTGCCAGCCCAATCTGAATCAACATAACCCTGTAGGTTAAACTTTTGATTCACCTCATACTTGAGCCCATAATCCACTGTACCCTTCAGGTACCTCAGAACATGCTTTACAGCAACCAGGTGAACACTCCTCGGATCCGTCAGGAACTGGCTCAATGTGTTCACAGCAAAGCAAATGTCTGGTCTCGTGTTCGTCAGGTACATCAAGGACCCAATCATCTGACGATACATAGAGACATCAACTGGCTCAGATGAAGCATCACATAGAAGCTTCAAATTTGATGCCATAGGTGTGGCCATGGCCTTGTAGTCCATCATCCCGAACCTCTTCAGGATCTCTACTGCATACTTCCCTTGTCCAAGGAAGATTCCATCACTCTGCCACACCTCCATGCCAAAAACAAATAGTGCATCAACCCCAATTTCTTCATCTTGAACTCGACAGTAAGCTTCCGCTGCATGTCGGCAATCAATCTATCTTCACCTGTAACAAACAGGTTATCCGCATACAACTATTCAAGAAAGCTGTCTTGAAATCCATCTAGTGTATCTTCTATTTCATCATTTTCATATTTCTCTATGCTGCCATCTGCAGCATGCTTGATCTTGATAGATCCATATGGAAGTCATAACAAACTTCCCTTCAGGTCTTGGGACTACATCCCAAACATCATTCTTCATGATCAACGGATCATGGCATTCCATTTCTTCATCCCAGATCCTGGGAACTTCAATATCTTCAATATTTTCAATATATATCTTTGTTGCTGGAACAAATGTTGTAGTCCATTTGTAGGTGAAGATATACGGTCTTTCCTACAAAACAGGTTAAATTGCATGATTAGAAACATCTCATAATTTTTAGAACAAATTCTTACACATAAAGAAATATGTCATACAGTCATGCAATTATCTTAGCCAATGCTTCAATACAACATTTATCCATATCCCGTAACTTTCTAGATGCCTTCCAATCTCTACCAGAACATTGTTAAGAGTGTGCACAACTCCCAACATGTCAGCAAAGAGGTTTCATTCTAGATAAGTAGCGATGGAATGTTGTACAGTGCCATAGGCTACTTACCCATGCATATTAGTAGTATACTGTTCATCAATGCAATTATTCTAATGTGCATAATACACAACCTAATTCTAGGAACATCAATATATACATCATTGAACAGTATTATTTAAACAAGCACTTATGCAAGAAATGATAATTAAAAATACTTACCTTTGTTTGGTTACTGGGTGGAATCCCTCTGAGTCTTTGCTTCCTTGTAGGAGCTGCTGAAGTAGCTTCTTCTACACCTTTCTATTATGGAATGTAGAAAGATGGTCAACTCCCTATGAATATCTGCATCCTTGCAGAAACTACTGAAGTGTGCTCCTTTGCTTTCTTGCAGGAACAACTAGAATGTGCTCCCTCTTGATCTTTGCTTCCTGAATTACCTGTTCTTGAGCTCATATTCATCCTTGGTCCCTATGCATGCTTATTAGTATCATGATTGTGTTATCCTTGTGAACTCATATAAAATCATACATTCATTAGTAAACTATTAAAACACAATAATCTTAAGCATGTATAGTCATGATCATTTCAAACAGAAATAATAAGCATTAGCATTCAAGGTTTATGTAGGATTCTTATGGTTAGTCAAATCATAAGAAACATAACATGTCTAAACCTATAATTACTCAAACCTATGACTCTTTGGGTTAGTTGAATCATTAATCAAGATAAGAGATATAATATGCGTAAAACCTGTGATTATTCAAACCTATACCTCCATGATTCTTCTGGTTAGTCATATCATCAATTATGGTAAGAAACATAATATGCATACAACCATGATTATTCAAACCTATGACTTCATGAATAATCATTATCAACAACAGTATAAGATCCTAACACAAGGTAGGATTCTATCTTGATATAGGAAAAACATACCTGGATTAGCATGCTAGTTAGTTATGTCTAACATACTCACATGATGTCTTCTTGTTCTTCTTCAATGACTTGTGCTAGTAACCTGTATATCTCATAGGTTAACTATTACAAAATCAAGTTATACATACCTCGTAAATGGATCTTCTATGAGATCCATGACAATGGATGAATCTTTGTCCTCATGTTATCATGATCATATGTTCTTGGACCAGAACATGATTTGTCTTTCTTGGTGTACCTTTCATGTTAGTAGACAACATAAACCTCATACAACACCATAATGCATTAGTACAATCATAAGTGTCAACACCCTAACCAATGAATATCTTCTATCATGCATTCATAATTTTGTTAAGGTGATACGACAAATCTAAAATCAAAATTGTACTAACCGTAATAACATGAAGACAAACATACCATAAACTTAATCATGGACAAATATCGAAACATACCTCGATGAGTCATACCTGTCGAGATCGCTTGTAATCTTCTTATGTAAGGCCTTAGCCTCATCTCCCTCTGAAACAGGAACTTCTTCACTCATGCAGATGATCAATCCATCTTCTTCTAGGATTAACCCAATCCACTTGAATTACAAGAACTGGGAGTGGAGCTAGATATGGGTTTGTAAGAGAAACCCCAAAAATTCAAACTTTGAATTTCAAATTTCCGAAAGAATAGAAATATGCACCTTGATGAGCTGATCAAGCTAGTATATTTAGAATTTGAAAACTTCAAAGTTTCACTCCTCAATTTTGCCTTTGAAACTTTCGGATTCACTGGACGTGACCCTGAACTGGGGTTTGATGAATCCCACTCTTCTACCCAATCAAAATGTTTGATCCAAAGCTCTAAGCTTCTATTTTTCTGAGGAGCTTCCAGCCGTGGTCACAGATTTCAAAAATTCTCATTTTTACAGAAGCCCTAATTTTCCACTTTTCTGATCAAAGTCCCGAACTAGGGTTTGATCAAGCCCGGCCTTCTGCCTAACCAAAAATACTGATCTTGGTCTCTAAATTTCTATTTTTATGAGTATCATCTAGCCGTGGTCTCCGATTACAAAAATTCCAACTTTCTACAAAGCCCTAAATTCTGGAAGCCATGAATGAAGGTACTCAAAAATAATTCTGTTTTGATAGAAATATGTACCTGATTGTTTCTGGTGTACCTCAAAAAATTTTGATCCACAGGGTCTGAAAAAGTTTCCTGAGATAGCCTGACCTGTTATCTTTCCATCCTGACAGGTCTGACCTCAATTGGATTCTCTGAGAGAGAGTTATGCCAAATGTCGCAACGTGACCTGTTTTGGGATAAAACAGGAGAGCGAACTTGTACGGCGTTCCACGTGTCACTGTTTGAACTTCGGCCTCTGAAAAAGTTTCCTGAGATATCTTGGCCTGTTATATTTCCATATTGATATTTCTGACCTCAATTGGACTTTCTGAGAGAGAGTTATGCCAAGTGTCGCAACGTGACCTGTTTATGGGATAATACAGGAGAGCGAACTTGTACGGCGTGCCACGTGTCACTGGTTCAACTTCGACCTCTGAAAATTTTTTCTGAGATAGTACAGTCTGTTTACTACCTGTCACTTTTCATGAAATTTCATTTGGAGCTTCCTAGCCCAAGTTATGACCTTTTTCCCAAGGTCACCTGATTTTGACTCAGATCTGGAAGAGGCAGAAACCCTATATTGTACAGATCATAAATCACAAAGTACAACGAATTAGAGGTTGTCCTTTGGACACAAGGTACATGGGGATCTTAGCTGCGGCATGTAACAATTTCAGATCCGAAAAATTCGCGAAAACGGATTTATATCGAAAGTGCTACGATGACTGGTTTTTGCTATATCAAGCCCTGGCATCGTAAGTGCAACAAGTGTCATACATGCCATATCATGCCTTCTTTCAGGCTAGCTCTGATACCAAGTTAAATTTTCATAATTTACTTCAATCTGATCTAGGATCTTAATTGAGAGAACAACATGTACAACATATCTATAGCATATCAATCATGGAGACAATAATGCAAGCACACAAGAGACACAAAGATTTACTTGGGGAAAACCATAAAGGTGAAAAACCCCAATAACTTCCTCAGAGATAGATAGAGCAATGATACAACCAACCATAAGAGATAGACACAACCTAGCAGCAGATCCTCCTCCTCCATAAGTGCGCCACTCCTCCTTGAGTGCATGTTTGAGAAGTGAGTGAGTAAATAGAGTGCCTCCCGCACTCTATTTATACTTGACTTGACTTGCCTTTTTACCTAACTCATGTAGGCTCGAACTTAACCACATAACATAATGCTGAGTGGGACGACCCCCAATAGGGTGGTCTAATAACCCTTTGACCCACATGGCCAACCCCCAATAGGGTGGTCTAATAACCCTTTGACCCACATGACTTATACAGGGCCGACCCCAAACAAGGTGGTCTAATAACCCATCAAGTATAAGTTACGACACTTATAATATAAATTAAGACACTTCCTTATAGAGGAATAATACCATCTCTATAGGAATACAATATACATATATGTGAAATACATTCCGAAGTTACATATACATCAACAGGGTGGTCACCCCAAAACCTGAAACTCGCAGAGTTGGGTGCAGGGTTGCGGAAATTCTAAATCCCGTAGCATGAGTTTGACGAACCCGCAACTTGAAACCCACCAATGTCGGGTGCGGGGTTGCGGGAGGCCTAAATCCCGTCGTGCAAGCTTTGACGAACTCGAAACTCAAAACCTACTACTTTTGGGTTCGGGATTGCGGGAGGCCAAAAACTCTCAATGTGGATTTGACATACCCGCATCCCGCAACCTGCGGAATCATGCGTGCGAAACCCCGCTTCTGCAAGGGTAACCTCATCAATATTCCAAGGGGCATAACTCCTCCCTCCAGTGTCCAAATGGGGTAAGGTTGGTACTGTTGGAAATCTCTTGGAGAGACCTATCCAATGTTGACATCCCCTTGACCAGGTAAGGCATCTAACCTTCTCATTTCCTTCTCTGAAGTTCTGTTCTTACTTACACTTAAACATTCCAACCTTATACCATTCTATCAGAATATATTCCTCATCCATTTGACCGCAGAGGGTTCTTAAACACTTCCAGGCTTCCCCTTTTCCAAAGGATTAGATGATAACATACATTTCCTTCACAGGGTTAATATACATACCCATTCATTACCAACACAATGGAACTCTATCATACATCATTACATATAAAATGCATCCACAGACTTAACTCACACATCTATCATATGCAAGAATTACAAGCATTAGTTCCTGCAATACAAGATAAATACACACAGTGGATTCATCCTATTACTTAGGCCTGTACATGACTTCACGTCAACCATTCATATAACCATACATACAACAATTCCATGACTATACGAGCATTTAACAAAATAATGAAACCACATCATTTACCATAATAGAATACTTATCTTTGAATTCTAAAGCAACTAGCTAAGTGAGAGCAACGTTCCACCCAACCTTGGATCTCTATCCAGTCTATGCTCTTTCAGATGAGAGATCACCCTCGAACTGGGAAGTGTATCCACTAAGGAGGGTTAATAGGTTCTCTCATAGTCAAGGCTCCATTCACATGCTAAACCAGTCTATAGTTGGGTTTACCAAGCATTCCAGGGCACCTACCCATGCCAAGCCAACTTACAGGGGTTCTTCAACACACAGGGATAACAAGGAAGTATTGCTAAACTAGTGAGTTCAACCACAGAACTGCAGGCATCTCAACACTCAGTTGACCTGGCACCCACAATACCTACCACATCCAACACAAGGAAGACCTACTACACAATCACACAGTATCTCAAGGCATCTTCCCTTCCAGTGCTATTCCAGGATGGGCATAGAAAGGTCTAGTCGTTCACAGCCAACCTAGCACCCACAATACCTACCACATCCAACACAAGGAAGATCCTATCACTGTTGTATAGTCTCACAAGGTCCTTCCCTTCCAGTGTTATTCTAGGATGGGCATAGAAAGGTCCAATCACTAGTTCATTGAGACTATAGCCTTCATTGAGTTTCTCCAGCAATCCAACCTTTCTCCTGCAGTTTACAACAAGACATATTTCGGCTTGGGATTTCCCGATGGTTGTTCTGCACAAACCGTTCTGCAACATTCTTTATTGACTCTTCCCGTCACTGCACTAGGGTTCTAGACACAGGGTGTCACGGCTACTCATTCTTGGGTGGTTCTCACACATAGGGTCACGCCACTTACAGGAAAACACGCAGGTGAATCCTCTGCGAGGGTCAATGGTCTCCACCATGGTAGCGCGAGCATTCCAAAAACAGGGAACTAAGAGTGTGTGAGTTGTCCATGGATGAGTGTGTCTGAATCTCCCCCCCCCCCCCGATTTACAATAGGCTCTGCGATTTTCTCCCAGGCAGTTCAATGCCTTCACGCACACGTGATCAGAGCCATGCCCTGCCATACGAAATCGCAAGCATGCTCCATACTCCATCAGATTCAGCAGTTGGTTCTCAACCGCTCACATTAATGTCAGTAGGGAGTTCAAACGGGTTCTCAATCAGACATGTGGCAACATGGTCAAACAATCCCAAACCCTCTCGCCTCTCCCTAGTGGATACACACAGCCCCCTTCTCGTTCGTTTCCTCCTTAGCCAGCTTCTTGGTTATTTTATTCATTCAGCAATAATTACATCATTGACATTCTTGATGGCTTAGCAACCCATGAATAATAAAACTGCATCAATACTTGCCTAAGCAATAAACCGAAACATCCACTAGTGGGGCCTTGGCCTTGAGCTCCACACTAGGGAAATTACACATACTGTACATAAGTAGTATTTACATCAAGGGAAAAATGGGGTATTACAACTCCCTCTCCCTTAAAATAACACCATCCTTGGTGTTCTCAAAACTGAACAAAAATGGAAATTCCTCCCTCATGGCATCCTCCAGCTCCCACGTGGCCTCCTCTGGGATAAGGTGTCTCCATTGCACCTTTACCTACCCTATGGCCCGGTTCGGGAATAAGGTAACCTTCCAGTCGAGGATGCACGTAGGCTCCACCTGGAACTCTCCCTCTGGTTCCACCTGTATCACATGCCAATCAATGATATGATTAGGATCATGTACATATTTCTAAGTAAAGATACATGGAAAACATTATGAGCTTTCATGTTAGCAGGAAATGCAATTCTATATGCAACTGGCCCTATCCTATCAAGGACTTCAAATGGACCACAATATATTGGTGCCAACTTGGCACAACTTCCCAATTTCATGGAACTCTTCCTGGGTCTTACTCTCAAGTAGACATGATCTCCAGTTTAAAACTCCTTATGCACTCTTTTCAGACCTGCATAACTCTTCTGCCTTTCCTATGCTGCCTTCAGATTCTACCTGATATTAACAACTTCCTGTTCCATTTCCTCAACCATCTCTAGTCCAAGCACTACTCTGTTCACTGGGCTGTCCCAACTCATTGGAGTTCTGCATCCTCTGCTATACAACACTTCAAAAGGACTCATCTTCAATGATGCTCGATGCCCATTGTTGTAAGCAAATTCCACTAAGTGTAGATAGTATTCCCACTTAGATGGCTTATCCATCACATACATCCTTAGCATATCTTCAAGGATATGATTCACTCTCTCACTCTAACCATCTGTCTGAGGATGATAGGATATACTAAATTTCAATTGAGTTCCCAACTCTTGGAAGAAACCTTTCCAAACATTGGATGTGAACTTGGTGTCACGATCTGAAACTATTTCCTTGGGAAATCCATGCAATCTAAATATCTCCCACATGAAGATATATGTAATGTCACTAGCCTTGTGAGTGGACTTGACTGTAAAATTAGTCACAGCAGATCTAATGAACAAGTAAATCAATCACAATAGATGAACATAGAAAATATGGTGCAAAACTGTGCAAAACATGCAGCAGTGCTCAATATCCCAATAAGGGTGAATAATTACAATACAATCTGACAATGTGAGTGAGCAATTCGAATTGACTAAGTAGGCCATTCGAATCACTGAATGGAGTAGCTTGACTCCAACTAGGAGTCCTCATCATCAATCGGTGGTGCTCATCAATGCACAAGAACCAGTCATCCAGGTGTCAATCTGAGTCTAACTGAGTGTAACAAGTGTAACTGAAGTGTGTAGCACTGATTAAGGGAAGGAGGCTCAGTGGGGGGCGCATGGGAGGCTAACTGAAGTCAGAACAAGTCATCTAGTCAATTTGGAGGTCCAACAGAAGTGAAACAGTCAATCGGGAGTGAAACTAGCCTCAAATCAGGGAGAATCGGAGCTAACTGAATGTAACTGAAGTGGAACTGCAGTGGTAGGTGAGAAAGTGCGCCCTTCTCTGGCAGTAGGTGAGAAGTGGGTGCCTTTCAGACTAGGAGGGCTAAAGAACTGAAGTAAGTGGCTCCTGGGTGCTAGAAAGAGGTGGCTAAGGTGCTGGAGGCATCAACCTGGTGACTGGGATGCATGCAAAGTGCATGCAAACCCTAGAATTTGCATGCAAACCCTAATTGCATGCAAGATCCTGAAAAAGATGATGTGGATATCCGAACATTGACCAGGATGAAATGAGCTACCTTTGATAGCTTTTCCACCACAACCATGATTGAATCATGCTTCCTCACTGTCATGGGCAGTCCGGTTACAAAATCCATGGAAATCACTTCCCACTTCCACTCTGGAATGGGTAAGGGCTGCAACAATCCTGCTGGATGTTGATGCTCTTCCTTGACCTGTTGACACTTCTGACATTTAGCAATATACTTAGCTATGTTCTTCTTCATACCATGCCAAAAGTACTGCTTCCTTGCTGTTGTTATAGTCTTCTGATACCCTGAGTGTCCTGAGTATGGATTCTGATGTATCTCATCCGTCACCAGTTTCTTTAATTCTGCACTATCTGGAATGTACATCCTGGTGTTCTGATAGATGAGAACATTATCCTTACCTATCTGATAGCTTGCATACTTCTCCTCTATAATGTTCTGTTGTAATTTCTCTTTAATCTGGAGATAGACTTCATCACTATCCTAAGCCTCTAAAATTCTTTCTTTCAAATCTGATTCACATCTGCTTATGGATGCAATATGGAATCTCCTGCTGAGTGCATCAGGAACTTTATTCTCTTTACCTTTGACATGCTTAATCTCCAAATCAAACTCGCAAAGGAACTCCATCCATCTAGTCTGCCTTGAATTCAGTTTTGGCTGGTCGAACAAGTATTTCAAACTCATGTGATCAGTTCGGAGCTCAAATCTCCTTCCCAAAGGATAATGCCTTCATCTCTTGAGAGCGTGAATGATGGCTGCTAGCTCTAAGTCATGGGTGGCATAGTTCCTTTCGTGCACTTTCAGTTTCCTTGACTCATAACAGATTACAGAACCTTCTTGCATTAGCACTCCACCAAGTCCCTCAATGCAAGTGTCTGTGCATACCACGAAATTCTTACTTGGATCTGCGATCTTCAAAACAGGTGCACTAGTAAGCAACTCCTTCAGCCGCTGGAAACTTCTTTCACATTTTTCAGACCATGCAAATTTAATGTTCTTCCTCTGCAATGAAGTGATGGGGTGGGATATCTTAGAGAAGCCCTCAATGAACCTTCTGTAGTAACCAGCAAGGCCCATGAAAGATCTAACATTTACTGCATTCCTTGGAGTGGACCAATCCATAATGGCCTCAATCTTCTCAGGATCTACAACAATACCTTCTGCTAATATAATGTGACCCAAATACTGTACCTTCTCTTGATAGAAGTTACATTTACTTAGCTTAGCATACACCTGGTGCACCCTGAGGACTTGTAACACCATCCTCAAATGCTCATCATGCTCTCCCTCATTCTTGGAATACACAAGAATTTCATCCAAGAATACAATCACAAACCTATCCAGATACTTGCTGAAGATGTTATTCATGAGACACATGAATGTAGCAGGTGCATTGGTAAGACCTAACGGCACCACTGTAAATTCATAATGACCATACCTAGTCCTGAAGGCTGTCTTATGAATGTCTTCATCCTTTATCCTTACTTGATGGTACCCCGACCTCAAGTCAATCTTGGAGAATACTCTAGCTTCCTTCATTTGATCAAACAAGTCATCAATCCTTGGCAAGGGATACTTGTTCTTAACTATCACCTTATTGAGATGCTTGTAATCAATACACAGCCTTAACGTTCCATCCTTCTTCTTAACAAACAATACTGGTGCGCCCCATGGGGATACACTCGGTCTGACATATTCTTTGTCTATCAATTCCTGCAGCTGCATCTTCAACTCTACCAACTCTGGTGTGCTCATTCGATAAGGAGCTTTGGAGATGGGTGCTGCTCCCAGAACAAGATTAATAGAAAAATCAATGTCCCTCTTAGGTGGCAATCCTGGAACCTCATCTGGAAACACGTCCTGGAACTCCTACAATACATGGAATTCTTCTATCCTAGGTCCCTTATCCTCTGTTGAACCTGATATATGTACAACATATAACTGGAAACCCTTTCTATGAAACTTCCTCAATTGCAGAGCTGAAATCTGTCTTACTAAAACATGCTTTGGAATCCCTTTAACCAACCTTGGCTTACCTTCATCATCAAGACATTCCAATGCTTTATCATAATAGTCCACCTTGGCTCTATTCCTTTCCAACCAGTCCATGCCAATTAGGGCATCATATGACCCCAATGGCAAGACATTCAATTATGCATGTGTGAGGAGTCCATTCAATGCTATAGGACATTCCTTCACCATTTCACTGACCTTTCTCTTGGTACCGGTGGCTAGTTGAACTAACCAAGCATTTTCATGCTTCACTTTACCAAGGGAACAACTCTCAATTACCTTAGGAGATACATAACTGTGAGTAGACCCTGGATCAATCAAAACAGAAATAGGCTGCTCAGCAATCTTACCTGCAACTTCTACTACTGTTGACTGATGGTCTGCTTGGTGATCATCCAGTGCTGCATAAATCCTGGGTGTTGCTCTGGTCATATCCCCTACTGTAGCTTCTCTTCTAACATTGTGCAAGACTCTGGGGTTCTTCTTTGCAGTTGGGAAATCTCTGAGCCTGTGGTTCTCTCCACAACCCCAACACTGAAGTGGCCCCATTGATGTCATGTTCGTTGTTGGCCTGAATTCTCTTCTTGTTGGCTGGCCCTATGGAAATCTCTTAGGCTGATCCCTGAGTAGTGGTTTAGACTTACCTTTCTTCTGATCAAACCTTCCCTTGGGTTTACCTCTCCACGATGGTTGTGCCTCAGCCTTACCTTTATTCTTCTCATAGCAATGCTCTGCCATCCTGATAGCTTCATCCAAGCTTGGTGGATTTACAAACTCTATCCTGTCTCTATAATTTTGTGGCAGACTACCAAGGAAGCATTAGATCTTCACTCTTTCATCCCTGATGTAGTCTACATACCTCAGTAACTCCAGAAATTTGTGAACATGCTCATCCATAGTGTTCTGTCCAAGTTTGAGTTCATTGAACTCTTTCCTCTTATTATCATAATATCTAGCTGATAGGTATTTCTCCTAGAAGTACCTTTGGAACCTACCCCAACTGACTCGTCTTTCACTAATTCCCTTCAGCTGCATGAGGTGATCCCACCAGATATAAGCTATTCCACTAAGGTTGTAGATAGCGACCTTATCCTTTTCATTCTCTGAATACTCATGCATTCTTAAGTACTTCCTCATCCCAAGAATCCATGCCTCTGCTTCTTGACCTTCTTTACTTTCACCATCAAAAGTAGGAGGCCTAGCCTTCTTGAATTCACCCTGCGGAATACCTCTATGCTTCTTCCTGCCTTTACTCTTACTGGCAGTGCGTCCTGAGCTCTCTTGAGAACCCTCAGAATACTCTGACCTGCTGGAAGAAATCTTAGGAGAGGGTGTCCTTTGCTTCCGGCCCACATAACCCCTTCTAGGGCTTGGATTTATTTTCATGGAACGACCCCTAGACTGACTTTATGCATTTCTTCCTTCTCGACCTCCGTGGATCGGGTTAGAACCACCATTAATCCTTTGCTGCAAGTCTGTGAGACTCTGCAAAATGGTTGCATTGAGCTGATGCTTCTCTTCTTGCACTTTCATTATCAGCTCATTGAAGCTAACCATAGTTTCAGCTAAGTTTGGGGGCATTACTTGCTCCCTTCTTCCATCAGACTCGGCTTTTGTATATGCTTCTTGCACATTCTCACCCAATACATCATCTTCCGGCCCAAATGGGTCCTGCACATCTTTCAGGGTAACCATTCTCACCTCGTACGGTGCGCTGCACCGTGATACAATTGTCTGACACTTGCTGCTAATTCTGTGTATATCACATACATTCTATTAGACATCATAAACATGCAAATAAACTATATCATACTCATCTAAACTAGGAATTATTCATCTGAGCAATAAATCAAGCAATTAAGTTCATAGAGAAATCATGCCCTGGGCACATTTCTTGACCAAAATTCATATGTCGTCCGGCCCAAACAGCTCCCAGTGCTGCAACCGAAGCTCTGATACCACTCTGTCACGTCCCCTCCGACCCACCTGGCCGGCTGGAGACCATGATCCATTTTTTTTCTCCAAAACCATTGACTAAGCGCCCATACACTCAGTTGGAGAACTCGAATACACAACAATGAATCCCGAAATGTACATCCCGCACAATGATTCCCGAAATGTGAATCCCGCAACAATGGATCCCACAGTTTCGGGTTCGCGATTGCGGAAAGTCCAAACACCTGGTGCGAGTTTGACAAACCCGCAACCTGAAACCCAATCCCAGCTACTCCACCACGGGGGTGGTCACCCTGAAACCCAAAACCCGCAGAGTCGGGTGCGGGGTTGCGGAAAGTCTAAATCCTGTAGCGTGATTTTGACGAACCCGCAACCCGAAACCCGCCAATGTCGGGTGCAAGGTTGCGGGAGGCCTAAATCCAATCGTGTGAGCTTTGAAAAACCCAAAACTCGAAACCCGCTACTTTCAGGTTCGGGATTGTGGATGCCCAAAACTCTCAACGTGGATTTGGCATACCCGCAACCCGCGGAATCATGCGTGCGGAACCCCGCTTATGCAAGGGTAACCTCATCAATCTTCCAAGGGGCATAACTCCTCCCTCCAGTGTCCAAATAGGGTAAGGTTGGTACCGTTGGAAAGCTCTTAGAGAGCCCTATCCAATGATGACATCCCCTTGACCAGGTAAGGAATCTAACCTTCTCATTTTCTTCTCTGAAGTTCTGTTCTTACTTACACTTAAACATTCCAACCTTATACCATTATGTCAGAATATCACTGCAGAGGGTTCTGAAACACTCCTAGGCTTCCCCTTTTCCCAAGGATCAGATGATAACATACATTTCCTTCACAGGTTTAGTATACATACCCACTCATTACCAACACAATGGAACTCTATCATACATCATCACATATAAAATGCATCCACAAACTTAACTCACACATCTATCATATGCAAGAATTACAAGCATTAGTTCCTGCAATACAAGATAAATAAACACAGTGGATTCAGCCTATTACTCAGGCCTGTACATGACTTCACGTCAACCATTCATATAACCATACATACAACAATTCCATGACTATACGAGCATTTATCATAATAATGAAACCACATCATTTACCATAACAGAATACTTATCTTTGAATTCTTAAGCAACTGGCTAAGTGAGAGAAACGTTCCACCCAAACTTAGATCTCTGTCCAGCCTTGTTGTGGCCACAACAGATCCCATGCTTATTTAAGCATGGGAGCCCCGATCTTAATAAACACTAAGGTGTTTGGGTGAGTCATTTTGTAAATATTAGAGTTTTGTCACCCATGCCTTTGATTTGCTTGTTTGCAACTGTTGTTCTTTCTTCTTTTTTCCAAGGTATTTCAGTCTGAAAGGAAAGGAAACGTAAAATTTTGGTTATTTTGTTGATTGTTATCATCATTCCAAAAATCAGCATTTGGAATCTCTGAAACCCACAACCCGACATTTTTGGGTTGCGGCATTGTTGTTTAAAATTTTGGAGTTTGGTGATCTCGCAATCGGAAACCTGACATTGCGGGTTGCGAAATTGATCGGGTAATAAGATCAAGGAATAAGTATCCCGAAACTCGAACTCCGCAATGGCGGCATTTGGCCTTCGGGATGGTCATTTTCGTTTATTTTCTATGTGCTCTCGAAACCTGCAATTTGTGAATTTTGGAATGCGGCTTTCGGGATGGTTATACCGCTTCACAGTGTGCTATTCCTGAGACCCGTTACCCACATGGTCAGTTTTCGACTTTTGGGAATCCTTTTCTATTTCCATTTTTGCTACCCACAAACCCGCACTTTTGGATTTCGGCTTGTGGAATCTTTGAATAAAACTTCATGAACGGCATTGAATTCGATTTCGCATCCTGCTCCAACTAATCTCAACAGTCCATTGTTATGAACTTACGATTATGTTGATTTTGGGTAATCAGTTATGTCAGGATGCGTTATTTTGTCTGTTGAAAACTGGTTCTCCCAAATCATTTTTTTTTTTGTAACAGTGGATACTACTACAAGATTATCAATTGCTTCATGTTGGATGGACACCATTGCTCTTCCTTAAGTTCGTCGTGTCTGATCTCAATTCTTGACAATTTGTCGTTATTCTTCCGCTTCTTAATGATCATGTCTTTTCACTTAAATTCCAACTTCAAAGCTTCTTTTCCTTCTCATGGAAGTTGGGTCAGATTAATCCGATTTGATACATGTGAAGAACTGATCACCAGTGTACTGAAACTCCTAATCGAGACTCTTCGCAGGTCATTTCTGTCACCGCAGCCTTAGTTTCCATTATTAATTACCAGTTATAATTATTGATCGGGGATTGCTTATGACGATGTGATCGTAAAGGCAATTCAAAATCATGCAAGCAGTAATTGAGCCTGTACTTCGCACAACCTTAAACTCAAATCACCACTTTTTCATAACAGTTGAAGTAATTATAATGGGTTCGCTGCGTAAGTTTAATCATTGCAAATCACCCTGCTCAATCGATATCACCCTACCTTTTGGTCTTAAAGTACCAATTAACGTGAAGATTCTACATTGTTCATTGCTTTCTGTAATAGGAAACATTCTGTATAGCGTTCTGGGCATCTTGTTATCTAAGGTTTTCCCAGGATGAGTGATTTTCATGCAGGAGGTGAACCTTCTAATATTCTTGTTGATGATGAGTAACTTTTCCCTTTGTTATATCAAGAAACGTTGTCACCACTATTTGATGCAGGTGTTCCTAATTTTAGCATCGGCAGCAGTGAAGAGGAATTTGAAGCGTTATCTTTCTATGTGCAAAATTCCATGGAGCAGAGTGAGGAAATGCTGGAAGAATCAACTGACTTTGACGACGATCTCATACAAGACTTTATAATCAATGGAGAACCTGACGTACCAGCCACTGTTTCTGAACTAAATCCTTTAATGGATTTCTCTGTTTTTCGACCATGAATTACCTGACCCCAAATTTCTCACACTAGATGTTCCACAAGCCATGCCATTCATCAAAGATAATGAGCAATTGGTTATTGAATCTCTATGGTGCCACGAGACCTTACCTGACTAAATAATAATTCTTTGTAAGATCTTTAGGAGATAAGGTGGCGGAAAATCCTTCAAGCTAGAAAATAGCAAGTTTTATTGGATCGACGGTTGGAGCCGATTTTGTAATTTCTATTTTTGTATAATTTCTCCTTTTGGGATTTTGGGAAAAATTTAGTATTTAAGGAGGAATGTTGCCCTTAGCAAAGGGTTGGGAATTTTGGAATTTTGATTCAGCAAGAGTATGGACTGAATATGCTCTATCTATTCGAGCCATTTTAATTTTTGTACAAGACTTTTATATGTAATAAAGTTATCTTTTCTCCACCTTCTTGAGTTCTTCAAATTTCTTTGAGAATCGCTGAGTTAAATGTTTCAAATTGTCATCAGTTATGCGTTTAATCTATTGCAGGTCACTTATTGATGTACATGGTCTTTCATATTGATTTTTCTGTATGTTTTTACCCATGTTCTGAATTGTCCTATTAAATTTCTTTAATTGAACAATTCTCATATTTATATTTCTGCAAATGATTCGATGCAATTAAATATGTATAATCTATTGTTAATTTTTCAATTAACACAATGATTACAGATCAGTTGTTTAAATAATCTCAAAGCACATAGAAGAGTTGTCTCTTAATTTTTATTGATTGATGATCCTTCAAGCTACAAGTGGAAGAAACCGAAGACATTTCTGTTTAAGGTATCTAATACTTATTAATCACATTTTAAACTTGATCTGCACAATATCAATTTTCCCTCTTTAGGTTAGATATGACTTAGGATAGATTCTTTCCTTAGGTAGGTTAGGTTAGGTTTGTTAACCAGTTATCACACTCTGTTTTCCTTAAACAGGAAAACTGATCTTTGGAAGATCAAACCTTTTACTCTTAGAGTGCCAGTGGAGGCCAAATATCCATGGGTGATTACCACACCAAACAGATCGAGGATAGGGTAACTCTTGCGTAGGGTTAACTGAAGCCTTTGGCTGGGTTTTCATCCCCTATTGTGTGCCTTGGAACCCATTCTAGCACTTTGCACTTACCCTGCACACCCGAGGAATCAACAATCCTATGCTCTTTCGGCTGAGAGATCACCCCCAAGCTGGGCAGTGTATCCACTAAGGAGGGATAACAGGTTCTCTCACAGTCAAGGCTCCATTCACATGCTACACCAGTCTGTAGTTGGGTTTACCAATCATTCCAGGGAACCTACCCATGCTAAGCCAACTTACAGGGGTTCTTCATCACACAGGGATAACAAGGAGGTATTTCTAAACCAGTGAGTTCAACCACAGAACTGCAGGCATCTCAGCACTCAGTTGACCTGGCACCCACAATACCTACCACATCCAACACAAGGAAGACCTACTACACAATCACACAGTATCTCAAGGCATCTTCCCTTCCAGTGCTATTCCAAGATGGGCATAGAAAGGTCTAGTCACTCACAGCCGACCTAGCACCCACAATACCTAGCACATCCAACACAAGGAAGATCCTATCACTGTTGTATAGTCTCACAAGGTCCTTCCCTTCCAGTGCTATTCCAGGATGGGCATAGAAAGGTCCAGTCACTAGTTCATTGGGACTATAGCCTTCACTGAGTTTCTCTAGCAATCCAACCTTTCTCCCACAGTTTACAACAAGACATATTCCAGCTTCGGATTTCCCCATGGTTTTTCTGCACAAACTGTTATGCAGCCTTCTCTATTGACTCTGCCCGTCACTGCACCAGGGTTCTACACATAGGGTGTCACGGCTGCTCATTCTTGGGTGGTTCTCACACACAGGGGCACGCCACTTACAGGAAAACATGTAGGTGAATCCTCTGCGAGGGTCAATGGTCTCCACCATGGTAGCGCGAGCATTCCAAAAATAGGGAACTGAGAGTGCGTGAGTCGTCCATGGATGAGTGTGTCTGAATCTCCCCATCCCGACTCACAACAGGCTCTGCTAGTTTCTCCCAGGAAGTTTGATGCCTTCACGCACACGTGATCAGAGCCATGCCCTGACATATGAAATCACAGGCATGCTCCATACTCCATCAAATTTAGCAATTGGTTCTCAACCACTCTCTGAAATCACATTAATGTCAGCAGGGAGTTCAAACGGTTTCTCAATCAGACATGTGGCAACATGGTCAACCAATCCCAAACCCTCTCACCTCTCCCTAGTGGATACACATAGCCCCCTTCTCGTTCGTTTCCTCCTTAGCCATCTTCTTGGTTGTTTTATTCATTGAGGAATAATTACATCATTTACATTCTTCATGGCTTAGCATCCCATAAATAATCAAACTGCATCAATACTTGCCTAAGCAATAAACTGAAACATCCACTAGTGGGGCCTTGGCCTTGAGCTCCACACTAGGGAAATTACACATACTGTACATAAGCAGTATTTACATCAAGGGAAAAATGGGGTATTACAGAATGTTTCCAACTCCCATTCAGAACTTTTCATCATTTGAGAATTTTGCTTGAGAACTCTGAGCTTCTCTAGTGTTGAGAGATGTGCCTCAACAACCTTGGGATATGTGCCCCAAGTTCTTGACAGGTTTACAGTCTACTTCCAGAGGTTCATGTTGCTTCTTATCAGATTTTTAGAAGCCCTAATTGAAGATTATGCATCCATCAGAAGAGATCCCATCATCGAGAAGTGCTTGAAGTGAAGACCGTTGTAGATCTAGTGAGGAGAAAGCTCCCATTCTTGAAGGAGGAGCCCAAATAATATTAGAGAAATAGTGCACAGCCCGTGATCTTTTTTATACACCTGTATCACCTCATCATTCAGATCTATCATATATCTGATCCTTCTACCCTTCCTCCGACCCTTTCTCCTTCCATGTGGGGGGAAACTAGTTGTTGGAGGCCTCCTAGGCACTGTTGAAGAGATTGTCTGTAATAATTCTTCCATTGTTGTGATTTCGACTTAAAAATAATTTTGATATGTTATCAGAGGTATTTACATGATTATAACTGATATTTGAAGTTTGAGGATGAGTTTGGCACTTCCAATTATTGAAACTAGATTTTCTAGCTTTGTGGGAATTGTAGTTAATGGAGGAGTCTTAATATTTGAGAGATCTTTATGAAAAATTCTGATTCAACCCTCTGATCTCTTTTATTACCTGTAGAATCTTCATATCAGTCCCATACTTATATTCATACAATTCTTCTCCTTCTCCAGTCCATCTCTTTCCATTGGAAGGAATTCTAGCTATTGGAGGTTCTCTAGTGCACTGAGACTGCAATGATTGTATTATTCTCTCCAACTCTCTGATTTCGACCTGAAGTTGTATAAAATAACATATCATAGCCTTAAATATTATTTTGACTGATGTTTGTATGAGTTTGTGTCTTTGGCACCTTCAGAAGTTAATACTAGCTCAATTACTAGCTGTGGAGAGGTTTATTGAAGGAAGGAGGTAATCCCTTTGCAAGATATAAATAAAATATTCCATTTATACCTTATGAACATTAATGAGTTATATCAGAGCCATTTATAATTTCATAACAGAGTATTATGTTCTTTTAATGAGTTTTTACCCTTCAGAATTAAAGACTAGCTCAATGGGCGCCTTTAACTAGCTAGTTTTGGCTTATTTTTCTGTATGACTTACCTATGTTGCAAATTAATGATATAATGGTTCTATGAGGTAATTATAACACTAATAAATACCCCCATTCTCTTTTCCTAAGGATTTGGGTGCATTAAAGCTTGTTTGGAAAATCCTGGAAATCTCCTACCCGTGCAATCCCCAGTAGCGCCCTTGACTAGTTTGCCTCCAAATCTATTTACAACCTCCCAAAATATTATGAGATATGATACATTATGTTTTACTGATATTATTGAATCAAATAACCCTTAATTCCATCCATCACCCACTCCCATTCTAGTATGCATATGTTGGAAGCCCGGGAAGCCTCGAAGTAGGCAACAAGCTTATCTGTTGTTGAAAAGTGAAAGGCTCTAGTACCTTGTGCATAGGACTCAATATTCATACCTGACTTGTCTTTCTACTGCACACTTTACATATAAATTCCATAACCAAAAGTCATCCCTACCATCCTTGATTAGTGAACCAGTACTCCTCACTTACACCCTGCACACCTTAAAGAAAATTACAAAAATTGCTAGTTAAAATCCTGATCAGTTTGGAAGTTGGAGATAGTATTCTGGCCAATTCTTGGCTGGGATATTACACTGTTTTTACCAGCACCAACTATAAGGAGGCACCGGCCCCCTAGTTTTACAAGCACCGACCTGAACAAAGAACCAACCCCATGTTTTATCCAGCACCAACTGGAAGGAGGCTACGACCTCCTACTCCTTGCCCTATTCTATCGCCCAAATATCCAGAATAATATTCCACCTTACTAAACTTTCAACATGTGCACACTTCTAATATTTTGATGTTCGTTCTATTGTGCACAACTTTTGTATGCAGTTGTATTGTTGTCACTCCCATGCATACTTCACTTGACTTCTCATTCCACTCAATTCTTCACTTCTACTAATGAGTCACTTCATATATCATGTGCTACTTCATCTACTGCAGTGTGCATCATTGATTAGCTATGTCATTCTGCTAATGCACAAATACACTAACCAACTGATAATGTGCTTCAATTGATAGCTTGATTGTTGGAATATTCTCACCATCATCATTCGTACTTGCATACATGCAGTCATCAGTATGGTAGTCTCCCAACACCTAGTGCTTATTTTTCAACACCCCATAGCCTATTTCTGCTCAGTTTTATCCCTCCTAGCCATATATGCGCCCTTGTTTCCATCACTGGAGTACAACTGCTCCCTCTTCCACCTATTTAGGATTTCTATCAGTCAGTTCCATGACTAGTGGATCAGTTCCTTGATTTGAGGATTGATTGCTTAGTTAACTAACTATAGCTCTTAGATTGACTGCTACAGAGACTAGTTCAGCTCTACTAACCACTGATAGCTCCTCATGCTACCACCTTGGACTCTGCTTCCCTATATTTGTGCTCACATGACTCAGTTAGACTCACATTGACTGATATTTGACTATCTATGACTACTACCACTGATTGGGTGATGTCTCCAATGTAGTACAAGCCACACCTTGAGGAGAATTTGAATCACCTTTGGGGTAATCGAATTCATTCTATTTTACTCTCACATTTTTTCCATCCTACAGCTGATGAATGTATCAACAACATTTTCTCACATCTTTTGAGTTTCATGTGTGAATATTGATTCAATTCTTCTTCTTCGTCTTCTCTGCAATTCTTTGAGTGAAATTGTGAGGTTTGTTCACGCTGAGTGATCTACACCTGTAGAATATCACATGGTATCAGAGCTTGATACAACTATTCGAATTGTAGAAGTTGCAGCAGTTTATTGAACAACTATTTTTTAGTAGAGCACCAGAAGCCTTTGTATTTCCACAGCAAATCCTAGTGCCATTGCATTGAATTCACTAGTGAAATCTAGTAAGGTATAGCCAAGTGTGAAGGATCCAGTCACATGTGCTCATTGTCCTAAAGAAGTTTTCTTTAGATTCTACAACAAATCTCCATCAAAATTTCCTTCTTTATTACAGTTTATTCCATCTTCTGCAGTTTCGAAGTTTTTTGCAGGTGCGGCAATAGATTCATAATTCTACAACAGCTTCCATGTATCTAGAAGGAGTTCCTTCTCTCTCTCCATTCAACTATGATGAGTAGAAACCAAAGATGATAGCAAATCTGCAGATACATGGTCTTTTTGATATGTGTATTGGTGTTAAGAGAGATTTTATTCCAATGAAGAAGAGGTTGCTTGGATATACGCTTGTGATGGAGCCTATGGGTCAATATGTATTACTATGTATTCCAATATGCACTACCTCATTAATATTGATGAACATCCAAGTGATCTCTAGAATAGATTGGACATATTATTTGGAGAGAAGAAGGATGAGGATGATGCTATCCATTTGGAGAAAAATACCAGTGATACTCCCTCCAGTGCTCTCTCTACTTATGTTTCGGTCTCAATCATCTCTCATGATGAATTTGTTCAAGATGAAGAAGAAACTACAAATTCAACACAAAAATAAGAAGATACAGAAGACATTCCTTTCATTTGTTGCTCTAGAAGTTGAAGATAGTTTCGAATTGTCTACTTCCCATGAAGCAGAAGCAGATGAAAGTAACTGAACTAATGAATTTGATCCATATTCTATTTCAAATTCTGAGAAAGATATGTCAGCTACTACTCTAGAAGTTGAAGAGACTTTCAAAATCTCTACTTCCCATGAGCCTGCTGATGTGCAAGATGATGATCTACTGAGTGTTTTGGAGGTAAAATCAGATTTTGGAGGTGATGCATTTTCCCTCCTTGATCAAATTATTCATATAAACTTCTATTTGGTCATTGGAACATGTTTTCATAGTTTCACCGAAGATGGAAGACACTACCATTCGCTTGGCTTCAAGTCTCAGGCATATCCTTGTGTTTTTGGTTTTGATCTCACCCCTACTGGTTCAAAGGAGATCATAAGAAACCATCTACAAATTCTTGGATCTGATTTGAATTCCAAGACACCACCATCATGTCATGGTTCACTTGGTTTTGATCTCACCCCCGCTGGTTCAAAGGAGATCATAAGAAACCATCTTTCAATTCTTGGAGCTAATTTGAAGTCCAAGATACCATCATCATGTCATAGTTCATTTGATTATGACCTCACCTGTGTTGGTTCAAAGGAGATATAAAATAACTATCTACACATTCTTGGAGTTGATCCTACCTCAGTTAGTTTGAATCACATGTTCTAGAATGATCTTCACATTTTTGGATTTGTTCTCACCATGATTGGTATGAAGAGCAAGTTTAGGACGCCTCCAGATTCGCTTGCCTCCATTGAAGGAGAAATCAAGCACATGTTTTTGGAGCATGATCCACTTCTTCCCAAGAGGAATATACCTCCAGAAATTGCATTAAGCATCCCACCAATACTTGATGAGAAACAAAGTGAAGCTTCATCTCAAGAAAGTTCAGATTCTGAATCTAAAAGTGAAAGTGATGAAGAACGAATGTTAGATCCATATCAACAAGAACCTAAATATCTAGCAAATGGCAATGAAGATGAGAAAATGTTAGATCTAGATCCACAAGAACCTGAAGATCTAGAAACTGATGATCCTCCTCTTCCGAGATGGGAATCCACAACTCTTAGATCTTTCGGTGATCTTGTTGGAGATCCACTTGATCCAAGGAGAACCAGATCTGATTTTCAGAATGGAAGGTTTCATCCTTCTCACATTGATCATTCTCACATTGATCCATTTCTTGTCGATAGATCCCTTCTCGGTAAAGAAGGTCACTTAACTCCTCTTGGGGTGATTGATGCACATGCTTGATTATATTTTTACAGTCTGTCTTGAGGGGCGACTTCCTTCCCACTGGGTTTTCCCTCTTTACTCACATTTTTATTTAGATTGTTGTATAGGGTGACCTTTGGTCTCAGTTACCAGGGCCCTATTTTTTCAATTATATTTCCTTATAGTCCAGCTTGCGGGGGGGTGTTGGAATATTCTCACCATCATCATTTGTATTTGCATGCATTTCATGCATTCTGCATGCATGCATACATATTGCATGCATCCAGTCATCAGTATGGTAGTCTCCCAGCTCCTAGTGCTTAATTTTCAGCCCCCTTGAGCCTGTTTCTACTCAGTTTTATCCCTCTTAGCCATAGATGCGCCCTTGTTTCCATCACTGGACTACAACTGTGCCCTCTTCCACCTATTTAGGATTTCTATCAGCTACTTCAAATATACAACTTTCTTCCCTATTTATACATGTCCTACATGGATTGTATGTCCACAAGATGGTTGTGGAATTCCTTCTTCCTTGCTTCACGGATTATACCTATGCCACATTTCATGTTCAGCGCTACTTATGTGTTCGTTATTTGTGTGTTCTGCACATAAATGGTCCTCGACTTGGTGGGACTATCACTCTTGTGGTACTATTACTTGTGGGTCTTACGCACTTGGTCTATCAATGCTTTGCGTAACTTGAGCATATGTGATCTTCGACTTGGTGGGACTTTGACCCTTTTGGTACCATCACTTTTGGGACTTTCGCACTTGCTATGTCATTGGCTGTGGAATTTGTGCATATGCTAACATCAACTGCTACACCATTCTTGAAACTTGTGCACTCTTTATCAACTGAAAGCGTCTTCTGATTGGTGATGACCTGCACACTTTCAGGACTTGTAGAGCTGTTCAATCATCTCTTGTTCCATGATGCTTGTGCACTCCACTTGACTTGCTTGCACACTCTTGAATATTCTCTTGAGTTGCTTGCGCAGACTAGACTTTGTCCCATGTATTCTTTGGCTTGCTTGTGCACTCTTCATCCTTCTGTCCAACCAATCCTTTAGCTTGTGCCTTGAAGGAATATGACTGGATGGACTTGTGACCTGCTCAAGGGCATGTGCTTTATGTTCTTCTTTACACTAGATATTCATGATGTACCCTTGGACACACTTCTTCATATTGGATGCAAATTATAGATATAAATCTTCACACTGGAATCTATATATTTAACCATATTTCTTGCACATATACTTCTTCAATGTGGCTTTACTATACTTCTTCAAGCTGGCATGGGAATGCTGAAACCATTTGAATTCTGTTGACATCAATGAATCAAACTGAATTAGTTGACATCCTCTTTAACATTAGTTGACATCATTGACAACAAAAGTTCAACAATCTCCCCCTTTGGCATTGATGTCAACACCTTATGAAGTTGTGCATAGTCATCTTCTTGAACTTGTATGCTTCATCTGTGTTCGTCACAGTACTTCCTCTATGTACATGCTCTCCCTGAGTTTTTGATAGTTTGAATTCCTGAATTCTTTGCATTCTACCATTGGTTCTTCTTCTGCTTTATGTTACATGTGCACAGATCACATGCTTTATGATTATTTTCACTATACCGTTGCATGCTTCATGCTTCTTCTTCAAAAATATGCTACACGCTCTTTCACATCTTCTTCATCATATATCTTGTATGTCTTGCTTTAGCTACATTGCATCTCAGCTTCATGCTTCTTCTTCTCCATGCTTCTTCCTCTCAACTGCATTTAGCTTCATGTAATGTGTACAATCAACTTCATGATTTTCTTTCCCTTTGACATCAATGGAAAATAGGTGCCATGAATTGCGCAATTACTAGTTACTCTTTCTTTTGTTTTGCACTGGTCTTTACTTATTTGCTCACAGGGATAAATCCCCTTGTCTTCATGCTTCATTTATTCTACTGAGATTTTGAACGCAATGTAGCCTTGAGTCTTTGTAGATTTGTTTTTATGGCTGCAAATTTTTCTTTCAGTTCTTCTTCCTTAGCCATGATAGTTGCTTCTTCTTTTTCATTTGGAACTAATTCCATAGTTTCTAAGAAACCATCAATTGCTTCTTTGATTTCACCCTACAACAAGGGTAAAGATTCTGTAATGCTAAAGGATTCTTCTTGTAGAGGTTCAAGACTATCAATTACATTATGTTTCTCTTCCCGTATTTTGCTTACTTCTTTCTACTGCTTCTTACAATCAGCCATATTGCTCGTCATTTCGACGGCTGGAAGGCTAGTCAAGCTATCATGAATCTGTCGTTCTAAGTCTTGTGCATTTTGAAGCCTCTTATTTACCTCTTTTAGCTGCTCATCTTCAACTAGACTTGTCCATATTTGAACACTTTCTTCATGAAGCTCTACACACTTCACTTCCAAGGTCTTAATGTTCTCGATTTCAATGTTTATTTTTTCAACTTTGCCTGCATGCTCTGTTTCAATCTTTGAAGGAGTCTCTAGTTGTTTTTTTGGAAAATGATATTTGATTTTGGATTCTAGTCCCTAAATGACCTCTCCTATATTCATTATCTTTCTCTCTGAAGAAGTGTCATCATTTTTTTGGTATTTTGGAAGCACATTATATACTTCTTCTACTGCTTTGTCCAGTTTCAATGCTTCTTGTTGTACCTTTTCCTAATTATGTTTCACAGAAGTGCTTTTTGAAACTGCTTCCTCTGCTTCCCTTTTTAACTATGAATTCTTTTGTGCAGTTATTTCCTTTTATGTCTTTATCCTTGAATATTCTTCTTGTAGAGCATATTTTTCATTATGTATATTGCACCAGTTGGTTGCAACAACCTCATGCCTCCGTCGAATTCCTTGTGCAATGGATGAATGTAGTGTATGAAATTCATTCAAGGATAGGCATGGAAAGGTTATTTCTACATGACTTACCGCATTATGCATATCTTGAGTAGGAATTTTCAAATCCGAAGATGAAATCCTCAATTTGTTATGAAGCTCAATTTCTTTTTCTTGCAAAATGGAGTGTGATTCAGATCTGTTGCATTTTTCTGTTCTCCCCTATTTGTCTGTATTAGATTCCTTATTGCAACAAACTCTTCATTCATTTTTGTCAAGATTCTTCCTTGCTGAGTAGTAAGTTCTTCAACCTCACTCTTCATGATTCCATGCTAAAGGGATTCTTCAACATCATTTCTAACTTCTATGCCAATTTTCTCAAGATCGTCTATCATCAAATTTTGAGAATAGATGGGTTTAGATGCTTTTATTTTCTTCTTTGAAGGGCCTTGATGTTGCATCATTCTTTTTTCTTCTCATTCTGTGTGGGAATCTCTGAATAGATGATTTCCTCCACCTTGGGTGTTGATTTGTCTAACTATTCCTGCAGAGGTGCCTCTTCTTCCTCTATTAGTGGAACTTTCCACTCTGTGTCTCATGTTTGAACAATTTTTCCAACATCCTCTTCGGAACAAATGAACCTAGTAGTCATCCACCATTTTGTAGGATCCCTTTTTTCATGTATGTATGTATGATGCATTCCAATTTTGAAATGCATGATTCCATTATATGCTTTGACTACATGGGATGGTACATGTGGAGTCTTTCGAAGAATAGATATGATTTCTTCAGAGTATAACCAAAAATTGATATTGTTTTCCTCATGTCTATTGGCAATATCAGAAAACCACATGTTTGTGTACCTTGTTGCTTGGAAAGGTCTCATGTTTTTGTCAAAGAACTGACTTCCCTCGGATTCCTTCCATCCTGTGAGTGCAACACAAATTAATAACCAAGTATAATGGAAGGGATTAGCTTTTTCTTGTGCTTCCAGATCGTCTCGAAAAAATGCATTCAATAAAAAGTTTGACCAATTCATCTAGATTCCTTCAACACATTTTTTTGTTGTTGCAATGATCGTTGTCAAGACTTTATCCTAGCATATTTTTCGAAATAGCTTTCATGCTAGTAACTGGGAAGTGAATATTACTGCTTCATCCTTTATTTGTGCAACTGAAAACCCTCTACTTGCACATTGAGTTCCATATTTTTCAGCCATCTTCTTTCCAAGAGCCTTTCCTTGAATTCTTCTCATTAGAAGAATTAAATATTCCCCAGCAGAGGGAAGCCCTGTGATTTATTCGATGATAATAGCATTAATAGGTATAGGTTTATTCAGCCATAGATACCCATCATGCACTTGTGATAGAAGAATATTTGCACACATTTTTAATTTTGGATACCTTCCAAAGTGTGGTATTTCCAACAGATTCAGTATCCCTGTTCTTGACAGTCATATGCCCATTACTTGAGCACCATTACAGTTGGTATCCTGGGATCTGAACTCTCCTTATTGTCCATATACTTATCCATAGCTGACCCAGGGAAATTTTCATGGTCTGTGACATCATGGCCTGCAAAGGTGAACTTGTACAGCAATCCATGCAAGTTTCCTTCAACAAATACACCTTATCAGTTCATCTGAATCTGTAATTGTGTATCTTCTACTTCTGGCAAGGAAACATGTGGAGCATCAGGTTTTCGAGTTAGAATATAGTCATGATATGGTTTTGATGAAGACATAACTCTAGTTTTTGCAATCTTTCCTACTTCTTTACATATGGGTTCTTTGATCTGCATTGTCTTATGGGTGAAATGGCCTTTAAGCTTCAACTCTTCACACACATTTTTCACTCTATATATCTTATTCTTAATAGATGTAGGATTTCATAGTGAGAATCCTCGTAGTTTATAAATACCTATCCCATTAATGTTTTCCATCTTTTGCATATTTACCAAGATTCAGTCCACTTTGAAAACCAGAAAGTTTTAGTTTTTCTTTTATCTTTGTCCAAATTCAACTAGCCACTCTCAATCATTAATGTTGTTGATGTTTGAACATTTATTTCTATTTGTGCCACTACTCTATTAATCATTAAGACTCACCCTTTGTCGCAGTCATGTTGGCGCACAAATATTTTATTACGACGAGTCCGATTGTCTGTGAGTCACTTTTGCATTGGAGTGGAGAAGGATTAGTCTCCCAAGTTCTCCACCTTTTCATTCAATTAAGATCTAAAGAAGTTTGAATCATTGATCATTGTCTTCCTTCTCCAAATCATCCTGCATTAGTCTTTTCCTTGGTTTTTAGAAGCACTACATTTGTTAACAGATTGGAATTCCTTACATGTTTTCTTCTTCCAGTACTTGACAGACTTTCCTGAACTTCCATAGTCCTGAGCCTTATGACCAATTCTATTACATTTGTAACATATAATCTTGTTGCAGTATTTTCCGATATGTCTAGTCATTGTGCATTTCCAGCATTGAACAAATATTCTCATGGTCGTCTTATTTAGATGTGCAACCATCCCTTTTCCTTGATCAATCTTCTTCAAGTCATATTTATAGCCTACACCAGTTTTATTGAGAGGTGATCATTGCTTGCAGAGAATCTCATCCAATAATTTTGTGCTTCTGACAAATATTTCATTTTTTCGAAATTGATTTTGTATCCTTTCAATTTCCTTTTCTTGTATTTGAGTCCTCTGCTCATCAAGAATATTTTCATATTCTGAATTTTTCTTGGTGGCCTCCAATTGTCTTGCTTGTATTTGATCATCATAATTCTTTTGGAGATGTTCCTTTACTACCGGGGCTTCTTCTTTTTCCTTTGTAGCATCTTCCTGTTTTTTCTTCAATGGAGACATCTCATTTTCAAGTTTTTTTATTTTATGCAACTGATTTCTTCAGATTTCTTTCCAAGGAGTCATTCCTCAGTCTTACATTTTGACAGCTCTCCTCCATTTCCTATAACTGGCTGGTAAAGTATGATGCCAATCATTTTCATTCTTCTTCTTTCCTTTTCGAAGTTTGCATGATGTTGGTTGCAACCTTCTTTACATCTTCGATCTTTTTTATTTGTGCGCGAATGATATCTCTTGCTTCTGCAACAAAGAAATTGTCTAAATAGACATCTTCCTGTAACCATGGTGCTTCTCTTTTGGAACGCTCATTTCCCATAAACACAAATGGATATATATTCCATATGTTAAGCTATTATTGAAGACACCGACTCTAAAACCAATTGTTGGAATCGATTTAATATTGAGAGGGGGGGTGAATTAGTATTAGCACAGTTATTAGTTGTTTTTACCTTCTTTAAGAGATTAGTCTTAACTTAATATTTTTCTTTAGTTATGCATCCAATATAAATAAAATCATTCATCCATGTATGCACCAAGACAAAGAACATAGAACACACATGATTTTGATGTGGAAACCCAAATAGGAGAAAACCAAAAGATTGCATTAAAGGAAGCACTGACTTCCTGTGTTTACCAGCACCAACTGGAAGGAGGTACCAAACCCCTGGTTTTACAAGAACTGAATTAAAGGAAGAACCAAATCCATGTGTTCTCCAACACCAAATAGAAGGAGACTACAATCTCCTGCTCCTTACCCCATCCTGCCACCCAGATATCCAAAATAATATTATTCCTTACTGAACTTCAAACATGTGCACACCAGAGAAATTTTTAGGGGCGAAATTTCGCCAATTGGCTATTTTTCGGACCTTTTTTCAAAAAATAAATTCGCTATTTGGTCATTTTTAGACTCTAATATTGCCTATATTTACATAGAGTATGTTTTTTTGTCATAATATTCGCCAAAATTTACAAGTTTCAGTAGTAAATTGTATGTTTTGTATTTAATATTCGCCTACCTATCTATATATGTGTTTTTTTCAATACAAAATAATCGCCTATAATACTATACTTAAGTATAGTATTATAATCCTTAAAAAATACCTTGGTGCACACTTATGATCTTATGATGTTTGTTCTATTGTGCACACCTTCTGTATGTAGTCGTATTTTTGTCACTCCCCTGCATACATCACTTTACTTCTCATTCCACTCAATTATTCACTTCTACTCATGACCCACTTCATATATCATGTGCTACTTCATATACTGCAGTCTACGCCACTGATTAGCTATGTAATTTTGCTATTGTTCAACTGCACTAACCAAGTGATATTGTGCTTCAATTGATAGCTTGTTGATATGATATTTCTCACCAGTATCAGATGGAACTGTGCACTTACAAAGATGTGTCTGTTCTGTTTAAGTGATACATTCTTTCATACAATCTATGACATGGTGTGCATTATATGATTCGGCCTTTTGATTTAATTCACTTGTCTCAGATCATCCTCATCAAGACACGCATAAAATATTATAATGTTGTTTTATCGTCGTGCATCTAATGGACCTCTCTATTTCACAAACTTCACTTCAACCTTTATGCATCAAAACAAATCTACGCATCCTCTCATATGACTCAGTTCTGTCTTTGCACTCATTTCTTCCAAAAAATGTGTGATTGTCTGCATGGTGCTTGTGCTACTGTCATTCAATTCTCACGCACTTGCTCTCTTCTGCAATCTTCCTTTCTATCTTTACGCAACTATCACAGATCTACAACATCATTCTACACACCATTAGTTCAATCACTCCTCTTCTTGTGCGCACTCGACTCTTCACTAGATCATACTGTTATGTGCCTCAAGACCATGATACCCTGAATATAAATATGTATCTTCCACTTAGAAGCACTACGACATTTCCATCAATGTTACCTCAAATCTCCAACTTGCTTCCATGTTTTTACATGTCCTTCATGGATTGTATGTCCACAAGTTGTTTGTGGAATTCCTTCTTCCTTGCTTCATGGATTATACCTATTCCACATGTCATGTTTTGCACCACTGATGTGTCCTTTATTTGTGTGTTATGCACATACATGGTCCTCAACTTGGTGGGATTATCACCCTTGCACTACCATTACTCATGGGTATTTCACACTTGATGTATCAATGCTTTGCGAAACTCACACATACGTATTCTTCAACTTGGTGGGACTTTGACCCTTTCAGTACCATCACTTGTGGGACTTGTGCACTTGCTGTGTCATTGGTTGTGGAACTTGCGCATATGATAACATCAACTATTACACCCTTCTTGAAACTTGTGCGCATTTTATCAACTGAAAGCATCTTTTGATTGGTGATAACCTGCTCACTTTCAAGACTGTTCAACCATCTCTTGTTCCATGCTACTTGCGCACTCCTCTTGACTTGATTGTGCACTCTTGGATATTCTCTTGAGTTGCTTTCACAGACTAGACTTTGTCCCATGTATTATTTGGTTTGCTTGCGCACTCTTCATCCTTCTGTCCAACTAACCCTTTAGCTTGTACCTTGACAAACTGGATGGAGTTGTGACCTTCTCAAGTACATGTTCCTTATGTACTTATTCACACTGGATATTCATGATGTACCCTTGGACACACTTCTTTATATTGGATGCAACTTCTAGATATACATCTTCACACTAGCATCCATATCCTTCACCATCTTTATTGCACATATACTTCTTCAATGTGGCTTTACTATACTTCTTCGAGCTGGCATGGGAATGTTGAAACCATTTGACTTCAATTGAAATCAATGACTCAGACTGAATCAGTTGACATCCTCTTTCACATTAGTTGACATCAATGACAACCAAATTTCAATAGAAACTATATTATTCAGATTTAGGATTGGATCCGGTGGACCCCACATTGTATAGACAGCTTATTGGTTCATTGATGTACTTGATACACTTGAGACTAGATATATGTTAGGATGTGAGTATTGTGAGTCAGTTTATGTATGATCCGAGACACAGACATTGGGTTTCTTCTAAGCATGTGCTTAGGAAATTTTGATGTACGATTGCTTATGGACTCAGATATGCCTCCAATGGAGCGGTGTTGTTACTTGATTATACTGACTCTAATTGGGGTGGTAGCATTGTGGACCGAAAGAGTACATTCGACTATTGTTATAGTTTAGGTTCTGCTATGATCTCTTGGTCCAGTAGGAAGCATGGTACCCCATGGGTACCTCTAGTTATAGTAGGTACCCATGGGGTTGGCCTCCAGTTATAGAGGTAGATGCTTTTCATGTTGAATCATTAATGTTGTGTGATGTATTACTAGTCATGGTCACCGATTGCTATTAAGTCTCCTTTAGCGACTGGCCACCTCTAGAGTGAATTACTTTAGCATATGATCATTTGGTCCAAGAGTAATATAATATGATCACAGCATATGATATATATTCTAAGTATAATCCGATATGATAAATAATTAAAGTTAACACATATTGACCATGCAGTAAAGATAAGAGATAAAGATAAATGCATAGAGAAAAATATAATTTGAATTGCTCATGAGATGACTAAGTGAACTCGAATTGTTAAGCTTCAGTTAAAGCCACAATGTATGCCTCAGTTAATTAAAGAACTCAAAGTGGTCACTACAAGTAAATCAATCAGCATGGTTTCATTTAATAATAGTTAACTAAGTGTTGTTAAAGAAGGACTAGTTAACTAAAGTGTTTTGCATTGATTACACTTTAGTTAAACCAAAAGACGACACTTAAATTAACCAAAAGACAACACTTCAGTTAATTAAGTGTTTGCATGACGACACTTGAGTTATTGCATACGACACTTAAGTTACCTTCCTAACTAAGTGGTCATGCAATCAGTTAGAGGGTTATTTCACTCTGGATTTAGTTAAGCATCATTTAATGTCAAAGATGAAAGGCATTGTGCATATGTTATGCAGGATTGAAGAAACTGATGAACAAGATAATTATCCAAGAAGAAAATTCACAATTTTTGCATGTCAGATGAACCATTACCCATGCAACCATTCACTACAGCTTGCATGGCAGTGATTCTTACTTTTTATTAATGTGTTGGGAACATGGAAAATTGATACAGTTGATCTCTATTCTCTATTGCTCAGTATTATCTCTTATCTGGCACCTGGGGTGCTAAAAGCAATCTACTATTTTGTAAAAGGCATTCTCTCATATCTATCATAATTATACTCTGAATATTTGATGGGGTCTTTCGTGGCACAAAGCAAGGTCTTAGAAAAAAGAAGTAAACTGACAAAAGCAGTGCATAAAGCAGGAAAGTGCACAAAGCAGGCAAGTGCAGAAAGGCAACCAGTCTTGAAAAGCATGAAATTTATCAAAAGCAAAAAAGAAAGAAGTTTCTTGATTTTTGCAACTCAAGAAGGATTAGAAACATCCAGAAAAGCTATAGGGTCCAAATTTAGCAAGTGAGGACACATCCATGAGGCTACGTGGGTCCAAACCCAATCCAACTAATCAAGGAAACATCCATGCCTCCACAAATTCAAATTTCTAAGATGATGAGCTCAACCATGAGGAGAAAATTCTATAAAAGAAGGAGGATAACTCCATTTCACATCTTTTGACAGTTTATTGTTTGTATGATAGTAAGCTCCAACTTCTCTAGGATTTGGTGATGCACCCTTAGCCACCTATGGGACATGTGCCCCATAGTTCCTGTTACAATATTATACACATGATCCAGTGTAGACAGTGATGACCAATTTACATATCTGATCCAACTCTGTGATTACATCCTCTCTTCTTTCTATCTTCAGAAGCATTCTTCTCATTCGGTGGAAATAGTGTTGGAGGGATGAAATGGAGGTTACGGTTTTTACATTTATGATCATTTATGGGTTATGGGACATGTTCCATTGTGTCCATAGGGTCATTTCCAGTTTTAAACACCTTTTTTCTTGTTGAAAAAGGTGTATGGATGACCAAGATACAACCATTCTCACCAGGGCCAAGGTTTCAGTGTTGAGGAGCTCATGTGTGCAATTTAGAGAAGTTTCAGCTGATGAATGCGCCACCTATGAGTAGTATTTGAGGCATGGAGCACCATTAGGAGCATCCATATATTCTATATTCATCCTCATTGCAGATCTAGTGCATCTCTATACTCTTCTCTCCTTCTTAAATTCTTCCACATATCATATTGTAAGAAATTGATGTAATAGAGACTCCTTGAGAAGTCTGAAAGTAAACTACCTTCAAATTTATGCTCATAATTCATGATATCAATCAGATGTTGTTGATATGTTTATTCTTGAGTCATATTTCCTTTCAGAATAAGTTTCATGAGGTCTATGGTTCAAATCTTCAAGCTTTCTAGTGATTTTCCAATGATAGTCGATTGTATTGTAAAGGATTGAATATTTGGAATTTTTTGAGAATCCTCTTGGATACCATATGATTTATTTCTTGTTATATTGACCCTCTAATATTATTCATAAACTTTTATAATGCAGAAGTCTGAATTCATTTGAGTTTTCCACACCCCTACTAGATTTGCATTGTGTTTAAGCTAGTTTCCATAATGTAGTCAATACATGAATGAGTATTGATCCAAATGCGATGATTTTTGTTACTGAGGTTAATTAAGATGACATATGAATTATTCCATGTCTCATATCATAAATTAGTGAGCCTCTTAGTCAATTTTGGAAGTCCTGAATTCTAATTAGCTATGCAATCCTAGAAGGCAATTTTGCTTGTATCTTTGTGATATTTCCACATAACCTTACCAAACTTGATGGAGTGAACCAAGACTATCCATTGAATTTTATTTGATGTTATTTATCCTCTCTGAATCAGAATCCTTCACCCTCATCTTCCATTCAATGTATAGTTGTAATATTAGTTTGCATATGTTGGGGTGCCCAGGAGCATTGTAGTAGATTTCATCCTTGATTATTTTGAACCATAAATGGTCCCACTAATTTCTACAAAGATATTATCAACTGGAATATTCCTCCTCCTATTCAGAGTATTTGAATTTGCCTACCTAAAGTAAAAACTAGCAGATTGAGTCCTTTGTTTTCATTGAGTCTTCCAAGGGAGTGAGTAAGTGTATCACCAATCCTGCAGTGCCCCTCTATCCGGAGGGCCACCGAAGTTCTAGATTTTGAAATCAAGTTTTGTAACCAGCTCCTACGGAGTTGTTTCTCCTTCTTTTTATTTCAATAATAAATAAGTATCATTATGCTATCGTTATGCTAATTTTCTGCATAATTTTAGTGATTAGAAAATGTCTAGCAGCATACAGTGCACCTACATATAGTAATTTTAACAACATACATATAATTGTAATTTCTTGCATAATACTCAGTATATTGAAATATAAATCATTTTCTAATTACCAGTAGAATACCTGGACCGATGTAGGTTGTAGATTTCCCCTATCGACTTCGTAGCTCCTTTGGTCCAAGCCTTAGTAACCAAAAATAGATGATCCACCCTGCCGACCAGCTCTTATCATGCTGGCCCTAGGAAACCGACGGGTTTCCTAGGCCCCGAGCCCACAAACCAATAATCCCAACAACAGCTTTCCTTAGTACCTTTCCATAGCTCAACAGTATTTTTTCCTTAAGTTAACCCCACCTCATTCTTTTGAGTTTCCCACCTCCTCAAAGCTTCGAGTTATCCCCCTCCTCGGCATTCCTCCTTTTCATCAAAACACTAAGTGTACTTCTCCCAAAAACCAAAAAACCCCCCTTCTCATCTCCGTGAGACCATTTCTTTATAGATCCATTTTCCTCCTCCACTTGCCTTCCTGTTTACTCCACCGCCCTCCATAAGAACCCTCGAGCCCCCAAAACATTAAATTGATTGCTTGTTTTACAATCCAATTCATAAATAAATAATATTTTATAGTACTTCTTTTATCGAGTAGTTCAATGGTATTAAGACTAGTTAGGTTGGATTTGATGGGTTGAATGTACATTATTTAATGATTCTTGAAATATTCAATTTAGGACATTCACGAAGGCGGTGGATTCAATATTAGTCTTATCCTCCATTTAATATGTTGAATAAATAATAATTAAATACTATCATGTTGACCCTTTCAAATTTGAAGTGGTAGTTTGTTTTTATTATAAATATATATATAAAAATCAAATCTCAGATCGGTTTTGTGACATGACAGTAATTTATGAATATAAATTTAATTGAGTTTTATCTTAACCTTCCTCATTTAATAATTTAATAATACTCCTTTCTCGTTTCATAACAATAAATTAATTAATTTAATAATTCAAACATGTTCACTTACCCACTTATGATTTATTTCATTCCAATAAGGACACATTATCATTATTAACATTAGTTAAATAATCATAATAATATTAAATAATCATAATAATAATAATAATAAATATTAATGGGGATTTAAGTACCTTAGCACTAATCTAACATACTTAATTAATAATAAGTACCTTAGCACTAATCTAACATACCTTCATTGATAAACGAAGTACTCTTAAGGGTTTAATTAATCAATATTAACAATTAGATAATACACGCTTCCAGCATCAATGTTTATCTGCTATACTTCATATTTCCGATACCTTCACTTGACGAGAATTACAATTGGCGGCAATTATTTTAATTGTTCATTACAATGTTTACATATAAGATTAATTAACTTATTTTATACATAAACAAATCGATCATCTATTACTCAGGTCATTTACCCAAACCTTAACTGAGTTATCTATGACAACTTATAACATTGTTAAATATTGATAAGTATGTCGTAAACTGATACTATCGCACATGTACAAAATGTGCATGTGTGGCCAGCGTATTCACAGGTCTGACAGGTACTATAAACATACATCATTTTTCCAATGCTTAACAGCTAACTAATACTAATAATACTTCATGCAAATAGAACAAGTATATTACATTTATCATAGCATTACTTAAAACATCATTGGTTATCTTATGAGTTTTTAAGATTTCATTTCATTATTTTTTATGATTACATCAGTTCAACCAATCAAGTACAAGGAAATGTACCTGCTACCACTAACTCAAGATCAAGGAATACCCACCCTCAACAGTACTAATGAAAATATCCTCCCATCCTAACCTACGTCCGCATCCTCCCTATCCTTCCTTTGCTAGTACAAAAGTGGATGTCATCTATACTGACCTAGCCACATAGAATGTGACAGCGGTAGCGTCGTCTAACTAGCGAACCTAACCTCTCCTAGCAGGCATCGGACCATCGTCATCACAACAACTTGGGGAGCGTGTCTCAGCACGGCCCTCCCACGACCTCGGGTATCATAGAAACATAGGGTGGGCAATACATCCATCCCTCTCAACATACTGGGTCTACGCTCGTATCAACTCATACTTTGTTGCTCTCGAGATTATTGGTTTGTGTCATCATATCATCAACTTTGGTAAACAAGGCTCTCTGCAAAATAGGTACTATACCATACTTCGTATCAAGTATCCCACTATTACATAGCCCTGATGTCCTGCAGATTAGTACTTTGCAGCCATACATTTATAACAATATTTACATTCTATCATTGTCTGATCCATATTGTCAACATCATTTATTTCATCACATAAAATCATTAATCGATCACAGCATAAATACCACATCATATATCACATTTCATCCAGGACGATTATTAAACATACACTGTCATTATGAAATAAAAGAATCTCGGGATAACTACAACATAGTAACCACATAAACCAAATAACATCATGAGGATGGTAACATCATAACATCATAACCGTAGTATCAACATGGGCACAGTAACATCATAAACATAGTAGCAACATATCATCATGTCTAACATGCTGAGAATATAGTTCGCTCTGTCTAGCTGAGTCGAACAGATAATAAGCAAATAAAGTGAAAGGTGTCTAACTCATAAACACGCCTAGTCAAAATATGGGGCGTTACATACACCCACCGTTCAGGAAACTTTGTCCCGAAGTTATGGTCATAATAATGCAGGGAAAATCTTGATGCGTAACCTCTTCATTCTTGCAAGTAGAAGGTGTTGGCCATACTTGTCCTACTTAGCTTTGACTTGACCAACTATGCCGATATTATCTTATGTTTCTATATCTTTAATACCCTAATATGTATTCTAATAATTAAAGAGACATTTAGATTCATCCTTCTGTAGAATCTCAATATTTATATTTAGAATTATTAAAGGTTATAATTAGGTGCTACCCACTTTATCATCATACTATGAACCTATAACCATGTCCTTAAGTTACCTCATCTAGATTAGTTTATTCATCACACAACCAAGTCCTCATCATAAGCGTATCTTGATCTAACTTAGCATAGAATAATCGATGTTTAAAATGGAGAGCTGAGAGTTCATAATCTTTAATTATTCAACAAGCAACTACAAGGATCTTTAAGATTTGCATACCTCTCCTAGGAGATGAAGATCCCTGTTATTTCATCCTAAGGTCAAACATTATTATTACCTTAGTGTTAATAAGCAATCTGCATCCTTGATAACCATAAGTATTGTAACAAATATTAAATTAGGAGAACTATCATTTATTAGAATGTTTTTAGTAACTATATCTTATCAAAATGCTTAAGTTCACTGATAGTATCTGTTAGGGGTTTAAACAACGTAACTTTATTCATTGAGGTGCACATTGATTCCTATTTTGCCTCCATTATTACCCCATTTACTTGTATTATTATTTCACTTAACCCTGTTGAGGTTTCGGCGCACGTTCATTCACGGTAACTTCATTAGTCCCTCAATAATTTACCTACTTTTATATTTTATTGCTTGTTCATTTTGTAATTATTAAATCCTAGTTGTTTCTCAATAATATTTTCCCCCATCATGACAATTTAACCTAAGCAAGACTAGCGGCATATAACCCCTACCCTTTTCTCGCACATACCTAGTTCCTTCAATCTCTTTCCTCTTACTATATTGAAACATGATTAATTGCACACAATGTGGCAGAATACATCATACTGATTAATTAGTACTATCAAGCATCAATATCCAACACTTGTGCACATATATTTATTTACCAATTTGATGCCTATATTCAACTATGTTAGCTCAAACTATGGTGTTTGCCAATACAACTAGACTTTTAACGTCTTCTCATAAATGAAGGTGTTTAGGGGTAATGTAACTTATTTATCATACCTAAATTATGGATGTATAGCATAGCCTTTCCTCACCGTATTGCATCATTGCAACACTCGAACATAGACAATGATTATAATACCATTAAATATATGTTTTCATACAAACCGCAATGTGGTTAAAACTTAACATATTCCTAATGCCAACTATGGAAGGATCAACACTATGCCATTACTGGAAGAATCGTGGCGATGTCGATGACGGTGGCGGAGGTGGAGGTGAAGGTGAAGGTGGTCGACCTAGACCTCGACCTTGATGTGTTATTACAATGATTGATTATGTGTCCATGATCAAAACATCAAATCATTAATTCCTAGGATGCAATCCTCATGATTATTTCCATCGTAAATTCTCTTGGGAAGTATGTTATTTCACCTAGGACGCAATCCTATTATATATAGTGTTCGTCAGAGATGCTCAAATAGGCCTACTAGCAAGGGTAATATAAGATGCCCAAAATGTTTTAAAATTTTTACTTCCTACAAGGGCCATCATTACAATCTATAATACTACCATGCAATTCTTACTCTTATAACTATAATTGTTCTTATATTATTTTCTCAATTTATACCTTGCAATATTAATAGTTATACGCCATGCCTTCATTGATATTATCCATGGTGATTTCTAACCACTCCTACATATCTCTAGCTCCCTCACGGCTTTCCTCTTGCTAATTCATCTTAGAAGTTTAATAATGGATCAACCGACCCATGCTCGCTATATCGTTTGTTATCACAATATTGAAATGTCATTTATCTATTCAACTTCATATTTCTACACTAGTTCTTATTATAGGGCTTGAAAGACTTCTTCATTTGTGTACTACTCCTTCTATCCCTAACACTAGCTCTTATGGTAATTAAGTGTCGTTTAAACATTTTGTATATATATATTTTTTTGCATACTTTACTTATGTTGTGTTTACTTGTCACATATATTTACTTATTGATATCATTATCATTTTCAAAACTCTTAGTCCCTTCGATGTTACATGCCTAGACATTATATTGCACCCTTCCTCCTTAATGTTCTTCAAATGCATCCATAGTACCTTTAATGTTTTCATTAGTCGCATATTATCTCACACATAATAACGAAACATATGGCCTCTCTCTCGTCCTATGGAACTTGGGATTTTAGGGACATGACCTAGCCTCATCTTACAGTATCATAAGAAAACCAACATATAGAGCCTCGTACCAAACCTAAATTCAATCTCGCCAGAGTCACCTCCTAACCTTATATCTAATTCAAATTACTTTGCAATTTAACCCTACAAAGTCATTAGGTTATTTAACTAATTACTTAGACTTATTGATAACCCTATGTTTAAACTTAAATTTAAATTAATCTTAGCACATAAGTAAGGAATATAGAATTTAAATAAATTATACATTTTGATTTTATAATTCTTTATTTATATTTGAGAGTTTAACTTTAAATGTACTCAAAATTTAAACTATAGGGACAAATTTAATTAATATATTAAAAATAATTAATAATATATAATAAAAATAAAAATAAACGATTTGACTAACCATTAATTAAATTATTTAAATCACCATTTTCATAATCCATAAACAATTTAGAATATATATAAATATGTTTAATTTAAAAGCATATTCGGATAAGGAGTCACTCGGGACAAAGAGTCACTCTGCATGAAGGCCACACGCGGCCAACATGCAATAAAAAAATAATTACACGACAAAGACCTAAAAAGGGTAAACTTTTCTGAGGCTTTCACTTTTCTCACCGAATTTTTCCCACGCAGGCTCTGCAACTCCAAGCAGCCGCTCGGCTAAATTTTCAGGCCTTCGCCATAGCCTCCCTCTTTGTTGATTCTCTATTTTTGTTTTCTTTTACAGCTTCACGGCGCTAAGGGGCATTGGCAACGCCTCAATGCTAGGAGGGAGAAGTTTGATAGGGTTCGTAATGGGGATACTGTGTTCTGGAGGGAGAAGTTTTGGAGAGTGGCAGGTGATCTCGGCATAGACTAGGGGGTGCATTCATTTTTGGTATGATAGAAAGGAAGAAAGGAAATCTGCTTCAACGCCCAGTTGTGCTCGGCGACAGATAAATTTTGGAAATCGAATGACTGGATAGTAAGTGTTTTCTGAACTTCGTAGCCATTTGTTTACAATAACGTAGGGAACACGATTTTTTTTCTAGGTTGTTACCGATAAGGCGATTTCTGTTTAGGCCATTGGATTCTTACATAGCATCTCAAAGAATGTGTATCTCCCTAAGTCCTTTGATGTGATTTTAGTGATTTCTGCAGTACACCCTGGATATGGTTAATAAGTAACTTAGTGTTTGTTCGCTACCCTTTAGGCTGTAGTTGTACCTGAGTTGGTATCACGATTTGGTGAAATGAGCAGAGTCTTGTTAGTTTATAATAAGTCTTCCTTCATTAATTAATGATTTTGTATTGTCCCTGATCCAAGGTAAGGCAAGAGCTATAAATTAAGTTTGAACCCGGATGAACCCTTTTCGTATACCATCGAAATTTCTTCAGAATATGCAAGATGAAATTTGACAAATCTTGCACCTGTCACGTATATGCTTGTGTGGATAAGGAGTAGTTTTATTTATGTGTTTTATTTCATCTTGAAAAGAGTCAGGGTTTCTCTCCTCGTTGATGTTTTCCTTCTAGATTCTGTAAACTAAACCAAACATTTCCATTAGGAGGTAATCCCCTATCCTAGTTTTGCAATTCTGTGTTTGTTGCCTTCAAGGTTGCCATTTTTTTTATTTAGGTGAATGATCCCTGGTTTACTGCACAAATCATTTCTGCGGATTGATTAGTTGGAGCGTATAATTAATTCTTTTGGATTTTAAAATGTGCAATAGAAATAGGTGTCGCTGCATCCTTTGCTTAGTAGTTACCTATTTAAACTCTTGCGCAACACATGATAGAGGTCTAATTATAACCATAAGTATTGCACCATTTAATTGCTTATAGAACCCTAACCAAAGATAGTGATCTCTGTATAGTTGTGCTTCCAATAAAGGTTTTCTATAGTTATTGTCGATAGAAGTAGGGTCTCTATATAAAGGGCAGATGCGTGATATTACATCTACCATAGAATGATCGATTGTATGATTATCTAGGGTGGATTATATGTTGGATATTAATTCATATTAATTAGTGTTGGACAATAGAGTGCCCCTTATGGGATCTTTCCTTTGGCGACCTTAGTAGTTTGGGTTCGCTCTCCAATCAATCCCAGGAGCCCAATAGTAGTAGTCTCTGAGTATTATTAAATTATTAAAGTAACAAAGGAAGGTAGCGCCCTTGTGCCTGGAGCTGGAGTTGTAGTGGCGTGCGTTGGCCCCTCTCGACTTGACCCTCAGTCACTTGCTAAGCTCTCAGTTATTGAGGGCTAGGTCTGGGCCCAATAATACTAGTCTCCGAGTAGCCAGCAGCGAGACTAGTGCAGTCTGAGCCCAAACCAAACTGATGGGCAATCTGCAGGTTCAATACGCAAAGGCTCTTCTGAAGGCCACTTACCTATCTGGATTAAATATCTGTCAACTAACCATGAAAGAGTGAGAGTTGCTTTCATATTTGACTTAACGCTTATGCATTGGGCTTTGGTATTGGTAAGCTGGGACTTAAAATCCCACATGACTTCACAAATCATAATCCCCATAGACACGTTTTACAGTTAGATTTACCATCTGAGTTCTCCTGCTAACTTTACCGAACAGATGCCCGAGGATTTTCTATCCTGCTAACGCTGACTGCATTAATTTGATTGAATTCAGTTGAAATTCATAATTAGATCTCAATTTCATTTTTTTAGTAAATTATGTAATTCTACAGATCGACCAGCAAGCTGCGGAATTAATTGGTAATCTAGGAAAGCCTCGATCCCATGAACTTAACATTGGTTTTGGAAAGTCTAGTGGAACTCTTTCTTTGCAAGATCAATTCAAGAAGAAGTCTCTTAACTTTTGAATAACCGCATATAAAATATTCGAGGTGAAAAACATTCACTGACTCGTCATCTTATGAAGAGATTGCTACGTGTGAAACATACATGCGTCGTCAAGTATATCATCCTTCTATGGAGAATGATTGGGGCCTGCAACCTCTACCTATTTCCCAAGACAACTCCAAGATTGTTTCTTAGGTTCTCCCTTGTTTCTTATTCTTTCCAAGTTCTGCAGTTATTTTAATGTTTTAAAAAAAAAACTCCGTATTGAAACGCATCAAATATGCCATTATTTTAAATTTGGGGATCATAATCAACATATTGAATTTTGGTTTATTTCTTTTTATTGCTCTACATTTTTTTAGAAGCACAAAATGATCTGAACATTTCCCATCCACCTCTTAATGCACTCAAGCTCAGCACTGAGTTTCATTTCTGTTTTTGTTTCAATTTTATTTTTTTTTAAATACAACTTCAGGCTCTTCTCCCCTACTAGAATATAATTCTTCTTCTTAACTTTTAGAAGGATTTATATGAGTCTTCTAAGGTTATCATTTCTATTGTCGGTGGCTTCGGCACCCACCCTAAAATTAACACGCATCTGGCTGTTGTAGCCAACCCACGTTGACAAAAAAAGAGATAAGCAGAGATGGAGATCCCAGGTTTTCTGAAGGAGATTCACATCTGTCTATACGCAGCGACAACAGTCAGATTCACAATAAACCTGAGATAAGCAACTCTGTAACCATTATTCTTTTCTAATAAAACTGATTTTGTTGGTGGTGGGAATTTTTATACTCCAAGAGGGTTTCTCCACTTAAATGCTTGTGCATTGTCTGCATGCCTACTGTATTTCTTTGCATTGTAATTTTATCTCATACATTGGGCATTAAAGTATTTTGCTGCTAGAAACTCGGTATTACTATTATAATATTATTGCTCTATTTGGTGTTGGTTTTCCCCCCTGTCAGGCTTGCTCAATACGATAGCAGGCATCAAAAAACATAGGGAAACATTGGATATTCAATCTCTCATATCTCACAAATTTCAGACATTACTTTGTTTCAAAATTTCAATATCTGGAAATTTCAGATCATTTGTCAAGGAATTAACGTACAACAATAGGTTGTTGAGGCGGCCCCTAAAATATTCTTCATCAGTGCGCGAATTTAATCAAATTTGTTCTAAAATTTATAATTTATCAGAATTTCTAACAGAATAAGTAAAGCTCACAAGTAAACAAGATGGTATGGAGATGGTGACTAAGGTAGCAGTTTCCATTATTAGGTGATCCCAATATCATGTCATGTTTATGATATAATAACAAGTTATTAGATCTCAAGCAATACATTTGTAACTAGTTTCTACGGCTACACAGAACATTGACAAAACTTCCATATATGGGCCAAAACAACAAGCCAAAGAGAGTCCCAAAACTGCTTAATTTGGAATATGGTAAAGTTGCAGTGAAAAAGTTCCAAATCTGCATCTTTGCTTGAGAGAAGCAGGGTGAAGGTTTTCACACAGAAGGCAGGGAGATCCTCACGGTTTTCTTGATCTTTTCATTTTCATTATATATATATATATATATATAACTCTTTTATTTATTCTTGCTCATTCATACTAGTTTTTTGTGTGCACCCCAATAGTTACAAAAAAGAATTAAAATATAATTATATATAAATTTTTCTGATGTTATTCCTATTATCGTTGTGCAAGTACCTTGGAAGCTTACTATGGCTGGAGGTCAAGTAGGTAAATTAGCAAGTAGATTTTATGTTTAACCATGATGAGATGAAGCATGAATAGGCTTTTAGGTTCAAGAGTCCGAACAAGTGGCTCTGATACCAAATGCAGTGCCCCTCTATCCGGAGGGCCACTGAAGTTCTAGATTTTGAAATCAAGTTTTGTAACCAGCTCCTACGGAGTTGTTTCTCCTTCTTTTTATTTCAATAATAAATAAGTATCATTATGCTATCGTTATGCTAATTTTCTGCATAATTTTAGTGATTAGAAAATGTCTAGCAGCATACAGTGCACCTACATATAGTAATTTTAACAACATACATATAATTGTAATTTCTTGCATAATACTCAGTATATTGAAATATAAATCATTTTCTAATTACCAGTAGAATACCTGGACCGATGTAGGTTGTAGATTGCCCCTATCGACTTCGTAGCTCCTTTGGTCCAAGCCTTAGTAACCAAAAATAGATGATCCACCCTGCCGACCAGCTCTTATCATGCTGGCCCTAGGAAACCGACGGGTTTCCTAGGCCCCGAGCCCACAAACCAATAATCCCAACAACAGCTTTCCTTAGTACCTTTCCATAGCTCAACAGTAGTTTTTCCTTAAGTTAACCCCACCTCATTCTTTTGAGTTTCCCACCTCCTCAAAGCTTCGAGTTATCCCCCTCCTCGGCATTCCTCCTTTTCATCAAAACACTAAGTGTACTTCTCCCAAAAACCAAAAAACCCCCCTTCTCATCTCCGTGAGACCATTGCTTTATAGATCCATTTTCCTCCTCCACTTGCCTTCTTGTTTACTCCACCGCCCTCCATAAGAACCCTCGAGCCCCCAAAACATTAAATTGATTGCTTGTTTTACAATCCAATTCATAAATAAATAATATTTTATAGTACTTCTTTTCTCGAGTAGTTCAATGGTATTAAGACTAGTTAGGTTGGATTTGATGGGTTGAATGTACATTGTTTAATGATTCTTGAAATATTCAATTTAGGACATTCACGAAGGCGGTGGATTCAATATTAGTCTTATCCTCCATTTAATATGTTGAATAAATAATAATTAAATACTATCATGTTGACCCTTTCAAATTTGAAGTGGTAGTTTGCTTTTATTATAAATATATATATATATATATAAATCAAATCTCAGATCAGTTTTGTGACATGACAGTAATTTAGGAATATAAATTTAATTGAGTTTTATCTTAACCTTCCTCATTTAATAATTTAATAATACTCCTTTCTCGTTTCATAACAATAAATTAATTAATTTAATAATTCAAACATGTTCACTTACCCACTTATGATTTCTTTCATTCCAATAAGGACACATTATCATTATTAACATTAGTTAAATAATCATAATAATATTAAATAATAATAATAATAATAAATATTAATGGGGATTTAAGTACCTTAGCACTAATCTAACATACTTAATTAATAATAAGTACCTTAGCACTAATCTAACATACCTTCATTGATAAATGAAGTACTCTTAAGGGTTTAATTAATCAATATTAACAATTAGATAATACACGCTTCCAACATTAATGTTTATCTGCTATACTTCATATTTCCGATACCTTCACTTGACGAGAATTACAATTGGCGGCAATTATTTTAATTGTTCATTACAATGTTTACATATAAGATTAATTAACTTATTTTATACATAAACAAATCGATCATCTATTACTCAGGTCGTTTACCCAAACCTTAACTGAGTTATCTATGACAACTTATAACATTGTTAAATATTGATAAGTATGTCGTAAACTGATACTATCGCACATGTACAAAATGTGCATGCGTGGCCAGCGTATGCACAGGTCTGACAGGTACTATAAACATACATCATTTTTCCAATGCTTAACAGCTAACTAATACTAATAATACTTCATGCAAATAGAACAAGTATATTACATTTATCATAAAATTACTTAAAACATCATTGGTTATCTTATGAGTTTTTAAGATTTCATTTCATTATTTTTTATGATTACATCAGTTCAACCAATCAAGTACAAGGAAATGTACCTACTACCACTAACTCAAGATCAAGGAATACCCACCCTCAACAGTACTAACGAAAATATCCTCCCATCCTAACCTGCATCCGCATCCTCCCTATCCTTCCTCTGCTAGTACAAAAGTGGATGTCAGCTATACTGACCTAGCCACATAGAACGTGAAAGCGGTAGCGTCGGCTAACTAGCGGACCTAACCTCTCCTAGCAGGCATCCGACCATCATCATCACAACAACTTGGGGAGCGTGTCTCAGCACAGCCCTCCCACGACCTCGAGTATCATAGAAACATAGGGTGGGCAATACATCCATCCCTCTCAACATACTGGGTCTACGCTCTTATCAACTCATACTTTGTTGCTCTCGATATTATTGGTTTGTGTCATCGTATCATCAACTTTGGTAAACAAGGCTCTCTGCAAAATAGGTACTATACCATACTTCGTATCAAGTATCCCGCTATTACATAGCCCTAATGTCCTGCGGATTAGTACTTTGCAGCCATACATTTATAACAATATTTACATTCTATCATCATCTGATCCATATTGTCAACATCATTTATTTCATCACATAAAATCATTAATCGATCACAGCATAAATACCACATCATATATCACATTTCATCCAGGACGATTATTAAACATACACTGTCATTATGAAATAAAAGAATCTCGGGATAACTACAACATAGTAACCACATAAACCAAATAACATCATGAGGATGGTAACATCATAACATCATAACCGTAGTATCAACATGGGCACAGTAACATCCTAAACATAGTAGCAACATATCATCATGTCTAACATGCTGAGAATATAGTTCACTATGTCTAGCTGAGTCGAACAGATAATAAGCAAATAAAGTGAAAGGTGTCTAACTCATAAACACGCCTAGTCAAAATATGGGGCGTTACAAATCCTAGTTGGTACATTACAAGATGAGAAAGGAGCTCTTCAAACAACTAATAAAAATATTCACCACCAATGAAATATTCTACTCCAAGAAACATCAGATGTCCATCACTAATGTTCCAAGCAAGACTGGCTTGTAACCATTTCAGGACCTTCATTAGACCCTTCCAAAGCAGAGAATCATGTGACCACTTTAATGGAGGATCTCTAATCCATTGTATAACATGAATACCTTTTATATACTTTCCAGTCATAAGATATTTCCAAATACCTTCGCCAAAAAGAGCTTGGTGGAGGCTCTTCAGTCTCAAGGCCTGTCTAAACCACCGTAAATTCCGCAACCCCCAACCACCTGCATCTTTGGGTATCGCTATTTTATCCCAATGTGAGAGATGAATCTTAGAATGTGGAGAATTTCCATACCATAAAAATTTGAATATTTTCTTCCTGAGAGAATTCAGAATTGACTTTGGGATCTCCATCCGAGTCATCCAATAAACCAGAAGACTCTATAAGACAGACTTTGCCATGATAAGACGACCACCAAGCAATAGCCACTTATAACACCAATTACTAATTTGCTAATCCAGCCTGTTAATAAGCCAAAACTATTCCACATTCTTATAATTGTTAGTTTTTAAATAAAAACCTAGGTATTGAAAACCATCGGATAAATCCACCACTTTATATGGAAGCCATTGTTGGATAGAAACCGAAGAGTTCTCTGGCACTGCATTTTGAATGAAAAAATAATTTTTTATGGCTAACCTCCATTCCTGAAGCATTGTAGAAGGTATGAATTAAATCGAAGAAGACCTTCCTTTCACTGCTAGTTCCATCCCCAAAGAGCAAAATGTCATCAACAAATAGTAAGTGGTAGATATTAAGTGTTGAGGACACTTTCACTCCATTCAACTTCTGCTCAACTTTGGTTGTTCCTATGAGTCTGCTGAGGTCTTCCACGACAATAGAAAGAGGAGAAGATACAAAGGAAAACCGTGTCATAGACCTATGGAACATTTGAAGAAACTAGTAGGACAACCATTTACTAAAACAGAAAAATTAGCAGATTGAACAAATGCCATAATCCACTCAACCATAAGCATTGGTAAGACAATCTGAATGAGAATTAATCTTTAAAAACCCCAATCTACACAGTCATATGCTTTTACTAGGTCCAATTTAAGGATCAATGCTTTAAGATGTTTGATTTTAATCGAATGGAACCTTTCCTGTGCCACTCCAATGGCATCAGTAATTTGTCTATTTTTTAGGAACCCAAACTGTTCAGGGGACAAACAATCTACAATCTTGGATTCGATATGATTGGCAATAATTTTGGAGATTATCTTATACAACAAAAAACATAATGAGATTGGTCGGAATTCATTAAAATATGTAGGGTTTGAAGACTTACGAATAAGGACCAAAAATGTGGTGTTTAGAGCACCTAAAACCATTCCCTTCAGGCGTGATTCTTCCGCAACCTACAAAATGTCATTTCCCATAATGTTGAATAAAGCCGCATATAGCTCCACAATCCACCCATCAGGTCCAAGGCTCTTGGACCTTGAAAATTTTTTAATGACACCCTCAACCTCCTCCAAGGTAACAGGTCCTCTCGAAAGAGAACCATCCTCCTTGGAGAAGAACCATTGGAAAAGTTGAGCTACTTTAAGTTGAGATAAGATATCAATAGATTTTGGATCTTTAAATAAATTAGAGTAAAAGGAGCAAGCCTCATTCTCAAGTTCCTGTTGATATAATGACATGGATCAATCACCTCTCTTCAATTCCCATATAGAGTTCCTTATTCTTCTTTGGTTTGCAAAGGCATGAAAGAACTTAGTGTTATTATCACCAAGTTGAATCCAGGCTGCCCAAATTTTTAGTCTCCATGCCTCTTCATTTAGTTTAAGAATATGAGCCTTTCTGGACTCCTTGTCAGCAAGGAGCATCTTATCCTCAATAGAAAGGATGCCAGAAGAATTATGTTCAAACAAAGACTCAATATCTTTTTCAATGGCCTCTAGCTTGAAATTCAAGGACAATTTCTTGATTTTTTCCCACAAATTCACCTCCCTTTTCAGTGCTTTAAGTTTAGCAACCATTGCATCCATAACAGAGGAAAAGTTTGAAACTAAAAATGAGTGCCAGAAAGATCGAACCATCTCTACAAAGTCTGTTTCCTTAATTCAGGAATCATTAAATCTGAAAGGAGGTATCATATTTTTGTATTCTACTTCCAACTACAGAAAAATTGGTTGATGATGAGAGATCCCCACTGTTGGGCCTGGACCAAGTAAGCCAATTTTGGATAAGACAGTTTTGGAGCTATGAATTACAACACAGCGCAGCATCGGCAGAGTAAGAGAGCCAGCACCGCGAAGTTACTGTGCTACGGAGATACAATGTTGCAAAGTGCTTGATCCGCGAAGATCCAGCAAGGCAGAGTTTTGGAAGGAAAACGGCATAAATTCTGGTGAGACCGATTGACAGTCTATTTTGGTTAAGATACTCTAAGATTCCCAACAGGCGGGTAAGGAGTGGCGAGGAAGGAAAACGACCAGTAGGACAAGAAAAGGCATCACTACGTGAACCAGTCGCATGAAGCCGTTAGAGAAGGAACAGCGGGATGAAAACGACTTGTCGGACTACGCTCGAAAGAAGGGTTGAAAGAGACGTGACCATGCACAGAAGGATGGCCATGACGATGAGTCGCTATCAAAGCCTGGCAGTCCTAGTTAGCGGGGTAACAGCACCAGTTTTGGGTAACCTTAGGATTTTTGAGCCCATCATGAATGTAAAGACCCGACCTAAGGGCACGGTCTATAAAAGGGCATATTTTGTAAGGGAAAGGGTTAATCGTTAGAGAGATGTATATTAAGATTCTTGCTGAATATTGATCTCTGTTGAGAGACTGAACATTGTAAGAGGCTTTGCAGTTGTGTGCATAGAGACCTACAGAAGAGAGACGAGAGTCTGCAGCTGAGTGCGCAGACTGGAACTATCGTACCCTTCCCATTGATAATATAACAATAGTTCCTGTGGACGTAGCTCCCATTCTAGGGGTGAACCACGTTAAATCATTGTGTTATGTGATTGAATGTGCATTTGATTTTGTTGAATGGTTAAATTCCTGTGTATGAGTAAATGTATCCTTGCTTTCATGTATATTCTCCAGAAGAATGAATGATAGGAATAATATGATATGTGTTGAACATGTATGCATAATATGTTGAATGTGAATGTATTTCTAAGTAAGATGAATGCATAAGTTGATTGGGTAAACACTTAAACCAGCGAAGTCTGTATAGTGCGATTCCCTGAAGCGCAACACCGGAAGTGCGCAGTTACATTGTGGTCCATCATGTTGTATAAGCTTACAAATTATATAGTCTACATGCTTCTTGAATGCCTAATTTTGCATCAAGTTAAAGTCTATTGAAGTTGTGCGACTGTTGAAGAGGGCGCGGAGTACTACATTGCACTGTCTGGTTGCTAAGTAGTCATTCTAAGCCCCGCAGTCCTTGGATGCGTTATTGCATAAGTATTAGCCGTGAAGTCAGTGAACTTCATGCAGTCCACCATTCTGTTGAACCATGCATCACCCGATTGTGGAAACCTGATTCTGCAGCCTCCCCATAGCTTTGCCTCTGGTGAGACCTCAGTCTGCTCGCAGACTGTTTCCGAAAGGGCCGGTGAAAAGGGGTTTTGTTGGTTCCCTGAACCGTGCAGAACCTAAGTCTATCTTGGAAAAGCTTAAAGAACATATCTAGAGCCAACAAATGGTTTTGTTGCCGCGCTTGAACTAGTGATAAGCACCGAAAATTGGAATCCAAAGAAAATTGAAATATAGAACTGGGTTGACAAGACAAAAAGGGAGTTTTCCATAAAAGAGAATAGACATCCGCGTCTCTCTAAGGTAGAGTGGTTTCAAAGATACTTGTGAGCGGACATTCACGAAATTTTCTTCGCAACCTTTGGAAATAAGTTGCACGAGTGGTTATCAAGACTCACAGAGCAAAAGAATGGTTTCAAAGAAGGAGTACCTACCGAGTGGACCTCAGAGCTCATTCAGAGACTTAAAGCAGTAGATAGTCCACTCTCGCGAGCAGTCGAATTTTGGGTTGACAGTATTCTAGAGGGATTCGTGACAGAGTTCATTGTGGACACCCTAAAGTCCTATAGTGCAGCAGAAGCCGATTTCTTCAAAGGATTCAGAGGTGAGTACCTCAACAATCTGTTAGGATATTCCTATACTCCATCCTAGTCCTACCACCATTTTCATTATTTGCATTTTCAGTCTTGAATCTATTTCTGCATGCAGCATGCATTCTGCATGTATGCATCCTAGCCATCAGTCCCAACACCTAGCCCTCAGTTAGCTAGCCCCGGGAGCTTCTCACTGATCAATTTTAGCCCTCCTAGTGCTTAGTGCGTCCTTCATGCAGTTACATGCATCTCATATGCCCTCTCTCACCTACCCTTCAGTTGTACTTCGGTTATCTTCAATTCTTTCCTTGATTTAAGGCTAGATTGACTCTCAACTGATTGTATCACTCCGATGGACCTCCAGTGAGACTGGACTGCCCATTCTGACTCCATTTAGCTCCTCATGCGCCCTCCATTGAGCCTCCTTCATTCAATTAGTGCCTCCATGTGATAGTTACACCTACCACACTCAATTAGACTTAGTTTGACTGATGATTGACAGTTACTTGTGCATTGATGACTCCACTGATGATGATGAAGACTTCTAGTTGTGCTCCGATGACACTCCAGTGATCTTTTGATCTCTCCATGAAGGATAATTCAAATTGCCACCTTGGCATTCGAATCCTCATGCATTGTATTCTTTATTTGTCCATTTGTGATTAATGAATTAGTGTGTGTGAAGTTATTTTGCTTCTATCTGAGTTCTACTGTATTATTATTCTATTGCTCATTTACACTGCATTGACCACTTTTCTTCTATCTTCCTGCTTAATCATAATCTTTCTTGTGAGGTATACATCAAATCTTAGATCTGCTGTGAGTATTTTCATATGGTATCAAAGCATGTTGAGAGTATTGTCTATCTCCATTCCTTAGAGTTTTTTGCAGGTTATTATCAAGATTTCGAGTGCAGCAGTTTCTGCACTTTTGCAGTAGTAGCCATTGCAGACATTTTCTATTGTTTTTGCAGGTCTTTTGAAACAGCTTCCATGAATTCGGAAGGAATTACTCCTCTTTTGCCATTCAACTATGATGAATGGAAACCACAGATGATAGCACATTTGAAGAGACATGGTCTCTTTGATTATTGTTTTGAAAGAGAGTTCGAATCCTCTGAAGAAGAGAATGACTGGTTAGATGAAGGTGAAAGAGCCTCTGCAACCATGATGCTTAATATGTCTCGATGCATGGTATACCACTTTTATTTTGTTGAATCTCCAAAAGAGCTATGGGCCCAACAGGATGAAATATTTGGCAAATAGAATGAAGGGATTGGTCCAAACCCTTTCGAGAGCAATCCCAGTGATGCATTCTCCCTCCTTGATGATCTCATTGATCATGAATCAGTATCAAACATATCTCATATTGAAGTTAGCCATAAAGAAGAAGAACTTGCAGATTCTACACTCATGCTCCAAATTTCTTCTATTTCAAATTTTGTGCCAACTCGCACTCTAGAAATTGCAGAGGTTCCTAAATCCTCTCTTATCTTGCACCAGAGTCTGTTGGTTTGCATCATGATCTCATGAATGTTTCGAAGGTTAAATCAGCCATTGGAGGTAATGCATTCGCTCTCCTTGATCAATCACCTCTTATTTACTATTGTAAGATCATTATTTCATGCTCTCAGAAGGTTATTGAAGATGATGGCCATTGCCATTCGCTTGGGATAATTTATCATGCATTCAATGGTTTAGATCTCACCTCAAATGGTTCAAAGGAGATCTTAAGAAACCATTCTTCAAGTCTTGGATTTGATTTGGATTCCAAGCAATCACTAACATTTTATGGTTCTTTTGAGCATAATCTCACCCATGATGGTTCGAAGGAGAAGACAAAAGAATATCTGCACATTCATAGATTTGATCCTACCTCAGCTGATTCGAATCACAGATTCCATGATCATCCTCATGCTTTTGGATTTGTTCTCATCACATTTGATCTGAAGAGCAAGTACAAGCACATGCTTTTTGAGCATGAACCACTTCTTCCCAAGAAGAAGATACCTCTAGACATATGTCCAAGCATCACACCTACTTGATTTTGGAGCATTTATTCTTGTGTGTTCCTTACAATCTTTTTGAGGGGGGGTATTTTTCCCATGAGGTTTTTCCCATTTCCTCGGTTTATTGACTGTTATTATTATTTGTATTGGGTGACCTTTGGTCTCAGTTACCAAGGCCCAGGATGGATTAAGGGGGGGTGTTAGGATATTCTTATACTCCATCCTAGTCCTACTAACATTTTCATTGTTTTCATTTTCAGTCTTGCATGCATTTCTACATGCATCCCAGTCCTCAGTCCTAGCACCTAGACCTCATTTAGCTAGCGCCGAGAGCTTCTCACCGATCATTTTTATCCCTCCTAGTGCTTAGTGCACCCTTCATGCAATTACATACATCTCATGCACCCTCTCTCACCTACCATTCAGTTGTACTTCAGTTATCTTCAGTTCTTTCCTTGATCTAAGGCTAGACTAACTCTCAACTGACTGTATCACTCTGATGGACTTCCAGTGAGACTGGACTTCCCATTCTGGCTCCATCTAGCTCCTCATGCGCCCTCCACTGAGCCTCCTTCATTCAGTTAGTGCCTCCATGTACCATTTACACCTACCACACTCAGTTAGACTGAGTTTGACTGATGATTGACAGTTACTTGTGCATTGATGACTCCACTGATGATGATGAAGACTTCTAGTTGTGCTCCGATGACACTCCAGTGATCTTTTGATCTCTCCATGAAGGATAATTCAAATTTCCACCTTGGAATTTGAATCTTCATGCATTTTATTATTTATTTATCCATTTGTGATTAATGAATTAGTGTGTGTGAAGTTATTTTGCTTCTATCTAAGTTCTAATGTATTATTATTCTGTTGCTCATTTACACTGCATTGACCATTCTTCTTCTATCTTCCTTCTTAATCATAATCTTTCTTGTGAGGTATACATCAGCTCTTAGATCTGCTGTGAGGATTTTCACACAATCTAAGTTTGTATATCAAAATGTTTTTAGCTGGGAAAGGAGTTTTAAGAATGCAGTAAGATATATATTTGCTCTGAGTTTGTAATGGTCGATAATACTTATAGTGATACAGAAGAAGATATTCATATATTAAGAAGTTGTAAAAGATATAAGGTTAGTACAGAAAAGAACCTTAACGAACATGAAATCCATGTAGAAACTGAGTTCCAAGTTGAGCCTCATAGCCAGATAGCACCTCCATCAGCTACTTATCAGCCCATTACTCCGCAAAATCCTCCAGTTGTTAATATTCCCAATCCTCAAAGCGTCAATACTAGTAACACCGTAGGAGTGAGTACTCAGAACATTCCACGCAGTAACATCCCTAACACTGCACATACCACTACACAGAACACTGCACCTACTAGAAGGAGAATGATCGATGATATAAAACTACCGATATTTAAAGGAACGGGTCTAGAAGACCCTGAGCAACATTGGTTTCTATGTGAAGCCGTGTGGAACATCAAGTAAGTCCAGGATGATGTTGTTAAGAACACACAGCTCATCACTACATTTAGGGACAAAGCCTTAACTTGGTTCATTAAATATTCTTTCGGACATAATAGGACCCTACCAGATATCAAGGATGCTCTCTTAAGAGAGTTCAAGAAACTGAAATATGAGTCACAATGTATAACAGAGCTAAAAGAGATTAAGAAAAAAACAACTGAGTCAGTATGGGAATTTGACCAGAAGTTTAAAGCACTGTTATACCAAGTAAGTTTCGACATTGCACCGCAACAGCACCAAGAGTGGTTCATAGCTGTGTTGTTGCCCCATATTAGACTGTCACTGATGAAACAGAAGGTTGTGTCATAGATAGAAGCCTTAGAGATCGCGATGAAGCTAGAAGCTTCGCCGATAGGAGAAACAAGCCGAGGAATGATCCAGATCCAGAACCAGTTAGAAACTCTAACGTTAAAAATCCAATACATTAAGAAAGGAAAAGAAGTCAGAGAAGAAATATGGTGTACAAAATGAAAGGCAGAGGGACACTCGAAAGAACATTGTCCAGTTTTCAAAGATTACATTGATAGTGGAGCACCAAATCCACTAAATCAGCAATAAGGACCGTGGTGTGAAATCTGTCGATGTAGAGGACATTGACCAGAAGATTGTTATTTGATCCAGAAATATGTGAGAACACCTAAGAATTTGTACTGCAACTTCTGTAAATCGGTTGGACACAATGATTCCAACTGTAGAGCATATGACCTAATGATAGAAAGGAAGCATGATGTTTACAAATTTCAAGAAGAAACACCACAACACCATGAGAATCTGCAGTATGATCAAGGTGCATATAGAGGTCGTGGTGGATTCTGCGGAAGAGGAAGAAATACTGTCCCGGGAAGAGGAAGAGGTCAGATGATTTGTTATAACTGCGCTCAGCCTGGTCATCTGTCTAGAGACTGTACAAATCCTTGCACTACATGTAGATACTGTAAGTCTTTTGACCATGTTATTGAAGCATGCCCGATATTGCAAGCGAATATGCAAGAAAGAAGAACAAAAGCACCAAACCAGAACATTTAGATGATCGCAACAAAGAAAAGGGATCCAAACATCAATGTTGTGACACGAAGTGGCACTACGACAGGAAGAGATAAACAACCAGAATCTTTGAATTCTGGAGAGAACCACGCTAAGAAGACACCTACCGATGCGGTCTGGATAAGAAAAGCTACTGGGAAAGAATTTGCTTTCGATCTTGCAAGAAACAAAGAAGCCTTCGCAGAATCAAGGGAAACCTTCAAAGAACTAGAACCTGTCACACCAAGAATCCCATTGCAAAGTGAAACCGCGCATATGAAGGATATGCCAACAACATATGATCAAACGAGTACCACAGTATAAATAGGGACTTCTATTGCGCAGTTCCTAAGGAGCTGTATGAAACTGCTGAAGAGCGAAGATGCTTTGGTGTAAATACAAAAATTTTTGAACCACTATGAACAATGCAGTTGCACGAGTAATGTTCATAGCGCAGTTCACCATATAAAAATCCATAAGAGAACAGGCCGAGAAATGAGGCTAAGTGCAAAAATTGGAGATTATGAGATGGATGAGATCATCCTTGATTTAGGATCTGAAGTAAATGTCTTGACCAAGAAGACATGGGTACAGATGGGGAAACCAAAGTTGTCATGGTCACCCATACAATTGAGATTATCCAATCAACAGAAGGTCATAACCTTTGGAAGGCTAGTGAATGTTCTTGTGGACATCAATGGAGTAAGCAGTTCAACAGACTTCGAGGTTATTGAGATCATCGACGACAGTAACCCATATCTAGCATTATTAGGGATAGACTGGGCGATGGATAACCTCGCAATCATCAACTTGAAGAAAATACATATGATATTTGAAGGGGTAGATATCAGGGTCATCGTGCCCTTGGACCCTTTACAAGGACCAAGATACACTGAGACGATCAGAGAAGAATGTAGAGCTCATGATCTAGATCGCATCTATAAGATGATAACAAACCACGCCAACTACATCAATCCTACAGCTGATGGAACACTTAGTTGGCACTGCGACAACTCTTGCATATCAGACTCTGACGCAGGACTGGAGAACTGGAAAAGTCGAATGCACGAAGTATCAACAAGAAGATGCGTGTAGATCACAAGATCACTGTGCTGGATTGGAACAGAGGTAAGTCCAATTTCCACTTATGACGGTTCAACTAACATCTATACATTTTTTCAAGAATATACTGTATTAGTTTCAGCTGAAGATCGGATACCAACATTGGATATAACACTGCGCGCTACACCTTCCAAATGGTGGGCCGTGCATAAGGACACTTTGACCACATGGGAACAATGCAAACGCATGATGCAAATTAGATTCGCAGAGAAAGCTACGCTGACCATGGTAAAGTATAATGGACAAATGGATCTAAGGGATCACATAGAGACCTGTTCAAAAGCATGGGAAAATAGACCAAAGACAAAATGGCTTCATCTATTTGTGCACACATTAGAGCAGATTCCAAAGAATTGGTACACAGACGCAGAGCTCCGCAAAGGAACCACAGATTTGTTCATTTTAACTGCGAACCTTGAGAGGACTTTCAGTTTTGAAGACGACTACATAAGCATAAATGAAGCTCTGTAGATTATCAAAGAAAGGATATTCAGAGATGAATGCCCAAGTACAAATGAGGCATTAGAGGTCATCAAAGAAAAGATATTTGAAGACGTAAAGGTGCCTGTGAGCCTACAACTAGAATGGAAAAGAACGATAGAATATGCTCTTGAATGTTATAACATAGCTGAAGATGAAGAAGAAGATGCAGAGGAGGGGGATGAGGAGGATCTGCGCAATGTTAATATACCTGAATCAGAAGGAGCACGTGAAGAACTGATTGAATAATTTCAGATATATCATCAGAGGAGTACACAATACCATCCACAAGCCAATGGAACTGTTGAAGCATTTAACAAAGTGCTGGAGAATTCGATGACCAAAGTATGCAACACAAACATAGATGATTGGGATCTGCGCATTCCAGCTGTACTATGGGAATATATAACAAGTTGTAAGAAACTGACAAGTCATACACCTTTTAGATTGGCCTATGGATAGGAAGCTGTGATGCCTATGGAGTACATTGTACCAAGCTTAAAAATTGTTGCATTTACAGACATGGCAGATGGAGATACATTGCAAGAAAGGCTTATACACTTGGTTGGACTGGAAGAGGATCGCTTCATCGTGGGATTTCACCAGCAAGTGTAGGAGGACAAAGAAAAAGCATGGCATGATTGCCATATCAAGCACAAAATCTTCCAGGTAAAAGACCTTGTCCTCCTATATGATAGTAAGTTCATGAAATTTCCTAGTAAATTTAAAATGCATTTGCGTGGGCCATATATTGTTAAGCATTTTACTAATGGTGGCGTAGCTCAATTAGCCATGTTAGCCGGTGACAACTTACCAGGACTGGTTAATGGAAGTAGACTAAAACCCTACAGGGATAGTCCTACTTCGTAGAACCCTCAGTGATAAGAAGAGGAATACGATTCTAAGTGTCAAGTACAGAAGAAATTGGGCACTAGATATTGAGCAGAGTCTGGACACAGTTTTGGTCCAATATGCAAAGTTTACAGAAAGGATACATTGACCATGCAGCACTAGTAGAGAAGTGAAGCTGTGCAAATATGAAAAAAAAAGGCAAAAGACAAAAGACAAAAGAAAAGAGAAGACGACACCGCGCAGTGAACCGCGCTAGGAGTAATGACACATGTCCGCACAGTTCGACGCAACACCTCAATTTAGCCGTTAGACGCTCTAAATGTGGAGATGAAGAATCTGTTGCAAAGAGATAGACTCCGCCGATTTGCGGAAGTCAAAGAACTAAAGAGGGAACTTCAAGTGTTAAGAGAAAAGGAGGCATAAACTAGGGAAAAGTCACAGCCCCTATAGGAAGAAGCTCATGCTATCTCGTAAGAGATTAAAGAGAAACTGATAGAACTCCGAGAGTCAGAGAAAACAGTAAAGGAATGGACTCAGGAAGACCTAACACTAGATGTGTTGGAAATTGTTAAGGCAGTTGAACAAGACGTTAAAGACACAATTGAGAAGCTAGCCCCAACTTATCAAGAATTCGCTGCGAACATCGCTCAGCAAGGAGAAGCAAAGCCCGATGAACCTATGGCGAGTGGCTCAGGGACGAGCCACATGTAAGTGTTAGGGGCCTGTTGGGCCTGGCCCAAGTAAGCCAATTTTGGATAAGATAGTTTTGGAGCTGTGAAGTACAGCGAAGTGCAACATTGATAGAGTAAGAGGGCCAGTGCTGCAAATTTACTGCGCTGTGGAGATATAGCACTGCAAAGTGCCAGATCCGCGAAGATCCAACAAGGCAAAGTTTTGGAAGGAAAACGGTATAAATTCTGGTGAGATCGATCGGCGGTCTAATTTGGTCAAGATACTCCGAGATTCCCAGCAGGTGGGTAAGGAGTGGCAAGGAAGGAAAATGATCGGTCGCACGAGAAAAGGCAGCACTATGTGAACCGACCGCATGAAGCCGTTAGAGAAGGAATGGCGGCATGAAAGCGACCCGTCGACCTGCGCTCGACAGAGGTGTTGAAATCAACGTGACCATGCACAGAAGGATGGCCACAACGATGAGTCGCTATCAAATCTTGACAGTCCTGGTTAGCGGGGTAACCGCACCAGTTTTGGGTAACCTTAGGGTTTTTTAGCCCATCATGAATTTAAAGACGTGACCTAAGGGCACGGTCAATAAAAGGGCATATTTTGTAAGGGAAAGGGTTAATCGTTAGAGAGATGTAGATTAAGATTATTGTTGAATATTGATCTCTGTGGAGAGACTGGACATTGTAAGAGGCTCTGCAGCTGTGTGCACAGAGACCTACAGAAGAGAGAAGAGAGTCTGCAGCTGAGTGCGCAGACTAGAACTGTTGTACCCTTCCCATTGATAATATAACAACAGTTCCTGTGGATGTAGCTCCCATCCTGGGGGTGAACCACGTTAAATCATTGTGTTATGTGATTGAATGTGCATTTGCTTTTGTTGAATGGTTAAATTCATGTGTATGAGTAAATGTATCCTTGCTTTCATGTATATTCTCCAGAAGAATGAATGATAAGAATAATATGATAAGTGTTGAACATGTATGCATAATATGTTGAATGTGCAAGTATTTCTAAGTAAGATGAATGCATAAGTTGATTGGGTAAACACTTAAACCAGCGAAGTCTGTATAGTGCGATTCCCTGAAGCACAGCACCAGAAGTGCACAGTTACATTGTGGTCCGTCATGTTGTATAAGCTTGCAAAGTATACAGTCTACATGCTTGATGAATGCCTAAGTTTGCATCAAGTTAAAGTCTAGTGAAGTTGTGTGACTGCTGAAGAGGGCACGCAGTCCTCCATTGTGTTGTCCAGTTGCTAAGCAGTTATTCCGATCCGCACAGTCTTTGGATGCGCTATTGCATAAGTATTAGCCGCGAAGTAGGTGAACTTCGCACAGTCCACGATTCTGTTGAAGCGCGCATCACCTTGCTGTGGAAACCTGATTCTGCAGCCTCCCCATAACTTCTCCTAGGGTGAGACCTCAGTATGCTCGCAGACTGTTTCCCAAAGGACCGGTGAAAAGGGGTTTTGTTGGTTCCCTGAACCGCGCAGAACCTGGGTCTATCTTGGAAAAACTTAAAGAACATATCTAGAGCCAACACCCACAGACCCTATCCATGACTAATAGCGCCATAGGGAAGAATCAACGGTTCCGAAAGAATAAATATGTCTAGACGTTTCGCAACCCCCGTCAAACCCGACCGACCTTTTCTCCATGTCAGGCCCATAGGGAAAGGAGGAATGTCCACCAAATTAGCATCAGTAAAAAGATAGGAGAAGAAATCTGCTAAAGGATCAAGGCGAGGAGGAGAGACCCACAGTTCACTAATGGAGAGCGTAAGGTTTACGTCCCCTGCTAGGATGAGAATTTCCACCTTAAGGATCCCACAATCCACCACCTTCGACCAAAATTGTTCTCTAGAAGAATATGGAGCATAACAATTAATGATTTTTAGACTTCTATCAAAGCCCCTCACTTTCCCTTCTAAAACAATGCCAGAAGGGGAGCTGAAAGCTTCAAAAGAGGCCAAGCCTGGGTTCCAAATCGACAACAGGACACCTAACAAATTGTGGGCATCCATCGCACTCACTTCCCATCAAGGAAAAAGTTTGAGAAAAAATCACAAGATTTTTTAGCAGAACACATAGTCTCCTGAATCAATACCACATCCATTTTGTTTTGAGCGAAAAATGTTTGAGGGCATTCTATTTATCTTGCCCCCCGAGATCCCTGATATTAAACGATGTCAAATTGCAAAAGATGGTTTAGGGGGATGGATGCTCTAAAATCCCCTGGGGCCGAAACCAAAATTGGATGAGAAGAACTAGTTGCCGATTGCAATCGAGTTGAGAGAGGGATGTATTCCGAGGGCCCAATCTCCTCTCCAAGGGACCGACCACCAGCTTCTTTAGCCAATGCTTTCATGTTCTTCTTCTTTCGGATCATAACATTATCACACTTCAAAGAGGACAAGGGAAGGACCTCCCCTCTTGAAGGCCTATCTGAGAATACCAAAATAGGGGAAAAAATTGGTATCCTTTCAGTCGGATAAACAATAGACATTAAAACACCATGAATAGGGAGGAGACCTATCTCAAAAGGGACACTATATTTAGTTGACCTAGACCCATCCTTATTGGGCACTGTGTAGTACGATGAAACCTTCCCAGAGGCAAACGGAGTCAGATTCACAGGACAAGCAAGGTTACTAACAGGTCCTTGACCAAGCGGTTCCACAACATGCAACAACCTTGAACCTGGATCACTTCCCCCAAAAGAAGAACAGTCACCCAAAGGTGACAAAGTAATGGAACCCACTAAAAACCTCGTTTGATGCATAGAGCGGTCCATAGAGGAAGACAAGGGGTCCGAAGGGGCCCAAGTCGGACCCCCAGCCCGAGATGTATCAGCCTCATGAGACAACAGTGAATCCACCAAGGAAGTCGCAACAGGAACATCAGAGCTAGTATTTAACATAGAGACATCCTCAACATTCACCCCAGCCAAGCCCAAAGCCTCAAGGTCAATGATAGAAATATTATAGAATAAATCTAGGAAGATCCTTTTTAACTTACAAATAAACATAGCCGAGTCAAAAGGAACAGTCTTCACAGAGTCCCGACAATCTTCAAGTTGAGATGGATTCTCACCAATCTTCTGAATGGCCCCTTCAGCCATAACAACACCCTTCTTAAAACTACCTCGACGATTGGGACATGAATCCCTAAGGTGGCCCATTTGACAGTACCCAAAACATTAGAAGGGCACCCCAAGGTAATCCAATTTCTAGAAGAACACTAAGTCCATATGGAGATCTGCAGACAACCCCTCAGAGATATCAATCTCGATAAGTATAGAATTTGCTCACTTGTCATAGGCGAAGAGCATGGAGTCTTCCATGTGAACGAAACAACCAACCACATTCGCAACAAACTCCAAAATAGCCTGGGTCCAAAGTTGTAAAGGAAATCCCGAGAGAATAAGCCATAGGTGTCACTTCCTGACCTTCTCCTTCAATGGGTCAAACTATGAATGCCACCTATCCAGCACCAAGGAGCCACCATCAACCACCCGGACATGGCTCAGAATGATCTCCAAATGTTCGGAAGTGTGGAAATGAAAATACAGCCAAACCATTAACCAATAGACATACTTTAGGGTGATACCCAATAATCGATTTCCAATGAGTAGCAACCCCATCCATCAACTAAACTCTGGAGAGAGAAATGTATTCAAGGCGACTGACCAATGCATGATTAATCATACTTTCCACTCTCGCAAGGTTGATATCCTCACCCAACTTCATATGAATAGGGTCATAATGAGATTTTAAGGCCTTTCTACCCCGCCAAGCTTGATCCTAAGCCCCCACGACAACCTTACGATGACTACAAGAATCCAAGAGACCAGACTGATTAAAGGGGAAAACATGTCCACTATCTGTCGAAGGCTTGATACCACCAGAAAAGGCAGAGTCCCAGAAAGGTAAGGAATGTAGGGAACTACTAGCAGGGACAGTTGAAACCGGAGCCCTAAGAGTAGCCTCTCCATTGACATCTCCAAAATCCGTTCTAACACAAGCACCCAAAAAACCCGTTGGCTGAAAGAGGAAACCTTCACCACCAACCAGTGAGATCTTGGAACCTCCCGAAAAGGCAACATCCGACAAAGACACAAAACACGATGGGTTTCCAGAAGGGTCTTTCGGGACCTTCGCCACGTGAACCGCCTCGACGCTAACACCGGGGTATTTTTTAAGGATTCTAATATTACAATTAAGTATATTATTCTAGGCGATTATTTTGGATTGGAAAAAACATAGGTGATATTAGAGACTAAAAATTACCAAATAGCGAATTTATTTTCTGAAAAAAAACCCAAAAAATAGCCAATTGGCGAAATTTCGCCCCTAAAAATTACCTTGGCTGACACCACCTGAAGTAGACCCAACACGCGTCGATGGAGATAGAAATCCCGGAACGACACCCAATAGCTGAGAGAGAACGATGTCGCACCCAACATTGGTCACCAAAAAAGGAAAGTCTAGACCTTTGAACCCGATTACAAAATGCCGAGTATGTCCGAAAAACTGGGCTGCCACAAACCTCGCCATCATCCGAATAATCCAAAAGGTCATCCTCCATGGATTACCCAGTTAAAGAAAAAACCTAAACAAACACCCACACACAAAGCACGAAGACACCCTACAGGGTTCGAGCCGGTCCCAACCTCCACCCCCACCCGCCAATGCTTAACATGATTTTAAATATAAATTTGATATTCATATAAAGTTTTGAATTCAAACATTGCTATATTCCTCTTTGATATATTTTCAAACATTGCTATATTCCTCTTTGATATATTTTCAACTAGGGTAGGTTCCAATATATTTAGATGGACAGGTTGAGGGTTCAATTCTCCATAAAAATACTTTGTAAAAAAGCTGAACAAATAAGCTTCAAAGCATCAAACCCAGTCAAACGATCGGTACGATATTTTTATTTTGGATAACACATGTCGACCACCCTCGTAAGGAAGTACATTTATTCTTGATAACACATATCAACTGCCCTCACAAGGCCTTTGGAGGAGCGGTCCTAACGGTAGTTGAGGAGCCGTAGGGCTGTTGAATCTGAAGGAACCAAGCTCGCTGTCCTCCACTGTTGCAGGACCCACAGAGAGGGTGTTGCCATGAGGGGAGGGTGTTGCCATGAGGGTCCTCGTACGGTTTTCATCTTTTAAGATAATTGATTGTGTCTTAGAGAAGAGATCGTTCAACGAATCGCCCAACAAATTGTACCAACAGTACAACATCAAATGCAGAGACTCATGTCAATATTAAAACAAATTAATCTGCTGCTGACAGACTTGACGGGCAATATCTGATTCGTGATCGTGAGGATATGAATGAAGTCACTGCCAGAAAATAAACAAAGAAAACAAATATTTGGCTGCCTTTCATTGCTGTGAAATATAATGACCTTTTCTATCCATGCTTCCCAGTCGCACTTGGTTGGTTTGACAGGATATCATTATCAAAGAGCTGTCATAACTGGTAATGAGAAAGAGATCTTTCAGAAATAAGAAAATAGACTTTTAAGTTGGAAGCATCTACCACCTAACCTGAGGGGATGTCGTCAGGTTTAACTTGACTACCAGTCCGAAGGAAACATGTCATTTCTTGTCAGCAATGACACAATGCTTGATGGATTGCCAGCTGAGCATGTTTGATTGCCTTTCCCTCTTCTCTTTAAACAGTAAACTATGTTTTTTCTCCTAGCAAATCTATTCTTTTCCAATGGACTGTTGATAGATATAAATAAACCAGAAGATTTTTAACTAGTTAACCTATCGATTTCTTGTATATCAATTTATCTATTAGGTTTAATTCAATTGGTTTGTATGGGGTTTAGTTCATCAATTCTTAAGTTCAAATCCTATGAGAGAGGATGAGAATAGCAACCATTTATGGAATTAATTTCACTTCTCCAAAAAGGTGGTTATGCACATTGGCTCTTAAATATTTCTGCAAGTTTTAACTTATAAAAATAAAAATAAAAATAAAAAAATAGATCAAATTACAATTTATGGAATATATAAATATTAAAATAAAATAATATAGAAATAATGAGTGTACCTCAATCATACTATTTGGAAGTTGAAGAGATATATTTTGAATCCCTAAAGAGGATTCTTAATATAGGCATTGTTAAATCTTTGTAGATTGCAATAAGGATGAATGGAAAATAATTTTTTAATCCTAACTTAGGCATAGTTAGGTTATTTGGTGTTAAATAAAAAAATAAGACTTGTTAATCTTAACATACACAAATGTTAAAAAGGATGTCATGTCAAAATGGGAAAATCTTGTAAGTATAAACTTATAAACTTATACTCTTTTTTCTCTCCATCCTTTGTCTATTTAAAGTGTGTGAGTTAGCAATGGAACTATCTTTCAAATAATTAATGATAAATAAAATTATACGACCTTTTAATTTTAATACACATTAATGTCAAAAAGGTCATTGTGTCAAAATGGGAAAATCTTAAAAGCATAAACTTGTAGGTAAAACTTAAAATCCCACCATACTAGTCCAATTATTCAAGTGAAGTATAATTTAACTACATGGATCATGAATTCCAAAAACTTCATCAAAACATCTTTATAATGTGTAGTATTTAAATAAAGAAATAAAAATATGAGACCTTGTTGGCAGGAGGTTTGGTAAGTTAGCATAGCAGCATCGCGGATACTGCGACAAGTCAGAAGATACCGCGGAAGGCGGAAAGCTGGGCGCAAAGGAGAATATTTTATGTATTTTTGGGTCGAATGTACCGCAATATGCAGGTTTTTGAGTCATTAGGACCATGTCAGTTAGCTTTTGAATCATTTAGACCATGTCAGTTAGCTTTTGAATCATTTAGACCATGTCAGTTAGATTTTGGGTCATTTGCTCAAAGTGTCGGTTAGGAAGTTGTTAATAAGTGGACAAGCAATGTAAAGGCGAAAGCCTATATAAAGTCATAGAGTTGTATGAGTTGAGGGAAGAAAGAAGGGAAGGAGAATTTGATCTTGGAGATATATGTCTGTAATTTGAGATCAAGAGTTATCGGCGAGATCTGTGTTTTGCGGAGATATTGTATCTGGGTTTTGTAGAGTTAATATGACATGACAAAGCTGCTTTGCGAATTCCCTATGTATCTTCTGTTCTTTCATGGTAATGCAGGTTGCAATATATGAATGATGCTTTGTTTTCTTGCTGCAATTAATGATTTACTGTTGTATCTGCTGCGATGAATATTTTTGTTGAATAATGTTATGAATATGAACAATGTCAAAGATAATTGCATAAGATCTACTTCTGAAATATCGCAATAAGTTTAAGTAATTGAGCCGCAACATCCTCCTTCATTCGGTGGAAACATGGTTCCATCGACTCTCCATTGAACATCTCGGGTGAGACCTCATCTACTCCGCAGGTGTTGCTAGATGGGGTAAAACCTGTTTGGGTCGGTGCTCAGGGAGATCGCCGTGGTTTGGATCTCGACAGTGAGCAGAACCCCTGTCAACTAGGTTTGAGTCAACAAATGGTTCCGTTGCCGGGACCGTGTGCAAAGTGAAAGGAGGATATGTTGTGGCACCCGACGCAACCGGAAATACAAAGTTGGTTTGATCAGAAGTTGCAGGAATTTGCTAAAGAAGAAAGCCCAAACACTCGACTGACAGTAGATCAGTGGGTGGAAAGATATATTCACGACGGTCTACACGAATATTTTTTCTACAAATTTTCAGTTATCTTGTATGAGTGGTTGGAAAAATTGACTTTTCAGAAGAGGAACTTCCAAGGTGGTGAGCCGATGACCTGGACCCCAGAGCTGCTCTAGGAGCTACAGGAAGTTGACAACAAGGCGTCTCGGGCTGTCGAAGTTTGGCTCGATAACATATTGGGAGGTTATATCACTGAATTTGCGGTTGATACCCAAAAGTCTTATAGTGAAGCTGAAATATATTTCTTCCGCGGACCACGGGGAAGGTTTATGTTGTCGCTTCAACTGTCTATTAAAATGCTTATTTGCAAGAAGGGTATATTGAAGATGCATCTGGATCAGTAAACAGCCTGGTGGGAGGAGGCCATGGGTATCGCGATAGCAGGGGGGCGGTACATGGAATGATAAGGGGTAGATGGGTGCAAGTCATGAGAGTGGTCTTACAAGGGGAGGAGCAAGGTTTCGATAAGAGAAGAGGTAGAGGGTAGGAGAAGGTCCTGCTATGATCGAACCGCAAGGCCGCAAAGGAAGACCACACGGGATGAAGTGACCTCACAGTCCGGACAAAGACAAACAGGCTACGCCCAGGGTAGAGGCAGGTCCAAACCCCAACAGCAACGTACCCACACCTCCGCTCACTATCTGCTAAACTGTGAGAAACACAACCTCAACAACACCGTGTTAACAAAACTTGATCGCTAATAGTTCAGCAACTAGAGGAAGAAAGCCCAAAATGGCGGGCGAGGATGCGAAGTTGCCACTGTTCCATGGAAATGGAACAAATAACCCTGAACAGTACTAGTTTTTATGTGAAGCAGTATGGACCATGAAGCAGATTACTGATGATAATGCTAAGAAAGGACAGTTAGCGACAACTCTATGAGGTCGCGCATTATATTGGTTTATGAAGTTTGTTCTAGTCCCTACGGGAGCTCTGAAGAAGATGCAAGATGATATCAGGAATGGATTGATCGCAAAATTCAAAAAACCCAAGTCGGAAGCACAGTATATTACAGATCTAAAAGAGATTAAGCAGTATCCCAATGAAACAATGTGGGACTTTGACCAGCGATTTAAAACGTTGATGGCAAGGGTTAGCTTCGATATGAGCATTGTCCAACATAAAGAATGGTTCATCGCAGCACTGCTTCCGCACATTCGACTACCGCTGATGCAACAGAACATTACAATGCCCAATGAAGCTATGGAGATTGAAATGCAGTTGGAAGCGTCACCAATTGGTGAAAACGTAGCTGGGATGTTGCAGATTCAGACACAGCTGGATAACCTGACCATACAGCTGCAAGATCTTAAGAAGGGCAAGGAGCAGCGTGAAGAATTATGGTGTATGCGATGTTGAGGAGAAGGACATACTAAGGATAATTGCCTGGACTTCCGCAATTATCTGGTTTCAGGAGCACCAAATCCATTGAATGGCGGTGGCATGCTGTGGTGTCACGTTTGTCAGGTATATGGGCACGACCATGAGGAATGCCCATACATGCAGAAGATGGTCACAAAACCAATGAATCTATATTGTACGTTCTGTAATTCTGTGGGACATGATGACAAAGATTGCCGGGCATATGGGTTGCTTCATGAGAGAACTTACGATGCATTCTATGTAAAGGATGACTACCGTGCCATACCTCAACCGCAGGTAGCCCATCCGCTACCTCAACCGTAGGTACAGTTTGTACCGCAACAATTTATGCCGCAATATGCTCCAATGCAAATGGCTCCATAGCAGTCATAGTATGTTCAGCAACCGCAGTATGTGTAGCAAGGGCAAGGCATGCAACCAAATCTGATGCAGCAACAGTACAATCAACCGCAGTACCAATAGAAGGGCGAATTCCGGGGAGGATACCAGGGTGGACGCGGCGAAGGATTTTGTTGTGGAGGAGGACGAGGAGGTCACAGTCCTGTTCAGTGTTATCACTGTGCAGTATGGGGACACTATCAGCGAGATTTCCCACTATTGCAGACACAGCATACATTTTGCTTTGTTTCAGATCATACAGTGGAGAACTTCCCACAGTTGATTGTGCAATGGCAAGCAGGAAACGTTCCACAGTTGCAGAATCAGAATCAGGCGCAACAACCAGTACAGAATCAAGTGCAGCAACTGACATAGAACCAGAACCAATGCCCAAACCAGAATGCTAATCCGAATGTGAACCAACCAGGGAATCCACCGCTGAACCAAAATCAAGGTGCGAGTGTTGCAACAATTTCGGTGGAGGCAAGGCCACAAGATGCAGCTGTCGCAGTGATCACTCGTGGAGGTGCCGTGACCGAAGGGGATAGCTCCCAACCGCTCATTCGGTTGGTAGGGAAAAAGAAGGTGTCATTTGATATTGATTCTGAGCGCGATACATTCTTTCAGACACGTCATGCGATGGACCAGGATCGTGGTAAATCTATTATCTATGACATACCCCTTGTTTTTTATGCTACTTCAGAGGCAGGTCCGTCGGTGCCGTTTAGAACTTTGCAGAAATTTCTTGAGAGCTGTTTATTATTGGCAAGGGATCTTGTTGCTCTATCTAAGATCGAGGGGTTGTTGCAACGACCAACTAGGGGATGGCAAGAATCCACGGTAAAATCCTTACAGTGACGGAAGATCGGTAAGGAGATGTGCATGAACATTCAAATTAGGGAGTATGACGTTGATTCAGTTATTCTGGATCTTGGTTCAGATGTCAACATCTTAACCAAGCAGGCATGGCAGAAAATGGGGAGCCCCCCATTGAGTTGGTCTCCTATACAACTCGAGTTAGCTAATCACGCTAAGGTAACACTAATTGGGAGAGTTCCACGTTTGGTGGTGGACATTGAGGGCATGAAGACCTATGCTGACTTTGACGTCATCAAAGTGGTTGAAGGAGGAAGCTCTTATCCCGCGTTGCTGGGGATCGGATGGGCTAACAACAATGGAGCGGTAATTAACTTTAAGCGGTGGATGATGACTTTCGAAAACCGCGATCTCAGAGTCATAGTCCCATTGGATCCAGTCAAAGGATGTAGATACATTGAGCCAGTGAAGGACAAAGATCCCAGGGGATGGGACCATGAATTCAACATTTCCGAAGACTATATTCATCTGACTGCCAATGGTGAGCTAGGATGGTGCAGTGACATCTCTGCATCTTCCGACTCTGATGACGCATTAGAACATTGGAATAACCACTTGCATGAGGTGTCGCTCTGCAAGTGTGGGTTAGTCACGCAATCGTTATGCCACGTTGCGACTGAAATGGTTACACTACCAGTATATGAAGGGCTTCCTATTTTGTTTGACTTTCTAGCAGAGTTTGAGGAAAGAGTTTCCGAAACACAGCGAATGCTGGAAATGGAGGAAGCACTGAAGGCTGCTCCAGCACGCTGGTGGGTGACGCATAAGAAATCAATCGATGGATGGCCGCAATACAGGATGTTGATGACGGTTCGCTTCGACGCTACCGAGGTCTACCATACAGGGAAGTATGATGGTCGGCATAACCCTGGAAGTCATTTCATGGAATGTCAGACATTATGGGCATTGCGACCAAGAGATGAGTGGGTCCATGCATTTATCCATACTTTGGATGAAATGCCGCGATCATGGTATACTGCAGCAGAATTGCGGGGAGAAATCACTACTTGGTTGGAGTTGACAATTTGCTTTACTCATACATTCGGTTTTGTTGATCCCAACTCGGATGTCCATAACACTCTGCAGATCATTCGCGATGTGGTTCTAAAAGTTGTTCCAGTGGCATATCCTTCGGATTCGCATACACACCACCAAATGCAATCTCTGATGGAATGATATAATATCACTGGTGGGCCCGAAGATGGTGATGATCCAAAGAATATCAATATTCCGGAGTCTGAACGAAGTCGTGATGTGGTACCACCTGATGCACCAAGTGATCCGATCAGCCAGCCCTTGAAGCTTCGTAAGATCAATATTGGGACCGAGACCACTCCCAAGTTCGTGAATGTTGGAGACTATTGGGATGATGAGATGATGGGAAAGGTCACTGACTTGCTACATGAATTTCAAGACCTCTTTCCTACCAATTTTTCTGAGATGAAAGGCATTTTGGGCGATTTAGGGGAAATGAAAATCCCGTTGAAACTAGATGCTAAACCAATCCGGCAGCGACCTTATCGGTTGAATCCACGCCATAAGGAGAGGTTCAAGGTAGAACTTGATCGCATGTTGGATGTTGTTATTATTGAACCGGTTGAGGAGTCAGAATGGATCAGTCCTATGGTGGTGCAGGACAAGGCGAGGTGTGCATTTTTGTCGATCTGCGGAAGTTGAATGATGCCTGCTTGCATGATCCCTTTCCGACCCCATTTACTAATGAGGTACTCAAAGGAGTGGGCGGCCAGAAGATGTATTCTTTCACGGACAGGTTCTCAGGCTATCATCATATCCGCATTGCAAAGGAAGACCGCCACAAGATGACTTTTGTGACAGAATGGGGTTGTTTTCGATACACAGTAATGTTGTTTAAGTTGAAGAATTCCCTTGTGATATTTTCGCGGGTCGTTGTTGTTGTGTTCAAGGATTTTATTCAGAAGTTTTTGCAGGTATACATGGACGACTGGACAGTCTATGGGTTGATCCATGATCATCTGGCGAACCTGCGGTTGATGCTGGAGCACTGTCGACAACATTAGATATCGCTGAACTTGAAGAAGTGCATCTTTTGTGCACCATTTGGAATACTCCTGGGTCACATCGTGTGTAAGCAAGGATTGTTAGTCGATCCAGCAAAGATTGTGCTCATTTTGAGCTTGACACTATCGACTACTGTTAAGCAATTAAGAGCGACATTGGGCCACACTGGGTATTATCGCAAGTTCATCAGGGGTTATGCAGCGATCACCGCCCCTATGGAGAATTTATTGAAGAAGGAATTTCATGTCCATGTTGATGCATCATCGATCACACTGGGAGTGGTGCATGCCCAACCAGGAGAGGGGGGTCTAGATCACCCCATTGATTTTACAAGTTGGAAGTTATCATCAGCGGAAATAAATTATACCACCACGGAGAGGGAAGGCCTAGCGATGGTGTATGCGCTACAGAATTTTTGACATTACTTATTGGGAGGACATTTTAAGATGTTCACCGACCACTCTGCATTGAAATAACTGGTCAATAAGCCTGTGTTGGGGGGGAAGATATGTCGATGGCTACTTCTTTTTCAGGAGTTTGATTTTGAAGTCATTGTGAAGCCAAGGCCGTTGAATGTTGGCCCTGATCACTTGTTGCGGATTGAAATAGGCGAGGAGCCAACTAACATTGAAGACGGGTTGCCTGATGCACAACTGTTTAAGGTTGAAGTAGCCGATGGCTACTTAGAATACATCATTCAGTTTTTGGCGACAGGTACCACACCAGAAGAGTTCACCACTAGTCAGAAGACACAGTTGGTAGTCAAGGATGTAGATTTACAGCTCATTGCAGGCGAGTTATACAAAATGGGCGTAGATGAGATATTGCAGCGTTGTGTTTTTCCTCACGAGTAGGGGCAGATCTTGGCATAAGCGCATCCAAGAGTGGCTGGAGGGAACTATGCCGGTCGTGCGACTGCCAGGAAGGTGCTTCGTGCAGGGCTCTGGTGGCCCACACTGCATAATGATGCGACAGACTATGCGCAGTCCTGCAACATTTTTCAGAGAACCGTAAATCCATCCAGGAGGGATGAGATGCCACTGATGCCTCAGTTAACACTGCATCCATGTCACAAATGGGTAGTGGATTTCGTGGGACCAATCAATCCCCTAGGGAAGCACACTGGTGCAAGATATATCATCACGGCAATAGATTATTTGACCCGATGGGCAGAAGCTGCACCCGTCATTGATTGTTCTATGGCCACGGTCGTGCAGTTTCTTTTCGACAATATCGTCACTCGCTTCGGCTGCCATAAGATATTGTTGAGTGACCAAGGAAGCCACTTTCTCAATCGCACCATTAGCACATTGACTGAGGACTTACAGATACAGCTCAAGAAGAATACACCCTATCATCCGCAGGAAAATGGCATGGTGGAAGCTTTCAACAAGATATTGAAACATGCGCTGACAAAGGTTTGCAACGTGAACCGCGATGACTGGGATCTAAAAATCCCAGTAGTGTTGTGAGCATATCGCACCACATGTAAATGGTTGATAGGATAGACACCATTTAAGTTGGTTTACGGGAAGGAAGTGATCATGCCTATGGAATACATCGTTCCGAGTCTACGCATAGTGGCAGCAACAGGTATGAATGTTGCAATAGCATTAGAAGAACGTCTAGCGCAGTTAGTATAGTTGGAGGAAGATCGTTTTATCATAGGATTCCACCAAAGTGTAGAGAAGGATCACCAGAAGGCTTGGCATGATCGCCACATCAAAAACAAACAATTTCAGCAGGGTGACTTGGTGCTATTGTACGATAGTAAGTTTCTGAAACAGCCAGGAAAATTGCAGATGCATTAGCTTGGTCCATATCACATCAGTAGCATCACTTTAGGAGGCGCAGTTGTTAGGAACCCATGTCAACCCTTCTATTTACTTTGTTAGTATATTGTTGTTGGATGCATATGCTTTGTAAGTCGTCCCGTGGTATTTGTTGATCCATAGTTTGTCTTATTGTTGTTGGATGCATATGCCTTGTAAGTCGTCCCGTAGTAATTATTGATCTATAGTTTGTATTGGCCCATGGTTTGTATTGACACATGGTATTGACCCATGGTATTGGCGCCTAGACTAAGTATATAAATTTTTGTTGAGACCAATGAAGGCACCGTGAAGTTAATTGTATTGAGCTTGATCAAAGGAGGTTGCCCCCTCGAAGTGGCCTGCGATCAATATAAAAGTGATTATGAGTTCTGTTATTTCTGCTATATTGTGTGTTTTCATTAATTAAATATTGCAGGCTCTTCACATCTGGTATCAGAGCACTTTCTTGGGCTCGTTGGGTGGAATTTCTACCAATTTTTTTTCTGCATCTATTGCAAATTCGGATTTGGGAATAATCTCTATCCGCTTAACTGTGGGAAGTACTTGGGCATAAACCCTAAAACTCATTGTGAGGAGTACCACAGGAACCCCAAAGTAGCTATCCCATTGAGAGGACCTGCCAGTGAAAAGGGCAACGACCCCTACCTGATTGACTAGTTCCCACCCGTGAGGTAAACAAAGAGTTGTCATTTGTGGCAAAGCAGTTATCAGTTTTACCTAAGCCATGGAGTGAGGGGTACTGCCCCAATACGCAAGCCGTCAGACAACATTGGTGGTTGAGTGAAACCCTTGAACTGTTAGGAAGCCACACATACCTGGGGTCCATCTCTATTTTTAGCTGAACTGTTGCCGATCACTTCCGTGCCATTTCAGATCCATTCTGAAAGCCGTTCCAGATCCATCCATTTCAGATCCATTCTGAAAGTCGTTCCAGATCCAACCGTTTCAAATCTATTCGGCATTTTTTCAGATCCCTCTGTTTCCGATCACTTTCGCGCCGTTGTCGATCTATCTGTTTCAGATCCCTTCCACGTCGTACCAAATCCATTCTAAAAAAAATAAAAATAAATAAATAAAAAGTAAAAAATAAAAAAAAAATCTGTTTTTTGGCCATATCTCCCTTGTTTTCACTCTGTTTCCCTTAAAACTTCCCTGACACCTCTGTAATCCCATTCTGCATATTTCATTCCTGAGGACCCTATCCCAAATTCCACTTCCCAAAGCCCGAAATCCCACATTTGTCTATTTTTAGGGTTTGCATAACTTCTTCGGATTTCACCCAATCGTCTTCAAATTTTACCACAAAGTTCATTTCCTAATTCTGCTTCTTTGTCCCTCTCTTCCAAATTTTCTCATTCTTTCACCCCGCTTCTGAAATCCTCATTTTCTGCTACCCTATCCATTCGACAATGTCTAAAACCTAATCAAACCCAAATTACCCTTCCAATTTTTTCCCAAATACAGATTTTCCTTTACTGAAACAGATTTTGTTTTTGTTTTTCTACCCACTCAACAACAACAACATAAAACTCTTGGTTATGATTGTCACCCGTGCAGGAGCAAAAACCATGGAAGAAGTGTTAACACCCAAAAAGTGCTCACTAGCTCATTCCCTTATTCACATGACCCATTTGTCCACTTTTTCCACCATTTGAGCCTCTAAAACCATCAAAAGGTCACCAAAAAGACCATAATACACCTTTTTTCCCCTCAAAATATGTATTTTTCCTCAAAAAAACACAAAAAACCCTCGAAAAGGATCCAAAATTCCCAAAAAATATTAAAAGGGAATAAAAATATAAAAAACATTCAAAAAAGGAAAAATAGGGAAAAAGAGACCTAAACCATGTTGGTTAATACCATTGGTTTCCTTAAAACTATAATGGTATTCCCCATCACCAAAAACTATAAAAAGGTGATAGGGGCTCCTCACTAATCATCCACATTTCATCCTATCCTCATGCTGCCAAAATCCATCTTGAGCTTTGCCCAACCATTGGAGCATTGGAGAAGAAGAGACCATTGGACATTGGAGCTTCTCAACCTTGGAGCTACTCAAAACTCACCATCCTCACCATTTGAGGTAATACAAGAGTTTTAATTTTGATTTACATGTTTATGAATCAATTTTGCTTATTGTTGTTAATCTAGATTTCTTTATTTTTCTATTTACTGCCATTAATCTGTAGTTTATATCTACTTATTTACATTGCTTTATTTGAGACTACTACTACTAGTTAGCAGGTGCATCCTTGCACATGCTTGGTTGAAAAACCAAGCAACAAGAAGCACTTACAACCATCCAAGCCAAACTCTAGGATCTGGATGAAAAATTTCTCGGCCTCCATCTTGAGCATTCAGCCATGAACAACAAACGACAGTCCGAGTCTTCATCAGACAATGTGTTCTCTTCTTCCAACAATTTCCGTTGTCTGAAGCTTGATTTTTCTCACTTCAATGGTACTAATCTGACTGGATGGATCTATCATGTAGAACAATATTTCAGTCTGCATAATACTTTTGATGTCCAAAAAGTTCCACTTGCATCCTTTCATTTGGAATAGGAAGCCCTTCAATGGTACCGTTAGTACATCAAAGCTCATGACGAGCTAAAATGGACAGATTTTTTCCAACTCCTTGTGCAACGATTTGGTCCTAGTGCTTTTGATGACTTCATCAGAGCACTCACTAAACTTTGTCAAATTGGCACTGTGAGAGAGTATCAGACAAAATTTGAGAAACTAACAATCACACAGAAGGATTGTCTGATTACTTCTACAGAAGTTGTTTTATTAGTGGTCTTAAGGATGAAATCCGCTCAGAGGTCAAAATGTTCCGCCCCAACATAATTATGGAAGCCCTGAGGTTGGCTAAGTTGGCATAAGACAAGATTGCGGCCCAACACCACTCCAAACCCACTTTTGTTCCCTTCAAAAATATGGGTTCTCAAAGAACTCCCATCCCGCCAACTCCTCGACAAACTCCTATCAAGCATTTGTCCGAAACAGAGATGCAGGCACGCAGAGAAAAAAGGCTTTGTTATAATTGTGATGATAAATTCACTCGGGGACATAGATGTGTTTAGCAAAATCTATATCTCTTGGATGTGGATTCTCCACCTAGCTCTGAAGTTGGTGAAGAATCTCCAGATACACTGGATGATCAGGTTGACATTCAGGCGCATCTTATTGACCCTCCATCTCAGGATGACCACCCAAAGATATCTCTCCATGCTTTAGCTAGAATCACCACCCCCCAAACAATGCGGGTCAGGGGTTACCTCAAGAAGCTTCCTCTTACAATACTCATTGATTTTGGTAGCACTCATAACTTCATTGAGCCTTGGATCACAAAATAGGCTGATTGTTTTTTCCATCCTTGCTCCAACTTTGAAGTCATGGTTTCCAATGGGGGCACCTTACCTTGCAAGGGAAAGTGTCACAATGTGTGTATCTCTTTAGAATATTATAACCTGCGCTCTGACAAGTTTTCCTTGTCCTTAGGTGGATGTGATGTGGTTTTGGGCGTTCAATGGTTACACACACTTGGCCCCATCTTATGGGATTTTGCTGAACTTTGGATGCAGTTTTTAGTCCATGGGAAACAACACAAATTTAAGGGCTTACAACAAGGGTCTCTCCGCATCATCATTTCACATCGCCTGGAAAATATCCTTAAGAAGAATTCACATGGTTTCATCGCTCAACTCCATTCCGTTCAGATGCATCCATCAATGGTCTCCCCTACCTCCTTGGATAGATATGTAGGTGTCCTTGTGGAACCAGTGGGCTTGTCACATTCAAGAGACCTTTCCGGTAAGAATTTAGCCGCATCTACATCTCAGCAGGAAATGATGGCTATTTTGCATGCAGTATAGAAGTGGCAGCCATACCTATTAGGGAATTATTTCTGCATCAAGACTAATCTCCAGAGTCTGGAAAATTTCCCGGAACAATGGGTCTCCTCCCCAGCACATCTGAAATGGGTTATCCAACTGATGGGTTATGCCTATGCGATCACTTACACGAAGGTGACATATGATCCTCCTCGCACATTTGATGACCCAGTTTCTCTTACAGCTATTTCTCTGCTTGTTCCAAATTAGTTGCAATCTGTTCAACGGGGCTATCTCTTCTATGAACTCCATGCTTCTTCATCAGCAGGGCACTCTGGGTTCCTAAAAATGTATGACTGGGAACAATGTAAATTCTTTTGGCAGGGACTGAACCTGACAGTTCAATAGATGGTGGCTGACTGTGATACTTTCCAAGTCAACACGGGTGAAACGACACTCCTTTCGGGACTACTCGAATCCTTTCCCATCCCTACAGATATTTGGACAACTATTTCTATGGATTTCCTAGAAGCACTCCAGTGGTACAATACTACATCTAAAAGGACACCATATGAAGCAATCTATGGACATGCACCGCCAGTTCTTCTTCCATACACCCTCAGCAGCTCTCCAGTTCAGGCAATTTACTCGGTTCTTTGACACCACGATCAGATTCTTCTCATTCTGCAGGACAATCTTCACATGGCAAGAATTCAACTGAAACAACAAGCAGATCAACACCATTCTGAGCGTACTTTTCATGCAGCTGATATGGTTCTTCTTCGTCTACAACCTTCCCTACAACTCAAAATGCGTCAATGGCCCGGAATGAAACCCGAGGATGCTACAGGGGAACCACTCCTTCAGATTCTGCATCAGTTTCCACATCTAAAGCTTTGAGGACAAAGCTTTTTCTAAGGGAGAGGGGATGTCAGGAACCCATTTCAACTCTTCTACTTACTTTGTTAGTATATTGTTGTTGGACGCATATGCTTTGCAAGTCGTCCCGTAGTATTTGTTGATCCATAGGTTGTCTTATTGTTGTTGGACGCATATGCCTTGTAAGTCGTCCCGTAGTAATTGTTGATCCATAGTTTGTATTGGCCCATGGTTTGTATTGACACATGGTATTGACCCATGGTATTGGCGCCTAGACTTAGTATATAAGTTTGTGTTGAGACCAATGAAGCCACGATGAAGTTAATTGTATTGAGCTTGCTCAAAGGAGGTTTCCCCCTCGAAGTGGCCTGCGATCAATATAAAAGTGATTATGAGTTCTGTTATTTCTGCTATCTTGTGTGTTTTCATTTATTAAATATTGTAGGTTCTTCACAGCAGTACAGTTGCAGCAGTTGGATGGATCGATGCTCCCAAAGTTTATTAATGGCAGTAGGTTGAAGTCCTATCAGTCGGGCTTGGAGCAGTGCGATTCCTGAGTCACATCGAAAAAAAAAAATTTGCAGGTTGAACAGTGACAGGATGGCGCACCGAAAGGCACATGAATGCATAGGAAGGGAAGCTTGTGCCTTAAGTTATGAGTGGTCCGCGATAGTAGCAGGGTCGCAACTGGGTCAAATTAAGAATCATTACGAATCATTAGCAAACAGAACTTTTTATTTTGGCAGGTATTGCTGCCAGAAGCATGCACGTTTGGCACAAAGAATACACCATGGCAGCATGGCTGATGGCACCTGGGATGATGGTTTGCACACTTTGACATGACTAGCAGCCGAAGGCAGTATGGTTTCCACACCACACGTCAGAATTCTGGTTCATACTCACACAGAACATCGACATGATATGATTAGCATCTTACATGAATGGGTGGTGCAAATGATTATCGAGGTAGACGATCAGACGAAGGTGATGTATAAATATAGGAACCAGAGGATAGTAGAGCACAAAGGTATTTCCAATTGAGAGGTAGTTATGCTGCAAGAGGGTCAGGAATCTAGCTGAGTTAGGAATCCCAAGGAGGCTCTCGAAATGATCCATTTCATTTCGTGTGGTAGCACACCAGGCACGTTGAGGGCCCGAACGACGAGTGTGCATGAGCACCTGGAGCAAGCCACGCTGCGAACACTCGGGCATTCCAAGCATGAAGTCCCTTCCGAGCTCTCTAGGCAGGTGGTGATATTTCGAAGCCTCATGGTCCCTGTGACCACAAAAAGGATGGGGGTGGCAGCCCCTTGGTCCCTATAGCATGTGCTTGCCAGTGCGAAACAGATGTGCCGGAGCCGCTGGCCTGGTTCATACCTCGGCGTTGGTCATAAACTTCTTCTCCATCTGCAACCGATTCCTCGAGACTGGAGGGTGAGTTTGAGAGGCACATGATAGAAATCCGGGGGATGACTACTTTAGGGTGAGAAGTACATGACAGCGAGTTGACGATCAGTGTAGCAAAAGGAGCAGGAAAACACAGCGCGATCCAAACATCAAGAATAGTTGCAGAAACATAGTTCAGCCATAGCCGAGTCCGAGTACACCATGGCCTGATTACGTTGCTCGAGGGTGAGCCACAAGATTGTGTTGGGGGACTATTGGCAGGAGGTTTGGTAAGTAAGGATCGCAGCATCGCGGATGCTGCAACAAGTCAAAAGATACCGTGAAAGGCAGAAAGCTAGGCGCAAAAGAGAATATTTTATGTATTTTTGGGTCGAATGTACCGCAGTATGTGTGTTTTTGGGTCATTAGGACCATGTCAGTTAGCTTTTGAGTCATTTAGACCATGTCAGTTAGATTTTGGGTCATTTGCTCTAAGTGTCGGTTAGGAAGTTGTTAATAAGTGGACAATCAATGTAAAGGCAGAAGCCTATATAAAGTCATAGAGTTGTATGAGTTGAGGGAGGAGAGAAGGGAAGGAGAATCTGATCTTGGAGATATATGTCTGTAATTTGAGATCAAGAGTTATCGACGAGATCTGTGTTTTGCGGAGATATTTTATATGGGTTTTGTAGAGTTAATATGACATGACAGAGTTGTTTCCTTGCCGCAATTAATGCTTTACTGTTGTATCTATTGCAATGAATATTTCTACCGAATAATGCTATGAATATGAACAATGTCAAATATAATTGCATAAGATCTACTTCTGAAATGTTGCAATAACTTTAAGTAATTGAGCCGCAACATCCTCCTTCATTCGACGGAAACATGGTTCCGTCGACTCTCCCTTGAACATCTCGGGTGAGACCTCATCTACTCTGCAGGTGTTGCTGGACGGGGTAAATCCTATCTGGGCCGGTGCTTAGGGAGATCGATGTGGATGTCGACAGTGAGTGGAACCCTTGTCGACTGGGTTTGAGTCAACGGACCTTTTAGTCTAAACACACGTGAGGGTCAAAAAGGTTATCGAGAAAATATCCAAACTATAAAGTTATAGGTAAAACCTAAAGTCCCAGCATACTAGTCTAATTATTCAAGTGAAGCATAATTTAACCACATGGATCATGACCTCCCAAAACTTCATCAAAACATATTTATAAAGTTTCTAGAATTTTTAAAAAATAAAATAAAATGGGTCACCCTTTTATTGCTACTTTTTCACCTTATAGTAGTCTTTAATAACATAGTTTTATTAATCAATAAATATGTTGCATTAAATGCATATAATCATCAATCTCATTAACTAGAACTCTCCATGAAAAAAACATTATCTCCCACAACATGACATTTGCCAAAATTAAATGATATCCATGAAACATAATGTTACCCACAAAATATAATTAAGATCTTAAATTCAATTAATGACATCTAAAGGAAATGTGAAATATAACTTATGTCTTATATTTTGCAATGAAATAACTATAGGTCAAAGGAGTTATACTATAAGTACTAACTCTATTAAAAATGATCCAATTCCATAGGTCACTACACAAAATAGATAACAATCCATTTACAAAATATATACATCTTTTCATCGTTGTAGACACAAAAAATAAATATCCAAGTCCAACCCTTCCATATGTACAAAAATATAGTAGATTTGTACTCAAACCTAGGCATTAGAAGGATGAGAGGAATTCACATATCTAGAGGAAGAGGACCTATCTTTGGGGACTTTACCAATTTGAGTGGCATAAGGCCAAGTAAATATATTAGGATGCATGATATCAAAAGGAAAGGGCATTCTCACACATTGACAAGAAGATTGCACTTTACCAAGCATTTGGTCAAAGTAAACATGTGAGCAACCTAACTTTTAATGGGAGAAGTAGTGAGAATCGAATCAAGAACTGATCTTCGGGAGGAAAATGAGGTACAAAAATAACATTATTCTAGATTTCATCAAGCATACTCATATGTCAAGATATTTCATCACACATAACAATGTCAAGTTATTTTTCCATAAACATCTCAACAAGGGAAACTTTGTTAACAACAATAACATCATAATCATAATCAATTAGGTTTAAAAAACCTCATTATTTAGCACCAATATCAATAAGATGAAGGACAATAAAAACATTTCTAGGAGGGGTCAAAACAACATTGGATTCACAATGAGAGTCACTCTTAGTATCTCCCTAATGGGGCTTATGATGAGGTAATATTGACAACTCAATTCCCCAGCCATAACTATGTGCAGGAGGAGAGGGGGGTTGTTTGAATTGCCAACTAGGATTTATTAGGAACAAGAGCATTAGAGGAAACTTCATTTTGTTAAGAAATATTAGGATGAGGCCACAAGTAGGGATTCAAATGTAAAGGAGGGAAATTAAAATAAAGATGGTTGTGCAAATAGAAATGGAAAGTCTATACAAGTTAAGCAAACTCATCATACTTTTTGTCAAAGTAAACTAAAAACCTTATTCTTTTCCTCTCATCACCTCTCTAAACATTAAATTTACCCCAACCATGGCTTCTCCTTTGGCCATGATGATGTGATGGTTAGTCACTTCCCCAAAAACTCATCATCAAACATGTGATTCAAAAAAAAACATTCAGTAGTTCATTCTTATATCAAAAATCATCAAATTGTTGAATATGTGTTGTATCCTTTAAGTTAGGCTATGCAAGCAAGCATAATCCCTTACTAATCCACTATGGGTCTACTTTTTTGCCTTTTTGTCTTTATTTCAACCAATGGTTTTGATCCATTGTAATATAATCCATGTTAAGGTATTTGGGTTGTAATCTAATCTTGAATAGTGGATTAGGGTTAATAGATGTTGTAAAATACCTATATATTTTATTGTGAATGATTAAATAAATGTGATCATAGTGAGAAAGGTGCAACTTTGAGTTTGATGGTTTTCTTAGTTAAGGGTTTCCAGGTTAAATATGTTGTGTATTGTGTGTGTATGTGTGCTGTTGTTTTTTTATGTTTAAGAGTTTGTTAGAATATCTTCTCTTGCACATGTTTATCAAACTCTCCAAAAAAAACATTATTCAATCTAAAACGAAATCCATCTACTATGAAATTATGAAACAAAATGAAAATTAAATTTAGGACGTCACATGTAACTAAAGAAAATGAGAAGGCATAAATTCCTGCTAGCTTACTTGGTTAAGGTGCAGGCCTCGTTTGCAAGGAAACCTGATTCCAATTCCCCTAAGGGGTGACTTAGTTGGGAGGCGACATCCAAAATCCATCCAAGTTGAGGCTAATGCGGTTCAGGTCAGGTGCAATCCCCAAGTGATTTTGATGGCTTAGAAGCCCCTGGGTCGTGGTTTCCCAAACGACAGGAAACTCCTGCAAGTTAGGGAGATTCGAGCAATAAATACAAAATGAGAAGGGAATTTCGATAGGCCAAAGAAGGTTATAAAATTCTAGGTAAATCATTAGTAACAAGTAAAATTCCAATACTCCGGTATCAAATTGTAACTCCAACAAAAGCTTGAAGTATTCTCAAACATTCAAACTAAATTAAATTCATAGAATGCAATTACTACTCTTCTTGTTGCAATTAAATTTATAACTCAACTTCAACTTCAAAAAATAATTGTTCCAAAGCTCACATATGAATCTGATCACTTTATACTTATCGCATGCCTCAAAGTCAACCAACAAATAATCCTAGGCATCATCATGAAATTGAAAGAGGATCGGATCGCATTTTACAATGTTGCACTATTGAAAAACAAACAATAAAATGAATGCAAAGTCTAAGAAAATTTGTTGTTTGTAATCATAACCATATTCTTTCCTTACTCTCAAAACTCATAATCTTCAAATATACAACAAAGTTATAACAAGTATAAAATTGAAAATCAAAAGTTCAGGTTGGTCGAAACATAGGTGCACTAGTAGTCATGCTCAAAATGAATGAACATGCCCAAAATGAGAATCACATTAAATGAAACCTAAAAGGCCAAAAAAACATGTGTTATAGGACTAGCAAGATTCAAAACCATAAAAATATTATTAGTGTTCACAATATCTCAAGTAAACTAAGGTGAAACAAAAGAGATGTTAGAAGGAAAGTCACAATGCATAGATGGTTATCGGTGCCAGGTGCAGGGGGGTGCTTCTCGACCCCAAAGGACATCAGTAAACCCATTATTCTTGGGGCTTGGGAGTGTCGACGAACAACCAAACTAAGGGTCTAGCCTTGTGGAAGCTAGAAGGGACTAGATATGGAAAAGGAAAAAGGGATCACTAAGCTAACAATGATTGGAACTCAAAAATCCTAATCCAAGGCCTTGTCGGGAAGACTCTCACCCAAAATGAAATCATAGGAAAAATTGTTGAAAGAATTAGCCAAAAACTAAATTAGTTTGAGGTGGTTTGGCTCATCCACGTCAAGAGAAAACTAAACTATAAATCCGACTAGAAAGATAACCTACCTTGTTTGTTACCCTCTAGGATGTTAAAGGTGGAAGGGGATTCATATCCCGCCCCCATTCCATAAGTCCTTTCAAGCATTAACTATTTCATCATGAAGGATAGAGGTGGCGTCAAGAAGGTGATTCGAGTTCTTTGCATTCTCCATATGCAACACATGGATTACCTCATACCCTTGAGCGTGGTACCCCTTCAAGTACAAATATATGACCCCATTGCTAGTACTTTCATCAACTCTGGCATGCAAACAAAGAAGGTGGCAGATCGTCGAAATCTTCTTCATGAGCATGCTCGCAATCAAGGATACAAGATGGCATTTAAAGGAATATAGGCCAATTTGATAAGGTGGCAAGCCAATCTAGTTTTGATAACTGATAACTAGTGGAAAAACTTTCTAAATCATATAGATTCAAGGAAACGTAAGAGCGGTTCAGAGAATCCACATCACAATTCTTGGGAAAGTTAAGAACGTGGAATAGATGAAGTGTAGAATTCAATAGGGTATTTATCTAGTCATTTAGAAAATTGGAATAAGGATCTCGAAAGGAGGATGAAGGGGGAGCTCCATTCAATTCAACAGCAACAGAATCATCTAACCAACCAACTAGAAAAACAAACCAACAAAAATATGCTAATGGCCTCCGAGATTCTAATTCTGAAAGGGAAAATTAAGGAGTAGGAGGACCACCCCCACAATATACAGTGCGAAATCAAATATTTAAGTAGAGAATTGTCCCCTTGAATCTGCAGGATAAACTCAATAGATGAGGATTCAGTAGGTTCGAGGTAGGAAGAATAGGTAGAAGACAAAGAGGACACAATAGTGGACCAATGGTGTACATCTGCAACAATTGAAAGACACAATGCACCAGTTAGCCGCACTAGCATAGAAGCTTGGAAATCTTGTTTCTCAAAAGTACCATGTTCTTCTCTAATTTATGTACTGTAAAGTCACATATTTAGGAAACTATTTTGTTAGAATATACACTAGTCTAGAAGGAAGAAGAACTGGTAAGATTAGTAATATATGTGATATAGTCGACATAGATAGAAGAACCTCTATTTTTTGGTTTCCTGAAAAGGAATTTTGTTTGTAATTTTTTTTTAGGTTGGACATTTCAGACGCAACCTCCATTTTGATAGAAACTCTTTCTTTGGTTCTGGTACAAAAAAAACAAGCCATAGTTGGTTCAAGGTATGAAACTCTTCTAGTAAAGTAGAGATTATATATGTATTTTAGAAGCAATGAATTTATGCAAGGGTAGTAGATAAAACAACAAATGAAATGATACCAAAAGCTATGGTGACAACCTTCACCTAAAATGTAAACTCAAATAACATTCACATGGGGAAGAAATACAATTACATATTGAATAAACAAAGTAAAGGACTAATCCTACCTCATTCACTTTGAAAGGTGACGAAAAATGCTAAGTTGGTGTCAAGATTAAACATACAACTCTTGAAGTTCAACTACAAATCAAGATAGGCGTACTCCAAGGCCTAATTCCTTCAAATTCAAGTCATAAGAGTTTAAACGGAATCCCAAAATAATTGTAAGATATTCTAAAAGCAATGGACAAACAAAATCAAAATTAGAGAATACATAGAGAGGATCACAAAGCTAACAGTTTGACCAAGGAATGTAAAAATGACCTGCGAAACTCTAGGTATTCCAACTTCAATGTGGCAAAGATCAACCATAGTTGTTAGATTGAAAGCAATGGTGGAGATCTAACTCCTTGTCCATCACGCCTCCATGCAACATAAATGCAAAAGTGGGGTGCTATCATCAATGCTAGAAGTATAAAGGATATTAATACACATGTCCTAGTCTTAAACAAATTTCTCAACCATAATATCAAGGCAATACCAAAATCTTGTCAATCATCGTAGTAATGCATCATAGTGAATTGGGTACTATCCCTAAAGTTGCAACCATGCAAAACAATGATACTACGTGAAATCAAGGTTAAGTCTTTAATTGGTTATGCTTAGAAAAGCCACAAACAATATATGATTCATATAATTCTCATATAAAAATTCCAAGATCAAACACCTACAAGGTCATATTGTAGGTCACAACACTTAACCAAACACTCTCAACCCACTAATTACATAAAAAACATTGAAATAACACATAACTTTTAACAATTTTAAAACAATTATATAAATCATTCATACTTTAACCTTCACCAAATATTTTCCTAAGGACTGGAGTTTCTTTGTACTTTGTTGCAAGTACAAAAGGAACAGACAAAATATTGTTAGGAGCAACTCATCATGTCATGTATAGTCTCCCAATCAAATTTCAAATGAGATTTCAAACTTATATCAATAATAAAAAAAATATATCATGAGAATCATAAACAAATCTATGTTTAACACCAAGCTATGGCAAGGATAAATATACCATAAGGAGTGCTCATTTAATCAAATATGCTTATCATAAACAACATAAGGAAGGGAACAAAAATTGTTCAACATGATCTTCTCTTAAAATAAAACTAAAAGGTACACAAATATAATCATAGGAATGGAACCGACTACTATTTGATCATCATTAACACCAACTTAATCCTTTCATGAACAATAAAATGCAAGTGCTTAAATTTACTAACTAGGATATTCAAAGAGAAGAGGAAAACAAATTAATAGAAAGAGTGAAGCTCAATAGTTGAACCAAAATTTTGGGTTAAGGTCCCTTAAGTAAATTCTTTAAAAGTTGAAATTTTGGGCAAGACTGTGAAATTTCTCAATCACATATCCATTTACCAAAAGGGTGGTAAACCCATGGTGACTCCATATGATGACCCGGTTACATTCAAGGTGGAAGTTAGAATTTTTGGTTTTATATCAAAGAAGCAAAAGCACACATATATATGGATGACCAAAATTAGTTTTAATTTTCTTGTAGGGATAGGTCATATGATTAGACTTTTGATTTAGAAATGATGAACAACAAATTAATATGTAGAGGACATGTTCCATTTCCTTATGCAAGTTTTGTTGGAAGTATGATGTATGCTATGATATGTATTAGACCATACATTGCCCATCAATTGGAGTTTTGTTCAAATATGTGTCAAAACTAGGGAAGGAACATTGGACATGTAAAGAGAGTCTTCAAATATTTGCATGGCACTTCATATTATGAAATCTACTACCAAGGAAGACTGTACCAAATAGATATATATGTACACAAGGTCTTGTTAATGAAAATTGGGTTGGGGATCTTAGCTACATAATATCTATAAGTGGTTATGTTTTAAATCTATTTGGTGGAGAAATCAACTGGATGAGTAAGAGGTGGGATTTTTTATTGTCAACTACAAAAGCTAGTACATGGTAGCTACTCATGGAACTAAGGAAGTTGTATGGTTGCAAAGATTGTGTTCGGGTGCTAGTTTTGTTTAAAGTGTAGTAAAGATAAGTTCAAATATATCAAGTGTAATTTTTTTGTCAAAGAATCATGCTTATCATTCTAAGACAAAGCGTATTAATGTGAAGTACCATTTTGTTAGAAAAATGGTTGAAGAGAACAAAGTGTTGTTGGAGAAGGTTGATACCATGAAGAATGTTGAAAAATCACTAATGAAGTATGTTAGTAATAAGAAGTTCTCTTGATGTACAAAATCAATGGGCATAGATGCCCTTAGCAACTGACTACTTGAATCTCTTGCCTTGAACCCCATTTTTTACAAAGTAGTCAATAAGTGAGATAATGTTGCATATGTGGTGTATTCTTGTGGGTAGACTTAGTCACATCCAAATAGGGGTTCAGGGGGGATGGTCACCCTCTAGTGGGGGGAGAGAGGTGGCATTGGGGGATAGTGAGCCCCCTAGAGAAAAACATTTGGGTATTTTTTGTGTTTTTTAACCAATGGTTTCAACCCATTGTAATCTAATCTCGAGAAAGGGATTAGGGTTCTAATCTAATCTAGGCTAGTGAAAGAGGGTTTTGGATGTTGCGTAATACCTAAATGTTATACTATGAATTGTGAAGATAATAAAATAAATAAGAAAGAGGTATGGCTCTAAGTTTTGTTGGTTTTTCTCATAAGGATTTTGAGGGTAAATCTTTGTGTATTGTGTGTGTATGTGTCATTGTTTACTTCATGTATATTTAGAAATTCTACACACTTCTTGACTTCAAAATTTTCAAGACTTATAGTTGTTATCATAGTGAGGTTATTGGCTTCAGAGGGATGCATGTGTTTCTAAGGGTTTAACTCATTCTTAATAGATTAAATTTATCTTGGTTTTGTGATAAAATTGGTTTCACTGGGATATCTACATTGATGATTTTTGTGTGAAAGAGAGTGGTGAGTAGTTCCAAAATAAAGGTTAAGAAATTTAACAGTCAAAACTTTGAGCTATGGAAACTCAAGATGGAATATATTCTTATAAACAACGAATAATTGATCAATGTGGACCCTGGGACTACAATTGCAATATGAAGGTGATAAATTGGATGAAGTTGGATAGCAAGGAAAATAGTATGATATGGTTATATCCTTCATATTTAATGTTATTGGATGTCTTGAATGAAGCCATAGCTAATAAATTACGAGATAAGATAGGGACTTTGTATCATTATAAGTCCTTGGTAAACAAAAATTTCCTTGGAAACAAGTCATACCTCCTAAGGATGAATGAAAATGACTCTATGAAAGAGCATCTCAATGTCCTTAACATTGTTGTAAATCAGCCGGAATTTAATGATATTAAAATTTCCAATGAATATAAGTGCATAAGTACATCGCATTCTTTTCCAAATTTATGGGATAGTTGTGGTGTAGCTATTTGGAGTATTGAAACTACATTAAATCTTTATGATGTGGTTCCATCCCTTCTATTAGAGGAATAAGGAAAAAATCCATGGATAGTTAATCCAAGGATGCCTTTTTTGTGAGAAGCTACCCTGCATATAGAAATAAAAGTAACTATTCTAGGGAAAGATCTAAATCTATAGGAAAAACTTTAATGAAATTATAAAAATGTGGTAATTTTGGGAATTATAAGAAGGATTGTAGATCTAAAAATGTTGATAAATAAGGGATCTAATAATGCTCCTTCCACGGAACAGAAGATGTCCTCAGAAGGAGGGGATGTGTACTTGGCATCTACAAGTACACATTTAGATCATAGTGTATGGATAATTAACTCATATGATTATTTTCATGACACCTCAAAGGGAGTGCTTTTTATGAAATGAAAAGTACAATGGAGGTGATGCTCTTCTAGAAGATGACTCAAAAACCAAAATCATAGGACGTGGAAGGGTCAAGCTACTACTCTAAGATAGAAGGATTTGAATTCTCCTAGGGGTTGAAGACATTTCAAAGCTATACAAAAATCTAATATATGTAAATAAGATGAGTGATGCAGACATGTGTTTTGTATTTGAAAAAGAAACCTACAATATGGTTTGAAGAGAAATTGTTTTGTTGAGGGGAGTTCATATTAGAACTCTATACAAGTTGTTCAAAAGCACTATTACTAATGGATTTAATAGATTTATTGTTTTTTAGGGTATCAATGAAGACAAAATAACATTTACTATCCCTCGTGAGAAAACATTGTTATAGCATCAAAGACTAGGACATATGGGAGGGAAGGGACCTTGTTCATTACATGGTAAAGGAATCATTGAAGGTATGTATGATAGATCATTAGATTTAAATTTATTTGAAAATTGTATATGTGGTAAGAAAATATGGGTAATTTTCTGATTTGGTGCTACAAGAGGAAAATGGATCTTGGATTTGATACATAACCATGTATCTGGACATGTGCCTATTCCATCATATGCTAAATATGTATACTATGTTTCAATCAAAGATAATTTCTTGAGGAACAAATGGATCTATTTTCTTTGAAAGAAATGTGTTTTTTTTATTCAATTTGAAGAGTTTAAGGTGCCTCTTGTAAAAAACTAGACAAAGAAGAAGAAAGGTGTTCAAGACAAATAATGGTGGAGAGTTTTTTATAAATGATTTCATGGAATTTTGTAATAAGTGTGGATAGAAAGGAAAAGTAATATTCCATACACACCCCAATAAAATGGAGTTGTAGAAAGAATTAATAATACATTAATGGAAAAGGAAAGGGGTGTGCCTAGTGGTGTAGGGTTAGCACATGATTTCTGAGTAGAGGTAGTGGATATTGCATGTTACCTGGTAAACCAATCACATATATTATTGTTGGTTGATAGAACTCTACATGGGACATGAACTAGCAAAAAAACCTCTCTTAAACATTTCATATTTTTTGGCCATGATGCTTATGTGCATGTTCCAAGGGATAATAGGAGTTAGTTGGATAATAATGTTAAAAAATGTATCTTTATTGGTTATAAACATGGTATAAAAGGTTACAAACTTTGGAACCTGATAATAAAGAAGATTGTTTACAATCAGGATGTGGTATTTGCAAAGGTTAAAACTGTTCCCAGCTATGAAGTCCAATACAGATAAGAAGTACCAAATATAATAGACATTGAGTTAGAGGGTGAAGAGTATGACTCAAGAAAAGAAGATGAAGCAAAAGAGGAAGAACATTAGACTCCATTCTTGAGGATATCGGTACAGGAAAAAAGGAAAGTAGAAAGGTATACCCCACCTTATTTTCGTTCTAGCTTTTTAATATATATTATTGATGATGATCATATAACTGTTAGGGGGGGAATGGATTCAAAGCATGGTAAACTTGAGAATACGACCATGGTAGAGAAACAAATAACTAGGATAAAATTGAGGCTTCATATCTAGTCAAGTTTCTAGCTATAAGAAAACAAGTTGGAAGCAAATGGATGTTTAAGAAGAAGTTAATTGCAGAAGGTAAAGTGGAGAAGAAAAAACTTTCCTAATAGAAAAGGGATATTCCCAGGTGGAGGGAATTGATTTTGGTGATTTTTTCTTTTTTTATTGCTAAATAATTTCTATTAGATTTATTTTTTATAACACTAATGCATTTGATATTTAAGTAGAGTAGGATGTAAATAAAGCATTCCAGTACATGGGGATCTTGAAGAAGAAATCTACATGAAACAACCAGGAGGTTTTGTAGTGAAGGGACAAAAGGAGTTGGTTTGGACATTGAAGAAGTATATGTATGGATGTATTGGAGAAAACTCACTATGGCTTGGGAATACCACAACAGACAGATGACTACCAGAAATCTACTCAATTCTCAAAACAATGCTATTATAAATGACAATGTTAAAAACATGGAGAAATGTAACCAACCCCGATCCAACATTTGATGTAGATCCCCGTTGGAGCTTTCAATCCGCGCACATCCAAGCACTTGTAATCTGCAAATTAGTCTTAACAACAAATATCTAACAAGTACATGTGATATATAAATAACATTAACATCATCAATAACAATGGTCCATAATATCATAAGCAAATGCAACCCAATGTATAATAAATGACATTCACACCATGAATGGACGAGAACATGAGTATTTCTATTAATGAACAAGAAGAAGTACAAAGTGATATTACCTCTTGCTGGCAACCAATCTAAACCAAGATCTAGATCAATCCACTTGTGCCTCCACCACTTCAATCCTCCATGAATGGCAAACTTAAACTAGAAAGGAGTTTGGAAGGGTAACATAACTGGTTCACAACTACAAGGATCAATGAGTGCAGACTCAAGATAGGGCAAAAATCCACTAGAGTGCCTTTACTATTCTATTCCTCCTCCCGTCCATAAGCCATATGTGCTCAATATATAGTCCTCTCAAAGGTAGGTGAAAAGACTCATTGAGACGTTACTTGGGCAGATGGAGAGCCAAAGGTCACCCAATGACCACTTTTTGGGAGTAAAAAGTAATAAAATAGTGGTTTTTACCATTTTACTTGATACCCGCGGGCTATAGGGATGCAACTCGTGGGTACGCATGCTATAGTGATGCAACATGCAGGTAGGAACAAAAATAAGATAAACTAGTATCACTGAAGGATGAAAATGGATCCGAGTCACTGAAATGGATCCTACAGGCCAAAGAATGCTGATGCTCACAGGGTGGAAGATTGCTGTGTAACAGATGCCCCCTAATGTGTGAGGTCAGAGACTGAAAGTGGTACGATGGCCTAAATACATTATAAAACTCAGAAGTGGAGTGATGGAGACACAAGTGGAAAGAACGGATCACTCGTCATAATACAATAGTATCTCTGAATACATGTCAATATAATACAACAATCTGATACAATGGCCATGAATAGGCAGTACATAAGTAGATACATGTCATAAGTGATCATAGCCATGATCCCTCTATAGTAAGATATGGTCTTCTGCTGAAAAGAAGACAACTGGTGCAAACTAGAGGTACAAACTAATGAAATCTGAGAGGTGATATCTCAGATGTAAAGTCAAAGTCATATGTAGCATACTGAATGCCACAATCGCCTGGGGTCTTCTACACAAGTCTTTGACAGTGCAAGTCCCATCAAGTGAATAAAGGAGTTGGGGTCGAACTTGATGAGACATCGTCTGATTACCGGTCATTGATGTATACCGTTAACAGACGCAAGATGACCCACCGATAATGAAAATGGGCATCAAGGCACAGAGCACAATCATCAAAGTGTGAATAAATGGGTTGAAGTCGAACACTAGGATGAATCCATCGATCAGGGAACATTGATGTATTCCTAAAACTATCGATGGCAAGAGAACCTGCCACTAATGACTGCAAGCCTCAAGGTACTCAACCGAACTCTAAGCCTCGAGTCCCAGAATAAATGAGTTGAGGTCGACGGAATGAGACTCGATAGAAGGAGGGCATTAAGGAATCCCCCATCAACCAGCACAAGGTACCAGCAATGCTGAAAGATTTGGAAGATCTCAGGTGAAACGGACTGACTCAATAAGGATGGCCGACATGCAATAGTCAAGATATCTTAGGAGTGGCCGACACTGGTTTCAGGACTTCCTTTGAACAAGAGCATGAGCAAATGGATAGACTCAGGAAGCATAGACTTGACATAAACTGTGCAATGCAGGAGGCATTACAAAGGGCTCCATAATGATTGGAAGCTTAACCAATCGGTGGAGAAAACTGAGAAACAAGTACAGCTCCTAAGGCCCAATTATAGTCCCGACTCATAATGTACAGAGTGGAATGAATGTTCTGTTCAAAGGTGACACAATAGCTGCCAACAAAAAATAATGGCCATAATCCCATCCGGCTTTTTGGAATATTTGATTTTTTTGTCTTTTTCATATTTGGGAAAAGCTTGAAAAAGAATAAAATTGCTTATAGTACAACAAGTGAGGGAACGAGTGTCAAATAGATAGCAGACTAGTCCCAAGTAGTGGAACATACCTATGCTCAATGCAAGTAAGTGCGTGCAAGATGTGGACACTCGGGGGTGTGTTCCCTCAGGGTCAAAGGGTCATCATATTGTGAAGGGAAAATATATAAGCTCTGCAGGGCTTGAAAGGGAAAGTGCTCAGGCACCAGGCTAACAATTGAGAAAGCGGGAGCCGGCACAAGGATCAAGCAGCAAGCAGGATGATCCAATGCAATCACAACATGATATAACTAAGGAGAGTCCTTAAGGGAGATGACCAGCATAAGACAAAGTAGAGTATGAGTCTTTATCGCAACGTCATGGCGTGACTACAAAGGACTCCCAATCCTAAGGACAAACAATGGCATGGGCACCAAAATGCTTAAGGGGGTTCTAACTAGGGTAGCCATGTTTGGGAAAGCCCTACCGCCACATTATGACACTTCTATAACAGTGTGAAGGTTCTGTGTCAATCATGAAGCAGGGTCGCACCTAGGGTTTATGAAAATGGTCAACAAGTGAAATGCATAATGCATGTGGAAATGGCATCTAACCTATATGCTAGGTGTGAAACATACCTGCCGTAGGTGTGAAATGAATCGGAACAACTCTCACCGAGGAAATCTGTTGAAAAAACATTACTCCATGACACGATATTAGTTCATAATGGCCCAAAATGGACAAAACTTTAGAAAAGTGGGTCCAGAAAATTATAAATAGTAACAAAATTTAATAATTTTCAATTCATTTGCACTATTCACCATTTTGGAATTGAGTGGTAAGTTTGCACCTAAAATTTCAAGCGTCGATCGTGGGAGCTATGAGCAACCGTTCAGCTAACTATCTGGAGTAGGTTAGTGGTCACTGCCATACCTTTCATTTAAGTGCTTTTATTTCAATTTTGGTTGGTGGGTTATTTTGTTTGTCCAAGCCCTAAATGGCTTCGGCGCTACCTGTGGGCTGTAAGTATGCAGATCGCGAGTAGAGCATCAAACGCACAGTCAAAAAACTGGCTGCACGCGTCTACCCGCACCTGTATACAATATAGCTCGTGGGTAAGGCTGTGAAGAAGTTTTTAAGCATGAAACTGACTAACAATCTCTTGCTTTGCACTCCAGGATGGTTCTAGAGTGGAGGGAGAGAGAGCATGACCAGGTAGATGAGGCTGTGCGCAACGATTTGCAAGCACAACAAGCATTGCAAGCATGTGGCTTATATAAATACTGGAGTCTCGGGGGCTTAAGGGCCCAAAACCTACTACTCCGTCATTTGGTCAACTACTGGGATGTGGATGCACAACACTTCATCCTCAACGGGCAAACACTAACACTAGATGTAGAGGACATCTATTTCATTACAGGTTTGTCCCGTAGAGGGGAAGTGGCTAGTCTTTGGTCATGGACCGTGGGTGGTGGGATCACTGTGCAAGACTACATAGTACGGTACTGTCCCGCCAACACACGACCAGTGGGAAGTCAGGTGCCAATCAATCTCATAACGGACTTTAGCACAAAGATCATAGTGGCAACTCTGGTGCAGATCACGGGATCCAAAGCACTACATCAGGCATCCAGACTGGTGATGTTTTATGCATCACAATGCTTGTAGCCTACTATATTCGACTGGTGTACTACTCTGTTGGTGTCTATGAAGACACAACTGACGGAATGCAAAGAGGGGAAGGCCAAAAACTTTGGGTATGGTAGCATCCTCTGCAGTTTCTTCTTAGAGAGGGTTCCACGACTTAGCCCGAGGGTGGATGTCCCTCCGCACAATCTCCGAGATCCAGCCCTGACCCGATGGGCTGAGATACTGACACGACAAGGTGGTGGCCATCTGGCGTCACCATATACTAAGGAGTTCTTCTGCTGGTGGAACCGGCAGGTGATTGCTATCGAGGACTACCCCTATGCGGGGATAAACTTCAGACAGGACCGTGACATGCCGCTCCCACCAGGTGCAGCCTTCGGAGACATCGGTGAGTACTCTTTTTGGTTTTGTGTTTTTTAAATTTTTATGGATTTTTTGATGATAGTTAGAATGCAAAAAATATTTTTGGTTGTAATATCATGTACTAATGGGTGACTGTTTGCTCGCAGACAAAGGCCCAGTGAGACTCGAGGGCTTCCTGAGACATGGTCGTCGGGGTAGAGATGAGGTGGCAGTAGATGCTGCAGCAGGGCGCACACTACAGACGTTGCGGTGCAACATATCACAGATGGTTTCCCGAGTACCACTGATAGAGGTATCCCGACTACCGGAGGCTATGCAGCGCCAGGTAGTGGGTGTTCCTAGTGAGTGGGTGTCGTTACTGCAGTGGATGGCCAACGCAGTATAGTACTATTATGAGACACATCCCGTCGAGTCGGCAGCTAGACCTCCTCGGAGGGAGTAGATATCCCAAGGTCTCATCATTTTTTGTATCGATATGTATATTTTTGAGGGCTACGGGCTCCAGTCTTGTATGACACTACCATTTTTTGACATATTTATATATATATACAACTGTGGTTCTCGGTTCTACTATATGTGTGTATGGTACAAATGTATGAATGTCTTTGTATTTATGTGCTTCATGATGAATGTGACAAATGCCAGTCTAATACATAGTTAGCATATGCATCAGATATATAATTATGACTTCTCAGAATGTGAATATATGTAATGGAAACAAAATGTCTCTCCAAGAGTTGTACCTTAAGGAATATCCATAGTAATGTACGGTCTCATACATGGTACTGCCCATTCAGCTGAGACACAACTAGTTGTGAATCCAGGAGGACTTCTAAAGACTGGATGTCATGTGAAATGGCATCCCGAAGTAGCTCAACAATGGCACTATACTCAACCACATGGTTTGATGTAGGACTGAGACAAGCACCTCCTGAGGACACAACTAGATGGTCAGGCGAAAAGATAACCCGGGCAGCAGAAGCAAGTTGATGCGTATGTAGGCTAGAACCATCCGCGAAACCTAAGAACGTAGGACATCCCGCTGACATTTGTCAATCAAACAGCGGCTAATCAGTAGACCTGACAACCAAAAATGTAACCTAGACTATGTACAGAAAAACTATACAATAGTGTACAAAAGTATCAGCCCAAACCAAAGTTTCAAGCGTAATACCGCTTGAGGTAGAGCCCATTTCTAGGCTCCTTCGAGACAAATCCCTCGTAATCTTCTAACTCATAAGCTCCTTTTTCCAGGACACGTCTCACAATGTAAGGACCGTGCCACATGGGATTGAACTTGCCTGCCCCCAGGGGTTCTTTAGCTTGGTCATACAAGAGTACCAAGTCACCTTCAGCATACTGCCGGGGACGGAAAGACCTATCATACTGAACCTTGACACGATGCTTGTTAACATCAATGGCCAAAGCGGCATCTCGACGGTGCTCGTCAAGTTGCTCGAGGTGTACTAAACGTTGCTCAATCTCTGTCGTATCAGGGAGGATCTCTATGACTAGCTTGAGCAAAGGAATCTCGCATTTAACCGGTAAAAGTGACTCCACACCATGAACTTACTGGAACGGTGAGAACCCGGTGGCAGTCTTAACTGCGGTTCGATAAGCCCACAAAGTAGGATATAACATGATATGCCAATTGGTCTTGCTTTGTTGGATGGTACGTTGGAGAATGGTCTTCAAAGACTTATTGACTGCTTCAACCTGACCATTCGCTTGAGGATAGTAGGAAGACGAGTGTTCCTGACGAAACCTAAGCTTGAGAGACAAATACTCCATCATCTTATTTTTAAAGTGATTGTCATGGTCAGTGACAATCTCTTTCGGGATACCGAATCGAGTGATAATCTGATTGAATACGAAATGGGTTGCAGTAGCACCATCAGCTTTAATGGTAGGCATGGCCTCAGCCCATTTGGAAAAATAATCCATGGCCACAATAATATGATGATGCCCCCCAGCCGAAGCTGGTTTGCAATCCATGAAATCTACCCCCCACTTAGTGAAGGGACCGATGGTGACAACCGGATGGAGGGGCACTAGATGTGAGTGTATGTTCCGAGAAAACACCTGGCAAGGGTGACATCTCTTCACAGCGTTAATACAATCTTTAAAGATAGTATGCCAAAAATAACCTGCTCGCATAATACACTGGGCTGTAGCAAGCCCGTATAAGTGACCGCCACACGCCCCCGCATGGAAATCATTAAGTACCCGCTCCGCTTCTTCGTGAGTCAAACAACGACAAAGAATGGAATCCTTTCCTCGGCTATACAAAGTGTCACCGACGATAGTATAATCTTTAGTGTGATGTCTCACACGCCGTCGCTCATCTCATGAATAATGCGGAGGAAACTTCAAAGTTTGGAGATATCTAATGACATCCCTATACCAAGGGTCCTCGGTCGAGATAAGAAATATGTGTTCATCCACAAAGGAATATTCATGAATGACAGCCTCATCAAGCCGTGGAAGGTCCAACATAAGCTCAGCAAACACCAATGATTTCACCGACTTTGCAGAAGAAAACTCGAGATCAAATTCCTGAAGGATCACAATCCATTTATTATACTTACCAACTTTGCAGAAGAAAACTCGAGATCAAATTCCTGAAGGATCACAATCCATTTATTATACTTACCGACTTTGCAGAAGAAAACTCGAGATCAAATTCCTGAAGGATCACAATCCATTTATTATACTTACCCCCGAGAAGGCTTCGTGATATCACGAACTGAAACGGATTGATATGAGCTACAACAGTGGTTGTTCGAAGCAAAATGTAATGCCATAACCGCTGGACTGCATGAACAGTTGCAAGTGCCAGCTTTTCTACGTGGGTGTACCTTAGTTCAGCATCTACTAAATTTTGACTAAGATAATAGATAACATGCTCGACGAGCGCATCATCTACCTGAACCAAGACCATGCCAATAGTCTCTTGAGACGCGGCCACATAAAGAATGAAATCTCATGTAAATTTCGGTGGACTAAGCATGGGGGCCGATACCAAAGCTTTCTTAAGGGCGTCGAAATACTACTAGGCTCGCTCATCCCAGATAAAAGGTGTGTCTTTCTTCAACAGGCGTGCGAAACCTTTAGTAAGACTGGCATAGTTAACTATGAACCGACGCAGAAAAGTAGCTCTCCCTTGGAGGCTCTGAAGTTGTAACAGATTACGTGGAGGAGGCAACTGAAGTATTGCCTCAACTTTGAGAGGATCGACTCTAATACCCTCTTTCAAAACTATGAATCCTAGAAGGCGACCAGTCCTAACAGCGAAGATGCATTTGTTCGGATTCAATTGAATTTTGTATTGGATACATCGTTCAAGAATCATACGGAGGTGCTTTGGGTTGTCCACTCTCTTGAGAGAATGGACAACAAGATCATCCAAGAAAACTTCCATAATCTTCTTAAGATCATGAAAGTCATAGGTCATAGCTCACTGAAAAGTAGATCTGGCATTCTTGAGACCGAAGAGCATTTTTCGGTACGCAAAATTTCCCCATGGACAAATAAATGTCGTTTTATGTTGGTCCGCGGGTTTGATTTGAATCTGATTATAACCCGAGAATCCATCCACGAATGAAAAAATCTCACTTCCTGCACAAGCATCCAATATTTGATCAATGAATGGCGTGGGTTAGTTGTCTTTCGGACATGCACAGTTCAAATCTCTGAAATCAGTGCATACACGGATCGTTCCCTGCTTCTTATCCACAGGAATGGGGTTTGACACCCATTCGGTAAGAGGAATGAGGTAGATGAAACTAGCTTTGAGCAGTTTCTCCACCTCTGCCTTAATAGTAGCTGCCTTCCTAGGGTTCACAGCCCGTAAGCGTTGTCGAACCAGTTTAGCATCAAGATACATTTTAATCTTGTGTTCAACAATGCGGGGGTCTATTCCTGGCATCTCCTCATATGACCAGGCGAAAGCTTCCCGGAGTTCAGTAAACAAATCAGTGTAAATAGTAATCTCCTCAAAAGTGCAATCGTCACCGACGTAAACATTCCCAATCTTTCCAGGAGTGCGAGAGATGTTGATCGAAGTGGTTGGGGAAATATTAGCCATATTCCCCTCCAAGAAAACATCATGCGACTGCAAAAGAGCGACAGGGTGACCAACCATCTCAGCTAGAGTCATCCTAAACTCCTCTTGCTCAATGAGCTCAAGGTTAGGAAGGAAATAAGATCGATGGTGCATATCTTCCCAAGGCCTCTCACTACCACACATGGCTTTGAGGATAGCTTCATCAGATGGAAAAGTATCATCGAGGCAATCGTGAGAGCAAGATGAGTTGGCTGCCCAAACTGGCATCGTAATGGGATCTTCTTCAACTGTCTGGGGAGAAGAGAGATCCGGATCCGCAGTGGTTTGTTGGATGTGATTGTAAGTGAGCTCTACTACAGATAAAGGCATAGACATCCCAACGTGCGCAATGTCTCCAGACATAGAATCCGCGGATGGAAAAATACATGGATCATCACAATAGGAAGTTCGGAATGGCATACTATTCGAAGGAGGAGGCGCACTGTCGAAAATGGTTCCAATAAAATTCACAGGTGCAGAATGGTTAAAAGTTCCCATCAACGAGGGGTACATTCCAACACCTATGTTCCCAGTTGCCGACTGAGAATCAAAAACATGCAGGACTACTGATCCCGTAGATGCTGTGGAAGGAGTGCCAACATAATCTAGCTGATCAATCATCACAATCTTGCCTTCATGGGGAAAGCAAATGACTCGAAATACAGTAGACGCAACAGCCTTCATAGCGTACATCTAGTTCCGACCCAGTAAAAGGTTGTAGTCGATTGGTGCATCAACCACTTTGACTTCAATAGGCACGGACTTACCTCCCAAGGAGACAACAAGGGAAGGGATAATTCCATGCGGTGTAAAAGATCTATCATCGAATGCAGTGAGTGTAGTTCTACATGCGAGTAGGGGAGGAGAGCCAAGAGCTTTCCAACAAGTCAATGACATTACTGACGTGGAAGCACCTTCATCAACCATAGTACATTTGACGAAGCTCTTAAGGCAAACCACCTGGATTTGAAAAGCCACAGGGTAAGGCAAGCGAGGTTGGAAATCAGTAGTATCAAACTTGATAACACTAGGACTTCCCCCATACTGAACTCCTAACGCACTCAAAAGGGCATGCTTCTGAGAAGGACATGCTTGCAAAACTTCAAGAGCCAACATAGCACACGGAGTTTGGCCCAAATCTTCTACGATGGAGTAGTTCTGGGCGGCTTGAGCATTAGGATTATACGTAGAGCGCTTGAGAACACCTTTCGGTATCCGTGGCATAATAGAAGGATTCTCGATATGCAAGGAATTATCAGGAGGAGGGGGAGGCTCATTCCCTAAATTCGGTTTTGGTGCACCATAATCACGTTGATGAGTGGCAACACAAACCTCTGACTAAACCATATTCACGCATTTGTAACCACTGGTATTGGAAGAAGACGTTGTTGTTTCATTAGTACCATAACCAGTGGTGGGAGCATGTGAAGCCATGTTTTGGTGATGAGGTAGGGGATCCTTCAACATAGTTGGGCTCTGTGCCAAATGCTTCGATGCTTCTTCAATACGAGGACATAAGTGAGTAAGATGATCCTCCCCACAAAGCTTGCAAGGGAATTTCACCTTACGCCTAGGTTTACGATCCTCGCCAGCATTACCGCCTTCCCGAGGAGGGTTGGCATTCTCTTTACGAGGAGTATTACGATTGCTATTATTGTTACTTCCATTGTTTCTACCCCTACAATTATTTCTTCCCTTTTTCTTACCACCAGGTTGCTGGTTACCCGACGGTTTCGTTGATTGCACTTTGTGTACATCAGACGACGGAGTGGAAGTGGACAAGGTGTGAACCTGTCTGGGTGCAGACTGGTTTATCGACAAATTTTGCATTTTATTAGCTACCAAGTCTACAGGGCGAGTGCATGTGGACCCCACGATACCATCGGCATGTGGTCCAAGAACTGACATGGGATCATGTCTTGTTCTCAGTGCGTCAAGAATAATGTCATACAAAATGCCAGACTGAGAATAAAGAAGATTTAATTGCTGGACTTTCAAGATGGATTGCTCCTCAGTCATAATGCTGGACATCGAAACATCCTTAGCAATATATGGAAGTAAAGACTTGAGGAACCATTCCAACAGGAACTCTGGAGCAATGTTGGCTTTCACTAATCTCTTCTACCGACGCCACTCTTGAACGTGGTCAGAAATATGTGTGGCCTTATTCTGACAGAAGGTGGACAACAACTCAGTACCAGTATCATAACGAACCGACAACTGGAAATGGTCTAAGAAAACCAAAGAAATCTCGTTGAAACCCCTATAGGAATTTCCAGGAAACTCCACATACCATTTCATGGTTTCCCCCGTGAGGGTGCGTTGAAATAGGCGTAATCGAATGGAATCATGATTCAAAGAGTTAGAGGAGCACCAAAGGTGAAATGTCGTGACATGATCTCCCAGGTCCTCACCACCTTTCCCCTCAAACTTTGGAATGTTTGAAGGGAGCTTGGTAGGGACGGGGGGCCAAGTAGGGTCGTGACACACCGGATCATTCGTGAGCTTCGAAAGATCCGAGAGATTCAAGCGTGCAAGGAATGGGAGCTGCGGCTGGAAAGCTTGATTATAAGCTCCCATAAAAGGTTGATTGAATGGAACTATGTTGTACAACGGACCAAAATCTTGACCATGAGGGTTAAACTGCTGATACTGAGGACCTGACGGCCCATAAGCTTTCCCATGGCCATAAGATGGATAAAATCCCCCTGCCTGACCCATTTGAGAGTAAGCAGGTATATGTGCGTTTTGAACACCATATTGGGGTGGTGGGTGATACTGGTGGCCAGCACCGACTATGTTGTAGTAGGGGTTGCCACCATGGGTATGGGGCATGTATGTACTATTCATATTGGGAACCATGTTGTATTGACCGTAATGGTATGGTATGTTCCCACATCCAATATTCGGATTATCTTGAGCAGCCATGTGATGACCATAAGCATTAGAAGTATTCCCAGGTCCAATATGGGTGTGACCAGTAGCAGGGTTGGTGGTGTGATGTCCATGTGGATAGGAAATATTCCCACCCCCTACATTACTATTACTAGCGGCGGTAGTGGACGCAAAAGTATGCGGTAAATGTCCACCCCCGTGGTTGGGAGGAACGGTATCATGTGCAAAAGTGGTCCTAGGTTGACGAGTAGTGACATGTGTACTAGGTGGTGGATGGCGAGTCGTGTTTTCGACAACATTCCGACTAGGTTGAGTATTCCTAGGAGGTGGTCGCATTCCAACATTGGCATGGTTAGGAATCGGACCAGTCCCCATACTATGTAAGTGGGTGGATAACGTAGTGCCCCCAGCTAGGGTAGTGCCCCCAGTGGGTATAGTATGGCTAACACTTTGACTAGTGCCAACATGAGTACCAACCATAGTGGAAGGTTCGACAGTATTGTGACTAGGCATACCAAAAGAGAGTGCAGTGGGGTTGACCATAGGGCTGGAATCATCATGAGTCTCGGGCCTCCTATATCTAGAATCGCGTGGAAACGAAGGAACGAAAGGCTCATTCTGTTCTTCCTCCTCGGGTAAGCCGGGCATCTGATAAAGATAATTATCCGGATTTGAAGGATCAAACAGATCCCGGTCAAGTCGATTAGGCCAAATAGAACCAGGTTGAGTAGCAGGTGGATCACCTCCCCAATCCTTACGAGGAGTCTGGGGATCGGAAATGTGTTCAACTCTACCCGAAGGAGTAGAAAGGTCCTGCCCGATATCGGGATGTGTAGCCATGTAATCCTCAACATAAGTCGTATAAGAATCTAAAGACTCAGAGGGAGCCCTCCGGCATCCTCCAGTAATGCGTTGTGTAACCAAAGATGGCTTTAAACCAGCCAAACGACGGGACCGACAGAGAGTAGGGCTCCGCGCCACGTTCTCTCCGGAGAGAGACACAACGTCTCCTAAAGGCCAACTATCGATCAAAAAATAGTAAATCAAAAGCACACACCTAGAGAATCTACAGCCAAGAGCAGACAAAGAGAGTGGCTAAATGAGCTCCCGACACTAGAGCCGGTATGTCTCACCTAAGAGAGGCTTGAGACTCCCAAACTATAGCCGGAGGTAACAAAATCAGTTATAGAGACACCCAGGATTCTCTGTGTCGACAGGGTCAAGTCCACTGCACGATCACAACTGTGTTGTCCAATCCCTATCTGACTCGAGACACAAACAACATCACCACTACAAGTACCCTGTGCAATACCTAGGTAAGGAAACTATGTATACCACAATATAACCAATGCTCAGGGGAACAGTCGCAGGTGGGACCCATCGTATGGGCAGGGTAGCTAAGCCCGAAGCACAAGAGGGAGAACCTCCAGTACCCCCAGATACGAACAAATCCTGGATATATCTCCCACATTCAGCCAGTATCAGAGGGATATCTCCTCAACCAACCTCCCGTGACCTCGTGCTTAACTCTGGTTTGAGTAGAGCTTTCCTAAGAACACCGATCTATACCATGGATTCCTCCACTCCCTGATCAGACACCTAATGTTTCGTTCAGTAGTCTTGGATTGTTAACTCACAATGATCTATTCCAAGACTCTAAACCTATGCTAGTTGGTGTACCCTATAAATAAAATAAGTCTAATCAATTTTATGATTAAGCGTTAATTTTAGTGGCTGTGATTACTCAAGGGATATGGTCGTGACACTAGTGATGTGTAGACTCAATAATATGCACCATCGTCCAATCCTAGACTCAACTATCCAATAAAACAATGTCACTAATATGCAAAATCAACCAACAATTTCAAAATAAATATGCAGACTTTTATCTTTTCAATGCACAAGCAAAACCTAAAATGAAGGCAACAAGCACTCAATGCAAAATGTAGCACATGGAAATAAAATATTTTTGTATTTTCTCTTATAAACAGAAAGGAAAATGCAAAAACTAAATGAATATTTTTGTATTTTTTCAATATATATGGAATGAAAAAATGCAAGCAAAATCCTACTATTCAGTCACTGAAGTGCCTAGAAGATCACTAAGACAACCCAGCAGATCCTAAATAGCAAGACTCAGCCAAAAGGAAGATCTCAAAAGGAAGAAACCAAGAGGTTAAAACCAAAGATGGTGAAAAACCAAGAAGGCTCAACCAAGAGAAACGAAGAGATCTGGTCACAACCAAGGCATGGAACAGTCAAGAAAGAGGCCAACAAAGACTCAGGAATCAACCAAAATCACCCAGCAACAACCAATAGCCATAAACCAACAAAAGCCAGAGTTACACGCTACTGTCGAAAGAATACCTGCGGGTACCCGCAAGCAGTAGTGTAAACAGAGGTGGGTGTACGCGGGCAGAACTAAGCTAGCCCGCGGGTGAGAAACAACAAATGGTAAAAAAGAGAGTCCAGAGGCTCAGAAAAAGCAAGTTTTCTACATTGTATATCAATGGCCAATCAGTGACACAGAGCTTCGATAGAAAGCAACTCTAAATATGGACTAATGCTCAAAAAATTTCCCAAACATGGATGTTTTCCCCAGTGGAATCGCCATTTCTGTATTGGAGAAAACTCACTATGGCTTGGGAATACCACAACAGACAGATGACTACCAGAAATCTACTCAATTCTCAAAACAATGCTATTATAAATGACAATGTTAAAAACATGGAGAAATGTAACCAACCTCGATCCAACGTTTGATGTAGATCCCAGTTGGAGCTTTCAATCCGCGCACATCCAAGCACTTGTAATCTGCAAATTAGTCTTGACAACAAATATCTAACAAGTACATGTGATATATAAATAACATTAACATCATCAATAACAATGGTCCATAATATCATAAGCAAATGCAACCCAATGTATAATAAATGACATTCACACCATTAATGGATGAGAACATGAGTATTTCTATTAATGAACAAGAAGAAGTACACAGTGATACGACCTCTTGCCGGCAACCAATCTGAACCAAGATCTAGATCAATCCACTTGTTCCTCCACCACTTCAATCCTCCATGAATGACAAACTCAAACTAGAAAGGAGTTTGGAAGGTGAACATAACTGGTTCACAACTACAAGGATCAATGAGTGCAGACTCAAGATAGGGAAAAAATCCACTAGAGTGCCTTTACTATTCTCTTCCTCCTCCCGTCCATAATCCATATGTGCTCAATATATAGTCCTCTCAAAGGTAGGTGAAAGGACTCATCGAGACGTTACTTGGGCAGATGGAGAGCCAAAGGTCACCCAATGACCGCTTTTTGGGAGTAAAAAGTAATAAAATAGTGGTTTTTACCATTTTACTTGATACCCGCGGGCTATAGGGATGCAACTCGCGGGTACGCATGCTATAGTGATGCAACATGCGGGTAGGAACAAAAATAAGATAAACTAGTATCACTGAAGGATGAAAATGGATCTGAGTCACTGAAATGGATCCTGCAGGCCAAAGAATGTTGATGCTCACAGGGTGGAAGATTTATGTGTAACAATGGATAAAACAATCTACAAGAATGTTCTATAAAATTTTTTGTGTTTTTCAACCAATGGTTTGTACCCATTGTAATCTAATCCCAGTTAATCTATTAGGTTTGTAATATAATCTAGGTTAATGAATTAGGTTTTTGGATTCTACAAATTACCTAAATATTTTATTATGAATGGTATTAAAAATGAAGAAGAGATAAGTGTGGGTCTAGGTTTGTTAGTTTTCCATTAAAGGGGTTCTAGGGTAAATCATTAGTGTCACTTGCTTTGTGATTGTTTTATTTCTCTCGATGTGCTCAATTTTACATATGGTATCAAAGCATCGTAGAGATATACTCTCTTATTAGAGCCACATAAAAATGGGATCCATGGAGAGAGACAATCTAAAAAGAAACTAAACTATTGCCTCAACCTTGAATGGATCTACCAAAATCCCATGCTAGGAAACAATAAAATTAAGTAATCATCCTGATATGACACAAAATATGCATTTAGGAGGATTCAAGCAAATCCTATGGTAGCAACATCTATCAAAGACTTCCCTGAGGTTCTTAGGGTGATCATCCATCCTTGTGGATCAAGCCATCAAGTCATTTATGTAAGATATGATGATTCTTTTGATATCACGAAATGCATATGACATGGCTAGCCGAAATGTAGCTCTAGTATTTTTTTAACCAAAAGGCATTTTCCTGTAAGAAAAATTACCCCAAGGACATATAAATGTGGTTTTATGTTGATCTTCGGGGTAAATCTAAATATGGTTATAGCATGAAAATCCATCCATGAATGAAAAAATCCCATTCCATGTGCATTCATCAATAATTTGGTCGATAAATGGGGTGGGATAGTTGTCTGTTGGACAAGATAATTTTAGTTCCCTAAAGCCAATGCAAACTAATATTGATTTGTTTCTTATTGACAAGAACCTAGTTAGATACCCATTTGGCCATCGACACTAGGTAGATAAAACCTACATGAAAAAAATTATCCACCTCTGCTTTAACAACAACAACCTTTCATGGATTAATCGGTCGCAACTTTTATTGAATGGGTTTGACATTGGACTACATATTAACCTCACCTTCAACAATACTAGAGTCGATTCCTGGAATCTCTTCATAGTACTAGGAAAAACAATTGTGATACTCCTTGAATAGTGCATTCTAAAATTTAAATTTCCTCGGGGAACAGTATGCACCTATAAAGACAATCTGAACGACACTAGGAGTTTTGGAAATATCGATTGGGATGGTTTAAGATATGTTCTCCATGTTCCCTTTTTCATATACCTCATATGTTGTGAGAGGACTCCCATATGATTCCATAAGTCCAGGTTTGATGATCCCATTTTCATTAATCCTTAATCCTTTCATGGTAGGAAAAAAGGATGCACATTTATTCCATGGTCTCTCCATAACATACATGGTCTCTAGGATAGCTTCATTAGAGGGTAGGACCATGTATTAGGGATCTTGATTGGGTGAGGAATTGATGGCCCAGATGAGCATGGTGCATTGATCACATTCCTCCACAGATGTAGATTCATGATCATTTTCTACTATGCTTGATTGAGTAGTTTGATAAGCTATTTCAGCTATAGACAAAGCTATTGGGGACCTTCTATACCTAGTTTCATGTGAGAATCTAGCATTATCCATGGATATTCAAAATAATAAGTTTTGAAGTTGCAAATCCTTATCATGGAATTAGTGGCGATCAATGATATCGTGTGTATTGGGGTTATTTTTTCATGTGGGTTGGCTAGGGGAAGATTGAAAGTTCCCATGAGGGTAGGGTACATTCCCAATCGAACAGTTTCACAGGCTTATGCGGAATGGCCAATTGATGGGACATTTGGTCATGTCTTTTTAATGGACTATGTTTTGCAGTAAGACAGCTGGTCTAAAGTAATGATCTTCCCTTCATGAGGAAATCGAATTACTCAAAATATCAAAGACACCATTTCCATCATAGTGTAAATCCAAATGAGGCCTGATAGGAGGCTATAATCCAAAGGATCTTCTATGATTGTTGGGCCATGGGTGTAATGTCCCCCATTTTGACCCTTGTAATATTTTGGGCTATAATGTAAATAATGTATGCATATTATGTATGATTCCTAGCATGGAGATCAAGGCCAAGGCCCCGCTAGTGAACACTCGATCTAGAAGAGGAAAGGATTTGATATTATTCTACCCATGTGCTAGTGAACCATGGGAATTGTAAATATGAATTTTAATATAAATGCCCACAACTAGCTATGCAATGCAACAAGAGATGAGGGCATGATGTTTACAAGGAATTGGGAGGGAAAACATTCAAACCCTTGGAGCCAATCAAGCCAAGCCAAGTGTCAATGAGAAAACCATTCAAACCCTCAACTACCCATGTTGACTTCTGTACCCAATCATTGATTTTTCCCAAGAGTTGGTTAAGGTAGTTAATGCCTTGGGGAATGGGAGGTATGGCTGTCCAAATTCGGGTATGGGCAAGCCACCCTTCCTAGATTTTCGTGTTTGGATTCTTGGGCAAGAAAGGAGCCATGAAATTGCCCCCAATCCATTATTCAATCATCAGTCTTGCTCCCTCACAAGTTAGAGATACCTGGGCATTTTTCTCCATGGTTTTACTATGTATTTCTTCAATCTCCTAGTTGGGAAGGGCATTTTTGTGTTGTGTAACAGTGGGGAAGAAAGCGAAATTGATTTGGGGACCATAGAGGTTGTTTTGAATCACTGATTGCTTGTATATCTGTAGGAGAAATCGTTTTCTTCCCTGTGGACGATTTTCCCTCTCACAAATCCGTTTTTGGTGTGCCTACATTTTTGGGAAAACCCCTGTCCATCTAGTTCCTAAGTCCCACTGCTGAAAGGGTGCTCCAAATCCCATATCTGATTTTTGGGTGCAAGAAAATGTTGGGGTTGAGATGGGTATCCATTGTTTTGGCTTGAGCTTGAGTGCAAGCATCCAGGGTTCAAATGTAGCCTGATAAACCCAATTGTGGACTGGCTTGGCTGAGATGAAATGACCAATTGGTTGTGTGTGAGATTGAATGTTCCCTTTTCCTTGTGGATATCATGCCCAGCTCGGGGGTGGTCTCTAAGTGCTGAAATAATACAGGCTGGGCAGAGACCTATGGTTGGGAGGAACGTTGCAGCGACATAGCTAGTTGTTGGGACGGCATTACACCAAGATGAGTATTTTGTATTGTGTTTACTTCTGCAAATGTGTTAATCTGTTGAGTATGTTAAATTGAATAACAGTCATGTAATATGTGTGTGGATGAGTTCATTTCCGCTGTGCATGTTTGTTTGATTTTCCATCTGCACACATCTCTTTTATGGCTGTGAATCTAATGCATATGGCTAAGTTTATGAAAATCCCCATAGAATGGCATCAGGTTCCCTTCTTTGCACTAGGTCCAAGGGTGGGTACATTAAAATGGGATTGTCATATTTTCATATCCTCTTTTCCTTATTTTTAACCCATTTTACTTACCCATGGCCCATTATATTTAATCCTTGTTAATGCCTATTCGTGGGGTTTGGGTTTAAAGTATTTTCCATTTGCATTTCTTAGTATTTCGTTGAGTTTTGATTAACATTAGGAATTATTTGCATATTTGTATTTGTCTTTGAATAATGACTCGATTTGGGAACTACTTTAGATTCATGTTTTGCAGATGTGGGAGTCGACCACCACCAACCATGTAGCCATTTTGGAAAAAGGTATTCATTATGGGTGATGAATTTGTATAAATCCATTACTCTATGTTTCTTATATGTCTCAAATTATGATTTTAAATTATTTGAAGATAAAAGGGACAAATTGGTGGTGGATATGAGTGCATATTTGGTTTATTTATAAAGATTTGAAGATCTCCATATAATATATGATGGACCTAAGAAGTCAAATGCTACTAGGAGTCATTTGGGATGAGTTTTGGGCATGTTGTTATTACCCACATCTCCATATTCGAATTTGACTTTCAAAGGCATCCTAAATAGCATGAGAGTTAGCAAAGATCTTGGAATTAGTTTTGAATTGGTTTTGAGATCCAAATTATTAGCAAATTGTTGAGTATATTTTGGATCTTCATTTAATATTTGTTATAGAAAACTCATGTATAAATAAGAGTCCCTTCTCCATTCTATGGGAGGACTCTTAGAACAATTGTCCAATTTATGATGGAATAGTTTTTTTTCATGAGTGCTTGTTTTCATTTAGATTACAGTTTAATGGTTGATGTAATATGTAATTATATTAATTTATTTACATTTTAAACTAACATTAGCACTATGTTCTATGACAACATGGGCCCGCGAGAAAAAAGAAAAGCGTTGCTTATGTAAGATTGTTTTGTTATTTCCATTTATTTAATGTTATTTCCATTTATTTAATTTCCACACGTGTGTTTTAATTCAAGCATTTTAATTCTAAAGTGTTGATGTATTTACTTTTTTGAAGTGCGATTCAACAAAAACTTTCATAGTGTGTTAAGACTTAGGATCTATGTTATGTCTGCATGATAATACCCAGGCTATTTCTTAACCACATGATTAAGTGATATGTCCTTTAAATTCTTAGATTGTAAAGACTCTCATAATTAACTAGAAGACAAAGTTCTATTTTCATCCTTGGTTTGAAAAACTAGAAAATCAAGTTGATGTGACTAAGTAAACTTTTTTTTTGTTGGAGTGAGTTCCCTATTATTTTAATTAGTTTTCATAAATCAAATTAGTTTTCATAAATCAATAGTAAGTTAGGATTTGTTGTTAGAATATTGAGAATATGAGAAAATCATACAACAATACAAAACATGTGAAGCGTGAGCTATTCTAGTCTTCTATCTAACCAAGCAATAAAGAGCATGAACAAAAATGGAGATAAGAGAATAGAAAAGAGAACACCAGATATATGTGGTAAAACCCCAAATGGGGAAACATCCATAGGAAGGGCCCAAAATCTTCTTATTCCTCAAAATATCTCCAACATTACACTTTGAACTCCACTTCACATATGTTATCCCGGAGTAATACAAAGATAATCACCACATTCATTATGCCATATCAATATCGTATTACCAAAGGCTCTCCCTCACCTCTATTATATACCAAAAGGTATGGAATAATAACATCCCAAAATACATGTGGGATAAATGTTTTTCCCCTCTTTATATAATGAAAGGTAATAGGAACATTTTCCTTTATTATGCATGTGGGGTAACCCAATTTTATAATATTAGAGTGTTTTTTTTTTCCTTCCAATTCTAGTTATGACATCTTACAACATAAACTGGACATCATTACACATGTGATTATTAAAATTACAAATTACAACATTTGTCACCTATATAGACTGTGCATGAAAATTTTTAAATGAAAAGACTTACCCTAGTTGACATATTAATGATTAATGGATTAGTGCTCTAAAAAGGGACAATTAATTTCACCAACAATGACCTCAACCTCTATGGCTATAGTTTTCCCCCTATCTATATTGGGATCAGAGTGGGGATTATTCCATGATGATTAAATAAGTGGAAATAAAAAAAAATTAACATGGTGGGCGAGGGAACGGTCTTAAGAAAACCTATAACTTTCCAACAAGACAAGGACATAACACAAGTAGAAGCCCCTTCATTTACAACAGTCCTGAAAATATTCGACCCTATTATCAACACTTGTATTTGAAAAGCAGCAGTATGAAGCAGGTGGGTTTCCAATTTTCCAAGTCAAATGTTATTAAATGGGAGTCCAAGGAGTCCATAGCCTCAATTGCTACCAATAAATTCATTCTTTGTGCAGTGCATCTATGAAGTACATCTAAAGAAAACATCATGCCATACATCTGTACAACTCTTTAAAGATGTTATACATCTGCACAGCTCATGCATTTGGATTGTAAGAGGTCCTCTTTAGCACACCTTTCAGTATGCAAGGCATCATGTCATTTTCTGAATTTTCGATGTGAAAAGGGTTAGGCAACTCGGAGTTGGAGATGTCTTTTCTCTTAGCTCTAAATGCAGGTGTATCATAATTACATGCTCTAGTATGGACGTTAACTTCTCGTTAATATGCATTTTCATTCAATGTGTTTCCCATTTAGGAGGAGACTCCTTGATTTCCCCCTTGTGAAGGTGTAGGGTTGATCAGGGCTCCAACAACCATTTTCTAGTGTTGAGGAGGAAACATGTTGGTGAGAACAGTAGGTTGCTTGGTGGCATCATGTTTTTCCAATAGTCATTGGGAAGCCTCCATTTTGGGCCATTTATGAGTCAAGTGATCCTCTGGCGTAGAGTTTACATGTGAATTTAACTTTCCTCTTCTCTTTCTTACCCCCACTAGTAGTATTATTGTTTGCAATATTTCCCTTATTATCATTCTTTTTATTTTTGCCTTGTTTATTCCCTATGGGATGTTGGTTCCCTTTAAAATTAATGGAGGTTTGTACTAATAGAACATCGGAGGGTTAACTAGGAATAGAGTTGTTGGTGGTATTCAAGGTATCCACAAGTGCATTTATTTTAAAGACAATTGTCAAATTTGCGTAGTGACCCGATTTACTGCAGCATTTTTTATAGAACCAATCCCACCATCAACATATGCTCGTCCAAGATTGGGTTGGGTTGGGATTGAGTATTCTCTATGAGCAGTGGGAAGGATCTCATACAACATCCAAGGTTTAGAATACACCAAGTCTAACTATTGGGTCTTGATGATGGATTTCTCTTCAGTCGTAACCCCTGATAGAGAGACATCTTTCGCATTATATGGTAGCAAGGACTTTACAAAATAGTCAAGTAAGAATTCATATGTTATATGAGATTTAATAAAATGACGCCTTCTTTTCCACTCATGAATATGATCATAAATGTGCATAATTATCTTGTTGGAAGGATTTCAAAATCTTGCTACCAATTTCATAACGAACTGGTAATTAGAAATGATTAAGAAAAATCATTGTTATTGCATCAAAGTTTTGAAAAGAGGCTCTCAACAATTTTATATACCATTTCACAGTCACTCTAAATAGATTTATCTGAAAAAGATGAATTCTAATACTATCATCCATCAATGAATTAGAAGAACACCAAAGATGGAAAGTCATAACATGAGTAGCAGGGTCTTCTCCAGATTTCCCTTTGAATTTAGGTATATTTGAGGGAAATTTTGTGGGAACCAGGGACCAACTGGGGTTATGTAGTACCGATTAATTGGTTAAATTTGTTAAATATGGAAAATGAATTATCATTAAGAAAGGCAATTTAGTCTACGTTATAGGATTCCAATTCCCCGGGGGCATTTCCTACCCATTGATTTTGATCAACAAAAGATTGACCTAGCATATTAGTACTACCTAGTATAATAAAAGGGTTGTTTTTTTACCAGGGATGTGAGTATAACCAAGTGGAACTTGAACATAAGGTGTAGAAACTCCACTACCCATGCCCCCCATCCCAAGGAAAGACACATTTCCCTAAGGCATATTGAAGCTAAAAGGAGCTCTGGATTCCATAGAGGGAATAGACATAGGAATATGTCTACCTCCAGATGGGAATACATTGAATGGGATACATGAGCTACCAACCAATGCCATGAAATTCGTTGTTATGGGAGACATACTAGCAGGCATAAACATAAATCTGGGTGATGACATTCCAAAAGAAAATGGATTTGTACCTTGGGGTATGAAAACTAGATTTCCAGTTCCATTAACAGGATTGATGACCAAAGGAATGGATCCTCCAATGGATACTTCATTTGAAAGCGGGGACCATGCAGATGCTAGTATAGAAGACACCGTTGGATTAACACTTCCCATGGGGGTTGTGGTGACTAGCGCATTAATGCCCCCAGCAGATGAACTGCCCCCTATGGTATTCATATCAATCCACTAGAACAATGGATTGAAATGCAGTATGAAACTTTGAGTATCAAACTCACAATTTTGAACAAAAGAAAAACTCTATGATGTAGAGACATGTGGGTTTAATTCTCTTGTCGGGTATGTGAGGTCCTTAATATCAATTAGATTGAAGTACTCCTAAATGGGAGGATATGTTCCTCTCTCAAGTATATGAACATGATCATATAAAACTCTAAATTATCCCTCCTCATATATTCTATCAGAATCACTAGACTCATCTTCTCTTTCTTCTATCTTGGGATTGTTTACAATTTCTAGATTTTCTTCTTCTACCCCCCTTGGGGGTGGGTTAATGTGATCCAATCTGCGCCTTTTAGAAGGAAACTATACCTTTTTAGGTGAGATACCCCTTATCCCTATGGAATGACGAGGTGATTAATCAACCATTTTGTCTCAAACAAGTGTGAGGGAAGAAACTTTCACAATTTGTTAGTCAATAACCCCACACACACTAACAAAACTTTCTGAAATTTTCACATAAGCAATACTACTCTTCCAAAGATAAGCTCAGGGTGGTTAATACCCAGTACCAATTATTGAAGAGTCGAATAGGGTCCTTCCTAAGGTCATCCTAGGATGATTAGGGCCCAAGTCAAACCAGTGAAGGTGCAAGAGGTAGTTACGGTAACTCTCCCACAAAAATCACATGAGGGTCAAGCACTCTCATGAACACAAGTACCTCTACAAAAAAACCCTTTCATTAATGTATGTTTTAGTTTCATTTTTTGCTTCCATTTATGAAACATTGATGATATTTCACAGGATGGAACTAAAGTCATCATTATTTCATGTGCCATGTTTAGTGTTGAGTTTAACGCTAGATTTAGCGCCAGATTTACTACTAGATTTAGCGCCAAGTTTATCACCAAATTTAGCACCATATTTAAAGCAAGGTTTAGCACCAGGTTTCCCGAGTTACTAAATAAAATAGAGGGAAACTTTTCAAAAATAAAGGTGAGTAATATCAAAGGTTAAAAATAATCCACTTGTATCAATCCTCATGAGTTGGAGGGAATTTCAATTATTTTAATTAAAATCCCTAATTTTCCCTCATAAAAGCCTCTCAAAACCTACTCTTTCATTCTTTTCTCATTTCCTCTCGTTCTCTCTTCTATTCTCCACACCTCTCCTTTCTCCCTTAAGGTTTCCTCTCTTAGGGTTTCATCCTCATGGAGAATAGAGTTTTGGTTTCATGGAGCAACCTCCATGAGGAAGGTAATGGATTCTCCTTCCCTGATCCTCCTGTCTTCCTCTTTTTTTCCTTATTGATTTACTATTTTTTTTTTGTTGCAGGTTTAGGATTTCATGTATGGAGGAGAAGGATCCATCCAATAACCTCCATAATGAAGGTAATGAATTCTCCCTTCCCTTATCCTCCTTCCTTCCTATTTTATTTTTATTTTTATTTATTTATTTTCTAATGTTTATTGTTATTGTGTTTTTGTAGGTTTAGGGTTTCATGTATGGAGGCTAGGGTTTCATGGTGGAACCTCTATCAGGAATATAATGGCTTCTACCTTCCCTTCTCATTTTTCTTTCTTCTTTTGCTTTTCTTTTTCTTTATTGGTTTTTTAGTGTTTATTGTTTTCTTGTTGTTGCATGATTAATGGAGAAAGAAGAAAAAATTACATTTTATGGGTTTTATTTAATGCACATATCTAGTTCAAGGGTATGGATTAAGTAATACCCTTGTATTATTGTAAGGAGATTCGAGTTCAAAACCTTGCACCCATCTATCTCTTATTACTTTTCTATTTGTATCCACTTGTTTGCATGCATAGGTTATGTTATTTCAATTCAGATATGCGCTTTTAAATGTATATTTTTGTGGCAATGTAGCTCAACTAGATTTCTTTCCTTTTTGCAAGTGATATGGGTTCAAATCCTAGCATTCAAATGACATTTTTCTATTTCTATTTCTATTTTTACCATTTTCCATTTCTATTTGTGTAAGTTTTGATATGCATTATGTCATTTTAGTTTCAGTTCAAATTTGCACTTTTAATCATAATTTTTTATGGGAGTGTAGCTCAACTAGATCTCTTTCCATTTGGAAAGTGATCTAGGTTCAAATCCTAGCAATCCCTTACCATTTTTTTCATTTTTTACCATTTTTTGTTTCTATTTCCATGTATTTAATTTACAGACAGTTGGCGCTAAATCAAGCGCTAATCCTGGAACTAAATTTGGTGCTAAACCCGGTGCTAATCTTGGCACTAAAATTGTCAATAATCCTGGCACTAAACCTCATGATAATATTGGTGCTAAACTTGGCACTAATTTGGGCACTTTAAAAATGCAGTTTTGTTCTAAGTTTAGCACCAAACTTTCCAACTCGATTGGAAAAAATACAGTAAAAAAGGATGCTAAATAAGGTGATAATTATATGATCTATTATAGTGTACCCTCCAAGGGATTTGATTAGTTGTTAGGCATCTTCCTTGGGTACCACAAAATTCCCCCCCTTGCAATTACCTACCAGGAACCTAGGAATAGAAACTATGGTCACCACATCATAGAAAACCATTTGCGGGAACATTCGTATGTTAGGTGTCCGTGAATGAGCATCAAATGATGTAGGACACAATTCCTAAACATAAAACTCCATACAAAGTGGTGTCACCATGCGGACATTCCACTTTCTTATATCTCTCATACTCATGTAGCCCACTAAACAAACAAGCAAGGGGGAATCTCAATTGTATGTCTAGATTAACCTCGTGCTTAATGTGTGTGTTAGACACGTTTTCCTAACAATTTCCTCTTCTACTAATGGTTTTCTCCTCTCAAATAGTGGACTACTAGTTTTGTTTGATGGCCTTGGAGAATTTACGGCTCCACCCTACTGCCAAGGCCCTAGAACATAAGCTAATGTTGGTTTCTAGAAATAAAACACCTAGTCCTTTTTAAACACCATTGCTTTCAAGAATAAAATTCCATTCAGTAATTGAAAGTGATAACGAGAAATGAGACTTTAAATACCAATAAATATATTCAAGAAAATTCAAACATCATCATCCTTCAAAGAAAAGAAGGTATTCAATTTGATTTCAATAACCAATCCTATTGCAATTTCCAAAACAATATTTCCTTGTTATTTTCAAATCAAACAACCAACCATGCACACTAAGATGAAAATTCAATCCTAAGTTCCACCTACAATGCACAAAGGAAAATGACTCAATGACTTTTTATTTTTTACTTTTTGTATGCATAAAAGGAAAGCACACCAAGATTTGTCTTTTCACCTAGAGTGCACTAAGAAATATGACAAGAATAAAAAATGAGATTTAGTTTTCATTAAAGTAGTACTACAAGGCATACAAAGAAAGAAAATCTTGATCTTATCTTTTTTACTTATAAGGAAAGGAAAACATAAGCAAAATTAATATATTGTGCCCTCTCCTTTCACACAAAATGCAAAGCAACAAGCAAATAGGGAAACTAAAGAAACAAAGTAATTTGTTTTCACCTAATGCATCTAAGGAAAAAACGAATAGACATTGAAGAATACCTACAATGCAAAGTGTTAGAACTGCAACTTGACATACAGGTGTCAATAAATAAGAATTCTATTTCAATTTTGGAAACAATTCCAAGATTGTAAAAGGAAATAATGCTTTTACACCCTAGAATTTGGTGTACCCAAAATCAAGAATTTATTGATGTGTGCTTGCACCACGATAGATCAAGAAACATAACAACCAACCATATCAGATTGCTAATATTTGGTTGAGCTTTGATCTTTAATTCTTGTAGATATAGAAACTTGAAACAATGAGACAATTCGATCACATGAAATTCATACAACCATAACACAAGATATACCTTGGGGAAAATCCTCAAAAAATTGAGAACAAAAATCCCAACAACTCTTCTCAATATAGTATAATGGATAGCAAAGAATGTCTTTCTTTTGCAAAATAGCATATTGCTTTTGGAAGATAAGAGATCATAAAACACTCTTGTTGAAGATACAAAAGCAATAGAGAAGAGATATCAATCAAATGTGTTTTCCAATGTGCCCAGCACATCAATATATAGAAAAAATCATTGCCATGCAAGGAATAGTGAATCAATGCATGAATGATAAGCCTCCCATGCAAACCATAGCGAGTTTTCTTCTTGGATAGTTGTAGTGCACTTCTAGTTTCTTCAATCATGCACCATCATTGCACCATGCCTTTCTTCCTTAACTTGAAATCATGCTTAACTGAATTTGGAGTGAATTCGCCTCATAACTGTTGTAGGAGAACTTAGTTAACAAGCTAACATAAGTGCCATCATGCAATAGGATAAAATTTAGTGTTGTAACTTAAGTGTTGTCTTTTAACTTTCAATTTAACTACAGTATTGTCATGCAAAACACTTTTGTTAACTAGTTCCTTTTTAACACTTTAGTTAACTTTTCTTAACTAAAAATCATGTTGATTGATTTTATTGAAGTGATCACTAAGTTCTCCTTTAGTTAATTGATTGCATATATTTAAATTATGCTTTAACTGAAGCATTGATTGAGGCACACATTGTTACTTAACTGAAGCTTTATAATTGAAGCTTAACAATTTGAGCTCTCTTTAATTAGTTGAAGTTCCTGCATGGACAATTTCGAATTCTCTTGATCTCTATGCTTTATCTTGTATTTCTTCATATTTTACTACATGGTCAATATGTGATAGCTTTAATTATTTATCACATTACATTATAATAAGAAGACTTATTGGATGTTGTGATCATATTATATCATTCTGGACCAAATGATCAAATGCTAAAGTAATTCACTTGAGAGGTGATCAATCTCTGAAGGATACTTAATAGAAACTGGTGATCATGGTTAATAATACATCACACAAAATTAAATGCTTTTAACAAGTAAATCGTGACCTTTATACGGAAGGTCCACCTCTATACGGGAGGTCCATCCCATGGATACCTTTATATGGAACGTTCACATGAGAATCATGACTTAACACACAAGTCTGGAGCATTGTCCTACAAGAATTTACAACATCATTACTTTGATCAATTACCTCTATACGGGAGGAATAACCTTTACATGGAAGTAAATCAAAGTTCTCGCCTCTATACAGGAGAATCAATCTTGGATGCACAAGATTGGTTTGGAGAATGTCTCCTAATGTTGTACATTTAACACTCTCTCTCAGTGAGGGAGTCATTCTCTGCCATACCAAGCTTGTCTCAGAAGTACCTGAACTTTATTATTGACAGAGGATTTGTTAACACATCTACAATATGCTCATTAGTAGCAATGTACTGAATTTTCATTGTACCTTTCTAGACCATGTCTCAGATGAAGTGATACTTCATTTCAATGTGCTTCGACTTGTCATGAAACATTGGGTTCTCAGAAATATTGATGCAACTCTAATTATCACGCCTAATAACTGTAGGCTCGATATTTTCACTAAACAACCATGCAAGTAACTTTATGAGCCACATTACTTATCGGCAGGAAACACTAGTAGCTATATATTATCCTTCTGTAGTGATCTGGGCTACAGAACCCTACTTCCTATTGGACCAAGATATCATAGTTGATCCTAGGCTATAACAAAATTCAAATGTACTCTTATGGTCCACAATGATTCCTCCCCAATCTAAGTTTGTATAACCAAGTAACATGACTCCTCCACTGGATGCATATCTGAGTCCATATGAAATTATACCTGAAAGGTACCTAAGCACATGCTTAGCAGCTATCCAGTGTCTATGTCTCAGATCGGACATAAATTGTCTCAGAATGCTCATGGCATAACATACATCAGGCCTGGAATGTATCAAGTACATTAGTGAGCCTATAAGTTGTCTATACAAAGTGGGATCTATTGGATCTGATCAAGAGCCTAACTCATGAATTTTCGTCAAATTGGAAACTATCGGTGTAGTCATATATTTGCAATCTATCATTCCAAACCTGTGAAATATATCCATGGTGTACTTACCTTGAGATAGACAAATTTCATCTTTTCTCTGCCAGATCTCAAGGCCAAGAAAGTAGTGCATCAAACCTAAGTCTTTCATCTCGAACTATGAGGTGAGATCCCTCTTGCACCAAGCAATCAAATGTTCCTCTCCAGTGAGAAAAAATCATCAATAAACAGAACCAATATCAATAGTTGGTTCTTCACTACTTTGAAGTACAAATTTGGATCAGCTTCACTCTTGCAAAAACCCATTTTCTGAAGGTAGCTATCAATTCTGGAGCACCAAGCCCTTGGGGCTTGCTTAAGCCCATATAGAGATTTCTTTAGCTTGCAAACATGGGACTCCTTCCCATGCACCACAAATCCTTCAGGATGTTGAATATAAACCTCTTCCTCAACCTCACCATTTAGGAAGGTTGTATTCACATACATCTAGTGAATTTTCTATCATATAATAGATGCAAGTGCAGTCATTGCTTGGATTATGGTGTACCTTGCCATAGGGGCAAAGGTCTCATCATAATTGATGCCTTCTTTCTAAGAGAAACCTATGGAAACAAATCTGACTTTATACTTCTCAATGCTACCATCTGCAGCATGCTTTATCTTGTAATGCCATTTGGAAGTCAGAATGGACTTCCCGTCAGGTTTGGGAATGTAATACCCTAGTTTTGACTTGGAATGTATTTCTCCAAAATTACGTAAATGATTTAAATATGCTAATGTGAATTCCTAGTGTGGAGCTCAAGGCTAAGGCCCGACTAGTGAATGTTTAGGCATGTATGATATTTATATTTCATATGGATTGTTTAGTTGGATTTTATATTGATTTAGAATATTATGTGCATAAATAATAAAATGGTCCAACAATGGATGTGGAAAGATTACCAAAGGGGCTATGATTCCACCAGAGGGGAAGAGGAAAGGGGTTCCATGGGTGATTGAATCCTTGTTTCCAAGTGTCAACCTTACAACTCACCCAAAATTCTATCATGTGATGAGAATAAACCAAATATCTCATTTTTGGACCATTTTTCCAATCATTAATGCATGTGTGTGGTTGGTGGGAAAAGTCACATCATGTAGTTATTGAAGCATGGGACTGACTACACTTTTGTGACAATTCTGTGATGACATCATTTAGTCTGCAGCTTCCAGGAGTCCTTTCTTCTACTTCCATAAGTCATGTCAGTTTTTTTTTCACCATTTTCCCATATCCCTTGGAGTCAACCCTCATTTGTCTCATTCTTTCACATAGATTTGGAGGATGCAAAGCTCTCCCTTGTTGTCCGTGAACTTACCATGTTGTTTTGAACACATAAATTCAAACTTGGAGACCATGCTATAGATTAGGGAGTGGGTATTGTTGGTTGTAGGTGAGTAGATAGGTTGAGAAAGCTGGGAACCCTTACCCTTGAGTTCTATTGCTTGTAGGTGCTTGAGAAGCCATAGATTGAGGCTGCAGGAGGTTCTATAGTAGCCAATACCAGGTTGGAATTCTTCTATGCACACACTGAAAGCAATCATCAAGATGGATTTCCCAAGAAAACCATGGATCGGTGAAGGGGATGTGTTAGCTAGAAGGGTATTATGTGGGGAAGGTATTGTGGAAGCCAAGGCTGTGAGGGCTGAGTGAGAACCCTGTAGAGCTTTGTATGAGCATTTGGCTAAGCATAGAGATCCAAATGGGTTGTGGGATGAGAGATAGAATCTTGTAGGTGTTTCCTTCACCCTAGTGGCCTCATAGCCCAGCTTGGGGGTGGCCTCTTAGCAGCAGAAAGAGTATATGCTAGACAGAGTGCCTATGGTTGGGTGGAAAAGTGCTCTTACACAGCCAGTTGCTTGGATCTGTATTTCTTAAAGATAATTATTCTCCTGTATTTGAATCTGAAATTTTTTATTTGATTCCCGTAATGTTTATGCTTATATTTTCATATTAGATGTGTGTGGATATATTTGAATTCCATTGCGCATGTTTATTTATGTTCTACACACATTGCATATGTTGAAAATCGTATTATGGACTTGGGGCAAAATTTGAGAGCCCATCTTTTTCCAGTGTACCCTCCCGATGGTAGATTGGGTGAGGGGGACGTTACAGAGTGGTATCAAAGCTTCTGGTTGCAATGCCAGAGCTATATGGGCCAGAAATCACAATTTACAAGAAAAAATCAGAACTGGTTTTGTAGGAAATTTGTTTCTGTAAAATGGCAGTTAAGGGTCTTGGAGTAAGTTTAAACTCAATTTCAAAACTTTCCCCTTATTTCCCAATCAAAAAATTTGGATAAACCCTGAAAAAATTTGAAAATTGGGAAAATTTAGTTGGGCCCCACCAATGCCAGGTGACAGGATGACATGGAGGAGCCACGAAGGAAAGAGGTCTGATGTGGAGGAGCTGCATGGGCAGAGGGTGTGATGTGGACCAACAACATCAGATCTATGTGAGCAGGTGACCGGAAGGAATGGAGTGTGAAGGCAGAGAATATTTGACCGTTGAGCAACAAGGAAGATTGACGATCGACAGTGATTCAAGCTCGCAAATGTGTGTGAGAGTTGATATGTTTCGGGGAAATTATGGCTAATTTGCACCTTTTGGTCTAAGAAAGTGGGAATACCTCTAGAAATTCACACCCTGCCTTCAAAAAAACTGTAAATTGTTTCCTATATTCACACATTTTGTTCACAGAAAGCGTGAATACCCCTGATTTGGCATTTTTCCACCGAATTCATTTCGCTACTCTCATTTTTTTGTTTCAAGGTTATAGATCCATCTGTTAAATGTTGTTAGGCTTTTGTTTCCATGATAAATTTATGGTTTTTAATCACTTTTCTTCTTTTGTGACAAATCATTTTTTTGCATTTAAGGGTTTCATTGTTTCGTCACGATGACTTCAAAAGTTGTTTCTAATCCTACATTAGTTGGATCTAACTATCTCTCTTGGAAGAGAAATATGATGGATGTTCTTAGGAGTAAGAACCTATGGATATTAGTTAAAGGTGATCAAACAAAACCAACCAATGCAAAAGACTTGGAAATATGGGAATATCAATGTGATCAAGCAAGAGGACTCATTGGACAAATTGTTTCAGATGGCTTACAACTACACATTTAGGATGAGGATAGTCCCATTAAGCTATGGAAAACCCTAACATGTTTATTATATAAAAGTGATGTTGTTTATTCTTACTATATTGAAAACAAAATCCATGAGTTAGACCCTAAATATTTTGATAGAATAGAATATTTTATTGCTTAAATTAACTTTCAATGAAAAATTAAATAGTTGTGGTACTGATTACAAGAAAAATGATAATGATCTTCTTAGTATTCTTGTTGAACAAAATTTACCTTCATGTTTTGTTATGTTCATCCAAAATAGGAATAGGGCCATTGAAATGTATAAGGGTACTTTAAAACCCTCTTTTCAATTATTTTGTAAAGGTTTGATAAATGAGCAAGATAGATTAATTTTTAGTGGTCAATTACCTAATAATAAAGCTCTAATGTCACATAGTAAAAATAATCCAAATAGAAGTTTTAATAAACATTCTAAACTCAATAATCAAGGATCTACTTCTAATGATGATGCTTCTAACATGGTGTCTAATAAAAAGAAAGTTTATAATGCTTGTAATTATTATGGAAAAACAAACCACCCTAGAAATATTTTCTTTAAACTGAGACATGAACTTGCGAAAGAAAAGAAGAAGTCTTCTGATGAGCAGTCAGTGTCCCTGTGTTCCTATTCTATTCAACCTAGTAAGTCGACTTCTAATGTTGCATGGATAATGGATTATGGTGCTTCTAACCATATTTTTGGTACATCTTCTTAATTTTATTCTTATGACACTAAAAAACACACAAAACAAAAAGTATCGATAAGTGATGGTAATCATCTTTCAGTTTTAGGATCTAGTAGTGTAAATGTTCCTAACGGTAATTTGGAAGATGTGTTTCATGTTCAAGGAATTCCTATCAACTTGCTTTCTATTTATCGTGCATGTCATAAATTTGAAGCTTGGCCTTATAAATATGTGTTAAAAGATATCAAATATAACTTCGAAATTGTTTCTTCTAGTCTTGTTGATCATTATTCTAAATTATATAAGTTTACTGGTTTTAATTCAAGAAAAAATCAACGTTTTTATTCCTACGTTGCTCATGCTGATGAACAAAGTAAATTATGGAATGAAATATTAGGTAACTTGAATTATGGTAAAATGCAAATGATGTCTAATATGGTACTTGGATTACCTTCAATTTCTTCCAATAAAGGTGTTTGTGAAGGTTGTGTTCTTGGTAAACATCATAGGGAAATGTTTGATAAATGTAAAGCTTGGCATGCTAAAGAACTATTGCAGCTAATTCATAGTGAAACTCATTATTTTTCTTATGAAGTCTATTTTCTTACTTTTAGTGATGACTTTAGTTGTGAATATTGGGTTTGTTTTAATTTGAAGCATAAAAGTGAAACATTTGGTATATTTCAAGATTTTAAATCCATGGTTGAAAAAGAATATGGTAAAAGTATTAAGAATTTTAAAACTAATAATGGGGGGGGTCACTAAAAAGAAATTTAATGCATATTTATCTAAGCATGGTATTCAACTCCAAAATATTGTTCCTTATACACCTCAACAAAATTGGGTAACTGAAAGAAAGAATAGAACTTTGGTTGAGATGGCTAGATGTATGATTTATTCTAAAGGATTACATAAACGTTTTTGAGTTGAATGTATTTGTTGTGTTAACTATATCTTGAATAGAGTCTATACTAAAGTGATTTTCCAGGTTACTCCCGAAGAAACATGGAATAGAAGAAAACTTGATATTAGTAACTTTAAGGTTTTTGGCAGTGAAAGTTGGGCTCATATCCCGGATGAAAAGTGGAAAAAGTTAGGACCCAAGTATCACAAATGTATTTTCATAAGTTATTGTGAGGAATCCAAAGCATACAAGTTGTTTGATTCATCTACCGAAGGTGTCATCATTAGACGATATGTTCAATTCAATTAATTCTCTCTGACTCCCAAGTCTAATGAGCCTCGTGTTACCTTGAATTTTCCTTACCTTATGTTACTCCTTTTTATGTTACTCCTTATGCTCCTTCTGTGCCTACCCTTGATCCTAGTTAACCTTCTTCTTCAAGAGATCCTCCTAAATGTCCCGAATATACTAGTGTGGTTCCTACCACTACTCCTCTTCATGTTTAGGCCTAGAAAACTCTTGAATCCACAGGTTGTGAGATTGGTATCTCTTCCAATACTCGTCAAACTAGATCTGAAGTTGATCTTATGACTAAATTATTGGCCACAGATGATCCCTCTACCTATGTTAAAGCTAAAAATAAACTTGAATGGGAGAAAGCAATGATAAATGAATATGACTCTTTAATAAAAAAACAAGGCATGGATTCTTGTGCCTCTTCCTCATGGAAATAATTTAATTGGATGTAAGTGGATATATAAAACAAAGTTTCCTGTAGATAGACATATTGAAAAACATAGATCTCAGTTATTAGAAAAACAATTTTCTCAACAAGGTCTTGACTATACTAAAACTTTTGCTCCAATTGCTAAAATGAACACAATAAGAACTATTATTTCTCTGGTTGCATATTATCAATGGTAAATTCACCAAATGGATGTCAAGAGTGTGTTTTTGAATGGTGATCTTCATGAAGACATTTATATGCAATAGCCACGTGGTTTTATTATTCATGACACTTCAAGTTTAGTATGCAAATTGAACAAGTCTTTATATGGTCTTAAACAAGCACCTAGAGCTTGGTATGAGAAAATCGATGATTATTTCTTGAAGAATGGTTTTTAGTGGTGCGTATTTTATCCAAATATGTATGTGAATAACTTTGATGATGTTGTTCTCATAATAGTACTTTATCTGGATGATCTTATTATTGGAAGCCAAGTAACATTTATACGGGAAATGAAGTATAATCTTAAGAATGAATTTTAAATGATTGATTTAGGCCAATTACATTATTATTTGGGTATATATATTTGACATATGGTTGATGGTATATTGTTGCCATAGCCTAAGTATGCGAAAAATTTACTTGCTCAGTTTCATATGAATGATTGCAAGCTTTCACATATGCCATTCCAGGCCAGTGTGAAGTTCATTGTTGATTGTGACAGTCCTATTGTTTATGCCACTTTGTATCATCAACTTGTGGGAAGTTTGATATATTTGACACACATCATGCCATATCTCTCTTTTGAAGTCAACATTGTTTCAAGTTTTATGCAAAAGCCGCATGCAAGTCATTGGAAAGCAGCAAAGAGGATTCTCAAATATTTATAGGGGGCAGTGCATTATGGTGTTTTCTATTCTAGAAGGGCTACAGTTTCACTTGTTGGTTATACAAATTCTAATTGGGAAGGGGACTCTTTAGATAGAATGTCTATTGCAAGGTACATATTTCATCTTGGTTTAGGTCCAATTTAATGGTCTATTAAGAAGTTGAGAACTCTTTCTCTTTCTTCTTGTCAAGTAAAGTATAGGACAACAAAGGAAGTAGTTAATGAAGCAATGTGGATCTGGCATGTTTTGATAGAGCTTGAACTAGTACAGAAATATCCTACCAAATTAATGTGACAATTAGAGTGAAATTCAGCTTGCGTACAATTTAGTGTATCACTCCAAGACCAAACAGATTGAATTGGATACTCATTGAATTCGAGATCTTGTTGCAGATGGTGTTATTTATTTGGATTATTGTCCCATAGAAAACAAAGCACCTAATATATTCACCAAACCCGTGACGGAAGAAAATTTTGCGTATCTTTGTAGTCTATTGGGAATGAGGAAAGTTGTCATTGAGGGGGAATGCTAGTGTAATGTCATATTCTTCAATTTATGTGTTGTCATCCCAACCATCATTAAGGGGGAGTTTTGGAATGTGTAATTTTAATATTACATGTGTAATTATGTCTAGTATGATGTTGTAAGATGTCTTATCTAGCATTGGAAGGCATAAATAACTCTAATATTATGTAAAAGGAGGTATCTCACTCATTATATAAAGAGGTGGGAAATCATTTATCTCACATGTATTTTGGGATGTTATTCTTCTATACCTCTTTGTATATAATAGAAGTGAAGGAGAGACTTTGGGAATACATATTGTGGAATGCAATGTGATGTTATTGTAAATTTGTGAAGAATATGTGGGGTGGATGTCTCTTGTAAGATTGGAGATTTATGAAGAATAAAGAAGACCAAACCTTCCCATGGATGTTTCCACATTTGAGGTTTTACCACATATATATGGTGTATTGTTTTCATGTTCTTTGGTCTCTTGTTTCTTACATGATTATTGTTGCTTGCATGGATATAAGGCTAGACTAGTAGATCTTTGTTATTGATTTACATGTTAGTGCAAATGTATTGTTGTATGTTATGCATATTCTCAATATTCTAACAATATGCCATGCTACTGTGTAGAAAACAAGCAGTGTATGGAAAGCTACAGGACTGAGGAGGGTAGGAAAAATCAAAATTCTCCTAACACAAGGGGAGTCTAACCTAGTAGGAAGTTTAGAAGATGAAAAATACCAATTGAATATATCAAGGGACTGAAGGAAACATATAAACCTGATGAGGAATCATTCAATGAGTTACTCCCCAGTATGGTCACCATTTCTTTTATAGGAAAAACTCACCTAGTATATAGGGTTAGGGAAACTAACAGATCGAGGGAATATATATACTCTTAATTCCTACTTAGTCAATCAATTTTGAATCCAACTAAAAATTAATGGGACTTACACAGACCTTGGTGGTTGAATTCTTCACAACTATATTGCTCCAATTCTTGTCTTTCGGTCTATCTAGAAATATTTTGTGCCTATAAATAACACAACCAATTGTTGGCAGGCAGTTTGGTAAGGAAGAACCGCAGCATCGCTGATGCTGCAACAAGTCAGAAGAGGTCACGAAAGGCAGAAAACTAGATTATTTTATGTATTTTTGAGTCGATTGTACCGCAGAATGCCAGTTTTTGGGTCATTGGACCATACGATAAGTAATTTTGGGTTAGTTGGACCATTGTAGGTGGGTTTTTGGGTTATTTGGATTGCGTCAGTTAGATTTTGGGTCATTTTTCCAAGTGTCGGTTATGAAGTTGTTAGTAAGTGGACAAGCATTGCAATGGCGGAATCCTATATAAAGACATAAGTTGTAAGTGTTGAATCATCTGGGTACGGATCCTTAGATGTTGTTGTGTGCATCTTTAAGTCTGTATCTGAGATCAAGAGATATTGTTGAGATATGGTTTTGCATAAATGTTGTATCAAGGTTTTGCTGAAGTAATATGACATGACGGAACTATTTGGAGAAATTCCTAGTGTATGTTTTATGATAATGCCTGCTGCGATTCATGAATGATGTTATGGTTTCTTGCTGCAGTTAATACTTGAAATGTTATACTTGTCGTGATGAATGTTTCTGTTGAATGATGCTATGAATATGAATGATTTTACTTTGAATGCATAGATATGTCTTGAATGTTGCGATAAGTTAAGTAATCGTTGTTGCAACCATCCTCCTTCATTTGGAGAAAACATGGTTCTGTCCACTCTCCCTTGAACACCTCAAGTGAGACCTCATCTGCTCTACAGGTGTTGCTGGACGGGGTAAAACATGTATGGGTCGGTGCTCAGGTAGATCGCGGTGGGTTGGTGTCAACAGCAATGGGAACCCCTGTCGACAGGGTTTGAGTTAACACCAATGACCCTTCTCAAATGCTTTTGACTATTGGAATAAATAACAAAAATTTGTCATTCAATTCTTGATTTAACAAAGTAAATTGAATTTCTCAGGTTAACATCAATTCAATCAAAAAACATCATAAACAAGCAAATCATAATATAAATATAAATATTTTGGGGGATGGAAAGAATAACGATCTTATATTTCAATCAAGAGACAACTACAAAAGTAATGCATCACTTGAATCTTCAGCACAGTGCTTCCATCATGAATCTAGATTCTCCTTTCCTAGTCCACTAATAGATCTTCTTCTACACTCTTCCTTGGTCTATGAATAAAAGGGATTGATTAAGGACAATCAATATCCCCACTCACTCTAAGGGGGGAAGACACCTAGCATACATGGAAGGATGCTATAAAAACCTCATGGAAACTATGATTCAATTCCTCCAGCATTGTTGCTTGGGATTTCTCCCAAGCATTTGTAAGGATGCACCTGCTAACTAGTAGCAGCAGTCTCAATAAAAATATGTAAAAACTAATGTAATCTGATCTAACATTTACATGTGCAAAGAAATAAAAAACTAGATTTAAGAACATAAGCAATAAGATCTATGAGAAAAACAAGAAATTAAAAAATTTAATCTTTTGTATTGCCTCAAATGGTGAGGATGGTGAGTTTTGAGCAGCTCCAAGGTTGAGATGCTCCAATGTACAATGGTCTCTTCTTCTCCAATGCTTCAATGGGGATCTTTAAACTCGAAATGGGAGGCAAGGGCTCTCAAAGGGAATTTGGCAACATAAGGATAGGATGAAATGTGGATGAATAATGAGGAGCCCCTATCACCTTTTTATAGTTTTTTGGTGATGGGGAATACCATTATGGTTTAAGGAAACCAATGGTGTTGACCAAAATGGTTTAGGTCTCTTTTTCCCTCTTTTTCCTTTTTTGAATATTTTTTTAATAGTATTCCCTTTTAATTGATTTTTGGGAATTTTGGACCCTTTTTTAGGGTTTTTTGAGGAAAAATACATATTTTGAGGGGGGAAATGTGTATTATGGTCTTTTTGGTGACCTTTTGAAGGCTTTAGAGGCTCAAATGGTGGAAAAAGTGGACAAATGGGTCATGTGAATAAGGGGATGAGCTAGTGGGCACTTTTTAGGTGTTAACAGATTGCCCCCTAATGTGTGAGGGTAGGAGCTCATCGTATGGCCGATAGACATCATAGTTCTTTTGTCTTTTTCCTGGGGCTTGGAGAAGAGAAGAGACCGATTGGAGACTGGAACAACAGCCCCTTGGAAGCTACAAAAATGGAAAAAATACATGGCCTCAAAATGAATGAGGAATAATATCTGATAATGGACGAGACGGGCATACCCATGCTCGTATCAAGACATATACATAACAATTAGGCCCAAGAAGGGGGACCTGAATAATACATAAAAATATGTTGGTACATCATAATGGTCCAGAGGGGGCATAATGCTGGGACATAGTCATGGTCATACCATGACTAATCTCAATAACTAATACACTAGAAAAAATCAACAACCATTCTGAATAAGGTTTCAGAAAGGTTGATGAACTGTTAGAGCTGAAGGTGTCCAACATCTGTACGGACTCCATGACTGTGAGCCAAGTTCTGAGGAATTCATGTAACTGTATACTCGAGGGAGTATAAAAGTGGGGTACATCTGAAAACTGTCACCGAGAGCAACCCGAATATCCATAGGAATGTGTAACTGGTTGTTTCCTCAATTAGACTCTCAAATATGGTAGAGACAGGGCATATCTGGGGTATTCAATAAATAACTGAAAGGACCGATACCCTGTATGAGTCTCAACGATGCGATCAAGGTGTTGAACTCGAGCATGTGAGAAACAATCATTTGTATAGGCACTGAGGACTCCTTTCAAAATGATCCGTAGGCACTCATCACTAATGGTGATGAGTCCAAGGCACAGGGACCTCTGGAATAGTTTTGGTTGGCGTCGACAGAGGGATACTGGCAACTACCAAGGAAATGATGTTTCCTTGATAGGAGCGTGAGTTGTACAACTAAAGTGTGATAGTACTGATGGTAGGACTGACATGCTGTGGGGATGGGGAATAACTGGGGTCAGTGGGTGGACTCAAACTTCCTTTGTTTAGAGCATGATGACATGGTTGACCTTGCAGCATAGGAAACTAACTTTTAGGGGTGGGGACCATAGCTTAAGGGATCAGGGGTATGTATTGCAGACTTGAGTGACTCTGGGGAAACAAGCTGATGGATGATATTGGGAGACTCTTAGGGTGACATACTGCAGAATACTCTGAACAAAGGGGACCATAATGGGGAAGCTGCCATATGAGTAGACATGATCTGTTGTGGCACCGAAAAGCACCATTGGGTCCTTCTTCATGGTTTTAATGAGCTCCAAGAAGGGATAAAAGTGTGCTCTCAAATGGTACTATCCTGTGGATTTAGGCAAGCCCAGGATTGTTCATGCTCGTGAGTGCTTTTAGTTTTTAAGGAGTCTGAAAATGATAAGAAGACTCTGAATTGGTGGAGGAGTACCGTCATGTGGATTTGTACCCAAGATGGTGATTGCGTGTGGTTTGTTTCAATTTTAGAGAGTCTAAAAGCAATAAGTAGACTCCATTGGTGTTCTTTTTCGTATGTTAGTCTCCAAGGCCCGAAAAAGCATAAAATGATGCAAATGGAGAACTCTTCTAACCGATGTGACTAGAGTATTCATTTTTCGTATTTAGTCTACCAGGTATGGAAAAGGGGTAAACTTATACTAGGTAGACGCCCTTTCAGATACTTTTAGCGAGCATGAAAGGAAGCAAGATTGCTCGACGATCTTTTCATTGTTTTAGGAGTCAGAAAAGAGCTTAACAGAAACTCCCTAAGTGCCTTTTTCGTAAAAGAGTTGTTCGGCCTGAAAAAGGGATAAAATTATACCGAACAAGAAGATATTGGTGAGAGAGAGAAGTGATCTCAAGCATCGTCAGGAGCGCAGAAAACTGAATCCGGTGATATGAAAAATGTTTTTAAAACGGTAATGGCCGATGTGGCATGCAAACCGAGGCAATGAGGGGCATGGAAAAAATGCCTTCACAATATGGTGGTGAGAGCGAGAAATGATCTCAAGCATCATCATGAGCACGGAAAACTGAATCCGGTGATATACAAATTGTCAAAAATGGACAACGGCCGATGTGGCACGCGAACCAAGGCGACAAGTGTGTGTGAAAAAATGTCCGAAAAAATCTGGTGGTGAAAGCGAGAAATTATCTCAAGCATCATCACGGGCATGGAAATATGAATCTAGTGGTGCAAATGGTGCGAATAATGGAGGTCATAATGACTCCAGAATGGTCAAAGGAAAAAACTAGGTTAAAAAATAGCTACAAACAAAGGTGAGCCCACCAAACCAGGGATGCAGTGGTGGGGAGAAATGATGACCCGCGAAGGAAGAATACTAGGTGTATCAAATCAAATCAAATATACAAGTGACACGTGACCTCAAAAATGGTTGAGATCACGCATGTGAAAAAGTGAGCAGGGTTAATGACCTGCCCCCATGCCATGTGTATGGGGTTTGTGATTGTGGATCACATATGTGTTGGTTTGAACAATGGGATCATTGAAATACTGACATAGGTGTGATGGGGAAGGTTCAAAATGATTGATCATGCCCCCTATCCCAAGGTCGAGGTAATCTATTATGCCCCCTAAACTAGAGGTGTCAATGCGGTGCAGATGCTGTCTTAGAGAGGGGTCAACAAGGCATTGACCAACTGCTAGCGAGGGGGTGTACCATGAGGCTGTGGGTCGTGGTGGCATACTGAAGTGATGATATGATGATGGGGGATTCCCCTTGCGAGGTGGATGCCCCCAATATCGCCGACGAGAATGACAATGATGATGAGTAGGAAAGGTTTTGGGCCTGCCCCCATGCTGTGGACATGTGGTTTCCTCGTCGATTTGAAAGGGTTTAACATGTGTGTCAAAGGGATCAATGGAAGGGGCCGACCAGACAGAGGGTTCTCCAGTGGAAACCGTGTAAATGGAGTTAATTTCTTCCGAGGAGGAAGATTTTGGGGGATATATTTCCTCAATGAGAAGAGGAGATATCTCTCGGTTGGCATTATTCAATTCGTATAGAGCTGCTCTATAATTTGGTAGATTAGGGCAGTGATGTGATTAATGGTCGTAGATGCTGCATATTGCACAAGGGTGGTTAGTATGCAAATATTTATCACGAGGCTTAGGGGAAGCTCGAGTTTGACAACTGGAATGTTAGTGTCATCATCCAACATTTGTATATGCTCTTGAAGTGCCGGTAATTATGGACATTGATGGGTAGTATGGCCTATATCGTCGCACAAAGAGCACTTAGGGGAAACACAGATTGTTAGGGGATTCTTCGCCAACTTTGGAGTTGTTGGTGGGGTGCGGGTGGTGGGTCCAGTGGTGTAGGTTTGCGGTCCTCTGCCCCCATTGTAGTGGAGTTGAGGGGGAGAATTACTAGATGTTGATGCAGTGATACCAGTTGGAGGTGGCCGATTCTAAATGTTTGCTACACCAGGGGGTGGAGAGTTAGAAGTATTGATGGGTTGCACCAGTTGTAAAATGACATTCGGTGTCGGGGGAGGGGTTGGGGCAGGTAGGTACCACATAGGTAGTCCTAATGTTAATGTTGGGAGATTAAGTGTTGCCATGACTAGTGTGCTGATGGCGCCTGAAGGGGGAAATAAAAATGGGATAGTATGAATTGGTGTGGCTCCTACGTGAGTAAGCACTGAGGGTGGTTGCAGGAGTAAAGGGGGTTGGTTGTTTGGTACCTGTGTGTTATGCAAGAGGGTGCACAAATCAGATATCTAGGTTATCTTCAAAGGGGGTGGGATGGGTTGGAATGTGGAAGTCATAGGTGATTCCGAGTATAATTCTGGTCTGACTGTGGAGACGAACGATGTAGGTGCGTTCTAAACTGGTTGTTCAATCATACGGAGAACATTTTTAGGTGCAGTAGGGGTGTATTGGTTTCGATGCATTTGGAGATTCATTTTGGTCGATGACATCATAAGGAGATTATGAGTACCTGAATCCATCAGTTGGTTTGTGTGTGCAGCGTATGTGATTTGTTGTTGTGGTATTGCGGTTCCTTGAGGAGGATCCAATGGACGAGTGTTCGCCACTCCTTGCGTGGGAAAAAGATTCTCTAGCACCATGGGTTGTGGTTGAGGAGGTGGTGCTGGTTGTGTCACGTGCCCTTGGCATTGGGAATCATTAGACCACAGTTGGCGCGCTCGCTCCAAATGGGGGCAAGTGTGTGTGTAATGGTCATATACCCTGCATATGGAACATGGGTGGTTTGTTCGTAAATTGGGGTTCTTACCCTGTTTCAGTGGTCGATTAAGGTTTTGGTTGGCGAGGGTAGCGTTGTTGTTGTTTGGAGGATAAGTCTAAGAGACTGGAGGTTGTGGTGCAACAAACACTACCTGTGGTGGGTAATAAGCCACTGGGGCTTGTGAGTGAACAGGAGCATGTGTGGCTTGCTGATGGTAATATGTAGAGGGTGCAACCAGAGGTGAATAGGCTGAAGGTGCATGACCATAACATTGTGGTGGACATGAGGTTCCATGAGTGTGGTGGGGGTGGGCCATGGGAGCATATGAAGTTGTAGCTCCGAAGTGAGATGTGGCCCACGAAAGATCGAGGCCGGTATTATTGCGCATAATGGAAAAGGGTTGGTTGTGGAACGCAACTTGTCCAATGATGTCATCGGTGGTGTGGGATGCCCCTGGTGCGTCAATTCGGGAGGAATCTCTACGGGGAGTGTCAGGTAAAATGGTATACAAGTATCCACACTAGGCATAGATCAGATCAAAATGTTGGGCTTTTAGAATGGCTTCTTCTTCTGACTGGAGTCGTTCAGAAGCTACATCCTTAGCTATGAGAGGAAGGAGTGATTTCAGGAACCAATCTAGAAAGATACAATCGTCTAGTTTGATCTTGCAAAGACTACGGTGTTTACGCCACTCATGGATATGATCTGTGATATGGGTGGTCGTATTCTGTCTACAAGATAGTAGGATTTCTACTCTTGCCACATAGCGTACGGGTAGTTGAAAGAACTGTAGGAAAGTTGAGGCGAGGGATGTAAATGTGGGGTGCATCCCATGTGGCTACTCAATATACCATTTGGCTGTAGAGCTAGTGAAAGTTCTTTGTAAAATTCAAAGTCGAATAGAATCATCGACTATGGATTTTGAGGAACACCATAGGTGAAACGACATGATATGGTTTTGGGGGTCTTCCCCAGCCTTTCCTTCAAACTTTGGGATGCCTGAGAGGAGCTTTGTGGGCATGGGGGGCCAAGTAGGGTCATGTCGGATGGGATCATTTTTTAGCCTAGCCAAGTCTGGTAGGTTAAGGCTAGCCATAAATAGCAAACTAGCGGAGGAGTAGGACGTTGTCATGGGGGCATAAGTGCTAGTGGTAGAATTAGGTATTAGGCCACTACCCCCTAGGGGGATATTGGTTATGGGAGGTATGTGCCCTCTACCCAAAGGTGTGTGGGAAGGGCCTGTGCCACCTAGTGTAACCTGAGCTACAGATGGGTTGGGTAGATATCCAATAGGTGTTGGGATTTGTGTGGTAGTGGGGATAGTAGGGATAGGTCCCATGTTGGGAATACCTAATGTGGGTGTGGGTCCCATGTTGGGCGTACCTAAGGGAGTTGTTGTAGTAGTGGCCAATGTGGTGGCCATTGTGGTGGAGGGTGTGGTGGATGTTCCACCAATAGTTCCTGTGAAGAAGGAGTCCAAATGTGACCCAGCCATGGGGCTATTCGGTGCTATGTATGTAGGATGTTTGGATTCTTCCTCAGAGTCAGATGTGAAATGAGGTGCGTCAGAATCGGATGACAGGGCTCTACGTCGATGATGTGTAGAGTCGAGTGACAATTCTCTTCGTCTATGACGAGTGGTGTCAAGTGAACCATATTGTGGGGGTTCACCCTGAAAACGTCGAGAACGTCTCGGGGATTCAATGGTGATAGTTGTAAATTAAATCTACTAGATGGCGGTGAGTGGAAATCCCTAATGCAATCGTGCGTGCAAGAGAGGAGCATAAAAAATAATGGCACTCAGGCCAACAACCAACCTCAAAACACTTACTATAACAACTGTGCTATAGTAAGTGGAGTAATAAAAAAAATGTGGTCAAAAAACCAACATGCAAACAGCTCCTAAAAATAGAAAAATGTGTACTTACTGACCAAAGGGAGGTAATGGAGCATGCAAACACCTAACTAAAAAGTATTATGACTCAACAAGATATATCCTCTGCAAGGTGATGAAATCCAAGTTAGATAATATAAATTGTAGAATCAAAGGCTAGATATCCCCCTATCGGGAGGGATACCAGGTAGTCAATCCTAGAAAATGGGCCACTAAGATACCTCGTGGCAAGGTGATGAAATCCAAAATGGGTGAACTGAAATGATAAATAACACTAAAATAAAAAAAATTAGAGAAACTTCTATGAAAAATTTCTTAAATCTAAAAGGATATTTGGATTCCTTGTTTGAAAACACCCAATTTGAAAAAACAATCGTCTCAAACAGAGTTCGATAGAAGGAGATATGGCCATTTGAAAGTTGAGTCGCGTTGCCAGAAGATTACATCGAGGGTTTCGATCTAAAAGTCGTGATATCGCGGGTTTTGGGCTAAAAGCCACGATGTGAATCGCGGCGACGTGCAGCGCGGAAAAAAGGTGAAAAGCCACGATGTGCAGTGCGAAAAATAGGGCAAAAGTCGCGATGCGCCGCGCTGAAAAAGGCCGAAAACCCTCGATGGACCGCGCGGGAAAAGGCCGAACAGTCACGATAGGCCACGTGAAAAAAATCCAAACATCCGCGATGGGCCGCATGGAAAACAGGTGCAAGGGAGTGATGCGCAGCGCGATTGTGGGTGCCGAAATCCGCGATGTATGGACGGAAAATAGTCGCCGAAAAATGAACCCAAAAACTTTTTTGGGTTGTTTTGGGCTGCAGAAAGGGACAATGGCTAGGGCAGCTATCAAGAAGCTAACTAGTATGGCATATCTACAGTTTTAAATGGGAAAAATGACTAAAATATAGATCTAAATCAAATATTGTCCCTTCATTCATCTTGACACTTGCTTTTATACTTGAGTTAAGTGGTTTAGGGAGTTGAGTTGGGTATAATTGAGTCCAGGTGGACTAAAAACAATTTCCAACCACCCAAAACACACATGGAATCATACTTGTTTTTTATTTTTTGAATTTTCATAGATGTGCTCATGTTGCTAAAAGGTAACATGTATATACATGTGTTTCTAACTAACAACCTATGTATGCAAGCCAAAATTGAGTTTTTTAAGGATTTTTTCCACATTTTGATGTGTAAGAGGGATGTAGGGGTATTTTGGCATCAATGAGTTAGAAAACTATATAACATTTGGGATCAAATATTTTCACTATGAGTAGATATGTTGTCCCTCATGTGTTTCTCCACTGCCAATGAGTATCCATAGCCCTAACAGATCCATCACATTCATTTATCTACTACAAATGAGTTTCCGAATAGCCCCAACAAAAATGTATGCAAGCCCCCTTAATTTATGGTGCTTCATTTTCCAATCCTTACCTTTCTTGTGGTATATGATTTAGCAATCGATGGATGGAGAAAAAGTGGCTTTTTACAAGATCAATAGGGGTGTTGATGTATATGTAACTTCGGAATGTATTTCACCCATGTATTTCATATATGTATATTGTACTGCTATAGAGATGGTATTATTCCTCTATATGGAAGTGTTTGTATTCCTATAGAGATGTTGTTATTCCTCTATATGGAAGTGTCATCATTTATATTGTAAGTGTTGTAACTTATACTTGATGGGTTATTAGACCACCTTGTTGGGGTCGGCCCTGTATAAGTCATGTGGGTCGAAGGGTGATTAGACCACCCTAGTGGGGGTCGGCCATGTGGGTCAAAGGTTTATTAGACCACCCTATTGGGTGTCGGCCCAGTCAGCATTGTGTTATGTGGTTAAGTTGAGGCCGACCTAGTAAAGGTTATTAGGCAAGTCAAGTCAAGTAGAAATAGAGTACGGGAGGCACTCTATTTTATCATTCTATTCCCACACACACTCTTTGGAGAGTGGCGCAGTTGTGGAGGAGGAGAAGCTGCTGCTAGAGGATGTCTATCTCTTATGCTTGGGTTGTATCATTGCTCTATCTATCTCTGAGAAAGTTATTGGGGTTTTTCACCTTTATGGTTTTCCCCAAGTAAATTCTGTGTCTCTTGTGTGCTTGCATTATTGTGTCCATGATTGATATGCTGTAGATATGTTGTACATGTTGTTCTCTCAATTAAGATCCTAAATCGAATTGAAGGAAATTCTGAAAAACTAGCATGGTATCAAAGCTAGCCTGAAAGAAGGCATGGTATGGCATGTATGACACTTGTTGCACTTACGATGCTAGGGCTTGATATAGCAAAAGCCAGTCATCGTAGAAATTTCTCTATAAATCCATTTTGGAAAATGTTTCGGATCTGAAACGTTTACAGGTCAAATATCATATCCCCATGTACCTTGTATCCAAAGGACAACTTCTAATTCGTTGTAATTTGTGTTTTATGATCTGTACAAGCTAGGGTTTCTGCCTCTTCCAGATCTGAGTCATAAACAAATGACCTGCGAAAAAAGGTCATAATGTGGGCTAGGAATCTCCAAATGAAATTTTGTAAAAAGTTACAGGTAGTGCACGGATAGTACTTTCTCAAGTAACGTTTTCAGAGGCATAAATTGAACGAGTGACACGTGGCATGCCGTACAAGTTCGCTCTCCTGTTTTATCCCATAAACAGGTCACGTTGCGACAATTGGCATAACTCTCTCTCAGAGAATCCAATTGAGGTTAGCCCTATGGGTTTGGAAAGATGACAGGTCGGGATACCAGAGTTAGAATTTTCAGACCCTATGGATTGGAAAGTTAGGAGTTACACTAGAAATAATCAGGTACATATTTCTGTCAAAACAGAATTATTTTTTGAGCACCTTCATTCATGGCTTCGAGAATTTAGGGTTTCGGAGAAAGATGGAATTTTTGTAATCAGAGACCACAGCTAAATGATACTCATCAAAATCTAAATTTAGAGACCAAGATCAGAATTTTGGTTGGGAAAAAGGCTAGGCTTGATCAGACCCTAATTCGGGACTTTGATCATAAAAGTGGAAAATTAGGGCTTCTGCAAAAATGGGAATTTTTGAAATCTGTGACCACGGCTGGAAGATCCTCAGAAAAATAGAAGCTTAGAGCTTTGGATTGAACCTTTTGATTGGGAAGAAGGGTGGGATTTATCAAACCTTAGTTCGAGGTCATGTCTACTAAATTCAGAAGTTTCAAAGGCAAATTTGAGGGGTGAAACTTTGCAGTTTTCAAATTCTGAGTATACCGGCTTGATCAGCTCATCAAGGTGCATCTTTCTATCCTTTCAAAAGTTTGAAATTCAAAGTTTTAATTTTTAGGGTTTCTCTAACAAACCCTACTCCAGCTCCAGATCCAGTTCCTGCAAATCAAGTGGATTGGGTTAATCCTAGAAGAGAATGGATTGGTCATCTGCATAAGTGAAGAAGTTCCTGTTTCAGAGGGAGATGAGGCTAAGGCCTTACATAAGAAGATTTCAAGCAATCTCGATAAGTATGACTTACAGGTATGTTTCGAATTCTGTTCATGGTTAAGTTTATGATATATTTGTCTTCATATCATTACGGTTAGTACAATCTTGATTAATTACTAGACTTGTCGTATCACCTTAATAAAATTATGAATACATGATAGAAGATATTCATTGATTAAGGTTTTGACACTTATGACTGTACTAATGCATTGTGATGCTGTATGAGTTTTATGTTGTTCGCTAACATGAAAGGTACATCAAGAAAGACAAATCATGTTCTAGTTCAAGAACATATGACCATGGTAACATGAAGACAAAGGTTCATCCATTGCCATGGATCACATAGAAGATCTACTTACGAGGTATGTATAACTTGGTTAACCTATGAGATATGCAGGTTACTAGCACAAGTCACTTAAGAGAACAAGAAGAAATCATGTGGGTATGTTAGACAATAACCAACTAACATATTAATCCAGGTATGTATTTCCTACCTTGTTTAAAGTATACATGGCATGATTGATAATGATTATTCATAGGTTTGAATAAACATGGATGTATGCATATTATGTCTCTTACCTTGATTGATGATATGACTAACCAGAAAAGTCTTTTGGTAAAATATGAATATGCATGAGTAAGAGAAGTCTTCCTTAAAACATTGAATGCTAATGCTTATTATCTGTGTTTGAAATGATCATGACTATACATGTTTACGATTATTATGTTTTGATAGTATTGAGAATATACTAGTAAATGTATGATTATGTATGAGATCTCGAGGATATCAAAATAATGATATTTGTAAGCATGCATAGTGATCAAGGATGGATATAAGTTCAAGGATAGGTAATCCAGGAAGCAAAGATCAAGAGGGAGAACACTCCAATAGTTTCTGCAAGAATGCAGATATTCAGAGGGATTCCACCCAACAACCAAACAAAGATAAGTATTTGAATTATCATTTCTTTCATATTTGATTGTTTAAATAATATTGTTCAATGATGTATATACTGATGTTCCTAGAATTAGGCTGTGTATTTTTGCATATTAGAATCATTGCATTAATGAACAGCATACTACTAATATGCATGTAATAGGTAAGTGGCTTATGGCACTGTACAACATTCCATTGCTACTTATCTAGAATGAAACCTATTTGCTGACATGTTGGGAGTAATGCAAACTCTTAAAGCACATGTTGGAAGGCATCTAGAAAGTTACGTGACATGGATAAATGTTGTATTGAAGCATTGGCTAAAATAATTGTGTGACTGTATGACATATTTCTTTATGTGTAAGAATTTGTTCTGAAAAACTATGAGAAGTTTCTAATCATGCAATTTAACTTGTTTTGTAGGAAAGATCGTATACGAGCACCTACAAAATAAGGACTACAACATTTGTTTCAGCAACAAAGTTATCTATTGAAGATATTAAATATATTGAAGTTCCCAAGATTCGGGAAGAATGCCATGATTGAGGAGTACCAGTCGATCATGAAGAATGATGTTTGGGATGCAGTCCCAAGACCTGAAGGGAAGTCTGCTGTAACTTCCAAATGGATCTATAAGCTCAAGCATGCTGCAGATGGTAGCATGGATAAATTCAAAGCGAGGTTTGTATCTCATGGCTTCTCCCAGAAAAAGGGATTGAGTATAAAGAGACTTCTACACCTATAGCCAGGAACACTTCCATCAGATCAATACTAGCTCTGGCTGCAGTGATGAAATGGAAGATACACCAGAAATCTTTCTTGAATGGTGTAGTCAAAGAGGAAGTGTATGTGGAGCAGCCACTTGGTTTTGAAACACATGATAGGAAGTCATATATGTGTAGAACTTGGTATGGTAGGATAGATAGCTTTCTATCCAGTTTGGGATTTACCAAGAGTAAAGCGGATTCCAACCTTTACTACAAGGTTGAGGAAGGCAATCCAATGATACTACTTTTGTATGTGGATGACCTGTTTGTTACAGGTGAGGAAAGATTGATTGTCGACATGGAGCGGAAGCTTGCTGCCAAGTTTGAGATGAAGAACTTGTGGATGATGCACTACTTTCTAGGCATGGAGGTGTGGCAGAGTGCAGATGGAATCTTCCCTGGACAAGGGAAGCATGTAGTAGAGATCCTGAAGAGGTTCGGGATGATGGACTGCAAGGACATGGCCACACCTATGGAATTGAACCTGAAGCTTATGTGTGATGCTTCATCTGAGCCGGTTGATGTCACTATGTATCATCAGATGATTGGGTCCTTGATGTACCTGACGAACACGAGACCAGATATTTGCTTTACAATGAACACATTGATCTAGTTCCTGATGGATCCGAGGAGTGTTCACCTAGTTTCTATAAAGCATATTCTGAGGTACCTGAAGGGTACAGTTGATTATGGGCTCAAGTATGATGCAAATCAAAAGTTTAACCTGCAGGGTTATGTTGATTCAGATTGGGCAGGCAGTGCTGCAGATAGGAAGAGCACTTCTGGGTGCTGCTTCAATATGGGATCAAGTGTGATCTCTTGGTTTAGCAGGAAGCAGTCCTGCGTAGCACTGAGTACAGCTAAAGCAGAGTATGTTGCAGCTTATTTAGCTAGTTGTGAGGAAGTATGGCTTCAGAAGCTACTATCTGAGTTATTTGATCTCCCACTAGAGGCTACTGGTATCTTTTGTGACAACCAAAGTTGTGTGAAGCTGTCTGAGAATCCGGTGTTCCATGATAGGTCAAAACACATTGAGATCAAATATCACTATATCAGGGATATGGTGCAGAGAGGAGCAGTGAAGCTCCTATATATTGCGATAGATGAGCAGGTTGCAGATGTGTTGACGAAGCCAGTAGCCAGAGTGAAGTTAAAGTACTTCAGAGAGAGGCTTGGTGTTCTTCAGATTGATGACACTTCGAGGAAGAAGTGATGGACACATTTGCAGGTGCCATTCCAAGCATGGTGAGAGGAGGATCCTTCCCATGGTTGTGGATGTAAGTGTTGGATGGTGAGCATCAGGACAATGCTCCAGTTACTACTCTATATATGCATCATGTTGGATGCGTGTTATGATCAGTTAAATCACGTATATGTATATGCATCATGTTGGATGCTTGGACCATGTATCGGGTGGATACGTTGTATGATCAGGTAGATCATGTATGTTGATATATATATCAGGTGGATACATTGTATGATCAGGTGGATCATGTATCTATGTATGTATCAAGTGGATACATTGTATGGTCAGGTGGATCAAGTATGATGACATGTATCAGGTAGATACTTGGTATGCATCAGGATGATGCATTGTATGATCTGGATGATCATGGATGACGAGCTTCAGGATGTTTCTCCATATGACATGCATCAGGACGATGTAGTGACGATGATCAGGATGATCGTGTGTGATGAGTATCAGGATGATACTCTAGATTATATGCATTAGGATGATGCTATGATGATGATTAGGATGATCATATGTGATGACATGTATCAAGTGGATACATTACATAATCAATTGGATTATGTGTGATGAGTTCCAAAGACACAAATGCACATGAGCTTTTCAGACATGGTTGTAGATGTGTTCTCCCATGGTCGCGATGTAATTGCTAGGCTTTTCCGACATGGTGGTAGATGTGTTCTCCCATGGTCGTGATGTAATTGCCATGGCTATTCGAGCATGGTTGTAGATGTGTTCTCCCATGGCTGCGATATAAGTGTTGGGGCCATTCGAGCATGGTTGTAGATGTGTTCTCCCATGGATACAATATAAGTGATGTGCCATTCTCGCATGGTTGTAGATGTGTTCTCCCATGGCATAGATTTAAGTGCTATGTGATGTGCATCTAGGTTGTGCTTCGTGAACGATGATCATGAGTATCAGGATGATACTTTGTGGTCGTGGATAGGTTGTGCAGTAGCATGTAAAAGGTCCTGGGAGATCCGATAGGTTGAGCTATGTGCTCATAATTGGTCCTGGGATGCTCTTTCGAGGTTTTGTTGAATCACGTAATAAGTTCTGAGGATTCCACAGTATGGCCAGTGATGATTAAGACCTGCAGGTGGTGGGCCTACATCTAGTATGAAAAAGGACTGGCTCTGTAGAAATTCCTATGACGAGTAGATTCAGAGATTGATTGAGATAGCAGCAGCAGTGACGATGACAATGACTCGATGATGATTATCCAGTGACGATGATCCAAAGAAGAAGACTTGTGCTAGAAGACCTGTGTCGATAAATACCTTCCTAGTTAAGAGGGAGTGTTGATGTATATGTAACTTCGGAATGTATTTCATCCATGTATTTCATATATGTATATTGTACTCCTATAGAGATGGTATTATTCCTCTATACGAAAGTGTCGTCATTTATATTGTAAGTGTCGTAACTTATACTTGATGGGTTATTAGACCACCTTGTTGGGGTCATCCCTGTATAAGTCATGTGGGTCGAAGGGTTATTAGACCACCCTAGTGGGGGTCGGCCATGTGGGTCAAAGGGTTATTAGACCACCCTATTGGGTGTCGGCCCAGTCAACATTGTGTTATGTGGTTAAGTTGAGGCCAACATAGTAAAGGTTATTAGGCAAGTCAATTCAAGTATAAATAGAGTGCGGGAGGCACTCTATTTTATCATTCTATTCTCACACACACTCTTTGGAGTGTGGCGCACTTGTGGAGGAGGAGAATCTGCTGCTAGAGGATGTCTATCTCTTATGCTTAGGCTATATCATTGCTCTATCTATCTCTAAGGAAGTTATTGGGGTTTTTCACCTTTATGGTTTTCCCCAAGTAAACTCAGTGTCTCTTGTGTGCTTTCATTATTGTGTCCATGATTGATATGTTGTATATATGTTGTACATGTTGTTCTCTCAGTTAAGATCCTAGATCAAATTGAAGTAAATTCTGAAAAACTATCAAGGGGGTCACTGTCAACTATTGGGATTCATTGAATAAATAGTTGTGCATATTTATTAAAGTAATTCCCTTATGATTTTCAACCCATTTATTTCAACTCTTCACTATTCACATAATCATGTCACGTCCCCTCCCTTTGATCCGATGCAAGGGAGGAAACATGACTAACATTATGGGGCTCATTTGTAAAACTCATCCCCGTTCATTACTCACAAATTCATAATAAATAAAACACTTATGCATGCAAATTCATACTCAATATAAACACAGTAGAAATAAAGATATTAACACGCACACAGACTGGAATGCATCAGGATATCAATCCCAAGCAGATGATGATTCAACCATGCATACAATCGGTCGCATTCTCATGCTATGCATAGACTTCATGTCAACCATATTAAGATAATCATTTGATTCCATTAACATGAATAAATAGCATTCATAGCAGAACACAGAATATTCACAATTTAAACTACAGAGAATAATTATCTTTGAAATCAAGCTGCCCAACAATTGGCTATGTGAGAGCAACGTTCCACCCAACCATAGATCTTTGTCCAGCCTATATTCTTTCAGCTGAGAGATCACCCCCAAGCTGGGATGTGTATCCACTAAGGAGGAACTAAACAAGCTCACTCACAGCCATGGTCTCACTAAACCAGTCATGCTAAGCCAACACACGGTTGGGTTTATCAAGCATGCAAGAGTCAAATGAGGAGGATTCTAAACCAGTGAGCTCAACCATAGAGCTGCAGACATCTCAAATAAACTGAAACAGTCATGGAACCCACAATACCTACCACACCCAACACAAGGAAGGTCCCCTTCTCTATTGCATAGTCCCTCAAGTGTCCCTTCCCTCCAATGCTCTTCAGGGTGGGCATAGAAAGGTCCAGCTGCTAATCTTCTTGAAATTATAGCCTTCACCAGGTTTATCAAGCAATCCAATCCTCTGTTCAAACATTCACACTTGGATTTTCACAATTCGGTGATCAAATAACCCCAATCCCATAATTGGATTTTTGGGCTATAAAACTGGGTTTTCCAATGGATTTTGGGGTATCTAATACTCTCAATTTATCCCCAATATCAATATCGATGGATCCCCCATTGTATTTGACTATCAATACCAAATTCTAGGCGTTTATGACACTTCAAAATGTGGGTTCTTGCAAAGTTGCGATTGTCAATTTTTTAGCATCAATTCAATATACTCTAGGATCTGTACTGAGAGAATAACATGTATAGCATATCAATCACAAGAAGAAAACACAAGAGACAATAGACACACAGAGTTTCCTTGGGGAAAACCATAAAGGTGAAAAACCTCAATAACTTCCTCCGAGATAGATAGAGCAATGATACAAAACCCAAGCATAAGAGATAGTCTCCTAGCAGCAGCTTTTCCTCCTCCACTAGTGTGCCACTCTCCAATGAGTGTATGAGTGAGAAAGTGAATGATCAAATAGAGTGCCTCCTGCACTCTATTTATACATGACTTGACTTGCCTAATAACCTTACTAGGTCGGCCTCAACTTAATCAAATAACATAATGCTGATAGGGCCGACCCCCAATAGGGTGGTCTAATAACCCTTTAACCCACATGACTTATACAGGGACGACCCCATCAAGGTGGTCTAATAACCCATCAAGTATAAGTTACGACACTTACAATATAAATGAAGACACTTCCGTATAGAGGAATAATAACATCTCTATATGAATACAATATACATATATGAAATACATTATGAAGTTACAAATACATCAACACTCCCTATTAACTAGGAAGGTATTTCTCGACACAGATCTGCTAGCACAAGTCTTCTTATTTGGATCATCATCACTGGATCATCGTCATCGTCACTGCTGCTGCTATCTCAATCAATCTCAAATATACTCGTCATAGGAAGTTCTACAGAGCCAACCCTTTTTCATGTTGGATGTAGGCCCACCACCTGTAGGTCTTCATCATCACTGGCCATGCTATGGAATCCTCGAGACTTATTACGTGCGTCAACAAAACCTTGCAAGAGCATCCCAGGACTGATTATGAGCACACAGCTCAACCTATTGGATCTCCCAGGACCTTTTACATTCCACTTCACAACCTGTCCATGGCCACAGAGTATCATCCTGATACTCATGATCATACCGATCATAACATTGTTCACGAAGCACAACCCAGATGCACATCACACAGCACTTACACTCACCGGCATGGGAAGACACACTTCAACCATCCATGAATGGCTCAACACTTATATTTGCACCATGGGAAGACACACTTCAACCATGAGAGAATGGAACCGCACTTATATCCATAGCCATGGGAAGACACACTTCAACCATGCTAGGAATGGCATAGCACTTATATCGCAACCATGGCAAGACAAACTTCAACCATGCTCAAATGGCCCCATCCCTTACATCTTCACCGTGGGAGAACACATCTACACCTTGTGAAGAATGGATTTAGCCCTTACATCTTTACCATGGGAGAACACATCTACACCTTGTAAAGAATGGATCCAGCCCTTACATCTTTATCGTGGGAGAACACATCTACACCTTGTAAAGAATGGCTCCAGCCCTTACATCTTCATCGTGGGAGAACACATCTACACCTTGTGAAGAATGGATCAGCAATTACATCACGACCTTGGGAGAACACATCTACACCTTTGTCGGAAAAGCTCGGCAATTATATCACGACCATGGGAGAACACATCTACACCATGTCTGAAAATCTCATGTGCATCTGTGTCTTTGGAACTCATCACACATGATCCAACTAATCATGGCAAGCATCTACCTTATGCATATCATCACATATGATCATCCTGATCATCATCATAGCATCGTCCTGATGCATATCATCCAAAGTATCGTCCTGATACTCATCACACATAACCATCCTGATCATCGTCACTGCATCGTCTTGATGCATATCATCTAGAGCATCATCCTAATACTCATTATCCATAATCAACCTGATCATAGTATGCATCCACCTAATGCATATAATATCTTCCTGGTACATATCACCATACATGATCCACCTGATCATACAATGTATCCACCTGATACATATACAAATACATGATCCACCTGATCATATAATGTATCCACCTGATACATATACATATACATGATCCAACTGATCATATCAAGCATCCAACATGATGCATATACAAATGCATGATCAACTGATCATATCAAGCATCCAACATGATGCATATACAAAGTAGTAACTGAAGCATTGTATAGATGCTCATCATCCAGCGCTTACATCCACAACCATGGGAAGGATCCTCCTCTCACCATGCTTGGAATGGCTCCAGCAAATGTGTCCCATAACTTCTTCCTCGAAGTATCTTCAATCTGAAGAACACCAAGCCTCTCTCTGAAGTACTCAAACTTCACTTTGGCTAGTGGTTTCATCAACACATCTGCAACTTGCTCATCCATTGCAACATACAGAAGCTTCACTGCTCCTCTCTGCACCATATCCCTTATATAGTGATATATGATCTCAATGTGCTTCGACCAATCGTGGAACACCGGGTTCACGCAACTCTGGTTGTCACAAAATATACCAGTAGCCTCCAACAGGAGATCAAATAACTCAAATAGTAGCTTCCTAAGCCATACTACCTCACAACTAACCGAACAAACTACAACATACTCTGCTTCGGCTGTACTCAGTGCTACACAGGACTGCTTCCTGCTAAACCAAGAGATCACACCTGATCCCATACTGAAGTAGCACCTAGAAGTGCTCTTCCTATCTACAGCACTGCCTACCCAATCTGACTCAACATAACCCTGTAGGTTAAACTTTTGATTCGTATCATACTTGAGCCCATAATCAATTGTACCCTTCAGGTACCTCAGAATATTGTTTACAGCAACGAGGTGAACACCTCTCGGATCCGTCAGGAACTGGCTCAATGTGTTCACCGCAAAGAAAATATATGGTCTCGTGTTTGTCAGGTACATCAAGGACCCAATCATCTGACAATACACAGTGACATCAACCGGATCAGATAAAGCATCACACAGAAGCTTCAAGTTCGATGCCATAGGTGTGGTCATGGACTTGCAGTCCATCATCCCAAATGTCTTCGACATCTCTACTGCGTACTTCCCTTGACCAAGGGAGATTCCATCTGCACTCTGCCACACCTCCATGCATACGAAATAGTGCATCATCCCTAAGTCCTTCATCTCGAACTCGACAGCAAGCTTCCTCTTCGTGTCGGCAATCAATCTATCCTCACCTATAACAAACAAGTCATCCACATACAGAAGTTGTATCACTAGATTGCCTTCCTCAACCTTGTAGTAAAGGTTGGAGTCCACTTTACTCTTAGTAAAGCCCAAACTAGATAGAAAGTTGTCTATCCTACCATACCAAGTCCTAGGAGCTTGCTTCAAGCCATACAAGGCTTTCTTCAACCTGCACACATATGACTCCCTGTCATGTGTGTCAAAACCATGTGGTTGCTCCACATACACTTCCTCCTTGACTACACCATTCAAAAAATTTGTCTTGACATCCATCTGGTGTATCTTCCATTTCATCACTGCAGCCAGGGAAAGTACTGATCTGATGGAAGTGTACCTGGCTACAGGAGCAAAAGTTTCTTCATAGTCAATCCCTTCTTTCTAGGAGAAGCCATGAGCTACAAACCTTGCTTTATATTTCTCTATGCTACCATCTGCAGCATGCTTGATCTCATAGATCTACTTGGAAGTCACCACAGACTTCCCTTCTGGTCTTGGGACCACTTCCCAAACATCATTCTTCATGATCGACTGGTACTCCTTGATCATGGTCTCACTGTATCCCTGATCCTGGGAACTTCAGATTCTAAAATATCTTCAATAGATAGCTTTGTTACTGGAACAAATGTTGTAGTCCTTCTTTTGTAGGTGATGGCATACGATCTTTCCTACAAGACAAGTTAAATTGCGTGATTAGAAACATCTCATAGTTTTCAGAACAAATTCTTACACATAAATAAATATATCATACAGTCATGCAATTATTTTAGCCAATGCTTCAATACAACATTTATCCATATCCCGTAACTTTCTAGATACCTTCCAATCTCTACCAGAACATCGTTAAGAGTGTGCACAACTCCCAACAAGTCAGCAAAGAGGTTTCATTCTATATAAGTAGAAATGGAATGTTGTATATTTCCATAGGCCACTTACCCATTACATGCATATTAGTAGTATATTGTTCATTAGTGCAATTATTCTAATATGCATAATACACAACCTAAGTCTAGGAACATAGGTATATACATTATTGAACAATATTATTTAAAAAATAAGAAATGACAATTCAAATACTTATCTTTGTTTGTTGTTGGGTAGACTCCCCCTCAATCTTTGCTTCCTTGCAAGAACTACTGGAGTGTGCTCCCTCTTGATATTTGCTTCCTGGATTACCTGTCCTTGAACTTATATCCATCCTTGATCACTATGCATGCTTACTAGTATCATCATTGTGTCATCCTCGAGATCTCATACATAATCATACATTCATTAGTATAATCTTAATACTATCAAAACACAATAATCTTAAACATGTATAGTCATGATCATTTCAAACACAGAAAATAAGCATTAGTATTCAAGGTTTATATAGGAATTTTCTGGTTAGTCATATCATTAATCAAAGTAAGGAACATAATATGCATAAACCCTAGATTACTCAAACTTGTAACTTCATGGTTAATCATTATCAATCATACAAAAGTATAAGATCCTTACATAGGGTAGGATTCTAACTTGAGATAGGAAAAACATACCTGGACATCATATTTGCTAGTTATGTCTAGCAATTTTTTTCTTGTTCTCTTCAATGACCTACATAACTCATAAGTTAACCATTATAGAACCAAATTATACATACCTCTATGTGATCCATGACTATGGATGAGTCTTTTCCACTATGGTCTTGATCTAGGACTTGATTTGTACCTTCATGTTAGCAGATAACATTCTCCTCATACAACACCACAGTGCATTAGTACAATCATAATACAATCATAAGTGTCATAACCCTAATCAATGAATGTTTTCTATCAATCATTCATACTTTTACTAGGGTGATAAGACAAGTCTAAAATTAAACAAGATTGTTACTAAACTCATGAAGACAATCATATTATAAACTTAATCATGAACAGATTTCAAAACATACCTATAAGTCATGTGAAAATCCTCACATCAGATCTAAGAGATGATGTATACCTCACAAGAGTAATTATGATTAAGCAAGAATATAGAAGAAGAGTGGTCAATGCAGTGTAATGAGCAACATAATAATAATACAGTAGAACTCGGATAGAAGCAAAAATACTTCATACACACTAAATAATTAATCACAATATGGACAAATAAATAGTACAATGCATGAGGATTTGAACGCCTAAGGTGGCAATTCGAATTAGCCTTCATGGAGTGATCAAAAGATCACTAGAGTGTCATCGCAACACAACTAGTATTCTATCTCATCATCGGTGGATTCATCAATGCACAAGTAACTGTCAACCACCAGTCAAACTGATTCTAACTGAGTGTGGTAGGTGTAACTGAATGTAATTGGCACATGGAGACACTAACTTAATGAAGGAGGGTCAGTGTAGGGCACATGAGGAGATAACTGGATTCAGAACAGGTATTCATGTCTCATCAGAGGTCAATCGGAGTGATAACAGCAATGAGGAGTCAATATGGCCTCAAATCAAGGAAAGACTGGTGGCTAACTGAAGTAAACTAGACTGGTAGGTGAGAAAGGTGCCCTTCTTCAGTGGAAGGTGAGAACTAGGCGCATGACATGCTAGGAGGGTTGAAACTGAGTGGAAGGAAGCTCTCGGGGCTAGCTAACTGAGGGCTAGGTGCTAGGACTAATGACTGGAATGCATGCAAATGCATACAAACCCTAAATAATGCATGCAAACCCTAAAAGTGCATGCATGACTGAAAATGTAAATGATCAAAATACTGGTGGGACTAGGATGGAGTATAGGAATATCCTAACACCCCCCCTTAATCCATCCTAGGCCCTAGTAACTAAGACCAAAGGTCACCCAATACAATGAATAATAACAATCAATAAACCAAGGAAGTGGGGAAAATTTCATGGGAAAAATACCCCCCCCCTCTCAAAAACAGACTGTAAGGCACACACAAAAATTAAATGCTCCAAACTCAAGCAGGTGTGATGCTTGGTCATATGTCTGGAGGTATCTTCTTCTTGGGAAGAAGTGGATCATGCTCAAAAATCATGTGCTTGTACTTGCTCTTTAGATCGAATGTGATGAGAAAAAATCCAAAAGTATGAGGATGATCTTTGAACCTGTGATTCGAATCAGTTGAGGTAGGATCAAAAACATGAATATGTAGATAGTCTTTTGTCTTCTCGTTCGAACCATCATGGGTGAGATTATGCCAAAAAGAACCATCAAATAATAATGATTGCTTGAAATCCAAATCAGATTTAAGACTTGATGAATAGTTTCTTGAGATCTCCTTTGAACCAGAAGGGGTGAGATCAAAACCATCATATGCATGAGAAATTATCTCAAGTAGTGTTTGCTTAGAATCCAAATTAGATCCAAGACTTGAATCATGGTTTCTTGAGATATCCTTTGAACCATGAGAGGTGAGATCAAAACCAGTAAATGCATGAGAGATTATCTTAAGCGGGTGGCAATGGCCATATTCTTCAATAACCTTCTGAAAGCATGGAATAATGATCATATAGTAGTAAATAAGAGGTGATTTCTTGAGGAGAGCGAATGCATTATCTCTATTAGTTAATTTTACCTCCGAAGTGATCATGTGATCATGATGCAAACCAACAGACTCTGGTGCAAGAGAGGATTTAGGACCTTGTGCAGTATCTAGAGTGTGAGTTGGAACAGAAAGAGAAGAAATTTGGAGCATGAGTGTAGAATCTGCAAGTTATTCTTATTTGTGGACAACTTCAATATGAGATGTGTTTGATACTGGTTCATGATCAATGAGATCATCAAGGAGGGCGAATGTATCACTTTGCTTGTTCTCAAAAGGGTTTGGACCAATTCCTTCATTCTGTTTGCCGAATATTTCATCCAAATGGGCCCATAGCTCTTTTGGAGTTTTAACAACATCAAGGTATTGGTTAATCATGTATTCAGGCAAAGAAAGCATCATTGCTCCAAAGGCTCTGTCACCTTTATTCAACTAGTCAATCTTCTCTTCAGAGGATTCGAACTCTCTTTCAAAATAACAATCAAAGAGATCATGGTTCTTCAAATATGCTATCATTTTTTGTTTCCATTCATCATAGTTGAATGGAGAAGGAGGAGTAATTCCTGATGGATACATAGAAGTTGTAGAAGACTTGCAAAAACAATAGAAATGCCTGCAACTGCTACTGCTGCAAAAATGCAGAAACTGCTGCACTCAAAATCTTGGTAATAACCTGCAAAAAAACTCTCAGGAATGGATATAAACAATACTCTCAACATGCTCTAATACCATGTGAAAATCCTCATAGCAGATCTAAGAGATGATGTATACCTCACAAGAGTAATTATGATTAAGCAGGAAGATAGAAGAAGAGTGGCCAATGCAGTGTAATGAGCAACAGAATAATAATACAGTAGAATTCGGATAGAAGCAAAAATACTTCACACACACTAATTAATTAATCACAATATGGACAAATAAATAGTACAATGCATGAGGATTCGAATGCCTAAGGTGGAAATTCGAATTATCCTTCATGGAGTGATCAAAAGATCACTGGAGTGTCATCAGAGCACAATTAGTAGTCTATCTCATCATCGGTGGAGTCATCAATGCACAAGTAGCTATCAACCATCAGTCAAACTGAGTCTAACTGAGTGTGGTAGGTGTAACTGAATGTAACTGGCACATGGAGACACTAACTGAATGAAGGAGGGCCAGTGGAGGGCACATGAGGAGCTAACTAGAGTTAGAACAGGTAGTCATGTCTCATCGGAGGTCAATCAGAGTGATAACAGCAGTGAGGAGTCAGTCTGGCCTCAAATCAAGGAAAGACTGGTGGCTAACTAAAGTAAACTGGACTGGTAGGTGATAAAGGCGCCCTTCTTCAGTGGAAGGTGAGAATTGGGCACATGACAAGCTAGGAGGGCTGAAACTGAGTGGAAGGATGCTCCGGGGGCTAGCTAACTGAGGGCTAGGTGCTGGGACTGATGACTGGAATGCATGCAAATGCATGCAAACCCTAAATAATGCATGCAAACCCTAAAAGTGCATGCATGACTGAAAATGTAAATGATCAAAATACTGGTGGGACTAGGATGGAGTATATGAATATCCTAACAAGTCATACCTATAAGATTGCTTGTAGTAGTTGTTGTTGTTCCTTTTGTTCTTAGGATAATCTGAGGAAAAAGCATCTCAGATGTTCTTATCTCTATGATGATGGTGGTGTAAAGATCTCTTGTTATGAGATGGTTCCTTCTTACTCTTCTTGGTATGTGTTGTGAGAGCTTGATCTTCATTCCCCGTATTTTCTTCTCGAGCTATAATCCGAGCTTCTTCTTGTGAGCATTCTTCCCACGGCCTACTGAAAGAGATAAGTTTCTTCCTAGCACAAATTCCTTGGATGAAGGAATCCCATGACCTAGGAAGGCCATTAAGAGTGGTCATTACCACTTCTCCATTCTCTACAACTTCAAGTTGTTCTTTTATCTGGGAGACCCTTGAAGAGTAAGACTGCATGGTCTCTATATTCTGGATCTGGATGTTCTTTAGTTGATTCCTCAATGTCATCTTCCGATTTATGTTCTTCCCTTCAAATAGCTTGGTCAAGGAATGAAACATCTCCTTATGTGTCCTTAGGGAAGACACGTGGGGTATGAGATAGTCCTTAATAGAATCAGCAATGATTCTCTTGGTTTTGACCAAGTTCTTCTTGTGTGAAGCCTTAGTCTCATCTCCCTCTGGAACTGGAACCTCTTCACTTGTGTAAGTGTCCAAATCATTCTCTTCTATGATTAACCCAATCCTATACTTCCATGCTCAGAATTTATCAACCCCTTCAAGCTTACCCTCAAGCTTGGTGTGGTGAGACATCTTAAGAAGTACTTCAAATGGAAATAGAAAAGTTATTAGGTCTTACCACTTGATTTGCTAAAAACTGGATCCGAAGCTGGATTAGGGTTTGTCAGAGAAACCCTAAAAATTTAAACTTTGAATTTCAAACTTCTGAAAGGATATAAAGATGCACCTTGATGAGCTAATCAAGATGTTATACTCAGAATTTGAAAACTGCAAAGTTTCACCCCTCATAAATGCTTTTCAATCTCCCAGATTCACTTAGGAGGACCCTAAATTAGGGTTTGATTTTTCCCAAGCTTCACCCATCCAAAAAGTTCGATCTTGGTCTCTAAACTTCAATTTTTCAAAGGCGCTTCCATCCATGGTCTCAGATTTTAGAAATTCCAACGTTTGTAGAAACCCTAATTTCCAGCGTCACTAAATAGGACCCCAAACTAGGGTTTGATTTTCTCGGAGCTTCACCCAACCAAAAAGTTCTATCCAAAGCTCTAAACTTCGATTTTTCTGAGGAGCATCCAGCCATGGTCTCAGATTTCAGAAATTCCACTTTTTGTGGAAACCCTAATTTTTATGGCCAAAACTGAAAGTGCTCAGAATTGAATTCTGATTAGATAGAAAGATGTGCCTTGCTGAGGAGAGTCAATCTAGCCTCCTGCATTTCAAAATATGTGGAGAGAAACCCAAAAAACAAGAAGACCTAGCTTCTGCAACTGCATAGTGTCTTCTTCTTAGGTTAGCTCTGATACCATGTTAATTTTTTAGCATCAATTCAATATACTCTAGGATCTTTACTGAGAGAATAGCGTGTATAGCATATCAATCACAATAAGCAAACACAAGAGACAATAACACACAGAGTTTCCTTGGGGAAAACCATAAAGGTGAAAAACCCCAATAACTTCCTCCGAGATAGATAGAGCAATGATACAAAACCCAAGCATAAGAGATAGTCTCCTAGCAGCAGCTTCTCCTCCTCCACTAGTGCGCCACTCTCCAATGAGTGTATGAGTGAGAAAGTGAATTATCAAATAGAGTGCCTCCCACACTCTATTTATACATGACTTGACTTGCCTAATAACCTTACTAGGTCGGCCTCAACTTAATCACATAACATAATGCTGACAGGGTCGACCCCCAATAGGGTGGTCTAATAACCCTTTAACCCACATGACTTATATAGGGCCGACCCCATCAAGTTGGTCTAATAACCCATCAAGTATAAGTTACGACACTTACAATATAAATGACGACACTTCCGTATAGAGGAATAATAACATCTCTATAGGAATACAATATACATATATGAAATACATTCCAAAGTTACAAATACATCAACAACGATTTCTAGTTTTTCTCACTACTGGGCATGTGTAATGGATGAAAAATGATGCTGGGATGTTCCACAATGGAATGGGAATGAGGAAGAACCAATTCCCATGAGGTAGAGTGACTTGTGGTACAAGACAAACAGAGCCCATACCTACCATACAAATTTTTGGGCTTTCCATGCTCCATTGAAGCCATGGACTGATTTCTCAACAACTTTCTTACAACTGAAATAAATGTTAGCAAGGAAAGTCAAATGGGTTCTCAAGATGACATTTGACAGCTTATGGTTCAACCCCACAACCCCCTCACCACTCGCTAGTGGAATACAAATGGCCCCTTCTCATTAGTTGCTTCCATATCCAGTTTTGGTATTTTATTGCAATATTAAATATTTACATCATTTTACAATATTCCATGGCTTAATAGCACATGGATGGGAAAATATCAAATACTTGCCTTTCTAAATAAAATCCGAGCATACACTAGCGGGGCCTTGGCCTTGAGCTCCATGCTATGAAACATACATCGCGTGAACACAATATTTACATTAAAAGCCAATATATACCAAGGGTAAAAATGGGGGCATTACATCCCCCTCCCCCTTAGAACAACACTGTCCTCGATGTTCTCAAAACTGAACAAAAATGGGAATGCCTCTCTCATGGCATCCTCCAGATCCCATGTAGCCTCATTGGGACTAAGGTGCTCCCATTGGACCATTACCTGCCCGATGGCTCTGTTCAAGAGCAAAGTGACCTTCTTGTCGAGGATGCACATAGGTTCTACTTGGAATTATCCCTCGGGTTCCACCTTTATCACATTCCAATCAATCATATGATTAGGATCATGTGCATACTTCTTAAGTAAAGATACATGGAAAACATTATGAGCTCTTATGTTAGCAGGAAATGCAACTCTATATGCAACTGGTCCTATCCTATCTAGGAATTCAAATGGCCCACAATATCTTGGTGCCAACTTGGCACAACTTCCCAACTTGAGAGAACTCTTCCTTGGTTTCACTCTCAAATAAAAATGATCCCCAATCTGAAATTCCTTATGCACTCTTTTCAAATCTGCATAACTATTTTTCCTATCCTGAGATGCTTTTAAATTATGCCTAATCTTAGCAACTTCATGTTCCATTTCCTTGATCATCTTTGGTCCAAGCACTACCCTATTCACCAGACTATCCCAACTCACTGGAGTCCTACAGCCTTTTCCATACAATACCTCGAAGGGACTCATCCCCAATGATGCATGATGCCCATTATTGTATGCAAACTCTACCAAGTGTAGGTAATCCTCCCACTTGGATGGTTTATCCATCACATTCAACATGTCTTCAAGAACATGATTCACCCTCTCAATTTTGCCATCTATTTGAGGATGATATGGTGTATTGAATTTCAATCTAGTTCCCAATTCCTGAAATAATCATTTCCATAAATTGGAAGTGAACTTTGTATCACGATCAAAAATTATTACCTTACGCAATCCATGCAAAATGGAATATCTCTCTCATGAAGATATTTGCAATGTCATTAGCCTTGTGAGTGGACTTGACTGCAATAAAGTGAGCTACCTTTGATAGCTTGTCCACCACAACCATGATTGAATCATGCTTCTTCACTGTCATGGGCAGACCTGTTATAAAATCCATAGAGATCACTTCTCACTTCCACTCTAGAATGGGTAAGGGCTGCAACAATCATGTTGGATGTTGGTGCTCCACCTTGACTTGTTGGAACTTTTGACACCTAGAAATGTACTCAGCTATGTCCTTATTCATACCATGCCAAAAGTATTGCTTTCTTGCTGCTGTTATAGTTTTCTGATATCCTGGGTGTCCGGAATATGGCATTTGATGTATTTCATCCATCACAAGCTTCTTCAAATCTGCACTATTTGGTATGTACAGTCTATCTTTATAGATCAGTATATCATCTTCACCAAGTTGATATCCCACACACTTTTCATCTATATTTCCCTGCTACAACTTTTCTTTAATTTGAAGATAAGTTTCATCACTAGTTTGAGCTTCTAGAACTCTTGTATTCAAATCTGATTTGCACATACTTAATGCCGCAACATGAAATTTTCTGCGAAGAGCATCTGCAACGTTATTATCTTTCCCTTTTACATGCTTAATTTCAAAATCAAATTCACAAAGAAATTCCATCCACCTGGCTTGCCTAGCACTCAAGTTTGGTTGATCAAACAAATACTTCAAGCTCATGTGGTCTGTCCTTATCTCGAATCTTCTTCCCAATAGATAATGTCTCCACATCTTGAGAGCATGTACTATGGATCTTAATTCTAAATAATGTGTGGCATAATTCTTTTCATGCTCTTTTAATTTTCTTGACTCATAGAAAATCACAAATCCTTCTTGCATGAGCACTCCACCTAGCCCTTCAATGCAAGCATCTGTGCACACTATAAAATCCTTGTTTGGATCTTCTATCTTCAAAATAGGAGCGCTGGTAAGTAACTCCTTTAACTGCTGGAAAATTTTCTCACATTTTTCAGACCATACAAATTTGATATTCTTCCTCTGCAATGAAGTGATTGGATGAGCTATCTTGAGAATCCTTTAATGAACCTTCTGTAGTAACCAACAACACCCATGAAATATCTAACATATGAAACATTCCTTGGAGTAGACCAATCCATGATGGCATTAATATTCTCTGGATCAACTGCAATACCCTCTTCTGAAATGACATGACCCAAGTACTACACCCTCTTTTGATAGAATTCACACTTGCTTAACTTGGCATACAGCTGGTGTTCTCTAAAGACTTGCAACACCATCCTTAGATGTTCCACATGCTCTTCTTCATTCCTTGAATAGACAAGAATGTCATCCAATAACACAATCACAAACTTATCCAAATATTTGTTGAAGACACTATTCATGAGACACATAAATGTGGCAGGTGCATTGGTAAGACCAAATGGCACCACAGTGAACTCATAATGACCATATTTAGTTCTGAAAGTTGTCTTGTGAATGTTTTTTTCTTTAATCCTCACTTGATGGTATCCATACCTCAAGTCAATCTTTGAAAACACCTTAGCTTCCTTCATTTGATCAAACAAATTATCAATTCTTGGAAATGGATACTTATTCTTGATTGTCACTTTATTTACCTGCCTTTAATCAATACACATCCTTAAAGTCCCATCCTTCTTCTTGACAAATAACATCAGTGCTCCCCAAGGAGACACACTTGGTCTGATATGCCTCTTGTCCATTAACTCTTGTAGCTGCATTTTTAACTCTACCAATTCTGGTGTGCTCATTCTATAAGGAGCTTTGGAATTTGGTGATGCCCCCGGGACAAGATCAATGGTAAAATCAATATCTCTCTTTGGTGACAGTCCCGACACTTCATCCATAAACACATCTTTGAATTCTTGCAATATCTATAAGTCTTCTATCCTTGGACCTTTGTCCTCTAATGAATCTAACATATGAACTGCATATAATTGACAACCTTTCTTATAAAACTTTTTCAACTGTAAAGCTGAAATCTGTCTTACCGAAACTTGCTTGGGAATTCCTCTTACCAATCTTGGCCTTCCCTCTTCATCAATGCACTCAAGTGCTTTCTCATAACAGTCCAACTTGGCTCTATGTCTTTCCAACCAATCCATGCCAATTAAGGAATCATAAGATCCTAATGGTAGTACACTTAATTTTGCATGTGTGTAGAGTCCATTCAATTCTATGGGGCACTACACCACTACTTCACTTGCTTTTCTCTTGGTCCATGTGGCTAATTGAACTAGCCAAGACTTATTATGCTTCACTTTCCTAAGAGAACAACCTTCAACCACTTTTGGAGAAACGTAACTATGAGTAGATCTTGGATCAATCAAAACATAAATAGATTGCTTAGCAATATTACCTTCAACTACCACCACCGCCGATTGATGGTCTTCTTGATGATTATCCAATGCTACATAAATTCGAGGCATTTCCCTAGCCATATCCTCCACTGTAGTTGCTCCCTTTAAGTTGTGTAAGCTCCGGGGATTCTCCTTCCGATGTGGAAAATATTTAAGCATGTGATTTTCTCCACATCCCCAACACTGAAGTGGTCATTTTGATGCTTTATCTACTACTGCTACTGGCTTGAATCCACTCCTTGCTTTCCGCTCCTGTGGAAAGGTCCTAGGTTGATTTTTGAATGGTGGCTTGAAACCACTTTTCCTTTGATCAAACCTCCCTCTTGGTTTTCCTTTCCATGTTGGGTGAACCTCTAATTTTCCTTTATTCTGCTCATAGCAATGCATTGCCATCCTAATGGCTTCATCAAGACTTGGTGGATTAACAAACTCAATTCTATCTTTGAAACTTTGAGGTAGACTTCCAAGAAAACATTGGATCTTTATCCTCTCATCTTTGATATAGTCTACATACCTCAACAATTCCAAAAATTTGTGGACATGCTCTTCCATAGATTTCTGTCCAAACCTGAGTTCATTGAACTATTTTCTCTTACTGTCATAATACCTAGACAAAAGGTATTTTTCTTTGAAATACTTCTTAAATATTTCCCAGTTGATCTTCCTTTCATTGATCCCTTTAACTTCTAAGAGGTTATCCCACCAAACTGAATTTCTTCCATTTAGATTGTAAATGGAAATTCTGGCCTTTTCATTCCCTGAGTAATCATGAATCCTGAAATATTTCTTCATCCCAAGAAGCCATGCCTCTGCCTCTTGGCCTGTCTTACCTTCTCCATCAAATGTGGGAGGTCCTGCCTTCCTGAATTCTCCCTGTGGGATTCCCTTGAATTTTTTTCTTCCTTCAAGTCTTCTAGAATTATGTCTTGGAATTCTTTGAGAACCTCTGGAGTCACATGACTTGCTGGAAGAAGATCTTGAGGAAGGTGTTCTATGATTCTTGCTCACAGAACTCTTCCTTGGGCTTGGAGTCCTCTTCCTTGAACGACCTCTAGAGCGACTCTCTGCATCTCTTCCTTATTCACCTACATTGCTTGGGTTGGACCCAAGGTTTATCCTCTACTACATATCAATGAGGTTCTGCAAAATAGCAGCATTGAGTTGGTTATGTTCTTCCTGAGCCTTCATCAACCTTTCATTGAAGCTTACCATGGTCTCAACCAAATTCTAAGGATTTATTTGCTCCCTTCTACCATTAGATTCAGTCTCAGCATTCCCTTCTTGTACATTTTCTCCTAGCACATCTTCATCATGCTCATAAGGATCCTGAGCATCATTTATCGTCACCATTTTCCTATAGGCTTCCTCTGCTACACTACTAAATCTTATGAGCAACAAGCACTGTGCATTATGAAAAAATTTGTTAGACATCTTAGGAATGCATATAGAAACATAAACATCAATATTTAGCAGAATTAAACTCATGGAATAATTCACAGAGCTACTATACCCTCATTTCCTTTGTCCCATCATGCAATTCTGGAAATTACCAATATTGACAAAAATTTGTCAAAATGGTCACTAACACTTTTCTGCTCTACATATCTATGGTGTATGATAGATTCATTCAAATTCTGGTCATGCACCATTATTCCCTGCTAGACAAGATTTCAATGCTTATCCACGTGTTGCATTCCGACTTCGGTGTGGAAATTACATTACTTCAAAAATGACATTTTTTACCAAAATTCTTCGCTTTTACACAATTGCAAAATATCTTGAACTACCAACTTCAGCCGCCTGTAGAAACAAATCTAGAAAGATTCAGGAAAATTTTTATATTGGGTGAATTTATTCCATACAACAAGGAACACTCAGCAACTTGCAGATCTCTGTTCCGATACACCATTCATCTTCTAGAAAATTATGGGTTTGACTACTTTTAACTTTCCACTTTTTCGAAAATTTCAAAATTTTGGCCAAAAATGGTTATCTTCCAAACTGAGCGTTTCTGGAAGATCTTTGTCTAACATGAATTGTTTGTTTTAATGAGAATATGAAATGTTAAGTTCAGTAAATTTCTTGAATCATTCATCTGAGGTCTCTTTCATCCACTGCAAGCTTTTCAAAATCTCCAAAAAGTGGCCCAAAATAGTGTTTTTTGGCCTTCTCACTCACCCCGACTCCACATCCTTTGGATTTTGGCTCCAAAATTCTAAACTTAACACTGTGCCTGCTTTATGAGCGCTCCATATTAGTTTTATCTCAATCCGACCTTCTGTCAAGCATCGGGACACAGATTTGTAAAAGCCATTGATCCCAAATTTATGCCAAATTGGAGCATAATGGGTTCGGGATCTTCACTGGTTCTTTCATGGCCTTCGTTAATGGCCTCAGGATGCCACTGGAGTCATCCAATTCTGACTCTGCATGCTCCTGTTATCCAAAAATTGAGTTTTGGGCTCTATACTTTTTTTTTTCTCCGCAACCCACAACTCCGCAATCCCACAATTCCGCAATCCATATTGCGGGTGCATAAATGTCAATTTTCCAACCCGAAGAGTACCCTTTTCCGCAATCCCGCAATCCGCAATTGCGGATGCGAAAAGTGTTAGGAACCCATGTCAACCCTTCTATTTACTTTGTTAGTATATTGTTGTTGGACGCATATGCTTTGTAAGTCGTCCCGTAGTATTTGTTAATCCATAGTTTGTATTATTGTTGTTGGACGCATATGCTTTGTAAGTCATCCCATAGTAATTGTTGATCCATAGCTTGTATTGGCCCATGGTTTGTATTGACACATGGTATTGACCCATGGTATTGGCACCTAGACTTACTATATAAGTTTGTGTTGAGACCAATGAAGGTACCGTGAAGTTATTTGTATTGAGCTTGCTCAAAGGAGGTTTCCCTCTCGAAGTGGCCTGCGATCAATAAAAGTGATTCTGAGTTCTGCTATTTCTGCTATATCGTGTATTTTCATTAATTAATTGTTGCAGGTTCCTCACATCTAGTATCAGATGACTTTCTTGGGCTCGTTGGGTGGAATTTCTGCCAAATTTTTTTTCGCATCTGTTGCAAGTTCGGATCTGGGAATAATACCTATCCGCTTAGCTGTGGGAAGTACTTGGGAATAAGCCCTAAAACTCATTGTGAGGAGTACCACAGGAAACCCAAAGTAGCTGGCCCATTGAGAGGATCTGCCAGCGAAAAGGGAAACGACCCCTACCCGATTAACTAGTTCCCACCCGTGAGGTAAACCAAGAGCTGTCGTTTGTGGCAAAGTGGTTATCAATTTTACCTGAGCCGTGGAGTGAGGAGTACTGCCCCAATATGCAAGTTGTCAGACAGCATTGGTGGCCAAGTGAAACCCCTGAACTGTTAGGAAGCCAAACATACCTAGGTTCCATATCTATTTTTAGTTGAATTGTTGTCGATCACTTCCACGTCGTTTTAGATCCATTCCGAGCCGTTTCAGATCCAGCCCTTTCAGATCCATTCTGAAAGTCGTTCCAGATCCATCTATTTCAAATCTATTCTAAAATTTGTTTCAGATCCAACAGTTTTCGATCCATTTGGCATCGTTTCAGATCCACCTGTTTCCGATCCCTTCTGGGCCACAATAGATCCATTCTGGAAAAAGAAAAAAAGGTTTTTTCACCATATCTCCCTTGTTTTCACTCTGTTTCCCCTGAAACTTCCCTGACACCATTGTAATCCCATTTTGCATCTTTCATTCCTGAGGACCCTATCCCAAATTCCACTTCCCAAAGATAGAAATCTCACATTTGTCTATTTTTAGGGTTTGCCATAACTTCTTTAATTTTCACCCAATCGCCTTCAAATGTTTCCACCGTGTTCATTCCCTATTTCTGCTTCTTTGTCCCTCTCTGACAAATTTTCTCATTCTTTCACCCCACTTCTTAAATCCTCATTTTCTACTTCCCTATCCATTTGAAAGTGTCCAAAACCTAGTCAAACCCCAATTACCCATCAGTGTTTTTCCCAAATCCAAATTTCCCTTTACTAAATAAGGTTCTATTTGTGTTTTTCTACCCATTCCCAAAAGAAAAGAAAAAAACCTCCTGATTATGGTTGTCACCCACGCAGGAGAAAAAACCATGGAGGAAGCACTTGCAGCCATCCAAACCAAACTCCAGGATCTTGATGAAAAATTTCTTGGCCTCCATCTTGAGCATTCAACCATGAACAACAAACGACAATCCGAGTCTTCATCAGACAATGGGTTCTCTTCTTCCAGCAATTTTGTGGTCCGAAGTTTGATTTTCCTCGCTTCAATGGTACTGATCCGACTGGATGGATCTGTCGTGCAGAACAGTATTTCAGTCTGCATAATACTTTTGATGTCACCAAAGTTCCACTTGCATCATTTCATTTGGAATAAGAAGCTCTTCAATGGTACCATTGGTACATCAAGGCTCATGAAGAGCCAAAATGGCCAGATTTTTGCCAGCTCCTTTTGCAACGATTTGGTCCTAGTGCTTTTGATGACTTCACAAGAGCCCTCACTAAACTTCACCAAATTGGCACTGTGAGAGAGTATCAGACAGAATTTGAGAAACTAGCCAATCACATAGAAGGATTGTCTAATGAATTCTACAGGAGTTGTTTTATCAGTAGTCTTAAGGATGAAATCCGCTCAGAGGTTAAAATGTTATGTCCCAAAACAATGATGGAATCCCTAGGGTTGGCTAAGTTGGAAGAAGAAAAGATTACATCCCAACAGCGCTCCAAAACCACTTATGTCCCCTTTCGAAATATGGGTTCTCAACGACCTCCCATCCCGCCAGCTCCTCAACCAACTCCTATCAAGCATTTATCTGAAACAGAGATGCAGGCACGCAAAGAAAAGGGCTTTGTTATAATTGTGATGAGAAATTCACTCGGAAACATAGATATGTTCAGCAACAGCTCTATCTCTTGGATATGGATTCTCCGTCTACCTCTAAAATTGGTGAAGAAGCTCCATATACAATGGATGATCAAGTCGACATTCAGGAGCCGCCTATTGACCCCCGATCTCAGGACGACCAACCAAAGATATCTCTCCAAGCTTTATCCGGTGTCACCACCCCCCAGACAATGCGGGTCAGGAGTTACTTCAAGAAGCTTCCTCTTACAATACTCATTGATTCTGGTAGCACTCATAACTTCATTGACCCCCGGATCGCCAAACAGGTTGATTGTTTTGTCCATCCTCGCTCCAACATTGAAGTCATGGTTTCCAATGGGGGCACCTTACCTTGCAAGGGAAAGTGTCACAATGTGCGTATCTCTATGGAATATTATAACCTGTGCTCTGACATGTTTGACTTTTCCTTAGGCAGATGTGATGTGGTTTTGGGCATTCAATGGTTACGCACACTTGGCCCCATCTTATGGGATTTTTCTTAACTTTGGATGCAATTTTCAGTCAATGGGACACAACACAAATTTACGGGCTTACAACCAGGGTCTCTTCGCATCATCAGTTCACATCGCCTGGAAAAGATCCTTGAGAAGAATTCACATGGTGTCATCGCTCAGCCCCATTCCATTCAGATGCACCCATCAACGGTCTCCACTACTTCCTTGGATAGATATGCAGGTGTATTTGCTGCACTAGTGGGATTGCCGCCTTCAAGAGACCTTTCCGGTAAGCATTTAGCCGCATCTACATCTCAGCAGGAAATGATGGCTATTTTTCATGCAGTACCAAAGAGGCAGCCATCCCTATTAGGGAATTATTTCTGCATCAAGACTGATCTCCAAAGTCTGGAAAATTTCCTAGAACAGCGGGTCTCCTCCCCAGCACACCTAAAATGGGTTATCCAACTCATGGGTTATGACTATGCGATCACTTACAAGAAGGGTTAGGACAATATGGTGGGATGCTCCTTCTTGCACATTTGATGACCCAGTTTATCTTACAGTTATTTCTCTGCTTGTTCCAAATTGGTTGCAATCTATTCAACAGGGCTATCTCTTCTATGAACTCCATGCCTCTTCGTCGACGGGGCACTCTGGGTTCCTCAAAACATATGACTGGGAACAATGTAACTTCTTTTGGCAGGGACTGAAAAGGACAATTCAACAGATGGTGGTTGACTATGATACTTTCCAGGTCAACAAGGGTGAAACGACACTCCTTTCGAGACTGCTCGAACCCTTTCCCATCCCTACACAAATTTGGACAACTATTTCTATGGATTTCCTAGAAGCGCTCCAGTGGTACAATACCACATCTAAAAGGACACCATATGAAGCAGTCTATGGATAGGCACCCCCAGTTCTTCTTCCACACACCCTCAGCAGCTCCCCAGTTCAGGCAATTGACTCGTTCTTCGAAACCGCACTCAAATTCTTCTCATTATGCAAGACAATCTTCACATGGCAAGAATTCGACTGAAACAACAAGACGATCATCACCATTCAGAGCGCACTTTTCACACAGCTGATATGGTTCTTCTTCATCTACAGCCTTCCAAGAAATCCTGCAGAAACTCAAAAGGTGTCAATGGCCCAGAATGCAACCCGAGGATGCTACAGGGGAACCACTCCTTCAGATTCTGCATCAATTTCCACATCTAAAGCTTTGAGGACAAAGCTTTTTCTAAGAGAGAGGGGATGTTAGGAACCCATGTACACCCTTCTATTTACTTTGTTAGTATATTGTTGTTGGACGCATATGCTTTGTAAGTCGTCCCGTAGTATTTGTTGATCCATAGTTTGTATTATTGTTGTTGGATGCATATGCTTTGTAAGTTGTCCCGTAGTAATTGTTGATCTATAGTTTGTATTGGCCCATGGTTTGTATTGACACATGGTATTGACCCATGGTATTGGTGCCTAGACTTAGTATATAAGTTTGTGTTGAAAACAATGAAGGTACCGTGAAGTTATTTGTATTGAGCTTGCTCAAAGGAGGTTTCCCCCTCGAAGTGGCCTGCAATCAATAAAAGCGATTATGAGTTTTGTTATTTCTTCTATATCATGTATTTTCATTAATTAATTATTGCATGTTCCTCACAGAAAGCCAAAACGCAAGTTCGAAAACTTAACGTTTCTGCAATCCCGCAATCCCGCAATTGTGGGTGCGAAAAGCCAGAACGCAAGTCCGAAAACTTAACGTTTCTGCAATCCCGCAATTCCTCAATTGCGGGTGCGGAATTTTGGAAATCCAAAACACAAAGTTTGGAAATTCTCGTTCCCACAATCCGCAATTGCGGAAACACCTCTGTTCCGGAACCTTGCAGGGCTCATATCTCCCTTGTCCCTTAGCCAAATGAGGCGATTCTGGTACCGTTGGAAATCTCTTGCAGATCTCTATGCAATGGTGTGATCCTATGACATCCCTAGGAACTTTGATCCTGTCCTTTTTCCATTCCAAAATGCTGCCCAAACTTCCTCAATACCATATTAAAACATTCTGATATCTACCTGTAACTCACTGTTTGGCCCAAGCAGTCCCAGTGCTGCAACATGGGCTCTGATACCACTCTATCACATCCCCTCCCGTTGATCCAATGCAAGGGAGGAAACATGACTAACCTTCTGGGGCTCATTTGTAAAACTCATCCTCGTTCATTACTCACAAATTCATAATAAATAAAACACTTATGTGTGCAGATTCATACTCAATATAAACACAGCGAAAATAAATATATTAACATGTACACATACTGGAATGCATCAGCATATAAATCCCAAGTAGATGATGATTCAATCATGCATAGAATCAGTCCCATTCTCATGCTATGCACAGACTTCATGTCAACCATATTAAGATAATCATTTCATTCCATTAACATGAATAAATAGCATTCAGAGCAGAACACGGAATATTCACAATTTAAACCACAGAGAATACTTATGTTTGAAATGAATTTGCCCAACAACTGGTTATGTGAGAGCAACGTTCCACCCAACCATAGATCTGTGTCCATCCTATATTATTTCAGCTGAGAGATCACCCCCGAGCTAGGATGTGTATCCACTAAGGAGGAACTAAACAGGCTCACTCACAGCCATGGTCTCACTCAACCAGTCATGCTAAGCCAACACGCAGTTGGGTTTATCAAGCATGAAAGAGTCAAATGAGTAGGATGCTAAGCCAGTGAGCTCAACCATAGAGCTACAGACATCTCAACTAAACTCAAACAGTCATGGCACCCACAATACCTACCACACCCAACACAAGGAAGGTCCCCTTCTCTGCTGCATAGTCCCTCAGGAGTCCCTTCCCTCCAGTGCTCTTCAGGGTGGGAATAGAAAGGTCCAAATACTAATATTCTTGAGATTCTAGCCTTCACTGGGTTTATCAAGCAATCCAATCCTCTGTTCAAACATTCACACTTGGATTTTCACAATTCGGTGATCAAATAACCCCAATCCCGTAATTGGATTTATGGGCTATAAAAACTAGGTTTTCCAATGGATTTCGGGGTATCTAATACTCTCAATTTCACCCCAAGGTTCATATCTATGGATCCCCCATTGGATTTCACTGTAATACCAAATTCTAGGCATTTATGGCACTTCAAAACGTGGGTTCTTGCAAAGTTGCGATTTCTGGTTTTTCTCACTGCTGGGCATGTGTAATGGATGAAAACTGATGCTGGGATGTTCAACAATGGAATGGGAATGAGGAAGAACCAATTCCCATGAGGTAGAGTGACCTGTGGTACAAGACAAACAAATCCCATACCTGTCATACAAATTCCTGGGCTACCCATACTCCATTGAAGCCATGGACTGACTTCTTAACAACTTTCTTACAATTGAAATAAATGTCAACAAGGAAATTCAAATGGGTTCTCAAGATGACATTTGGCAGCTTATGGTTCAACCCCACAACCCCCTCGCCACTCCCTAGTGGAATACACATGGCCCCTTCTCATTAGTTGCTTCCATAGCCAGTTTTGGTATTTTATTGCAATATTAAATATTTACATCATTTTACAATATTCCGAGCATACACTAGAGGGGCCTTGGCCTTGAGCTCCATGCTAGGAAACATACATCACATGAACACAATATTTACATTAAAATCCAATATATACCAAGGGTTAAAATGTGGGTATTACAGATCAGTTGTTTAAATATGTGGATGGATTGCCTAACACATCAGACTTGTTCATCAACTCGGATGTAAGAAAAATGGTGAATTTATATCTTGGAGGATTCATGGTCCAACCACTTACACATGATTTCAAGACTTTTTAGATATGTACTCAATATTTTCTTTCCTTCTACCTCATAATCTAGCAAAGGCATGTAGGATTTCCTGGGGTATTCTATGCCATACTGCCACTATGATGTGAAGGATGAACATTGCATGAACATCTGGACAAAAGTATTGGATCAAAACTAGGTTAATAGATATATACAAATCATCTCTTTGAAAGAAATGAAAGAATCCAAAACAAAAACTTAAAATGAATGCTAGTTTTAAAAACCAACTATAATGCATGTTGTGAAATCCTCAAAAAAGAAATAAGAGTTTACTCACATGACTAAAACTTTGAAAAGATAAAGTCTACCACTCACATGAACAGTTAAAATGGTTGTCAATGTAAAAATATAGGGAAAGAAAACAATGTCAGATATTCTCTAGTGAGCAGGCATAACATTGAAATCAATCACTAATGCCCCCTTTGGAAGAATGGCTCATATCCATGAAATATTTCGAATGAAAATATTTGCTTTAGGGAAATATCAACCCTTAGCTAAGGTGAGATTGGATTCAATATTCATTTCTTAAAATTAGGCATATGATCTATATAGCCTTGGGTCATTTGTTAAACTAAAATTTAATACCAAGTTCTATTATAACCTAAAAGCTCATTAAATTATGCATACCCTTATGATTTCTAATAAGCAGACTTATTTTTGGGGTATGCCCTGGTTAACCTAGAAGCGCCCTACACATCACATCAAACTAGAGAAAAAGTCACAAAATTTGTAATAGATAGTGGTGTATAATTTATCATCAAGGCAATTTTTAGCTTTAAAATAAGTTCTGGAAAACAGGATCTGTTGCTATATCATACCCAAACTAATCAATTGGGGTAAATTTTGATTGGGTATAGTAAATTTGGTGAACTTTTTTTTTTTGGGGGGGGGGGATCATTTGAGTTGGGCCCAATCAACTAATAAGGGAAAATCAAAATTATTTGAGCATGGAGGGAGGCTTCAATTTTGTGATCAAGGATATTTTAATGCTTGAATGTTTTCTTGAGAAGAGATTGATTTATAAATCTATCCCATTAAAGGAATTGACCACCTTAATATTTTTATTTCAAATTTTTAAGGGTAAGAGGGCCTAATTTCCAAATTAGGAGCTCTTCTAAAAAAATGATCTCAAGAATGGGCCCAATAAATGGATCAAGCTTGTCTTTGGAATCAGGCCCTTCATACTTCACCTCTTTAATGTTTAATGAGAAAATTCAATGATTGGGGAATAAAAACCAAATCAGGGATAATTAATAATCAAATCTTCTTGGAGAGGGTCCAATTTGGGAATTGAGCAATTTTTATTCATCATTTAGAAACTTAAGGACAAGAGAGGGTGCTTGTGAAATTGGGTCCAATTTTGGAATTGAGCCACAATTAGCATATCATTCAAATTTTAGTTTGAGTAAGTCTAATTTTCAATACGAATCCTTTAGGAAAAGTTTTGAAGTCTTTTGATTTATAAGTTGAAAGAGGGTTGATGAATGAATCTAATAAAAAAATAAAAAATTCTGAATGATAAAGAATCCTCTAACTTAGGTATGAGGCAATGGCTAATCCTAGTGGAATAATGATGAGGATGAAGTCCAATCAACAACTAAGCGAATAAATGGAGGAATATGAAGAAGAAATGTTTCCTCCAAAAATATAAAGAAGGAAAAAAAGAATAAATTGCATCAAAGAAGAAAGTTCTAGGGTTACAAACTACTATAGGGAGTTCATTCAACAATGTCCCTCAAAAGAAATTATTCAAGAGGAAGTTGAATAGTGAATATGGAGTGGTATTTCCCCCATCTAATGGTCAATAATGAATATGGTCTCCTGGAATTGTAGAGGTATGGGGAGTAGAACTATAAAACCACTTACTTTGCAATGGAGTTATTTTATGCAGATAGGGTTTTGAGGAAACAAATTTGAGATGATTGTAACTCTCTCAATATTGTTTGGGTTATTTATTACAACAACAATTACGAAATGCCATGGTCATTTTGCATCTATGGGCACCAACTTGGGTAAAATTAAGAACTTTTCCCAAATATATATGCTTTGCAATCAGTGCATCCATCATCTGAAATAATAATAATAATAAATAAATAAACTTAAAATAGCTGGTTTTAAATTAGCGATGTCTTCGGTTTCCAAACTCTAATTTGAACTAATTGTCTTTTGAACTTGGGTATTTTTTCATGAGGAATTCAAATATATTGTTTGATTCTTCATATTATGCATAGAAATTTCATCAATGGACATGAATACCACCATCCTCTTTTTTCCTTGAAATATATCCTAAAAGAAAAAAAGTATTCCCCTTTTTTTCCCAAGAAAGAGATCTAATACTACTTGCAGTAAACCTTAATAGATAAAATATAGAAATAAACCTTTAACTTCATAAATAACCAAAATGCATTCACACCATAAAGAACACATGAATATAGAGAAAACCCTTAAGGTACGGCAGCACCATCAAATACTCCTTATGGAAGGAATCACTCCACAAGCCATACTTGCTACAATACAATAACATCTAACATATCTCAATACAATTATACGCATTTATATTTATACTTTTCTCATGAGTATTGCTAGGGGTATATGCCATCTACCCCTTATTATTATATTATTTCCTCTAACTACCTAGTGGGCCTATTTATTACCCACCATATACCAAGTGGGGCTATTACATTATTATGTCTACATTATATTCATTATTCCCATGGGTACCTTCCTAGGTACCCCATATTATACTCCCTAGGTACATTTCATTTAGGGATACATACTCCTACTTTGTTGGTTCACTAGTGTATGGTCTAGATGCATACCTAGGTGATAGAATTAAGGGAGCCATGTGTTAGAAAAATAGGATCATAGAGCAATAACAATAAACAGAAATGAAAATATAATCACACATACACATTACAATAGAGACACAGATATATTGTGGTTCACCCAACTTGGGCGACGTCCACACTGAATTTTTCGGTCCTTATTATTATTACCATCCAGCAAGGTGAAGGGATACAACCTGCAGCACGGCCGTTGCACTTCCTTTTCACTGTCTCACAGTCTCTCTCTTGATCTTAGAGATCTTTACAATGCATAAAACCTAATACATCTTACCCTAGCTATATTACAATGTCTTTCTTTTATAGGGGAAATACAATAGGAAAATACCACGGATTACCCAAAACCATGGGCCCGCAAAACAGTTGACGAAAATAGCCCCAAAAAAATGCAGAATGGGTGTACAGTCCTCTAGGGTGCACGGTTAAGACAATATCATCTATGAGACTGGAAGATCTGGCTCCATAGCCAACAATCTCCCACTTGGAGACTGATCACAGCAACTCCACCGCTGCTGCACTTGCTGAACTTGGACTTGGAAAATTTCGCCTCTTCACCTTAATGCTAGAAGGCCAACTGAAACCGAGCAAGAACTCAGTTTCTCTCTGGTCACTACCTTTGTGAACATGTCTGTAGGATTTTGGCTAGTATGTATCTTTTCCAGCTTCAACAGTTCATCTTCCAGAACAGAGCATATGAAATGGTACTTGAGCTGTATATGTTTAGTCCTGGAATGGAATGTTGAGTTCTTTGCAAGATGACTGGCAGTCTGGCTGTCACTATACAACCTGCTATCCTTCTGCTTATTACCCACTTCCTCCATAAACCTCTGCAACCAAATCATCTCTTTACTAGCCTCTGTAATAGCAACATACTCTGCTTTCATTGTTGAAAGTGCAACAACCTTCTGCAGTTTCGAAATCCAGCTTACTATTGTTCCACCTACAGTAAACACATACGTTGTGGTGCTCCTCCTGCTATCCTTGTCACCTGCCATATCTGCATCAACATATCCCTGTAGAACAGTGTCTGAACCTCCAAAACATAATTCCTAAGTGGTAGTACCTCTCAAATACCTGAGAATCCACTGTACTTCCTTCCAATGTTCTTTACCTGGATTATTCGTATATCTGCTCACAACTCCCATTGCATGTGCAATATATGGTCTTGTGCACACCATAGCATAGATCAAGCTGCCAACTACTCATTGATAGGGAATCTTGAACATGTAATCAGTCTCTTCATGTGTCTTGGGACACATTTCTTTACTTAGACTGAAATGGCTGGCCAAAGGTGTACTTACTGGTTTTGCATTCTGCATTTTGAACCTCTCCAACACCTTTTGTATGTACTCACTTTGAGACAATGTCAATTTGCAATTTTTCCTGTCTCTCGTTATTCTCATACCAAGGATTTGCTTCGCAGCACCCAAATCCTTCATCGCAAATGAATTAGATAGCTTCCTTTTGAGTACATTTATATCCTGCATGTTAGACCCTGCAACAAGCATGTCATCCACATACAATAACAAGATAATATGTCTTTCATTGTCTAGCTTCTTGAAATAAACACAATGCTCAGAATGACATCTACTATAACCTTGTTCTGTCATAAACCTGTCAAATTTTAAATACCACTGCCTTGGAGCTTGCTTCAAGCCATACAAACTCTTTTTCAACCTGCATACCAAGTTCTCCTTACCTTTGACCTCATACCCTTATAGTTGCTGCATATATATCTCTTCCTCCAAATCCCCATGGAGAAAGGTTGTTTTTACATGTAACTGTTCAAGATGCAAATATTCTACCGCCACTGGACTTAAGGTAGTCCTAATTGAAGTCATCTTAACAATAGGAGAAAATATTTCATCAAAATCAATACCTTTCTTCTGTGCAAACCCCTTTCCAACAAGTCTGGCTTTGTATTGCTTCTTACCTCCTTCTTCTTCCTTCAACCTGTAAATCCATTTGTTCTGCAATGCTCTTTTACCAGCAGGCAACTGAACCAGATCCCAAGTCTGGTTTCCTACCAATGAGTCCATCTCCACATTCATGCCTTGCTCCCACTTTTTTCTAGTTTCCACTTGCATTACTTCTTCATAACATTCTGGTTCACCAGAATCAGTCATCAATAAATAATACATTGAAGGAGAGTATCGTTCAGGGAGTCTACTTAACCTGGTAGATCTTCTTACACTTCCAGGAGTTTCAGGTACTTGCTGCTGTTCTTGATTTTCTGGCACCTTTGGAACTTTATTTTCTTTAATTTCATCAATTACTGTGTACTCTGTGTTTTCCTTTTCCTGTTTCTTTCCCTGCAATTGATCTTTATACATGACCTTTTCATTGAATATCACATCTCTACTCCTGATGATTTTTTTATTTTCATAATCCCATAAACGATAACCAAATTCATCAACACCATATCCAATAAAGGTACATTTCTTGGATTTATCTTCAAGCTTTGTTCTATTATCTTTATCAATATGGACAAATGCTTCACAACCAAACATTCTCATAATTGAGTAGTTTACCTTTTTATATGTCCATGCCTCCTCTAGAATACCACCATCCAAAGCACTTGAAGGTCCTATGTTTATTAAATAAACAGCAGTATTTACAGCATCCGCCCAAAACTGTAAGGGCAATCCTGCATGCAATCTCATACACCTTGCACGCTCCATGATCGTTTTGTTCATCCTTTCACACACATCATTTTCTTGTAGTGTTCATGGGACTGTCTTCTCTCTACGAATCCCATGGTATGAACAGTAACTATCAAACTCCTTGCCACAGTACTCACCTCCATTATCAAATCTGAGACACTTCAATCTTTTTCCTGTCTCATTCTCAACCAAATCTTTCCACTTCTTAAAAGTAGCAAACACATCAGATTTATGTCTAATGCAATAAACCCAAGTTTTCCTAGTTGTATCATCAATAAATGTAACATAATAATGAGAGCCACCAAGAGATTGTACCTGAGCTGGTCCCCATACATCTGTATGCACTAGCTCTAACTTTTCATTCTTCTTCTGTTTCCCAACCCTGAGAAATATGACTCTCTTTTGTTTTCCATAAACACAGTTTTCACAGAATTCCAAATTTACCTGCTTCAAATCTGGTAGCAACTTCCTTGAGTGGAGAATCTGCATCCCCTTCTCACTCATGTGGCCAAGCCTATGATTCCACAACGTTGTATTTTTTCTTGTGGAAGCTAAAGAGATAGAATGGTCAGTTTTATGAGGACATAAATACAACGTACCTACCTTGTCTCCTTTTGCTATCACCATTGATCCTTTAGTGATCTTCCACCACTTTTCTCCAAATGTAGATAGACAGCCGCCATCTCCCAACTGCCCTGTTGAAATCAGATTTATTTTCATAGCAAGAATATTCCTAACATCTTTTAATATCCAGTCAGTTCCATTCTTAACTTTTATCCATACCTTACCCATTCCAACAATTTTACATGGCTCATCATCACCCAATAAAACATGTCCAAAATCGCCTGGAGCATAATCATGAAAGTATTTCCTATGGGGTGTAGCATGACATGAAGCCCCTGAATCTTCTACCCGATAATCACTAGTATTATCTAATGCAAGAATCAAAGCATCCTGTAACACATCACCTACTACATTTGCTTCCTGGGTAGTTTCCTTCTGTGCATCTCCTTTCTTCTTTAGAGATCTGCAATCTTTCTTCATATGTCCTTTCTTTCCATAGTTCCAGCACTCTGTCTTTCCTGTTCTAGACTTGGATCTTCCTGTTTTAGACTTCCCACGATTACCTTGGCTCTTTCCTCTCTCCTTTTGTTTTCCCCTAGTCTCCATGGTCAACGCATTAGCCGATGTCTCACCTGTAATTTTTCTTCGCATTTCCTAGCTAAGAATAACACCAATAACATCATCAAATTTCAAGGTGTTTGAACCAGAGACAGAGTTACTTACAGCCATGACCAAGCTATTCCATCTTTTTGTCAATGAACATAAGATTAGAGGAGCCCTAACATCATCATCAAAGTTCACACTTACAGAACTTAATTGATTTGTAACCGTATTAAACTCATTTAAATGATCAGTAACAGATCCACCTTCAAACATCTTCATATTAAATATACACTTCATTAGAAATACCTTGTTGGAGGCCAAGGGTTTTTCATACAGCTTACCAAGTGCACTCATCAAACCCTTCGTTGTCGTTTCTTTTGATATATTGAAAGCCACCGACGAAACCAGGCTCAGTCGTATTGTTCCCAGATCCTTTCTGTCAAGAACCTCCCATTCTTCGTCCTTCATGGCTGCCGGTTGCTTTGCTCTTCCTCCCAACGGTAGGAATAGATCCTTCTGGTACATATATTCCTCCATTTGCATCTTCCATAACTGAAAGTTTTGGCTGTTAAACTTCTCGACCTTAAACTTTCCTTCTTCCGCCATTGCTCCCACTTGAACCAGAAACCCTATCTTCCTGTGGGTTTATCTGCCAAATAAACCTTCAGCTATGATACCAATTGTTAGAAAAATAGGATTGCAGAGCAATAACAATACACAGAAATGCAAATATAATCACACATACACATTACAAGAGAGACACAGATATATCATGGATCACCCAACTTGGGCTACATCCACACTGAATTTTCCAGTCCTTATTATTATTACTATCCAGCAAGGTGAAGGGATACAACCTGCAGCACAGCCGCTGCACTTCCTCTTCACTGTCTCACAATCTCTCTCCTGATATTAGAGATCTTTACAATGCATAAAACCTAATACATATTACCCTATCCATATTACAATGTCTTTCTTTTATAGGGGAAATACAATGGAAAAATACTACGGATTACCCAAAACCATGGGCCTGCAAAACAGCTGGCGAAAACAGCCCCAAAAATGCAGAATGGGTGTACAGTCCTCTGGGGTGCACAGCTAAGACAATATCATCTATGAGACTGGAAGATCTGGCTCCACAACCAACACCATGGTGTATGCTCAAATACATGGCTTAAAAACTTTGAAGGGGGTAGGTGTCTAACTTAAGTCAAGTTTAAAGGGGGGAATGTTAGGTTAATCTTGATGCAGTTGACTTGATCAATATGGTTCAAAAATTACTTATTTTAGGTCGTTTACGGGCCCATGGTATTTGTCCATGTTATTGATGTGATGAATCTTATTTAAAAGCTTGGCATACTCCATCATAAAATCCCTCAAGCGATTGGTGATTGGCAAAGTTGGCCTTAGCTTGGATGGATTGGCCAAGGAATTAATGAGGATACACTTGTATCTTGTTTTCTTGATAAATGGATTTTATAGTAAATCATCCTTGTGCTTACTTTGTAATTGTTTTATTTATGTTACTATGTTCCATTTACATAAGGTATTAAAGCTTGGTTTGGATTGGAATCCTCATGGGAGTCACCTAGGTGAGTGTGATGTCTATATGTTAGTTTGATCAATTAGATATCTTACTAGTGTTGCCATTGGATGCATTCAATGATTTATGGATGTTTGTTCCAAGAGTTGCTTGAGTATGTGGATACATTGTGTTGAAGTAATATTTTGCCAATATTGGTGGATTAAGTTGGAACACTCTATGGAGGCCTGATAGAATTGTACTACCTTTGTGCTCTATGGGATGAAGCGTGAAATATTTGTGGTTTAAGGTGGGGTTATGGATAGAAAATTGATGGATGGTGTAGAAATAAAATACAGTGCTTCCCTCTAATTCATGCATAAGGGGTGTATGAGGTGTTGATTTTTTGAATGAGGGGAGAGATTCATTATTATATATTTTGTTCACTACACTTCATTGCTTGAAGAAATTTGCAGAGAGTTGTGTAACTACTTGGGTGTGACTACTATTGGGATGTGAAAAGAGCTTCTTAACTAGAATAAAACATGAGAGAATCTACATCCTCCCGTAGCTCAAGGTTCACTTGAAGGCATATGAATCAAAGGAAATGATGTAACCCAAAGTAGCAAATGTAATCCAAGTCAAGAGAAGACATGGTCCAAACACTTGGAGGCAAAGCCCTGAATCCACTAAGGAAAATTTGAGGAGGTTAAATGTTTTTTTGTAAAGTGAAGAAATTAAATTTTGTGTGAATTTGTATAAATGCGAGATGTTGCTGCCAGTGGAGTAAAATGAACTACCTGGCCCAATTTCCAACAGGAGGATTTGCATCTTGGATGTTAAGGATTAGCCATTCGCTACCTTGGAATTAATTGAAAATTGATGTGGGACCTAGCTCGAGGATATAGGTATAGTGAGTTGGATGGACGAGAGAGGTGTTTCTCCATGAAGTCAGCAATTGTGATACAGGAGCTCTAGAGAAGGAAATTTTATAGCAAGTATGCATGTGGTTCAATCTTATATTTCTCCTTGGACTCAATGGAAGTATCTGGGAAAAAAATCATATATATCTACTCATGTATTAGTGTGCGATAAGTTAAGGTGATTATCCACCAGTTTTGGTTTGTAGACCTACTAGACTATGTCATCAAACAAAAACTATGGATTTCTTTTGTGTGCTAGATATCATTCATTGTAGGCACTAGAAAAAGACATTGGGAAGAGAGCACATCAATTCAATGGTCTCATTCATGGCAGGTGATGGACAAGGCATTGGGACGAGAACACATCTATCCATGGTACCTGTGAGTGGCTCTCCTTATGCAAGAATTCATGTGTAGGTTATAAACGGTCATAAGACTCTTAGATTCCATGTAAAAGCTTTGAGATTTTCAAGTCATGTCGAGTGTATAATCTAGGGAGAGTGTCATTAGCATTTATAAATGGAAGGGAGGAAATGCCAATAATGATGATGGTGGAGTCACAATGGGATATATATTATTGAGAATGTGGTAGAATTTAGGAATCCATATTCATTTGAACTTAAGTTTGAATCAAAGATAGAGCTATTGTTGGCCATGGTGTCCATGTGTAAAGGAATCCCTAAGCCATTTTTTTTAATAGCTACAAATATGAGGAATATGTTTCATTGTCTCTCATAGCTAGGCACCCAAATTTCAACTATGTTATCATGCTAGAGTAAGAAGAGGAATGGATGTGGTGCACAATGTGAGATGGAAGTTATATACAACCATAGATCCATCTTAAATCCATATCTATCAAACACTGAGAGGGATTAAATTTCTTGAGGTGTAATTTTTTCTTGATGTGTAAAAATTTAAGATAAAATAAATTTACACCTCGAGAAATTTGATCTTTTTCAATGCTTGATAAATATAGATTTAAGATGGATCTACGTTGGTTTTAATTTTTTAGCCTTTTTTGTCACATACGTAATGTACATGAAAACATCTCCCCCGTACAGGGTTGTAGAGCACCTCACTACTCTTGGTGAAATGAGGGATATTAAAGGATTTCAAGCTAAGATATGGACCAAACACAACACCCATTTTGGCACTACATCTTGTGAGAAGGGTGATTTGGATTATGAGTCCAAAGATTGTGGGAATCATTTAGAAATCACAGATGCTAGGGATGATGGGTTGTCTTTAGCTTCTTCATTTCCATATTGGGTCTCAGATCCCATGTGTTGAAGTGTACAATGATGGCATGAGAAAAGGAGATTGAGTTGTGCTTCTTGTAGTTCATGGATAAGCATTGTGGTGAGCTACCAATACATAATAGAGATTATGTGTCAACAATTGGCTCCATGGGGTTGGAAAAGTCACAGGTAATTTATAAGTGATCAATATTTATATTCTTCAAGGAGTAAACTAGCTACATGATTCTCGAAAATGGGTGATCCTCCAAAACAAAAAGAAAAAATTGATAATTTTCTTGTATGAAATAATGGAGTTGGGTGAAACCATGAAGTTGGGTAACTATTTTGCTTGTTTTTTGACAAACAAAACTACAAAATTTTATGTTTTTCAACTTTGACCCCTTTAAACCCATACCTCCCTTAGGAATTTCACGTTGAAGTAAACACAAATGTTTTAGAGAATTGAATTAGCTTCGTACTCATATTTCCTTTTTTTTAATTATGGACATATCGTGGGACAAATTTGGTGCTCACCAACAGCATATACTTGAAAATTTTAGGTATGGATAATGAGTGACCTACGTGAGCACTAGTTTTTTGAAAGATGGTTATTCATTTTAGGTAAAACAATGTATGCTCATAATCTACACACATTGCACTTGTGCATGGACTATATTTTGAGGTTTTTCGTACTTGAGAACTATTTTGTATTATTTATCAAAATAGCATATGTTTAGAAAATGGTGCCTTATCAACACATGTTGGTGAGCTTCAATTTTCATTTTAGAGTGACTCTTATTGAAAAACATAAAAGTACCCTTTTGAAGAGGACAGGGAAAGGAAGATCTTTGTGAAGATTTCAATTTTTTTGGTGTTGTCTTTGTTATGATATTGAATTTTCATTTCAGGTGATTTTTAGAACAATAAAATTCTTAAGGGATAAGGTTTAGAAAAAAAATATTAATAAATAGAAATTCAAAAAGAAATGAAACCATTGACCAAATTCAGAGATTAATCCATTGGTACCAAGTTCAACAAATAATATTTAAAATTTGCAGGGGTTTGGCCTTGCTGAAGTTGCAAGTTCCGGAAAGATGCTGGAGATTTTGTAGGTTTTATTGACCGCGAACTCTCGTCCGAGAAAATATCTTCCAAACTCTAGATCGAGAGTATAGTTCAAAATCTCGGCCTATAGTTTTTTTTTAAATACAACGCTGCGATTGGTTCAAACTCTCGACCTAGATTTTTTTAAACTCTCGGCCTAGAGTTTGAACTCTCACAAAATCTCGACCTAGAATTTTTTAAACTCTCGGCCTAGAGTTTGAAGTTGACTTTTTTCATGTGTTTATCCACGTGCACTATTTCTCTTTTCCACTCCATTCTCAAAAAAGCATTACCCAACTCCATGTTTTCACCCAGTTGTATTATATAAGATACATATCATGTTTGAGTATTGGGGGCACAAAATTAAGGAGAGGTTCATGGGTTTATGAGCCATGGTAAATGGCACAATAAACCACAAATATATCATGAAGAGGTACTCATTTCATGTAACTATATTAGGAGCAAGAGGGATATAGGAAATGAAGTAGGTGTATGTTTCAATCATCATATTCTCAAGAATAAAATGGTGAGAATTTTGGAGTTGATCACATGTAAAAGGGTATACAATTATAAGACCTTATCTAGGCATGCTTATTATTAATTTGTTGGTTCACTGATGTGATGTCTAGATGTAGACCTAGGTGATAGAATTAAGAGAGACATGTTGTATTCTCGGATACCCAACTAATAAACTTTGAGGGGGGTAAGTGCTTATCCCATGTCAATTTTAAAGTGGGGAATGCTATATTAATGTTGATATGATTGACTTGGTCAAAGATGGGTCAATGATTTCTTACCATAGATAGTTTATAGTCTCTTGGTATTGGGTTTCCCATGGTATTTGCATATGTTATTGATATAGTGAAGCCTATTTAAAGGCTTACTGAACTATATTGTAAAAATTTTCAAGCATCATGTTCTTTGGTTGGCTTGGCCAAATTGTACAAGGTAATTATATATATCTATTTGTTGTTGGTTTTCCTAATAAAGGGTTTCCAAGGTACATATTGATGTTCATGCTTATTGCTTTATGTTTGATTTTTTCTTCTCCTTTTTGTTTATTTTTTAATATTGTTATTATACTCATCCACCATGGGGAAGATTTGAGACTTATTTCTTCAATCAAATTTCTATATCCTACAATATCCCACAAAAACCCTAAATAAAATGGATTTGATATTAATATGATATATCAACTTCCATGGATATTCCATCAAAACAGTTTCTCACAATATATCTTACAAATTTATGCATAGTGCTATGAGGTTATCCTCTATTATGTTGTGTTTACTTATTATTATAATTTAATATTACAAGCAAAATACTCAAATTACTAAAATAAATTGACAATTTAATAAAAGAAACTAAAACAATAAATACACCATCCACACAATGAACACAAGATGTACCCTATGAATCCCAATATGGAAAAACCCAACCAAAAGGTGATGATTATGCCTTGATTTTGTCTTCTCAAATATATAATGCATGTACAAAGAAATATGGGCTCACTATGGAGTTGAAATAAACATGGTGACCTGAATGGTTATTATTGGGTCTTCTACTTACTCTTTTTTCCTTACAATATCCACTCCTTTGTTGTGGTAAACTATGGAACAACAAATAAAAATATTAAGAATGAAACCACATCCTTTCCTAGCATCCCAATACTTAACATGTCATGATAGTTGTTTAGGGTTAGGGTTAGGGCTTTTCCATGCCTCAACACCTTATTAGGGTTAGGGTTTTAGACCCTGTAGACTCTTCTTGAAATTTCACATGTGACTAGCTCAAAACGTGTGGGTAATGGTAGCTAATGTTGCATCCACTCAATATTATGGTGATCATAGCATAATGGAAACTTGTAGGAGGAATAAATTCCTGAGAAAAACTTTGATTGAGGTGATATTTACTGTTGGAAAGCTCTCAATGAGTAGAACAAATTTAGAGGGATAGAAGATTAGTAAAAAAGGTTCTGACCCAAAAAATGGCCTTTTCATTCACTAGATGGGCTCCGTAAATTTTAGGACCACAAATCACCAAAATAGGATTTTCCCCTAAAATGGGCCCTACAAGTCCATGGATCCAATCTTTCCTCCTAGAAAGCACCAAAACAAATGATTAGTTATGTAGTAATTCATTTTGGATCAATTTCCCCCTAGAAGAGTATTCTTCTTTATTCATGCATTCACTTGATTTAGGCATGCAATTACTAAATTGGGTTTTTTATGCTTATTTGTCTATTTGCTCCATAAGATTTGGTATAATAGTGAATGATCCTTGGTCCTTTAAACAAGCCATTTTACCCATTTCTCTCCAATATTTCTTGGATGATTGGAATTGCATGGAAATATCATCGTTTATATAGGATATAGATCAATTGGGTAAAATTTTCAAAATATTATTTTCCATAAATTTGGAGCTACGCGTTGTACAAATTAGGGTTTTTGTCTACTCTTCAAAGTAGGTATTTTTAATAAACAGTTGATATATGAATATTGAGAGATCCAATTTAAGTAAGACTTGTTCAATTGGAAATAGGTGGATCAACGTATTACAACTCCAAATTTCACATTGTGAAGTTCCATGGGTGCATAATTACATGTCATACAAGTTTTCTATCTTGAAATTACTAGGCAAAAGCAATAGGTTCTGATAAGTCCACTATAACTTTCCCTTAAAAATTTCAAATTTCATGGGACTAGTGGGAAGTTGAAAAGGATGTATTAGAGCACAACTTGTAACAAAACATAAGATTATAATTGAAAAAATTGTAATAGGTTGAATTTTGGCTAGTACAACATGCCCCAAATCAAAACTTTATAAGTGTTTTGAGGAGACTTTAGAAAAAAAATCTATATTTTTCAGTAGTTTTTTTATGCTAGAGATGTGGATCAGTTTCTATAAACTAAGATATCTATTCTTTAGTCACTAGACATCTGATTTGGAAACATGCAAATAAAGAATAGAGGATGGATTATCACAATATTCCCTTGTAAACCTTTGTTTGTGGGTTTGATATTACACATTCCTTAGGGTGTATAAAAATCCCCATATGCATACTTGAGACCATAATTAGACCTCCTTTTGGTCATATGTATCTATAATACAATAAGCACAACACTCAAGGAGGCCATTGTCACATACCTAGGAATCAAGTAGTACAACTAAAGATATGGTCAATACAACTTAGTTAGTATCATGAAAGATTGGTTGAGTAATATTTTAGAAACCCAATGATATATCAAATATCTATGGATAATGACACTCCCTTTCTCATAAGACACTGCAAAAACATTATCCCATCATGTTTAGATTTATTAAGGAAAATTCAACTCCTACAAATGCGCCTAAAGATTCATCCTTCACACAAAAAGAGAATGAAGATGTGGAATTTAAGGTGTCTAAGTTGAAAGAGAAAATTGTAAGCATGGAAACTACAATGCCAAAGAAGGTTGGCATCCTAAATATGGTAAGTAATATAGACTTTCAAAATTTTAGAGATGATATCAAGTCAAACATGGAAATCAAAGATGATCTTAAAGAGCTAGAAAACAAAGATGATCTCAAAGAGAATCTCAAAGACATGGAGGAACTTATGAAGGATCTAGCAAGCTTCCTTATTCTGAATTTATCTCCTTAAGAAGAGGATAAGATGAAAAATATGATCAAGTACCGGCCACATATGGAGAACATTTTAACACATGAAAACAATAATATTGAGTCCTAGACACCTAATAATTCATCACACCAAAATCCACTATATCATGGTTTCAATTTAGGGCCAAGGAATTACTTCATTCCCAAGATTGAAAAGAGGAATTTTGATAGTAATGATCCCATGAAAGTATATTCTATATGAAGCAATAATTTGATCAACACCAAGTGCCAATTAAACTATGCAAAAGTCAAGTATTACATCCTTATATTTAGAACCTAATCAATTTTTGTGGTATTGATGCCTTTGTGGACACAAAAAGGACTCTATTGTCACTTCATCATTTTTATGGACAAAATGATAACACAATATGGATATAGTAGGAGATAGACATTCTTTTGTCAAATGATGAATCTCAAGAAAATAGGTCTAGTTACATAGCTCATTCAATAGTTTCAAAAGTTGATTCTTAGAGTGAAGGGCCTAATAGAGCATAAATTGTTGAATATCTTTATGGATAATTTAAAGCGGAGAATTTAACATGAGGTAGATCTCTTTAAGCCTAATTCATTGGATAAGGATCTTAGTGTAGAAAAGAGAGTTAAAATTAAAAATAGGGTTACCAAAAGGGTTGCCACTAACACCTACATAGATTGCAATGTTCCCACACCCAACCTCACACAACCTATAAGGTTGACACCTCAACATTTGGATGAAAAATTAGCAAAGGGACTATGTTTCAATTGTAACAAGAAATACATTAAGTGGAATAGGTGTAGTGAGAAGAAATTAATCATTGTTTGGTTTGCATTAACACTCCCCAAACTCTCAATATGGAAGAATATAACCAAAAAATAAAGGTAATAGTGTTGATTGATTGTGGTAGTACCCATATGTGTATTAACCATAAAATAGCCAAACTTTTCAATTGCTCTATGTATTTAGCACCAAAGTTTCAAATAATGATTGCAACTAGAGGTACCATAAATTGTTCAGGGAAATGCCATGGCATTAAGGTCACAATAGGGGATTATTCATTGACCATCTCAATTATTGCAATCCAAATGGGTGGTGTTGATGTGGTGCAATGAAAAACCTGCGAAGTGTGCCCTTGGGTTTTAGGAAGTGGAATATTTGGGGAATATTGTATGTCGTGTGGGTGTCACGGTGGACACTAGGAACAAAATTAGGGCTATGATGGAATGACCAATTCCAAAAACCTTGAATAATACTAGGGAATCCTTAGGATTTATGGGATATTACCACAAGTTTATCAAGAAATGTGGTAGAATAGTAGCACCTCTAACTTTATTACTGAAAGGATGCATTTCCTTGGAATCAAGAAGCAACCCAATAATTTGAGTAACCTAAGGAGTCCATGTGTAGCACTGCTATCGTGGCCACTCTTAATATCACAAAAAAATTTCTATGGAGTGTGATGCCTAGGGCATGGCATTGGTGTAGTTTTAATGCAAGATGGAAGGCCCCTTGCCTCTTGCCTTTGAAAGCCACCAAATTAAAATAAATAACTTTCTCAAACATATTTATTAGAATGATGTGTTGGCCATAGTACATATGATTAAGCAATGGCATCCTTACATAACAGGAAGACACTTTAAAGTAAAAATATATCATGATAGTTTAAAGCACTTATTGGAACAACAACTATATTGAGAAGAGAAACACAAATGCGTCACAAAGATGATAGGCTATGGATATCTACAGAAAATCAACAAAAATGGGTTTCATAGATGTTAAGATATGACTTTGAAATTATCTATAAAAAAATTAATGTGAATGTCATGAAGGATGCACTATCAAGGAAGGAAGAGAACATTAAGATCCTGTTTTGGTTATTTCCATTCTTGATGTGGGAAAATCCCACTCATGAGAAGAATTCTACACATGAAGTGTGAAATGAAATATTTGACCATTTTTTCACAAACACATGCACACGCTTTTATAGCTTTACATTGGGAAACCTGCCTTAAGAAACTAGTAGAGAAGGTCCTAAGAAATACCAACCAAAATATAACAATAGTGATAGTTAGAGATAAGATATCAACTACTCCATGAAAATAGGAAACCAAAAGCTTTGTCACACCAAACAACAATAATAATGTGATATACAAATTACATATGCTAAGAATTAGAAACTAGAGTCCCTATCAATTCTATAAGTTATTGAGGCCTCAACTAGCCCCAAGTCATCAGACTTGGAGACCATGACTCATCAAGTAGACTATGATTTCCCTTGACTTTGTTCTTTACACTTAATTGGTTATTGTGTGTCATTCGTTGGAATGGCATTGAATAGATACATGTTCGATTTTTCTATTTTTTAATGTAATCATGATAGCTTGCAATAGTTGCATCATCAAGCTAGTTTACTTTGAAAGTTTGTCTTTCCCACATCCCCCCCATTGCATGTATATTTGTCTTTGTGGATGCACTTTGTGGACTTGACTAGATTTGTCCTTCTTGAAAGTGTTATTCAACCTTGTCTAGGTTCATAAAAGCTGGTACTCATTGTTTAATGACTATTAGATGGGTTTCAACTAGGATTGGTAGGTTTGACCAAGTGCTAGGTATATTGTGCTCTGGACACCAACGGACCATTTTCCTATATTAAAATCAATCATATGCTAGGAAATATTTTCAGTGTGAATGAATGTAGTAAGGTCAATATAATGGAGATCCAAGATGGGCGAGCATAACTCAATTCTGATGATGCATCGCCCTAAACATGATTTGGAATTTTGATTTAAAATGCCTTTGTGTGCAAATTGAGGTCCCACCTACAATGATATTTTGATCTTTGGAATAGGCTACATGTATATTTTGGGGGATTACAAACTCAATACAACTAAAATATTATGGTTCAAGGCCTACAAGTATGAAAATATGCATTTATAATTTCCCCTTATTAAGGAAATTTGATTTTCACGGGTTATGAAAGCTATCAAGCCAACTTTAGAAAGGGGGGTTTGTGACCATTCATTTAAAATCCCTACAATTTCTCTATGCTTTTCAAAAATTGATTCTTTAATTTGAATTTGTGTGAGAAAGTTGTAGGTTTGTGAAGTTGAGTGACTAGGGTGTCCCACCAATGCCCATGTCAACTACTTTTTATGATTCAAAAGGCTTATGTTTTGGTTTGATTACACCTCATAGTTCTAAATTTTGATGCCATCAACATTGCATTAAGGCCTTTTTAAAGTTCATATGTCATTAATAAAATTGATACAATGGTATCATTAAAAATTTCACAATGACAATTTCGAAAGTACACTGATGAAGTCTCATTGGGCCTCTTTTTTAAGTTGTCCTTTTGAATATTTTGAAGTGGGTCGATGAGTTCACTAAACCTTTGCAAAACACTGAATTTCAAATGTTTCAAATCAATCTGATGATTATTTAAAATGTTTAAATTTTACTTGAGTTATTAACATTGGGCCAATTTCTAAATTTATTTTTCAAACTTTTGCATTCACCAATGGGATTACTTGGGCCACCTATAAAGATCATTTAAAACATTTGAATTCTTATCAGTGATGTTTTTGGAATCCACCCAAGAGTTATTTTGGAAATATTGGTTAATGGTATTTCATTGAAAATATTTTATTTCCTCTCAATGATGTTTTTGGAATCCTCTCTAAAGTTATTTTGGAAATCTTGGTTAATGGCATTTCTAGCTTTACCTCAATTGAATCTTTTGTTTTAGCTAGATGATAATATTTTGTTTTACCACCATATTAATATTTGAAAAAGTGCATAATAACTTAGCCAATTATTCTTGTAAACATCATTCAAAATGTATAATATTTCCTTGATGCTTTTCCATTGGACCATTTCTAAAAGTCAAACCACAAAATGAAAAAGGACTCGATAGCAAGTAGTTATTCCTCCTTTAAAGTTGGATGGTAAAAGTTTAAAAAATATTCGATGGAAAGCCATGAATCCTATTCTAACATTCGAAAGACATATTTGAAAAAACCCCAATGACAAGCCATTGATCCTCTTTCAAAGGTTGAATTCGAAGTTTGAAAAAGCTACAAAGATCGAATAATATATTTAGAAAAAAACCATGATGGCAAGCCATCAAGCCTCCTTTAAAATTCTATGTACATATTGAAAAAGGTCCCTATGGCCTTGCCATCATTCCTCCTTTAAAAAATTCAAATGATTAATGTTAAATCACTACATGGCATGGGCCCTACTTTCATCATGAGAGGAACAATTCTTATGTAAGCACTATATAGTTCACTACATCTTGAAATCTACTTGTTTTAGGGTGATGATAAACAAGTTGTATTTTGGGATTAGGATGCTAGTGCTAAAATATTTGGGCTGCTAGAGATAGAGTATTTGGTGTACCTTTTGTTAATGGAATTAATGTATTATAGGCCAAGTCTCCATCAACTTCCGTGGGTCCTTCCCTTGTTTTGGAATAAATGGAGTATGTTCAGAACATGTCTCTTCATCTCTCTATGGATGGTAAGAAACATTCTATTAATGTCTCTCCATATAACTCTAGATATATTGGATTTTGGTTGCAAATGATGTTCAAGAATTAGATTAGAGGTGTTGGAAAATGAAAAGGAAACCACCATCTTCTACTACTAAAAAAACTAAACATAAGCTTGATGTAATTGAGCCAATGGTGCCAGTGAATAATGTGATTGTCTAAAAAGAGCATCTTGCAAGGAGAAAGAGCAGGAAGCTTTCTATTTTAGCTATGGATTGTTATGACGAGAATGATAATGTACCTCCCTACACATTGGAATCATTCAAGAGATGTCCAGAGTTATGTATTTTGCTACAATAGCAGTAAGATTTACTAGTATTGTGTTATCAATTGCATTGATAGTTGATGAAACTCTAGAGAAAACCTTGATTCAAAGCACTGCAATATTGGACACATTGTTAAGTTATAGCAGTTAACCCAGTTATAGAACTAGCCATAATAAATATGGGGATCTGCAATTCAATATATACCTAAATCATGTGATTGGTTGCATAATAATAACCGATTTTCAGGAACCCATGAACCCACATAGCATAGAAACCTTCTATTGCAAGAAAAACCTGTGAAAACGTGTATAAAGACTATGCTTTTATGAAAAAATTGTTCTGATTACACTGGCATGTTAGATGCATAAATTTTGTTATGTTTACACTGGGATATAATCCGACTCGCAGGGAATCAGTGATTCCTCGTGTACCAGATTATTCCCTTCAAAGTGATCCAGGGTAAAAGTTTGTTCAAAGTTGTCAGATGGTTGTTCAAATGTTGAACAAATATAAATTAATAAAACATAGTTTAACGTCTCGAAAAAGGGATATCAATCAACTCCAACACAGTGAAAATCCAAAAATTCTACCACAAACAATAACTTTTTTTTAAAGTATCATAAACACATTTCAAAATAAAAATCACCATCAACAAATTATTGAGTAAGCTTAGATGATGTTATGTCTATACACTTCTAATATATTCGAAGATAAAATTTATCTTGTGTTGGTGGCAAAACACAAACTAATTGGATAGAAAGTTTCTATGATCCTATGAAAGGGAAGATCCTTCTTAATGAAGTTCCATGGTGGAGAGATCACATCGACATCTATAAGAAAATATAAACATTGTGGCCAAGGAACCTTTTTTTTTATTTTCTCAATAGCAAAAAATATTCTATATAGAGTGAGAACAAGGGATAGTACCAACAACATTGAAAATGTTGTTAGAATGATTAATGCTCATAAGTTTGCATTAAAAAAATCAAAAGGGTATAATACACTTTTAGAGAGCACTATGTGAGGCTATCAGGATTGGGATGTAGATGTAGAGGATTGTAATAGCAAGAGCATCACTAATGGATCCTTGTGAACTTATTTTGGATAAAGTTACAAGTGTATTGGATGAAAAGCTTGAATACCTTGTTCAAGATGCCATGAACCAATTGATCAAGGGATTTATGGTTCTAGTTATAATACCTTGATTTTCAACAATCTAGGCTACAACTATAGTGTAAATTATATCAGGTGGCTAGATAGTTGAAAATTATACTAGGAATTGTCGAAAGAAGAATGGTATCTATACAGCTTTAGTTTGAAGGAAATTGCAAGGATCCAAAACTAAAATTTAAGTTTTGTTATCCCAACACACATTAAGAAAATTGCACCTAGCTTGGTAGTAAAGTCATTGATGCGGAGGTTTGATTATTAACGATTGTCCCATCTCTAATTCTAAGTTTATCAAAAGAAATCATTTATTGTAAATTGCCTAACCAAGTTGAATTTGAGTGACTCTTGGGGATTCAAATTCCCTTCATCAACCTTACAAGGTAAATTCTTATTCTCAAGATGAATAATGAAGTGTTTCTATCAATTTTATTAACTTGCAATTGATTCATTATTTGTGAGCATTTTAATGTTATCTGAATCGATTTGTGGCCATCTAGGTATAGTAATATTGTAATCTCGCTTAAGTACATGTATGTGTCACATGTATTGTTTTTTTAAGACCTTGATGAACATTCAGTTAATATGAAGCTTAGTAAAGGTTCATTTATGTAAATAAGTAGTAGGGGAGGAGAAGCATTACCAATGGAAGCATTTGTAGAGGTAATAAAATATTGAATCTGAGACAATACTGGGTATGAATCAACCAAATCCATAAAGGGAAATAATAAGAATTGCAAATATATATGCCTAAAGTTCATATCAATGACTTTATGTCTGTATAAAATATCAATTTTAAATGTGCTCATTATTGATTGGGATGAAGACATTTTGTTTATTCCCACTCTTACCTTTTGTGACTAAACAATTGTATTTGCCAATATATTATCTTCAAAATTCTATTGAAATGTCTTAGGAAGAAAAGACAAATGTGAGGATAAACTCCACTCAAAATCATAAAATATGTAATATTAAATTCAAATAAAGTCCTCTAGGACAAATTTGTAAAAGATGTTGAAATGATTAGATAGGATATTCAAAGGCTAGAGATATTTGGAAGGCCAAGGGTTACCAACAATCTCTCATAAATGTAGTCTCCATACTCCAAGAAATGGCTTTTGGCTTGACATTGTAAACTTATTTTTTTTAATGGAGAAGTTGTTCTTGGCCATATTTAGTTGCTAGTGACTCCATGATATTAGTGTAGACTATTCTTGTTGTTCTTAGTGGTCTTGAAAGCTATGAGAATTGATGTTTTTTACTATAAACTTACCTTGTGTATCTAGTATATATTCTTACTACCTTATGATTTTTTTCTAACAAATCAATATGGAGCTATAGATTTCAATCTAATTGCAGGTTAACCTAATTTTGTTGTTAGTGATCCAAATATTTATGCAATCTGCTACTCTATGATTGTGTACCTATTTTTTGCTTTCATTTATTTCTATTGGTTCCATCTCTTTTGTTTCCTATTAGATTTCTTGGGATAAATTATATTATATTAGTTTTAGAGAATTTGAATTTCATTTGTAATTTATATTTATATTATGAAATCAACAATGGAAATCATATCATAGTTCGAAGGGCTTTCCACACCAAATGAAGAAAGGTCTAATTGGACCCTTTCGTCAAGTGAACCTACTACATTGACAAGGGGACTATTCATGTGAACACAAGCCAGTTTGGTAAAAGAACCAAACAAGAAAACAAGGTAGCTCAATCAACAACACAACATGATCCTAGTGCATCAAATAAATTTATGTGGAATAATGATCATTGTTAGAACATTTTTCCACCTATGTACATTAATCATTTATTAATGATGATTAATTAGCCCAAGTGATTAATGATTACATCCCTAAGTTGATTAGTTGGTAAATGGTCAAATTATCATGAACTGGTTAGCAATGTGAACAAGTGCTTAGTCAAACCAGCTTTGTGGAGCGCTCCCCAGGACAATTAATGCACTCAGCATGCCTAGAGCGCCCTCCTCAGGTCATTTAATGCACTCAGCATGCTTCTCTTCTACCTAGGGCGCATTTGCTCACTTTGTGGACAATCTTGCCTTGTTTTGTCATATTTTTGACCATTTTTAGACTCCAAACCTCTAACCAACCAGTTTCTTCACATGTGTGAGGTCACATGGGCCTGTCCAGTCATTCCCAGCGTTCACACAGCAGATTCGAACCAGTTTGGGATGGTTTGGGATATTTTGGTCAACCTAGGGGGGTTTGAGCTATTTCTAAGCTAGATCAGTGTGAACACTCCAGATGGATTCGAATTCTTCCAGATTTGTATATATGGGTGTTCTTAACCTTTGTTAAGGTTGGACAGTTAATAATATTGACATTATTCACCATTTCATGTGTAATTGTTCTTCATTCATTTTAAATTTTTTATGCTAATTCTTGCAAATGTTGTGCAATCTTTCACCAGTGAGGAATCCACAGTAGCTAGATTCAACTGTGCTTGAGATTTTACATGGTATCAGAGCTCTTGGAGCTAGAATTCGAACCAGCAGACTGTTGTAGTGGATTGCCAGAAACAGTGGAGAAACCACATAATTCCTGAGGCCATTGCCTTGAGCTTACTGGAGAAATCTAGTGGCTCCTCTCAGGTGTGATGCTCTCCCGAATGCACCCACTATCCATACAGGGTTCGAATCTGTGAGTGTAGATCCCTCCAGAGTGATTTGAGAGTTGTTTGCAGGTACTGAAGATCAGCATTGTCAGCAAGTGCGAATTGCAGCAGAGGAGAATGGAGCCATCTCACCCAAACGTGCTCACTCCTTTCAACTATTTCGATTGGAAGGCAGAAATGGTGATTTTGCTGAGATCCAAGGGTCTCTACAGAATCACGATGGGCACTGAGGTTGAGCCAAACTCAGCTGTGGAGAAATCCAAGTTTTTCAACAGAATGGATGAGGCATTTGGCCTCCTTTGTCTCAGCATTTCGAGAGACCTCCTGTTTCATGTAGAAAGTCTAGCAACTCCAAATGAAGTGTGGCTCAAGCTTGAGACACTGTTTGGAAAGACTGATGAGATGAGAGGCCACCAGCTCGAAAATGAGCTTGTCTCACTGAGCCCAGGGAATTTCGATTCCATCCAGGACTTCTTCACCAAGTTCAAGAACTTGGTCTTGCAGATCAGACAATGTGGCATAGAAAAGAAAGAAGAACAGTTGGTGTTGTCCATTCTCTCCAAATTGGGTTCTGAATACTCAGTTTTTTTGTCTTCCTTCAACTCCACAAGGCTCACAGTTAGAGGTTGGAAGATGCCATCTTTGGCTGACTTCATGGAGATGCTAACTCAAGAGCAAGACAAGCTGGTCTTGATGGGCTCCATCAAGCAAAAAGACCAAGTTCTTGCAGCTGGAGATTCGAAATATGGAAGAGGCAAGCAAAAACCAAAGGGGCCGAAACCTCAAGAGAAGAAGATGAAGGAGAAGAAGCATTCAAGTGATGAAAGCTCAAGTTCAAGTGATGAAGATTCAAAAGTCAAGAAGATGAAGAGCAAGAAAGAGAAGCCCAAATGTGGTTATTGCAGAGGTTCTCACAATGAAAAATCATGTTTCAGAAAGAAGATAGACATTCTAACCAAGCTACTTGAAGAACATAACATTGATGTTCCAGATTTTGCAAGAAGAGAAGAAGCCAAGCTCTCTTTGGAACAAGATCATTGCCTCTATGCCACATGCAAAGGTAAAAAGCTCTATGATTTGGGTGAAAGAGCCAAATATTTTTCTGATATCTCTGTTTCTGATTTACATTCTGATATATCAGATTCAGAAAAATCAGTCTCTTCCCTGAAAGAATCTCCATCCAGTTCACCGAAGCTTTCTCCCAATACTAGTAATTTTTCACTAGTTTTTGACATGCCTTCTGAAAGCTCTTTCCCACTTCAATCAGATCTTTCATATTCTGATATGGAAGATAATATGCAGGCTTATATACAGGTTATGACAGCCATCAAACCATTTCCCCAACCATCGGATGCCCAAAAGACCACACAAACCCCAAGTTCTACAGTTGGAAAATCTCACAATTTTATTGTTTCCAAAACTGTGTCACTGATCTATCTTGGTTTTATGTCCTGCATATCATTCCTTGGTTGGACAGCCATGTCATTGGCTATCATGGGACTGCTGTTCCACATGTCTGGACCTGATCTTACCACCTATGGTTCAAAACTCAAGTCTCCAGACCCTTCAAGTTTGCTCAACTGTCAGTGTGATCCAGTTACACACACTTCTCTTACTGTAAAACCATTCGATCATGGAGACATTATACCTCTAGTTTTTGCTGCTCCATATGGCTCCTATTCTGATATATCAGAGCCACATGATCTCTATTACAGATTTGGGAAGGTGCTACATCAGTTCGGAAGGAAGATTCATGGTTTGATTTGCCATGTGGAAGCTCCTCAAAATGCAGATTTTGTTGAGATTTTTGATGTTCTTTGGGAAGGATTTTGCAGAGATATCTTTTCCATTATTGATCATGTATTCATATCAGAGTATGTATGCAGCAAGAAGCATTCTTATAATGCTCCCCCATCATCAAATGATGAGATTCAAGGAGCCTTCCAACATGTTTTTTTCCTACAAAACATTGAAGAATTGGTGCATGATCATGACATCCACAACATCTTCACCAAGTATTTCAGCAAGAAGTTGTTCATTCAACTCATTCAAGTGAAGAACAAGACCTGTTGAAGACCTTTTGATCATCTCTGTATCATGTCCATTCTTGAGGGAGGATTTTTCCCATGTCGTTTTGCCTCTTTCCTCATTTTACATGGACAAATAAATTTTATGATGTAAAAGGTGACTTGAGCCTAGTTGCCAAGGCCTTAATTTTTGATATTTCACTAAGTCTAGCTTAAGGGGGGGTGTTAGAACATTTTTCCACCTATGTACATTAATCATTTATTAATGATGATTAATTAGCCCAAGTGATTAATGATTACATCCCTAAGTTGATTAGTTGGTAAATGGTCAAATTATCATGAACTGGTTAGCAATGTGAACAAGTGCTGAGTCAAACCAGCTTTGTGGAGCGCTCCCCAGGACAATTAATGCACTCAGCATGCCTAGAGCGCCCTCCTCAGGTCATTTAATGCACTCAGCATGCTTCTCTTCTACCTAGGGCGCATTTGCTCACTTTGTGGACAATCTTGCCTTGTTTTGTCATATTTTTGACCATTTTTAGACTCCAAACCTCTAACCAACCAGTTTCTTCACATGTGTGAGGTCACATGGGCCTGTCCAGTCATTCCCAGCGTTCACACAGCAGATTCGAACCAGTTTGGGATGGTTTGGGATATTTTGGTCAACCTAGGGGGGTTTGAGCTATTTCTAAGCTAGATCAGTGTGAACACTCCAGATGGATTCGAATTCTTCCAGATTTGTATATATGGGTGTTCTTAACCTTTGTTAAGGTTGGACAGTTAATAATATTGACATTATTCACCATTTAATGTGTAATTGTTCTTCATTCATTTTAAATTTTTTATGCTAATTCTTGCAAATGTTGTGCAATCTTTCACCAGTGAGGAATCCACAGTAGCTAGATTCAACTGTGCTTGAGATTTTACAATCATTTGTGTATATGGATCACTTATATGTATGTAATATATCCCATCTCAAATAGAAGGTCCTTTCTTAACCACATGTTTATATAGGTGGAAATTCAGGACTTCTAAAAACTTGTTACTAAATCAAGTGGGAATTTTTCTAGGAAGATCGTCAAAGTGATGTTCAAAAGTTTGTGGTGGAGTGTTTTGTTTTCCAAAAACTAAAGGAGAAATTATCAAGACCCTTATTCTTTTAGAACTGTTAGTCATACCAATTCAATGTCGAGCAAAGGTCTTAATGGATTCTATCACAAGTTAAAGGGAATAATGCCATCATGGTTGATCCAAAATTGATCAACAAATAACTTGTCATCTATTTTGGTGCTTTTGGGGTAGAAATGTTGGATGAATTGGCTTGCAAGGCCCATTTTAGGGGCAGGTCTCACTTTGCATATTTGAGGTCCATAACCTTTTAAGTCCTGTTTGAGGGATTAAATGGTGTCTTTTGGGGTCAAAATTTTATCATTTATTACATACCCCTTGATTTTATTCTACACTCCAAGACCTTTCCAACAGTGCAAAAATAACCTCAATCGAAGTCAGTATGAGGAAGTTATGCCTCCTGCAAGCTTACCTATATAATTGACCACTAAGGTACTGAGTGGATTCCACTTCAATTCTAATTTCTCACACATGAATATCTAGTCACGTGCGTACTTTTGATAACATTCTAGAAGGTCCAAAAACCTAACTGTAATCAGGAGTTGAGGCATGCAAAAACCATAGAAATAACCCTAGACAACTATCGAGCTATGTTAAATACCAGGCCATTAGGAAAAGAAGGGGTTACATTCTTTTGTGTTATTGTATTATTCAATAGTTGAGAAACAACATAGGAGTGGATATTAGAAAAAATCAAAGGAAGTAGAAGATTTTGTAGTAACCATTTTGGTCACAGATTCACAGGTAACTCCATAGAGAGTACCATTGTCTTTGTATTTGCATTACATATTGGAGAAGAAAAGATCAAGGCATACTCCTCACTTCTGGTTGGTTTTTTTTCCCTTCAGTGGGTTTTTTCTATGGTATATGTGTTAATTGTGTGGATGTGTTATTTTTCTCTAGTTATTCCTTTCGGTTCCATCCTATTTAGCATTTTATGGAAATAAGTTAACACAATGAATTAAGTTGTGATATCCGTTGCGATGAATTATTCCAATGGAATATCCACTACAATTTACGGATCAAGGGTGGTAGTGGATTGACTAACAAAGTATGCTCATGTTTTCCCATTTTTTCATCCATTTAAAGAAATTACCTCATTATTCATGGAAATAATTCAAAATCTAGATGCAAATCCCAAGATCATTTTTTGTAACAAAGATAAATAACATATAATTAAAAGGAAGTTGAGGGGAGGCCCTGACAGGAAAATGTTACATAATGGCATCCAAATCCTGTTCAAAATTTTCTCTTCTAAATTGTAATGACGTACAAAATTTCAAAATGGGAAAGAGTCCCCTATAACCTATGATTGTACTACTATATTTGAAACTATAATTACTAATAAACTAACTAAGCAACCATAAACATGAAAAAAATGTATGAAATCATCAATCAAATTTGTGCCCTGACTCGACTTCCTCCATTTCCATATCATCTCATTCCAATCCATTTCCTTCCAGGTTATGTGGATATTTTTCTATTGCAATAAAAATTTGATGTACAGTTTTGTCATCTCCATCCATTTATTTGACATAACCTATTGATAATATTGGTGACTTGTGGAAGACTAAGAACCATGTTGAAAATTCAAGGACAATATTAAAGTGCATCTCATATTCTTTAGCTAATTTAGCATAATTTTTATCAATCTCTTCCATCTTTTTTTCCTACATCTCCAAATGATTGCTTAAGTTCTATACGGACTATCTCAATCCCTCGATTTAATTTTTAATTCTGCAGATAATCATTTTGATTTCCATATTCTCATTCCCATCCCCATGCCCCGAGTTGTAATGGCATGCCATGTTTCCACTCAAGCGAGATTCACCCAAAACTATATAATTTCAAGGATCAAAACATAACCTAGAATTGCACCAATAGGATAAAAATGCACTCCAAATAGGGGGAAGCTCCCGAGCATAGTAATACACAGGATTGATGCAATGCCAACCCAATTTATTGATTGTAAATACTAAGAAGCGAGCCTCCATATGAGAGAGAAATAACATACCTCTGCACATACTAAGGCAAATACCACGGCGAGAGGGGGCATAGATAAATACCATGCATATTCTAAAGTTGTCTACACAAGAAACCAAGCATCACACTCAAGTTCACCTCCCCATTGTTTCCAGACAATATCCCACCTTCCCATATAAGGTTTTTCACACAAAGCTTAAGACTCTCCATCGTGAGAGGGATAATATGAAGAGTTGAGTATAAGAGAGCATGAGGAGGAGTAAATCCTCCATCATGTATCCCATTAAGGTTGAGGAGACCCTTAACCATAATCATTCCTTGATTGTTCCAAGTGGAATAGCCATGCAAAATTCCATAGTAATAAAATACACTGCTTTTGATCATCATTTTGAGAAATTAAGACTATGGGATCTATTGCCTTGCAAGGGGAGGGGGTCCCCATTTTTTACCATGTCCCCCTTGCCCAAATACACGGCCACATTGACCTTATCATCAGCGATTGAATTGTTGCTTCTCTTCACATGGTAAAAAATAATATATTTTATCCCCTCCAAGTTCTATTGGATTCTATGCATGGTTTTTTGGGATAGGGTGCCATATTTAAGTTTAGACACCTTAGTGGTGTTAGAAAAATAGGATCGCAGAGCAATAACAATATGCAAATATAAATCACATAAAACACATTACAAGAGAGAGACCAATATAACTTGGTTCACCCAAGATGGGCTACATCCACATAGAAATTTCCAATCCTTATCTTATACCATCCAACAAATGAAGGGATACAATATGCAGCACATTCGCTGCAACTTCCTCTTCACTCTCTCACAGTCTCTCTCATACAATCAAAGATCTTTTCAATGCTACAATACATAGTCGTATTACAATGCCTTAATTTTAAAGAGCGGTTACCATGGGAAAATACTATGGAACACCCAATACCATGGGCCCATAAATCACCCATTATTGACCAAGTTATGACTATGAAATTATAGCATTTTACAAGCCAGTTTTTCCAAAATTTTTGCTACGGGGGTGTTTCCCCCAAACCCCCACCAGGGGGGATCCTAAAAGTAGTCGCCACCCCCCCTAGACCCCCCATGGTGACTATTTTGGGGGGGAATCCCCCCCAAACCCCCCTTCATGGGTTGGGATCTAGACACAGCTGAAACACAACCTTTGAATAAGGAAGATTGGGCTCCACAACCAATAATATCCCACTTGGAGACTGATCACAGCAACTCCACTGCTGCTGCACTTGTTGGACTATGCTCTAAACCTTGGATCTGGAAAATTTAGCATCTTCACCTTCATGATTGAAGGCCAACTGAAACCGAGCAAGAACTCAATTTCTCTCTTATTACTACCTTTGTCAACATTTCTGCAAGATTCTGGCTAGTGTGTATCTTTTCCAGCTTCAACAATTCATCTTCCATAACAAACCGTATGAAATGGCACTTGAGTTGTATATGTTTAGTCTTAGAATGGAAGGTTGATTTCTTTGCAAGATGAATGGCACTCTGGCTGTCACTATACAACATTTTATTCTCCTGCTTCTTACATAATTACTACATGAACTTTTGTAACCAAAACATCTCTTTACTAGCCTCTGTAGCAGCAACATACTCTGCTTTCGTTGTTGAAAGTGTAACAACCTTTTGTAGTTTCAAAATCCAACTTACTTCTATTCCACCTACAGTAAAGACATACCCTGTGGTGCTCCTCCTGTTATCTTTATTGCATGCCATATATGCATCAATATATCCCTGTAGAATAGTGTCTGAACCTCCAAAACATAATGCATGGAAGTACCTCTAAAATACCTAAGAATCCATTGTACTACCTTCCAATTTTCTTTACCTGGATTGTTCATATACCTTCTCACAACTCCCACTACGTGTGTAATATCTGGTCTTGTGCACACCCTGGACTTGTAATCTATCTCTTCCTGTGTCTTGGGACACATCTCCTTACTTAGTTTGAAATGGATGGCCAAAGTTGTACTAATTGGTTTTTCATTCTTCATTATAACCCTCTCCAACACCTTTTGTATGTACTTGCTGCTTGGGTTTTCACCCAAGATTGTGCGAATGAGCACCTACTAAGGAAAATGGATTCCTTAGTAGCAGTCTCAAGAAAACAGTAAAAAATTAAATATAAACAGTAAAAACTAATCTAACATGTGCATAATAAAATTGCAGTAAACATTAAATAATTCAGATCTTCCATGTAAAACAAATTTATTCATAAAAAATGGAGTTACATATGAAAGGTTACCTCAATGGTGAGGTTGGTTGAGCTTGATCAGCCATAGGGACGAGTTGCTCCAGTGCTCCAATGGTTTCTTCTCTTCTTCGAATGCAATGGGGATTGGCCAAAATGGCTCACTCAAATGGTGAATCTAAGCACAAATGGTGGGATTAGGCTCTCGAGAATGAATTTGGCAACATAAGGTTAGGCAAGAATGTGGATGAATAATGGGGAGCCCCTATCACCTTTTTATAGCTTTTGGGTGATGGAGAATACAACCATGGTTTAAGGTAACCAATGGTATTGGTGAAAATGGTTTAGGGTTTCTTTTCCTCTTTTTTTCCTTTTTTGAATATATTTTTGAATTTTATTCCCTTTTAATTGATTTTTGGGAATTTTGGACCCCTTTGGAGGGTTTTTAGTATTTTTTGAGGAAATATAACTATTTTGAGGAGAAAATGATGGATTTTGGCCTTTTTGGTGACCATTTGAAGGTTTTTTATGTTTTAGAGGCTAACATGGTAGGAAAAGTGGACAAATGGGTCATGTGACTAGTGAGATGAGTTAGTGAGCATTTTTTGGTTGTCAACAGATTGCCCCCTAATGTGTGAGGGAAGGAGCTCATTGTATGGCCGATAGACATCATAGTTTCTTTGTCTTTTTCCTCGTGTTTGGAGGAGAGAAGAGACTGATTGGAGACTGGAGTATTGGGCCCATAAAAACTGCAAAAACTTCAAATACATGTCCTCAATAATGAATGAGAAATAATCTCAATATATGGGTGAGGCTAGCATACCCATGCTCGTATCAAGACATATAAATAACAATGAGGCCCAAAAATGGGGACCTGAACAATACATGGAGAACTGTTGTGTATATCATAATGGTCTAGAGGGGACACAAAGATGGGACATACTCATGTTCAATACCATCACTGATCTGAAGAACTGATACACTAGAAGAAAGTAACAGTCATTCTGAATGTGGTGTCAGAAGGGCTGATAAATTGTTGGATCTAAAGGTATCCAACAACTGGATTGATTCAATAACTGTGAGTTTCAATAGTACTCACCCTAAGACAATGTCAATTTGTGATTTTTCATGTCTCTTGTTATTCTCATACCAAGAATTTGCTTTGCAGCACCCAAATCCTTCATCACAAATGAATTAGCTAAATTCCTTTTGAGAACATTTATATCCTGCATGTTAGACCCTGCAGTAAGCATGTCATCCACATACAATAACAATATAATATCTTCCATTATCTAGCCTCTTGAAATAAACACAGTGGTCAGAATGACATCTACTATAACCTTTTTCTGTCATAAACCTATCAAATTTCAAATACCACTGCCTTAGAGCTTTCTTCAAGCCATACAAGCTCTTCTTCAACCTGCATACCAAATTCTCCTTCCCTTTGACCTCATACCCTTGTGGTTGCTGCATATAAATCTCTTCCTTCAAATCCCCCTGGAGAAAGGTTGTTTTTACATCTAACTGTCCAAGATGCAAATATTCTACCATCACTAGACTTAAAATAGTTATAATTTAAGTCATTTTAACAATAGGAGAAAATATTTCATCAAAATCTATACCTTTCTTCTATGCAAACCCCTTTACAACAAGTCTTTCCTTGTACCGCTTCTTTCCTCCATCTTCTTCATTCAACCTGTAAACCCATTTATTCTGCAATTCTCTTTTACCAGCAGGAAACTAAACCAAATCCCAAGTCTAGTTTCTTACCAATGAGTCCATCTCCCCATTCATGCCTTCCTCCCACTTCTTTCTAGTTTCCACCTGCATTGCTTCTTCATAACATTCTGGTTCACCAAAATCAGTCATCAATAAATAATACAATGAAGGAGAGAATCGTTTAGGGGGTCTAATTAACCTGGTAGATATTCTAACACTTGCAGGAGTTTGAGGTACCTTTTGTTTTTCTTGATTTTTCGTCACCTATGGAACTTCATTTTCTTTTATTTCATCAAGCACTGTGTACTTTGTGTTTTCCTTTTCTTGTTTCTTTCCCTGCAGCTGATCTTTATACATGACCTTTTCATTGAATACCACATCTCTACTCCTAATGATTTTGTTATTTTCATAATCCCATAAGCGATAACCAAAATCATCAATCCAGTATCCAATAAAGGTACATTTCTTGGATTTAGCCTCAAGATTTGTTCTATTTTCTTTATCAATATGGACAAATGCGTCACGGCCAAAAGTTCTCAGAAAATAGTATTTTACCTTTTTACCTGACCATGCCTCCTCTGGAATACATCCATCAAAATCACTTGAAGGCCCTCTATTTATTAAGTAAACATCAGTATCTACAACATCTTCCCAAAACTGTAAGGAGCAACCTTGCATGCAATCTCATACACCTTGCATGCTCCATGATTGTTTTGTTCATCCTTTCTGACACACCATTTTCTTGTAGTGTTCTTGGGACTGTCTTCTCTCTACGAATCCCATGGTATGAACAGTAACTATCAAACTCCTTGCCACAGTACTCACCTCCATTATCAGATCTAAGATACTTCAACCTTTTCCCATCTCATTCTCAACCAAAGCTTTCCATTTCTTAAAAGTGGCAAACACATCAGATTTATGTCTAATGCAATAAAACCAAGTCTTTCTAGTTGCATCATTAATAAAATTAACATAATAATGAGATCCACCAAGAGATTGTACCCGATACGGTCCCCATACATCTGTATGTACAAGCTCTAACTTTTCACTCTTATTATGTTTCCCAACCCTGAAAAATCTAACTCTCTTATCTTTTCCATAAACACATCTCTCACAGAATTTCAACCTTACCTGCTTCAGATATGGAGGCAACTTCCTTGAGTGGAGAATCTGTATCCTCTTCTCACTCATGTGGCCAAGCCTATGATTCCACAATGATTTATATGCTCCTATGGAAGCTAAAGAGATAGAATAGTTAGTATTATGAGGACATAAATACAACGTGCCTATCTTGTCTCCTTTTGCTATCACCATTGATCCTTTAGTGATCTTCCACCACGTTTCTCCAAATTTAGATAAACAACCACCTCCTCCCAACTTCTTTGTTGAGATTAGATTTATTTTCATATTAGGAATATGCCTTAAATCTTTCAGCAACCATTCACCATTATTTAACTTTATCAGTACCTTACCCATTCCAACAATTTTATATGGTTCATCATCACCCAATAACAAATGTCAAAAGTCGCCTGGAACATAATCATGAAAGAATTTCCTATGGGGTGTAGCATGACATGAATCCCCTGAATCTACTACCCAGTAATCACTAGTATTATCTAATGCAAGAATCAAAGAATCTCGTAACACATCACCTACTACATTTTCTTCCTGAGTAGTCTCATGATGTCCATTGAGATCTGTAGTCTTTCTTAAAATGTCCTTTATTTCCACAATTTCAGCACTCTATCTTTCCCAATCTAGACTTGGATCTACCCTTCTTGGACTCACTACGATTACTTGGGCTCTTTCCTCTCTCAATTTGTATTCCCCTTCTCTCCATGGTCAATGCATTACATGATGTCTCACCTGTGTTTTTTCATCGCACTTCCTCGCTAAGAATAACACCAACAACATCATCAAATTTCAAAATGTTTGAACCAGAGACAGAGTTACTTACAGCCATGACCAAGCCGTTCCATCTTTCTAGCAATGAACACAAGATTAGAAGAGCGCTAACCTCATCACCAAAGTTCACTTTTACATAACTTAGTTGATTTGTAATCGTATTAAATTCATTTAAATGATCAACAACAGATCCACCTTCTGACATCTTCATATTAAATAAACGCTTCATTAGAAATACCTTGTTGGAGGTAGAGGGTTTTTCATATAGCTTATCCAATGCGCTCATCAGACCCTCTGTTGTCTTTTCTTTTGAAATATTGAAAGCCATCAACGAAAATAGGCACAGCTGTATTGTTCACGGTGCCTTTTTGTCAAGAACCTCCCATTATTTGTCCTTCAAAGTCGTCAGTTGTTTTTATTTTCCTCCCAATGATAGGAATATATCCTTCTGGTACAAATAGTCCTCCATTTGCATCTTCCATAACTGGTAGTTTTGGCTGTTAAATTTATCGACCTTGAACCTTTCTTCTTCCGCCATTTCTCCCACTTGAACTAGGAACCCTTCTTTCCTACGAGTTTATCTTCCAAATAGACCTTTGCCTCTGATACCAATTGTTAGAAAAATAGAATCGCAGATCAATAACAATATATAATATGCAAATATAAATCACATAAAACACATTACAAGAGAGACACAAATATAATGTTGTTCACCCAAGATGGCTACATCCACACAGAAATTTTCAGTCTTTATTTTATACCATTAAACAAATTAAGGGATACAACTTGCAACACATCCGCTGCAACTTCCTCTTCACTCTCTCACAGTCTCTCTCACACAATCAAAGATCTTTTCAATGCTACAATACATAGCTGTATTACAATGCCTTCCTTTTAAAGAGTGATTACCATGGTAAAATACTATGGAACACCCAATACCATGGGCCCATACATCACCCAATATTGACCAAGTTATGACTATGAAATTACAACATTTTAAAAGGCATTTTTCAAAATTTTCGCTACGAGGCCGCTGCCTGTGAACCCCTTCCAGGGGGGTCTCCTAAAAGTAGTTTTTGCCCCCCCTGGACCCCCCATGGCAACTATTTTGGGGGGGGAATACCCCCCAAACCCCCCTGTCACCGGTTGGGATCTAGACACAGCTGAAACATGACCTCTGAATAAGTAAGATCATGATCCATAATCAACAATTGGCGATTTAATAGATGGAATATAATAAAGAGTCTCCCAAAATAATTACTTTCCTTATCTATATCTCTTGTAATAAGGTTGCTCCAAGATATAAGGCATAAATTTCTACTTTGTTTGAGGCAATTTTGAGTCCCTGAGAGAAGTTAACTACTATATTTCCATTGGGGCTATTAAAATCCCTTCTCGCTCCTACCATCCCTACAAATCATAAGATCATTATAGGTGAAAAGAATATATTTTTCATGTCTAAGTTTTGGACATACTTGTTTCTTATTAGGTGGACTTGATATATGTGCATGTATCATATGTTATAGGATGTATTCCTTATGTACTTCTTCAAACTGGATATGCTTGATGCACTTTTGGATATACTTATTTAGACTGACATCCATGTCTTTCTTCATATTGCTTGCACAAATACTTCTTCAAAGTGGTTTTCATATACTTTTTCAAACTGGCACAGGAATACACATTCCTCTTTGACATTAGTTGACACCAATGACAACCAAAGTTATAACAATATACCCATTTGGCATTGATGTCAACACCTTATGAAGTTTTGCATAATCATCTCCTGAATTTTGTATGCTTCATATGTGCTAGTCGCAGTACTCCCCCTGTGTTCTTTTCCAGTTTGCACATTTTTCATCTATGCATTATGCTGTCAATTCTTTTTCTTCTTCATGTTACTTCTGCGTGGTTCGTATGCTTCATGATCATTTTCATTGTGCGGATGCATGCTTCATGATATGCTTCATGCTCTTCATGATCAACTTCATGATCTTTCTCCCCCTTTGACATCAATGGAAAAGAGGTGCCATTACTTGCACAATTATAGGTTCTCCTTTCTTATGTTTTGTGCTACCTTCATTCCTCTATTGTTGAGATAACTCCCCCTGTCATTATGCTTCTTTCTTTTGCTAGAGTTTCTACATTGATACCTTGTAATATGTACTTTGTTTTCATAGCCATCTCAAGTATGCTCACCTTGTAAAACTAATTTCTTGTCTTGATCTTTTGTTCCTATCATCAGTACTTCATCAATCCTTGTGCAATTCACCATGCTATGATCTTGTTGTGTAAATTGTGCATCACTGAATCTGTAATGTCTTTCCTGTTGTTTTCCTTCTGCATCTAAGTGTTCCATCCGTCACATTTACTACACTGTCACCAATACTCATTGCCTTTTCTGACATCGTATATCAATCAAATATGTTTCACGCATTTCCACTTATCAACCAGCTTGGCCATAGAGAAATATGACAAACCATTCGTGTGGCCCCTTTGACGTGTCACAATCATACTTGAGCTTCTAAGACAACATCACTCATGTCACATGAAACCATGAATTAGATCTTCGCTTTTCGTCCTTTTCCGTAAAAGCATTAACTCGGGAAATTAATTTTGGCGACTCCATGACCAGCTTCAAATTGCGCCGACATGAATGCGATTTAATTCCACTTCTCTTCAATTAAATTTCACACGCATAGAGAAATACCATCCAATTTTATAAGAATACTGTGAAATGCTTCGTTCATCATTCTTGTTCTTCTGTCATCTTGCTCTATGTCACATTGGTTCCTTTTCTTCCATCTTCTCTAATCATGGCTTCCTTCTTCAAGAAGTTCATTGATTCTCTTGATAGTATGCACCTTGTTGTTTAGTCGCAACAATCCGAGTTTACTCGACTGAAAATCGACATGAGCATTTGGAAGGCCCAAATGAAAGATTCTAAATTCAATCATCTGTATGCTCAGTTGCAGGTGAACCATAGCCACACAAAAGGATTAACTAGTCTGAGTAGACAGGTAGACTTCCTACAGCAACAACAACAACGAATTCCTAACGAACTGAATTCAATTCGAGCTGAGCAGTTTGTTGAACAAGCATCGTCTACAACTCTGTAGCTTTAGACCCTGCAGCCAAATTATGAGCATAACTAACTAGTTTCTATGGATTTGGAGCTTCAACTCGCACAACAACTAGCTGACCAAGATGTAGACCTTGAATTGCGGCTTTGAATTTTGCTTGATACGGCCGCAATTGTCTTTTTGAACTCGCCATTTTGGCCTCGGCATGAAGTCCCTTTTGATGTTCAATTTTGTTCTCAGTAACAAAATACTCATGCATTTTGTAAAAGCACATATTTTGAATATAATACAATATATTTTTATGTATCTATATTTCTGCACAGACTCGTGTTTACTTCTCCATACCATTGGTTTGTACTTTCCTTTATTCCATTACATGCATGTGCCTTTTGTGCGATAACTTGTATTCAACTTAACTCAACAACTAACTGAATAAATATATACACTTATCTTTGTTCATCAATAATACCTAAAATCTTTTCTACGACAATCCAAGTCAACACATATAAATTTTGCAACACTTACGATTTATGCAACAAGCATCTTCAAGCTGTAACCTTCACTAACATACTCCTTGAATTCTTAAGATGCATCATGTTGAATTCAAGGGTCTCACTCAATCTTTTGGATATCAGCAAGAGGGGCAGCAATTACTTGTTGCTTTGGATGTACTTGGATTGTCTGCTTCATCTACACATTTTTTAGGAGATTTCCTTACCCAAGTTTTCATGTGCACACTTCCATTCACTTGATTGTCTCCTCTTTCGGTCCTTGCATTGTGATTTGATAGAATATATTCATCTGGACAATTCATTGTTCTTCTACAGTACATAGCCTTATGTCCAAATCCATCACATGCATAGCATCTCATAGTTTGACAATACTTCGCAAAATATGACCAATGTGATTGCATCTTGCGCACTTCATTTTGTTGATATTTCTTTGGTTATTGTAATGAGAAGAGTTGTAATCATTAAAGGAATTGTCATACCTGAATGAGTTCAATTGATTTGGGTGATGCTCATTGTCGCAGACCTTCCTCGATGTTTTCTCATAACCAAGTCCAGACTTGTCTTCTGGTGATCTCTGATCATTCAAAATCTCATTCAGAGTTGATGTGTTGCTTTTGAACTTTTTCTTCATTTCAACTTCAAGATCAGTCTTGTCACTTTCTAAGTGTGTGCAAACCAAACTATTAGTAGTGATGTGATCTTGAACTTGTTTCTTTCCATTTATCTCAATAAATTTGTCTTCTAAGCAAGATATCTCTCTGTCCTTCAACTCAAGTTGACTTGTTAGCATCTTATTTTCTACACTAATTCTTCTAGAGAAGTCTTCAACATGGATTTTCTTCTTCAATTATTTTGATCTTGTCAACTGCACAATTCAGTTGTTTCTTGTAATCCATCATCTTTTCATTGACCTATTTGTCACAAGATTCTTGAACCTCGCTTGCTTGCTTGACCTGTTATTCATACTTCAACAGTTGGTTCTGTAATATTTTACTCTTATTTCTTGACTTCTTTAATTCATCCATAGCACTAACCATTTCACCTTCCCAATCAAATTTTGCAGCTTCTTCTTCTTCAGATTGACTGTCAAATTTAACTTCTGCAACAGGCTTTGAAGGTGTATTTAAGGACCCACTAAATAAATATTTATACAGTAAATTAGGTTTTCTTTGCGCAACTGGTGTGTTTTTCTTGTTTGACGAACAACTCTTATTCTTTTCATCACTACTTTCTTCTTTCATGAAGGCCATGAATATTACCTCTTTTGTCTTTTCGTCACAGTCACTTCCATCAGATACATTGTTGTCTTCCTCAGTATATATACTCTTCCTCTACTTTGGAATTTTCTTTTTATTTTCAGGTATGTTCTGAGTGTGTGCAATTTTTTGTTCATGGAAGCTAGGTTCTTCCTCATTGTTTTTTTCTCCATATTCCCTGTAAGGACACTTAGAAGCAAAATGGCATATTCTGTTGAGATATTGTAACTTCAAAGAATATTATATTTGTACTTTATTATTCCGGAGATGTTTCATTCCTCCGTGAAGATCTTATTGTATATCCGGAGATGTTTATTCCTCCGTCGGAATGTGGTAACTCGGGTTATTAGACTTCCCTAGTGGGGGTCGGACCTGTATGTGTTGTGTGGGTCAAAGGGTTATTAGACCACCCTAGAGGGGTCAGCCCAGTCAGTTGTAGTGGGGTATTTAACCCATTGGTTAAATACGAGCCTACGTGTACTTGTGTAAAATACATATCAGAGTAGTGTATAAATAGAGGAGGTGTGTTCCTCATTATACACACACACTCATTTGAGGATAGCGCACTTGTGGAGGAGAGGTCTGCTATTGTGGAGGAGGAGATCATGTCTCAGGGTTTCATCTTTGTATATTGCTGGTCATCTATATTGAGGAAGCTTTGCTGGGTTTTCTACCCCATGAGGGTTTCCCAGGATAAATCTCTGTCTCTTGTGTTTATGTTGTGCTTGTTGTTTCTTCAGTGATCTTGTATATGCTATTATTGTGAAATGGAATGTAATGCTGCTATTTTCTGTATTAGCATATTGAATTTTAACATGGTATCAGAGCTAACCTGAAGGAAGACAAGGTATGGCACTTACGACACTTGCTTTACTTACGACAATGTGAAGGTTAGGGTTTTACATAGCAAAAACCAGTCATCGTGGAACTTTCGCTATAAATCCATTTCTGCAAAGGTTCAGGGTCTGAAAAGTTTAAAGGTCGAATATAACATCCCCAGGTACCTTGTGTCCAAAGGGCACCCTCAGATTCATTGTACTTTGTAAGTTATGATCAGTACAAGTTAGGGTTTCTGCCTCTTCCAGATCTCAGTCAAAATCAGGTGACCTAGGAAAAATGGTCATAACTTGAGCTAGGAATATCCAAATGAAATTTCGTAAAAAGTGACAGATAGTACACAGACTGTAATATCTCAAAAAACTTTTTCAGAGGCCGAGGGTGAACCAGTGACACGTGGCACGCCGTACAAGTTCGCTCTCCTGTTTTATCCCATAAACAGGTCACGTTGCGACACTTGGCATAATTTGGGCTAGGAAGATCCAAATGAAATTTCGTAAAAAGTGACAGGTAGTGAACAGACTGTACTATCTCAGGAAACGTTTTCAGAGGCCGAAGGTGAACCAGTGACACGTGGCACGCCGTACAAGTTCGCTCTCCTGTTTTATCCCATAAACAAGTCACGTTGCGACACTTGGCATAACTCTCTCTCAGAAAATCCAATTGAGGTCAGACCTATCAGGATGGAAATATGACAGGTCAGGCTACTGTAGGAAAAAGGTTTCAGACCCTGTGGAGCAAAAATTTTAGAGTTATAGCAGAAACAATCAGGTGCATATTTCTGTCAAAACAGAATTATTTTTGGAGCACCTTTATTCATGGCTTCCGGAATTTAGGGTTTCGGAGAAAGTTAGAATTCTTGGAATCGAAATCCATGGCTGAATGCTACTCAGGAAAATTGAAATTTAGAGACCAAGATTGAATTTTTTGGTTGGGTAGAAGACCGGGCTTGATTAAACCCTAGCTCGGGATCTTGATCGGAAAGATGGAAAATTAGGGCTTCAGCAAAAGTTGGAATTTTTGAAGTCCGTAACCACGGCTGGAAGCTCCTCAGAAAAATAAGAATTTAGAGCCTTGGATCAAACCTTTTCATTGAGCAGAAGGGTGGGCTTCATCAAACCCTAGTTCGGGATCCTGTCCAGAAGATCCAGAAGTTTCAAAGGCAATTTTGAGGAGTCAAATTTTGGAAATTCCAAAATTGAAGTATGCTAGTTTGATCAGCTCAACAAGACATATTCTTTCATCCATTCAGAAGTGTGAAAGTCAAAGACTGAATTTTTAGGGTTTCTCTAGAAAACCCTAATCAAGCTCCAAATAAAGTTTCAGGGGGAGTTGAGGCTAAGGCCTTACATAAGAAGACTACAAGAAGTCTCGACAGGTATGACTTAAGGAGGCTCAGGTATGTCTTGAAATCTAGTTCTTGATTAAGTTCATGATGTGTTTGTCTTCATATTATTTATTAGTACAATCTTGATTAATGTTAGAATTGTCTTATCACCCTAGTAACAGTATGAATGCATGTGAATGATCAAAGACATTCATTGATTAGGGCTATATGATTGTACTAATGCATTATGATGTTGTGTGAGGTTGATGTTGTCTGCTAACAAGATACAGGTACATCACAAAAGACAAATCAGGTTCCATGACCATGAAAACATGAAGACAAAGACTCATCCATAATTTTTGTTCTACTTACGAGGTATGTATGACTTTGTTACATTATGCTTAACCTGTGAGACATGCAGGTTCTAGCTCAGGATCTCTAAATCGTTGAAGAGATTGTTTAGGTATGTTGTACATAACTAAGTAGGTATACTAATCCAGGTATGTTTCCCATGAATCTTACCTTGTGTTAGGATCTCTTATATAAGTATACTTGGTATGATTGGTTATGCTTATTCATAAAGTTAGTAATCAAGGGATTATGCATATTATGTCTTTTATCTTGATTGATGATATGCATGAGTAAAAGAAGACTTCCCTGAAATCTTGAATACTAATGTTTATTAACTATAATCATGACTATACATTTTCAAGATTATTTAGAACTATAATGTTTTGATAACATTTAGAACATACTAATGGGTGTATGTTTGTGTATGAGATCATGAGGATGACACTTGAACATGCACAGTGGTACAGAATGAATAGAAGTTCAAAAGACATACAGAGGATCAAGCGGGAGGCAACCACACAAACATAAAAGATAAGTATTTGAGTTGTTATTTGAAATAGTAAATGATATTGCCTGTAATAGGTAGTATGCATATTTGTATTCCTATAATGTATCATGCTGAGTGTAAATATTCATAGAACATTGAACAGTATACTACTAACATGCATATGATTGGTAAGTTGGACAAACATTCCATTGTTGCTTGTCTAGAATGAAACCTCTTCGCTGACATGCTAAGAGCTGTGCACACTCTCGATAGTATGTTCTGGTAGAGATGGAAGGCATCTAGATAGCCACTGTATGCATACAGGATATGGGAAAGTGTTGTGCCAAAGTAGTAGTCAAATTAGTTGCATAACTATGTAAATGATATCTGTATGCATAATAGGTTATCATGTCAATATGATTTGATGATTATGAAGTATTACTAATCCTGTACTTAATTTTGATTTGTAGGAAAGATCATGATGAATGATGAACACTGAACAAGCGATGGATGTTCAACAAAAGATTTACAAATCAAACACACTATAGAAGGCTTGTGGCTAGAAGATTATCTTAGAAAGAGGAAGAGAATCATGATGAGATGTTTTGCTCCAAGTGAATAGATAAAGACCATTCTCTTAATGGTGCAATTAAATAAGAAGTGTGAATCAGGTTCTGTATGGGTATCCAGGATCGATAATAAATTGATGAGCTTAATGATCACCATGGGTGATGTGGATCTCAACCTTTGCTACAAGGTTGAATATGGTTTCTATACACAGATGACATGGATGCAAGAAGGAACTCACCACAGAGTTCGAATGATATTGAGGTTCATATCAATAGACCCATCTAACGAGAGATGGCACAGATAGATGGATGCAGAAATGAAAAATGAAAGATCTCATATTGATGCATTGCTTCCTAGATCTGGAAGTATGACAAGGCTCAGAAGGAATATTTCTCAACCAAGGAAAGTATGCTGAGAAATATTAAAAGAACTTGAGGTGTTGGAATGGCCACTCTTATGGATTCCAACTTGAAGTTGTTAAGGGATGACTCATCAGAGTTAGTGGATATAACTCTGTACAGTCAAATTATTGGGTCATTGATGTATCTAACATATACTAGATTAGATATATGCTTTGTTGTGAACACCTTGAGTCAGTATCTAGTGGAAACTAGATGTGTTCACCTGATAGTTGCAAAGCATGTGATGAGGCACATAAAGGACAAGATAGAATTCGATCTATGCTATCTTGAAGATCATGACTTCAGATGGTTATTCAGATTCTAATTGGGCAGGAAGTGTATCAGACAGGAAGAACACATCGAGAGGATGTTATTGTCTGGGATTAGCCATGATCTCGTGGTTTAGCTGGAAGCAGTCTAGTGTGGCTCTCAGCACAAGCGGAATATATGGCTTCTTGCTCTGCTAGTTGTGAAGAAGTTTGGCTTTAGGTTTGTTTGACTTAGAGATAGAACCAACTGTGATCCTATGTGATAAATAGAGTTGTATCAAGATGACATAGAATCTAGTGTTCCATGATAAGTCAAAGATCATAGGGAACTAACAAGATATGACGCGGAAAGGAACTATAAAGTTTGAATTTGTAACAGGTTACCATTGTACTAACCAAACCTCTACCTCAAGTGAAGAAGTTACCAACCAAACCTCTGTCTCGAGTGAAATTTGAATACTTCCGAGACAAGCTTGGTGTAGTTCAAAAGGACCCTCCTCGAAAGGGGGAGTAATATAGTCACTAATGATGAGTTTGTCTCATCGAACAACAAGGTCGATGATGAGGTAACCTGTTCTCCACACCTAGATACTTAGAAATATTTAGATTTAGGACTCTTATACTTAGAATACTTAGTTTTACTTATACATGCTTTTGATGATAGATGTATTGGTGAGAATACATGCTTTTGATGATAAGATGTATTGGTAAGAATACATACTTTTGATGACACATGTATTGATTAATGTACTTGTATGGTTGAGGATACTTGTACTTGTATTGATGAGAATACATGTGGGGATTGTATCATCCTTGAACACATGTTCTAAAGTGAGCCGTAGACGTATGGTCTCCGAAAATGAAGTCCTTAGTGGACAGGTAGGGATTGGATCATCCCTGGACTTTCAGTCCTAAAGAGATCCGTAGACGTGAGGTCTCCGAGAATGAAGTCCTTAATGGATAGTTGAGGGGATTGGATCATCCCTGGACTTTCAGTCCTAAAGAGAGCCGTAGACGTGAAGTCTCTGAGAATGAAGTCCTTAGTGGACAGTTGAGGGGATTGGATCATCCCTGGACTTTCAGTCCTAAAGAGAGCCGTAGACGTATGGTCTCCGAGAAGTGGGGATTGTATCATCCCCGGACTTCGGTCCCTGAATTGATCCGTAGACATGTGGTCTCCGAGAAGTGGGGATTGTATCATCCCCGGACTTCGGTCCCTGAATTGATCCGTAGACATGTGGTCTCCGAGAAGTGGGGATTGTATCATCCCCGGACTTCGGTCCCTAAATTGATCCGTAGACGTATGGTCTCCGAGAAGTGGGGATTGTATCATCCCCGGACTTTGGTCCCTGAATTGATCCGTAGACGTGTGGTCTCCGAGAAGTGGGGATTGTATCATCCCCGAACTTCGGTCCTTGAATTGATCCGTAGACGTGTGGTCTCCGAGAAGTGGGGATTGTATCATCCCCGGACTTCAGTCCCTGAATTGATCCGTAGACGTGTGGTCTCCGAGAAGTGGGGATTGTATCATCCCCAGACTTTGGTCCCTGAATTGATCCGTAGACGAATGGTCTTCGAGAAAGTGATTTTTTTTTATGATGATGTGGTTACTTGTATCGGTATGGATACTTGTATTGATGATGTGGTTACTTGTATCAGTAGGATACTTGTATTGATGATGTAGTTACTTGTATCGGTATGGATACTTGTATTGATGATGTGGTTACTTGTATCGGTAGGATACTTGTATTGATGATGTAGTTACTTGTATCGGTATGGATACTTGTATTGATGATGTGGTTACTTGTATCGGTAGGATACTTGTATTGATGATGTAGTTACTTGTATCGGTATGGATACTTGTATTGATGATATGGTTACTTGTATCGGTAGGATACTTGTATTGATGATGTGGTTACTTGTATCGGTAGGATACTTGTATTGATGATGTGGTTACTTGTATCGGTAGGATACTTGTATTGATGATGTGGTTACCTGTATCGATAGGATACATGTATTGATGACATGGTTACTTGTATCAGTATGGATACTTGTATTGATGATATGTATACTTGTATTGGCATGAATACTTGTACTAATGATGTGGATACTTGTATTGTTATGGATACCTGTATTGACGACGATGCTGATGATCGTGAGATGACGATGCTGATGATCGTGAGATGACGATGCTGATGATCGTGTGATGACGATGCTAATGATCGTGAGATGACAATGCTGATGATCGTGTGATGACAATGTTGATGATCGTGTGATGACGATGTTGATGATCGTGTGATGACGATGCTGATGATCGTGTGATGACGACGCTGATGATCGTGTGATGACGATGCTGATGATCGTGTGATGACGATGCTGATGATCGTGAGATGATGATGCTGATGATCGTGTGATGATGATGCTAATGATCGTGAGATGACGATGCTGATGATCGTGTGATGACGATGATCGTGAGGATCCAGATGTTGATGTTGTTGTAGCTGTTCGAGTGCTACAGAAGATAAAGACTCAGTACTGAAGATGTTGATGTTCCAGTATTGAAGATGTTCCAGTAACTGCTTGAGTTACTGATGATGTTGAGAAAGCTTCCAATGATTTATAGATGTATCATGTATGATGTTGGTGACTCCTTGCTCGTGCAGATGCTGTTATAATATCCTTCTCGTTAAGGGGGAGTGTTGAGATATTGTAACTTCAAAGAATATTATATTTGTACTTTATTATTTCGGAGATGTTTCATTCCTCCGTGAAGATCTTATTGTATATCCGGAGATGTTTATTCCTCCGTCGGAATGTGGTAACTCGGGTTATTAGACTTCCCTAGTGGGGGTCGGCCCTGTATGTGTTATGTGGGTCAAAGGGTTATTAGACCACCCTAGAGGGGTCGGCCCAGTCAGTTGTAGTGGGGTATTTAACCCATTGGTTAAATACGAGCCTACGTGTACTTGTGTAAAATACATATCAGAGTAGTGTATAAATAGAGGAGGTGTGTTCCTCATTATACACACACACTCATTTGAGGATAGCGCACTTGTGGAGGAGAGGTCTGCTATTGTGGAGGAGGAGATCATGTCTCAGGGTTTCATCTTTGTATATTGCTGGTCATCTATATTGAGGAAGCTTTGCTGGGTTTTCTACCCCATGAGGGTTTCCCAGGATAAATCTCTATCTCTTGTGTTTATGCTGTGCTTGTTGTTTCTTCAGTGATCTTGTATATGCTATTATTGTGAAATGGAATGTAATGCTGCTATTTTTTGTCTTAGCATATTGAATTTTAACATATTCCTCCACATTTGAAACATTTGAAAGGCAATTTGTTTTTGTACTTACCACGTCCTATTTTTCAGCTTCCTTACGAAGTTTGACTCCTCTTCATCTGACTCGTTACAAGTGTCCTTGGCATGCTCATGTTTAGCCTTTCCAGTAGCTTTAACGGCTACTTCCTTTCTGATAGGATTTTCTTTCTCGATTCTCATCTCATATGCAGTCAAGATTCCTTGAAGCTCGTACTTTTTCAGGTCTGCAATATTGGCTCTATCTTCTAACACATATACCTTTGCATTAAATCTTGAAGACAAAGTTCTTAGTGTCTTTTGTATGACTGAGTATTCTTCAAGAGTAACTCCAAGACTCTTGATAGCATTAACTATCTCATCAACTCGTAAGAAGTAAGATGCAATATTCTCTTCACCTTTCATTTTCAAGGGTTCATATAACCCAAAGTAATTTTGCATCTTTTCCTTCTTTACTTTCTTGTCACCTTCATAGACACATTTGAGCTTATCCCATACATCCTTGGCTGAGGCGCAATGCATGACCTTGAAAAATTCAGTGTCCGTTAACCCACATAGTAGTGTGTTTCTGGCTCTCTATGCACAGATCTATCTTCCACATGTTAAGTTGTTACTGAAGACACCTGCTCTAATACCAATTGTTGGAATCTATTTAATACTGAGAGGGGGGTGAATCAGTATTAACACAGTTATGAACAATTTTTAACTTCTTAACTGATTAATTTGAACTTTAATTACACATCCACCACAAATAAAACATTCATCCACATATGTGCACAAACACAGAACACACGGAATTTTTACATGGAAACCCAAATAGAAGAAAACCATAGAATGCTCTCTTATAATAGAAATATTGCATTCAAGGAAGCACCAACTTCCTAAGTTTTCCAACACCAACTAGAAGGAGGCACCAACCCCCTAGTTTTACAAGCCCCGACCTAAAGCCAGTTCCAAATCCCTGATTTTCCAGCTCCAACTGGAAGGAGGCACCGACCCTGATATATAAAATAAAATATTTCTCTGTTATACTTCTGATACTCTCACACTTTACATCTTATGTTGTTCGTTCTGTTGTGTGCACCTTCTATATATTGTAGTATTGTTTTTATTGTGCTGCATACACCACTTGACTTCACACTCAACTCATCACTTCAAATGACGTCACACTTCATATATTGTGTGCTACTTCATCAAATTCGGTAGTCTATGCCAAGGTTCAATATTCCTTTTTGCTACTACTCATCTGCAATCTCAACTAATACTATGCATCAACTGACAATATGCTACTCTTACTTCGCACACCAGTATCAGATGGAACTGTGCACTGTTGAGGCCTCGGATGTGCAGGGTATGCAATGTGCTAGAATTAGGTTCCTAAGCTCTCAACAGAGGATGAAAACCTAGACTGAAAGGCTTCGAAAGGCCCTACGCAAGGACAGTTCTATCCCCATCCTTTTTGGTGTAGTAATCTCCCACGGATATTTGGCCTCCGCTAGCACTCTAAGAGTTGATAGGTTTTTATCCAAAGGATCAGTTTTCAAACAAAGAAAACCTAAATGTGAAAGTCTGTAAACACGAATCTACTTAAAGGAATCTAAGCTAAGTTAGACCTATTCTAAGAAAGTGTTTTGGAAAAGGTGCAGATCAACTTGATTTTTGAATAAACATATCATTTATCAATTACACAAAAATGTATAACGGGTTCAGTGATTTGTTCAGCTCAAGTTGTAATTAATTAGTGAAAATCAACTAATAGCAAATTGAGTTTGTTAAGCATTCAATACTTGATCTGTAACTTGATATGTTAATTGAAAAATTAACACCATTTGTAACTTACTGAAAGAATCATTTGCAGAAATCGATAAAAGATTTTAAGAGAATAAACTCTTTAAAACCTTTATGCACACATGAATCATGAGTAATGATAAACCAGAATTGCAGATTGATATGTTTAATAAATTGCAAAGATTAAAATAGTGTCAGATAAATAACTTGGAGGAAAATCGCATCCATCAAATAAACTTGACAAATTGACAAAAGTGGATCTGAAAAGTAACTTTACTGTATTCAATAACCAGCTTGTAAGAAACTACAAGCTTGCATCAAAACAGAGCATTCCCAGCCTCTCCTGCAGATTTTTATCTCCAAGTTCCATCCTCTCTTGTCTATGAGGAATCATCTCTTTAAATAAGAGTTTACAAAATAATAATACAAACAGTAAATTCCCACAAACCGAGATTACAAAATCGAAGATAACCTAAACAACACTTTTCAAGGCGACTTTCTTTCAGCAAAATTCTCCAAACGAGAGTCATCTTCTAATTTTGGGAAGAATCCTGTTACAGACTATAGAATTCATCGATGAATTACTTGTTGTCTATAATAGGCAACAAGAGATCCGAAAAATCTTCCTTAAGAACTTCTGAATGATCGACAATTTCTTCAAAAATGGAGAAATCATCTAGCGGGTCTTGCTTAACGGAGGCTAGCGGAATGACAGGGACCTCATTGATTATAAAATCATGGATAATGGTATCATCTCGATCAATTGACTCTTCAGGAATTTCCTTTTTCTTCTTTTGAAGTAGTTGCATGTAGACGGATGGAACTTCAGAATCGTCCTCTTCGTTGCTACTGCTTGTATCAGGAACATCTGCATCAAAAGGTGGTGACATAGGTTCTTGATACAACAACGACTAAAGTTCCTCATCTATACAGAATTTGTCCAACAATTTGTGATCTATCTGCATATTGCTCATACAAGATTATTAGAAGGAAACCTCTAGAAATCAAATACAGAACAGTTTCACAGAATCTAAACGTCGAATTAATTGCCTCATATATGTTCCCGTATTTAAAAGAATTGATAAAACTGTAATGATTGAGCATAATGAATTGCTATGATTAAAATATTACGATCTGGGAATTGCAATCATTTAAGGTGTCATGAAGCAAGTAGTAGCATGTATTAACTATACTTGGATTAGGATGAAGTACAAATTTAGTTAAATCATGCATGACTAGAAGTCGCATCTGAAACCCCATCATTACAGCTTAATCCAATCAACAATTATGACTTCGAATTTGAGCCGGAGGTGAAAACCACAACCAGAAAGTTGGTTGCCAACACGACGAAGAGAAAAGAATCCACACGTACAAAAAAACGATGTATTTCAAAACTGATAACAACGGAAAAACCATGAAGGTGACCCTGGTGAAAAAAATGGCAGTAAAATCCACGTAGGAGTGTAAATTTCTGACAGTAAAAATGATAATGAAAAATAGAAAAATCGTATATTTATAGGTTTTCCGGTCGGATCAAATCTGGACCGTATATTCTGAGGAAATGAACGGCTGAGATTAGCCCTTGCGGGATGCGGGTTCAATTTTGAAACCAATGTTTATTCAAAATTCCTGAAATCCGCAATCCAGAATTCCGGGTTGCGGGTTACAGGTTACGGGTTTTACAAATTTTAGAAAATAAACAAACGTGTTTCCGAAATCCGCAACCCGAAATTCCAGGTTTTGGGTTTCGAAAATGAAAACAAAAATCGAAATCAAATAACTTTTTCCACAACCTATAATCCGCAATTTGCGGGTTGTGGGTTCGGGAACACACAACACAACTTATTGGCTTAACGAATTTCCGCAACCCAAAATCCGTAATTTTCGAGTTTTGGGTTTCAGGATCGAAAACTCTAAAATATTTACACAGTCATTCCACAACCCACAATTTTCGGGTTGCGGGTTTCGGGTTGACGAATTTTCAAAAGATAAAGAAACGATTCCCGCAATGCGGAACCGCGGGATTTCAAGTTTCAGGATTTCGGGATTTGCAGTAATAAAATGATTTTTGGGTAAAATCTAAGGTTTTCTACAAATCAAGAAAACAACCAGAAACTTAGAAATTTTCAGAGGAAATAAAAATTATAACTAAGCAATCCAAACAAAGGGTGATATGCCATAACAAACCAAAATTTAAAACTTACCCAATTACCTCTATATTTACAATAATGGGGTTCCCATGATTAGCTTGAATCATGGGATCTGTTGTACCTACAACATGCACCTTCAGATATATGTCCGTTATGTCTTGGTGCAACAAGATTTAGATTATCTGTGACAAACTGTGCATCATCTGTGATATGTCATTTATGTTTAGTGCACTTGTCTCAGATCATCATCATCATGACACGCATCTTGGACTATGCTGCAACTTTGTCTTTGCGCATCTGATGGACTACTTTACTTCGCACACATCAACTCAATCTTCATGCATCAACTACTTTACTTTAGCGCATCTCAAGATATACTTCAAACTTGTCTCTACACTTATGTCTTAGAACATTGGTGACTGTCTGCGATACTGTCATTTGGTTCTCATGCACTTGCGCATATTCTGTAGTTCTGCTTTTCTCTGTTTGCGCAACTGTCACAAATTAACTACATCATTTTGTGCATGTTTAGTTATACCATTCCTCTGCTTGTGCGCACTTGGATCTTAAGCTAGATCATATTTTTATGGTTCCACGATCCCTTGATTCCCCAAAAACTATAAATCTATATCTTCTATCTTTCCTCTTCAATCTTACTTCATTCTCCATCATGACTTCTTATCTATACTTGTTATGAGTGGATGGTGATGTCCATAAGTTAGTTGCGGCGTCCTTTCTTCCTTGTTTCACGGTTCTTCTCACTTCATGCTTCTGCAACTTGTCATCTTATGCGCCACTGAGGTGTCATCTCTTATGAGTCTTGCGCATACTTGATCCTTTGGCTAGTGAGACTTGTGCCCTTGTTGTTTAGTTGCGCCCTTGATGTACCATCACTTGTGGGTCTTGTGCACTTGGCATCTTCAACCACTTCTCCCTTTTCGGTATTTGTGCACGCTTCAACAACTGAGAGCTTATTCTGATTGGCGATTCTTGCATGCTTTCAGTATTTCCTTCCTTATTCAACTGTTTCTTGTTCCAAGCTACTTGCGCACTCCCAAACCTTTGTCCAAACATCTCTTTGTATTTTATCATGAAGGAATATGACTAGGTGGACTTGATATCTGTGCATGTACCATATGTTATAGGATGTATTCCTTATGTACTTCTTCAAACTGGATATGCTTGATGCACTTTTGGATATACTTCTTTAGACCGACATGCATGTCTTTCTTCATCTTGCTTGCGCATATACTTCCTCAAAGTGGTTTTCATATACTTTTTCATATTGGCACAAGAATACTAATTCCTCTTTAACATCAATGACAACCAAAGCTCCAACATTTTCTTGCAAAGTTTGGTGTGCCACCTCCTTTCAATGTGGCTATTCACTTTTTGAAAGAAACAATGCTCAACAAAGTGATGATCGTAACATGTTAAAGAAGTGGAGATTGTCACATAAAATTCAAAGCAATGGTTAATGCTTGCAAGAACTCCACTGCAACATGAACTCGAGGAGTTGTGGTCCCTTTTGGAGTTTATGATACAAATACCTTTGAAATTGGTGACGTGGATTTGAAGGAGCTTTTGAATGCTTCTACAAAAGATAACAAACTAAGCAATCAAAGACATGAATTGGTTTGCAAGGGGAAAAAAAGGGCAGTTAATATGGTACCCTTTTGGATTTTATGATACAAATACCTTTGAAATTGGTGACGTGGATTTGAAGGAGCTTTTGAATGCTTCTACAAAATATAACAAACTAAGCAATCAAAGACATGAATTGGTTTGCAAGGGGAAAAAAAGGGCAGTCAATATGGTAGCAGATTAGATACCAACTACACATCATATCCTATATGTTCAAGTTGGTCTTGGTAATGTTATATTGCATTTCCTAGAAGCAATATTACAAAGGCCTTTTCAACAAGCCACGACGATTCCATATTCGATGACAATGATTATTTATATCACATGAGGAATAAATTTGTACTTAACAATTTTTTTAATGAAGTAGAGGCTTTCATATCAATGGGTTTACAAACATTCCCTGGAGGTTGTCCAACATTGAAAGTCTTGGGAGTAGCCATTTGGCCTACATAAACAATAAGTTACTCATTAGGCTGAAGTTTTGTTTGATGAATAAAGTGGCATCACAATATAGAAAACAAAAATTTAAATAAAACCATAACTGCTGAAAGAAATTTATGTGAATGTGCACTTTAAGAATCTACAAGTGTATGCATGTTCCAACGTTAAAAGAGAAAATTACAATTTTTTCTTTCAGATCAACGATCAACAACTTGTTTGTGCCTAAGCATTTAATTATGAGTTTGTAGCAAGAACACACAGATTTGATCAGGTGACCTCTAATTTGCAATCTACTTCTCACAATTGTAGAAAATCGTCCTCAAGTTTGTAGAGAATTACATAGTACTAAGCGAATTTAAAGGCTAGCACACCATTAGATCTAAGAAACACATCCATGGAAAACTACCATAATTAACAAATAGATATCCTTGATCCACTTGAGCATAGATGCGTTGATAGATTGAGCGCTCGGAAAATTTTTGCAACCAAGTGATGACAATGTTGAAATCAAGGGTAATGGAATATTAAATTTCAAGGGCTTGGAGCATCTCAAGGATTATCATTAAAGAAAAAGCACATGTAATCTCATCTGATGAATTCTTCACCAGCATTGCCTCTATCAAGATATCAAAGTGGATGTATGATACCAGTATGCCAAGAATAAGAAATGGTATTGTATATAATGTACAACAAATGATTTGATCGTAACTTTTGATCCGTCAACTAGGTGTATTTTATTTTTGGTGAGAAGAAGTATCAAACTAAGACAAAGGAACCCATAAAATTTCATAAAAAACCAGTTTCTAATTTTAAAAGAAATCGGCTAATAGAATCTTCTATGAGGGTCCTAAGTTGGTTGATGTGGATTCAAGGAGCAAGAAATCATATTATTAGAGATAATGAGTTCAGGCTATTATTTGGCATATTTTGGTAAAGATCAAATCCATTCAGTACTTTGAAAATCACATTGATATGATATGCAGATGGTTAGTTCTGATTATGTTTTACTTAGTAAATACAATTTGGAGTTATAACAAATTGATTTCCAATCGAATGATCTGTATCAATTTGGTTGTGATGTGGTTTATATTTTTTCATCTTGTGGAACAAATTGATAATCTTATATTTTCAAGCATATTCCTGAGATCTTCTTTTCTAAGTTAGAAAGTCTTCAAAAAGATATAAAATAGAATCTCTCACCCCCTTTGGAGATTATACATTATGAAGATATTGTATCTTTGCTTTAAAAGTGATCATTCAGAGTTTCTCTTCAACCATATTTGAACTTTAGCATATTCAATAGGTACAAGTGCATAGAGATGGGTTCCTTTTCTCTCCCTTTTAATCAACATACAATAGCATAATTTTGGACAACAAATCAATTCTATGGTGGTGTTATGATAGTATTAAAGAGCCTTTTATCTTGATCACGTCTAGCCATACTTTATAGCATTTGTTGGCAGCTTGAGTGGGAAAACCAATAGCACTTATTCAACCCTACACCCACAATTGTGGCAGCAAACATGGTGAAATTCTAACAATATTGAACATCACTATGGTATGATAATGGAGTGATGTTGTGGTAACCAGAAGGATAAAAACAATCATATTGTCCTAACAAATACTCATCATTTATGGAGCATTAAGAACAACAACTTATGGCAAGCTTATAGGAGCTTTATAAAAGTATTCAAGGTAGAATTGAGGCAGCATTAAAGGTGATTCTCTTTGAAAACATTTGACATACATATGATGCATGGTTATAGAGAATTTTGTGGCAGCATTGGGATTACAATTGATGCATACTTATTTGGGAGAAACTTAAGTTTAACTAGCATATTACCTCCACACAACAAGTGTAAATGAATCCATTATAATTGAGTAGAAGTATGCAGTGTATTTTTGGTAGAAAAAGGCTGAGACTTTAGGAGTGCTAATTTGGTAGAAAAAGGCCGAGACTTTAGGAGTGCTAATATTTTAAAATATCTCCCTTGATAAGATGATGTGAACCCTAGTGCACCTGTGGAGAGATACACTTGGGCAACAATTCTCTTTCTTTATACTCATATAAAGCCACTTAAAATGGATGAGATTTTTTGTTGTAACAAAGGAGAGCAATTTTATGAGGTAAGCGTTGGAGATTTTAATTGTCTTTTATAACAACTAATTAACCTTCACATTAATTATCAATCTAGGATGTCTTTTTGTTTCAAGGTTATGTGCAAAATCTATGCAAGCTACAATTTCTTCCTTAGTGCCGGTGATTCTAAGTGATTGTGTAGCTAATCAAACTCAATCAATTCATTCTTTAAGGAAACAAACTGTAAACTGAAATAACCAATCATCACCACTCTCATTAAGAAAAGGAATTACAAGTATCTATTGGAAAGAAATCACACTTTATACAAATCTTCTTAGAAATCTCATACTACAAAACCAAATACTTGTAACAACAACACTAATGCTTCAATTGCAATCACACTCATCATTTAATTTTTCTATAATATTTAAACAATGGAACTATCTATTGCAATAAATATGACAAATGTAACACCATTGAATTTCTAGTCTAAAAAAGTAATAGCAATAGAAATCAATTTGTAATTGTAATGGAAACCAAGCCCTGAGTAACAGTTCTAGATAGAAACCAATATGCAAATAGAAATCTTGATGGAAACCAATATGAAAGCGAGAATTCTAATGAACACCAATCTATAAGTAAATAAATAAACTATTCAATCAATCGTAAACTTAACAAACCACGACGAATCTAGCTAACAGATGAAATCAAGTAGTAACTTATAAAATATGAACAACAATCTATTCATTCATTCACATAATTAAGAATAAACTATGATGAATCTATCTATGAAATGAATAAAGTAGCAGCTACAAAATCATATAACACTATGATAATATATTCTAGGACTAATTAAAGTGGAAACACTTGGCCATCGAATGGGGCCCTCCATCTCTGATAAGGGTTTCTAACTAACTCACAAATGAAATCTCAGATCATTGAAACAACATGCTTCTATTATGAGATTAAAAGAATACAACCGTGTTCTTCTCTATGCTATGTTCTTCTAATTCTCTTCCATGACCAGGGTTGTAGCAGTATATTTGGCACAGATTTGTCCCAAATTTAGAGTTTTAGTTGCCAATTTTCATGAGGATAATCAGAAATTCGAATTAGCTTCCTTGATTTCATGATATTATGGATAGAGTTCACTCCTAAAGGCTGGAAATAGATAGTTTATTGAGAAATCTATATATTTTATCATCGGCAATGTAAATCAGGGAGTTTTTTTGGGAAAGGGCTGTGAAATTCTACAAGAGAGATCACTCAGCTTGAACAAACCTCACTAATTTCACTCAAGAATTGCAGAGAAGAAGAAGAATAATTGAATCAATATTCACACATTAAACTCAAGAAATGATAGAAACTTTTGTAATGACATTCATCAGCTGTAAGCTGGAAAAACTATGAGAGTACAATAGAATGAATTCGAATTCTCCTCAATAGCATGGCTTGATTGCATTGGAACCATCACCTAATCAATGGTAGTGACCACCAATAGTCAAAGATCAGTCAAATGAGTCTAAATGAGTCTAACTGCTTCATGTGGCACTAATATAGGGAAGGAGACTCCAAAGTGGGCACATGAGAGACTGTGAGTAGTCAAGTGGCACTCTAATATAGACAACTAGGAGCTACAGTCAATTAATTTAGAAATCATTGCACAAACAATGCAAGAACTAACGGGTCAGTGTAAGAACTAGATGATGAGGTCCAAGTGGTGTGTAGTAGGGTGCATTAGTATCCAAGTGATGAAAACAAGGTGCACTAGGTAGGTAGGATACCAACTGCTAGCTAGAAACAAGCTCCAGGGGGCTCAAAATTGAGGACTAGGGGCTGGGAGACCACCATACTGATGACTGGATGCATGCATGCATGTAGAATGCATGAAAAGCATGCAAATACATAAATGATGGTGAGAATATTCCAACACCCCCCCCCCCCCCCGCAAGTTGGACTATGAGGAAACACATAACTGAAAGGATAGTAGGGCCCTAGTAACTGAGACCAAAGGTCACCCCGTACAATCTAAACAAATAAAGTGAGGAAAGAGGGAAAACCTAGTGGGAATAAATCTCCCCCTCAAGATAGACTGGAGTAAGCTAATCAATCATGTACATCACTCACCCCAAAAGGTAAGTGGACTTCTTTATTGAGATAGGATCTATCGGCAAGAAATAGATCAATGTGAGTAGGATGAAACCTTCCATTCTGAAAATTAAATCTGGTTCTCCTTTGATCAAGTGGATCTCCCACAATATCACTGACAGATCTAAGAGTAGTGGTTGCCAATCTAGGAAGAGGAGGATCTGCAAGTTGTAGATCATCAGGTTCTTGTGGATATGGATCTTCCATTCGCTCATCTTCACTGTCAGGTGCTAGATATTCAGGTTCTTGTGGATCTGGATCTAGCATTCGCTCAAAAATATTTATATTCCTCTTGGGAAGAAGTGGATCATGCTCCAAAAACATGTGCTTGAGTTCTCCAAAAATGGATGCAAGTGAATCTGGAGGCTTCTTGAACTTGCTCTTCCTACCAAGCATGGTGAGAACAAATCCAAAAATATGAGGATCATTATGGAGCATGTGATTCGAACCGGCTGAGGTAGAATCAACTCCATGAATGTGTATGTAGTTCTTTGATATCTCCTTTGAACCAAATTAGGTGAGATGTGAGATCATAACCAAATGAACTAATACATGATGGTGGTGGCTTGGACTTCAAATCAGCTCCAAGACTTGATAGATGGTTTCTTGCACTCTCCTTTGAACCAGCATGGGTGAGATCAAAACCAAAATCACAAGGATGTGCATGAGACTTGAACCCAAGCAAATGGTAGTGTCTTCCATCTTCAGTGAAACTCTGAAAACATGTGCCAATGATCGAGTAGAAGTTCAAAGGAAGCATTTGCTCAGGGAGGGAGAATGCATCTCCTCCAAAATATGATTTTTACTCCAAATAATTCAGTAGATCATCATCTTGCACATCAGCAGGCCCATGGGAAGTAGAGATTTTGAATGTCTCTTCAACTTCTAGAGTAGTAGTTGACATATCTTGCTCAAAATTCGAATTTGAAGATGGATCAACTCCATCAGTGGTGTTACTTTCATCTATTTCTGCTACATGGGAAGTAGACAATTCGAAATGGTCTTCAACTTCTAGAGCAACAAAGAAAAGAATGTCTTCTGCATCTTCTTCTTTATGTGTTGAATCCGTAGCTTCTCCTTCATCTTGAACAACTTCATCATGAGAGATTATTGATGCCGAAACATAATTAGAGAGAGCACTGGAGGCAGTATCACTGGGATTGTTCTCCAAATGGATAGCATTATCCTCTTCCTTCTTCTCTCCAAATAATCTGTCCAATCTGGTCCAGGTATCAATTGGATGTTCAGCAGTATTATTGAGGTAATCCATATTGGAAAGCATAGAAGTACATATTGTTGTTGAGGCTCTATCACAATCATCTAGCCAATATTCTTCCTCGTCATAGGAATTAAAATCTCTCTTAACACCAATACACATATTAAAAAGACCATATCTCTTCAGATATGTTGTCATCTTTGGTTTCCACTCATCATAGTCTAGTGGAAAGAGAGAAGGAACTACTTTCAGATCCATGGAAGCTGTTGTTGAATTCGAATCGACTGCTACAACTGCAGAAAAATTCGAAACTGTTGCAACTGCAAAAACACTTCGAATAACCTACAAAACAAATGAAAATTTGTATGGATATTTGCTGCAAATATAAAGAACACTAATTTAGGACAGTGAGAACATGTTATTGGATCCTTCACACCTGGATAGACCTCACTGGATTGCTCCAGTGAATTCAAGACAATTGCACCAAGATTTGCTGTGGAAATCCAGAGGCTTCTGGTGCTCAATTGAAAAATAGTTGCTCAATAAACTGCTGCAATTTGAATAGCTGTATCAAGCTATGATACCATGTGAAATTCTACAGGAGAGATCACTCAGCTTGAACAAACCTCACTATTTTCACTCAATAATTGCAGAGAAGAAGAAGAATAATTGAATCAATATTCACACATTAAACTCAAGAAATGAGAGAAAATACTGTAATGTCATTCATCAGCTGTAAGCTGGAAAAAATATGAGAGTACAATAGACTGAATTCGAATTACCCAAAGGTCATTCAAATTCTCCTCAATAGCATGGCTTGACTACATTGAAACCATCACCTAATCAATGGCAGTGACCACCAATAGTCAAATATCAGTAAAATGAGTCTAACTGAGTCTAATTGCTGCATGTGGCACTAATCTAGGGAATGATACTCCAAGGTGGGCGCATGAGAGACTGTCAGTTGTCAAGTGGCACTCTGATATAGACAACTAGGAGATACAGTCAGTTAACTGGCCAATCAATGCAAGAATTGGCTGATCAGTGTAAGAACTGGCTGATGAGGTCTAAATAGTGTGTAGTAGGGTGCATTCGTATCCAAGTGATGAAAACAAGGCGCACTAGGTAGGTAGGAGACCAACTGCTGGCTAGAAACAGGCTCCAGGGGTCTCAAAACTGAGGACTATGGGCTGGGAGACCACCATACTGATGACTAGATGCATGCAGTATGCATGCATGCAAATACATAAATGATGGTGAGAATATTCCAACAAGGGCTAGATGATATCAGTTTGTGCTATCAAAACTTGTAACTGGTTCTTTGTAAGTTATTTTGAGGACTACATTTTGGAGTGACATATGTAAGCCATGTTTAATCTATTGTTTTAGTGAATTTTTATGATCAATTTGATCACCTTGCTCATCATTTTTTGTTTATAAAAGTGTTTATCCTAAAGTGATTTTGAGTTTGTGGACTTATATAAATTCATTTATGGAATGTTTTTCTGTGTATGAAAGTTTACATCTGATATTTGGAATAACTCTCTCTCAAGTATTGGTTTATTGAATTTGGTTTATGTTATGATTAATCCCTAGTTTTCAAAAGCTTATTGATTTAACCATTGTATGTTATTGATCAGCCTTGTTATATTTTTCTATCCTTATCCTGGATAATTCCTTCAGATTTTATAAAAAACTCAACCATTTTCTAGTTTTTGTTTTGGATGTTCTGGCTTTGTACTTTTGTAGTCTAAGTACAAATGCTAGTGCAAACATATTTTGGCGCCATTGCGGGGGACGGACGAGCGAAGATATATTCCCTGGGAAGAACGACAACGATCAGATCCAGCTCTTAATAGTGAACAAGGACTGGCTACATGGTTTAGACTACAATTTTTCACCGGCGACTCCATGAAGGAAGGATCTGTTGGTGACTCTAGTATTGGTTCAAGATCATGGAATCCATTGTGTCTCGGAGGTTTGCACCTTTCAATTTTTCAGTTGTTCCAGGATTTCCAAGTGCAGTACCTATCATGGATGAGTGGGGAGATTTCCTTCCATGTTTCAGAGAGAAAAAATATGACAATCCAGCAACACACTTGTTGAAATTCCATGAAGTTATGTATCAGCTGGGAATTCATCATGAATATGTACTAATGAAAATGTTCATGTATTCACTCGAGCGAGATGCACAAGAATGGTATTTCTCTTCCTAATTATAGCATATCCTTCTTGAAGGAATTCCATACAGCGTTCAGAAAATATTGTAAAAGGTATTATTTTGTTGACACACTTCTTGAAGATTGTTGTGAGCAGTTCAAATCATGTATTCAGCAAACAGTAGAATGTTCCTCTTGTGATGAACTTTGGATCTTACATATGGCAATCATCATTTAGAAATAGAGCCCAACTTTCAAGAGCATCATGAAGCAAAGGTTTCTGATTTTCAAGATTTAGGAATTTGCAATGATCAACTAGTATATGATGAGTCCCAAGATTATTTGGAACATAATTCTTCAGTATTTTCATCTTTTTCTATGGATCGAAATGTACATCATGCTTATGATAAGTTTCCAAATCATTTGAATGTATAAATAACTATATGTTTTTAGTTGATCATAGTCAGAATGCTTTAAGTCCTGCTATGCAATTATCATATGATCATTCTTATGAAGAAGAAATCGTCATTCCTAGTGATCAAGAGCTGATCTTGAAAGAACAAGAAGCTCATTTCTTTTTCAGAAAAAGGGAATCTATGCATGGGCAGTTATCTTTTCTGAATCAGCATATATCTGAACATGCTTATGAGGATCCAATAGCAGTTTTATTGGAGTCATATCTTTCAGATTCTCTGAATATTTCAAATTTCATCATATCATCGGCACTTCTAAGAGAGTATGATTTTCTCAAGGAGTTTATATCGATGTTGTTGTATTTCTATTATTCTCTATTGATTAGTGGCAAAGATGAGATCATTTCAGTTATCAAGTTGATTGAATGGTTACTATGGAAGTTTGCATTTATTTGAGTAAATTGGAGAGATCGTTAGAGTAGGTTAGCATAAGTAATAAGCTCGCTTCCCAAGCATTTTCTTTTTGCAGTTTGCACAATTTGATCATATTTGCAGCAGGTTTATCAATTACTTTGCTTGAATAAGTGGTAGATTATGGAAAGTGTTTCATAGGTTGGTTTCACATGTGACTCCATAGCCCAATGGATAAGGCCACATTTTGCAGTATATGATCATTCTTCAGTCTGTCGGGAAGATGGATTTGTAATTTGGATGAGCATGGTACAAATTATATGCTTGGAACGAGGTGTTGATTCCACAAGTCAATGGATCACTGGTACATGACAAGACAGATTGCAATTTTTGGCTTGCAGTAAATGGTTGCAGATGTTAGAGATTGTTTCATGGAAAAGGAAACTAGTCTATGTGTTTTTGGAGCCTCACAAGGAGGACTCTGTCTCCAATCCGAAGCCAAATTTTAGTACTGGAATTGTACCTTTGCTTTTTTCCATATTTATATTGCTTTAATTTTATTTCTTATAAATTTTCTCTATAAGTTTAAACCATGGTTTCTAGACCTTTTTCTATTTTTATTTTTATTTTCTTACTTATATTTATGCATTTTACAAGATTATAAGTTATAACTTGGCTTATAGATATTTAAATTCTTTCTAAAGTTTTCTAATGAGTGATTTTACATATGTCCTAACTCAGTTTACCAAGGTTTTCCCTTGATTTTTAGCATATGTGATTTTATACATGGAGGCTATACAGGCTAACGTTGCTGGAATGTCCTTTGTTTTAGTCATTGTCATTGGGTGCAGATTACGAGAATATGGAAAGTAATTTCAAAAAACCAAAAGAGGTTTTTGTTAAGAACAAACTCACTCATAAAAAACTCCCTCATTTTTGCAACAGGTGTCATGGTTTGGAATATTCGAATGAATATCTACGGCCTATTTTTCAGGTTAAACATTTAATGATTTTGTGTTTTAGTCATTGTCTTTTGGTGCGTATTCCGATCGATTTGAGAAGAATTTTTAAAAACAAAGAGAGGTTTTTGTTCATCACAGACCCATACACAAAAATATATCATTTTTTGCACAAGTGTCCCGGATCGAGAGATATTGTGGGTTCTTTGAGACCCATTTTTCATAATTTCGCCATCTATTTTTTGCAAAAATGCCTGATCAATCTTATCTCCTATTTTTAGGGGATCTTGAAATCAAGTGTTTGGATACTTTGAGGATTTGTTGCATAATATCTATGAAGAGATAGGATTCTTATTCCTTATTCAAGTACAAGTGGTGATTTTTGAAACTTATTTCCATGACCAGGATTGTAGCAGCATATTTGGCACAGATTTGTCCCATATTTGGAGTTTCAGTTGCCAATTTTCATGAGGATAATCAGAAATTCGAATTAGCTTCCTTGATTTCATGATATTATGGATAGAGTTCACTCCTAAACGCTGGAAATAGCTAGTTTATTGAGAAATCTATATATTTTATCATCAACAATGTAAAGCAGGGGGTTTTTTCTGGAAAGGGCAAGATGATATCAGTTTTTTATATCAAAATTTGTAACTAGTTCTCTATAAGTTCTTTTGAGGACTACATTTTGGAGTGACATATATATAAGCCATGCTTAATCTATTGTTTTAGTGAAAGTTTCTAATCAGTTTGATCACCTTGCTCATCATTTATTTTTTGATAAAAGTGTTTATCCTAAAGTGCTTTTGAGTTTGTGGACTTATCTAAATTCATTTATGGAATGTTTTTATGTGTATGAAAGTTTACATCTGATATTTGGAAGAACTCTCTCTCAAGTATTGGTTTATTGAATTTGATTTGTGTTATGATTAATCCCTAGTTTTCAAGAGCTTATTGATTTAACCATTGTATGTTATTGATTGGCCTTGTTATATTTGTCTACCCTTATCCTAGATAATTCCTTCAGATTTTATAAAAAACTCAACCATTTTCTAGTTTTTATTTTGGATGTTATCGATTTGTACTTTTGTAGTGATCCAGGTCATTTCCAGGAAGCACGAGGGGGACAACACTTCGACCGAATGAGTCGGCTCTGTTATGGCAGAATAAATAAGAAGCAAAATGAGCAAAAGCAGGATTACAATATTATACATGCTTATATAGAATTTTGAGATGCTTGGGTTCCTACCCATTATGTTCAATTACAAAGAAGAAGTTAGAATGGTTCAACAATTCAACCGTTACAGTCGACTGGAAGATGGAGAGATAGTCTATCGAAGTTCGATAGACGTTTATCACATGTCAATGATGCATGTCGATGTCATGAAACTGTGAGGTTGTTGAACATGTCGAAGGTGCGGATTGTGTCGCGGTATGTCAAAGTCGAAACTCGTCAGAGTTGTGTCGAAATCGGAACCTGTCGGAGTTGCTGAGTTTGCCAAAGTCATGTCAAGTCAAAACTTGTTGAATTTGTATCGACATCAATGACGTGTCGCAGTCGATGTTAGCATTTGACAAAAATTCCAACTGCGATGTGGATCAGACCTCCTTCCTTAAGAAACAATGGTATTTGTTATTTGCTCGCGAAGGTGCGGAAACTTGTCGGTTATTTCAGTAACAGAGTACCATTTTCCTTGAGATGGGAGCTAGCCAGCTTTGGAAACCTGAAACAAGTGAATTGTGTTCGTCCTTGTAAGGCGTACTCATTGTCCCACGATGGTGTCACAAGGAAGAGGCTCCTGGACATCTGGATGGATGTCTTCGGGTTGTGTTGTCGGTAAGTTGTTATGTTCCCACAATGGTGCATGGTATGGTCGAAGTAGATCCACATTAAATATTGTATGCAGACCCAGGCATGTAGGAATGTCGAGATGGAAATCGTTTTCGCCAATTTGTCGAAGAATATTGTATGGACCATATCACAAAGGATTGAGCTTCTTGAATGGACTAGTGAAACGCTCCTTCTTGAGATGTAACCAGACCGTATCCCCAATTTGGAATGAATGAGGAATACGATGCTTGTCGTGTCGGGCCTTAGCTTACTCCCTTTCTCTTTGCAACGTTTCTTGTGCTTGATTTTGGATGTCACATATCTGATCTCTGAACTTGACTGCTTTATTGACTTCTCGCTGGCTGTAGTCGGTGTCACTCTGCTGTGTCGAGGAGATGATCAAGTTGATAGGCACCAAGTGTTGAAATCTGTAACATATCTCAAATGGACTCTTTCCTATAGAGTTGTGTTCAGCTTGATTGTAGTTGTGTTGGATGTATGGAATACTTTCATCCCATGTGTCGATGCTTGTGGTTGTACATGCGAAGCAGTTGTACTACCAAGCGATTCACAACTTCCGTCTGTCCGTCGGTTTGAGGATGGAAAGCTGTCGACAATGAGAGTCGTGTGTCTAGAAGTTTCCAGAGGGTCTTCCAAAATATGCTGATGAATCTGGCATCTCTGTCATAAATGATGGTCATTGGTAAACCAAAGTGTTTGAAAACATGTGCAAAGAAGAGCTGAGCGGTCTGCTGCATTGTCGTGGTCTTCTTAGATGGTATGAGAATGGCCATCTTGGAAAATCGGTCTACTACTATTAATATTGCGTCATGTTGATGTCTGGTAGTAGGATAACTCGTCAATTAGTCCATAGAAACAGATTCCCATGGTTGGCTAAGAACTGACAGAGGTGTTTACAATCCTTGTCGTCGATTAGGCGGTTTAGCAATGGCACAAACCACGCATGATCTACTGTACTTGTTGATATCGGATTAAAGTGTAGGACAAAAGAAATACTTCTGCAAAATAGCAAGTGTCTTTTCTACTCCAAAGTGTCATGTAGTATTTATGTAGTGCGTGTCCCAAATGAGCCGCTGTCAATGCTCACCGATTGGTACACAAAGTTGTCCAAGCTCGTATAGCAAGGTGTATTTCAGGAAATAGTCGGAGGTCAATGATTTGTTCATATGTAACTATCGGTAAACTGCTGAGAAGTGTTATCGTCCTCATATAACTATGGCCAAGTGGTCGTGTCGTATCCCTACATAATCATCACTGTCAAAAGGAGAGTAATGGGTGGTCGACTGAGGCAATCAGCGGCGGTGTTAGCTTTACCTTTCCGATACTTAATCACCAACTGGAATTATTGTAGGTAATTAATCCACCTGATTTTTTGGTTCGTGTGCAACTTTGATTGTGTCGGAACAAACTGTAGAGGCTTGTGATCAATGAGAATGATCATTTCCTTTCCAAGTATGTAATGCCTCCATTGCTTGAGAGCTTTCACGATAGCATATAGTTCTTTTTTGTACATCAAGTATCTTCTAACTGTGTCATTAAAAGTCTCAGAATGAAAAGCGACTGGGTGACCAGACTGAGTGATCACTGTGCCCAAGGCATAGTCCAATGCGGCTGTCTCAATCTCAAAGGGCTGATGCAAATTAGGTAACACAAGTACTGGTGCAGTGCAGAGCTTGTTTTTGAGCTATTCAAAAGATGCTTGTTGTGTTGTTGTCCATTGGAAGACAATTTTCCCATTTCCCTTCATCAATTGATTCAAGGGCCAGGCTATGTGACTGAATCCGAGTATAAATCGTCGATAGAAATTTTCCAAACCAAGAAAACTTCTTAGTTCTTGAATGCTTCTAGGAATGGGACAATATTTGAGGATATGTACTTTGTCTTGATCGACGTGAATGCCTGCAGATTCAATTACATACCCCAAATATTTGATGTTGGTCATCGCAAAAGAGCACTTGTCCACGTTCAGATAGAGTCGATGTTGTTGGAGAATGTCGAGGACTTGTCGAAGATGTCCGACATGTTCTTCCCATGATCAACTGAAAAATCAATATATCGTCGAGATAGAAAATAACCCATTTGCCGATGAAATTTCAAAGAATGTTATCCGTATGTCGCATGAAGGTCATAGTTGCATTGTTTAAGCCGAATGGCATGACTAACCATTCAAACAATCCTTCCTTGGTATTGAAAGAATTTTTCCACACATCTGAGGGCTCGATTGGAATCTGATGGTATCCCAACTTGAGGTCGAGCTTAGTAAATAATTTAGCACCTTTCAGACAGTTGATGAGCTCGTCTAATCCACGGCAGAGGGTAGCAATTTCTTTACCAAAATTTTGTTGAGAGCTCTATAGTTGATGCACATGCGCCAAGTCCCGTCTTTCTTCGGAACTAGGAAGACTGGACTTCCACGAGGAGAGGAGATTGGTCAGATATGACCTTTTCCTTAGTATTCCCTTCAATAGATCATTTTGTGCACCATAGGTCATTGTGTCGGAGAGTCAAATGCTGCATTGATTTCTCCATCCTCTCAATTTGTCTTGGAGTTCTTTGTCGATGGTGTGACTGGAATGTTTGAATTTGATTCAATTCTTAATGCTTTCTTCAAGGTGTCTTCATAGGTTGTGTAGTCGTGCATCAACAACGGAGTTATGATTCTTACGGCTAGGATGTCAACAAAAAATTGAATGACTATAGCAGGGTCTATTTTGGGGGCATTTGACTTTGGAGATATTTAAATCTTCTATCATATTCTCGGACAGATTCTCCCACTCTTTGTTTGATCTACTTCAGGTGATGGCATACCAAATTATTTGAATCATCAACCTTGAAGTGGTCTAGAAAGTCATCTTTGATATGTTTCTTCATTTTTGGACCTTCTTCCAAAAAATTCATATACCATGTGAGTGCATGATTTCTGACTCCTCTGGAAACTGTGCAATTTGTTGATTTTCTTCATCAATTATGTGAGCTTTCCACAAGGCCTCACACACAAACCAATTCTTTTTAGGATCTCCATCTCCTTCGAAAATAGGATTATTGATTGGAAGACGTGCAGCCATATTGCTACTTCTATGAGATTTTGAACTTATCAACTGATTATTGAAATAACCTACTATAAACTAACTACCGGTGACTTCTGATGAATGCAGCTCTTTCCAAGACAAATGTATCTCCTCTACAGAATCTTCTTTATCTTATCGAGACTCCAATGAGTTGGAAGGTTCAATTAATAATGTTGCTGGAAGGGGGGTACCTCGATGTGTTCTGAGTAAAATAAATTGAAGGAGTGTCTCCTGAACTCAGCAGTGAAGGTAATCCAATTACCTCACTCAAGTCGTTGGATCATCAATATGTTTGTGATTCTACCACATTGGTCTAGTCAGTTCCAAATTCTAGTGTCGTCTAGTCATAATCCCATGTTGCACTTGACGATCTGTCTAATAGTCATTCCATTTGTCATGATAATAGGTATAGAACTGACGGGAGTTGCTGCATTTAGAATTGTGAAGCACATTTTCTGGGGGGCAACACCATTTTGTTTGATCGAGCTTCCGAGGTCGGTGCCTCACCTTCTTCTTCAACTAGCTGAATTTCCCTTAACTCAAGTAGGAATTTTGGCCCCTCGACCATCTCCTCTGACTTCTTCAAGCCTCCCTTATGATGTAACGGATTGGAAATCTCCCTCAATTTCTCTCCTTGTCTGTATATTTTTTCTCTCTCTAGTATTTGAATATCTATTGTTTTCTTAGGGACGATTAGACATTTATTTTGTCGCAACGAACTCGACTTTTTACAGGCCTTCATTGTTTCTCCGACTAGCCTCAAACTTCTATATTCATAACACATCTTCAGGGACCCCCCCATTTCCGACCTAACTCTTATTGACCAAAGGATATGAGGTAAACAGTGGTCCTCATTTTCTCAAAAAGTATTCCCACTATCATTCGTTCACGAACCATTCCCACTCTTTTTCTTTCTTTTCCCAATTCGTCGCTAAGTTCTCTTCTAAGGGTGACCGGGGTTCGACAATGTGTTCGGCGTCGTTCTCAATCAAAAATTTATATAGAAAGCTAGGTACAGAGCAGAAAAAATCTCATGGAGATCAGTGTAAAAATTGTGTCGGATTTTATCAACGAACACTCTATCCTCAATGGCTTGTTCTTCACAATAGTCTTCACATATTTTCTCGAAGAATTTGTACAAATTTGTTCTTTCGTCGTTAAATATATTTCCCATCAAGATATTTTCACTCTGGGCGTTCACTTTGGTCATGAACAGTTATCAGGAATTTATTTATCTCACCAAGAACAGACTCTATAAATTTCTCATCGGCCTCAATGAAGAATTTTTTCCTTGCCTGTGCTAATGTCAGCTTGTTTCATCATGCATAATTTTGAATATAGTTTACTACTTTCTTATCCCACCACTCTTGGATTTCTATTTCTATTAGCATTTATGCAGCTTTCTCATTTCTTAATGATGTGTACTACCGACAATGGAACCAATCTTGTAGTCTAGGGGATTGCATCAGTTACCAGTAGTACATTATACCAATATAGAGAAAGAGTCACATGCATACACACATCATACAACCATATAAGAGATTAAGTGGGACAAAAAGAAACAAGATATATATTAATGGAACCAAAGCGAAGTACAATATCAGTGCAGAGATCTCTATTCTATTGTGAGCTCTACAGCCTATTTATACATATTACATACAATTATTCAGTTACAACTACCCAGTCGTTTGACTAACTAACCGATGGCTTTGGTTCGACCATAGTTGGTGGAGGACCTAGTCAACTCATCGACTAGGCTCCTCCAACATACCATAATGGGAGATAATTATTCACTTTCTTCCACCTCATAAATGACTCATTCCTTTAGTAATTTGTTCATTTCTTCTTTTACTTTTTCTTTGTATCGGGGATTCATTTTGCAGGGTAATTGTCTAACCAGTTTTGCCTCAAGTTGAAGTTCAATCTTAAATTCCCAAATTCTTCAATTATCCCTTTCAAATCATGGTATCCATATGAAAATATGCATGTAAATTATTTGAACAACACAATTACTTTTGCCACGGTCTTATCTTCCCAACAATTTCTCATTTCCAAGTAACTAAGGACTTTTCCTTCCTTTGTTATCTTCATCTTTATTGACATATCACTTGTTATTTGGATGTTTTTTGGACATACTAGTGTTGTGTTTATTTCCCTTGAGTATAATTGTTCTTTCCAACCCAAGATAAGCTTCCATATTAATAGGACTCAAAGCATAATAGGGCAATGACAACAATGTTCCCAAACATACTTTGACCATGAATTTCATAGAAACTTGTATTCCCATAATAAAGACTCGGAAACGTAGAAATATTCATATGGATGTCATTGACATATCATGGAAACCTATGTGTTATAAGACACTTATTCTAACTCAACAACTAAAAATAAAGACGCAACAACTCTTTCTTTTCTTGCTTTCTTTATTTCTTTTTTTATTGTGGCATTGATGCCACTCATTGGATGAAGTATTTAAAGTGTTGTTGGATCATAGGAAATGTAATTCTCTCTCCAACAAGGCTCTTCAAAAAAAAAAGTGTTTTTAACTACTGTGATAATCTGCAGGAAGATCTCACAGCTGTAACAAACCTCACACAAAAATCACTCAAGAAGTGCAGAGAAGAAGAGAAGAATGTAGTCAATAATCACTCATGAACACAGAAAATGGAGAATAGCAGTATAATCATACATCAGCTATGAGCTGACACTATGAAAACTGAATACAATACAATAACTATGAAGAGAATTCGAATGGAGCTAAGGTCATTCGAATTCATCCTTAGTGTCTAGCTTGGATAACATTGGAGACATCATCCAATCAGTAGTATCAGTCATAAATGGTCAATAGTCAGTCAAATGAGTCTAACTGAGTCTAACAGAACCATCTAGGCACAAATCAGGGGATGGAGACACCAAGGAGGGCGCATGAGGCTATCAGAAAGTCAAGTGGCACTCCAGAACTAGCTAACTGAGAGCTACAGGCAGTTAGGATGATCAATCAATGGAATAAATGCTCAATCAATGCTCTAACTGATTGTTAACTCCTGGTAGATGAGAAAAGGCACACATGTCATGCAGGTGAGTAAAACAAGGCGCATCAGGTAGGTAGGAGGGCTACTGGGGGCTGAAGACGGGCTCTAAGGAGCTTAAATTAGGCTCTAGGTTCTGGGGAGACCACCAAAAAGATGACAGGATTCATGCATTTGCATGTGAATGCATGCATGATTACTGGATACATGCAAAATGCATGCAGGCATGCAAATATAAAAAACAATGGTGAGAATATTCCAACAACATGTATCTACTATAGTCCCAACCACAAAGAATCATTCTTCTTATTGTCACCTAGTTTCTCCTTATGCTTGTACTACAAAAGGACCAAGCCACCAACTAAAAAATCTCTATTAGTGAATTTCCTAATAAAAACAACCTTTTTTTTCTCATGCTATCTTGTGAATTTATCATAGGCCTTCCTCCTAGTATCATCCAAACCGATGAGCTTATTTATTCTTTAACCTAAGGCCTCTTCATTTGTAATAAATACTTGAATAATATTGTACATTAGTAGCTCAATATTGATAAGTAAAGAAGCCTCTATCTAATATACTAGCTCAAAATGGCTCTTACTAGTTTCCCCCTTCCCCTCTTTGATGTACTTGTGTTCACCCACACAGAAAACTTGTGCTTACCATCCCAATTGTGCTTGTTCTCTCCAAACATTTTATTCATGACCCTAATAAGATTCTTGTTGTTGGATTTTGCTAAGCCATTTCCTTGTGGATAATATTTAGATGAGTGATATAAAAAATTATTATCCTTGAAACAAAAATCTAGCATTTTTATAGAACAAAAAGCTTGTGCATTATCAATAGCAAGTTTTAAAGGAGTGCCAATTATAGTCATAATGTTCTCCTCCAATAAATTGACAATAACACCAACAATGCATTTCTTTGTAGGAGTTGCCTTGACCCATCTTGTGCAATAATATGTAGATGTATAGATCCACTTGAACCTTTGTTGGAGTTCTTGTGAATCTCACCAATGAAATCCAATTCCCCATTGTTGAAATAGGGCCTTCACTACTACTAGCTCCAAAGGTTGTGTTGGTTGTCACTACTTTCCAACAAAGAACTAGCACCCTTCACAATACATCACATATGAATGTGCATCCGTAAAAAAAAAGTAGGGCAATAGTAGCCTACTCAAAAGATCTTGGAAGTGTTATCCCTACAGAAAAATGGCCACCGGAGAAAATGCCATGCAACTGCTCTAAGATATGCTCTCATTCTTCCATAGTTACACAATGCATAATAACTCCATGTGAATTATCCACCCCAATCCATTATGAATAAATAAATACTTTCATATTGAAGCTTCAGACTCCTATGTTGGTTCTTGGTCAAGTGAGATTGATAAGAGAGATGATCCAAATAAGAAATTATGTTGTAATACCACACCTAACTCTTCATCTCATCCAAAAGCATGTAAATTTGGCCAACGTGAGTCAAATCCAAAAATGAGTCTGATCCCCCCCTCTCAAAAATATGTACATTGAAATCCATCATTAACCATGGCAGTCCTTGTCCTCTAACTATTTTAGTGGGGTGAATCTTCAAATAATAATCATATATTTTGGTTATCCATTTAGCACACCTGCTTGCACATTCCTACTCTAAACAAATATCATTGTGATGCAAATCACCTTGACTAATGACACTCTCCAACGTTCCGTAACAGAATTTCTACATGTCTCTCAATTCTATCATGCCATTCAGAAATTCTAGAATCTTGTTGTTTCTAAATTTAGGTATTTATTCCTTATGTTTGGGTTTGTTCAAGTGGATTAAGAGCACTTTAGTGACCTTTTAGGAGGGAATTAGAGCGGTAATACAAATCTACAAAAAAGACCGATCTAGGCTGAGAGTTGGGGACTTTTTCTTTGTTTTTTTTTTGTTAGATTTGTTAGTGATTATGGGTGGAACAAGGACTAAGACCCTTAAAGGAGTATTGTAGATATGCTCAGAGGAGTTGTAAATGCCCAAGGGAAATACAAATTGATTGAACACCAATCATGTGGTATGTGTGTCATTAGTTGTCCTGGTGTTAATAAGGCTTGAGTTTCCTTGTGGATGTAATGTTGTAGTTGTTTGATTCCAATAGAGAGATCATATATTTTCCATATGATTGTAAGTTATCACTTGTAGGTTGATGTTTCTTGTTGAGTAATTCTTCTACTAGAATGAGAGCTAAGGGAGGGTCTATGCTTTTGGGTTGTATTTCCTGAGAAAAATGTTCTTATTATATGTTATTTGATTCATTAAAATTGAAGCAAAGTTGTGTATGTTCACTAGAATAGATCCTAAAAAAAAGAGTTGTAGCAGACTTGGGTTGTCTACATCATTTTTGGCATCAACGCAACCATGATGGCCTAGAGGGACAACCATCTAAACTAGGGAAGAAGGGGCAGGAGAAATTACAAATATAGGGGAAATATATGTGAGTACCTACTCCGAAGGATAGAGTCCACTAAGTCTATTTTGCCTCATGAAGATTCCAAAGAAGAGTTGGAATCTTCAAGGGGTTGGATTGGATCCATAGACCCCATGGAGAGGCTTATTGAAGCTATACCCAAACAAGGAACCATAATTAAGGTTAAAGTCCCTTATTTCAAAGGTGAATTAAATCTAGAATTGTTGACATTTGGATTCAATAGTTAGGGAAATACTTTGATATGGAAGGGATCAAGGAGACTTATCCACAAAGGGTCAAAATTGCAGCATCAAAAATGAAGTTGTGTGTTGCTTTGTGGTGGGAGACAGGGTATTTTTAAGGATTTTACAAGAATACTTGAGTATAGTATTCTAGGCGATTGTTTTGGATTGAAAAAAACATATATATAGATTGGTAAGCGAATATTAAATATGAAACATACAATTTATTACTGAAACTTGTAAATTTTGGGGAATATTATGATAAAAAAACATATTTTATGTAAATATATGCGATATTAGATACTAAAAATGAGCAAATAGCGAATTTATTTTTTGTAAAAAGGCCCAAAAAATACCCAATTGGCGAAATTTCACCCCCTAAATATTTCATGGTGGGAGAACCTATGAGATGTTAAAAAAGACAAGGGAAAGAGAAGATCAAGATGTGGTCGAAATTCCTAAAAAAATAAAAATTAAATGTATGCCCTCTATTATCAGCAAATGCTTTTTCAAGGGCATCAAAATTTAAGACAAAAGGACTTATCCATACATGCTTTTACTGAAGAATTTATGAGGTTGCAAATTAGGACTAGTTTGCAAGAGGATAATGAGCATGCAACAACTAGATATATCAATTCCTTTAAGTTTCAACTCCAAGATGAGTTGGCCCTACTCAAAGTGAACACCATGGATAAAGCATATCAAATGGCCTTGAAATCAGAAGAAAAACTAAATAGACATAGCAGAGAATCAACCAAATGGGGTGGAAACAATCTGAGTAGGGGAAGAGGAAGTTCTTCCAAAACTGCCAATGAAGCAGAACCTAGGGGTGATGTTAATCCAAACTTTGAAGGTAGGAGAATATTTGGAATTAGGAGACAAGTGTGAACATTTTCTGGGAGTTGGAATCCCTTGAAGTATTTTATATGAAATGAACCCCATAAGGCTATATATTTCTCTCAAAAATACAAAAAAGGGTGACGATAGCCCAAGAAGGAGAAGGAGAAGATCTCTTTACAGAAGAGGTTGAAAAAAAGAGAGGAGAGAATATGATGTTGAGTAGAACCTTGATATGCAGGAACAAAGCGACCCCCAAAAAAGTTTGGAAAACGAAGCGTGTGTTTCAGACCAAATTCAAGTGCGAGGAAAAGGTTTGCAGGCAGATCGTCGGTGGAGGATGTACTGATAATCTAGTAAGTATAGAAATGGTGCAAAAATTACAACTTTCTTGCATTCCAAAAGCACATCCCTATAGTATTTCCTAGTTGAAAGAGGACCATAAAGCGTTGGTAAATCAAACTTGTCTTATCGACAACAACATTGGTCCCTATGAAGACAAAGTATGGTGTGACATAATTCCAATAGATGATTTCCATTTACTCTTAGGTAGACCTTGGAAATATGATCGGAATATAGTTCATCATGGCAGAGAAAACACCTATGAGATTTGACATAAGGGGAAATTCCATATCTTGAATCTCTTCAAACGAAAAGAATCAAATGAATTAACATCTCTATCCTTGAGTACAATGGGTTGGTCGAGATTTGTTATCTATTATACCCTTTAGAAAAGGAGCAATTGTTTCAACAAGCTGTCCCATTAGAGGTGCAAAAACTTCTTCAACAGTACCTAGACCTGACACCATCTAACCTACCAGCACATCTACCTCCTTCAAGAGGCACAACCCATCAAGTTGACTTGATTCCAGGTGCCAAGCTTCCAAATTAGGATGCTTATGGATGAATCCTCTAGAAAAAGAGGAAATGAGGAGGCAAATAACAGAATTAGAGGAAAAGTGATTTATAACAGAGAGCATGAGTCCTTGTGCTACACCTACTCTTCTCTCCCCCAAGAAGGGAGGAAAGACATGGAATTTATGCATGGATTCTAGAGCTATTAAAAAAATCACTATGAAGTACCGATATTTGCTACCAATAATGGATGACTTCGTTGTTTGTTTGTTGCTAAGATCTTCTCCAAGATTGACCTCTGAAGTGGGTATCCTAAAATCTAAATTCATGAAGGTGATGATGGCACGGGGGGTTCACTAGTGAGGCAATATCATATCACGTCCATTCATATTGGGGGGTTGAATACTCTTAAAAACCTCAAAAATATATTGCCCCGTATTAAGGGGTCAAGGGGTTTTTTTTATTTGACATAATAATATCAATATTGGGGGTTATTTTATTTGGGAGTGTTGAGGAATAACCTCCAAATCGTGGGATGGATTCATACGTCCAAATCATGGGCTCAATTCATACCCACCTAAGACTTAAGGACCTTCCATTTTTATTTGATATTGCTTATGATCCTAAGTTTTGAATAAATTTGATAATAGTGTACCAATGATAATATCGATGGAAGTCTCTTTGGATTATTGTCCTTGAGCAATGTAACATTTCGATAATTTCATAAAAATTTTAAAAAAAATTATACCAGCATTAAATGTTAAAATTGTGATTGCAGAAGTAATAAATGCTTGTTAAGGCAGTATTAAATAATAAAGTCATTAATGTATATAACAATTTAACTACTATGTCCTTTTAACTAATGATGCTTTAAGACAGTGATGTGTCTTACCTCTTTAAAAATGATTACGACACTAATTTGTTTGTAGTTGTAATAACTGAAATTTCAAAACAATATAAGACGGAGTTCTCCTTGACAAGGTACTGACAGTTTTAATTTCGGGATGGTGATGAAAGGGTTCCTGTGAGGTGCCCTGAGACTTACTTAGCTAATTAGCTAAAGCATTTGTACCTGTCCTTCTTGCGAATATTCACAGGTAAGGATAACAATGACAAAACAATGTTTAAGAGTATTTATATTTTTCAATTAGTCGTCTTACTTGGTTAAAGAAATTATAAGTACCTCCTTGTTTCAGGTATGGAATTCTATCCAAGTTCTAAATGTATTATTTCGAAAAAAATACAAGTTGCAGAAGTTAATAATATTTAAACAAGGTTCAAAAGTACATTATCTTGGTAGAAATATCTATGCTTAAAAATCTTAAGATTAATTACTAGATTTGAAGAATGAATTGCTAATATGATTCTGCCAATATTTTCCAATTCATGAAATCTTTTACTACCAGGTGAAATGATTGATGGACAAATTCAATTTGAACTTTATTCCTTTATTATAACATCAAGTTTCACTTACTATTTCAATGCTTGGTATTTTGTTTAAGATAACTATGGTAGCTTCTACTTTCTCCATTTATAATTTATATGTATATGGATATAGTCTTGATATTTATAAAGTCAAAATCATATTTTATTTAAGAACATAATACAATATAAGTGTGGACCCTTTTTAACTATAGGGTGAACCATTCTAATGTGATATTGGTGCATTATTATACCTGCCAAGGCAGGTATATAGCAATTGGTTAGGTTGCAATTTTTTTTTTCTCACAAATTTTTTTTCTATAGTTTTCAATAGTTTTTAAATAAATATAAATTAAATTTAATATTTAATATTTGAAAATTAAAAATTAATTTTTATAATTAAAAAAATCAAATTACTAATTCGTGATTGATTAAAACTGATGATTAGACTAATTTTATCTGGTTTAAAAGATAATTGTAAGAAATTAAAAAAAATATATTAAAATTTAAAAAATAGCTATTATTCTCGTGATTGCCATGTTTACCACCTCGTAAATGAAGAAATGTACTATGTATCCTTGTCTTGAACTTAATGATTCCTAATGTTTTTGATTCTAAATTCACCCGTTAATTCTTCCACCCAGCATACCGATTATTGGCATGAATTTCGACACATGCATCGAGATCGGATTATTGGCATGAATTTCGGCAATAGTTTTATTTAAATTTGGGAAGGGAGTTGATCGATGTGGTTAGAAATGGTACATAAGTTTAATGCATCAGTACAAAGTAAAAGTAAATACTAGTTTGTACAAGAGACGACCAATCCGTTCTTCTTCGGAGTTCCTCCTCCCTGGATCCTGATTCCCAACGAGCCAGCCCCACAATAAGCATCACATTTATGGTAAGGGACTACATCGACCAGAAGCGTTAAACAATGAACTCATTTCATTTTTCAAATTTCAACTTTGCTCATATATCAAAGCAAAATATATCTATTATTTCCCATCCAAATCATGTGAGCATTGGCATTTAATATTATCATCTATCCGGTTGTCTTTTCATGCATACTAGGCATGTGAGGTAGCTCTATTGGTCGTGTTTTCATTTATAACCTTGTACCTTACCTCGATCAAGGAATCAATGGTTTTCTCCTTCGGGAAGCATCCTGAAAGTTCATTGTTATCGTTTGGTCATGGAGGTCTTCGCTCTCCAAATCTTGGTGGGCTCGAGCTTGTTTAAGCCTTCTATAAGTTGGCTATCACTCAAAATGGTTGTTTTGTTTTTCATTACTATGTATTTATCTTAGTCGTGATCTTATGAGGGTGTTATCCATGGAGTCTATCTCGCTGCAGGCTTTCATGAGCGTCATGGAACCATCTTCTATTGTTTTGAAGGTAATGTGTAATGTTTCATTATTTGTTTCAGTCTATTAATTGTTTGGATGTTCATTTATCATTTGCATATACTATTAACTATAATGTTCACTATTGTAGGTGGAAAACCTCCTTGGGGTCGAGGGTTTGCAGACCTGAGGAAGATGAGAAGAGTTAACACGGGTAGGCCTCCCCTTCCTCGGTCTGAATGCTCAAAAGTTTACTGTCAGTATTTGATTCCTTTGTTTATATTACACTTCCCATATTGCTTTACATTCTTGCAAACTACAGCTCATACCCTAGTCATGGAAGCTTGATTTTATGTGAAATGATTTGTTTGGGGTTTATATAATGCCCAGAACTAAGTTATGGCTCACCGAGCCTTGTAATATTTGCTCATGGAGTTTAATAAAACATGTTATAGGGATAGTAAATACCATTTTGGATTCTTGCATGATTATATGTTATTATCGTTGTTTATATTAATAACAGTAGGATTGTATTGCATTTCATTTTGGTTCTACTTCTCAAGCAGAGCCATCGTGCTCCATCCTTGTTATTTTGATGGCTCCTGTAGTTTATAATTTGAGTGTTGAAAGGTTAATCCTATTAACTCATTAGTGGTTCAAGAACAATTTTACTGTGCTAACCCTTTTTGTTTGCATGCTATTTGTATTAAAAACGAGACTGTCATTTCCGTTATGTTAAAAGGATTCGATTCCTGCACTGTTTGATCATATAAATATTTGACTTTTTGATATATGTTCGCCCTATCCCTTTGGGATTCATTACGGCCTTGAATATTTTATTATTTGGATTATTTCGTGGCTCTACAAGGCAAATAAATTTCTTTACACAGTTATTATGTGTTAATATTTTTGTCTCCTTGCTATTTAATAGTTAAATGCCCACTGTGGGCTCGTTCTTTTGCATATATATTTACATATAGTCATTTGTTTGTATTACAGCTTTGTCCAACATACATTAATGTATTGGTTTAAAGGAACGATTTGCATGTTTTAAATTTAGAGTTTGGATTATTTGTTTATCAAACCTAAGCTTCGTGCTATGAGGTCGTGGCTCATTAATAGCTCGATCCTCTAGTGTGTTTAAGCGCGCGCACACATATATTTATACGAACTCTGTTTTGGAATGTGCTTTTACAGGCTTTATATTTTAAACAATAAAACATTTTTTTTTTTTTTTTGGAAATACAAAATTCTAATTTCTGATTTGAGGAAAGTTTTGATGGGACAAATTTTTCCTGCTTTTCACATTATTTGTCAGAAATAAAAATTAATAAAAAAGAACTAAAAGACAAAAAAATAAATATTGACCATCCAAATCATGTGAGCGTGGGCTGATCCAAATGGAGACTCTAGAGCCAATTGTCATATCATACTTTAAACCTAATTAACACCACAAACATTAATTCATTGGCTTTCCTTTTCCCAAGTGAGGCAGCGGTGGTTGCACATTAATTTTGTCTTCGCTCTTTTCGATGCAGGGAAGATAAAACATCCCAACTCCCAAGGCAGTGGTTGCTTGCATTAAATCTGTTTTCTCTTTTCATTGTGCAAATCTATATTTACTCCATAGAAGTTTATATCTTAAAATTTTTGGGTGGATTACAATTTAGATTGCGGTATGATGACACAAGTAAATTGGTTTTTATTGGCGTAGTTAAAAAATTATAAAAAATAAATTTAAAATAAATAATTATAAAAAAATTCAAGAACTAGTATAAAAAATAAGTACACTAATAGAGATATATATCATAGAATTTAGGGTGGACTATTATTGATGCTTCTCCTAGATTGAAGGAGGGTAGGATAAGTGTACAGCCCATTTAACTAAACAAGCTAAATGAGGCATAAACAACCATTTGCTATGTGGTGTTAAGTTGAGTAGTTCAAACTAAAATGAAAATCCAAGCGTTTCAAAATAGTAATTATTTTAACTTTTAGCTTTGAATTGTATGGTGATCATAGCCCTATGCTTATACTACTTATTTCACTTTTTAATTCCATTTTTTTAAAGGTATGGAGTACTAGGTGTCACTTCTCTCTTACTTATAGTCTATTTTTTCGTAATTATTTTAACTATTAGCTTTGGATGTGAATAACTAATACATTGAAATATTTCTAAAAGGCAGGTATAAGCATTATTATTGTTTTTGCATTTAAACGGTTAGAAATTTTCGCCTCAAAATCCCATCTCAACCTTGCTAGTAGTATGTAGAACTTCCATTATATTAATATTTTGTTTTGAAAATGGAATCAAAACAAGTTTTCTAAATTATTTCCATCTTAATTTTTACTTTGGAATTATATACAATTATTAATTAAATTACTTGTAAACTATTTTCTTAACTTATAAATTATTTTCAAAAGGCAGGTATAAGCAGCTTTGCTGCTATTTTTACTTGTTATAATAAACAACTTTTATATGGTTTATTGTAATAATATTACAATGTACTGATACTATTTTCTAACCTAAGTTCTAACTATCTAAATCTTATATGCATGCGATTATTACCAATACAAACTTTTGATTTATGTAATCATGCATTCGATGGTTAATACCATAGCGATGAAGCGATATACAATGCAATCCTGACCTTACTCTATGTATTGATAATGAACGACATTACACCAAGCATTAAATACGACACTGGTAAGGAAGTGACAGTTATTAATGTCACTGCTGCATCGATCTGACAGGTTGATGGTGTCTCGTCCAAACATTAATGGTTCTGAACCAACTCTTTAGTGGAGTGTAATGCTGTCTATCCACGTTGTCCAACCATGTGAAGCCTGGTTAAAATGTGACTCACGAAATCGAACTATGTGTAGTGAACAAGCAGCTCTCCTCCGAATTGTACATGGGATTGACTCCTTGGCATGCAACGTTGGCATTGTCGTAGCTGTTACAATAAATGAGGTATTTATGTTATGGTTGCCCGATTCTCAAAGCATCAGGCTGTCACCTTCTCGCTCGTCGATCACAATAGATCTGGGTCGTTGAATGATAAACCCTAAATTCTCATTGTAAGTAATGTTGGAGGGTTTCTCAGTCTTCACTTTCACGTTTTGGAGTTAGAGTGTGAGGCCGACACGCTGCAAAAACTTAGGGTTAGCAAGTTTGCTTGGAGTTTGAAACCCGTGACCTCTGAGTTATTTTAATGGTGTTTTGCAGACCTGTAAGTGAATGCTCAATAGTTGATACCACAACCTTGGTGTGGTTTCTATTTCAGGGTGAAAGTCTATTTTTACAGTGTTGGGGTTGGATCTTTGGCCTTTCCACTCAAGGTAATATGTCTCTATGTTCCATCATTGAAATTTGAGTTTTCATAAATCCTTTATTTTGATTCATTCTAATTTATTTAGATGTATGTTTCACTTGTAGGGTCAATCAAAGGTCTAACATCCAAGCTTGCTGGACAAATGAATGTCGAGGACTTCGCCGTCCTGGTAAGTCTCGGGTTCATCCATAACCCTGGACTCGTCGGAAGTTAAAACGTTCTTCTCAGTAAAAGAGTTAGGTTAATCCGTAAGCAATGATAATGTTTAGACTAATTTTTTGTGTTGCAGAGGCTTCAAGCCTGCATTGTAAACTGAAAATATTTTACAATGGCATCTTCGCCATAGTACAGCTTGCAAGCTTCGCTTTAAAGGATTGAAAGTCATTTGACTTGGTATTATAATACTGGTTTTTAGTTACAGAAGAAAATAAATGTTGCGTTGTTCTTTTTTTTTGTATTCGGTACTGTTAAAGTTGTTGCGAATATAGTTTGACGCTCAATCTAAAGAAATGAACTTCTGTAGTTAGATTCTGGAAATAAATAAGAATGAAGGTTTTGAAGATTTCGATTTGAACTGTCAGAAAAGTAATTTAATAAATAGGCCTTAAAGTTTTAGTGACAAAGTATTGTTTCCAAAGTCGTAAACGAAATTACAATGTAAAAAAAAAAAAGTATTTACAGGGTTGAAACCTTGTTCCTGTGTGAGCATAACTTGAATTACTTCTTGCTCGGTTTGATATGTAGAAGATCTGGGTTTTGAAGCTCAAGTACTGCCTGTGTGTCTTCTATCAATAATGTTTAAAACAGTTGTAATGAAAAGTCGAGAGTCAACCTAGGGTTTTGAAGTGAAATTGTAAGAATAATGGGATTTGAACAAGGATTCAAACTTCACCTTTGGTTTAAAAAGTGATAGAAAACAAATACTAGAAAATTTTATGAAATAAAAATAAATACTAAGATTTATATAATACTATTATGCAATGTCTTTGCATGTAAATACTGTAACTCTGCTTTCAAAGCTTATAATGACTCTCGGAAAGGAACAGATTTATTTTTATAACTGTTGAAAAGAAAATTCAAAGATATCGAAGAAAGAAATATTATCAAATATTCAAGATGCTAGATGGTCTAAAACAACTGTTACAATTCATAAATAATTAGTAAGGTAAGAATAATTGATAAGTATTTAAACTATAGTTTTCTGTGCGGGGATGAAGTATTTTACTTCTGTAATTTGATGAATTAATTGCTATGCTGGCATTTTAATAGAAACTGTTATGTAATTTAAGATCAATCTTTCTTGGCTCACTGTAACCAAGAAAAGTTTGATCAATGTTTCTTGACTAATTATTTATTTCAACTTTTTGCATTCTTCTTTAATTTTTTCACATTTCCAGTTAGGAATAGTTATTAGATTGAGTTATATTTGGCACATTCATAATTGTAATTTCAATTCTTATATGCAAGGCATCTGTTTTAATATTATATTGGAATTAACATGAACATAGGTGAAAATATAAATCCTTATTTAAATACCCTATGTGTTATCGTTACCATGAAATGGTATCATATAAGTTACACTATTTGTGTATCTTTATAACTATTGCATGCTTGAAACCTAACAATGGATATTTTCCCCTATCTAGATATAACCCAAGAAAAGGTAACTAAATGTTGTTAATTCCCGTGATTGCAAGAATAAATGTAGAGGAAGTGGAGGCAATTCATTGGATCTTGTGAATGACCCAAATCCAAGCTATGCACATGATCATATGGTGTTATTGAAAAGTAAAAGGAATTTTTCTATGTTCATTTGGGTTCAAACATCGACAATGATGTTTTTTTTTATAGGAAGGTAGGGGCATCCTTCCACAAAAGGGTTTCAATTTTGCATTTTTATGGAGATTAATTTATTAAGCATATAGAAAACATGAGTTATCTATGGCTATATTTGTATTACATGATATAAAATTGGTAGATTGGTAAGTTGTGGTGTGAAACATTTGCAATTATCATATTTTCTAAGCATTGCACTAACGATTGGACTATCAGTCTTTTACATTCTTTGTTAATATGTTGATCCCTTGACTAGGTTTTGTTTTATGCATTTTTCCTTCCCCGGTACTTTATTTCTTTGGGTGTTCCACTCTCCAATGCTACAAATTGATCGGTCACCCCTGCAATCCTAGTGGGATCATTGTTAGAATTATACTATTATTTTATTTAGCATCGTGTTTGCTTATACTAAGATGTGACAGGGCTCCTGTTTGTTACAACTTGATAATATGATATAAAGGGGGTGTTAAAAATGGGTTGATAAAAATGGATACCTACAATATCTAGTGAAACTAGGGGTTTTCTTAATTGGAAAGGTATATTGGGAGGGGGGTTCAACAATACAATTTTAGGATGCATTTTCCAATATTTAGTGAAATTAGGGGTATTCTTTAATATCACGCGAACGATCGTGCTATGCAATAAGTTCATTGAGTGAACCCCCCGTGGATGATGGGGAGACTACTTTCAAAACCAAGAATGGTTTATTTGAGTGGATGGTGATTCCCTTTGGATTATCCCATGCCCCAACTACCTTCATGTGAACAATAAACTAGGTATTTAGACTGCACATTGGAAAATTTATCATAGTCTATTTTGATGTTATTTTAATTTTTTTTGTAAAACCACGGAGGAACAAGTAGATAATTTGAGATTGGTCCTTGATATACTCCAGGTATAAAGATTATTAATTATCAACCATGAAAAGAGTGAGTTATGCAAGGATAAATTAGTATTCTTAGGTAGTGTTATTTCAGAAGGTGGATTGAGCATGGATCCCAAACAAATAAAGGCAATCCTTGAGTGGCATTCCCCTCAAAGTATCACAAAGATGAAGAGTTTCCACATGTTGATAAACTTTTATAAGAATTTCATTAGGACTTTCAGTGGAATAAGTCCCCCCTTGACTTATCGTAGAACAAGGAAATTCTTTACTTGGACAAAGGAAGCTACTATGAGTTTTGAACAACTCAAAAGAAAAGTTACAGAAGAACCTATTCTTACTATACCAAACTTTGAGAAACTTTTTATAGTTGAATGTGGTGCTTCAAAAGTTGCAATTGGAGGAGTATTAAGCAAAGAAGGTAGCCCTATATCGTTTTCAGTGAGAACTTAAATGAAGCTAAACAGAAGTATAACACTTACAATAAGGAATTATATGCACCATTACAAGCCTTGAAATATTGTATGCACTACCTTATGCATAAATAATTCATTTTGATGGTTGATAATAAAGCCTTGAAGTACATAAATTCCCATAGTAAGTTGTCTTGCAAACCTGCCAAATGGGCTTCATTTTTACAGTCCTATACATTTGTTGTGTAGCATAGGAGTGGTAAAACCAATTTAGTTGTTGATGCTTTGAGTAAGATGTTGGAATGTGCAATGTTAATTTTGGAAGTGTAATGATGTCTATTGTGATGTCATAAAATGTTATGACGTCGTATCTAGCAAAGAAAGGCATAAGTCTTTTTATCTTATGTAGGATTTATCCCACGTGCATCATGGGATAATATTCTCCTATTACCATTCTTTATATAACAAGGTGGAAAATTATTTGTCCGACATGTATTATAGGATGTAATTCTTCCATACCTCTAGCTATATAATAGAGGTGAAGGAGACCCTTTTGGGTATGATCTTGGAAATATATTGTGAACATTATTGTAAAGTTGTGATAAGCATATCCAGTGGAGCTCAAGTGTAAGACTAGATATTTCTAAAGAATAAAGAAGGTCATACCTTTCCATGTATGTTTCCCCATTTGGGGTTTTACCACATGTATATGGTGTGCCATTTCTTTGTATCTTATCTCTTACTTGATAGTTGATTATTTGGCACTTGTATGGATAGGAGGTTACACTAGTATATTCTTACTATTGATTTACATGTTAGTAAATGTATTGTTGTATGTTTATGCATATTTCTCAATAATCTAACATGGAATCAGAGCTGGTTATTATGCTCTACCTCCTTCGGTAATTTTTTTGTTAAAAAAATCAAGCACGAAGTTCTTCAATTTTTTGAGGGGGGGTCCTTCTCTAGTAGATTCTCCATCAAATATGGACAACCATTGAGGTTTTTCTTCACATCTGGTTATTTTTATACATGTTTGAGATTTTTTTCTCAAAACCCTAACCTCACCATTTATTTTTCAGATATTTTTTCAAGTTTTACTTGGTTTTTTCTGTAAATCTAAGTTGAAATCCTTTGTATACTAACCTACTATCAAGGATCTATCTCTCTAGTAGTAGATCTAATTGTTTGCTTGTTTTTGGTTCATGTTTTTGCAGGTTTCCATCCAAAGGGATTTGGATTTTGTGGATATGTGGTTACAGGGCCTTACTATTAGAGGAAATTTGGGTAAAAAATGGGCCTCCTAAGGAAAATAATAATAAAATAATAGTAGAGAGAGATTAAAAAACTATTTTTTTGGTCACGAAAAAACACGTTTTTTAATGTATTTTTGATTTTTCATGGTGTGGATGTTGTTAAAAGTATGCAACATGGGTACTCGTTGGATGCATAATTTAATTATGCATCCAACAAGGCCTCCTGCTTGAAATTTGAGTAAACCTACAAGGAGATAAGTTGAAAATACGATCCAAAAAAGTAGTTTTTATTTTTTCCCACCTATATTTTTAGGTGCTCCCTTTTTTAATTTTAAAGCATTTTGATTGGCTAATACATGATGACATGGAATTTGTATTATTTTTGGAAGGCCCATTTTAAATTGAAATTTCCTCTAATAGTGACAAATAGGTACACAGGTTACAAAAAGAAAAGGCGCGTACTTATGTTACCTACCTTCACACAAGATGTGTACCTCCACAACCACCCTTCATATCAGGAATGTACACCTAGTTTTGAAGAAAACTCATCATTGTAAGTTGATCATTTTCATTGTTTCATATAGAGGGTTTGTAGATCTGTCGGTTAGGTACTGCAAGGTTTCGTCATTGGTGAGAAATTTTTGGTTGTATTCATTATTGTTGTTTGAAGTTGTCATCGATTTCAAATTCCTTGAATACCCTACCATAAGTGATGACAAGACTACATGCAGTATCCAAAAGAATCCCTACAAATTTCTTGAAAGAAGTCTTGAAGATGCCCAGCAAAATCCCCTTGATGAAGACATGAAGCACATTAAACATGCCTAGTTTGGATACCCTATTTTTGGAGGCCTTTTACACCCTAAATATGTGGTCAACTAGTGGCATATTATACATAGTTGTAAATATTACTCCAATACCTTTCCGACGATATAAAGAATTCCCTCTAACTCCAAAGGAATCAAAAGATATGAAGGTTTTTGTGAAAACTATCCAACCAGAAATGTAAGGTTGGCTCGGCCAGAAGAGTACATGTCATCCCCTGTGAAAAAATTTCAGCCCTTGGATTAATATAAATACAAGTTATAACTTCACATTTCTTACATAAATTTACACATCCTCTCTTCAAGGCAAGTGTGCAATTTCTAACGAGGATAAGAAACCCTAGCAAGGAGACTTGGCATATCAAAGAAGTGTCTTCTACATTCATGGGTTTGTTGTTCTTGGACTAAGGCTTCTACATGTATGATGGCATAGGAGAAGGATCTTGTTTTACGGTTTGATGATCTTAGAGAATACTGGATAACCTAGGGATGATGATGATGTAGTCAACCATGATGATGATCAGTATAGCCGAGTACATGTAGAGAATACAAGTGATGAAATGGCAATGATCAAGGGTAACATATACTACTCTTAAATATTAGGGGGTTGTATCCTCCCTCCAGTAGAAGTTGGTAAACTAGGGAGTTGGAGATTCCTGCAGGTTGGAGATTGTAAACTAGGGGGTTGTAGCCTCCTTTGAGTTGGTGCTCATAAATCTTGGAGATTGCTGTCTCCTATTTATTGATGTAAATTCCTCTATGGTTTATGGTTGGTGTACTTATTGTTGATGGTTTATGTTATACTTGTTTTGAAAACTAAAATGTGATTAAGTGCTCAATATTGTTTGCTATATATATGTTCAACAATTGGTATCATAGTAGGTTATCTTCATAACAATCTAATCACTGGAAGAGATATCAAACATGGAAGGCCTCTCTCCAAATATGATTCCAATATTTGATAGAAATGATTATGCATTCTGGAGCAATAAAATGAAAACTTACTTGACATCTTTAGGAGTGGGTGTTTAGCTCTTAGTTGTTAATGGCTACAAAATTCTAAAAAATCCTTCAACCAATATTGATGAGAATAAATTATGTAGTTGTAATTCAAAGGCGAGGTGTGCTATCTTAAATGGAAAGACAAAAAATGTTTATTTCAAGGTGATAGGTTGCAGCACGGCTAAAGAGGTATGGGATAAACTGCAGAATATTTATGAAGGATATGAGAAAGTCAAGCTTCAAACACATAGAGCAAAGTTTGAAAATCTGAAAAATGAATGAAAATGAGAATATTGCATCCTATTTACTCAGAATAGATGAAGTTGTCAACTTCATCAGAGGATTAGGAAAAGAAGTCGATGAATCCTTAATCGTACAAAAAGTGTTGAGATCACTTCCCTTGAGATGTGATGCCAAGGTCTCTTCCATAGAAGAAGCTAAGGATTTGACCAAACTAACAATGGATGAACTACATGGTACCCTCACAGCATATGAGATGCGAATAGATATAGAAAATTAACATCTAATAAGAGAAGCATCCTTTAGAGCCTCGAATAAAACAACGAACAAAGGACACATGATAGAAGAAAACTAGATGATTAATCTGATGAAGAAGAAGCAAATTTTGAGAGGAAGCTCAAGAAAGGAACTAGGAAAACAAACATAAGTTCCTTTTCAATATTTCAATTGTGGAGGAATAGGACATTATGCTAAGAAATGTCCTTTTGAAGAAAAGAAAAGCTTCCACATGAAAAGAATATTTACACCAAAGAGGACAGTAGTTCATCAAATGAAAGCGATGAAGAAGAAAGGGATGTAAGGGAAGTTCTTTTCATAACTCAAGAAACCCAAAATGATGACCATAAAGTTTCTGAAACAAATGAAATCAATCCTGAAGAACAATACAGTAATGCAAAGACAGAAGAAATAGTTACAAAATGTTTTTGGGGAGCTAAAGATGATACAAAATCTGAATAAGAAGATGAAGATAACCTTGAAAAATTGAGGTATGTTGAAGAAGAAATAATCAAGCTTAGAAACAAAAATGGAGAGTTGAAAAGAAAACTTGAAGAATATGAAGAAAAGAATCATGAGCTTGAAAATAGAATTGATAGCTTGAAAGAACAATTAGACAAAGTCAAGAAGATTGAAGATTATGAGGAATTGAAAGTTTCATTGGATCATACAAGAAAGGAGTTGATGATATCAATATAAAAGTTGAATGACTACAAGAAAATTGAAAGGAGTACTGAGAAGTTAGATTAAATTCTCAACAAATAGAGACCACCTATTGATAAAACGGGACTTGGTTATGATAATAGTTTGAAGATAACAAACATAGATAAAATCGATATAAAAACATCAGTAAAGGATGATGAAGGAAATTCTACAAGCTATGCCAATGTCTTAAGAGGTGAAATCAGAAAACAAAAGGGAGTTGAAGAACAACAAGAACATGGTATCTCCGAGGAAAAAACAAGAACATGGTATCTCTAGCTGGAACAGAAGATCTAAATTTAGGAGAGTTGAGACACCAAGAAGGTCCTTTTCTACCAGGTATGAAAATATTTTTCTTGGTCATTGTTATGCTTGTAGAAAATTTGGACACAAAGCAATTCATTGTAAAATCAATGCAAGAAACAACTATATGAGAAACATAAATGATTATGGATATTCAAGGGACAACCATGTAAATACTAAATCTGAAAATGCTCATGGATTTGTTAACATAAATTTCAATACTTTCAATTAACTGATGGATCAGAACATTGTATGCTACAAATGCAATACTATTGGTCACAAGTCACGACATTGTATATATATGAAAGAAGATGATCCTGTCACAAAAGAAAGAGAAACCAACTACAATATGGGGAAATAAAGAAAATCCAAACAAGCAATATTATCGACTAGCACTTCTTTCTGAAGATGAACAAGATGAATGGTACATAGACATTGGGTAATAAACACGCATGACTAGGGACCAAAACAAATTCATCGGTCTAAAGAAGGGAAAAGTGGTAGTGTTTCATTTGGAAATGACTCCTCTATCAAGATACTTGGAAAATGTATAGTGAACCTTGGAAGTGAAAAAGTAAAGCAGAAAATGTGTTGATGGTTGAATATTTGAAGCATAATATCCTTAGTGTCAGGAAAATATGTAATCAAGGATACAATCTCAAATTTGATTCCCAAAAATGTGAAATCAGAGAAGAAGACTCGGGAATATTGGTTGCAACGCGACAAGAAGACAAAATAACATATATATCCTGGACAAAGTGAAGAGAAAGAGGGTTGAAGCCACTCAAAAGAGATCCATGAACAACAACAAGGAGGGAAAGGATAAGAAGACATAAAAGAAAAGTGAAATACTATTGAGGGCCATGATTTCAGGGGGAGTGTCCATAAAGAAAAGAAATAGTGGCAAGGAAGTTGCAATAGGATCAGATTCAAGAATCATCCTTTTCCATTGATGTCAAAGTGGGGGAGAAAGAGCAGAAGCATGACGATGGGGGGAGCATGATAACAGGGGGAGTATATTTGTGTATGAGTGTTTCCATCAATGAAAAGGGGGAGATTGTTAATTTAATTTTCATTGATGTCAAATTTCGTGGACCCCCTTGAAGTTGGCTCTCCCATGTACCTATTAGCAAAATTCTTATCCAATAAATTAAAACAATTAGTGGGTAATACCGAATCATTTATTAAAGACTCTACATCATGTGTGGAAATGATTAAAAACAAAAGGATGGAAGAGGGTGATATGCTACTAAGCTTTGACATGATATCTTTGTACACTATGATTCCAATCAATGAATCCATTGATGTTATAAAGGATCTCACGGACCCTGAAACTGCAAATATGGTCGATGTATGACTTAAATCTACATTTTTTAGCTTTCAAGGATCCTTCTGTTAGTACTAATATTTTTGCAGATTTTGTAGCCTTCCAAAATGATGAAATGTTGAAGGTTTAAACTTTAGCACACGAGGAGCTAAAACAAAAAAACCACATAAGGGTCTAGTGCTTATACCAAAAGCAGAGGATTAAGCATGGGACCATAAGCTAGGATCTGAGCGCTAAAGAAAAGGAGCGGAACACTATTGATATTAAAGCAGATCAATGGTTAAGATTTATAGCACGCATGACAAATGCCAATGAGATAAAGTGAAGCATCAATCTTTTTGAACAATCAATCGCCAGATCAATAGTCCACATTAATAGCACGCTGTGAAAACACGCCAAATTTATTTTGCCCTGAAGAGGAGTTGTACCTGATTTTTTCGAGGACACGTGGTGAGTTTTAATTGACAACTCCCCACAAAGGAATTTTGCAATAACGCCAAGCTCGTGGGGAGTTACTGCTCTTAGAAACCACCATGGTTTCCGCCCGAAACTACTAATCAACAAAGTGTCCACACTAACAAAGGGTGACACTATGGCACACATGTTGGTTCCTCCCTAGTGGACACGTGTCAGATGGGACCCATTGACCTCTGATGATGTCTTTTAAAGAACGCCAAATTAAAAGTTGCCAGCTATCCCAAATTTCAAAAGGGGATCTGTTAAAAGAGAAAATTACAATTTTAATTGTTATTCGGTTTATCTAAAAAAGGAGAGAAGCATCCAAACCTCTGTACCTATCCAACAAATCCCAGTCATCAAAAGTATCTGAATGCCAACAAGTTTTTACCCGGTTATTTACTACATAAGTATTTTACTCAATTACTCATTTTTACTATCAATTAAATAGTAATTAACCCTATTTTTCCTTGTCGAACCCTATATATCCATTTATCCTATCAGTTGAATTTTACCCACCAATGGGTCAAAAGTCAAAACCTAAGTTGCCTAAATCCATTTTTGCTTGTGACGAACATATTTATGACAAGCATGCTGACATCTTTGATACCATAATTGTTGGCTTAGACCTAAACCTTACTATCCAAGAAGGAAAATCACTATCAAGTGTAGACCAAGACCCTTATAATTTATTGGACTCCAACCTTGCTAGAACTGTTTTCCCATGCTCATTTTATTTCCCAAAGTTCATAACTTGGTGCTTATTAGAATATTCCCTAAGTAAGAAAGTTATTATGTCATCCAGCCTTTCTGAAATCCTATGTAATGTAAATGCCATTACCCTAGATAAAATGTTTTGCATACCAAATTTTCTTGCAATGCAGCCTCTAGATGAGAAAATCCTTGCGTCTTCTTATCAAACCTTGAGGCCTTTTGACAGAAACCTATTTTTACTACAACACTTAGAGAAGGGAGTTCCTTCATCCCCTCCACCATATGATAATGTAGTATTTTCTAAGATTTCAAAGAAAGCCCTATCCTTGATCTGTATAATACTGGGATATGAAAATGATGAGAAGGTAGATGATAGTTTAAGGTTTTCTTCTTAGCATAACTCCTATGCCTGGAAGCAGGACTCCCAAGTATGATCTCTATAAGTTCTTAATCGAAGCAATCCATCAACTACTAGAAGAATTTCCATCCATCAGAATGTTCAGATATCCCTCCTATTTGTTTTATATGTTTTTATATCATAACTTTGAACACTACAAGTGCTTGAATTTGAGGATGACGGATGAAGATGGAAACCCAGTTCCAGTATACAATTGTACTAAATTAATTATAAGAATATCTAACAACTCCAATTATATTGAATTTACCGATAGGGTAATGAAGATTACATACACTATTATTCATGACTCTTCACCCCTCGAGATGTTTCCTGAAACAAGAAATGGCTATAGTTCACACCTGATATGATGATAGGTGACTGGTTTCTATATGAACAATACATAATAATTAGAGTTTATGATTTTGAAGAAGATCCTTACCATCTCCCATTTTTCCTCACACCCAATTTTTTTGCAATGGAATTTGCAAGGCGGATATTTTTAGTAGATGAAATGCATTCCCATCATTTCAAACTTAGAAGAACTTTCTTGATGCCACAAGAGATAGGACCCTTCCAACTCAGAGGTTTGAAGGCTCTATAATACCTTGAAGGTTTCTTAAATCATTTACATTTTAAGAAAGATGAAGTTGGTCCTTATGAACCTCGTGGAATCATCTCCAAACAAATAATAGAAAGCAAAAATTATGCTTATGAACCTGAGCCAAGGCCATATTTGGAGAGGATTTCCAACTTAGAAATTTGGGAGGAAGTCCTAGCAGTCCAAAATAGCATGGAAGAACAAAGAGTTTCAAAGCAGTAAGCAGGACAGAAGAGGGGGGCTGAAGAGCTCTCTACATATGTCAAAATTGATAATGCTAAGTAGGGTCATCAAGCCAAAAGGGTCAGAACAAAAAGAGGAGAGGTTGAACAAGCATTGGGGAAGAATCCCAAGCTAAAGAGCTTCCAAAGGAGATGGTTGAATTGATGCAACAACCTCCAGTCAATAAAAAGGGGCTAGCAATCAAATTCACCCACTACCCTTCTATAGAATTCACAAAGCCTCAGATGTTGCAAATGTTGTTGTTGTAGCTACATGAGGTATCCTCACTAGTTAAAGTCGGCCTACAAAAGAAATAGATAAATAAAATAAAAAAATTATATTTACAAAAGAGAAGTCATCCCAGTAAAAGAGGCAAGTTGGCCCAGTTGGAAAAATCACTCTAAAGACATGTATAAATAGAGGATTTTCCCTCCTCATTTGCTACCACCTCAAGCAAGTTCGCTCAATCAAAGGAAAGTTCGATTTTGGGTTGTAGAAGACATTTTGGAGCTCCTTATTTTTGCATCTCTTTTCTTTGTGTGATATTCATTATTCAATATCACTCTTATCTTTGTTGTACTTCTAATGATTCTCTGAGTAAGAAAGGTTTGTTGGGTTTTCCCAGGGTAAACTATTATGTCTCTTGTGACCGTACTGCTATATCATTAAAAATCTAACATGTTATGGGCCCACACAGGGTATCCTGCTACGTGTAAAGCACAAATATTTACTCTGAAAATCTAGGGTCTGAAAATCAAGCACCAAAAAACTATGGGCCGAAAATCTAGAGTTCAAAAATCAAGTACTGAAAATCAGGGTCCGAAAATTTAGAATTGGGAAATTGCAGATCTGAAATTTTAGTTTTGGTGAAGTTTGAATTTTCTGCAAAAACTAGGGTTTCTTGTTTTCTCATCTTCTGTCCACAAATTAGGCTCACCCTTAGCATTACTAAGCTCGCCCTAGGAAGGCACATCTTCCTGTGGAATCATATTTTCATTCTGTGAAATTTCAATTTTTGACCTAATTAATGCAGGGGTCAAGAATTAGGGTTTACAGTTTTAGATTGTTATGGCCACAGATCAAGAAGAAAAGGACGCTCATTCAACTCACCTCGGAAGGGCACATTCATCTGTGGAAGTAGTTTTCTCAAAATACAAAGTTCAATTTTGACCTAGCTTCTGCTAGGGTTTCTGATCAGGTTCCTACCTGCAGTCAAGATGGTGACCAGTGTCAAAGTAGAGGATAAATTAGATGGAGCCTCTAACTTCATATCATGGAAGACCAGGTTACTTCTTGTCCTGGATTAAAATGAGATCAAGAATTATGTAAAGAAATACATCTCTGAACCAATAGATGATGCAAATAAATCTAAATATAAGAAAAATGAAGCAATGGCCAAGAGAATCTTGACAGATTATGTGAAAGATCACTTGATACCTCACATCTCAGAGTTAAAGACTGCTAAGGCCATGTTTGATGAAATAGTTTGACTATTTGAGAGCAAGGACACTAGTAGGAAATTGGCCCTAAAGAATCAACTCTGCAGCACCAAAATTACCAAATCAGATTCTTTAGATGATTATCTTATGAAAATATCTCAACTAAAAGAACAACTACATGCTATTGGGGACCTAATTGATGATGAATAACTTATCACAATATCTCTTAATGGATTCCCCTCCTCATGGGAGTCATTTATTCAAAGCATATGTGGTCGAGAGAAACTACCCAAATTTGATTGTCTTTGGTCTGACTGTGTTCAAGAAGAAACCAGAATGTTGTCAAGAAATAACCCAAAATAAACTCAAGATGGAAATACTCTAGCTCTTGCAGTGCATGCAAGAAAAGGAAAAGAGAAAAGGAACTTTCAAAAGAAGAATTTAGATCAAGGACCAAGGAAGAAAAAGGACATTTCACACATCTAGTGTTACAGGTGTGACAAGTTTGGTCACTATGCTTCATATTATCCTCAGAGAAAGAGAGGGCGGAAACATGCATCAACATCCCATGTTGATGAGGAGCCTTCACCAAAAAAGGAAAAACTTGATGAGATGCCAACATAATATTTCTTTTGATTTCATTTTATTGTAAGTTGGACCATTTTCCATGGTACGAGAGTCCAACAAAATTTCGTATTCATTAGTTAGTCATCATTGTAATTGGACCATTTTCCCTAATACAGGAGTCCAACAATTTTTTATTCATTATATCATTATTGTAATTGGGCCATTTTCCCTAGTATGGGAGCCGAAAATATTTGTTTTGAGGAAAAAGTGTCAAGACTCAGTAGGAGTCGAAATACATAAAAGGCAGGAAGGATTGCTTCCATAACAAGGGGGACTAATCTCAGTGCCTTGTGATAAATGGGAATACATCCCACATTTTCATATCTTATACATACTCCAAGATTGATGATTGACAGAAGGTGTCTAGTACTCTAGGATTGATGATTGTCAAGGGAAGCTAGCTTCAAGTCCTAGAGGGAGCAAGATGATTGGATGCAGAGAATGCAAGATGATCAGATGAAGAGGGAGCAAGATTCCCAGATGCAAAGGGAGCAAGATGCTCGGATGAATAGCAAGCAGGATGCTCAGATGCAGAGGGAGATTAGAGGAAAAGGGAGTAGGATGCTCAGATGTAGAGGGAGAAAGGCGCTCTACCACTGAGGGAGATGTGATGAGCTTGGAGACGGATGTTTGCAGAATCGGGTGAACATTCCCCCAGTATTATCCATGTGACTTAGCTAGGGGTGAATGGTCCATTGGCAGGGCATTATCTTCTCCCGGACACCCTGTGACGGGGTGGGGAGATTGGCCTTTGCATGATGAGTAGTATTGATATATTGAGCATTCCCTCAGTATTATCCATGTGACTTGGCTAGAGGAGAATAGCTCAGAGTAGGGCAGTGCCTTATTCTGGACATCCTTTGTGAATATTAGTCCTCATTTGCACACACTATCCTCATAGAGGTTGAGCATCGATCATTTCCCTAGTATTGTCCATGACACTTGGCTAGGGGTGGGTCAAGTAGGACAGTGCCTTCTCTCGGACACCACGTAGGTTGGAGATATTAGTCCCTAAGATGAATCACAATGGGGTAGTGCTTTCTCTTGGAGACCAAGTGAGGTAGAGAGATTAGTCCCTAAAATGCTCGGAGTGGGGCATTTCCTTCTCCCAGACATCCTGTGACGGGATGGGGAGATTAGTCCCTAGATGCACACTTATGTACTCAGGAAAGTGCATGGATTTATCCATGAGACTTGGATAAGAGATATTGAAACCATCAACCTGAAGCAATCTCATGATCAACCTTTCCTAGAGATGATTCGTTGAAGACAAGTCATGACAAGATGTGTTCAGGTAGAATGAGCAAGAAGAATACTGGGAGTGTTCTCCCTGAGACAAGGAGAATGGTTTGACTCTCCTTGAGAGGGAGAGAGAGGTATCTGGTTGTTCTTTATGACACATCTCGATGGACTGAGTTGTGTAGAGGATGTCATGTTTGTCATATCCACATGGACGTAAATAGACCTTTCTTATGATGACGAGACGTACGAGACAAGCCATGATGATCAAATGATACTCAGATGTGTTCTAGCGCAATGATACCTCTCTATATAAGAGGGAGTGTTGTTTTTGTAGCTACGTGAGGTATCCTCACTAGCTAAAGTCGACCTACAAAAGAAATAGATAAATAAAAAAATGTATTTTTATACTTACAAAAGAGAATTTGGCCCAGTAAAAGAGGCAAGTCGTCCATGTTGGAAAAATCACTCCAAAGTCATGTATAAACAGAGGATTCACCCTCCTCATTTGCTACCACCTCAATAAGTTTGCTCAAGAAAAGGAAAGTTCGATTTTGGGTTGTAGAAGACATTTTGGAGCTCCTTCTTTTTGCATCTCTTCTCTTTGTGTGATCTTCATTATTAAAGATCACTCTTATCTTTGATGTACTTATATTGATTCTCTGAGTAAGAAAGGTTTGTTGGTTTTTTCCCGAGTTTGGGTTTTCCCAGGGTAAAATATTGTGTCTCTTGTGTTCTTGTGATTGATTATGTGAAAATTATACTACTATATCGTTAAAAATATAACAACAAACATCACCTTCGAGATCACCTTCAGCAGGTCTAGTGCAAGTAAAGACATACTTGCAAACTAAATACAGAAATATAAGAGAAATAAGTGTTAAGATGTTAAATGATACCAATCCCCAAATAGGTACATCAGGGAAGAGACTGCTCACTGTAGTAGATTACAAAAAATACATTTTGAAATGGTCTATGTTAGAGCCTGCAGTGCCTCATCCTACTAGCCTCGATGATTGGAAAGTTGATGAATACCAAGTAGACTTCAGCAACTTTGAAAAATTGGACAAATTATATTTCTATAAGAAAACTAATGACATGATATGTAAGGAGGTGGTACAACCTCTCAAACTTAGAGAGAAATCTTAGGGGGGCATTGGAGAGATTTGAAGAGCTTTGGAAGGCAGAAAAGGTGACAGTAAAAGCAAAACAAAATAGAATCAATGAGTTGGAAAACAAATAATGGCCTTAAGTGTTAATCCAATTGATGGGTCCCATGCTAAATCTGTTTTTAAAGAAAAAGATAATGAAATAGCTCACCTCAAGAAGCAATTGCATATGCCTACAAATGAGCTAGTTCAAACTCTTGAACTGATACAAGATCAAGAAGAAAATGAAAACATATATGCTAGCATGTTGCATTTCAAGCAGATAGCTAAAGAGAAGTAAAAACAAATAAATGAGCTTAAATGGAAAATTGCTTCACTCAACTTAAAAAAGACCACAAGAAGCAAGCCAACCTGCATACAATAGGTTATTCAAGGTTTACCTCCTAGCATACAAGAAGCAAGCCAACCTATAGGAGAAATTGAGCAGATGGAAAGAGAGCCTGAGATGCAAGATGCAGATAAAGTGGTAATTGATGTAATGGATGAAGATACTCTAACTCAGTAGCCTGCTCAGGAGCAAGTTGACAAAGACATTAAGATCAAGGAGTTGGAGGATGAGGTGAGCCAGAAAGATGATAGAATTATAGATCTTGAAGGATACATTAGAAAGAAGTAAGATGACATCCATTATTTGGAGACTGAGGCAAAAGAGCTTAAGAGCCAAATTAATAAGCTCAATTTGGATGTAGAAGAGGAATATTTGATTAAAAGAACAAATCAGACCCTGTGGGATAATATATCCCAGTTGTTCATGAATGAGTGGGACCATTGTGAGGTCATCCAAGATGAATTTAATACATATCAAGTAATTAAAGAAGAACTCAAAAGTGTTGAAACAGAGCTAGGAAAGATGCCTGAACTAGCTGAGCAAATAATAGAATTTTTTAACAACGGAAGTAAAACACAGCTAGAAGAGTTACAGATTACAAATAGAACGCAGTTGATCAAGGTAGCTAGACAAATGGTAATGAAGCAGACTCTGTTGAAAAGATCCCATATCAATATGAAATTATTGGCTAATGATATAGAGGCTTTCAAAATCATGTATGATAAAGTCATAAAATTAGGGTTACCACATCCATGTGATGGGAATGAAGAAATTGTCCCCAAAGAATAATATAAGGCCACATTGACACATAAAATAAATGAGATGCCTCAAGCTGATGCATTAGAAGGATTCATAAATGGAGATCAAGTTATTGATAGGCTAAAGCCTCAGTTTCATATATGGATTATTTAAAGAGGCTCTTGAAGGAGCTTGGCCCTATATCATATCAGACAACTATTGATGTTGAAATAACCCTAGAGGCATTGAAGGCCCATTGAATTCCATTGGGTAAGGATTCTCATGCAATGTCAAAATATTCCCAAGTAATACCCCCACCTCAAAGTCCAGCCACAGGGAATACTTCCAACACTCCACAAGGACATACAAGTGGACAGCGATTTTCTAAAGTGCCAGGTCAGTTTGTGAGTTAGCCAAATCCTTTGGATTTTATGCCACCTGGAGGACATATAAATGTGCATATGATGCACCAAATGAGGTCACAAGTAGGAATACATCCAGCTGATCAAACAGTAGGTCAGGTTTTTGGGCAGTCGATTGTATAACACAACGTATATATGAGAGGACAGACAAAGCAAACAAGAGGCAGAAATAAAAGTGCAAGTAAGAAGAGTTGAAAAGTAAAGGCTGCTAGTCAGTTAAAAAGTGAAAGGGACATATTTACAAGTTTGTTGCAAATTAGTTCAACTCAACGGAATTCAGTTACTCCTGGGGACCTATATATTGTAATTTGAGTGCATAACTCATGGATGGAAATTTTTAGAGGGACTCTATCAGTTGTCTGAGCGGATGAACTATTTTTTAATGTATATTTTTGTCTGAGATCAAGCTTGTAGAGTGCTACAGAGATGTTTTTCCTCTGTATTTTGTCTATCTTCTTTGTTATCTTACTCTTTCATGTCCACGTATACTCTCATGAGATGTCAATAAACTTCTAAGTAACAGATTCAACTCCATATTGTGTCATCGATATGATATATTGATGAATGTTGGAATTGATCACGGAGATTTCAAATATTTTGACCTTTGGTCCAATTTCAAAGCTTTTATGAGATACAATAGTAGTTGAAGTTTTCTCTTGTTTTTGTTTCCATAAATGTCATGTTGCCTAAAAATTCATAATTAAACTCATGATTTACATACAGTTTGTTTACAAACTACTGAATTCTTTAAATCAAAGCTCAGTATGTTTATGTTGTTATTAGGTTTAAGATATTTGTCATGCAGGCGCCTCTTACTCACATTTTCATTTCCATCTGCTAAATGCACCTTCATTATTAACAAAAGTATTGTTACACTCTCCAAAATTCCTCTACAACTTGTTTTACACTATCAGACTCTGTTCATAAATAGTTATTTAGAAGAAAGACCAATTTTACATAAAGTTCCACAGAGATTCGGCTCGAAATATATAAAACTTGAGTTATGTCATGCCCTTGCATGCATTATTTCAGTCTAGTACATCTCGGGGAACTAACACCTTCTATGATCAAACGTGTGGAGTTGCAATGGGATCTCCATTATCTCCAATCGTGGCAATTTTTCTCATGGAACACTTTGAACAAAATGCTCTCAAATCGTTCCACTTAAAATCTCACTAGTGGGTTAGATATGTTAATGATACGAATACAAGTTGTCCCCATGGGAGGAAAAAACTTGACAACTTTAAGGATCACTTGGAAAACCAATCAGATAACACCAAATGGACCATGGAGTTGGAAGAAGATGGTAAGCTTCCATTTCTAGATATTCTGGTCATTAAAAACTCTGATGGCTCCTTGGTGCATAAAGTATATTTTAATACATGCATGCCCAACCTCATCACTATCCTGGTTGAAAGATGGGTGTGTTGAATACCCTAATCACCCGTGTTAAGAGAATCTCTGATAACTTGCATCTGGAACTAGAAAATGAACATCTAAAGAATGTGTTTAAAAGAAATGGATATATATTGACTCCTAGATTAAAAAATCCTTCAAGAAAGCTGATACGGGTCCAAATTCTACGAAGAATAGAGTTAACAGTGAACATAAAGTATTTCTCCCACATATTCAAGGCACAACTGACAGGATAGCCAAGATTCTAAAAAAGAAAAATATCATTACAACATTCTCTCCTCCTAATAACTTGAGAAATATCCTAAGTTTGGTTAGGGATCCTATCGATACTAACTTAGATAATGGAGTATACCAAATCCCTTGCACCTACGGTAAAACATACATAGGTGAAACTGGCAGGACCTTAAAAACAAGAATCAAAGAACATTGTGACGATTTAACAATAAATATCAAAAACTCGGCATTAGCAGAACATTCCTACAAGACGAAACATTCCATTTATATTGAGGGTACACAAATTATGGCTAAGATCGATAATTACTCTAAAAGGAAAATCTGTGAAGCCATCGAAATTGAAAAGAACCCTAATAACCTCAATAGGGATGATGGACTTAAAATAAGTCATAGTTGGTGTTTGGTTATCAGAAAATGTAGGGGATCCTTCACCAATTGATGTAGTTGCTCTTCTTTGGTTCTCACTCATCATTCGGATTCTATAAGTTGTGTCTCTTCGTTGGGTGGACTTCTTGTCTCATAAATCAATTACATCATGATTTATCGACTTAAAATTAGAAATTAATAAAAATTAAAAATGAAACATGTATTTATGAGCTGCTTAGGGTTTGGTATCTTCTCGACTCTCCTTGTATTGATGAATAGCTACAGATGGATAGCTCGAAACATCAACAAAATTCATTCACAACAATCGTAGATACTCCAACACCTTCTCCAATGGCTTATTGTGAATTGTCAGCTGCAGGCATCAAAACCGGATATGGAGCGGTTATTCTGGGAAATTTATGGAAATTTGAGAAGCTTAGACTAAACAAAATCTTGAATCTCACACAACTATCCTTTCTAAAATGAGGAAGAAACAAGGACACCATACCGAAATTCGCAGAAATCAAACATTCGGCAAGAAACAATCATAACTAGGCATCGTTAATGAGAATGAGCCATATTTCGTTAAAACCTCTAATCATAGTTTGTTTAGGTTTCCTAACTGTCTTTCAGTTAGAGGACAATTATGGTATTTTGTACTATATATGTACGTTTATGTACATTGATTAAAAGACATATAGAGTGCACCTTTCTGCCAATATTTCTATTTCATCTCTGTGCATTATGGTTTCTTACATTTCTTCTTATTTTCATTATGTTTATGCATTTGTTTCCATTGTACATCTAACTGTGGTATCAGAGAACATCATGATCTCTTGTGCCCGCGATTAGTGTGATTGGGATTATGATAACAGAGCAAATTCGATGCCTTGAGAAGGTTGGGTCCATGGCTCGTTAATATGTGCATGGTGTTGTAGTATTCGTGTAGACAGTCTCGCCCTCCTATGCAAGTCGCCCCCATCCACTGTAGAGGAAGAAGATCTTGCAATATTACAACATCAAGGGCACGAACAAGGTCGTCAAAGCTAGGGACTGCGTTTTAATGTGTGCCCATAACTCTGAGAAACCTCCATACTTAGTGATAATAGAGAGCATTGAGATCGATGGAAAAAAGAAGAACAAAGAATCCAAGAATACATAAAGAAATGAACACGCTAAATGACATATGCCTTGCTTAATTGTGGACCATCAACAAAGATGTAGGTAACTTTGATCCAGATTACAAATTTAGTTTTCATTCGTTTGATACTTGTAAGTTTCCCTTTCTCCAGATATCGTTGTTGTCATTTTTTTTATTGTTGTTGTTGTCAAAGATGAGTAGCTTGCATCACTTTGTGGAGAAATTGTTACCAGTTGAAGTTGTTATATGCCTGGGTGGAGGCAGATTTCATTTCTGTTGTGTTTGCTCAGAAATTGATTAAAGGGATATGAAATTTATGTATAATTGTAACGCCTCTGTTATTACTACACTTCAATTCTGAAGGCGCTTGGTCGATTCCAGCAATACTGAAGGAATAATTGTAATGCCTATGTTATTACTACACTTCAATTTTGAAGGCACTTGGTCGATTCCAACAATACTGAAGGAAGAGTGAGAATGTTTTGGATGTTTTATAAAGGGAATTAAAAAAATTTGTATCCATCTGAAGATGTCACTTGCACAAGAAATTCAGAGACGTGTTGCCATAGAAAATCCAAGTTGTTGCGGGGAAGAATATGGGCCATTGTCTTTTCATTTGGTGCCTATGGGATTGTGAGGCGTTGCCTACCAATCTTTGAGAAAGATAACTACACATAGAAATTTGTTGTCAATTGTCGTTAAGATTCGGTCTTTACATTTCTTAGTGATCCCTGTGTATTAGAAGCCAACCAGATAATGGTTCTCCTGGTATAGCGAAACAATAGCATACAACCTTCAGTATCAACAAGGGAAGGAATCGCCCCCACTAAGCCATGAAGAGATAAAGTTGATACAAACTACAATCTCAATGCATAGAAGAAACCACGGCCAAGAAAAGTTGTCAGGTGATTGGTTATGAACATTGGTTGGGGTTTCATTAGTATATCCCCGCGAAAAGAAAAGCCACTAGGATATTGGATTAACCATGGGTCAACTAATATGGAGCTCATTTGGTGCATTTTGAGTAGAATCCGACACCCATTCATATTTTGAGTCCAACATTTATTCTTGTGTTGATTCTCGCTAATAGAGGGTGGAGTTGCAAGAAACCTTCAGTAGTATAAGTCAGTCTAAATGGCCAAAATTGAAGAGCTCTTTGATCTGCTACAAACATCGCTGAACAAAACTTCAGGATCTACAATTTCTGTGAACAAGAGAATTTTTAACGCAATTGTTACCTGCTTGAAAAACATGCACAGAAAAATCGAAATGCTCAAAACTCAAAAAAAGTTGTTATTTGATGAATTGAGTCTCCTACGACAGCAACATGTTGACGGTGAAAAAGAGGATAGCAAACATATTTCAGGCATGAATCAAATCAATGAATTCAATGGACAATTGTTCCTTTTAGACACTAGGATAACAAATGAAGATCCTAATGTGAATGAAAAACTTATGAACATTGAAGATAAAACCATTGAAAAGAAAGATGAATGTAAGGTTACATCCAAGTTTGTAAGGCCTTGGGAAGAATTGTTGTTTAAAAGAAATCGATATGGTTTAGGATATATATGAAAAGTGTGATCATCTTTTTCATATTCCTGATTATAGAAAACCAGTTAGCTTTGTGAGCAAAGGATTTCTGGTTGATGTTAATCGAAAGGAAAAATTTGTGGAAAATGGAAAGAATCAGGTACATAATGATATTGCAGTTAAGACTAATGATAGTATAGATACAATTTATGATGATATACTGACTCTCATATTAAAAAAGCCTTCAAGAAAGCTCATAGGGGTCAAAATTCCACAAAGAATAGTGTTAACAATGAACATAAAGTATTTCTCTCATAAAGTATTTCTCTCATATATTGAACATAAAGAATCTGAAAAAGAAAAACATCATTACAACATTATTGTTGATGTATATGTAACTTCAGAATGTATTTCATCTATGTATATTGTACTCCTATAGAGATGTGTTATTCCTCTATAAGGAAGTGTCGTCATTTATATTGTAAGTGTCGTAACTTATACTTGATGGGTTATTAGACCACCTTGTTGGGGTCGGCCCTGTATAAGTCATGTGGGTCAAAGGTTTATTAGAGCACCCTATTGGGGGTCGGCCATGTGGGTCAAAGGGTTATTAGACCACCCTATTGGGGATCGGACCAATCAGTATTATGTTATGTGGTTAAGTTAAGGCCGACCTAGTAAAGGTTATTAGGCAAGTCAAGTCAAGTATAAATAGAGTGCGGGAGGCACTCTATTTGATCATTCTATTCTCTCACACACTCTTTGGAGAGTGGCACACTTGTGGAGGAGGAGAAGCTACTGCTAGGAGATGTCTATCTCTTATGCTTGGGTTGTATCATTGCTCTATCTATCTCTGAGGAAGTTATTGGCGTTTTTCACCTTTATGGTTTTCCCCAAGTAAACTCTGTGTCTCTTGTGTGCTTGCATTATTGTGTCCATGATTGATATGCTGTAGATATGCTGTACATGTTGTTCTCTCAGTTAAAATCCTAGTTCAGATTGAAGTAAATTCTGAAAAAACTAACATGGTATCAGAGCTAGCCTGAAAGAAGGCATGGTATGGCATGTATGACAATTGTTGCACTTACGATGCTAGGGCTTGATATAGCAAAAACCAGTCATCGTAGAACTTTCGCTATAAATCCATTTTGGAGAAGTTTTAGGATCTGAAACTTTTACAGGTTGAATATCAAATCCCCATGTACCTTTTTTCCAAAGGAAAACTTCTAATTCGTTGTACTTTGTGTTTTATGATCTGTACAATCTAGGGTTTCTACCTCTTCCAGATCTGAGTCATAAATAGGTGACCCGGGAAAAAATGTCATAACTTGGTCTAGGAATCTCGAAATGAAATTGCGTAAAAATTGATAGGTATTGCACGGACTGTAATTTCTCAGGTAACTTTTTCAGAGGCCGAAACTGAACTAGTGACATGTGGCAGGCCATACAAGTTCGCTCTCCTGCTTTATCCCATAAACAGGTCACGGTGCGACACTTGGAATAACTCTCTCTCAGAGAATCGAATTGAGGTCAGACCTATGGGGTTGAAAATATGACAGGTCGGGCTACCACAGGTAAAATTTTCAGATCCTATGGATCGGAAAGTTCAGAGTTACACCAGAAACAATCAGGTACATATTTCTATCAAAACATAATTATTTTTTAGCACCTTCATTCATGGCTTCGGGAATTTAGGGCTTCGGATAAAGATGGAATTTTTGAATCGGAGACCACGGCTGAATAATACTCATCAAAATCGAAATTTAAAGACCAAGATCAGAATTTTTGGTTAGGCAGAAGGTCGGGCTTGATCAGACCCTAGTTCAGGACTTTGATCGAAAAAGTGGAAAATTAGGGCTTCTGCAAAAATGGGAATTTTTTGAAATCTGTGACCACGTCTGGAAGCTCCTCACAAAAATAGAAGCTTAGAGATTTGGATCAAACCTTTTGATTGGGAAGAAGGGTGGGCTTTATCAAACCCTATTTCGGGGTCATGTCCAGTGAATCCGGAAGTTTCAAAGGCAATTTGAGGGGTGAAACTTTGCAGTTTTTCAAATTCTGAGTATACCGGCTTAATCAGCTCATCAAGGCACATCTTTCTATCCTTTCAGAAGTTTGAAATTCAAAGTTTGAATTTTAGTGTTTCTCTAACAAACCCTAATCCAGCTTCAGATCCAGTTCCTGCAAATCAAGTGGATTGGGTTAACCCTAGAAGAGAATGGATTGGTCACCTGCATAAGTGAAGAAGTTCATGTTTCAGAGGGAGATGAGGCTAAGGCCTTACATAAGAAGATTACAAGCAATCTTGGCAGGTATGACTTATCTAGGTATGTTTCGAGATTTGTTCATGATTAAGTTTATGGTATGTTTGTCTTCATATTATTACAGTTAGTACAATCTTGATTAAATTTAGACTTGTCGTGTCACCTTAATAAAATTATGAATGCATGATAGAAGATATTCATTGATTAGAGTGTTGACACTTATGATTGTACTAATGCATTATGGTGTTGTATGAGGTTTATGTTGTCCGCTAACATGAAAGGTACACCAAGAAAGACAAATCATGTTCTAGTTCAAGAACACATGATCATGGTGACATGAAGACAAAGATTCATCCATTGCCATGGATCACATAGAAGATCTACTTACGAGGTATGTATAACTTGGTTCTATAATGGTTAACCCATGAGATATGTAGGTTACTAGCACAAGTCACTTAAGAGAACAAGAAGACTTCATGTGGGTATGTTAGACAATAACCAGCTAATCCAGGTATGTTTTTCCTATATCAAGTTAGAATCCTACCTTGTACACATGGCATCATTGATAATGATTATTCATAGGTTTGAATAAACTTGGGTGTATGCATATTATGTTTCTTACCTTAATTGATGATATGACTAACCAGAAGAGTCATGAAAGTATAGGTTTGAGTAATCACGGGTTTAGGCATATTATGTTTCTGATTTGACTAACCAGAAGAATCCTATGATCAAATAAGAATATGCATGAGTAAAAGAAGTCTTCCCTGAAACCTTGAATACTAATGTTTATTATTTGTGTTTAAAATGATCATGACTATACATGTTTAAGATTATTGTGAATGTGTGATTATGTATGAGACCTCGAGGATAACACAATGATGATACTAATAAGCATGCAAAGTGATTAAGGATGGATATAAGTTCAAGGACAGGTAATCCAGGAAGCAAAGATCAAGAGGGAGCACACTTCAGTAGTTTCTGCAAGGATGCAGATATTCAGAGGGAGTTGACCACTTCTCACAATCCACATCAAAATGGAGTTGCAAAGATTCATAGGGAGTCCACCCAACAACCAAACAAAGATAAGTATTTGAATTGTCATTTCTTACATATTTGTTTGTTTAAATAATGTTGTTCAATGATGTATATGCTTATGTTCCTAGACTTAGGTTGTGTATTATGCATATTAGAATAATTGCATTAATGAACAGTATACTACTAATATGCATGTGATGGGTAAGTGGCCTATGGCACTGTACAGCATTCCATTGCTAAGAATGAAACCTCTTTGCTGACATGTTGGGAGTAGTGCAAAATCTTAACAATGTTCTGGTAGAGATTGGAAGGCATTTAGAAAGTTACAGGATATGGATGAATGTTGTATTGAAGCATTGGCTAAAATAATTGCATGACTGTATGACATATTTCTTTATGTCTAAGAATTTGTTCTGAAAAACTATGAGATGTTTCTAATTATACAATTTAACTTGTTTTGTAGGAAAGATCGTATACCTTCACCTACAAAAGAAAGACTACAACATTTGTTCCAGCAACAAAGATATCTATTGAAGATATTGAAGTTCCCAAGATTCGGGAAGAATGCCATGATCGAGGAGTACCAGTCGATCATGAAGAATGATGTCTAGGATGCAGTCCCAAGACCTGAAGGTAAGTCTGCTGTGACTTCCAAATGGATCTATAAGATCAAGCATGTTGTAGATGGTAGCATGGAGAAATACAAAACAAGGTTGAGGAAGGCAATCCCGTGATACTACTTTTGTATGTCGATAACCTGTTTGTTACAGGTGAGGATAGATTGATTGTCGACACGCGGTGGAAGCTTGCTGCCGAGTTCGAGATGAAGAACTTGTGGATGATGCACTAATTTCTAGGTATGGAGGTGTGGCAGAGTGCAGATGGAATCTTCCTTGGACAAGGGAAGCTTGTAACCTAAAGAGGTTCAGGATGATGGACTGCAAGGCCATGGCCACACCTATGGCATCGAACCTGAAGCTTCTGTGTGATGCTTCATCTGATCCGGTTGATGTCACAATGTTTCGTTAGATGATTGGGTCCTTGATGTACCTGACGGACACGAGACCAGATATTTGCTTTGCGGTGAACACATTGAGCCAGTTCCTGGCGGATCCCAGAGGTGTTCACCTGGTTGCTGTAAAGCATATTCTGAGGTACCTGAAGGGTACAGTTGATTATGGGCTCAAGTATGATGCGAATCAAAAGTTTAACCTGCAGGGTTATGTTGATTCAAATTGGGCAGGCAGTGCTGCAGATAGGAAGAGCACTTCTAGGTGCTGCTTCAGTATGGGATCAGGTGTGATCTCTTGGTTTAGCAGGAATCAGTCCTGCGTAGCACTAAGTACATCTGAAGCAGAGTATGTTGCAGCTTATTCAGCTAGTTGTGAGGCAGTATGGCTTCAGAAGCTACTGTCTGAGTTATTTGATCTCCCGCTGGAGGCTACTGATATCTTTTGTGACAACTAGAGTTGTGTGAAGCTTTCTGAGAATCCAGTGTTCCACGACAGGTCGAAACACATTGAGATCAAATATCACTATATCATGGATATGGTGCAGAGAGGAGCAGTAAAGCTCCTGTATGTTGCAACGAATGAGCAGGTTGCAGATGTGCTGACGAAACCACTAGCTAGAGTGAAGTTCGAGTACTTCAGAGAGAGGCTTGGTGTTCTTCAGATCGATGACACTTCGAGGAAGAAGTGATGGAAACATTTGTTAAAGCCATTCCAAGCATGTTGGAAGGAGGATCCTTCACATGGCTATGGATGTAAGCATTGGATGATGAGCATCGGGACGATGCTCTAGTTACTGCTCTGTATATGTATATACATCATGTTGGATGCTGGATATGATCAGTTGGATCATTTATATGTATATGCATCATGTTGGATGTTGGATATGATCAGTTGGATCATTTATATGTATATGAATCATGTTGGATGATGGATATGATCAGTTGTATCATTTATATGTATATGCATCATGTTGGATGCTGGATATGATCAGTTGGATCATGTGTATGTATCTGTAGATGTATCAGGTGGATACATTGTATGATCAGGTGGATCATGTATTTGTATATGTATCAGGTGGATACATTGTATGATCAGGTAGATCATGTATGATGATATGTATCAGGAAGATACTGTGTATGCATCAGGTGGATGCATTGTATGATCAAGATGATCATGGATGATGAGCTTTAGGATGTTGCTCGAGATGACATGCATCAGGATGATGCAGTGATGATGATCAAGATGATCATATGTGATGACATGTATCAGGTGGATACATTACATAATCAGTTGGATTATGTGTGATGAGTTCCGAAGACACAGATGCACATGAGCTTTTCGGACATGGTTGTAGATGTGTTCTCCCATGGTCGCGATGTAATTGCTGGGATTTTCTGACATGGTGGCAGATGTGTTCTCCCATGTTTGTGATGTAATTGCCAAGGCCATTCGAGCATGGTTGTAGATGTGTTCTCCCATGGCTGCGATATAAGTCCTAGGCCATTCGAGCATGGTTGTAGATGTGTTCTCCCATGGCTGCGATATAAGTGTTGGGGCATTCGAGCATGGTTGTAGATGTGTTCTCCCATGGCTGCAATATAAGTGCTGGTCCATTTGAGCATGGTTGTAGATGTGTTCTCCCATGGCTGCAATATAAGTGTTGTTCCATTCTCGCATGGTTGTAGATGTGTTCTCCCATGGCATAGATATAAGTGCTATGTGATGTGCATCTGGGATGTGCTTCGTGATACTCTATGGCCATGGACAGGTTGTGCAGATGAGCATATAAGTAGACCTGGGAGATCTGGACAGGATGAAAAAGGCCTCATATGCTCTTTCAAGGCATTGCTCTGGGAGGACATATAAGTAGACCTGGGAGATCTGGACAGGATGAAAAAGGCCTCAAATGCTCTTTCGAGGCATTATCCTATGGCATGTAAGTAGATCTAAGAGATCTGGATAGGATGAAAAAGGCCTCAGATGCTCTTTCGAGGCATTTCCATGACCACATGTAATAAGTCCTGGAGATCTGGACAGGATGAAAAAGGCCTCAGATGCTCTTTAGGGTTCTTGCTTGACAAGACGCTCTTTTAAGGTTTTGTGGTGGGGGTCACATGTAATAAGTCCTGGAGATCTGGACAGGATGAAAAAGGCCTCATATGCTCTTTATGGTTCTTACTAGTCAAGAGACTCTTTTAAGGTTTTGTGACACTCACATGTAATGTGCTCTTGGGAGATCCGACGGGTAGAGTTGTGTGCTCGTAACAGCCTGGGATGCTACAGCCAGGTTTTGTGACGCACGTAATAAAGTCCTGAGGATTCCACAGTATGGCCAGTGATGATGAATACCTACAAGTGGTGGGCCTACATACAGTATGAAAAAGGACTGGATCTGTAGAACTTCCTATGACGAGTAGATTCAGAGATTGATTGAGATAGCAGCAGTAGTGATAATGACGATGATCCAAAGAAGAAGACTTGTGCTAGCAGATCGATGTCAAGAAACACCTTCCTAGTTAAGAGGGATTGTTGATGTATATGTAACTTCGGAATGTATTTCATCTATGTATATTGTACTCCTATAGAGATGTGTTATTCCTCTATAAGGAAGTGTCTTCATTTATATTGTAAGTGTCGTAACTTATACTTGATGGGTTATTAGACCACCTTGTTGGGGTCGGCCCTGTATAAGTCATGTGGGTCAAAGGTTTATTAAACCACCCTATTGGGGGTCGTTCATGTGGGTCAAAGGGTTATTAGACCACCCTATTAGGGGTCGGCCCAATCAGCATTATGTTATGTGGTTAAGTTAAGGCCGACCTAGTAAAGGTTATTAGGCAAGTCAATTCAAGTATAAATAGAGTGCGGGAGGCACTCTATTTGATCATTCTATTCTCTCACACACTCTTTGGAGAGTGGCACACTTGTGGAGGAGGAGAAGCTGATGCTAGGAGATGTCTATCTCTTATGCTTGGGTTGTATCATTGCTCTATTTATCTCTGAGGAATTTATTGGGGTTTTTCACCTTTATGGTTTTCCCCAAGTAAACTCTGTGTCTCTTGTGTGCTTTCATTATTGTGTCCATGATTGACATGCTGTAGATATGTTGTACATGTTGTTCTCTCAGTTAAAATCCTAGTTCAAATTGAAGTAAATTCTGAAAAACTAACAATTATATCCTCCTAATAACTTGAGAAATCTCCCTAGTTTGGTTAAGGATCCTATCGATACTAACATAGGTAAAGGAATATACCAAATCCCTCGCACCTACGATAAAACATACATAGGTGAAACTGGAAAGACCTTCAAAATAAGAATCAACGAACATTGTGCCAATATTAACAATAATAATGTCAAAAAATCTACATTAGTAGAACATTCCTACAAGACGAAAGATGCCATTGATATTGAGGGTACAAAAATTGTGGCTAAGATCGATAATTACTCTAAAAGGAAAATCCACGAAGCTATCGAAATTGAAAAGAACCCTAATAACCTCAATATGGATGATGGGATTAAAATAAGTCATAGTTGGTTGCAGGTTATCAAACAATGTAGGGGATCCTTCACCAATTGATGTGTTGATCTTCTTTGGTTCTCACTCGTCATTCAGATTCTCTGAGCTGTGTCTCTTTGTTGGGTGGACTTCTTGTCTCATAAACCAATTACATCATGATTTTTCGGCTTAAAATTAGAAATTAATAAAAAAATAAAAATGAAACGTGTATTTATGAGCTTCTTAGGGTTTAATATCTTCTTCATTCTCCTTGTCTTGATGAAGAGATACAGATGGATAGCTTGAAATGTCGACAAAATTCGTCCACAACAATCACAAATACTCCAACAATAAATTATTGTTGGTTCAATTTCCTATTTGGACAAAAAGAAGAATCTATGAGATAGTAAAGGGTTGTCCGTAATTTATGAATGGAATCAATACTTTTGCATATTTGAACATATGATCACTTGGGTCTTATGATGTTCCCATTGGAATGAATTGGTTAGATCCACATCATGTTGTTTTGGATCATCATAAAGAGACTTTTAATTTGTCTAGATGTCTTAGAAGGAAATTACAGGATAGTAAAAGGAAAATTACAAATTTGTAATTGAATAAATGTTTTGAGAAAGTGTGCCAATTGTATGCAACACATGTGGAATATCCAAAAAAAAGACAAAGTGTAATGTCCCTCAAAATACACCCTAAAAAACTATTTTATAAGGGTCTCCGATCTGTCCTAAAAAACACGTGTTTATTTAAATTAACTTCAACACTGAGAAGTGGTTGGTAAAGTTACTTGTTTTCATTTTGAATGTTCTTTTGTTTTCTCACTATCATTGTGTAGATTGGAATGTCATCTTTAACTAGACTTTTATCTTTTATTGTCTTGGCTGGCCTGTATGTGATAAAACTAAATCATTCAATGCACTGGCATTCCTTTTACACATAAGAATTATTAAGGTCTATGATAGATTGTATGTCTTATTTATTAAATTTATAACCATCATAACATGATCTGGTTCTTTTGACTTTCCCAATGACATAATGTTATCTATGGATTGTTTGCATTGTAAGTGATCATATTCTTTTCATGAACTTGGTCTTTCTTTGTTTATTTACATTGAAATTGTATTGATGAGATTCATTCTCTCTATTGGTGGAAATCTGTTCCATAATGGCCTGAGGATTTACTTAGCAGTTAAGCTAACGTTCTTATTATGGTTTCATACTCTTTCAGGTATCCAAGGATCTACATTATCCTTGCAAGCATCAGTCTTACATTATAAACACCCTAATCATTATGCAAGATCGTGATATAACAAATGTTAATCCTTCAAATATATATATAAGACCAAGTCTAACGTTGGTCATACAAAGTTCAATGCCTAACAAAATGTAACAACCCTTTGTGTTCAACATTGAAGCTTTGGACAAGTTTATACTATGTATACGACTTAGTGGCGGTAGGTGTTCATTTAATACATCCCATGTGATGGGAAGGTGTTGAGAGGAATCGTGGTCCCACACACGGTCACTATTATTAACGCTCTGTACTTGGAGTTGAGTTTTCCTAGGGTTTGCATTTGGGAAGGTTCATTTGTATCCAAGAAGGACTTGCTCGGCTTTAGAACTCCCAGACACAGAACCAGAACTCAATCACAGAACCAAGACTCAATCACTACAAAACTCTGAACCTTAGATAATAACACATCTTTGTCTGACCGTCTTCGGGTGGCGAAGATCATCACAGACGACACTAGAAGATCAGCAAGCTTTTGATCCCAGTCGGTCGCACTAAGTGCAGAGGGAGAGCATACACCACTGACTTCTTCTTACACTTGAGATATATGTTTTTCGTATGCCAGGTCGCAAGAAGCGCAGGCACAGAGGATACATAGACCTCGACTCGAATACTTATAGAGCTCTCCACTCCCAAACTCTGAATACCCGAGTGGGTGGGGGAGGATTTATTTATACAAATTTATCCAGTAAACCGGTGACACCGAACTGACAAATGCAAGTAACAGCTAAGATGCGCTTTTATGGCAGTAGATCAAATCATACCCTTTGTTGGATAAGTCATCCGGGCCATGTGAAGGAATCTAAGTACTTTCGGACCCATACTGACAAGATAATTAAAATTTACAAGGTGGAACTACTATTAGCGGCCCACGACGCTTTTACATCAGCCATAGGGGTCATATCCTACTAGGAAGATACATATTTCTTTTCCATCCCCAAGATCTGGCCTTCCACAAACACAACCAGATCCAGCAAATCCATCATCATTGTCATAGGTAGATGGGATAGAGATTTCAGTATCAGGAAATATACAATGTGAAAAACATCTTTCTACATCAGACCCCATCATAACTTCATTGGGAGAGCAACATAATTCTCCTTCAAAACATGATTCCACTTTGTAATTGACCACGACTTCTTTGGTATAGTGTCTAATCATCCTTCCATCTTTATCCCGTTGGAGAAAATTTTGTGTCATTTTGATAGGTGGTTCTAAGGGCGAATATTTCCCGCCAGTGTGTTTCAATTTGAATTTAAACCACATATAATTCTGATGAGCTACAATCATTTCAACCTAGAGATGAAAAATAAAATTAGCTCGTCTTTGTACCCAATCTTTTCTAGGACAGAACTTATTAATAAATACTTATGTCCATCCTTACCATTTTTGTTGAACTAAGGACGATGGATCGCCGCAAATTATGATCTCTCCTTGTTATCTGCAAAATTGTAGAATCAGATGGTAACTTATCCATGTTAAATAGCCAGGGCCTATATCAACAAAGAAAAGATTTTTCCCATCAAACTCAACGATATCTAGCCAGATATCATTTAAGTCTGATAACTTATAATATGCATTTCTGAGATTTAGAAATGTTGTTTTCTGCCATATTTCTAAAATTTCAATTTTCATAGGAGAAGAGTGAATATGTCGTATCAATGAGATGGCCAACTGCTTGTCTGCTTATTTTTTGTTGGCATAGTCCATAAATGCCAGGCGCTCTGGAGAACTCCTGGGATCTCAAAAAAATATTTTTCCTCTGGCTTTCTCCAGATCATGCTTGCTTCCTACTCTCTTATCTAGTGGTCCAGCATCTGATGCACCGACGTTGAACATGTTGAGACTAGGTTGAGATTCTTCTCTAGTTAGCATATCAGTAACACAGTTAAGATAACCAGGTTTATATACAATATCGAAATCAAAATTTTGAAGCCACATAAACCATTTAAGAATTCCAGAATTATTTTCAGCCAGCAAACTTTCATTCTTAGAAATTCTTGGCATGATTTTTAAATATGTTCTGATCAAGAATTTTACAGGTTTCAGCTATAGTTTGAAATGGTTTACTGCCTTTTTGATAGCAAGAATCTCTTTGTGGCTCGACGGGTAATTTAATTATGTGCTCTTAAAAGAACCTGAGGCATATCCATAGATTTCTTCTTTATCTCCATGCTTTTCTATCAGAACACCTCCCCATGATTTGTTGGAGGCATATGTTTCTATCACAAGGTCTCTCATACCTTGGGGAAGGGAGAGAGGAGGAAGTTGTTTTACTTTTTCTTTAATTCTTTTAACAGCTTCGGTCATTTTATTGCTCCATTTTGGAGGGTTTTCTTCAATATTTGTTGTAGAATATGGATTTCATCAGCTTGGCCCTTATAGAAAGGTCGGATATAATTCATGCTTCCTAAGAAGCGCTACAACTGGACTTTCTCCAAGATTTGATTCAGGAAATTATCAAAAACCTTAAGAACATGCTCTTGGAGGATTACTTGGCCTTTATTGATCTTTATACCAAGAAACTCAATTTATGTCTTTCCAATCTCCATTTTGCTTTTTGAAAGAACTAAGCCATGTTTATACACCAGCTGGTAGAACTCTTGTAGATGCTTTAAATGTTCCTGCAAATTTTTAGAGCAAATTAGGATATCATCAATATATACAAGTGCCCGTTTATTTTCCCTAAAAATATATTCCATTCTCTTCTGGAATTCAGAGGGAGCATTATTTATCCCAAATGGGAGAACTTTCCACTGATACTGACCATGTGGGACAACAAAATCCATTTCGAAACGATCCTTCGCTTCAATCTCAATATGGTAAAATCCAGATTTTAGATTAAACTTACAAAAGATCATACAACTGTCAATTCTTTGTAAAAGAAATGACTTATCAGGAAGAGGGTATCTGACATGTTGGAGGGTTGCATTCAAAGGTTTGTAATTTACAACTAACCTGGGTTTTCCTCTCTTAATTTCTAAATGCTTGTTTACTA